>JASKUP010000026.1:0-2400000 GCA_030448955.1 Trichopoda pennipes | reverse complement strand
GGAGTTTATAAAAGTCAGAATCCTGAAAGCGAAACAATTTTTTTACATTGTATAATCCACCAAGATGTTCTTTCCAAGACTGCCTTGGATATTAACCACGTACTTGATATTATTTTAAAATTAATTGATACCATTCGAGCCCGTGGTTTGTTACATCGACAATTTCAAGAGTTTTTTTTCGGAAGTTAAAGCAGAATTTTCAGATAAACTTTATTACATAAAGATCAAGTGGCTGAGTTGTGCGCATGCCTTCTCGAGTGTTTGGAGTCTTCTCGAAAAAATTAAAGTTTTTCTAAAAACCCAAACTGAAATTTGCGATGAGTGGGAAATATTGGAGGATAAGAATTGGTGCATTGAGTTTGCTTTTTTCATGGATTTACTCGAGCACTATAATAAACTGAACAAGAAGTTACAGGGAAGAAATCAATTTATAGATGAAACTTGGGGCAGTTTGAGGTCTTTTAAAACTCAATTGCTTATATTTTCTAAATGTTTGGGAAAAAATGATTTGACTCATTTTCCAAGACTTAATTCTTTGAGGCCTGTGAGTGAAAAAAGTTTTTTCACAATCTTTATTAAAACTGTATTCAGAATTTAAGGCCAGATTTGCTGACTTTAAAAAAATCCATTCACGTTTAGATATTTTTTCAATGCCTGATCTACAATTGGAAATTATAGAATTGCAATGTAATAATAATTTAAAACAGCTATTTTTAAATATACATAAGCTTAATTTCTATAAATCCTTACCAAAAGATGAATTTCCAAAGCTAATTAATCATGCGCATTAAATTATGGCAATGTTTGCTTCCTCATATTTATGTGAACAGGCCTTTTCAGTAATGAAATGCAGAAAAATTAAATAAGAAACCGATTGTAAGACGAGAGTCTATTTAATTTATTAAAAGTCGCATCCTCCCAGCTGGAACCAGATTTTGAGGAGATTATGTCAAGTCAGAAACAGATCCATGCTTCCCATACATCTGGAAAATCTTAAAATTATAATAAACCGTGTCTTATAAGATCTTTATGTTGTTTCAAAATATTACGTAATATAACTAATAAATATATAGCTTAAACCGAACTTTTAATTGAACAGCAACCTTATAATTTTTTAATGAATAACCCTCTATGTTTTTTTTTTTAATTTAATGGCCCGCCGCAAGATTTTTTTAATTTATTGACCCGCCACCCAAAAAGTTCGCCCATCACTGCTCTAGATATTAATAATGTTCAAAAGTTTTAAGGTTTAAATAAAGTTCACAAATATAAATCTTTTAAGTTTTATTCACTTGTAAAGTCGACGACACAATATTGAATGAATAAGAAATGCAGAAAAAAGAGTAAATAAGCAACAGCATTAGCTTTTGTGTTTCATCCATAGAGAAATACAAAAATTGGGCGTTTTTGGGTAGCGTTTTAAATTATTTGTGTCATTCCTTTCGGTGATTGTCAAGCCGCGTTTTAGATACTTCTGGAGAATTAGATTATACCTAATTATTAGGTCTAGTTACTGGGTATTAGGAATGGCAACATAATTTCATTTACTGGCGGAATAAATCAAGTGATGTAGAAGGACTAAAAAACTATCTACAATCTTCAAGAGTGCAATACACGCTGAAAACCCTTCTAGGGTGATATAAATTAAAATTAACTAATATCGCCATATACAAATTACATATATATTTCCATATAAACAATGGCAATAAATACACAAATATATATATATATATTTATATATATATATATATATATATATATATATATATGAGTATATAATTATTTATAAATTAAATTAACAGGTATATATATATATATATATATATATATATATATATATATATATATAGAGTAGAGTAGAAATTTATTCATGAATGTGCAGCACATGTGCCAAAATTTGTGTACATGCACATGAATATGTGCAACAATTTTTGATCTTAGTATGAAGGCACATGAGTGTGCATGGACAATAGAAGCACACGCAGATGTGCCAAGTGCAAAGTACAGGCACATGAATGCTCATCTTCATGCACATCATTATACTACGCAGTTAAAATTATTTTCAAATGGGTAAATATTCAACACATACCATAACAACAAAACACTACAATTTATTGTTGTTATTATTGTACTTCTTCGTCTTGCACATACATATATTAATGTGCAAGATCGTGTGCACTCATATGCCGCACATTTTAAGAGTGGCACATGAAATGTGCCTACGCAAGTTGAACTTGCACATGTGCGTTTAGTAGGCACATACAAAAAATATACCTGTTAATATAACATATATATATATATATATATATATATATATATATATATATATATATATATATATATATTATATATGTATAAAGTATATTAACAGATTATTTTAGTAAAAATAGAAGCAGCATTATTTATGATACATTTATAACTTAATTTTAGCAAAAAAAATTTCAAAACAATTTGTATACTATTCAATCCTAGTTTATATTTTAATACAATACATGGTATAACAAGATTTCTTACATCATGCATTATCATAGTTAATATAAATATATCATAAGCTGGGAATAAAATCATCAATTATATATAACATAAATATTTATAAATGCGTTAATAGAAATTTATGATAAGAATTACCGCAATACCACAAAGCAACTTAATGAAAAAAACATTAAAACAACATTAATTTAATTTAAGGCAAATACATATAATGACAAAAGTAATAATAATAAATAAATACAATATTTAATTTAAACGAAATATTAAAATAATTAGAATTATATTTAAGTAAAACTTACGTTATTTTCATCAAATACCCGGAAAACTAATGAGGCAAATTTACTCGGATCTCCTTGAGGAAAGAACTGTTTATAAATTTTAATAAAACCCTAAAAACAAAAAAAAAACAAACATTACAGCACCAAATAACAAAGCCATATATAAATGATTGAGCACCCCGAATAAAAAGAAATTAAATATAAAATGACATGTGTGTTGAAAAATTGAGAAAAAGAAGCAGAAATCAAATTCATGAGTTAACATAACAAACCATTTAATGTCGCCCCATATGACAGATAATGACGCCATAAAGGAGCATAATTTAATAAAAAAACAAAATATATATATATATATATATATATATATATATATATATATATATATAAAATAAATACCCCACGTATATGAAATTGTAGTAGTAACGATGTTAACAAATAGCAATGATGGTTGTGTTTTGTTGGATCACAGATACAAAACCGTAATATTTCATTTAATCACATGTGTCGCATACGATATACAAAGTTATTATAAGAGATTTTGTATGAAATATTTATAACATGCAATCGATATTAGTTTTCCAGAAGAAAAGAAACAAGCATTTTTAAAGGATGAAAATGCAATGAAGCGAACAACATAATTGCATATATAACAATTCGTTTATAAATAATATTTGGATGCAGTCCAGTAAAAAAGGAGATGATAATGTTTCAGATATGGGATTTAAATATTTTAATTTTCCACAGCAACAGAATCCATTGAAACTCTTATGATTTCAAAAACATAAGAGTTCCATTGAAAATAATGAACAACGAAAAAAAAAGTTTAAAAAAATGTTTTGTGTAGAAAAAGATAAAAAGATGTAAATATATAATAATATTTAATTATATTGGTTTATCATTAAAAAAATATTCTGATATAATTATTACTTAAGGTTTTAGTTTGAAATAAATATTTCGCTGAATCATTTTAATATTACATTTACAAGAATATTTTTTGATAATTTTTAAAGTTAAAAATATTTTTGATTTTGAATTGAATGAAATGACTGCACAATAACACTTTAAGTTCTCCAATAAAATGCATTAAATTTACAATCAGTGCCAAAAACCTGCAAACAATTAACGTACATTTTTCAAATAGAAACACTATAACTTGCTCACATTGTAAATTTAAACAAAATATGTGGCATTCAAATCGCCATCTATTTTATGCTTTCATACAATTATCACAAAGATTAAGCGATAGAATCCTAGTAAAAGAACTCAAAATTTACCTTAAGCAAGCACTTTGAGAAAACATTTCTAATCCCTTTTCGGAAATGCTTTTAATAACAAAGCATTTCTTATCGACATTGCTGGGCTATAATGAACATTAGTTCTCTTAGTAGAACTTTCCTCAAATGATTCAATGTCGGTCAGTAATATTTCACGCTTAGGGTTCTGTATACAAAGTGTAAAACGTAACTGTATCAGACCCTACTTTGTCCGCTGTAACAATTTTAAAATATAAAATTAAAAATTAAAGAATCGCTCATGCGATTCATCTACCTATAACTAACTCTTCTCTGTTATCCTTTTGAATAAAAATGGTGCATTGTTTTTTTTGTGCTCCATAAAAAGATTACGATCTTAAAACTATAATACATATATGCATTGCATTCAATTTAAAAATTTTTTTTAACCGGCCAAACACAAAAAAAGAGAAAATTTTAACATCTTTAGGAATTTTTAATATACGTCAATCACTTTTAATGATTGTACACTAAATATACAAAATATATACAAGAATTTTACAATTAATCTTTGTTGTAGTAGTACGCTGTCAAAAGAAAACTCCCAAGTCTGAAATTTTAGTTTAATATTAATATTATTAGTATAATATTAAAACTATGATTACAAAATACAAAGGTTTGATTTAAGCATGTGAATTCAAGCATATGTTAATTTACAAATATTAAATTTTTAATATTGTTTAGATTTACATCATTTTCTGAAGGCTTCAAAAGTACAAATTTGTAGAACGTAATTATTGTCCAGTACATAACGACAAATGTTTGTCTTGTTATATTTGCACGTAACAATATTGGTTCTTCTTCTCTACTAAAGAGTCGTTAATATTTTATTCTTAACAGAAAAACAAATCAAAAACATTCTCCTAGACCTTGATAATGTTAAACTGTCAACAACAATAAATTTACAAACATTAAAAAACTGTCATTTACATTCACTTCTGTTACTTACTTGCTCTGTGAGTAGTCCATTGGGACAGTCTTTTAAAAATCCTTTATGCCTGTGTTTTTTTAAAAAATTTTCAGAGAATATAGATATATTTTTTTTTATCGTAAAAAAAGGTTATTATAACAAGAAATACAAAAATAAAAAATAAGAAGAATATAAAATTAGCAACGGTAAAGAAAAATAAATTTTTAAGAACTTACCATTGTCTGATTTCCTTTTCTGTGACTGAAAGTAAGAAAAAATTTGTTATTAAAATTAAAAATATTTGAAGTTCAAGGTAAATTATCAAATTATTTAACGTGTGAATAAACCAGGCCGAAGTAATTATAAAAGTATACATGAATCATACGCCAATTGGTTTTCGAGAGATCAAGTTTTCCTAAAATTGTCAATAAAAATAATTAAAAACAGCTGTTATTGTTTTTATATGTTTATTACCTTTTCAACGTTACCCGGAATGTCAAACTAAATTCTTTTTTATAAATGAAGAACACATTCTGAGTAATAACAGACGGGAATGAAATTGTCATGAAAGTAACACCTCTCTAAACAAAGTAAAATCACGGTAAAACATTAACCAGAATATAAGATAACAAATAGCGACTCAATGCATCTTGTTGTTTTAGGTATATGTACGGAAATTTTACCGAACTTTTTTATTTTCTCTTCGTAGATAGGTGATGTTTTAAACATGAATTATTCATCTTTATTTTTCTATAATTTGTATTATTCTTAAAAATCCTAAATAAAAGATATTAGTTTTAATCGCTTGTTAGATAAAATTACAATAATTACATGTGCACAAAAGAGAGTTATTCAATTTGATTCAATTTCTTTTAGTTTAAGTAAATTGCACAATACTGGAGATTACAAATATTTTCATAAATATTTGTGAGCAAAACTTGTTTTTGTTTTTTTTGTGTGTGATCTACTGGCCGTTCGAACTGTTTGTCATAAAGGTTACCCTGAAGTTATGACCATTGAAATTGCAAATTGTTTTCTACATTTTAGAGCCAAGAAGTCTATAGTCTATTGAATGCCTATATTTTTGTTATCCATATATACTTTTGATTACATATAAACATCACATATTTATTTTGAGTTATTTGAGTTATATTTATTTGAGTTTTTTGATATAACTTTACACAATTACGTAAAATTTTCTTAAAAAAAAATAAACAAATTGTTGTATTTAATAGAAGAATAAGACACTTGTGAGTGTATGTCTCTGCAATAGAAGGAAGCAAAACTGCTTCCAAATTATTCACATAGAATCTTAAAAATCTATACGAATGTAGAGAAATTAAATCAATATTTAAGATTGTACTTTCCTGTATACACTTCACAAATTTAAGTATTTGAACATTATCAAATACATTATAAATTACACAAAGCCCTGATTAAAGATATCTATAGAGGTAAAATAGGTGTTAATGTGATGGTCCCAAGCCTGCTAAAGTTGAAGGGTTTCAGACAACGTAACAATCTCTTTTCTGATTTAAAAAATTATAAAGCATTTATTCATCATCATCGATAACGATTGCCGCTAGTATTTTCTCTAGAGCAGCAAATTATGATATGTGAAAGCATCCCATTATGATAAGATGGCATTTTTAAATTAGTTCGGCCTATTTTATGTTTCAATAAGAACTAGTTTAAAACTTTGATACTCAATCTTTTTCATGTTTCTTTAACTCACTACTCGTGTCATTAAGAATTATCTTATATCTTATAATGTAAGTTTCTTACCTCCTTCCTAAATTAGTTAGTAAAATGTTTATTTACATGTGTTAAATTAACAAAAAAACATAACATTTAGCGAATGAATCTTCATATGGATAAATGAAAAGCAGCACATTTTTTTACAAAAGATGTTGTCAGATTCTCCTAACTAGACTTCGACTTATTGATTACAAGACATACAAATTAACTTTTATGAAGCTTTGTTAAAATAGAATTTAACAACGTCCATTTTTCTTATGAATCATTTGATGTTTTGGTTGAAATGTAAATATTTTTTCCCCACACCGATTTCCTTTTAGTTTTCTTTTTTTTAATAAGGATTTTAGTTAAAAATAATCAAAACCAATTCCTTATTAAAACAATCACGCAAGTTATAAGAAATATAAATAAAACAACTAGAAATCAATTTAATTTTCTATTCACGTATTATAAGTGCGTGCAATCAAATCCCACGCATAAGTATAATCACTTGTAGTGGAACACCCTAATGTAAATATCTAATATTCACATGCGCAGTCATTAACACAACAAACTAAAAAGTTTTAATCAAATTACGCAAGTGCAATGCACTAGCAATGCACTTATGTTTGTTGTTGTTATACTTTCCATTTATGCAATGACTGAATGGCCTTCAACAGGCAGATACATAGCGTGTGTGTGTCGATCGGTGAGTTTCAGGTGACACATTTATTTTGTGGAAAGAAATCCCAAAATAAATGCAATAGAACCAGGTCACATTTCACTTTTCATAATAACAATAATATTCATAATATTTATAATAACATTTGTATATAAATAACATTAATAAATTAAGTACTAGACTACTAGAATTCTTCTCACAGTCAGTATATAGACGACTGCAAGTGGGAAGATAAAAACAATCTTTGTTCATTCTTCCTAGCTCCAAGTTGAGCTTGAAATAATCTACTGCTCCCCGCTGAGCAGATGAGAAAAGGAACGTGATAAGAGTGAACTAAATAAATTGAAAATAAAAATAAATTCAATTAAATAATAGCATTTTTTATTACATGGCGATCCTGCCAAATCCTACAGTGGAAGTGCAAGTGAAAGTTGAGTTTAATTTAAAAAAAAAAGTGCAATAAATAACAAGTGCAAGAATGCTTTAAACAATTGTGTTGTTATTTTCAAAAAAAAAATTAAACAATGAAAATTATTTATAATGGATTATGTCCCAAAATAAACAAAAAAAAAGTTATACAAAATAAAAACGCATAGCAAAATGTTTAGATGTATCTCTACGAAACTAAAAAAAAAAAACAAAACATAAGTTTAAAGCAAATTTTTTTGATTATATAATGTCTTGAAAAGAAAAATTTTGAGACTCCAGACAGTAGTACAAGTAACATTTCTGGTGCATTAACAATTACGGTGATCAGCCTCACAGTGCTCAAAACAAACAATGCAATGAGAACAGTTTGAAAAAAAACTCTAACTTCAGAAACAACAAATTCTTCAAAATATAAATCATCATAGCTGAATGCGAAGTAGCCAAAAACCAATAACTAGTGACAACTACCTCTTGCCACAATCACCCATCAGGTCACTTTAAGAACCAGTCATCAACAAACGTAGCAAATGATGCCCATCTGCAACATTTGGTTTGGCAACAGCAACAACATCTCTTTCAGCAACAATAACACATCATAATACAACAGGAGGCTTGCAATATCAACAACTTCTGCAATAACATAATCAACAGTAACAACAATAGCAACACATCATAATGCAACAGGAGACTTGCAATATCAAAATTAATTTTAACAACAACAGCATGATCATCAGCAGCAACAACAACAACATTAATAACATAAAAGATTAAGTATAATTATAATTTTAATAATTACTTTGTTAAAGGAGTGCGATTTAATTATGCACCCTTAGGGAACGGAGGCGACTTCGCCCATGTTCAACAATTTTTTTTATATAATTAATTTTTATACTTTTTAATTTTTTTTTAAATCTATAAATAGAAAGTATGATAAACATTTCGAAATAGAAATGGAGGAATAATTTAATTTAATGATAACAAGAAAAGAAAAAAATTTTTTTTTCCTTTTATAATTAACATATCCAATACTTTTTTATAATTTAATTTTAATAATAAAAATTCTTTTATTGGATTACCCACTGATATAGCGGGTAAATATTCTACGCAAGTTGCAGTAAAAGCACTTGCGAAGAACTGCAACTTGGATAAGGTAAAACTAATCATGGAAGCAGGACAATTTAATAGCATGAACGAGGCTATTAGCAAATTTGTCAACAGTTGCACAGAAGCAACTGGACAACAGAATTCTATCCTATACTACAGGCAGGGACACAATACTTGGAATAATAATTTCCGAGGTAACCGACCAAGATTCCGTGGAAGAAACAACTTCCCGGTGAATAATAGGAACAACGGTAACATTAACAGTAACTATAACAACCGTAGTAACAATAATAATAATAATTTCAACAATACCCAGAGACGGAACAACAATAGTAATTTCAGAACGCGAAATTATGTAAGAGGAAATGACTCATTTCAGTCGGAAAACTCTGAGGAACCTCTAAGATTAACCCAATAGAAAACAAAATATACAATCTCAATCTCAACTTATGTTATTTCATTTCAATTAAAATACACAACACCCATCACACAGCCACACTTTTAGTAGATACAGGCGCGGACATCTCTTTAATTAAAACAAAATTTACAGAAACACACAAAGTAAATAAACATATAACAACTACACTCAGTGGAATAGGACAAGGCAAAATTAAATCCTTAGGAAAAATATATTTGGATTTACATTATCAAATACGGCTAATAACACACGGCTTCCAAACGGTCCAAGATGACTTCCCAATACCATTTGATGGAATTATTGGAATTGATTTCATCAAAAGGCATAACTGTATATTAAATTTTAGTGAGAATAATGAAAACCTTGTCTTACGACCAAACTCCTTTACACACACAATAGAAATACCACTAACAAGTAATATTGAAGAAATTATTTTACCACCTAGGTCAGAGGTAATACGCCAATTAAAACTAGAAGACTCAAATACAGATATATTAATTCCAAATCAGGAAATACAACCTGGTGTACTAATACCAAACATATCTTAAACACAAATAACACAATAGTAACAATCAAAAAACACAATATAAAAACTGAAAACATTTCTGATTACAACATTATTAACAAGAAACTAAACAAAAATACACAACGAAAAAAAGAAATAATTAACATATTGAGAAAAAACTTTCCAGAACAATTTAAAAGTAAACTCACGGAATTATGCACAGTATATAGTGATATTTTCGGCTTAGAATCTAAACAAATAACCAGTAATAATTTCTATAAACAAAAATTGAGATTAAATGACACACAACCTGTATATATAAAGAACTATCGCGTACCACACGCACATAAGGAAGAGATTGATAGACAAATTGAGAAATTGAAACAAGACAAAATTGTAGAACCCTCATATTCGGAATATAACAGTCCAGTTTTGCTTGTACCAAAGAAATCGTTACCAAATTCGGACAAAAGAAAATGGAGACTCGTGATAGATTACAGCGGACAAATTCCGATTGGCCAGAATTGACGACATATTAGACCAACTTGGAAGAGCTAAGTATTTTTCTTGCCTAGATTTAATGTCAGGTTTTCACCAAATTTCATTGGAAGATAATTCCAGAGACTACACGTCATTTTCAACCAATAGTGGCTCAAAGAGATTCAACAGACTACCTTATGGTCTAAAGGTAGCACCAAATTCTTTTCAAAGAATGATGACAATTGCTTTCAGTGGCCTAAAACCAAACCAAGCTTTTTTATACATGGACGACTTAGTTGTATTAGGATGTTCAGAAAAACACATGCTTTCAAATTTACAGGACATATTTGATTTATGTCGCAGACATAACCTAAAACTTAACCCTGAAAAATGTTCCTTTTTTATGAGAGAAGTAACCTATTTAGGACATAAATGACAGACAATGGAATATTACCAGACGATTCCAAATATTCGATAATAGAAAATTATCCTACACGACGGACGCTGACAGTGCAAAAAGATTTGTAGCCTTTTGTAACTACTACAGAAAATTTACACCAAACTTTTCAGAATATTCCAGACATTTAACAAAATTATCAAAAAAAGGAACCCCTTTTGAATGGACAAAAGACTGTAACAACGCATTTAAATACCTAAAGAAAGCACTAATGAGTCCTACTTTACTCCAATACCCTGACTTTGATAAAGAATTCTGTATAACAACAGACGCAAGTAAACATGCTTGGGGTGCAGTCCTTACACAGGAATACCATGGCAAACATCTTCCAGTAGCATACGCTTCAAGAACATTCACACAGGGTGAAAGGAATAAATCGACTAAAGAACAAGAACTAGCTGCAGTACATGCGGCAATTACTTATTTTCGACCATACGTATACGGAAAACACTTTGTTGTCCGTACAGACCACTATCTTACCTATTTTCAATGAAAAACCCGAGTTCCAAATTAACAAGAATAAGACTGGACCTAGAAGAATACAATGTTACTGTTGAATATCTTAGGGGAAAAGATAATTACGTAGCAGACACATTATCCCGCATTAATATTGAGGAATTTAAGAACTTTAACAAGACTAACAATACACTATTGAGCATGGCTACAAGATCAATGACTAAAAAGGCACAACATATGGAACATGATAGTAATGATAAAAAGTATCAATAGGAGAAAACTAAAAAGCCCAATATATATATACCACTAAATAACACAGACGTCAGAAAACACCATAAATTAAAAATATGCCCAAATAAATGCTATATAAAGCAAGGCAAAGTGGTACTAACATACATAAATGTTAATGACTTATTTACTAATGGGAAGATTGACTTAGGACAATTTTTCCCTAGGCTAGAAAAAGTGGCCGGTAAATTGAATATAAAGAAATTGCAAGTGGCACCTAGTGAGAAAATTTTCGAATTTGTCTCAATGAATGAATTTAAAGAAAAGGGCAATAGATATTTAAATAATTTAATAGTAGCGCTACTAAATGAGGTGACCCACATAAAGAATGATACTAAGACCATAGAAAGGACAATGAAACAATACCATGATGACCCCGCAGAAGATGGACATTTAGATGTTTCTAGAACTCTAAATAAGATCAAAAGATATTATTATTGGAAAAACATCACTAAAGATGTAAACAAATATGTTAAATCATGCCAAACGTGTCAAAGATCGAAGATAACAAAACACTTGAAAGGTCCAATGATAATTACACCTACGCCTGCGCAAGCGTTTGATACAGTAATTATCGACACAATAGGTCCTTTTCCCAGATCCTATAATGAAAATGAATACGCAATGACCATCATATGTGATTTGACGAAATATCTGGTAACTATACCAATTAGGGACAAAAGTACAAAGACAGTAGCCAAGGGAATTTTTGAAAACTTTATACTTACCTATGGACTAATGAGGACATTCCTTTCGGACATGGATACTGAATACAAGAATTCGATACTTACAGAACTATGTGAACTATTAAGGATAAACAAAATGACATCAACAGCCTATCACCACCAAACATTAGGTACAATAGAAAGAAGTCATAGGACTTTCAACGAATACATTCGCTCATATATTTCAGTTGACAAAACTGACTGGGACGAATGGATGAAATACTTCACATATTGTTTTAACACTACTACTTCTACAACACACGATTATTGTCCTTATGAACTAGTATTTGGTAAAATCCCTAATGATTTTGCACAATTGAACAGTGGTAAGGATATTACACCACTTTATAATTTAGATGACTACGTTAAGGAATTAAGATATAGATTAGAAATAGCGCTCAGTAGAGCTAGAATATTATTAGATAGGAATAAACTTAAGCGAAAATTACATTATGACAAATCAATAGTAGACCATAACTTTAATATAGGAGATTTAGTTTTACTTAGAAATGAGACCGGACACAAACTGGAAGTCCAATATAAAGGTCCATATAGAGTTAAGACAATAGATTTAAGAAATAATGTTACCATAGAAGATAAGAAAACAAATAAAACACAAATAGTAAATAAGAATAGACAATATATAATTTTAATCTAATTCCCCGGGAGAATATACCATTAGAATTACAATTACTAACACATTTTATTATAAATAAAAATATATTTTAACAATAATTACGGAAATAAAATTAAGATTAAATAAATTAATACATAATACAATACTTGTAAAAGAATGTCCATAAAACTACCGTTATATGAACATTCTTGCGAAAAGGGAGATGTAGTGGAACACCCTAATGTAAATATCTAATATTCACATGCGCAGTCATTAACACAACAAACTAAAAAGTTTAAATCAAATTACTCAAGTGCAATGCACTAGCAATGCACTTATGTTTGTTGTTGTTATACTTTCCATGCATGCAATGACTGAATGGCCTTCAACAGGCAGATACATAGCGTGTGTGTGTCGATCGGTGAGTTTCAGGTGACACATTTATTTTGTGGAAAGAAATCCCAAAATAAATGCAATAGGAACCAGGTCACATTTCACTTTTCATAATAACAATAATATTCATAATATTTATAATAACATTTGTATATAAATAACATTAATAAATTAAGGACTAGACTACTAGAATTCTTCTCACAGTCAGTATATAAACGACTGCAATTGGGAAGATAAAAACAATCTTTGTTCATTCTTCTTAGCTCCAAGTTGAGCTTGAAATAATCTACTGCTCCCCGCTGAGCAGATGAGAAAAGGAACGTGATAAGAGTAAACTTAATAAATTGAAAATAAAAATAAATTCTATTAAATAATAGCATTTTTTATTACACACTTACACATAGAGATATATGCATATGCAGATATTACCAAAATTTTGCGCAATATATTTTGTATAAAATGTACATTTAAATTTTTTAAAAAGAGACTACTCCTGGAGAAAGGTTCTTAATGTTTGCGTATATGGAAGTGCCAAGAACAAATGTTGAAAGAAATAAGTGGTGCCAACATTTGATATTTGTGCAGTCTACAAATTGATAATTGTATGAGTAATTTTGTAAATGGAATAAATAAAATTTATATTTTCATTTCATTTGTCTGTTCGGTGAAACCAAAAAATGAAAAGAAAAATATTTTCTTCAAATGCTGTTTAAACGTCAGTAACCTTTAAAATTCTTACAGTTTGTGTTTAAAGTCTTAGTAAGAAATTACAAAACAAAAATAATGGTTGTGAGTGCAATAAAAACAAGAAAGGAAGAATTCTGAGGACGCTATCTAGAAAACGAAAATAGTTTTCGAATTTTCTGTAAGATAAAGTGCGATGGCGTGTAAAATATTTATTCTTAAAAAATCGGAATATTAACACCTCTAAAGCAGTTTGGTATGAAACTGCAATAATAATGATTTGCTTATTATTAAACAAACATAACTTAAGCAACTAAGTTGTTTGTTATTTTTGCACAGTTATTTTATTTATTTTAGCTCACTAATGGATATTTCGCAAGTTTTGAATAAAATCCTATATTCTTACTTTTCACACTCGAACTGATAAAAATCATCAATATTTTTAATTTATTAAATTCTGCTACATAAAGGCTGAAATTACAAATATTGGCAACATTATATGAAACAATATACCTACAAAATAAATGCGCCAAAATGTTTAGATGACAAAAATCCAAGCTTTCTACAAACATTTTTCAACATATTACGATGAAAAAAAAGACAACTTTTCTGGCTGTAGAAATTTTATACACGCAAACAACAACAAATCTGTATGCTGTTTAAGATATGCGTAGTTTTCTAAGAAAACTTATATGCACGAGACAACAACAAATATCTTAAAATAAATAAATATTTTAAGAAACTTTATAAAAAACAAAACACAAAAATACACACAGACATAAACAACATACAACAAAAAAATGTGATACAAAGGGAGTAGATGATGCTTAAATTTTCTAGACTTTTAATGGACAAATATAAAAGGGTAGCGTCTGAGTGGATAGTCAGTCAGTGTAAAAATAAACCTCGTGAAGTAAAGACGTGCATCTTAGGTAAATTGTTCTGTAGTGTCAACTTTGTGTAGTTAAAGTAAATAAAATTGTTATTAATTTAAAAACGCTAAGAACCGGTGTTATTTATTTTGCAACAAAGAACACAACAAAAACGTTTATAAAAGGTAAAAACATAACAACTAGTGTCAAAAGTGGGATTGCAAAAAAAAGAAATAAATCAACTACAATGACGTTGGAAGAACTGAAAGTTGAGCAGCTAAAGAAGGAGCTGAATAAGTTGGATCTACCAACAACTGGAAGTAAAGCGGAATTACAGCGGAGGTTAATTGGTGAATTCAAGCAGCGTGACAAGAAGAAATAGAGGTATGTAACCCATCAGCAAAAACCTCTGCAAGCTTGGATTCAATACTTGCGGCTATGATGGCGGAAATGGATCCCACAAATGACAAACTTCTAGATGTTGCTCAAGAAAGTTCTAGAGCCAGCAGTGGCAAAATTAATGCCACAAATGAGAAACTTCTAGGTGTCATTCAAGAAAGCTCTAGAATCAGCAATGCGAAAATTGATGAAATTAAAAAAGCTCTATAGCCAACGGAGAACAACTTGTTAGTGAGGGAAACAAAAAATTTTAAGAAATATCTGAACATTTGGCAAACGAGAGGAAGCTGTGAGGCAGAAAGTTAGCGAATTTGACGAAAAATTGTCTGGCCTAGAAGGCAAAATGGTGGCATAATTGCAGGAACCAAAAACGAAAATGGACGACCTCCATATCCGAGAAGGATCGATGAGGGTCGTCTCTGAGCACTTCAGCAAGATAAACAGCCCGAGCTATGACGGTAGCGCACCGTTTAATGTATTCAAGTTGCAGTTCGAAACAGTGGCCAGCAAAGATAGTTGGAACAATGATGGCCTTAATCCTTGAAAGCTTACCAGGAGCCTGCAGATATAATTATGAGGACATAATGGTGGCCTTACAACGCAAGTACGGCGGCAAACTAAGAGAGAACTATACCGAATAGAGTTTCCAGGCAGGGTGCAGAAGGCAAATGAGACGCTGCAAGATTTTGCCATGGAGATTGAACGTTTGGTGCAGCTTACTTATCCAAGTGAACATCATCCATTCCTGGATCAGTTTAAAATTGAAGCATTTGTGAATGGCATAAGAGATCCAGGTATTAAATACGCAGTTTGTGCAGCGCAAAAAGCATCCGTCACCGAAACAATTTCGTACGCGCTAGCTCAGGAGACAGTCAAAGTTATCTTAAAGCCACAAGTTTACAATGTACGACGTCTTGAGGCTGACATTTAAAGACAAGTGAGATAAAGGAAATGATTGTGCAAATACTGGAAGAAAGAAGTAAGTTGTGCGGAAAATGCTTCAGCTGCGGTAAGGTCGGACTTATTTAGCGCAACTGCAGGTATGCTAAAAAAATGTCAATATCTGCTTCACTTCCAAGGGGCAACAAACGCGCTAACAAACCAAATCGCACGAGTCACCGTTAAACTAAAACGAGCTAGCACTGAGGGACACAACCCATGGCTCCGCAATCTAAATTTCCATCAAACAACAGAAAAGTAATAACCTTACTGTCTGCGGGATGATCAACGGAAAGAAGCAAGTCCACACCATTGACACAGGAGCATCTCAGTCCGTAATAAGGCTCGATTTAGTGAAGGGGACAGTGGAGCCGTTAAATAATGTACAACTGAGCACCGCTATTGGAGATTCAACCATCTTCTATGGAACAGCCAGGGTACTATTAACTATCGGAAACATCAACGCAGATCACGTGTTTTCTGATGCTGATATAGTCGATGAAGTTATTATCGGTGCAGACTTCATTATAGCTCAGGAAATTAATCTGGATATGGCGCAGCAGATAATCATCTGGCACAAAATGGAAACCTATCAGATGCTACACAAGCTTTCGTATACAGCACCAATGCTCGCCTATCCGATAACTGAATATGAATTTGTAGTGGATTCAGATGCAAGAGACTACGGAATAGGAGGAGTTCTTTCTCAGGCAATAAATGGGACGGAAAAAATTATTGGTTACTATAGCAAAGTATTGTCCAAGCCCAAAAAAAATTATTGCGTATCACGACGGGAGCCTTTAGCTGTACTGGAGTGCGTCAAACATTACATATATATGGCCAACACTTTACCATAAGGACGGATCACTCCGCATTATGGTGCCTACCCGAAAGGCAGCTTGCACGCTGGATTGAACTTCTGCAGAGCTATGACTTCAGCATTGTGTACAGGAAAACACAATAATGCAGATGCCCTTTCAAGATGCCCATGCAACGTAGAATGCAGGCACTGCACAAAACTCAAGGAAAAGGAATCTATCATTGATGTGAGGCTTATCCAAATTGGCAGACGAGAAGATTGGTCTGAGGCCTAAAAGGAGGATCCCATTTTCTTAAAAATTATATCGGCCAAGCCGGAGAACATAAGACCGGACGGTATTTCGTTACGGTCCGGCAAAAAGCCCGCTACCAAAATCATACTGGGCTCAGTGGGATAACCTTAAAGTGATAAACGGACTTAATCGTCATGCCAAATTCCTGGATAAAAAATGTAATGAAGCAGTTTCATAATGGTCCCAGCGTCGGCCATCTGGGTGTAACAAAAACACTGGAAAAGATAAAACATCGATTTTACTGGGTTGGCTGCCCACAATCTGTAGCCGAAAGGATAGCTAATTACGAACAGTATATTGCGGCCAAGGGTCCAACAAGAAAAAGTCGTGGCTAGCTACAACAGTATAATGCAGGAGCAGATAGCAATGGATATCACAGGTCCATTCTCCGTCAGTGATGCTGGAAATCGGTATCTGCTAGTAGTAATGGATTATTCCAGTAAATGGAATAATCAAACCAAGAGTCCATAATGGTGGTAGATGAATTGTGAACAATTGGGTGTGTCGATATGGTGTTCTAACAGAGCTTGATTCTGATCAGGAGGGAAATTTTGATCCTACGATATTCAAGGATATGTGCGACATTTATCGGATCAGAAAGACGAGAACGACACACTGCATCCATCCTGAAAGAATATCTCAGAAAAGTGGTTAATACACACCAAAAGGATTGGGACGAGCATATACCAAAGTTTCTTCTGGCATATACACGAGTCAACATCATGTAGTCCAGCAAAAATTCTGTTTGGGACAGAGCTAAAACTACCAGCCGACTTAGAATTTGGCGTTAAACCGATTCCTGCACACGACGATAATGAAAATGTTCCTCAGGTACAAGAAGACCTGCATGAGTTTCATGAGTAAATTGTTTTGTACTGTCAACTTTGTGTAGTTAAAGTAAATAAAATTGTTATTAATTTAAAAACTCTAAAAAACTGGTGTTATTTATTTTGCAATAAAGAACTCACAACAAAACGTTTATAAAAGGTATAAACGTTACAATATGTATAAATAATTTTATTAAAGAGATTTCCACCATAACAAACAAGTACCATTATTTTTATTAACATAATTAAGTAATTTAATTTCAATATTCACACACAAGCAAATAAAAAACTGCCATAAATAATCAAAATCAAGTTATTAACTGATGTAGACGAGATGGTGCATGGCTATTAACATAAGCTAGAACACTAATACCCAGTTGGCGAGATCAACAGCCTTTAAAAGCACCAATGAAGAAAGGATGAATTTGGTTAATATTTAGTGTTTGGTAATCAGTTTACTGATTGCATTTTTTATGCATTCAAAACACGTAATCAACACCTGCAACAAACGCATTTATGATCGTAAATTTAATATTAGTTCTTTTAATAGCCTTGCTACAAGATTCTTAATTATCTCAACTAAAATACCAACTGGGTGTAGTCATCACTGTTGCATATTCATGTAAATATAAATATTGTTAACATTTTGCTTCCATAACTCAGCTGTAACTATTTATAAAAACACTTGTAAGAGTATGGGCTCACATAAATCTATACATTTATTTGTGCAGGCCTTTATCCACATGTGAGAAGCATGCATTTTTGTTGTGTCAAATGTCAATGATGTCTGACTGTCATGCAAAGAGAAAAGTCACACAAAATAAATATAAAAGTTTAAATCACAAGATTGACATGCTACACGTAACCATTGGTTTTGCTGTACCATGTTAGTTCATTTGTTCTGATTACCTCACTGCATGGTTTCATGATTTACCAAATAGCCGGCGGTCAGCCATGACAATAAATTAAATAATAAGAAGTGACTTTTGTAATAAGTGAATAATGCCGGAGAAAAAGAATGTGTGATAAAAATGATACGAGTATTTGTACTTTTCTAGAATACACTACGATTTTGGTGAAAATCTAAACAAATACACGTTTAATGTTTTAATTACAACTATAGTTTTAAGTAAGTTTTAAAATCCTTACCTGCATCAACTCTCAAAAATTAAATAATCTTAATTTCCTTTGAAGCCTACTTTTTATATCAACAAGTTAAAATATTTTAATTTGTATTTGTATTAGTTTTTTTGTTTTAACTTCCATAAATACAAAAGAAAAGAAGTCACAAAAAATAGAAAACAAATTAGAAAAAAACCTTCTTGCTATATTCGAAATATCTTGTATAATTTAAATGTGTGAATGAAAATAAATTTTAACAAATAAAAGGTGTCAAATTTTGGTGTCAATTTTTGACTATAGCGAAGTTACCCTTGCTGCTAATCTGTTGGATTGAAATTTAAAGTTGATTTTTAAACAACTGTCGCAATAATTGTAACCTCTTCCAAAAGTTAACTAGCACAATTTGTTGTTGAACTTAGGTTGCCGTGACTGTATTTATTATACGCAGTAGCAGTGAGTCGTTGTTGCTTTGTTATTGTTGTCTTTTATTTTTATTTTTTAAAAGTTTTGAAACTTTTTTACTATCTACAATAAACACCCTTCGGACTTAACTCTCTCTATCGATATACTTTTCCGTACGCTTTTTTAATCATGGCCTTTCCATCGAATTTTTCTACGAGGAACAAATCATGCTAACACTGAGTTCATTTCTTGAGCTTTATGTTATTATCTAGTGCATATATTTACTAATTTATGCAGATTAGTAATTATGAATCAAAAATTTTCGGCAAATGAGTTTTCGCCATACAATTAAAGCGTTACAAATATGAAAAAATATCGAAACTTTTTTTTATCACTGTAGCAATTCGGCAACGAATTCAATATACAGCAGCATGCAAGGCTGTAGTTTGATTCTTTGGTGGCTTTTCCTTTTAAAATAGCAAGTTAAAGCCAGTTACTTTAAATAAATTATATCGCTCCAATTAATTACTCTGATTAATTGTGATATAAAATCTCAGTTCATAGTCTCTTATTGAAAAGCTCGCAATACATAAATTTATGTTTTTGTACACCATAATAATAATAAAGATTTGGTAACACTTTAATTAAATATAACAATAAGCTTAAGTTCGGGTGATAAATTTTAGCTTGAAGTTTAAACCCCCACAATATCCGAACGAAATGTAAATATTGCTATGTTTATTCTTAATAAACGTTTTGTTATTTGCTTTTTTTCTTTTGTTTGTTCTTTTGTTGCGAATTTATAACACAGTACTTTAGAGTTTTTAATTAAGTTAAATGATTTTTTTACTTTCACTACATACAAAATAAACAACTTTGTTGTCTTTACTCACTGATGACTCAACTTGAATTGGATGATTTTGCCCATCAAGTGGTGCTTATATAGTTGTTTTCAGCTGTTCTCGTATTACAAGAATATCTACCTTAACATCACACCATACTGTTGTTGTTATTATCATTCAATTTAGACGCACCCTTTGCTGTATTTTTACCGGTTGTTTATCTTATTTGGTAGAATTTCTTATATGCATGTTTTTGTTGTCTTGTGTGTATAAAATGTCTTAGAAAACAACTCAGTTTGTAAAATGCACAGTGGGTCTGTTGTTTATCTTATTTGGTAGAATTTCTTATAATCATGTTGTTGTTGTCTTAGAAAACTACGTAGTTTGTAAAATGCACAGTGAGTCGTTTCGATTACTTCTTTTTATTGATAATTTTATTCATTTAAAACTTAAAAATAATTTTCGTAGCAATACATGTGTAAGGTGAAATATGACAAATTCATACGCAGCAATTATTAACTGAGAATAGCCTGTAAAGTTTCTTATGCTATTTAAATATTTATAACAGTCAATATTTTATTATTTCAACAATATTTAGGGCAAAGCAATCATGACTACAACTTTTATTACATAAATTTCATATACATAGAAAATTACACAAAAATATATTAATTTTATTGCTCGGATATAGCATATTTAATATTCATGTAACAGAGAATTTTGTACAACAATTTAGTTACACACTTGCTTGAATAGGCCAGCTGATGTTTATTAACATATTCTTGCATATAAATTTGTATAATATTTCCAATAAATTTTTTCAATACGAAACAACACATCCACACATCTCACTTATTTGCTCATTTACATTTTTATAAGACAATATCGTACCCTAAAATAAAATATATTTTTATTGAGGTATAGAACACTAAAATGGAGAATGATGGAGTGCTTTAATTAATATGGAATTTACTTTATTTGAAAGATAATCTTTAGGCACTATAATTTAAATATACTTCTAAAATTCCACCACCACTGGTGGCTCGGACGTAATCTAATCCGGAAGTTCAATTTTTTATTACTTTTTCTAACATTTGTGTCTGTCAGTATTCATAGCTCCAGCATGAATTTATTTGGATGTAATGGCGTCTCAACATACACTTGAAGATTATCATCCATTCAACTAAAGCTTTAGCGCTTATTAAAATTCTCTCTATGGATGCATATTATCATTTAGAGTAAACCTGGTGCAAACGCGCTTCATAGTTAATCACATTCTTTGTTTTGTTGGACAATTGTGTTGATCCATGATTTTCAAAATAAATTTGCCCGCCTATCTATTCATGTGGAAATGCCAACCCAAACTAAACATAAACCAATTGATTGAAATAAAAAAGTGCTGCCTACTTAACGTTCTATACACCCTTAAATAATAAAACCTCTTGATAACAGCTTTACAATTTAATTACCGTTTTATGTTCAAATATTATTTTATTTTCTTGCTTATGGTCGTACTTCGACGGTTTTTTTACTTAATTATTTATTTAATATTTTTATTTGTTGATTTTTTAAAGAAAACGCGGCAAGATTTGTTTTCTATAATAGGATCTTATATTATTCAAACAATGATATATTCTTGAAGTTTTATTTAATTAAGACAACCATTAAATCTTTGTTTTCTCCTTTTGCGTTTATAAAAATCATTTATTAACAATTATTTTATTATTTTTTCTTACATTTCATGATCACAAACATTCTAATACTCTGAATTATTTGGCAGCGATGGGTTTTTTAACAGTTTAAATTAAGATACACAGCTTATACTTAAACGTGGACTGCAATGAACTGCGAAGCAATCTTCATACATTTAATGCCCTAGTCACTCTAACATGCTGTTTATACAGTGACGCTCCCAGGTACTTGCTTCGGAACTATAGTCGTATTTGCGGGACTATCAAGACTTAAAGTTGAATTACCTCCTCATTCAATTTTAACAGTTTTCAAAGCTTTTTGTTAATACAATTCTCAGACATTTTTACTTAAAATGAAATGATTGATTGGTAATTTTGATCCAAAAAGCCAATATTTTCTGGTTTCCACAGAAGCTCTTTAATTATAGATTTACAAAGTGTACATTCATTTAACAAAATAATATTATCATAAATTTTTTTGTAATTTGTGTGAAGAATTGAAAGAAAGAAAAAGCAATATCAATAGTTGCTAATTATTTGAGATTTATTTTTATTTTTGGCTTTAGTATTCTAATTTAGTCAAGAACTTGCGAGAAGTTTTCTAATTTGCTAAGTAAGCGAAAACGAAATAGTCATCTTAGTGTAAGTTTACCTATGATGATCTACATGATGTCAAAGTCAAAAGAAACTGTACTCGTTTACAGATACTCGTCTTATATTGATTCCTAAATTTTATTCTTTTGCAACTCTGATCAATAAGGACTTATACCTTTGCTGCTCTGTTAACTTTTATAAAAATCAACAAGAATGGTTTAAAAAAAATCGTAAAATTGATGCATTTATTATGCGAATTGTGAAAAATTGCAATTTTTTTCGAAATGGATAAACAAACCTCACTGAACAATAACATTGAATTGTGTTATAATAGAAAGTATAAAAACTGCGTGAAATCGGTTTAATGATTAAAAGCGGCAGTAATTAAATTTCATTTAATTGCAGTAAAAGTACTGTCAAAATTAATAAATATGTTTACTGAAAGTTTATCTCACCATTCCACCATGCGATTTCGGCCCAATTGCACATTTGTGGGAACATTTGGTTCCTACAATTAGCAGCATTAGTGAAATAATCTCCAGAAAATTGCAGACTGTTTATTTGTTAAGAAGAGCAAGCAAACAAAATACTGTTCTATAAAATAGGTGTACAATTTCTTTTGGCGTGTATATATGTTTTGTTGTACATTTTTTGTTGTTATGATGCTTTTTTTACTTTTTCTTTAATAAAGAAAAAAAAATGTTATATAAAATGATAAATCATATTAGAAAAATGACTTTATAAACATACAAGTTAAACGTACCCAAATTTGTTTACGGCTCCCAGTATATCGCCGTATTTGAATTGTTTTTAATTTATTTTAGGTTATTATTATTTATTTGCTGCCTTAAGGTTTCTATTGATACTGCACTTGTTGATAAAAAAAATTTTAAAATTGTTCAATCTCAAGGACAAATTCAACTCCTTAAAAATTTAGACACCATTGTTTGATTTTATTCCTCTTGAAGAATTTGTTATTTAACACTCAAATTCCAAGCAACAACTTGAATAATCGTATAAATCTGTTTATGTATTGTGCCTTTTAAAATACAGCTGGAATAAAAGCAGTCTTGCATTATGAAGAAGATTTTATTTAAGAAGGGATTTTTTTTCAACAGGATCATTAAAATGTAAAACTAAAGAAAAGCAGGAGCAGCACAAACTTACATATATACGAGAGTAATTTGAGGTAAATTTCATCAATATTAAAAAAAAAAATCAATATCCAGTCTTTATCCTCGTCGTGTCTTTATAAAACAAAAAAAAAAAAATTCTTTTGTATTAAGCACCAAAAAAAAATTGAAAGGAAGGATGTTACCAAAGTCTTAAAAAGATAAACAAGAATTGTAAAAATGCTGCTTGATATATGCATTTAATTCATAGGATACAAAAACAAAATAAATTAATCAATTCGAAAGGTTACAAATATAAAATAAAAATGAGAATTCTCGGTACCAGTATCAAGGTTTCGAAAGAAAGGAAATGCAAAAATGAAACATACACAAATTTCCTATTTATTTATTTTTTTAAAGAGAAGTAGCACTTCAGGCACAATGCCTATTTAGTCAGAACCATCCTACATTATTTAGGAAAGGGATAGAGAAAGGGACAGGAGATGAGACAGGTGGTGAAAGTAGAATGATGTTATCCTACTAGCCTACACGGGGGCACCCTGATTAAATTTGTATTAAGAAGCAAAACGTTATCCTTTCTTTTTACTTATTTAAAGTTTTGAATTTAATGTTTTCCTTGATTGAAATAGTTTTTCTTTCTATCGATAAGAAAAAATGTACTTTATGCAAGCACATTTCAAACCAAATAACTTAAAAAAACCAAAAAATCTTTCGATCACCTATTGCCTATTTTGCTGTAATTATATGTTCTATGTTCAAATGCACAATATTATATCATGAAAAATAAAACAAAGGTTGGTCATCAACTAATCAATCGAACTTACCATCCTTACTTAACTGGTCAAATCTGTTGCTTTGGAGATCTTCTTTTCTCTCTTGGTAAATTTACATTCATTCATTTCAATTTGGATAAATTCCAGAATCCATTTTGCAATCGATTGATAACCAACGCGGCATTGACATTGCCAGGACTCCTTCCATACATAATTTTTATTTTGCAACGCTTAAAGTTATATATTATCATCCTTGATTACTTCTAGGTGTTTCAAAAACAAAAAATGTAATATTCTTAAATATAAAATGTAGTATTTGTAATCATTGGCCATTTCACTATTGCTCATATAGATGATCAGTGGATTTTAACCCAAATTTTTTATAGAAAGCTTTTTTGTCACATATCGAGCCAAATTGATTAAATAGGAATTATATTCAACCAACACAGCAAAAGAACAACAAAACTGAAAAACGTTTATACAAAAACCATTAAAAAACTACTTTTTTTTTAATTTTTGCACTTTTCTGCACTGTGATATTTTTTATTTTACAAACTACCACAATTAACGTAGATTAACGTATGGCCACATCGACAATTTAGTTTATACACTGCAGATAGTTAAATACAAAGCAAAATTCATTTAATGTGCATTTAATGTCATAAATAAATAGAGTTAACTACAAAACCGAAAGCTGTTCTAATAAAAAACGCAGAACAATTTTGCTTTTATTTCAATCTCATGCATAAAGTTCACCATAGGAAATGATTACAATAATAGAATGGAATAGAGTTATTAAAAAAAAATTATAAAGAGAATGTTTACAACCGTTTAGCATATACGAGGATGGGTCAATAAGTTCATTGTGGTGGATCAACATTTTGTCCATGGTCACGGAACGGCGAAAAACTTATTCATGTTGCGTGGATCTACCAGAACACGCCGGAGACCAAACTTTAGTACCAAACAGCATGAAAATAACTTTTTTCCACTTTCTTCTTAAAACGCAAGGTAGTCATCAATCAACGGCTGCTAAACACAAACTAAATGATACAGCTTGTTCAAATTTAGGCAGGAGTCACCTATTAGTAATCTATTGGCATGAGCAATCTTGCCACTTCAATTAAGAGGCAGGAAATTCTAAAAGCCACCGAATTATTCAGTCACCCTCGTAGAATGAGAACAATGGGCGTAACATTATTTCCTTTGTTTGATTAGAGGAGACCGCTTTATAATAATGGCATAGTATACTGCCCTAGATCGGAATCAGATATAATATCTGCTGAGAA
Source organism: Trichopoda pennipes (assembly GCA_030448955.1). NCBI lineage: Eukaryota > Metazoa > Arthropoda > Insecta > Diptera > Tachinidae > Trichopoda > Trichopoda pennipes. The sequence continues at coordinate 2,374,061 of JASKUP010000026.1, read as the reverse complement.
TTTATCACTGTAATCACGTATTTTTTGGCTTTTTTAGAAAGAGATTTCAAAAAACATTTAACAAATTAAGTATAATTTAGTGTTGCATTTACTGATGTCAAATTTACCAGGAGGTCTTTAACTTTAATAAATGTTAATACTTGAACTTTTTGTTTTTTTTTTATCAGTGATAAAATAATTAATAAAAATGCGCGCGATTCATGAGTACATTAAAAACTATTATTGTTAGGTTGCGAAAAAATTAATACCAGATATTCAACATTTAAATAATTGTCATATCTGTTGTTGTTACAGGACTCCCTTGGTTGGCTTATGTATACCCATCGCAAAAATTCGGGGCAGCTAAACAAAAGAAATTCTCATTAATTAGTTGAAAGAAAATAAAAATGTTAAGCTTTTGCTACCTCTTAAAAAAGATATTATTTAAAGGATTAAGCACTGCTACAATTTTCACAAAAAAGCAGATTCAGCTATTCTTTACCTCAGTTAATAAACTTTCAATATTTTTGTACTTTTTCTCTAAAAAAATAAAATAAGTGCCACTCAAAAATGTTCTTCTAGTTTGCACTTTCTCTGGTTTGGCGGCTTCTGTTTTTATCCAGCCACACATAAACTAATCATGAATGAAACAAACAAAACAAGTTCCAAAATTGTCTTATATTGGAAAAATCTACAAATTTAAATTTGCGAGAATTTGGTTTGACAGTATTAACATTAAAGCTTGTTTTGGTTTGTAGTTTTGCGAATGAAATTACACTGAGTTGAGGTTAAAATATAAAAATTTGGATTAGTTTTATTTTACATTTTACAGAACCCAACGAATAAATGTATAAAGTCAATGTAAACACCGGCATCTTTATACACAAACACGTACGAAAACCAATTAATTTATAGGTGCTCAAAATAACACAAAAAAACAAAAAACCATCCTGATGACTTGCATGGAATTTTATTTATTTGGGGAAACAAACTCCATAATAAAACAAATTATTTGAATCCAGGAGACTTACAAAAGGAAAATTTGTTGAAGAGTTAGTTTGAAATATTTTTGGTCAAAAAAAGTTGTTTTCACTTTTTGCACTTTGTATGTCAAAATAAGTTTCTTTTTCAAGTGATTTATTTATTCATGGAAATTAAATGAAGGATATAAATCAGAACATATTAAAGGGGTTGTCCTATACTTTGTATACCCTTATTGGCTGAAACAAGTAAAACATTTTGTTTAATTGGTTAAAATATTTTAGACCATTAATCAAAAACAATTCTAATTATCGTTTTTATTCTCCTTACACACTTATTTCACACTGCACAGTGAACCAAAAACAATTAATTATTTTTAATTTTAATGAAATTTGTAAAATTTCTAAACAAAATGTTAAAGATTCCAAACAATTTTTGGAAAATAGAATATTATAAAAATATTTACAAATATTTATATTTTTTAATTTTTTTCTTATTAAAAGTATTGAAATTGTATATAATTGTGAAAAGTCTTATTAAGGTTATTATTTGTTGAATACTAAAAGAGTTCATTTAACGATTAACTTCTGCAAGAGTAAACAAATATTCGAATTTTTAATAACAATAAAAAGTAAAAATTATTTCCAAAAAAACATGTTTATTTAGGACATTGGAAATCAGTGAGCAATTTTGAACTTTACCGATATTTATTTCTTTGTTATTCATTTATTATTTACTAATTGCATTCATTACTATCGATAACATTTCGATCATCTAGCAGCTTTCACTTTTATTTACTTCTAAAATCGAGTGTACTTAGATGATTCTATGATTAGATGAGTCTACGAAATGAAGAGAAAATAAATTTTAATTCATAAATTTGGAAATTTTTATAGGAATTTAAGGTATATTGTCCTGTTTACAGTATATTAAATTTTCGTACCATCGATAACATATGATGAGGGTTGAAATAAATACAAAAAGGTCTAAATAATATTGTTACGTTTATACTTTTTATAAACGTTTTGTTGTGAGTTCTTTATTGCAAAATAAATAACACTGTAACGGTGAAAGTCGTACCTCGTTTTCACCTACACCATTTTACTACTTCAGTGCTTAGTATTACTTTATTATTAATTTAAAATGAATTACTTTTATTATTTTACTTATTGTTATTATTTTTATTCTTATTATTATTGTACGATGTTGAATTCATTCTTTAGTTTAAGACAAATTTCTAGTATTATCTGAGTCATGCATTATACTCTATTATTATTATTACATTATATTTATAAGATTGAAATTAAAGGTCAGGAACGTCAGAGCGCCACCTGTGAGTCAGAAACCAGAAGATCATCAATGCAGTCAGCTGTTGTGCAGATCAAAACTCAACGCTGATAGTTGTCATGCAACTATGACGGATAATATGTGTGTGTGTGAATGTGTGTACCCACGCACAGGTATATAAGGCAGAACATTTTGTGAATTAGGATGAATTGGCATGAAGACCGCCTGCAGATAAGAAGTCTTTTGGAGGAGTTTTATACTCCGCAATAACTTCTTATCAGCAGATTGCAAATAGATCGCCTGTAGGTGAGAAGCCTTTTGGAGGAATTTTATATTCCGCAATAACTTCTTGCCTGCAGATAGCCCGCCTGACGGTAAGAGATCTTTTGGAGCAATTTTATATTCCGCAATAATCTCTTATCGACAGTACGGCTACAAGTGGTGGAAATTTATCTTCTACCGGGGATTGGCTTGATTGTGCGACTGATGCTGTGCGGAATATTATATTCCCTCACTGCTGCGAGGTGTAGTGCTTAGTTTACTGCCGCCGCCATCCTGTCCGCTGCCGCCTGTACCGCAGCCATCTTTACCGCAGCCATCCGTGCCGCTGACGCCTGTGCTGCCGTCACCTTTACCGCTGCCGCCTTTACCGCAGCCATCTTTATTGCTGCCGCCAATACAGCAGCCATCAGTGACATTGCCGCCAGTACCACTACCAGGTCCTGCCGCCAGTGCCGTTGCCGCGTCTTCCATTGCCTCCAGTACCACTAGCAGGTCCTGTCGCCTGTACCACTACCAGGTCCTGCCGCCAGTGCCGTTGCCGCCTCTACTACTGCCACCAGTGCCACTGCCGCTTTTACAGCTACCGCCTGTACCGCTGCCGCCTCTGCCACTACTGCCGCAGCCATCTTTACCGCTTCCGCCGGTGCCGCTGCCGCCTGTACAACTATTGATGTTCCTACCGATGCCCATCGCCTCAATGAATTGACTCCCCGTTCTTCGGCTACGATTCCAGACAGTCCACTATCAAGCATCTAAGAGTAAGAGTTGAATAAATAAACTTGGTGATCAGTTTTATAACGTTTAAAAAGCATTGAGTGTCATTCCTTCCACAGACCAAGAAGGTAGGTAATGAAAGAAAAAAAAATTGCAACTACCCTGGCCTTCGCTGTCGCTATCCCAGCAACCAGCGTAAACGTGTCGTTACAACACCAGTTTTTAGAATTTTTAAATTTACAACAATCGTATTTACTTCAACTACACAAAGTTGACACTTCAGAACAATTTACTCAAAATGCAAGTCTTTACTTGAGGTTTAATTTTACACTGATTGACTGCTCACTCAGACGCTGGCCTATTTATATTTGTCCATTTAAAGTCGAGAAGATTTAAGAATCTTCTACTTCCTCTATCACATTTTGTTGTTGTATGTTGTGTATTCGATGTATAGGCGCCTGTATGCCTGTGTGTATTTTTGTTTTTATGCTGATAAGGTTTCTGCTTGGAATTTATTTCAAAATATTTGTTGTTGTGCTTCTGTAGAAAAGGGTTTCTTAGAAAACTACGCAGATGGTACAACAAGTTTGTTGTTGTAAAATTAGTTTTTGTCTTGCGCGTTTAGATGGTAAACAGCATCCATGTATTTTTTTGTGTTGTGCATGCCAGGCAGTTAGTAAACAACATATCAAATTGTTGTTGTATGTGTATAAAATTTCTACGCAGTTTGTAACCAGTAGCTCGCTTAATTATTTTATTTTAAACTTAAGCAAGACATATCTTAACAACATATTCGAAATGTCTTTTATGAATTTCATATAAAGCACAAAAAAATATTATGAAAGTGAAAAACTTTAATTTAATATTTATAATTTTTTATTGCAAATTAAAATTTGATTACATTAAAAATTATTTTAGTTGAAGTATTTAAAAATTTTACGACAAACTAACCAAAATATATAGCGATAAAAATTCTGCATTTAATTTTTGCTAAACACTATAATAAAAATATACTGCAAATACTCAAATCCTTTTTTAAGCCCTAGTTTGTTACTAGCAATATTTTAAACGCTCAAGTAACAAAGCACTGCCACTGGAGTTAAATATTACCGCAGTCCTGAAAAACAAAGTTATTATTTTATCACTGTGTTAGATTAAATAGAAGAAGTAGAATAAATAGCAGATAGCGAATATAACACCTATTGAAAACTTAGAAAACAAAAAAACCAGGGAGCAATAACAATTAAAGCCGAAATGCTCATTGCTCTTGCTTTATGCGTAAGAAAAAAGGTTTATAACGTCGAGTCATTTCAGATCCACAAAGCACTGTGCCTCCGTCAAGAAGCATCCTGTGCTTATTTTTACATCAAATGAACCCCTTCGCTTAAATGGAACAGCATCCAGGAATGCATTTTAACGAAATAATTTTTAAATGAGCAAATAAATATTTTCCAAAAAAACATTTCCATTACGTGCCTGTTTGTGTAGAATTGTCTTGCAGTCAGACTAAGATAGAGTATCTTCATGTCAACACTCATTGTTCAAGTGACCTTTTTAGTTCAAGTGCCGACAGGTATTCTTGTACGTTTTTAATATAAAAAAGTCATGTCATAAGAAATTTAAACTATAATATGTTTAAAAAATGTTTTACATATAAATTACAAAAAAGTTTTATATAAAAACAGAAGAGCCACAGGAATAAACTAAAAAAAATAAAAAACTTTTTAAGAGAAATAGTAAAGGATGAAGAATAACTCTTTTTAGGATTTTACTTTTGAAATGTTTATGTTTTTTGAAAAACATAAAAGAGTGGTTGATATAAACGCCTTATGGAAATTACTTGGAATAACTATTATTTGTGTATTCAAATAAGAAGGTTTGCAGGCTTAATATGAATTTACCCGGCCTAGCTAGAAGAATCGTATAAACCAAAGTTGTATTTATAAAAAAATTTGCTATGATTTTGTTAAAAAGAACGTCCTGCTTGAATATTATGTATCTGATTAGGAACTGACTCAAACCCACTGGTATTAACGACGATTTGCCTAGTAATACACCACAAATTTTACAAATTTTACAAATTTATTTAAAAACTAAAAATTAAAATAGGAAAAAAGCACTAGTAAACATCTTGTTCAAATATTTCCATGTGGTTCCAGAGAACTACGGAATCATGGCAAGAACATGTTAAACGTCTGTATCACACATCATTGTTTGGAGTATATTTAAATAGTAGCATTAAAAAAATGCTAAAATATATTCACTTGAAGAAAATATATATAATAATAATACTATAGTATAATTATATAATTTACTTACAGTAGGTATCCGTTGTTAAACGATCAATGGTTTCCTGTTTCAATTTTGAACTTTTCTTTCCCATATTTTCTTCACTAAATACTCTCACTCTTAGCAGCACGCACACGTTTGTATTTTCTCTCACCCTCTGACAAGAGAAACCTGATAAAGTGTTCGTGTTTTCTTTGTTCCTGATGTTACCTTTTAACTGCTGATTTCTCCTTTATGTTTTATATTCTGACCAAACTCTTCAGTAGTCGTTGCTTTAGTAATTGTACCGGTGGTAACGGTGGTGCTAATAACGATGGCAGGATATGCAAACATAGAACTAAGTACAGTCTGACTCGAACGGCAAAGTATTTAAATGACTTTCTCTAGCAACTGTTCTAGTTTATCAATTCAATTAATTTATAATTGTGTTATTATATGTTTTTATTGATTTTTTTTTTGTTATTTCTTTCGTTCTTTTCTTTTCGATAGAGTAAATGTTTTTTTGTGTGGGCCTGCTTCTCGTTTCGTTTTATTTGCTGAAAGTTCTTTGCATTTTAATTTTATTTGAGATTTAGGTACAAAAAGAGGCCAAAATATCAGCTAACAATTGAAGTAACAATTGAGTATATTCATATTTCATTTGTTTATTCACAGCCTGCAAATTAAACGAAAATAATAATTTTATTGTACTACTATTTCCCAGTTGTTATTATTAATTTTTTAATGCTTGTTAGCATAATTAAAGTTTAATTGAAGGAAAATATGTTCTGTAAACGAATGAGTAGATGTTAATATTTCAATTATTGCGATCGTTGTACCGTATAATCAATATTTGTTAATATTAAGTTTATGAATTTATCGATATGTATCTATGTATGCACGTAAGGTGCTTAAGTTAGGATTTTAAATTAATGTTTTTCTTTCTGAGAAAAATCTAAATTGCAGAGTGATACCTGAAAAGAGAAATAAAAATACGGAAAAGAGAACAAATATAAAGTAATTACTCCCAAGAAACTGTTTTAATATACGTTATACGTAAAGCGCAAGGCCCTTGCACGAAAGCAGTGGTGACTTACTATATTTTTGAGTTTATTGTAAATATAAATATAAAGTTGTTATTTCTTTTTAATTTTGATTACTTCTTACAATTTAGAGTTGGGAAAAAACTAACCATGTACATAAGGAAATGTAACCAAAAATAAGGTCCCTATTGATTATTGGCATTTTGTTTAAGCTTTACAAATAGAATTATTTATAGATTTTTTTGTTTATTTTTAAGTTGGTAAAAAAAAATTTAAATGTAGATTTAGCTTACATAAAATCACCGAAATAATAATAAGAACTAGCTATACTACCAATATTTAAATTATTGATTTTATTTTAAAATAGGTTTGGATTATTGGCACTCTGGAAATTAAATTAATACAAAAACCACGTAGTTTAAAGTAACATATAGTGGAATAAAATACAAATAGAAATGTTGTAAAAGTCGACCGAAGCTTTTCACGTATTTCATCTAGACACACAATTTTTCCGTATAGTATATTTCAACAGGGCATCGATTTTTACAACTACTAGTTTGAAAAATGATTCAATAATCTACGGAGATAGATAAAGAAAAAACCTTTGGAATTTATATGATATGTTTCGTAGTTTTTTAAAAAATTTGACTTTTAAATTATTATTAATATTATTATTATTACTACTATTTTTACTTGCGCTTTATTGGATTTGTTTAATTTAATATTTTAAGATGTAATTATTTAACAGTTTTAGAAATCGAAATTTCTAAGGAATCAATAGTACAGAAATTATTATTCGCTTAAAATTTATTATCGGTTTTTAAATAGGTTTTAAAATGTCTTGAATAATCCATCCGATATATTTTTATTAGATTTGTTTTAATTTTGGAAACTTTTAAAGTGATTAATTACTGCAGGATAATTATGTTAATCAACCCGTTAAGTCCTTTATGTTTCCAGTTCGTAAAGGAAATCGAAACAGTTTAAAGAAAAATAACAAACTTTAACGTAAAAATTTTATTTTTTATCTATAAAAAAAGTCATATTGTAGTTCTTGGTTTTCCAAAACTGTTACTGCTTATTGTAAACGTTCATAATGGGAATTAATCTGCGATATTTTCTTAGTCTTGAAATTCACATACAGTTTATGGTGTTATACCTAATGTCAGCGCAATAACAATTAAAATAAAATCAAATGAAATATCCCGACAGCAACATGATATTCGCATTTATACTTTATTTGTTCAACCGTTATAATCTTAGACTATAAATTTACACAAAGTATGTATTGCTAGTTCGCTAAATTAGCAAGTACAAAAAAATAAAAGGAAACCCAATAGTAACTTATTTTAATGGGGACTTATTTAAAATTTACCAAAAGAACGTATTAATATATTTATAGTAACAAATAAAATATAAATAAATAATTAAAGAGTGATCAATACATGGTACAAAATCCTTCCTATGTATGTAGAATTAAAACCCTATTCTTAAGTATATAGAAATCCTAGTTCTGCTCAGAAAACTTTGAATAAATAAAAATCACACAAAATTTTTGCATATTACAAAATTTACATAATCATAAACTCTGTTCGATTTTGTTTTTAATTTAAAATGAGAATAAAAACAATAAAAGCAAACTTTACCAATTTAAAATAATCCCGTTTAAGTTTATACGCTAAAATTAAGATTAAAGATTAGAATAAAAGGATAAGGAAACCTTTATGAAATAATAGCCACTAAGTATTTTTGATACCATACAATCACATTTTAAAAGCACCTTTTACAATTAATTCCAAAAAATTAATAAAAAACTCCTACTGCAAAAGTTCCGCTCTAAGTAAATAAAATACGACTTTTGTTTACTAACATTCTTAATCACAGTTTCACAGCATACTTGACATGACCTCATTTTAAAGAAAAGTAGTAACGTATAAATTTTCATCATAAAAATAATAAAAAGAAAATAAATACTAGAAAACATTAAAAACAACTTTGAAAAAATATCTCAATTAAAATTTACTTGCAAATTGGAAGGCAGAAAAATATAAAACAATTTTGTTCTCCACTTGTTTGAATAAATCATCGTTTCAATTTTCGTAGCTTTCCGCCGATGGTGCAGCGTTTGAATTGTTTATTGTTGATACTTGTGCTGCAATTAATGCTATAACAGTTGTTGTCGTTGCAGTTGACGGTATGCTGTTATTGTAACAACCATTAGTTTCTGTCAACATAATACAATGATAGTTATAAGCAGGGTCGTGTTTGTTGTTTGACAAATAAATTTGTCTTTCATGACATTGTTGTCTAACATTTCATTTCCACAAAAAATGATTGCTTCTAAAATATATTGCTTACAAAAATGTCCTTGGAGTTCTGAGAGTGTATTTAAATTTGAATTTTTAATAAAATAATAACTCTCAAATTATTAAGTCTGCCAAACGAATAAAATTTTCATGTTAAAAAAAAATAACTTCAACAGTAAATTTAGCAACAATTATGGATAACATACATTTAATATAAACATTAATACTTGGACATTTTTAAATTAAGTACGCTCCTGCTTAATTGCAATGAATACTGTGATTGGGTATGTGAGTGTCATGACAATTATAAAGGTATCTACAATAACACCCAATAGTTCGTTCAATGTAAATGTAGCATTAATTTCATTCTTGTTAGTTGAAAATTTATAAATGGTTTTGTTTATTTTTGACCATTTTGACAATCGCTCAAAATTGGTGAGATATAGCAATTCTTTTAAAGCAAATTTTTTTTTTAATTATAACTGCAAGGAAAACCTCATGCACATTTATATTGTGGGGTCAAAGCTTTTAATGTGACTCGCAACCCTTATGATTTAGTTGGCATAGGTTTTTTGTAATTTTAAACGGAAAATCATAAGTCATGAAAAGGTGGTTCAAAAAGCCAATAAATGAAAAGCAGCAGTCTCCATATTAAAAAAATAGGCATTTGCTAAATAACCAGGAAACATGCAAAAGTACTGGTTTGTGTATTAGAATAACAGATAACAATAACAGACCCTGTGTAGTAAACAAGAAAGAAGTCTTAGTGAGGAAGGTAAAAGGAGAGTGTGTAGTAGTCATGACTGAATTAATTTAATGATAATGATTGGTAATATAGAGAGAGCTATTATTACTAAGCCATCAAGTGCTTCACGAGCAAGCAGTAACAAGGCATTTAGCGGCGATTGCTAAAAAGATGAAAGATGAAATAATAAAATAAATATAAGAAATAAAAGATATCCAGAATGAATGAGATGACACAGAAGTGAAAAATAAACATTTACATGCTGATATTTGTCGCCAAAAAGGTTTTCGTAGTTAAAAAATGCAATAGTATTTTAGCCACTCCAGTTCTTTAAAAAAACTTAAGGTTTGTAATTTTATGTAAATGCGAATGCAGTTTCAAACAAAATAAAAGACCTTCTTAAACAAAGACAAAGGGTGCAGTTTAGCCTAGGAAGCATGACTAAAGCTAATAGATATCCTATTTGTAAGAAACAACAAACTGTTTTTTGTTCTTACTTTGACACATATTTTCTTTAGAAAATTTAATTTAAAATAAATTGGAAAGTAACTACGCTTTCCAGATCACAAGGTATATTTTTCATTTTCAACTTATATTTAACAGCATGAGTTGTGAATTATTGATAACTTTAAGACATATTGAAAATTAATTGTCATGCAATTTTTCTCTGGAACCATAATTAGAAACTTATCAAGGTGCAACTAGAAATTTAAGGTTTTACAATATCACATTTTAATGCAAACCGATTTCGATTTTTTTTGTGTGTCATACTAATTTATTTTATTGAAATAGAACACCTAAAAATTAAATTTATTCAGTAGCAGGATCAGTTCCATTAACTATACCAGGTTCTTACCTTTCAAAAGTAAGAACGAATATTACGGCTACAAAATAACTTTTTATAATAACTTGATAATTTCCAAACAATATAAATTAATATCTATTACAATTTCATGCGATCTACATGGGTATAAATGTATATAAATATACATACATACTTGCATTTTTCAAAAAAATTGTAAAAGCAACAACAGCAGCAAGCAGCATAAAGAAACAGAGACCTTCCCTCTTATAATTTTCTTTTATTTAGGTCAATGATGTTATTGCATAGAAATCAACTAAATAATGCTTTTAAAAAACATATATGTACATACTTACATACATGATAACAATTTTATATTGTATGATGATATGTAAGTAACAACATGTAAACAATATTGCAAGCAAAACTCATTGTATAACAAAAAGAAAAAAACAAAGTCAAAATATTTTATGTTTTGTGATATCGAGAGGATATAGGAAAAGCAATAAGAATAAAAACAAAAACATAGGAAATTTTATTATGATTATGAAGAATCATGCATGCACATGTCTGCTTGCGTTAGCAGGTGGTGTTTTTATTATTTTGGTTTTTGTGCAGCATCAAGTGTTTACATTTTCTATTCTGTTTTTTTGGTTGTTTTTATTTTGCTGTTGCCTTGTAGAGCAGTTACAAAACCATAATTTTCTTTTAACTCATACAATTGCACGACAAAAAATTTGCAGTAAGTAAAAGGAATGCATAAGAAAGAACATGTTTTACATGATGAACTTTTATTATACATTCATTTGTATAGTAAAAGTTCATCATGTTAAAGTATTAAGTCGTGTCTGGGTGAAGTTACTAGAATTCATTTCTCCAAAGTCTTTGCGTTTTTAAGAAGATAATTGACTTGTGTTTTTATCAAAACATAATAAATCATAAAATATAAAGATTTATTCATAGAATGGAGAATAAATGGCTACTATGTCCCACGTTTTGAATTATAACTGAATTACGTCAGTAAAATATATTTGTTATTTTCTCAGACTTAAGTTCATATTTATCAATAATGTTGAAGCAAGATTATATTTGAAGTCAGATGATTAATAAAAACTTTGCGAAATAGAATTTTGTGATGGTAACCACTGTTTCCAGTTTTGATATCTTTAGGTACCATGACTTTCAATGTTGGCCTGTGAAAGAGCTTTCTATGTTTGTGTATATGTTTATTATTTCTTTTTTAAACAAGCTTGCTTGTAGGGCAACAAGGTCGTAAATTGTTATGCAATCAATTTCTAAGCATTCAATTAAATCTGTTTTAATGTCTACTCCCTTAAAGAGTATATACATTAATTTTTTCATGGTAACCGTTTTAATATAAGCCCCTGCTAATATTAACTTCTATAGACTTAAGAATTTCTAGCCTAAAATAAAAATTAATTCAATTATATTAACCTTTAACTACGGAGGTGAAATATCTAGCTATTGAGGTGGAGGGAAATTTTTATCAAAACATATATATTTTTTAATCATGTTTTTAGAAGAATAAGAGAACACTCTTTTTATTTAATAAAATCATCAATTAAAAAAATTAAGTGTATATTTTAACAAAATGAGGACTTTGGTTCACAGTCACTTTTCTTAAAGTTAAAAAAATAGCACATAATAAGGAACTCATATGGCACTCTTTCACAGCCAAGTGGATCTAATATAATTGCTGTAAACATTTGTAGAACTTATGTCTAACAATCTAAAAAATGGGTAATAGCCAGCAGTTCTTGTGCTGCCACCTTAAACTCGTTCATACAATAAAAAATTCGGTATTGGCTCAATAACGTGTGTCTTTATTTTCTTCTTCATTATTTCCACCAATTTTAGTGCTTGTATCATCTACTATGCATATTTCATCATTCTTCTAGAATGCGGAATCTGGATCAGCAATTTCATTCTCAACGTCGCTGACTCCATCGTCGCTTTCAAGTAGTTTGGTGATCGCTAATCATTAACTTTATTTGACCGGACATCATTTATAAGCATGAAATACCGTGCAAAGAAGGGGTCAAAATTATCCTATAGAAACCTTACTTTAAATCTGATGAGTGGTGTTTTGTTTTACTTTAAACAATTACTTTTATTTGAACGTTGCGATAAAATACTTCCAAATACGAATGGTTATCTTTATGCCACCAAATATGTATCTCCGTTCATATGATGCCTACAACAGTGAACAGAGCTGAACAATAACAATAGGAATATAAAATGGTACTGGCAAATCAAATTATCCAAATTACCCAAACGAAATGGGTAAATTAAAAAAAAATTTAAAGGGAGAGTAAAGTTTAGTATTCGCAAGTATAAAGCTAAAAACAAGCAATTACATTTACAATTTACCTTAACATTAACTTAAGGCCGTGTCAGATAAAACTTTTGCTTTGCGTTGCGTCAGAGTTTCGCTTTGACATTTGAGTTAAAATGTACGTAAATGTATGAAAGTTGCCACATAAAGCACTTTTGACGCAGCGCAAAGCGAAAAGTTAACCAACATTCAACTTTTTGCGCGCTTTGACAAACACCTGGCTTTTATTTGTGTTTGTGCATTTGTGTGTGGGCGTAAACAAAAAATTCATGAGTGTTATCATGATTTACGCTTTTGCTTTAAAGTTTCAAATGCCACGCAAAGCAACAAAGTTTTATCTGACACGGCCTTTAGAGTGTTGCAAGCAAGCGCAGTTGCTTGCTTTCAACACATGAGGTAAAATAATAATAATAACAATAATAATAATAATAATAATAATAAACAAATTTTGTAAAGACTTAAATATGACAATAATGTTAAGTTCCTTTAAATTTAACATTACATATGTATATTTTGAACTACTTAAATAATTGTTAAAATAAAGTATATATTCAGTCTTTTTAATTGCTTTACTAAATTTACTATTATCAAAAAAAATTTCTGATGGTTGCTCAGACTACTAGATTTTTTATCTTTACCTTAATCTAAAAACATTAAGATCATTATTGCTATTATCGTTTCTTACAAAGCAGAATGCTAGCATGATAAATAAAATGATATGTCTTTAGCTAATATTTTTTTAAGAATTACATTGAAATACCATAGATCCATATTAGTTTCAATATTGAATGTGCCTTCCTACACAGTAACACATTTAAAATATCTTTGGATAATAAATATTTTATAAGATTATCATAAAATGCTATTTTTTAAGGAATCTGACACTAATTAAATCAGATCAAATCAAAAATTATTCCAAAATCTAAAATTGCTCATTTCAAATATTACGTTCGTAATATTTTCGCTTATTATGAAATTAAACAAAACAACCAAATGAAATTTATATAACTACATTAAAAAAAATTCTTCTTAAACAAACTTTACTAATTTTCTTTTTACTTAGATAAGCTAATACTTTCCATTTCCAAATCTTCTGCCGTGAGTAATAATAGTTCTAATTACCATTATATAAATATCTTTATTTCTGTATTTTTTCTTTTCCTGTTAGCTGCAACATTCAAAAGCTTTTCGCTTTTGCTACTCTACATGTAATTTTAGCTCACATACGTTTTTCGAAAAAACCGAAGAAAAAATCTCAAATAGCAGCGTTTAAGTACGAAAGTGTGAGGAGGAAGAACACGTGAAAACAAAATCAAACATATAAGATGGTTTTAAAATTTAAGTATTGTTATTTAAGTGTTATTTATATTTGAATGTGTGCATATGTACGACGTGTTTTAAGGTGAATTTTAAATTAAAATCTTTAACGTTAGTGAAATATTAGAAAACAATGCAATCAAAACGAAACAAGTACTAACGATTATTTCAAAATATACATTTTTATAATAATTTTACTCGTTTGGGTGACAAAATTACCGTAGCTTAAAGTAACCTTTAGTTTATATCTCAAATAATGTTTGGGATATTTTTGGGATATAGTTTTTATATTTCAAACTTTTTTTGTAAGAGAACTCCTTGGAACATCAAATAAATATATACCATTATGAATAAAACTATCAAATCAATTTATTTTAAAGCGCGAATATAAGAAATTTAATAAATATTTTAGACACTAAAAAATTTTTTATAGTTAAAAGAAGAAAATTATTTTAAAAAATCGCAGTATCATGATATTCCGGGAGATTGCTTGAAGTTTGTATTGCTTGAAGTTTGTATCACTTCCATGATATGCCGGCATTGTCTTGCTTATTATCCCAAAGTTAATATCAGTTCAGACTGCTCTTTATCTATCACTAATTAAACTTTATCGCTATATGACATATTCTTAAATAACCCTGATGTGAGTAAATCTAACATTTAGTTTCTGGAATTAAACACAAGTTTAAAAAAGTTTTCTATCTAGGCTTACACAATTTTTACACTTAAATATTTCAGACGTCGGGCAACTCTTTTTTAAAATAAAACTATCTGTTTTGCTTTAAAATTAATGAAAAAATTTCAGATTCAAATTGGACAAAGAAAGTTTAAACCTGTTTTATCATTATCAGCTGGCAAAGTCTACTCTTTAATAAAAGCAAATATCAGTGCTTAATATCAGATGTGTACTGAAAATAACATAAAAATAAAAAAATAAATTCGTAACCTACCTAATCAATTTTAAACTTCAGAAGTTCACTCCAGATTAGGTGGGCTCTAAACAAAAAGCTGTAAAGTTAAACTTATCAATATTATATTTTCACAGTCTAACAGGTAATATACAAGTATTATGTTAATTTTAAAATTACTTCAATGATACAGAGACTCCGAATAATTTGACAAAATTAATTATAAGAAAAAATAATTTTTGCCCTTGAATTTGGTGCTTGCAATTTTCGACTATTTCCTCCACCTTCTTTGTTTAAAAAATTTATTAAATGTGATATGATTAATCTAGTCAACTAATATTGTTTCAAAAAGAACACAATAGCGAACTTTTCTAAAATTTTCTTAGCGGTCCTATACAATGTGAGTTTTCCTTAGTATAAAATGTTTCGGTTTCAATTGCAAATTCATGATAAAAATGCCACTCTGAAAAAGAATTTTTCAAGAAAAAGCAATATAATATTGCTAACTATAACGGAATTTTCCACACTCCATATCTAACAAATCTAGTTTCTATTTATCATTATTTTTATTTTTAGGTTTGTTCCCGTACTCTACTTTGGGAGCCCGCGGGTTCCCAAATTTTCCCAAAAGCGTTCCCGTACACAAAGTTTGGACAAGTGAGAGAGAATTTGAGAGAATAATATTCTTCTTCTTTCTGCCCAAAATAGCCTGCACTTTTCCTTCTGGCTGATTTGGTAAGATTGTAAATCAAACAGCTGTTACATAAAATAAACAAGCTGTTACATAAAATAAACAGCAAACAAGTTTTCTTTAGAGTTGAAATAAAACTTTATTGAAGAATGTTGAAATATGCAATTAAATGCTTGATTTTTTTATTTATGTACGTATGTACTTATAAGTACGTATGTATAAAAAACATACTAATGAGATATATATGTATACATGCATAGATAACTACATATGTACATACATATTTCCATGGACATAAAACAAGTAAACAATTTTGATATTTTATTTCGGGCTAAAAATTTGGTTCTTAGTGTTCCCGTACTTTTAAACGTTTTAGTCTCTAATTGAGAGTATTTTTTCATTACTCACATTTGCCCAAACTTTACCCAAAAAGTACGGTAACACAGCTTTTGAATCAATATACTGCCCTTACACATAACGAATGACTTCGTTAATTCCATTTTTTTTTTTAATTTTTGATTATTTGTTTATATTGTTTATCCTTTTTTATAAAAAAATATCGAGTGCTTAAAAAATAACATACTAATAAAATATTAAAAGGGTCAAATAATTATAATTATTATATACCAGAAACTTTATTTTATTATTTATTTACGTTCTCATCAAATATGTCCTAAATAACCAATAAAATTAACTAATTAAATAAACTAAACATTTTGCCGTTTGAGATCGCGAATAAAATGGAAAATTCCTTACAAAAATTCTGCTAGAATTAAATAAAAAGTTTATCAACTTTTTTGTTGTTTTTGAACTACTTTCTGTCGTTAAACTATTAAAAAAAATTGTCAACAAGGACACGACATAATTGGTATTTTTCATCTTTTGTTGTTTTATATGTTTTTCTCTTTGTTCCTTTAGCTATTAAATTTTGAAAATAAGCAAGGCATTGACCTTGAGGGGTTAACTAAAGAAAACTAAGAAAAGGACAAAAAAGCAACTTAGTATTATTTTCATCACATAATATTTTAAGATTTAACTCATTATCTTACAAAAACGTTTTAACCTTAAAACGCTTGAAAGCAACATTTTGTCTTAATTAAAGTATAAATTGGTCAACACATTTTTACTTTTGCAAAAAAAGCCTAAAATAATCTCAAAAGAATACTAAAATATCAACTTAACAAGGCACAAGGAAATTATTTTAAAACGTAAGAAAAGGTAAAATAAACGTGAAAAATAATAAGCGATTATTAGCCAGAAAGCAGCAAATCAAATATTGAAATAGAGCAGGTTTCCACTAAACCATGACTCTAATGGAAAAATATATGTATAAGGCAAACAAAAAATATTTTAAAAATTTATACAGCACAGCTGCACAATAAGGTAATTTAAAGACAGATGTATTTTGCTCTAAAACAGCAATTTAAAAGTCTTTTAAAATAGCAAATCAGATAATGAAAAACAGAATTAGAGCCAAAAGATACTTTTTCCAGTTTAAAATTTAAATATCTCTAAAGACAAGTCATAAACAACACCTTGTACACAATTTTCCTTTATGGAAATTCATAGATTCATTATGTCTAACAAACGGCTTTAAGATGAAATCGGAGCTAATAAATTACACATAGATTTGCAGATGAAAATTTAACTTCTAAAAGTAGAAAATTTGGGTCACTCGGAAGTGTCGTACAATAGAAGTTGAACAACCGCTTAAAGTTATTACTGAATACGTTTGTTCAACACTCTGTTTTATCACAAAACATACCTTAGTCGTTTTTATCCATGAAAACTCTTGGGGTAATCAGTCAGGGCTTCTGCCGAGAATGAGCATTTTTTTTCGAATTTCATTTAAAATCTATAAAAAAATCACACAAAATCAAAGCAAAAACATTTACTATAATGAAATGATCAAACAACAGTTTACAACATGCTGAATAAATGGAAAAATATTTGTACATATACATATATTTGTGTCTAAATAAGTATTAATCTTTATAATGGTCTTTTTAAGTAAATTTAACACGTATATTTTCAATATCTCGCTTTCCTTTGGAAAGCTTCTTTTTTTAAAAACAAAAATTATTAACAATTTCACAAACAAAAAAAAAAATTTATGAAAACAATTGAGAAAAACATATAAAATAATTTTCTTCATACAGCCATACATACAAAATTAAAATTTCAAATATTTAAACATACAAAAACAAGAAAACTGAAATGAATTAAAAAGACACATAATTTGTTATAATTATTTCATAAGAGAGAGAATTTGTTATTTAAGTACCTATAATTCTGCGCTAAATTGTCTGTGTCTGTTTCGGAAATTATTCTCCTTACATTCGGTACATTTACAATTTCTAACATTTCTTACATATAACGTCTTTTACAGTTTTTTTCTATATATACATATATATATATATAAAAAGAAGTGTACATTTTATTGTCGTTCCCTAACTCTAGAACGGCTGGGCCGATTAGGCTCAAAATTTTTTCAGTTGTTCGTAATTGCCAAGAGAATGTTAGTACGAAAATTTTGGAAAAACCGTACGGAAAAGCCGGGAAATTGGAAAAATCGAAAAATAATTTTTAGTATGGAATTTTGTGTGCAATTGTTCCGTTGTAGCTTTTTGAATTGCAAAATAGAACACTCTTAGTGGAAAACTCGGAAAATTCCTGAAAAACGTGATTCGGCAGAATTGCATTGAAATTACGATTTTTCCACAAATCAAATCAACAAAATTTATGGCATATTTCAATCAGGGAACATTTAACTTCTATTACAAGTCGAACTATAACATAACATAGCACTTTTAAGGTATTCTCTACACGAAAGATTAATTAAAATGAAGTAAATCCAATTTTTTCGTTATTACTATTGCAAAACAACGTTTGTCGGGTCAGCTAGTATATATATATATGAAAGGATGAACTAAAAAGTTCATCCTTTCTGCCACCATTATTCCCAGGTATTTAACTTGCGTCACATACCTGAGACTAATGTCACCAGATCGTATGCATGGTGGACGATTCTGTGATAATTTGCCTTTCAGCAACATCATCACAGTCTTGTCCATTGCCACATCGACACCGACACTGGCTCACCCTTTCTCTCCAGGTCAATACGAGCTTGACCCTTAATCAGAATGAGCAGATCATCCGCATATGCACGCAGCCTGAAGGAATGATCCCCGAGCCGCCTTAGTAGGGAATCCATCATGAGGTTCCAAATCAATGGACCACATATGGACCCCTGCGGACAACCACGAACAACATCCCTCCAGACCGTATCGCCGGCGCCTACCACACAAGCTTTCCTGCCGCTGAAATAGCTCTCCCATAAGGCTAGCTCCCGACAGCCTACGCTATGTATTCTATCGAGAACTGGGCCCCACGAGAGGTAGTCAAACGCACCCTTAAAGTCAACAAATAGACCAAGGACATATCTCTCCGAAGAGTCGCTAACGCAACGCCTAACATGCAGCCACGCATCTTCAACAGATCTCCCCTCCCTAAAGCCAAACTGGTACTCAGAAAGACCCCCGCTGATGCACTCCTTCAGTCGCGTCACCATCATCCTCTCAAGTACTTTGCCAAGTACTGGGAGAAGGCTGATGCCCCGATAAGAGCGCGGATTACTCCGAACCCTATCAGGAGACTTTAGGAGAAACAAATTAGGGGACAGTCCTTTCTTGTGTTGTGGATTAAATAGCAGAACCGCTTGATATTGCGTATTTGCTGCACGATCATACTTGCTTTTTATTTTATCGCTGGACATTTTAATGCGGTTACGGACAAACTCACAAAGATAATATAAGACGACCTCCTCTTGTATTTGAAAAGTGTTTTCATGCTCATATTGAACAGGTTTCGGTTTAATGCCAAATTGTGGCTGCGACTTAATTTTATTGGACCTTTAGACTCATGGCACTATTCGCAATTAGCCATCTAATCAGCTCGAGATTCCGCGCAGTCTACCCAGTACAATTGCCGTTTTATATTTTTTGGAGTTTTTGTTTTACCTAGGCGGCCGCTGTTGAGACGATTATAGAACTGCTTCATTTCCTTGTTAACCTTGAAAGCTGGTACAACAATTAAGTCCGTTGTAGCTTTACCATCTGTAGTTTTCCAAGTTCAATATAAGCCGTGATCTTCCGGTTTTAGGGTATTCCACGGAGCTCAATATGATTTTGCTACTGAGCTATCTGCTGCTATTTCTTTACAGTTCTGTCTTTTCTTTTCCCGCTTAGCCAATACAATTTTTGCCAAAACAGGGTCCCTATTCTGACGCTTATTCAGTGTTCATCTGAGTTAATTTTTGTACGCTGCCTTTCATGACTGATTCCTTTTTCTCTGCTTTTGTTCGGTGCTCGGAGTTTGCGATACATGATCATCTTTAAACGCCATAACATTAACCGGCACACTAGAAGTACATTGAGCTAAAGCAAATATGCGCAACATTAACTTAACTGCTTAAAGAATATCTAATAGAGTAAACTGTTACATAAAAACTCATTAGGAAATGCCAATAACTGGGAAACTAAGTGAATAAGCCTTAATGAATACATGAAAAAATTATTCTTCCTGGTCACTTCTATTTACAACTAAGATATCAACAAGCATCTTATACAAATATTAAGCTACATCTACTTATTACGATTGTCATGTTATGCCAAATGGAACCCTATCCATGTAGACTCGTTACGAGCTAAAATTGAAGTTTTGAAGTATTTGATACTGATTAGATTGATTTTGTTTCCTTTCTGAAAAAAATACATTTCATGTATATGTGTAAAGTTAACTGCCGAAACAAACATCAATCTCAACCAAAAAGCAAACTATATTTAATTTAATACATTTCAAAAAAGTACATGAAGAGTTTAGCAAGAAGAATATACAATTAAAATTAACATATGCAAATTAACATTCAAAATTTTCAAAAGCTGTAAAATTTACTGAAAAGTGTAAAAAAGCGATAAATTTTTGTTGCTTGGAGCAACGTGGAAATGAATAGAAAATACTTTAAATATACAATTTTAATTCAATTTATTATTTCACTTTAATTTATCTTTAATAAATATCTTTTTTCTTTTCTAAGATCTTTTTTATATATTTTTTGTCTTCACGATATTTCGCTTTCCTTTGGAAAGCTTCTTCAGGAAAAAATTTTATATTTTTTTTTCAAAAAAAAAAGATATTTATTAAAGATAAATAAAAAAAAATATCGGTTAAAAAAACAATAAAAATTTCACTTTAATATAATTTAAAAACTTGTAATAATTAAAAATATCCAGGCAGTGCGAGGGCTTTAAAATTCAATATATTCTTCCGACGCGTTTAAAGTTTTGTGCACTACTGAAATTAAATCTGCAAATTCATGTAATTTAAATAAACATAAAATAAAGGTGCATATGTATTTACCGTATTTTTCTTTAAATATAGAAAAACAAGAATTTAGGTCTACGTGACAACACTTAAGGGCGGCTATTTTCAGGAGAAAAATAAGTATAATAAGGAAAAGAAAAGATAAAAAATAAGATCAAACATACATATATGCATATGGAGTTAATATGTAAATAAGAGTTTAATAAGATTTTCGTACGAAAAGAACACTGAAGATGGCAAACAGCCGAAACCGGTTTGTTCACAAACCAAATTTGACGAGGGTCGACGGAAAACCGTACCCAAATAATATTAATTATAACCCCGTCGGAAAAGCCAAGCACATATCGAGTTTAATAAGATTTTTAATATATAAATAGAGAAAAATTCTTGAAGAATTTAAAAATACACTGTGCTGTTGCACATATTTGTAGACGGCGCACAGTGGACCATTTTACGAGAATACGGCCAAAAGTCCTTTGAATTAGAAAATGGAATTAAAAATTTTTTTTCTGTTTTGCTATTTTGTAATCATTTTATTTATTTTTCGAATCTCCCTACTTTTTCCCATATTTTTTGGTAGCATAAAGATTCCGCGGCAAAAAAAAACTGCTGTGGTATTGAGGTAAAGAATTAATCAAGCCAATTTCTGATACAACTTTCTAAAGTGAACCGTATTATAGTAGGGGCGTTCTGCTTCGGTTGAAACAAATGATGGCCAGTAAGGGCAAGATCTGGGCTATTACGCGTCTGAGCCAAAACTTCCTATCCACTGTTTTTAGAAAGTTTTAAACCGGTCTTGCAATATGTGACCAAGCGTTGTTATGATGGAAGATTATTGCCTCACGTCTGGTCGAATATTATGGTCGTTTTTCGTTGACTACTCTCTTAAAACGAATCAATTGTCTTTGGTACAGCTCCATACATAATATGACACACCTTTCTGATCACACCGAGAATTATCTCAACGTCATAGGTATTCGGCTTTGGAGTTAGTTTTACTGGTTGGCCAGGCATTACATATTAATTTTCGTTTGGGGTTATTAACAATACAATGCAAAAGTGACTTCTCTTTGTAACTTTCAAACATCATTTCCGATATGCAAAATCATCTTTCAACGTCGCTCAACTTCAGTTCATATTGGTCCCAATTTTCTTACTTTTGAATAAGGGCATTGGGGCTTTCAAACGTAGAGAAACGGCTTGTTGTGTGACTGTGGTAATGCTATTGCTTCTTGTGTTAGACAGCAATCTTCGTCGAGTAGTGCTTCTAGTTCGCCCTCTTCAAACTTTTTTGGCAGACTAATCCTCTCCTTGTCTTTCGTTTCGATATCACCACTTTTGAATTGCGCAAACCATCACAAGTTTTTTGAGTTAGTTTGTATTGACCGTAGGCTTCTGTCAACAATCGATAATTTTCAGCAGTAAATTTCAGTATCTTACAAGCATTCAAAAAAGTTGTGTTAAATTAACACAATTATAAATAATTAACATAATTATACCAAATTTTAATAACTAAATAAATATGATTATGGTGAAGTTTTTAAATGTACTCACCATTGTGCAATTAATAAAATATTTTGCGATTTTGCCAAGATACAACTGCACATAATCACACCTTTTATTAAGCAATATCAGTCAATTAGCATATTATAAAATTAAAAGTAAATCAAATGATACCAATAGTACAAAGAAGATACTAATAAAAATTTATAGCGACATAAACAATCTGTTTAATATTTTTCAATAAAAGTTATTTGCACTTTAGCAATTTTTAAGTGTAAAGTTTCATTTATTTAAAAAATGTTATCTTAAAGATGCGACGCAATATTTTTGTTGTACTTTACTATAAATTAGGAATTTTTAAAACGGTCCTAATCGGTATTTAGCAAAAGTAGCTATAAGCATTTATGTCATTCTTTATAACACACTGAAAGTTTTTTGTAAATATAAATAAAGTGAAATGAAAGTATTGAAAAAATAGTTTTACGCTATAAATAAAATTGTATTTTATACTTTACATTAATATAAAAGTCAATAATGTCAATAATATAGATGTTTTTCACTTGAAAAATGCACTTATTATCATAACAGAATGAGTTAATACGTTATTTAAAATATAGCCCATCGTTATCCACTACTTTTCCCATCTTACTAGTATGATATGCATTCCGCGCCAGTAGAACTGTTTCGATTTTGAGTAAAAAATGGTCGGTATTCACTGATTACTTTATTTTGAAATGCTCAAGGATCATTTCTGACTTATAAAATCACCTTTCAACGTCTCTCGGCTTCAATTCATATAGGACTCAATCTTCTTGCTTAATAATAAATCCGAATGCTTCTAAACATAGGGAAATGACGTTTTGTGTGATTTTCAATGATAATACAAGTTCATTTTGCATTTAATAATAATCTTCGTCATTTTCAACCTTTTTCGGCTTTTGAAATCGAGCAAACAAGCGTTCACAAGTTTTTTGACTTGGTGCATGTTGACCTTAAGCTTCTAATAATCGATAACTTTCAACTGCTGTTTTGCTCAAATGCAAAAAGGTTACCGCAAAACATTCTTTTTAGGCACAAAGTTCTACATAATTATTGCACATTGTAGTTAAGTTGGGACTCATTTATTTCTTATTTACAGTGAAAAAATTTGTCTGTAAAAATATTTTATTTAAATTTTTATAGTTTTTTTAGACGATCTTTTTTTTATTTATCTTTAATAAATATCTTTTTTCTTTTTTAAGATCTTTTTTATATATTCTTTCTTCTCGATATTTCGCTTTCCTTTGGAAAGCTTTTATATAAAAAAATTGTTATTTGTTAATAATTTTTTGTTTTCAAAAATATAAAATTTTTTCCTGAAGAAGCTTTCCAAAGGAAAGCGAAATATCGAGAAGAAAAAATATATAAAAAAGATCTTAAAAAAGAAAAAAGATATTTATTAAAGATATTTTATTTAAAGAAATTACAAATTTGTTTGTAGCGTTAAAATTGTATTTTTAATTTCCGTTTAAATTGCGTCGAGTTTTGCGTTCCAAATAAACATATCCGTAATTTTTTTTATGGCATTAGATTAATTATAAGTAATTATTGGTGGCCAAATAACAGGACAATTTCACGATAACAATTCGCAAATAGTATATGTTTAAGTAAATTAGTTGCATCAAGTGCAATACTATTCTGTTGGATTCATATTTCAGTAACACTACCAATAACAAAATGCAACCGTTGACTTTAAATTTCAAATTATTATTGTTTTTAAAAGCAAATGAAAAATAATTTCATCGTCCAATTTGTATTTGTATATTAAGCGAAAAATACGGCACTTCCTTAATGAGCAAAATTTAGTTGCAACTTTCAAGGAAAGTCAACATCAATATCAATCTCAGTTTACAGCAATTTGCAAAGCATTTCTCCGTCATTCATTGTATTCGTTATAAAAAAGAAAAACAAAATAACCGTAAAGTAACTGTCAGCTGTCAAATTTGTTGACATATATAACAGTTTTGCCAACTCCACGGTGTGAATATCTTAAGAAATACCCTTATCTAAGAACAACTTAAAAATTCAATCTTAAATCAAGAGCTAAATTGTGCCCAAATATACTATGTAGGCCATGAATACAAATTCATAATTTTTTACATCTGCCAGATGCTTATAATAAAAGAGGAAAATTCTAAAAAGAAAAAGATTGTATAAATAAAAAATAAAACCAAATATTTAAAAAGCAAAATCAAAACAAATAACTTAAAGGCTTTAAGACTGACGTTGCAACTATAATACAAGTAAACGTTTTATTTTTAACCAACGAATGAAAGCACGTATGAATGAAAAACTCAATAGCAGAACATATATATAAATAAAAAAATACGAGTAAAAGAGTTTTTTGTTGATGGTTTAATACTGTTTACTTTACGAGCATACTTTTCTATGAAAAGTACAAATAAAACAGTGAAGTATAAAACGAAATTACAATTTTAGCATGACTTTCACATATTCTAAAAATTCATAAAGCGAAATGATAAAAAAAATCTGAGCATAAATTCCTTCCAAAATTTGATGCGTACAAGAGTTGCCAATAATAATGTAACTTTACATTTTATTTTTCATTTTCTTATCCTTTTTATTATAAACCTCTCGCGATTTTCGAATCATTTCTAAGGTATAAGCAAAAACCCACCAACACTAATAGTCTTTTATTAGTTGTCATGAGTTCCTAATAAAAACAAAATAATCTCAGCAGGTCAATCTGATCAATATGATGCACGGCAGATGCACTATTTTCATGACAGAGTCATGATTAGACAAAAATATCTGTGTTGCCATGGAATGGTTTTTAAAGTTCCTAATTGTTTTATAATTCCGTATGTTTAATTTAATAAGATATCGAAATTCTCCGTAACAGTTGTATTATGGATCCAAACGTATTCATTATCATTTACATATTGCGGCTTTCTGTGTAGAGCTTTTACTCAATATTAAAATTTTATTTTCATGTAACTGTTATACCCATTTCTATTTACATTTTTTGATTGGAATGATTTTAATTCGCAATTGATTCCTTTATTCCTAAATATGTTAAATTTGCACTATTTTATGTTTTATTTTAGAGAGCGAAAACAAAATTTATATAAAACAAAATGGCTCTCTTTTTACAGTTTCGCAAGATAATCTAGCACGGTTACAAGTTAACTAAATAGATATATCGCCTTATGTGGTAATTGTGGTATTAAAATGAAAACTATGATGTATCATATTGAATACACGCTTTTACAAATTTGACGTATTAATCCTATCTTTCACACTGTAAGCGAACAATTTTGGGAAGAAAATTTGCGATTTTTTATTGACCAAACTATAAAACCCCAAAAACAAATTTTACAAAAATAGTGTTGTTTAATCTTTATAGTTTTTTTATTATCATACTAACAAAAATAAAAACGCAAGTGTAGGCTGAAGCTTAAAACTTTTACTAACTTTTTACATCAAGATACATTTTATATAACCATGCCCGAACATGTTAAGAACATTTGTATTACTACTATCTCTTCTTTTACTTTTATATGAAATAAAGAGTTTGGTTTTTTTATGTAAATCTATTTTTAGAAAATATAAAATTGTTTAAGTTCTGTAAGCGAGCTGATTTTTTGGAAAAAAATTTTTCAAGGATCCACATACTTTATCCATTAGTTCAAATAAAAGATAGATTTCAACATTTTTTTGTTAAATAATTTTTAAGCTTTTTTAAAGTTGTGGTTTTTTCCTGTGTTGTTAATAGAATTATTCTAAAATCGTTTTAACACAAAAAAATAAAAAAAAATTAATTTTTTTGGCAGACAAAATAATCTAACGTTTTAATTTTTTTTATTGTTTAAATAATTTAAGACTATAAATAATAAAAACAACAAAGATGCAATAAAAATATAGAATTTTTTTAAGTCAATGCATATGGCGTATGAGCGGTTGTAATAAAGCGGTTGTAATAAATGAAATGCTGTAATATCCACACTGCGACACATATCAATATTATTTGAAATACACGAAAACAGGTGTAGATAGACAAGCAATAGCAATCTAACAATGATTTGCACGTTCATAATAGGTATGACACTAGAGAACTAAAGAGTAGAAACATTGACAATTTAGTACTATTAATCTTTTTTTTAACCACTGCTAAAGAAAGAGCCAAAATATTAGTAAGCTCAAGTAT
The DNA here is from genome assembly GCA_030448955.1 of Trichopoda pennipes. Taxonomy (NCBI): domain Eukaryota; kingdom Metazoa; phylum Arthropoda; class Insecta; order Diptera; family Tachinidae; genus Trichopoda; species Trichopoda pennipes. The sequence goes on along the minus strand of JASKUP010000026.1, from coordinate 2,347,290 downwards.
TTTATTAACAATAAAAAACATTAATTCTTTTTTTATTTGTGCATAACTTCAAACATTAAACTATGAATCTAATTTATATATAATATATTTAATTATAATAAACCGTTTTATTTTTTAGGATCATTTTTTAATTTAATATACCTTAATTTATACTTGATTTTATGATATTCTCGTAAAATACTTGTGATTAAAACAAATGTATATTTGAAATATATTACTGCGAGGGAAAGCATATTCATATGGCCATTTCACTACGGCTCATATAGATCATCAGTGGATTTTATATAGAAAATTAAAGAGTCGTATATCGTAAACCAAATTGATTAAATGAGAGTTCTCATTTAAACTACACAGCAAATAAAAAAACTTAAATACACTTCTATACAAATACACAGCATATATTTCTAAAACAAAAACACGTTTATCTTCAATCGTTTTTTTTAAGACCATTATAAAGATTAATACTTATTTCTTTAAGAATAAAGATCCTTGGGCACTATATTTAAAATATTACTTCTGGCATATGACAACCACAATGTCCAAAGACTTTTTCCAACATCTATGGCTGCATTGCAGCAATTGACCTCCAAATGGTCAATCTGAGCGTTATCTATTTCACTATGAAACTTTGCGGTTACCAAACACTTACTTCAATAAATCAATTTCCATATTAACTGTGTGACACTTTGCGCCATCTTATGGAGGCCATAGCTCCTAAAGATCACGGTTGCCTAATTGTTAAACGAAAAACTCAGCAAACATTGCTCTATACCGACCACCGTTGACTGTGACATTCTGGCCAACATCGCTTTTAAAGAAGTATAGGCCAATAATTCCACCAGCCCATGAAGCACAACAAACATTCGGTTTTTCTGGATGTAACGATGTCTCAACATACACTTTAAATGCAGCAGTTTTGTTCTTTTACATATCCATTCAAAAAAGTTGGACCTTCATCGCTAAACACAATTCGCTTACGAAATCGGATGTTTCCAACATAACCATGATTTTTAAAATAAATTTGCAGTATTTGGAAACATTGTTTAAGCGTCAATCTACTAGTGTTAAAAACTAAACATAAATCGCTTGACGTATTGTCGGGTATAACAAATTTAACCACATTTTTATTTTTTATTAATAATTCTATTACTTTGGCAATTTTAAAAATGTCTATTTAGAAAAATACATACTTTCAAGTTTTTCTTACTCCTTTCTCTTTTTCTATTCTTAAATCCTATACAAATTCTGAACATAGACACCAGCTCAAGTTTTAAATATTTTCTAAACAGAGAATAGATATAGCCGTTTTTTCGATAAGGTAACATTTTAAATTGTTTATAAAAACTATCTCTAAAATAACAATGTACATACACAGGTAAAATTATAATAAATTTTATTCAACATGTAACTAATGCAAAATACTGTGTAGAAATATCTTTTGCAAATAATATTGCAAAAGCTTATGTATTTTTTTATAACGAATTATTTGTTAAAAAAAGTGTATATATATTGTTATTATTGCAATACTTTCGTTATTTTTAAAAGTTAAAAGCAATTACAAAATAAGATGTTTTTTAAAAAGTAACTCATATTTCCAAATTCTATTTGAAAATCCGGTACTACTCTGTGTATTCAAATTATAAGGTGATTTTACTAAAATTAAACTTTTGCAAAAGCATTTAATACTTAAAATAACAAAGCGGCAACACTTGCCAAATAAAATAAGAGGAAAGTCCGAACTAATAGTAAGCAAGGAAACTTTAGCAGATCACGCTCTTTAGAGCGACCAGCAAGCCGCATTTAAAAAATAAATGCGAGAAAAATTTTTTATCTGTTTTACTAAATATATAAATTAATTAATGTTTCCAACTTGGGTTCTACATACAAATTTACATAATTTTATAGATGATTCTAAATATAATTGCATGGGGTTGTGTACTGTTCTTAAGCTGATAAAAATTGAACAATAATACATACATACATACATATATACGTATGTTCATACATTAGTTAAAATAATAAATAGACTTTGAAGAGGCTTGAAACACATCAAAATACTGACATTGCTTTGTGAACTATCAGTGAGATAAGTTCTAAATAATAGCGGAAGCGGCATATTTTTCATTTAGTACAAGTTGGGCATAAAAAAACTTAAAAAAAACAATATTTCTACTTTTTAATTGACAGTTTAACTTTAAATTTTCAAAATTTTTCAATATTTATTTAAAATAAAAAGTGAAAAACTATGCCCAGGTATACACTCTGCACAATTCATAACTCACTCTGAAATGTTTTCAACTTTGTTTTGTGGAATTTCTATATCCTTTATAATCTTTAATTCCAACCATTCCATTATGAATGATTTTTTACACATAAACATGTATCATATAATTGTCCATGAGAAAATAATGGCTTTGATTTAGCCGGTCAGGATTGCCACTATACTATTAGTATGATCAACAAAAATCATAAACAGGTTTATGCTTATTTTGTAGTCGTCGAAAACGTTTACGAAAAACAATATAAGCAATCATTGCTCTAATTGCAAAAAGGTTAAAATCCGAAAAAGCAAAACTTTAGATAAGTTTAGCAATAATAACAGACATAACACTGATTAAAGCCAGTTGTTTATATCTCTAAATTTTACTAGCAATTAAAAGCAAGATCTAAGCTTTTTATTTATTCTTAAAAAATGCCCAACCTCGTTGGCTGCAATCGAAAAATAAATCAAAGCTACCGTTCTTATCCTTAACTAAATTCACTTTCTTATTCTCTTATAAGCGAAGGATAAACTAAATTATCTTACTCGAACTAAAATTATTTTAATTATTTTGTAGCCTATTGACAATAAGCGAAAGTTAATCTATATATATGAAAATTAAGCCCGTCGGTTGCCAATGTTTGACGAGATGCGCCGTCGAATTTCCATTAAATTTTCACAGAACCTTCGTAATGGTCGTTCGCTAGTTTGCATCTTTATTTCATGCATTTACGCACAATAGTGCGTCCAGAGTGCGTGTTTTAAACAGGACAAATTTAAAAAAAATTTTTCCATTGAATACTTCTACTCCATGTTTTGTATCAAATGAAATGTGTGTTTTCGTTTGTACGTTGCCGTGTGTGTGTGTGTACTTGCACAGAATGCGATGGCAATACAAATCGAAATATGCCAATGTTCATAGCAAGCGTATGTGCAAACAAATAAAGAACTTTATTTTCCATATTCTGTTGCATTTTTTATTCCAATTGACCCCACCACAAAAACGATTACGCTTCCAAATAATTTTTGCCACTTTTCGCAATCAAAACAAGAATTGGTCACAAAGGTATTTCCCGGTATTGCACAAAATTTTAGAAACCATGATTGGTTGGGAGAAAGAGCTATCTTAGCTGCGAAAAACGCAGATGTTTCGGATATCAATGTGACAATTTCGAATGACATTCCGTGGAAATTTTTACCTACAAATCGATTGACTCTGTTACCAATCAAGGTAATGTTGTAAATTATCCAGTCGAATTTTAAAATTCGCTTCAGTTATCTGGACTGCCACCTCACCGCCTACAAGTGTGAAAGTTGGTGTACCAGTTATTTTGCATAGAAATATCTGCCAGCCACTACTTTGCAATAGGACACGTTTAGTAGTCAAAAAGTCATGAAAAATGTGATTGAAACAAAAATTTTAAAGGGAAAATATAAGGGCGAGGATGTGTTGATATCAGACATTCCTATGATTCCTCCAGATTTGCTGTTTGATTTTAAATGGCTTCAGTTTCCCATACGTGTTGTCCTTGCAATGATCCCTATTCCCACAATAAATTATATGTATCATGTTCACGTGTTAATAAACCAACTGCTTTGTTTGGCTATACCGCGAAACAAAATCGATCGAAGAATGTCGAGTATGTAAAAGCATTGCAATAGATTAAGACGTATATAAGCACACAAAAATATTGAATTGTGGCAAAGATAAAATTATTAAAAAAACATAAAAACGAAAAAAAAAATAAATTGTATTCTTTCTGATTAATTTTCTTGAATGATTGAAATTTTTTGCGCACACAAAAAAGAACGCTGCAAAATAAAAACAGGCCACAAATGGCTTACAAAGCAGTCACGCGCACGCTAGTTAAAATAATGAAATTGCTTTTTTTTATAAGGGATTTTATGGTTGAACCGCTTGTATGTTTAGGTCAATTTGAAATGTCATTTTAATATTTGTTTTTTAGTTATGTAAAATTTGCAAAAACCTACTGGAGGATTTATTAAATAATTTCTCACATCTGCGTGTTTTTAGTTAAACTGTGCGTTAACTTTGAAAGTTTACCTTTGACAAAAAAAAACGTCAATATATAATTATCTGACTTTAAAAAGCCTCTCACACGTGCTTAAGGTAGATTTTTATTATAGTAATAGTCATATATTTCGAGGGGTCGCGGCATATGCTATACGTAGATCCGAATGAAATAGTCTGCGCATATGAAGAGTTGCCAGATTGACGTGCTTCTTTTTTATGAAAACCGATTGCAGTACAAACTACAGCCGGATAGGTATTAGAGTATTTCTTGCAATATTGACTGTTCGATACAGGCCTTTAGATTTAATTTGACATTTGCAAGACAAATTACTACGGTAATCAAGTGGTTTTATCAATTTCTTTTGTCAGGATAACAAAACTTAAAATAGTTAAAATAAAAAGAAAGCACCAATTATAGCTTAGCCAGAGAGAAATGAATGAAACAGAAGCAAATGTTTCTTACAAAATTTTTTTTTTATTTTCTTGAAAGAACTATAACAGCTACAATCATCAAACTTGGCAGATATTATTTTAAGTGATATTGTTTTTGCAGCATTAGCAATTTTCGTAACCACCTAAGGTGGTATTTGCATCATCTCTTTATTTGAGCAAAAATGTGTATGTTTAATATTAATTTTAATGGTTCTATTAAACACCGCAGTGTCACAAATTTTTAAAGATTTCAAGGAGCAAATACTCAACCCAAACCTACTTTGATGTATTTGAACATATTTGTTACTGCTTTAATGAATGGCAATTAATTGCTTACACTAAGTTTAAAATACTACCAGTTAAAAAAAATTTATCTAAATTATTAATTCTTCTCTCATCAAATGATTTTCATAAAACACAGCAAAAATGTCATTTTCAATCAATCCAAATAAAAGAGCACCACAGTGCGGAACACAATGTCTTATCAATTCAACACTTGCTTAACGAAAAACTCAAGTAAAATATTAAAACAACAAACGATGTAGATTTTTTTACATAATCCTTGCACGTTGTAATTTGAAGATAAGAGATTCGTTTTTTTCAACTCTGTTGGGGCTGATGACGACCATAAGCATCAAATAAGGAGAATGACACATTTTATGGGTATTTCCTTTTTACTTAAAAAATTGTTTTTTTTCAATTTATTTACACAAAAACACATGCATTTAAATTTTAAAAAGTTAAAAATATTATAGCAATGTTTATATTCAAAACAAATACAATTTACTTTCAATTTTATTCATGTTTTATACTTTTATTACTTTTACGCTTAATTAAAAGAATTAACTTTTTTTATTTAATTCGTTTTACTTCCCGAATACAATTTCACATTTATAGGAATAAAGTTTTCATAAATTTTTTGAATTATTATATTTCTGTTGGTTTTATTTGCAAAAAAAAAAATAAGAATAAGCACCCGTACTGTAATGTTTCCAAAAGGCGATCAAAATTATGACTGAATTGCTTGTGAAGCTTCAGGGCCAAATTTTAAGTTAACGCACCACTCAATTTTCAACGTACAACAGGGTATGAAATTCATACTTTGGAATACCAGAAAAATTACTTTGTGTCCTAATATACTCTTTTTTTCACATTTAATTTTACACTTTGCACTAAAGTGTGTTGAAATTTTGTTGATAGTGGCGATATGGTGTTTTTGTTGTAACGAGTAAAGTATTTCAGAGATTCACTCATTTTGAACACGTTGTTTAAGAAAGCATTAATAAAGAGAAGGAGGTGAATTTTCTTCAAGAAAATTTATGAATGACTTGACGCATTGATTTTCGTTAAAATCTACTGAATGAAAAATCAGTAACTTGTATGTATAAATATATGTAAATATTTATACATATATTTTATTTATTATATTTATATTATATTTATATTTTATTTATTATATTTATATTATATATATATTTTATTTATATATATATATATATTGTATTTATTTACATATTTTATTTATTTATATTTATATGTGTGTGTGTGTTACAAAAAAGTGTCTGCTTATTTTCTTCAAGAGAAATCGATTTACATATTTCTCAGAAAACATTTAGTTTTGTGTGGGATTTAATTTTAGATATTTTGTAAGAAACATATTTGTTATTTGCGGTCATCACATAAGTTTATTTCCTTCAATTGTGCTTGATTTCTTTCCGAAGCGAAGCTTGTAATAGATTTCCGTTCATCACTATATTTTTTTATAAAATATATTTATTTTGTTCCGATTTCCCTCTCCTATTTGATCTTCATTTTCTATTCTATTGAAAATTTGTGTGAAATCTAATAGTGAATGTTCACTTTGTTTTCCCACATTAATCTATTCATGGTTTTTAATTTTTTAAATAATTACATTTTATATGCCATTATAAAATATATTTAAATAAATCAGGCGAAATTATATACACAATTTTAGTGTATTTTGCTGGTAAGATTTTCCTTTTTATTGTAAATATCTTGCTTGGTTAGATACAATTAAAAAAAATATTTTACAATTATTTTTAGACCATTTAAATAATTTGATTATTCAATCAAAAATACCATCTAATTATTGTTTTGCCAAAACAAATATTGTCCACAAAACATTAAGTAATAAATCAGAAATTTTTCACAAAATATCAACTACACAAGACATGATAACTTTTCCCGTGTAGGTGTTTCCAAAGCCATTAAAATCGGTTAAACAGTGTTCAATTGAGAAGTATACAATCGTCATTGTTCACTTCTATTTCCTATGGGTCCAGGCTTTTGAAAAACATATGGAATATTTTAAATTTAGCGAAAATAAGCACAGACGTTTAGCCGTGATTGATACATAAGTAAATTCTTTTACAATGAAACATAATATAATATGTACGGAAATTTACACAGAAATTTATAATACATACATAAATACATACATACATACCAGGTATATAAAAATATACATTTTATTACTTTAGCCAACACGTAAAACCACAACAGTTTGTTCACATTCAAAAATTATTAAAAACGTCATCCCAATGGTTATTTAATCAAATTCTCTTAAGAACACTACTGCAGCAAAGCTTTTATAAAAGTTTTGCTCAAACTCATCCTAAAATACATAGTTCAAAAAGCTTTTCAACAGACTCATTTTCACTCAGAACATAAAATTAACCCCTAAAAGTTTTTAATCAAACACATTTACATGGAAGGTAACCGTAAGGCAAAAACAGAAATAGTTCCTCTTAAAATGAGAGAACTAAGCATGACGTGTACATGCATCCATATGAAATTCATAATATATCAATTCAACGGTACGTTACATCCTCTACGAGTATTTAAAAAACTACTAAGAAACTACGAACGCAAAATGTAAATTATTATAATATATCAACAATGACATTAAAATAACGATTAAATGAAGAAATTAACAAATTTTTACCTTGAGTAATTACACCTAAACAAGTAAACATTTTCTTTGGAGGAAAACAAACATAAAAGTTAATTTTTAATAAAGAACTAATAAAACACACACACCGTTGTGGCAATGCGTAGGAAAACAAACAAAATTAGATAATGGTAGCAGTGTATATGCGTGAATACCTTGAAATAATTTGAATCCTGGGCAGCTGTAGAAAGTTCAAGTAAACTACTACAATTTTAAGCTTTTTATGATAAACTCGATAGCTTCTGTATTATAGTCTCGCTATAAGCCACGAGCTTTCCAATATAAAAAACCAAATAAGCAACAAAGGAATTACATTTAATTTATATAAATTGATCGTAATAGAGTCTCTGCGGAATGACACAAACAATATTTTACAAATGTTTCTGGTAGTTGTTATGTTACCATTTTATGGTCCATTTTTGGGACCACAGCATACAGTTAAGTACAATTATAAAGCAAAGCAAATAAAAAAGAACAAGCAGATTGACTGATAAGCTCCTTTATATGCCTTATTGAATTAGGGTTAATTTACAAAAAGCGGATTTTTGCTAGTTCTTATTTATATGAACTCTATTTTTCAAACGGATCAAAAACAATAAAAATTAAAAAAAATAAAAATAACTGAACAAAACAAAAAAGTTTCAATAAAATCGAACAATTTTGCACAGGATTTAAATATCGTGAATAATTTATTTTGTAGCTTTGGTTTCCATGCCGTTTAAGTCAAATATAAAATTCGTTATTAATTAAAATCAATTTAGAAAAGTTTTATTCCTAATGAAGTCCTTTTCATTCCAAATTTTGTTCATTTCACATACATATTTTTAATACTAATAAGCCTAAGTGAGTCACATGATAAATAAAAATGTATCTATAAAACAGCAATAGAAATGAGAACATTAAATTTGAACTAAATCTGTTTAATAAAAGCTAAACTAAACAATGCAAAAAAAGAGCACAAATAAAATTCAAAGATTAAATCCACTTCAAGAAATATAATTGAATTGAATCTAATAAAAAAATTTTTATGAACAGCATCGACAGCAAATACTAAATTTCTGTTTTTCTAATACCAAATAAACTTCTATTTTGAATTAATCTTTTTTATTTTTGGCCACTGAGTAAAAAATACTTTTAGTAACTTTTCTTTATTTAGCCTGAAATTTGTTTTTCTAAATTTTATATGCTTTTTTTTCATTTGAAATTAGAGAGATATTTCAAATGCCTGGAAAATGTAGCCGTTTAACAAAACAAACATCGGAATCTGCAGACCAGTGCAGTAAATATTTGCTGGAATTTTTCGGCTTTAAACAGCATTTAACAATTTTCTAGTAAATTTAAGCTTTACACGTACATACATCATATGGCAATGCATTTCTGAACAATTTGGCCCAGTACTTAAAAATAATGTTACGTATATTCCATTCAATAAACGTTTTGTTACATAAAGTTCTTTAATGCAAAATAGTTTCAAATTAAATTAAACGATTTATTTACTTTCAATACACAAAAAAACACTATGGTAACTTTGTTGTCTTTAATTAACGATGATTCAACTTAAGTTATTTTTTATTGCCAGAGAGTAGTGCTCATATATATGTTTTAAGCGGTTCTACTGGCAGTTTAGCCAGTAGACTCTTTGGTAAATACTTATCCCAATCCTGTCTAGGGTACGATTAAATCGTCCTACCATGCCATCAGACTGTGGATGCAGTGGTGTCGTTCTAATCTTTTTGATGCCATATACATCACACATCTTTTTGAATATGGTGGCCTCGAAGTTTCGTCCCTGGTCAGAATGCAGTTCAATTTGAACATCGTATCGACACACCAAATTGTTCACAAATACAACCACCACCGTTTTTTTCGGACTGTACCATGCTGTAGTAACCAATGACTTTTTCGGTCCCATTAACCACCTGAGAAATCACTGCTCCTATTTTGTAGCTGCTTGCATTCGTGTCCAGAAGAAATTTCATGTCCAATTATAGAATATACGATGGCTGGTAGCGTATAAAAAAGCTCCTTAAGCCCTTTATCTTTATCAGTTGATAAACCCTCTGCTATTACACGATGCCACAAGTATTTCAACTCCTTGTGAACGCGAATGTCTTCACACTTAATTTTAGGTCCTGCAGCCGATATACGCTCAAATATTTCATCCAAGTTTTTGAGGTGTTCGTTAAAAGTCTTTCCCATCACTATTATGTCATCCAGAAACACCAATTGAGCTACTTAAGCACTCGTTCCATTAAACACTTAAAAGTAGCGGGAGCGTGGCAGAGTGCAAATGGCATCACAATGAACTGCCACAAGCCCGCGCTCGCGCTAAAAGCAGTTTTTTCCTTGTCCTTATCGACTATTTCTACTTGCCAGTAACCACTCTGCAAATTCAACGTAGAGAATAATTTTGTTTCGGCCAACGGGTTTAAGGTATCGTCAATTCTGGGCGACGGAGAACTGTCTTTCTTGATGAAGTCATTGAGTTTCCTGCAGTCAATGTAAAATCTGGTGCTGCCGTCTTTCTTCCTTACTAAAACTATCGGCGTTCTCCACAGACTCGAAAATGGCTCAAAGACTGCGTTCCGCTCCATTTCGTTGACCAGTTATTTGACCTCGTTTCGCTTTGCGAGGTGAACATTCCTATGTACTTGTTTTATAGGACTTCGCCACTATTTATTTCGTGTTTCACCACTGTTGTTCTACCGTGGCTTTAATTATTTAGGATGAAGTCTCAGCAACTGCTTCGCTTTGTTTCTATCAGAAGATCCCAATTCTCACACTAGTTATTACGTTTAATAAGTTCTTTTATGCAAATTAATAACATAGAACTTTACAATTTTAAATTACATAATTATTTAGTTTCAAAATACACAAAATAAAACGATTGCAACTTTGGTGTGTTTACTCGATGATGATTCAACTTAAATTAATTTCTATTGCTAGTGAGTAGTGCTTGTATAAGTTAACACAAACAAAGTCAATAAACTCTATTCTTTAATAATTTTGTTTATTCATCTTTTTAAACGCGGAAGTAAGTTGCAATGCTTTAGCAATTAATTAGGTTAATAAAAATATTTCGTAATCAATTTGTAAGAAAGCAAATAATGCAATTCTAGCTTATTTGCAATTATGTCAATTTTAGTCAATAAGTATTTTGCAATAAAATTAATAAGAATACAAATAATACAATTATTGCTTACTTGTAATTAATCTAGTATAAATTATGAATATTTGTAAACATAGTGGCTAGTTCTTATTTTAGTTCTTACTTGTAACTATAATTTAAATAAAGAAGCGGTCGCGTTGACCGCGTTAACAAAAAAATATTTTTTTTAAATTTTCCAATAAGGAAAATAATAAGTGGCGCCCGAGCACCATTCGGCCGGTCCGGTACGTTTAAAACTGGCGTCTGAATTAAAACATATAAATCGATAATAAGGCTCCCAAGTAGCAAAAGCAAAAAGGAGGCATATGATGTGCCAGCCCTTATCGTAAAGAACGAAAATTAAGAAAAAAACAAGGAATATCCTTAAAAAGGATCAAGTGACCAAATGTGATTAAGTGACTAAAAGTAAACAAGGAATATCCTTGAAAAGGATCAAGTGATTAATGTGATTAAGTGACTAAAAGTAATCAAGTGACTGAATGTAATATTATTAAAAGGCTAATTACGAAAACGTATTTGTGCGAAAAAGATATAAAAACATTATTTGAAAACTCTGAAATAGAAGAAAACTAATTAAAAGAAATACGGTGAACTCATCCCTAGAATCTAAGTGGCCATTTTTTGTGAACCAAATATTGTGAAAATCAACCAGAGCTGAGTATCAACATCCCCAAAATCCAGATCTGAAGCCATTTTTGTAAGTCAAACGAAGGCACCTGCATCAGAAGCGATTCTACAAATCCAGAAATATAAGGTAGATTTAAAGTTAAGAAAGAATTTTTGTAAATGTAAAAAAAAGATATCTCAAATATTTAAGTTTAAAATATTTTTTTGGTACATATTAAAGTAAAGTAGAAGATTTCTCTTTTTCGAAGAAATTTTATTGAAAAATATATATAATATATAAAATAAAAATATATAAAAAATACAATGGCAAATCAAAATAATTTAGTACGTCCACCAATCCTAAATCCACAAAATGATCCTCCCCCAGGGAATGCTCAATTAAGCCTAGAGGACTTAAGATCCCTTATATCAAATATAGCTTCTGACGTTCTGAGACAACAAGGACCACAGGTAATACAGGACACTATTAATCCTCCCGTTAATTTGGCGGACGTAGTTGAGCAACGAATAACTAGACAGACAGAAAACCTAACTGACATGGACAAAATACCTGATGTTGTAAAATGTTTAAAGGAATTCTCTGGGCAGCCTGGAGAATTCAATTCTTGGAAAAAAAGCGTTGAACGAATTCTAAAAATCTATGAACCGATTAGAGGTACGCCTAAGTATTATGGAATAATAAGTGTGATAAGAAATAAAATAACTGGCAATGCCGACGTGGCATTGGAATCATACAACACACCTTTGAACTGGCAAGCAATTTCACAATGCTTAATAACGCATTATGGCGACAAGCGTGATTTATCCACCCTTGAGTACCAGATGACAACGTTGGTGCAAGGGAATAAAAGCATCCAAGACTTCTATCAACAGGTATACACTCATCTTTCCTTGATATTGAACAAATTAGGGTGTCTCGAAATGGGCAATGAATCATTAAACTCGCTCACACGGTCATATAGGGACAAAGCTTTGGATACCTTCGTAAGGGGTCTTAACGGTGACTTGCCGCGACTGTTAGGAATAAGAGAACCTACCGATTTACCTCAAGCACTTCACTTGTGCCTGAGACTGGAAAATCAAAATTTTCGTGCAAGCCATGCCAATAATGCAAGAAGAAATCAGCCTTCACAATTGCCACCTAGACGAAATTTAGAAAACTCGCAGAACAAAACATTTTATCCCCATTTAGCCCACATCCCAAGTACAAGTCAACCTTGGAATCATAATTCCCACCAGAGAGGTCAAGTAAATAGTAATCCCCCTCGCCCACCGAAGCCGCAACCTCGTCCAATGCCAATGGACGTGGACCAGAGTTTGCGTTCACGTCGCGTAAACTATATGAACAGACCTCATCAGAACCAATTTTTTGGTAAAAGGCCAAACCAATTCGGTCAGCAACAACAACATAAAAATCAGAGAACATTTCACATAGACACGGAAGCAATGGGAAGCAGGCAGGCCGATAATGAAAATAGGCAATATGGAGAGCCCAGCGATATTCATTTTTTAGCATGATAAGCTCTTCGTTGCCTTACTTTGAAGTGAAAACGGAGAGCGGGAATATTTTAAAATTTTTAGTAGACACAGGCTCTAGCAAGAATTATATAAAGCCAAACTTAGTAAAAAAACGCATCCCTAATAAAAGCCCTTTTTTGCAAAATCTATCGTAGGAGATATTAAAATAAATGAACACACATACGCAAAACTTTTCAAAATTGAAGAAGAAATAAAATTTTATTTAATGCCCTCGTTAGAAACATTCGACGGTATTTTAGGTAACGATACCCTTAGAGAGCTGGAAGCTACTATTTTTACACACAAACACTTTATGTTACTGAAAAACGGGTTTAAAGTGCATCTTAAGCAACTCCCCACTCAGCATGTAAATGCTATAAATATAAACAGCGTGCCCGCAGAACAAAAGGGAGGAATGACACAGATACTAAACGCTTATCCTAATCTTTTTAGTGAACCGGATGAAAAGCTTACCTATACTACAAAAGTTGTAGGTGAAATAAGAACCACAAGTAATTCTCCAGTTTATACTAAATTCTACCCATACCCCGGATCTCTTAAAACAGAGGTAGAAAATCAAGTAAAAAAACTATTAAACGACGGTATCATAAGACCATCAAGATCACCCTTTAACTCCCCAGTTTGGATTGTCCCAAAGAAGGCAGATTCAACTGGAAATAAGCAATACCGCATGGTGATAGACTATCGAAAATTGAACTCAATTACTATCGCAGACAGATACCCAATCCCCGAGATATCGGAGGTAATCTCCCAACTCGGTGCAAGTAAGTTTTTTTCTGTACTTGATTAGAAAAGTGGTTTTCACCAGATTCCACTAAAAAAATCTGACATTGAGAAAACTGCGTTCTCAATTAAAAATGCTAAATACGAATTTACGCGTCTACCATTTGGCTTAAAAAATGCCTCGTCCATTTTTCAACGTACTCTCGACGATATATTACGAGAATTCATTGGGGTATGTTGCTATGTTTATATCGATGATATTATCATATTCAGTAAATCGGAAGAAGAACACTTCCAACATATAAGTAAAATATTTAAAACATTGGAGGACGCCAATATGAAAATTCAACTCGATAAATGTAAATTTTTCAACACAGAAGTAGACTTTTTGGGCTTTGTAATATCCGAAAGTGGTATAAAAACTAATCGCACCAAAGTTGCAATTGCTAATTTTCCCCAACCTAGGACATTAAAAGAACTCCGTAGTTTTCTGGGTATGTCAGGGTATTACCGGCGATTTATCAAAGACTACGCCAAAATAGCAAAACCCTTGACATCCCTTTTAAGAGGGGAAGGGGGTCGTACCTCCAAAAACAAGTCGGCAAAGGTTGAGGTCTTCTTTGACCAAGAAGCCATTGAGTCCTTTAAGAAAATCAAGTACTCTCTTATCTCCGAGGATGTAATTCTTGTTTATCCAGACTTCAGCAAAGAGTTTGAGTTAGTAACTGATGCTTCTAATTTTGCACTTGGAGCGGTTCTATCTCAAGGTGGAAAACCCATAGCCTTTATCTCAAGAACATTAAGCCAAGCTGAAGAACATTACGCCGCTAACGAAAAGGAAATGTTAGCTATTATATGGGCCTTAAACGCTTTTAGAAACTACCTGTATGGTTCACAGAAAGTGAAAATCCACACGGACCACCAACCGCTGACATATGCTCTCAGCAACAAAAATAACAACAGCAAAATGAAAAGATGGAAGTCTATACTTGAGGAATACGATTATGAACTCTGCTACAAGCCAGGAAAAACGAATGTTGTGGCTGATGCCCTATCTAGAATCCTACCGCAGGAATCACCATTAAATTCTTTATCAATTGCTACTAACTCTGATGACAGTTCCTCTCATGGGCTCATAATTAGTGTAGAAACACCTGTTAATGCTTTCAAGAACCAGATATTCCTGAATATCGATGTAAATCCAGAATATCAATTTAAAATAGTGTTTCCTACATATCACAGACATATAGTCACCGAACCCTATTATTCAGAATCTACATTACTCAGCATCTTAAAACGTTACCTCAATCCATCCGTTATAAACTGTATTAAAACCGAAGAAGATATTATGGGAAAAATTCAGCAACTATATCCTTTACATTTCAGTACATATAAGATTAGGTTTTCACAAGTAATGGTAGAAGATATAGTAAATAGCCAAGAGCAGGAGGAAATACTTATAGCATATCACAACAGAGCACATAGAAACTGCAAGGAAAATAAAATACAAGTGTTAGAAAAGTACTATTTTCCGTCAATGACCAATAAAATTAAAAAAATTATTAAAAATTGTACAGTTTGTAAGACTAATAAGTACGAGAGGCATCCCCCAAAGCCTTAAATACAACCAACTCCAATTCCCCAGTATCCCGGACAAATAGTCCATATGGATATACTTATAATAGGGAAACAATTGCTATTAACAGCATTAGACAAATTTTCAAAGTATGCAATTGCAAAACCAATACGTTCGAAGGCAACGGAAGATATAAGACAACCCT
The DNA here is from genome assembly GCA_030448955.1 of Trichopoda pennipes. NCBI lineage: Eukaryota > Metazoa > Arthropoda > Insecta > Diptera > Tachinidae > Trichopoda > Trichopoda pennipes. The sequence continues at coordinate 2,331,753 of JASKUP010000026.1, read as the reverse complement.
TAAGAGACATTCTTTTCGCTCTTATGCCCGAAAAAGTAGTGATGGACAATGAGAAATCATTCAATTCAGAATCAATAAGATTTATGTTAGAAAACGAATTTGGTATTTCAATATTTAAAACTGCACCATACTCGAGTAGCTCAAATGGTCAAGTGGAGCGTTTCCACTCTACACTCCAAGAGATTATGCGCTGTATACAGTCGGAAAAAACACACCGATCGTTTCAGGAACTATTAGAAAAATCAGTGAAAGAATATAACTATTCTATACATACTGTCACAGGGAAAAGACCATTAGAAATATTTTTCGGCAGACGTGTCAGTAGTGACCCCGCACTGCTCGAAAGGGAAAGAAATGAAACCATACAAAAACTCACGCAAAAGCAGCAAGCGGATTTGACCTACCATAATGCAAATCGTTCACCCCCAAAGGAATATTCTCAAGGAGAAGAAATTTTTGTAAAAATAAATAGGAGAGTAGGGAACAAATTATCGGCTAGGTACAAAAAGGAAATAGTCGCTGAAAATTACAACACTACAGTAAAAACAAAAACAGGAAGAATAGTACATAAAAATAACATTAGACAGACTTAGAGACCTATTGTATTCAGACGATAATTCCTTTCTTTTCAGAGGCTCAACATGCGAACTATAACGATTATTTTAGCAATAGCCATAGCGGCAAATGCACAACAATTTCACATACACGATTTGAATAACAACAATGGTTATATTCCCATTAAAATTGGAGAAGTGAAGACAATAGGAAGATACGACAAGGTATTGCATTTCATCAACGTGACTACATACGACGAAACCATACTTTTACTATCCCAAAATTTAAAAACATTGACAACTCAGACTTATGAAGACAAAAGACTTCTGGAGACTATAAATAAAAACCTTATTCTATTAAAAGCCAAAGTAAACAACCTCCATGTACACTCGAAACAAAAACGAGGTCTTGTAAACATTTTAGGAAAGGGATTGAAATATATAGCAGGATCAATGGACAGCGATGACGAGAAAGCAATAAATAAAGCAATAGCGGACCTACAAAATAACGACTATACTAACAATAGGACATTAGATGAACTCATACACTTTAATAACGGTATGGCAGAAGAGATTAAAAATATCACAACCCATATTAATAAGCAGCAGATGATTATTAGTAGTTACATGAATAAATTTAAAGACGAATCACAAAACAGGATAAAAACCTTGGAAGACGAAGTAGAATTTATCGAACAGATATACAGAATTGACAACGACATATCCCTCTTGCGAAACCACATTGACGGAATCGGACAAATCATATTCTCTTGCAAATTGGGCATTGTTCCTTCCGACATCCTAACGGACAAGAAAATCAGTCTAATTAGTGACTTTGACAGTTATAGCAGGATGAAAATTGCAGTAATTTCCGAAGATAACAATATTATCCTAACCTTGTTGATACCCCAATTCTCCAGTAACACCCTATCCAAAATAAAATTTGTACCTATTCCTAATGCCACTAATAAATCTTTAGTTTTAAGCGAATATGAAATATTAGTTGATCGTAATAATAATATTTTTAATAAAAATATAAAAGATGATTTAGAAAAAAGTTTAGTCAAAATAAAAGATAAATGTGTGGAAAGCATCTTGAAGTTCCAAGAAGCACAATGTGAGTTAGAAACAGTGCAGGAATCCTCTGTTACAGAGGTAATGCCTGGAATACTTATATTTAAAAATTTTAACGAAGCCATTACTCAAGATTGTAACAAACTAGAGGTCAACCCTAAGGGGACCTTCCTTATCAAGTTGAAAATTGTAAAATTAACACGCTAAAAACAACATACACTAATATTAATTTAAAAATACATGAAACTTTTATTTTACCTAATTTGATGACAAAAATCAGAAAAAAGAAAAATGTTAATAAATTACATCTGAAACTAGAAAATTTGTATGTAAATCAATTAAACAACGAGAATGAAATAAACCTATTAATTAATAAAAATAAAAGTATGCATATGATAAGTTTAAGTTCGGACATTGCAATAATAATACTTATTTCCATAACCATGTTAATTTGCTACTATTTTGTCAATAATAAACAAAAATTTCATATCACACCTCAGCTTCGAGACAATGTTGCAAGCGGTACAAGTGCATATGGGCCATTTCTACAGCTTACAACATCTCAGCTCACTAACTCGCCTGTTAAGCCAACCCGATTGGGGACAATCGACTTAAGAAGGGAAGAGTTAACACAAACAAAGTCAATAAACTCTATTCTTTAATAATTTTGTTTATTCATCTTTTTAAACGCGGAAGTAAGTTGCAATGCTTTAGCAATTAATTAGGTTAATAAAAATAAGTATTTTGCAATAAAATTAATAAGAATACTAATAATACAATTATTGCTTACTTGTAATTAATCTTGTTCTATTTATGCTGACTTAGTAGTCATGCATTTAACAAAAATATTAATGAACTATAATGCAGCAGAAGGCAATAACCTAACCAAACGTTGATGGTGAAATTTAATTCTTTATTTAATTTGGTCGGTTATTGACTGCTACTGCTTACATTGCATTTAGGAAATTTACTGTTTAATTGTGTGTAAAAATGTAGGTGCGTTACTGAACATTCTCCCCCACGTTGAACGTTGTAAGTTCAACTCGTCTAGAAAGATTAGATTTCCGGTGACTGGACAGTATACTTGTTCGCAACGGTTTGCCGTGGTTGTGGAGTGGGTTGTTGACTTAACTCGCCTTTTTTCTTCAGAACTCTCCATACAAGGTAGAAGACCAACAGAATTGATGACATGATGAAGGCTGTGTAACTTATCGCCAGGTGGTGATGTTTATCGAAGCGGTAGGCGGTGTTTAAGGTTGAGATGTCAGCATCATGTAGTTTGTTCTGAAGCTCGGTTAACTGCTCGGTGTGATTTATTAAAACTTGGTTAGTCGAGTTGAGGATTGAGGTGGGATCTCTCTCTCGCGTCGTCAGATTGAATGTCGGGAAGCGAGGGTAAGATGCTTGAATGAAACTTGATGTGTTATAATGACCTCGAATAGTGACTTCAGAAGTCTTAAGGGTGCAACTTGGTTCCAGGTTGATGATGCCTGAGCCTCGGAGCGTGTGTTGTGCGACCTTTGTTCCGCAGACAGTGCTGACATCAGTTTCCTTTATAGTAGCATAGATCCATTGATTCTTGTGATGCAGTTGTTGCCAGATGGTAGGCTCCGTATAAGTGTTAAGTTTGCACCTGTTGGTTGATTTGTGTTTGAACAGATCCACTTCGCACGAAGCCGCCATAGATCCCTTTGAGAATATTGCGTGGTTGTTGTCGCAGATGAAACTGTCACTGCTTGGTTGAATACAGTTGCGAATGTCATCGAAGGATAGTGGAATGTATTCATCTCGATGAAGATTGATCGCCAGGTATTCTGTTTGGAGATGTATCGCAACAAGAGTGCCATTTTTGTTTGCGGGTATGCCAAATATTTTCAACAACTCAAATGTTTGCTGGTCAACTAGAGGGAGCCTTATTTCGAACATAACCTTGTCCTTGGTGACTGCTGCCTTTGCTCGCATGATCTTGTAGAACTGAATGAGGTCGATGTTATCGAAAGGAAGAGTTCGTGATACCGGTAGGTGCGCCTTGATCACGTTTATTTCTCTTTGCAGTTGATCTGGCGTTAGTAAGGATGGACTGATCCTACCATGATGAGAGTCTGTAAGAATATTAACGATTTCCGTTTCGACTTGGCGTAATCTGGTTGCTGCTAGCGTTAATTCGTTGGCAAGAAGAGCTACTGTGTGAGCTAACCTTAGTTGAGTTTCGGCTTTCACTACTTGGTTATGTATCGATGATATGGTGTCTTGGATTTCATTCATTCTAGTTTTTAATGAGAATTCGTCTTCCTTTATTATGTTTAAGGTCGAGTCGATAATTGAGGTTTGGTTGTGTAGTAGCGACGAGAGGTGGGTTCTGTCCATTTCTGCCTTCTGTATCGTTTTGTCCATTTCGGCTGCATAGTCCGCATCTAGCGTTCCGAACAGTGATCTTGCAACATTACCGACAATATTTAGAGCACCTCTGCGAAATCTCCTTGGCATAATGATCTCCCTATCTTGGATTAAATCGTTTTGAGTTTGCTTCAGGTGCGATACAAGGTTGTTACACATCGTTTCTTGGGGAGATATTCTGCATATATCGGAGAATACCTTTATGCCGTTAGCGAAGTTGTCAATTTCTGATCTAAAAGGAGTGAGGTTGTAGTAGACCATGAGTTTCCATTCTGCTGTGGCTATACGCGCTGTACCAATTCCTTCGAAATATAGTCCGGGACTTGTACCAAACGGCTGGAGTCCCATGGGCTTGCATAATACAACCGGTAGTATCAGGAGAGCCAGTAGTGTTGTGCACAACAAATTAAAGTTATTTGCCCTCGATCGCTTTGTTGTGTTTGGCTCCTGTTCGTTTGGTCGTTTTATGCCCTTGTGTTCCTCCTTCTCTTCAGGTTCATCATTGATTAATGGCGCTAAGCGATGAATTGGCCGCTTGATTATGCCTGATGAAGTTTTGACATCGACTACACGCACGTTGCCATCTTGTCCCTTGTAGGTTTTTGTGATACGGCCAAGTGGCCATTGCATGACCGGTACGTTGTCCTCTTTGATAATGACAAGTTGGTCGGGTTTTATATTCGCTGAGGCCGCCCTCCATTTGTGTCTCTGTTGTAGTTGCGATAGGTATTCGTTGGACCACCTATTCCAAAAACTGTGTCTTAATTCTGATACAAGTTTCCACCTTTTAGACAATGATGTTGATGGGTGGTTTGTTCTCGCGTCAATTTGTGTGGTTAAGGGTTCCCCGATCAGAAAATGGCCTGGTGTCAGTGCGGTTAGATCGTTAGGGTTTGATGATATGGGGGTTAGCGGTCTTGAATTTAAAATTGCTTCAACTTCGATGACTACCGTTTCCAGTTCTTCGTGAGTAAGGGAGGCGGTGGACACTGAACGCAGAAGAAGATGTTTAGCTGATTTTACCGCCGCTTCCCAAAGGCCTCCGAAATGGGGGGCTCTGGGGGGGATGAATTTAAATTCGATCATTTGCTTGCTGCATGCTCTTCCAATTGTCTCCTGTGACTCCTTTCCGAATATTGATGTCTCCAGTTCCTTCAGTTGATTTCTAGCCCCAACAAAGTTTGTGCCGTTGTCTGAATATATTGTTTGACATCGCCCGCGGCGCGAGATAAATCTTTTTAATGCTCCAATAAAAGCATCTGTGGTCAGGTCTGTTACCACTTCCATATGGATTGCCTTTGTGGCAAAACAGCAGAAGACTGCGATATACACCTTATGCGGACGCTTTCCCCTTAGCTTGTAGTGTACCCAGAATGGACCGCAATAATCTACCCCAGTTTTTAAGAAGGGTCGACATGGCGTAATTCTGTCTTCCGGTAAATCTCCCATTATTTGTTGATACATCTTTGGTTTGGCCCTTGTACAACGAATACAATTGTGTACTGTGTGCCTTGCCATTGTTTTGCCCTTTACAATCCAGAATCCTCTTTCCCGTGTGGTGTTTAGCAATGTTTGTGGGCCGCAGTGATGGTTTTCATTGTGCAGCATCACGAGTATTAGTTTGACGATTGGGTCATTATAAGGCAATATTATTTGATGTTTCTCCTCGTATGATAGTTTTGACGCCTCTAGTCTCCCGCCAACTCGAAGAATATCTGATTCGTCAAGGAAGGGGGATAAGCTGCTTATTGGGCTGGATTTACTGAGTTCCTTGGTTGTCTTCAACTTGTTGATGTCGTCTTTAAAGTCAGCTGCTTGTATGGTTTTGACTATCAGATACAAGGCTGATGTTAACTCAGTTGGGCTTAATAGCTTGGTTGCTGATCTGTCTGCTGATGATGCCCTAGTGTTTTTGATGAATCGCAGCATATAAGCCACCACTCGTTGAAGACACTCAAAAGAGTTGCGGTGATTGATTTTATATATGATTTCCTCTAATCCCATTTGGGCGGCTGCCGTGACAAGGACCGGTTTTCTTATTCTTTATTCTTATTTCTATTTCTTTATTCATTGGTGACCCCAAACGTTCTTAGAAATATTAAGCTTCCCCCCACCAGTGGTAAGGGGCTTTTTACACTCTAAAAACGTGCGACACGCATCCTATATTAAAAAATTTGGTGACCATCGCTGAAACAAGGCATCCAACATAAATCCTGTAACTAGGCACAGGCAAATAATAAATATTTATCCAGAACTATTATCCATTCAATTTTAATATGGATAAGCTAAAAACACTCATAACCCAGCAAAGGGAAAGAGCCGCAAACATTGAAAGAGCGGCAGCGAATATAAAGAAAACTCCACATGAGCGAAGATCTGTGGAATATTACACAAGGAAAGCGGAAGACCTAATTGCTCTGTGGAAAACCTTTGACACAGCGGAGAATATCATACGCAACGACCCCATGTTGAGCGAAGATGACCTGTATATTGTCGAGGATATCCACAAATCCATAGGAATCGTACACAGTACAGCTATGGAAGAAATAGAGCAGCTGATACAAAGCCTGAGCAAGCAAACAAAGCCATTGCCAGCAGAACGAGCAGCAGGGTTACCAGCAGGCAACCCATCAACACCCATTTTATCATTGCCAGCAGGACAAGGAGCAGGTTTACCCACAGGCAACCAATACGCATCCACGTCCAACATTACAAACAAAATATCAGGATTGATAAGACGTCAAGGAGCACTCAAATCGTCATTAAAGCGTCTACTTCAAAGTAACGCCACGAAGGAAACACCAGTCCAATCTATATCTGCTATAGACAGATTATGGCAGAAGATCGAGACCATCCATTTGGACATTTGGGAAATGTGTGCCAACCCGGCAGCTGAAGGTTATGACTGTGAAGACTATGAAGTCTTAGAAGAAAACGTAGCAACACAAATAGCGTCTCTTTCTAGCGAAAGAGTAACTTCGGAACCAGTACAACAACCAAGAGGTAGTGCCAACCTACAGCTACCAAAAATATCCATACCAAAGTTCAATGGAGACTGCTTAACATGGCAACCATTTTCAGACATATTCTCGAAAATGATTCATGATCAAGATATCCCGGCAATTCAAAAGATGTGGTATCTTAAGGCCAACTTGAGCGGAGAGGCAGAACGTTTAATACGCCATCTGGATCTAACTGAAGGAAACTATACAACGGCATGGAACACTTTAAAGGAAAGGTACGACAACAAACGAGTCCTGGTATCCACAATTATTCAAAAATTGTTTGGCTGGGGTAACTTAACGGCCGAATCCAAATCTCTGAAAGAGTTCCACGACGTCCTCAATGAAAGTCTGTCCGCGCTAAGGAACATTGGGATCAACATCGACAATTGGGATCCGGTCCTTTTACATGTGTTGGTCAAAAAATTGGATCGACAAACACACATCATGTATGAACAATCGCTGGAAAACCCCACAGAGCTGCAGACGCTAAATCACTTCCTAAAGGTTTTACAAAACCGCTTCCAATCACTTGAAGCTGTTGGGGGAAAGGACAAGCCAAAGCCAAAGCAAATAGCTACAACAACAACGTACAAATCAAGCAAATGTGCCCTATGCACGGAAAATCATCCAATATACTATTGCAAACAATTCTTAGCAATGAGCATTGCGGATCGCCTGAAGTGGGTACAAAATAAAAGGTTTTGCGTTAACTGCATCAAGCCCGATCACCGTACCAAGGAATGCACATCCAGGGGGTGCACTAAATGTTCATCCAAACACAATTCGCTGCTGCATCTTGGAAAACAACAAAACTCCGGCAATCAGCCTTCACAATCTGGAAGTGAATCATTACCGTCAACATCAGTGGCATCAGCGAACGCTCGCCCGGCAAACATTCTACTCGCAACAGCAGTAATCGAAATAACAGCCAACAATGGGCGATCTGGCAAATTCAGAGCACTTTTAGACTCAGGTTCCCAAATCAATATAGTCACTGAAAGACTCATTAAAAGCCTATCTATTCGACCAGAACGAGCAATACTAGGCATTCAAGGCATTGCTGGAAGATCCAGACAAGCCACACAGCGGGTAAACGTAAAATTTGAGTCAATCACAAGACAATTTTCGTCCAGGCTAGAGGCTTATGTTCTCCCAAACATAATACCACCTCAACCAAGTGCATCATTTGACATCTCATCCTGGTCTATTCCCGAAAACATAATGCTGGCAGACCCATCGTTCCACAATTCGGCAAAAATTGATGTCCTGCTCGGGGCAGAGTTTTACTTTGATCTTCTGCTATCAGGAACATTGCAGTTAGCAGACAACTTACCCGTCCTGAGGAACACAAAACTTGGGTGGATCGCCAGTGGAAGGTTAGCCAACGACAGCACAACGGAAGCAACATGTGCAGTTTTTAGCGAAGAAGATATAACAACAAACGAACTACTTGAAAGATTTTGGAAAATCGAGGATGTTCCTGCAGAAAGCAATCTCACAGTCGCGGAACAGGCATGTGAAACTCACTTCAATCAAACAACCACCAGAGATCTCAATGGAAGATTTGTTGTTCGTCTACCCTTATTTGAAGACGCCGAAACACTTGGTGAATCAGAAACATCAGCATACTCCAGGTTCCTTGCCTTGGAACGGCGATTCAAACGAGATAACAATCTTGAAAAACAATACAAGGACTTCATGCAGTCATATGAAGATCTTGGCCACATGACTCAAATTGACCCAAAGAAACTGCCAGGCCCTAGGTACTACATTCCTCATCATTGCGTTTTACGTCCAGAAAGCAGCACAACTAAACTTCGAGTCGTCTTTGATGCTTCAGCAAAAACGTCAACAAATCGGTCACTAAACGATATCTTACTGACAGGTCCAACAGTGCAAGGCGACATAGTTGGAATGCTTCTACGTTTCCGATTACCCAGATTTGTCTTCACCACCGACATCGAAAAAATGTATCGTCAGATTCTCGTGGACGAAAGAGACAGGAACCTTCAACTCATTTTATGGAGAGATAATCCTGGACAGCCTATACGACATTTTCAACTAAACACCGTTACATATGGAACATCATCAGCTCCATATCTGGCAACAAGGTGCCTACAAAGGCTAGCGACCATCCGGATGGACAAATATCCGCTTGGTGCAATGATCCTGAGCCGAGACTTTTACGTCGATGACGGGATGAGCGGCTCAGATAGTCTGGTAACAGCTAAGGAGATGCAATTTCAACTCACCTCCTTGCTCAAGGAAGCCGGCTTTAAGTTGCGGAAGTGGTGTGCAAACCATCACCAACTCCTTCAAGGCATACCTCAAGAAGATCAAGAAGTCAACCTTGATTTTGAAGACGCGTCAGTCAAAGCATTGGGATTAACATGGAGCCCAACTTCGGATCAATTTTGTCTTAAGGCAAATCTTCAGCCGGTCTCAGTCATAACCAAACGATCTGTAACATCAGATGTGGCACGAATATACGATCCATTGGGCATTGCAGGCCCAGTCGTAGTGTCAGCCAAAATATTTATTCAGCAACTATGGGAAGACCAAATATCATGGGACGATGAACTCCCCGCAGCTCTCACAAAAAAATGGCATGAGTTCCGGAAGGCACTGAACACATTAAACAACACTCGCATCCCTCGCCATATTTTCGACGGTCAAAAGGCTTCACACATCCAAATGCACGTGTTTGTAGACGCATCAGAAAAGGCGTATGGAGCAGCAGTCTACATACGATCCAAACTTCAAAATGGAAGGATAATCGTCCGGCTGTTGTGCGCTAGGTCTAGAATTGCGCCTCTACAAAGGGTATCGCTACCAAGGCTAGAACTTTGTGCAGCACTCCTAGGGGCAGAATTGGCGAACAAGGTAAAAAGGGAGCTACAGCACGAGGACAAACAGCTCTTCTTCTGGTCCGACTCAGAAATCGTCTTGCACTGGATAAATTCGGCCTCGTCATCGCTCAAAACCTTTGTGGCTAACCGAATCAGCAAAATACAAGACCTTACCATCAATAGTCAATGGCGACACGTCAGCTCCAAGGACAATCCCGCAGACTTAATCTCTAGAGGTTTAAACCCAGAACAATTATCCGAGTGCAACATGTGGTTTTACGGACCCCTTTTCTTACACGGAAATGAAGATCTATGGCCTAAAGAATTCGCGAAAGAACTGCATCCCACTGACTTAGAATTCAAACGAAAACCGGTCCTTGTCACGGCAGCCGCCCAAATGGGATTAGAGGAAATCATATATAAAATCAATCACCGCAACTCTTTTGAGTGTCTTCAACGAGTGGTGGCTTATATGCTGCGATTCATCAAAAACACTAGGGCATCATCAGCAGACAGATCAGCAACCAAGCTATTAAGCCCAACTGAGTTAACATCAGCCTTGTATCTGATAGTCAAAACCATACAAGCAGCTGACTTTAAAGACGACATCAACAAGTTAAAGTACAACGTGCGTGTGTTTTGTCATAGGAACTAATTGAATTTAGTATTGTAATCATTTTTTAAGTATAAATAAGTTAAAATTAATAAACATTATGCTAGAACAAAAAAAAATGTTCTATTTATGCTGACTTAGTAGTCATGCATTTAACAAAAATATTAATGAACTATAATGCAGCAGAAGGCAATAACCTAACCAAACGTTGATGGTGAAATTTAATTCTTTATTTAATTTGGTCGGTTATTGACTGCTACTGCTTACATTGCATTTAGGAAATTTACTGTTTAATTGTGTGTAAAAATGTAGGTGCGTTACTGAACAAATCTAGTATAAATTATGAATATTTGTAAACATAGTTGCTAGTTCTTATTTTAGTTCTTACTTGTAACTATAATTTAAATAAAGAAGCGGTCGCGTTGACCGCGTTAACAAAAAAATATTTTTTTTAAATTTTCTAATAAGGAAAATAATAAGTTATATCTGTTTCTCACATATACAAGAATATTCTATTTTAACATTACCCCATATTGTTGTTGTTATTATCATTGTGTAGGCGCCGCTTGGCTGTGTTTCTTTCTTGTTGTTATCTTGTGCATAAAGGATTTGTTAGAAAACTATGCAGTTTCTAAATCTATTGCGTGATTTCGTTTTCATTTCGGTTACTTTTTTAGTGATAAACAAAATATCCTCGCAACAATGTGGATACTTCTTATCCAAATGGAATAGATTAATAGTAGATATTAGTGGGTTTTTAGAAAAGCATAGTATTGTAGATCGAAGCCTGGCTATAGCAACAATATTTGTTTAGATACAAATGCATCAGAATCAAGGAAGCAAAGGAAAATAAGATACAATTGCTTAACACTTCTGTATTAGTTTCAAATCAATAAGACACTCAATATTTTAAATCATCAAATCCCCATTTCAAGGACCGTTTTACCAATAATTACAACAAGTTAAAATATTTCACAAACGTGTTAATCCTCATTATTTGACGTAAAAGATAATATACAGAAACACCAAAAACGTCCAAAAGGAGTGAAAGCTAAACCATCGTGAAATACAACTCAGCGATATTAAAATATTCAACCATCTCTTCAAGTTTATGTTAAGAGTATATAATTATTTAAAAAAAAAATTATTTGAAAAGTATTATTTGTAATACTCAGGTACAATCACGGATTTCAAAACACGTTACATTTACTTGAAATTGAGATTTAAGTGAAAATTTAAATTTGATTAAAAACAGAAACTTAATTCAATACTAACATTAACTGAAGAAGTCTTTAAAAAAAGTCAGTATGCACAAATCAATTGCATTTACAACAACAAAAAATTTTCAAAAAGCTGTAATTATAAACGAAACATCGCGCTTTTAATAATAAATAATTTATACGACCATATTTTCTTTAGTTTATTTTAAATTAAAAATTTTAATTTTTATTTTCTTTAACCACACACATTAACCTGAAAAGAAATTGTGAAGTTAAAAAGAAGAACAAAATTTGTTTTGGCTCGATATTAATTTCTTAGACGTTAATAAACGGAAACACTGATTAAACGCTCAAGGTCCTAAATATTTTTGTGGAATTTGCTTTCTGTTTATAACCCACCGTTTAATTGAATAACAATATTATTCATTAAAATTACAAATATTATACAATTCGCTTAAGGGTTTGACCTTGTGGCATTGGTGTTTTGAAAAAATTATGTTAAAATGGGCTTCCGGTGCTGCGAATTTCCCTAAATAGCATTTTCTATTGATAACAATTTATTTAATATCAAGACTCCTTCCTTTCTTTAAATTAACCCCAAAAGCAAAGTAAAGGCTTTCTTAAAAGACCTAAATATTATTTGCACGCCTAAGTTTTGAGTTTTAAATATAAAAGTACACTCTTTGGAAAAGTAATAAAATATATCCGTTTAGGGATACTTTATAAAAGATGAAGTTAAAAATAAAAATTTTGAGGCTTAACAACACAAGAAGACTAAACCTCGAAAGAGTTGAACTAGAACCACTGCCTGTCAGGAGAAAAATGATGAAAACAGTGGTTTGTCTAATTGAATTTATATTTTGCTCTCAAGATTTAAAGATTCTTAAATTGAATTTTAACAAACGAATAACTAAATTTCGATTGTCACATAAATACTCACAAACATAAAGCCAAAAAAACGCTTAGAAATCTTTAAAAGCAAATTTCTAAATTTTGGCATTTTGACAAACTGAAGTAAAGTTTAAGTAGCAAACCAATATTTATTCAACCAAAAAAGCAACTAAGCTTAATAAAGTTACAAAAGAGCTGCGACAATAAAAGAAGTTGCTTAGTTTTTCATTTGTTTTTGCCTCTTTAAACTTTGCTACAAACTTACAACCCTTGTATTCTCAGCGAAAACCATAACAAAAAACCCATTAGTGATTCAACAACAATGCTTTTAATTTTATGAATATTTATTCGTAGCTAACAGGAATATGAATGGCACCAAAAAGTAGAAAGTTTTAATTTTTCTTAAAATCAATACTTGCAACATGGCATGTACGAGTATTTGAATTTGTCTCTGTAGTATAAAAACTAGTAATTGCGAAATAAAAAAGGCTTTCTGTTTCAATATCTGCTTAGGGCACAACGTACAACTCCATATAGTTGTCGTATTTAATATAACACTTTAGTACTCTTCCTCAGAATGATTATTCAACTTGTAATGAAACTTTTATTACGTTGTTGCTTTTCTTGCTTGGAGTATGTCTGTGTGTAAAATTTGATTATTAAGCACAGTATAATTAACAATGTTTTTTTTTTTTGCTGATTGCATTTATGGTGAAACGCAACACCTGACGTTTAAATGGATAAACTTTAATAATTGTCGTATGTTTGTGCTTCAGCTACCGGCTGTGTACGGTCTTTTAACTAGTAGCTTTTAAATGCAATGTAAGTGTGAAGTGGGAATATACATAAGTCAAAGTTATGTATATTTTCGCCGTTACTTATAAGGACACTTGTAAAAAAAATTAGTTTAGATTATAGAAAATCAAATCTTCTAGTAATTTTCCATAATTAATGCTAGTTCCTTTGTCTGTTTAATTTTTAAAATATAAATCGTATATGTATGTTGTTTTCAATACAACAGTTTATTTTGAATATATGTAATTGTTAAAAAAATTTGAATTAAGTTCATTGAATTCGTTACATCGAAATTTTAAATCATGGTAGTCCGCAACGAGAACAGAATCTTTATAGACAAACTTAAAATGTATTTTATGAATAAAGTAAACACTTAATTTAGACATGCTCTCGAAATAAATTGAATCTATTACAATTAAAATCAGGAATATGAGTTTTAAACTTTTTCTCAAAATTGAAAAGCTAAAAAAAAATATTTTTTTTCCTTTAGAATTGACACAAAAAAGCCAATCACCGGCAACAAAATCAATTATCATAACTCTGGGAAAGATTTTGGGCAAAAAAACATAGCATTAGAAAAGCATATTAAAAATATCCTCTAGGTGATATCTTCATCAAATAGATAAAATAAATAAAGTAAAAACATTTCAACAAACAGTTCATACTTATCGATTGTATAGACCAACAACTTTAATGAAATTTTGATTGGAAGGTCGACGAATATCCGTTTATTAGATAGGTTACAAAATATCATTTAATATAAAAGTTGTTATTCAGAAATGTAAAGATTTAATCATTTTTATTGGCATAACTCAAAGTTGTAACAAGATGAATGGTTCTAGAGAAGACAACTTTAAAAACTTTATGTACCATGTTTATTGAAGATCAGTACAGACTGATCTGGGATCATATTCCACTTGGTCAAGAAGTTGATCTGAAAGGTTGGTCTGGTACGAACTGAAAGATTTCGCATATGTTTTGACACTTCTCAGTCCAGAAACTGTTTGCACCAATAACCTTTTTGAATAATGGTCTTAGCAACATCCTTTTACTTAAATGCAAAGCTCTGTTAATGCAGCAGGAGAAAATATTGTATTAATCTGAAGTATTGCGTAGGTTTGATATTTTTTCACAACACATATTACAAATTCATAAAATGTAGAACCAAAGGCAGTATTAAATGTTGCGTTTGTACTTACTTATTAAATAATAAGGTGATTATATAAGAACATTTCGATGCAAATACCATTTTGTTAATAAATGAAAATCTAGTTGACAGCTATACTTATTAAAAATTTAAATTACATCTTCCAGATAATTTCATTCCAAGTTATTAGATTTTCTCGGACCACTCTGAAACACAATTTTTATTTATACAGAAGGATTTACAGCAGTTAAATAGTGAATAATTAAGAATCACTTGCGGTGCGCTCGGGGAATCAGTTAAAATTACTATATAATCAGCGTTAATCAAGCATTATAGAAAATTTTAACTTTAATGTAATAAAATTGAATAAAATTAAAATAAATAATTACTTAACTTATAATTTAACCATATTTTTTGTAGAAAAGCAAGTTTTTGCTATAAAAAAATATAATAATCTTTATTTATGGCTTTTTAATTAGATTTAATATACATACATTTAATATTTCGCTTTCCTTTTTTTTAAAAATTGTTAATAATTTTTAATTAGAAAAATAAATCTCCTAATGAAGCCTTCCAAACGAAAGATAATTTTCATCTGTTATTTTTTAATTTTGACGAATAAAAAATTTATTTCATAACAAGAACTCTTCTGCAGTTCTTTCAGTGTTTTACCGTCGTGCAACCTGGTTTCAACAGTGGACATATTTCGTATTTATTTTTAGCTGACGAAGACTGAGTGAAATATATGTGTATAAAACGAAAAAAGAAAAACTAAATAGCAAGAAAAATAAATTAGTTTGCACGCACGTTGCATAAAAAACCGAAAAAAGTCATTACACCGAGTAGAAAAAGTAAACGCAATTACTCATACTAGTAGCACTGCGATTACATCTCACACAAATTCAATTAAAGCGACTCTGTGTAGAAATGTTCCTTTCGTTACACTTAATGCTATAAAGAAATTAAATAAACCACAACAATTGCCAGAAAAGGAACAAAACAAAATGGATGAATTCCTTTGTTGCTCTTAAAATTTGAGAATAAATTTTTAGGTATGAACTTGAACTAAAAATATGTCCTTAAAAGATTCCAAAAAGTGTATCAATAAAAAGATTTTTTAAGTAAAATAATTTTTAATATAAAATGTATTTCGGGTAAAATGTCATTAAACAAGAGAAGATAAAATAAATAATTATGATAAAAGACTTAAAATTCTAACATTTTAAATTAACATAAAAAAATAAAATATTTTTAAATAAAGTTTAATAAATAAATAAACCACAAAATGCTTCATTTCTTAACATTTGAAATATTTCCTCAAAAGAAAAATAATTTTAAAACATTGCATGTTAAATTTCCCCGACTCTTAAAAAATTTAAATCAAATTTAGATACAAATGTGTAAAACTCCAAGTTGTAGTTGAGTTCACAATTACAGATGGGATGAAACATTCAATAAGAACAAGTTAGAAGCAAAATTTTTATATTATACGAAAGGGTGAAAATTGCAAATAGATCACTTAATATGGTATGCTTTTATAGACCACAAATTTCTGCTGAAATAGTTAATAGGTTATCAAAGAATAGATCTGAAACGCTTAACCACTTTTTCTAACTTGGAGTATGGAAGCGTTAGTTATACCCGGGCATTATACTTTAAAAAAAACTTCTAATAAAATAAATCATTAATTTAAAGTCAGTACCGAAATCAAATCATTACAAAATCATTTTCACTTTTACATTTGTTTGTACCTAACGGTTGAGCACAATTATGAATTTACTTTCTGATTAAATAATTGTAAGATAAAATATTCTGTAAAGCATTTTAGCAAGCATTCATTCATACATGAACTATTTTTGGACATTTTGTACATATTGAACTTGTACATATCCCACCTGACTTACAAATTATGAAGTTGCCTTGCATAAGGTCTTTCACTAACAAATATGTAAAAATATACTTTTTATATAAAACTGCTTCCAATTTAATAAGTGAAGAGTATTATCTTACTTACTACGTAGTAACACTAAGTAATTTTATAACCCCCTCTTTATTTGTTATTTTTTTTATTATATAATATACAAAAACAAGCTGAAATAGTTTTAAAGCCAAAACAAATTTTAACATTTTGTATTCTAAAGAAAACATCTATAAAGAAAGCAACGTTGTTAAAAAAAAGTTTTGTGTCGATATCTGACGTTTTATTTTTATTAGGACGAAAAAAATACTTAATGTGCAGGAGTTTGATATAGCGTGTCGTGTTGTTTCCAAGTAATTTTTTATTGTTCACGATTAAATCTCTTTATTTATAATTTTCATGCAAATTGCTTTAATTTTTTGTATATATTTTTATGATTTTGATTATTTCTCCTTTACTTCATAAGAAAAACACTTCCCCAACTATCTGTGTTAATAGTGAAACGTCAAGTTTCGTAAAAAACGGCAACAGTTGTAATATTTGCTATGTTATTTCCTTTTAGGTAAAAATATATGAAAGTGGAAATATATGAGGAATAAACTTTAATAGTCCCTTTTTATTGTTTCCATAATTTACTAATCGTTAGATGATGAGGTCTTGCTCGTCATTTCAAACTGTCGTAGTGTTTCTGTAAATTTAACTCATCAAAAACAACAAAAAAAAAACAACAGTTTCTGGAAGAGCAAATAATAATAAATGGAATAAAAAAGGAAATTTTTTATATTTAGTTTTTTGTAAAATGGAAACAGTTTCCATTTCAATTTCCATTTATATTATGTAGACTTGTATCAAATAAAATTCCAAGAGATTTTTTTTATAATTTATGCTTTTCAGAAAGTTCACAGCCATTTCTACCAAGTAAACGCCTACTCGCGTGATATTAATTGCATTCTAGATTTATCTACTAGATCTCAGTTAATTAATTTTTAATTATTGATTTAAACTTCAATCTTCTTTAGTAAACAGAGCTCACAGAATAGAAAGTCAGTTAAATAGTTTATTATTTGATTTAATTGTTCTTGTACAAAACATTGTTATTCTCTTTCAAATTTAAATGTTTCCCATATTTCTGCCTGTTATATTATGTTTAATTGGGATTAAAAGTAAACCAAATAAGAAATAAAGTTTTAACTGCTTAAAGACTACAAAGGTGTCAAGTAACGAATTTTGATTTATGTAGGAACGTAAAAATTAATACATTCCTACGTATATAAATCACACTAAATGTGTTTTGTGTAGCATCAAAAAAACAAAAAGAGCTCATGTAAAAACGTTTAGTCTCACTTTCCTTTTAAGATTTCTTCAAGTCTTCTAGTTCTCTTGCTTTTCACAATTTGGGTTTATTCGATAATTTGCTTCTTACAGATTTTTGTATATTTTCCTCTTCTGTAGAAACAATACATATGATGAGTGTTCGTTTATATGAGTGTATGTTTTTATTTTATTACGAACTCTTTATTACTTCTGCCTTTGTTTGAGCGTGTGCGAGGCAGTGTAGGTCTTAAAAAGTGCAGAACCCAGAACAAAAAACCCTACCACAAAAACGTAAGAGCAAAAAAAAAATTTAAAAACATAATTTTATAATTTTTAATTAAAGCAAACCAGTCTTTTTGCCAGCAGTATTCGCAAATAGTGTTGTGTGAAGTGTTGCAAATGAAATAGCTAACGCATCACAGAAAAAAATCTATAAAATATAAAAGGAATAGCCAATTCTTACGGTGGCTAAGCAATACGATGTTTATTAAACTTTATGCCAGATCTAAATTCATTTTTCGCATTACTTTAGAATGGTTATTTCGTTTATTGGAAACCATTAGATATTAAAAAAGATTAACTATGTATTTACTAAATTTACAAATTGCAGTATTTTGCAGAAATTTTTTGGAGAAAACAAAAAAAATTGCTACATCCATCACTAGAATTCATTATATCTATAGGTTTAGATTGTGGAGTTCGGTCGTGACTGCCATGATATACGGACGTTTAGCAAAGATCAATTATCTTTCGAGTTTACTAAACGGGTACAGAACTGTACAAAAACGAGTGAGCTAAATATTCGAAACTCAGAGACAAATAAAGAGTGTAACAAGGTAAACAATTCAATTTACCATAAAAATGTCAAAATCAAAATAATCAGTCCATTAAAAATTAATGAAAACTAAATTGAAACAGAGAGAAAAGCAGAAAACGAAATACATCAAACACCACTTGTAATTTAATTGTTGAACTCTCTGGTTTTAATATACAGTGATGAGGAATAGAGTAATTCGGTTTAGTTATTCCATTTATACCTATTGGCGTCATGTATCCCAATGCCTCATATTCTACCAAAAAAGCAATGTATTGGCTTTTGATTTCCGGCAATTTTGACTATCGACGTTCCAATGCCAGAAATCGGTTGAAAGCTATACTGTGTAATCCACCCAGCGCATCAGGGTTTTCGCAGAACGGAATTCTTACCATGAATCTGCCATCATTACACATGGCGTGTGTTTGTGTGAAATGGTCTTCGCACTGTCTTTCTGTAGTAGACAGATCTTTGTCTATTGTGCTTTTGTGGTCTAACTCCCAGAGTTGAGCGATAGCTTCCTCTAAGCTGGCTTCAGCACACTCCAGATGCTGCAGTCGATGAGCGTTGGTCATCGACCTTGCCTGCAATGATCCAACCAAAGACGGTATTTTCCAAAATAGGCAGCCTATTACCCAGCTTCATTTGCCCAATTGCCAATAATTGATGATACAATTCTGCTCCCAACAATATTGTCAGGACGATTAAATTCAGGGTCAGCAAGCGCAATGTTTTTTATTATGGGCCAATTGTCGGTGTTGATTACCTGCGACGTTTACGGCGACATAACATGGGATAGAACGGTTGTCTGAAGACGCGTAGTGAAATTGTTGATTCCTGACTGCAAAGCAACGTTCACTCGTTGTTTTATGTGAGTGCTGCTAGATGCAATTCTATTCATCAAAATTGAAGTTACCTAAGGATGAATTCCCAGGCGTTTGACTAAGCGCCCGCTGACAAAATTCAATTGTGATCCTGAATCTAGAATAGGCCTACGAAGGATCTTTGTTCCATTTGGCTTCACGGTGATTATTGCAGTGCTCAGGAGGACGTAGCCATTGGCTCTAGAGTGTTTGTATGCAGCGAGTATTGCGGTCTTCTGGCTTTCTTGTGGGTCCTTTGCCACCCCTGATGGCCCACCTGATTCTTCGTCTGTATGAGTGCGGTTGATGTTGTTTGTATTCTGACTTACAAGTTGCACATGCAGGTGTGTATTGTTTTTTATTGCACTTTGTGCAACTGCTTGATGAGCACGACTTGGGTTTTAAACAATTGATATAGTATTTTTGTTTTTGGATGAACTGAAGTCGTTCTATTGTTGATAACTGCAGAAACTTTTTATATGCAAACAACGGATGTCTTCCATTTTTGCACAAGATACATGATCCATTAGTTTTACCTTCAGATTTAACTGACGTGCACACCTTAGCCCTGGACTCAGCTGATTTTTTGATTGTATCAATCAATGCAAATGCCTTCCCAAAAAAGTCCAAAAAATCCTTGATTGTGCGAACTTCTAGTGGCTGTGACAGTGATTGCTCGTACGAAAGGCGGATGGCTTGATCTAGCCTTTTCAGCAGTAGCTGCGGCAATAGCAAGTTTCAGGTTATAGTATCTATTTTTTCACAAGTTCACCAGTGTTTGTATTTTCAAGAGACTCGACTGCTTTTGTTGCGAATGGCCCCTTGGTTGAAGTTTGTAACACTTTAAGCGTTGCTGACTCAAATAGGTCTCTGAATTGGTGAACAAGAGTCATTATAGCATTGTAGTAGTCGTTGGTAAAGTAATCGTGGTCCAGTGGTGGACTTTCCAGCAAACGTATTCCGTTGTCATTCTCTTCGAATACTGACCATTCTTCGTTTAGAGTCCTGATCCTTTCTTAAAAGTAGCTGATATTCTCTTCCTAGCAATTGGATTCTTTTTGAAGTTGCCGATAAGAATCAAAATTGTTCCGCCGCACAGTGGATCATTTTACGAGAAGGGGGCCAAAAGTCCATTTTTCATGGTTCCCAATTGTAAAATTTTAAAGCTCGTTCAAAAGTAGATACTACCGTACCTCGGCAGCCAAAAAATTAAAACTTTATTTTAACCATATCACACTGAACAGGGTGATTCAAAATGAGCATTTTCAGTATTTTGCTAAACTGAAAAATTTCTTAGTAAATTTTTAATTTTTAAACATCTATAAATCTTTTGTTGTACAAGGTTTTAAACGAAGTAAACTTTGTATAATAGCGTAATTTGCTAGCTATTAGTATAAGAAAACTGAAATATTTTTGATTGATTTTTGATTTTTAGAAATTAATTTTTTTAGAGGTACAATTTTTATTTAAATTCTCTTACTAAATAGAGCATAACTTCTAAAGTTCGTCAGGGAATGTAAAAGCATTAGCACTGTGTCATAGCCCTAAATGTACCCTATACGTCTATACCCCATTGTATACCCGGAACGATCCGATCGTGAGCAGCAGAACAAATATTCTGACACAAGGTCGAAAAGTTTCTGCAAAATGGAATTAAAAAAAAATTTTTTTTCTGTTTTGCTATTTTGTAATTATTTTATTTATTTTTCAAATCGCCTTTATGAGAGACGTTGTTTAGATGAATATGCATATTTGTAGAGAGAAAACAAAAATTTTTAGTCAATTTCAAAGTCATGCACAGTTGGTCACAAAAATATTTTGCCTACTTAATATACATAACATAAATTGATATAATTTAGTTCACAACAGTACTTTGCTTTTTAAATTAATTTGCACTGATTGCAAAATAGTTTTATTTTTCAAATTGTTAAATTGTTTGTCTTTAGACATAAAAACAAACCACTGATATTTATCCATTGCTCTTACAGGTAGAAATGCAAAATTAAAACCGATCCGAAATTAGCGAAAACTAACTACACTTTTGATTAAGCAAAACACTTTTGTGAGGATAAAATTTATTACAGATCAAAACGACCTGGAGATATTTGCCGTCTACTTGAATTTTTGTTCTTGTTATATAATTGCTAGTAAGAGTATTTAAAGTAAGAATTATTATTCAATGTAATTTGAACAATGGCATTTTTCAACAAAATGATGTTCAAGATGTCGAATTGCATATACTAAGCAAACAATTTTTTAATATATGCGATACAGAAGAAATTGAACTACACAAACAAAAAATTGTTAATTTTGGAAAGAGATCGAAAAAACTATACAGTGAATGCTCTTATAACAAGAAAAGGATGTACGAACGTCACCATGGATGGTTGTCAAAGGAACTTGTTTTCGAAACATTATCTACAAATGCCAATGAATGTAGAAAACAGGGTCGAGCAGCAAAACAAATTGTCGAATTTAGCGAAAAAACTCGAAGAAGCAAACTTCAGAAAATCAATGCAGAAATTTCTCCAATAGTCATCAAAGATTCATTGATGCACCAAATTAAGCCAACGCAAAATAAAAAGGCAAAAATTGAGATAATTGAAGCAATAATAGAAGCAAGTCCAAGGCGTACAAAGAGGATTTTAAAAAATATTCCTACACCAAACGAAAAGAAGAAATTGACTCCAGAAGAAGCGTTAGCACTATTTTTGGATTTAGAGTTAACTAAAAATCAATACAACGAATTGCGGAAGCTACCAAATTAAAAGAGTTCTTGGATTTTCCCACAGTATAGAGATTTAGTCGCTGTCAAAAAAGAATGCCTACCTTCACAAGCCGCTATAACTGTCATTTCTACTTCAGCAGATATAAAATTGTAAGACCTTCTTGAACACACTGCCGAACGGTTGTTAAATACGTTTGATTCTAACCGCTTGAAAAAAGTTGAAATAGCAGCATTACTTTAATTTCTAAATGAGGATGTGATGGATCCTTTGGTCAGAGGCAATACAAGCAATGATGTGATAAGGTTTATATCTGTACCGGCAGTGAGCCATAATCAGATGGTGGACATTACCACTGTGAAAGAAAAACAACGCCATTCACGCCCTAGAAGGCCTTCGAATCCGTGGATCCTCCGATCACTCCTAGTAGCAATTTCAAAAGCTCGAAGTAGGTCGCAGCCTTTACTCCTTGCTAAAGAGTTGGAGACTATCCAACTCATGGTCCAGAACGCATGAAGCTTAATATAATTAAAAACACGACGGCATTCATACTCACTGGTGTTGTGTTCATTTTGAATGATCCGACCAACAAACTCTCGCGAGGGCCTCGAAACCACAACCACCACGATACTCCCATATAGGGGCCAACCTCAATAATCAGCCAGAGAACAGCTAAATGTTTAAAGAGACAAATAGTGAACTCTGCGAGCCTACTGATTCCCGTGGAAATATGTGGATTGTCCAGATGGCTCCTACTAGCCTTTGAGGGGCCTGGGCTCTCTTTTACCCCGCAAGACACCAGTCTAGATGGAATAGTAGGTTCCAAAAAGACTATCATGTGCCCCCAACGGGAACAATACAAGCAATGTAATGCCAAAAATTCATCAGACACTGATTTATTTATGATATTATTCGTTCCATTGCGATTAATAAAACGTTATACTGAGTTAAAGCCGTCAACTAGTACAGCAACAGAAATTGATATATGGAAAAATAAAATACCCTTGTCAACAAAATATTGCAGACCAACAAAACTTACTTTCAAAAAAGAAACAAAAAATGTCATAACTGAAGAAGTCCGAAAAATAATATTTAGTGTTGATGAACAGGAAATCGAAGTAAATTTTAAAATGTATCTCACAATGATTGATGGAAAAGTTACACAAGTTTTAACTGATACAAAAGCATCATCAAGCTGCATTATATGCAAAAAGACATCAAGCCGATTAAGCCATCTAGTTCCAGAAGATGAGACTTTTAAGGCTGCATATGAATTTGGATTGTCCCCTCTTCATACTAGAATACGTTTTATGGGGCATATTTTTAAATTGGGTTATGATTTGGAGTTTGGTCCATTAGGCGAAACAGTGAGAAAAAGTAAGGAAACTGAAGAAAAAAGAAACCAAAAAAAAAAACAAATTCAAGAAAAATATTTAGAACAAGGCCTAATCATCGATTAGCCAAAGCAAGGGGAAGGGAACACAAATGATGGAAGATTTTTTTTTTTATCCAGAAACTGTAGCATCCATCACAGGAGTAGATTTGGAACTATAAGGGGATTCAGTATTATTTTCGAAGTTTTAGCATGCAACAGAAGTATAAATGCAAAAAAAAATTGGAGAGTACGCCAAAAAAAAAGCTATACTTTACAACAACAAAAAATATTCTTGGAGATATATGCCATCCACAGTTCATAAAATTTTGTACCATGATGAACAAATAATTTAACACAATATTCTACCAATAGGAGATCTATCTTGAAGAAGCGCAAGAAAAACGAAACAAAGACTTGATTGATATTTTATTATGCACATCTGATCCCTATATGTCCAATATCCGGCAAAAATGATACACTACTTCTATCGAACTAGACGTAGAAGCTAAACTGCTTCTAGAAGGTGAAAATCAGAGATATTTAGAAGAAGCATTTACTAAAATTCTTTAATTAATAGTAATTTTTCCAAACACAAGAGTTATCTGTATGTATTTCATCCTTTTAAAATTTTTGGTATATTAATAAAATATTAAACAATTTACAACAAAAGTTCGCGTATACGAGTAGTATTTATGTTAATTTTGGACTTAAAGTAAGTTAATCTCATTATCTAAAGTAAATTTGAACCAATGAATATATTTTTTATGTTTGCTACTTAACGAGCTAATTTTTAATTCAAATTTTTTCAAAAAACCAATCTTAGGCCTTCGTACTAAAAATTTCACGGGGGCCAAAGCTTGGTCCTATCTGACTAAATTTAAGTTTTTAATAAGTATAAGTTCTAAACTTGACTTTATGTAAAACAAACTCTTTGAACAAGTTTTAATACTTTACTTTCGTACCAAAAATCAGCTGAAACTTAAAATGTATTTTTAAACCGTTTAAAACTATTTTTCTAACCGGTCGATTTTAAATTTTTATAATTAAACGAAAGCCTATGATCTCACCTAGTAGACAAAAAAAACGAGTATCAAAATTACAATCCGTTTAAAAGTTATATATTTTTGACCGCCTTCTCGTAAAATGTTCCCACAATGCGCCAGCATCCTTCTGTTGGTTGACGAGTTCATCGAAGGAGGTCATTGCTTGTCTGCGATCACGGCGGGGTCACCAAAAACGTTAATTCGACTTGTCGAATTTAGATGACAACAAACGGCACTTGGACCGAATTGTCTCAAAATGTAATTTTTGTATTGTTCAATTTCAGCACATAAACTGAATTTTTATTTCCTTTGTGACAAACGGCACTTTGACCGAGTCGCTTCAAAATAAAAGATGGCTTCTACAATTGATCAAAACAAAAGAAAGAGTAATTTGATTATTCCAATTTTCAATTTTATATACTAAAATTTTACAATAAAAATTGCTGTGTTGACAAAACAATAAATTTACATAAGTTCCCATAAAACAAATTGTACAGGTTTTAGAGAAAAACGCAGAAGGCCGAACTATGCCCATCTGAGAGGTTTGATATGATAATATCTGATTTTAACTTTGCTATCAAGTAAAGTTTCCATTAGGTGTTGTTTTAGAACTTGTCAATTCATTATTATTTTTTTTTATTTTTTTGATATTATATCTTAGGTTTTTATTATATTTTTCCTATTAAATAGATTAACTTAATAAGTTTTTAATAATAATAATGAAAATGTGATAATTTGCTGAAATACTGTTAATGTACCTATTAAAGTTAAATAAATAAATAATAATAAAAAATTGTACAGGTATTAAATAGTTTTGTAATTAAATACACCTGTAGAAAAAACATAAAAACAGTTATGCACACAAAATGCAGACAATCATTTACTGACTTCCAAAATATGATAATAAACAAAATAATATCAAAATAACACAAAAAATTTAGACAATTTGGACAATTTAGACTTTCAAAATGACAATTAAAAATAAACACAATAACATCAACACGTAAACTTAAATAAAATAATAATCTGAATATTATTATTTGTTATGTATTAACAACTCTCTTATGAAGATTTTAATTTGAAGCATAATCTAGCTTACAAAGACCCAAACCGAGAAGCCTGAAAAATACAGAGGAAGAGGTAATTCAAATAGCACACCGCGAAGAACACTGTGGTTATAAGAAAACAAGAGTATTAGTGGAAAGAGAATTTTATATACCTCAGGTAACGGGAACAGTTGAGAACATATTTCGTAGCTGTATATCGTGTGTAGTCAATAAGGCTAAAGTAGGAAGATATGAAGGTATATTAAAGCCGATTGATAAATTTGACAAACCGTTAAGGTATACTGACAATGTTGGCCCAATGGACCAAACGCCAAAGAGTAATAACTATATATTGGTAGTAGTAGATAGATTCTCAAATTTTGATTGGTTGCATCCGACTAAAAGCACCAATGCAGAAAAGGTTATTGACAAGTTGAAACGACAATCAACTATTTTCGGAAGTTCAGAGAGAAAAATTTCAGGCAGAAAATACGTTTAAAGAATAATGTTTGTATCAAAATATACAACATCTATTAATTGCAACTGTTGTTCCGAGAGGTAATTGGTAAGTTGAATGAAATAATAAAATTGTTATTGTACTGCTTTCGAAATTATGTGCTAAAAATCCACAAAAGTGGTATATCGAAAAAATTCAACAATGTGTTAACAACCACCAAAGTTTCCCCATTTAGAATACTTACCGTCTTGGAAATAAAAACTGAAACTCATGAAGATTTTCGAAAACTGATTGAAGAATAAACTTTGAAAGAACTGGACGAAGAACAAGATGGAATTAGAAAAGTTGCGAAACACAATATATTTAGGATTTAGACTGAGACCAGTCTGAATTCCATGGGCACATCGTACTTAAAGATTTGTTCCGCTTGTAGGTTCCTAATGCACATCAATGAAATGAGCGTGGTTCATGCGTAGTTCATTTTTCTAGAAATAAATATCTTGGAATTACTTGTCAGTACAAATCGGGCAGAGCCCTCTTTTCCCTTTTCTTGTCCTTTTTTTTTATATATGTTAACGTAATTGATACTAAAAAATAACTTAGAAATGTATGTAAATTTAATCCTCTCGGTATCGTAGAATCTGCGAGAGTAATAAATTAACAAAAACATATATATTTGTACGCTTTTTTCCTTTGGGTACTTTGCCCATAACAACTTAAAATAAAATTCTGTCATTTACGTATTTCAAATTACAATGACATATTTGCTAAATCATCAACAAGGTACCTATTATAGTATTACTTAGATATAAGATGTAGGACCTAAGAATAGGTTAATAAAATCTGAACTGAATTTTGTTGGTATCTTTTTTCTTTTAATTTCCCATTATGCATTATTTTTATGCATCGACAGGTTCTTAATTTGTCTCCTGGTTCGCTTGAAACACTAGAAGAATGTTCCTATATCGTTTCGCCATTGTGTCCATTAGCATAGACACAATTTGTCTAAAGTGATATCGGCTTATAATCTAAAGACATCTTAGACCTGGGTCGATGTTTTTTTTTCCTTTTTTCCTCTTTTTTTATATATTTTTCTTTTTTGTGTTCGTGCAATTTTTTTTTTTTTAAGGGAAAGAAAAGAAGCATTTCTATTGTTTTTTGCTTGATGGAGTGTTTTTATATGAGCTTTGTGAATTCTTCTTCCACTGGCTGTTTGGAGTGTTATCCTATTATCTTTTTGCCCTAATTCTTTTCTATACAGAGGCTTGTTTTTCCCCTTGATCCTCTTATCCAACACAAAAATGACGTCGCCCTTTTTGTACCGTTTGGGGGGCATTCTTCGCTTGTTCGTTCTTCTATTCCTCTCTTTGATGTTTCTCTTGATCACCGAATGTATTGTATTATTATACCTATCTACCGAAACATATACTAATTCACGAACACTTAGCTCCGGTTTCTCGGTTTTCAAACATCTAAAGATCTCGATTACAGTAGAGTGGAGCCGCTCCACTTAGCCATTAACCTCATCACGTTGTGATGACGTTAAATAAAGGTGAATACCTAAACCGTAAATAAAATTTGCAATCAAAGGACTTATGAAACTTTTTTCGTTGTCGGTAACGAGTAGTGAAGAATTTTTACACGTTTCTCTGTAATGTTAAGTAGTGTCCGCTCACTAATATGGAAAAACTTCGCAAATCTCGAAAACTTATCGATAACGGAAATGAATTTTTGATCTTGAATCTTCATAATATCCATATGAAGTATTTCGCAAAGCTGTTTGGGCATTGGCGTTTCCTGGAGTTGTGGTTTTGAGGGATTCCTATCGTATTTGTTATCATGGCAAGTTTCACATTCGGACACGTATTTTTTAATTTCTGCAAGCATGCGCGGGAAATAATATTTTTCCAGCAGTTGAGCTTTGTTTTCCCTGGCGTTTCTGTGTGCCCTTCGATGCTCATTGGCAATAATCCGAAACTTTACCCCAGGTGACGTGACATCCTCCACTTCTTTCTGTGCAATTCTTATCCTGTATTTAGAAAAATGATTCGTATAAAGTTTTTGTAAAAGAGAAATGTAGCATTCGGGAATCTTAATGCCGTTAACCACGTTTGGATTCAGTTTTGTTTTCAGGCTCGCTGTTAGTTTACCTTCATCCCAGTTGGGGAACGACATGTTATGCCTCGTAACGCCTGCGTTAGGCGTTTCATGCGACTCTAGATAACCTGAATTCCTGACAACAATTTGATTCTTAAAAACGTTAATAGGCGCTTCGACATGTGATATCAGGTCCGAAGCGTCTTGATCAGCACTGTGCACCGTGTCAGTAATGGACTCATCGTTGTCCGTTGATCTTCCTTCGGTTGCCGTTCCTGTTGTTTTAGAATGGCATTCACTGGCCGCTTCCGTGGATGATCCGCTAATGTGGTTCACGGATGTTTGAAGTCTGGATAGAGCGTCAGCCACTGAGTTTGTTCTACCAGGTTTATAGCACAACTCGTGGTTATATTCTTCGATACGAGCTTTCCACCGTTTCAATTTAGCATTGAAGTTCCTGTTACCCAATGCATAGTTAAGATAGGTGCCCCTGTAGGCTAGGAGGTAGTGTACTAGCTTGTAAATATGTGGGTTGTGGGTTCGATTCCCAACGAAGACCTTGGTTTTTTTCACTACAAAAGATAAAAATTGACTGTCGGTGGAGCTGCTCAGCGATGAAGGCATAGTCACTGGTCGCTGTTGCTGTCTTTATACGGCAGTTAATTTCCGACTATCCTTCTGCTTTCACCACCTGTTTCATCTCTTCTCTATCCCTTTCCTAAAGAAGGTAGCACGGTACTTGACTAAATAGGCATTGTTGCCTGAAGTGCTACTTCTCTTTTTTAAAAAAAAAAAAAAACAAAAAGATGCTGATGGTCAGTGTAGATTTTTATCTTCCTCACGCTGTATAAATAATTCCGAAGGCTGTCTAGAGCCCATACTATTGCTAGCTTTTCCTTATCATTCGTAGCGTAGTTTTCTTCCATTTTATTTAGCGAACGAGATGTGTATGCGATCGGCTTGTCCTTGCCGATTTCGCCTTGCGAAAGGGCTGCCCCAATGGCATAGTTTGAAACGTCCGAAAAATCCGGAAAAGACAGAATCTCCGCAGTTGTTAAGAGTTTTTAGATTTTTAAATGCCGAGAGTGCTTCCTCGTCAAGTGTTACTAATACCTTACTAGATTGTGAAGCATTTGCTCCCCTGGTGAGATTCGTCAAGAGTTTGGCAACTTTTGCGTAGTCCCTTATGAATCGACGATAGTAGGATGTCATACCTAGGAACCCTATGAGCTGTTTTAAATTGTACGGTGGTGCTAAGTTTTCGATAGCCTCTACCTTTTTCCCCTCTGGTTTGATGCCCGTAGCTCCCACAACATATCCCAAATACTCTACTTCCTTGCGCATAAAACGCGTTTTTTCTAGATTAACTTTTAAACCTGCTTCCTTTAGCGTATCAAAAAATTCTCTTACGTTATTCCAATGATCTATTTCACTCCTACCGAAAATTATGATGTCATCGATGTAGACATAGCACGTCCTACCAATAAATTTCCTCAACACATCTGAATAATTTTGAATATTTATTTGTCTAATGTTGCTTTAAGTACAAAACAAAAAGCAGTTGTAAAGGAAAACACAGGGTACTTGAACCGTGTGTCAGTTGTTGAATGATGTAGACGCAAATTTGTTCTAGCATAATGTTTTATTAATTTCAACTTATTTATACTTAAAAAATGATGATTAATTATAATACTAAATTTAATTGTTTCTTATGACAAACACACGCACGTTGTACTTTAACGGCCTCTGTTATGTTGTTGTGATGACTTAACAAATAGCCAAAGCGAAGTCCAACGTACTTTAATAAACTAAAAAATATTCTATTTATGCTGACTTAGTAGTCATGCATTTTACGAAAATATTATTTGTTCTGTTAATGTGTGAATGAACTATAATGCAGCAGAAGGCAATAACCTAACCAAACGTTGATGGTGAAATTTAATTCTTTATTTAATTTGGTCGGTTATTGACATATACTGCTTACATTGCATTTAGGAAATTTCATGTTTAATTGTGTGTAAAAAAAATGTAGGTGCGTTACTGAACACTCTCCCCCACGTTGAACGTTGTAGGTTCAACTAGTCTAGAAAAATTAGATTTCTGGTGACTGGGCAGTATACTTGTCCGCAACGGTTTGCCGTGGTTGTGGAGTGGGTTGTTGACTTAACTCGCCTTTTTTCTTCAGAACTCTCCATACAAGGTAGAAGACCA
Source organism: Trichopoda pennipes (assembly GCA_030448955.1). Lineage (NCBI taxonomy): Eukaryota > Metazoa > Arthropoda > Insecta > Diptera > Tachinidae > Trichopoda > Trichopoda pennipes. The sequence goes on along the minus strand of JASKUP010000026.1, from coordinate 2,301,344 downwards.
ACAGAATTGATGACATGATGAAGGCTGTGTAACTTATCGCCAGGTGGTGATGTTTATCGAAGCGGTAGGCGGTGTTTAAGGTTGAGATGTCAGCATCATGTAGTTTGTTTTGAATCTCGGTTAACTGCTCGGTATGATTTATTAAAACTTGGTTAGTCGAGTTGAGGATTGAGGTGGGATCTCTCTCTCGCGTCGCCAGATTGAATGTCGGGAAGCGAGGGTAAGATGCTTGAATGAAACTTGATGTGTTATAATGACCTCGAATAGTGACTTCAGAAGTCTTAAGGGTGCAACTTGGTTCCAGGTTGATGATGCCTGAGCCTCGGAGCGTGTGTTGTATGACCTTTGTTCCGCAGACAGTGCTGACATCGGTTTCCCTTATAGTAGCATAGATCCATTGATTCTTGTGATGCAGTTGTTGCCAGATGGTAGGCTCCGTATAAGTGTTAAGTTTGCACCTGTTGGTTGATTTGTGTTTGAACAGATCTACTTCGCACGAAGCCGCCATAGATCCCTTTGAGAATATTGCGTAGTTGTTGTCGCAGATGAAAATGTCACTGCTTGGTTGAATACAGTTGCGAATGTCATCGAAGGATAGTGGAATGTATTCATCTCGATGAAGATTGATCGCCAGGTATTCTGTTTGGAGATGTATCGCAACAAGAGTGCCATTTTTGTTTGCGGGTATGCCAAATATTTTCAACAACTCAAATGTTTGCTGGTCAACTAGAGGGAGCCTTATTTCGAACATAACCTTGTCCTTGGTGACTGCTGCCTTTGCTCGCATGATCTTGTAGAACTGAATGAGGTCGATGTTATCGAAAGGAAGAGTTCGTGATACCGGTAGGTGCGCCTTGATCACGTTTATTTCTCTTTGCAGTTGATCTGGCGTTAGTAGATTGCGGGTAACCGTGGTGGCAGGTTTGGTGCTCTTCTCCTGTATTTGGCCTATGACTTAACTACCTATTCTTATTAACCCACTGGTTTCCATGATATGTGGAAAACCTGTTGGAGTGGTGTTGTGGTGGCTTGGAAGGTCTTGACATCGTTGCATTAGGTAATCCTATAGGTACTATTATGCCGTTTTAGGATCCAGTATTAAGGATAGAATTACGCATGGTAAGGTTTTGCAAATCTAGACAGGCCGAGTATGCTTTCGAGACATATTTCCTTCCAGACCTCTAATAAAGACATCGAGAGCAGGGTTACGGTGTAATTCAGTCAAGGCGGTGATGGTTTTCTGGATGTAAGCTTCCGTTCTAATCTTATTGATGATCAAGGAACGTTGATGGTTTACCGCAGCGTAAAATTCGTCAACATTAAACGCTTCCTGCGTTAGTTGGTTAAGTTGATGTTCAAGAGTTTGAAGTCGAAGTCCTTTAATACGGTTTCAACCGAATGAACCCATAAAACATATTGCACTGGGTTCCCATCAAATGATCTAAGTTCTTTCACGGAATCTGGTAGCCTTTGTATATCCCTCAACTCCTCTTCATTCCTAGGCGGTTGAAGCGTCCCTTCAGGAATTAAGTTGCCTACCGCCACAGCAGGTCCTTCAACGGCATCTAGCCATCTATTCAAATTGCCTAACAATTTTTCATTATTGTATTCCTCTATTCTTTTTTAACTTATCCTCCATGTTTTTCAACTGGTCTATCAACATGTTGACAGCACCTGTCAGGTTGGTCAAATTTGCCCTTACTTCATCCATACTAAGATTATTAAACAATGGAAAACCAGCCAGTAAAAGATATTCACTTACCTTATTATAACGTGCTCCCTTTTTCTTTCACACGTCGCTTTCACTGCACAATAGTTTCTTTTTCTTCGTTGTTTACTTTTCCTTTATTCACTTCCTTTTTTTTATAAATTCTTATAAATTTTTAAATACATTTACTTATATTTTGAAATATTTCAATTCTTTTATTTTCGTTTATTTTCTTGTAATTTTTTCAAATATTATTTTTTTCTCTTTTTTTATTAATCGGGAATTTTTCGCCCTTATTCTATACAAAAAGTAAGAACTATTTTCTTAATTGGAGTTTTGGCTACGTACTCGCGACCGCGGCCGATTGAAAATTCTTTTGTACTATATTCTCGCGGAGGGCCCGTATTGTGCCTTTTTAGAGTTCTACTTTGATGCTCATAGAATCTTACTTGGGTACGGGTTCCTTTACATTCGATCTGTGCTTTTTATTGTGAACCACCAGTTTTCATATTTCTTGGTTATTTATTCTGAAGGGTCCCGTAGCATTCGCAGAATATCGTTTATTAATTTATTAAGGACACTTCTGTTTTGTAAGTGGGTCCCTGCTCGGGCGCCAGTTAAGAATTTTCAACGGATTATTTAAAAAAATTAAATTAAGGCGCACCAACTTGCGCCTTTATAGAAATAAACAATTAAAATTCAATTAACACCTTTTATTCACAAATATCAATATCAAAACAATCGCTTAAATTAATTTTAACAGTACTTAATTCCACGACACCGTAGACAAGACTCACTTAACAATCCAACTCTTGTTTAGACTTTACTTCTGCTGATCTGCTTCAGACGCTGAATTGGCATTATTGTTTTCCCATACTGCAGGTATATGCCAACTCGGCATTCTTATTTTCCCATGCATTAACTGCAGGTACTTGTAATTAGGCCGGATGCGCGTGTAGGGTTTGTTGAACTTGTTAATTGCTGACTAAGTTATATTACTATATTGGCAGTATTGCTGCTGCCATTAACTTATATCATACATTGAATTATAAATGGCAAAATATACAAAAATAGCGTAATGAAAAAAGTCCATATTTTAAGCACAGAAAAGTTGTAACAAAAGAATCAGAAATCAACCAAAATTAGCATAATTGAATTCTATTACAGACGTTCCAAATAAAAGTTCTATATTCACTTAAATCATTTTATTGCAACATTCTTTTTTTTACAAACTAGAACTAAAAACTCGAAAAGAGCTAACACTGTGAAACTTTAAAACAGCTTAAAGTAACTTGTAAAACTATAAAAAAATACTATTTTCTTATATCCATATAATATTGAAGTATTTTAGAATTCCATCATTATAGTTTACAGCAAGAAAATAAAATAAAAGAATATAATAATAAAAGGACCTCCAGTGGCTGCAGTACTTCGCACAAAAAAACCACACACTTAAAGTTGTTGCATCTAAAGATCTTAAATACTCTTTAGTCTCTACAATGACTGTAACAACAGTTAAATGTTGACAGCACTAGAGGAGTACCCTCACAACACTGTTAAGATTGTTGTTTTCCATTCACTACTCGTATTTAGTCAAACATTTATACACATTTACACTTTGATAATATTTAGACAAAAGTCTTTAGTATCTGCATCTATAAAAAGTGAACGATAATTACGTTTAAGCGCTATTTATGATTTTAACTATCTTTTACCATTTATTGTTTATACTAGCAAATTCGTAGCCATGATTGTTGATGCTGCAGTTAAAAAACTGTATAAAATCAAAAGTCAATGAACTTGAGAACGAATGAACATTTCATTGCACCACTAAATAGTCAGCTAATTTTAAGGTAATTCTGTTAAAATCAATACTTAAATGTGTACAACGGAACGAAACTTAAGAAATTACAATTGTAAGACTAAACTAAACTAAAAGATTTTACTTGCACTCCCAATTATACGTCTCAAGTTGTTCTTTATGTGTTCGTACTCAGTAAATGCTTGCAATCTTCAAGGGTTTGAAGAATTGCTTTCCGAATAATTTGAAAAAAATATTTAAGTTTCTTCTGGAACTGCTATTATTCACTGCAAGGTTTTTCTGCCTTGCCGAGGACAAATGTTAAATTATGTTTTTCTGCACGAATGGATTTTTCTTCAAATTGTTTAAATTATGAATGTTAAAAATGACAGTTTTTTATTTAAATAATTTTTTATTTTACTTCCATAAATTGACATGTTTAAGTCAAAAGCTTTTGAACTTGTGTCGGTCATGTAATTGTTTGCAATCAGAAAACACGAAAAGAATTATTGAAAACAACATGACTTGTCGTGTAACTGAAATTGAACAGAAATTTGATGATTTAAGAAGTGACAGAATTAATGAGGTAAAAAATGAAATTCAACAATTGAAAAATTAAAAGGTGATGTGCATATTTTAAAACTTTTAGAATGCGATAATACGGTAGCATCGTCAGATGTTAGAATCACTGGTACACCGTTTCACGAGAATGAGAACTTATCTGATGTCTTAAAAATATTTGTGGTGCGTTAAATACAAGAGTTCCTTCTAATAAAGTTATTTTTCGTGTTAAGCACTTTGAGCATGCTGGTGATATGTTTGACCCTCCTATCATTATTAAAATGAACTCTCCCCGCCAGAAAAAATTTGTTTCACCAAAGCGGTATTCGTCGGTAATATAAATAACCACTATGTTTAAGCAATGCAGGCTTTGAAAGGAAGGTGGTTTTCTTTATTAACGAAAACCTAGACCCACACAACCATGGTATTTTAAGTCGGCGCTAAAATTAAAAAAAGGAGAATTGCCTGAAATCACTTTTTACACGACGTGGAATCGTTCATGTAAAAGTATCTGAAAATGATGACCCGGTTGGAATAGTATTTCCTGAAATACAAACATTTTTTCGAGTATAGGATCTATTTAAATTCTACTTTTTCCGTTTACAGTAGACTCGCGGTAACGTGAACTATTAAAACCTGAGCGTGTTTACGTTTGCGAAGTTGTTCATGTTTACGAAGGTGTAATTTTTTATATCTTAAAAATAAAATGACATATGAATTTAACTCAAATTCATATATTTTTTTATTAATTCATTTTCATTAATTCATATTTGCTTTGTTAAGAAAAACAATTTATATTAAAATTATTAAAAAAAATGGGTTATCTTTTTTTTTGAATTTTCTTTTTTTGCAAAAAGCTGAACACCACCTTTTCTCGGAGACGTTGGAAATGTTGATTGCTTTACTAGGTTCTACTTTGGTCCGTGCTGTTTGCAGAATACTATAATCGCTTTCAATTTCATCAGTGTTCAAGATTTCGTTCGTTTCAGTTACGTTTTGAAGATCTGCAGTCCATTCACTGATATCAGAAAATGAAAAACTAACCTGCGAAGACACAATTTAAGTTAAGCGAATTACTAGACATGTGAAAATGTTCAAACATCTGGATTAATTGCATTAAAAAGTTCTATTGTGGGTTCTTGTTGGGTTTTAATTGGTGCACAAATTCTTTCTCTCAAAATAGCTAATGGAAATATCCTCTTCAACGTCTTCTTCATCTCCTATAGAGGCTAAAATGTTCGTCCAGAAATTCCATATTGTTTCCTTTTCAACAGCGTCCCTTAACGTTAATGTTTTTAGAGCTTCAATAACTTCATTTCCTGTATCTACAATTGATGCCAAGAAACTGTTTCTATAGAAAAGCTTTGTAAGTGTTATGGCTTTTTGATCCATTGGCTATATGAGTGGCGTGACGTTGGGTGGCATGAACATTACATTTATGAACACGTCATCTGATCTCAATTCATTTTCCGGAGGATGAGATGGAGCGTTAACTATTAAGAGTAAAGCTTTATTGGCTAACCCTTGCTCTTTAAGATTTTATCTTGTTTTTTGTTTATAGCGCAAATTGTTGACTTTGCAACATTGTATTGCTTAAAGTTAAAAAATTTTTTAGTTTTTGCGACATTTTTACGACACACTTTATACGCGATACACAAAATGCCAGAATATATTCATAAGCATTTATTTACGGGAATTCTCAGTTTTTAAAAAAGTAGTGATTGCTTAAAAATGTTCAAAAGAAAACAACGTTCTCTATGTTGCATGAATTATACATTTGTTCACCTTATAGGGCTTTCTTACTGTGTTCACGCTACAGAGTCGCCAGTGTAAAAAAAATTATGTTCATGCTAGCCGGTGTTCACGCAAGGCGGTGTTTTTGTTATCGCGAGTCTACTGTATTTACCTTTTTAAAATTTTATATTTAAGCTCCTTTACCTTTTCTTTAAATTATATAAATTTTTAAACTTTTATTTCTGAATACAATATCCAATTATAGTTTATATTGAAATTAATATTAATGTTTTTTGCACAGCTTTTAAGATTATATTTTTATATTTTATTATGATCACGGATAATTATACTGCGATGTGAAATAGCAGAGGCACTACAATTAGCATGGTTAAGATTCTGACTAACCTCATATCAATTCCCAAAGTTAAATTTAGACTTGTTCTACAGCTGTAAGCTTTTTGGAGGATGTGACTCTACCAGTAAAAGAAAGCTAAGCATCTTATAAAACTACATTATTAGATATGTTTACGGTATGATTATGTTTCCCAATTTTCCTCAAAGCTATATATATAGTTTCACTCAAAAACCTTTTTATATGGGTGTACTTTTATTTCTTCATAAAATCATTTTTCTTATTGATAAAATCAGCTTTAGTTAGGAGAAAAAGATTTTAATTCTTTTACACTATTCTCTGTTATCTGAATGGATCTATACGTAACTCAAACGTATTTATAAGTTATACAAAAAGCAACAAAACTGTTTTAATGTTTTCTAATGAAAACGCAAATTAATTTTAATAATCAATTCAGATTATATGTTCTCTTTTTTCAGGTGCAAATATTTGATTTTTAAAATTTGACGATGAGTAAAAAATCTGAAAACAAAATTCTGTTACGTACATTAAACCGTCTTGATATCGCATTATTTTTGTTTTTCATAGTTAAAATTCTAGAAACGGGCAAACAAATTAACAAACCTACCAGCAAAATTTAAAGAAAAAAGCAATCCACGGTGATTCTTTTACTTTGTAATTAAATTAAAATTTAATTAAATTAATGAAATTTAGGATTACCAATGAATCATTAATGATTTTCATTTGCCACATTTTAGAAACTATTTTATATTTTTTAAGCATGTTATCACTTTAGAACAATGAGTAAAACGATTATCTTTTAAATATATGTTTTCGAAAATGTTCAATTTATAAAAAGATAATTTTTACTAAAACAAGTGAAATGGCCTATTGCGTCTGTTTAGAAACCAAGCAGTTTCTAAGAAATCTTTTGAGCAAAAACAACAAAAATATACTATAATAAAATTCCATGAACTAAGATTAACAATAAAAAAACAAAATATATCCACACAATCACACAAACACCCACACTGAATAATGATACAAACGTCATATATAGTAAGTCCCAATTTACATTGGACGATTTTTGTCGCTGCAATTCTTAGTTTGTTGTTGTAAATAAGAGGGGAAGAGAGGAACTCTACCACTATTCTCTTTACACACATTATTTACAACAACAAACTAAGAATTGCAGCGACAAAAATCGTCCATTGTAAATTGGACTAAATGTGATGAATTATAGTTTTCTATAAGTGAGCGAAATGTCAGTTTAATTGTGAACCACAAACTATACACAGACGCGATACGACGCGCTATATACACTTTCTCTTTTTCGCATAAGTGTGAGTCGCTAGTTTAGTTTTGATTATGTGTTTCTACGTGAACAAATAAGGGTTAGTTTTTTGTAAACAGTACAAAATTTTTGAAAAATAATTAAATATTTATTAATTTAATTATAGGATAAGGCTGTTAAAAGAGTAAAAAAATATTGGCAAATAACATGTAAGTATGAAACCTGTAAAAATGCTAGTTAATGAGTTATTAATGTTAACACTTTCTTTTAAATTTTAGGAGTCACAGATGCAGTAAAGGATGTCCGCCTGAAGAAAAGATTCATAGCTTTCCCAAGGCTTCTAAGAGTAAGCTAATTATTTAAATTATGTGAATGTGTTTGCTTTTCAAGAGATTAAGATTCTTTTGAATTACAAAATTATTGCTGCAAAGGCAACTAATTAAAAGAAGTGAAATAAAAAGTAAAACGGTCAAAAAAAATCTTATCTAAGAAATAATCTACGTTAATTGTGCTAGATTCCTTCAAAGATAAATATTTTATGATATTCTCATAAAATATCTATTACTCGGCAATTAACGTAGATTAAGTTATGATTCTAAATAATAAATTGATTTATTGGTAATTGTAAACTAAAGTAAAATCATGTTTTTTCTTAATTTTAGATGCATAGAAGGAACGTTGCCGGGTTGCAAAAAGTTGCAGTATGTTATTAGATGTGGTATTCCCATAACTTTGGCAGTAATACATTCGTGATGAGAATTTGCTTCACTAGCTTTTTGTAGTATATGAGGCGGTGGTTGAGGTGGTTATGGTTACAACCTACTTTGGAAAAGTAAATACGCTTGCCCTCAGCAGAAATATTGTATACCGGGTAACATAAGAATAATTTCACGATTGCAATAGCATAATTAACATTAGCGTCCGATAGAATCTTTTCTAAAATTAAAAATCAATAATTAGTTAATTATTTAATAGGTTTGATTTTGTTGTTTACCTGTAATACTGCTTGTTATTTACTAATTCATAAGGACTAGTGGACTAGACTAGGACTAGTTCTGGCGTAGCTAGGAAAAGTAAATTTGCTTGCCCTTATCACCAACATTTAACATGTTTTATCGCTTTTTGGCCCATACAGGTAGGACGCTCCCGTACACACTTCCGTTTTCATTGATTGTTTACCCAAATAGAATCTTTTCTGAAATTAAAAAATCAATTAATAGTGAATTATTTAATATGCTCAATTAATTTTTTTTTACCGTGATGGTGTCTGCTTAGACTGTGACAGCAAGTTTTTGTTTTGGTTAATTTGACAGTATTACATGTGTGCGGCTGCTTAAGTTCATGTGGTTGTGGTTGCAAACTACTAATTGGATTCCTGTTTTGGGAACAGTACATTTGCTTGCACTCATCATTTGTAAGCTCCGCTTCAAACGCATAATTATTTGCTTCCGACAAGAGCAAAAAAATTGTGCATTGGGGAATATTTAAGAATAATTTCACCAGATAAATACAAGCTTTTTTTTTAACATTTTTTTTTATAATGTTTGTTAACACACAATGTATTTCCACCACAGTGCACCATTTCTGCGTTCATCAAATGCTGCATATTTCATGATATTTTTACTTTTAACTATTTTACTTCACTTATGAAACCAATTAAAATCATATTTTCACTTAATTTAATCATTTATTAATACAACTTTAAGAACGGAAATTAATTTTTTTTGGAAAAATTTTTTAATACTCTTTGTTCTTCAAGTTTTTGTTTTGTTTATTTTCCCATTTTCTTAAAAAGCAACACACTATATTTGTCATTTTCTTGAGAACGTACAGAAAACTTGATTTAATTTTTTCTATGTGCCAGTTTCTCAATGTCTGCTCAGACTGTGTTGTGAACGTGATCGAGTAAAGACACAAAAATTCATGCAGCAGATTTTTGGCGTTAAAGTGGTAGAATTTCCATCGTGTACGTGTAATTATAATAAAATTAATTTAATTCAATTAAAACTCTAAAAGCATGTGTGTAATTATTTTTCAGTAATAACTTAATAAACTAAAAGTTTATTAAAGGAATAAGCGTGTTATTATTCCAAATATAACTAATTGCAATGACGAGTGGTGTTGACTCAAAACCTTTTTTTTTAATTAATTTAAAAAATTAAACCTTAAAAATTGTGTTATTGTACAGTGTGTTCGCCGGGAGGCCATACTACTTTGTTTATTTATAATTTTTGATTAAATGAAAGCGAATCGAAATTACATAAATAATTTTTCTATGTAATGCTGGCAATTATCTATGGAATACAATATCATACAAATATCCGCCTCTGTTAGCCTCAAAAATGCGGCCCTTTTGAACACATTTTTCATTACATTCCCACACATCGACGCCGTATTTCATTAATTTCATTATGAATATTTTGCTTAAGTTGCGTTTCTGGTTTGTTTGCATAAACGACAAAAAAAGTCCGGAGCAGTCACATCAGGCGATCGTGGAGGCCAATCAACATCACCAACCCTAAATACAACGATGGAAGAGAAGTATCGGCTGTTTTAAGAAGCAGCTCGAAGGTGACGAAATTCTGGACTAATGCGGTACCAACACCCATAGAACTCGGAAGGAACAAAGAGGAAATAGCCCTTGATAACCCTTGGGATACAGCTGATTTGGGCAACAAACCCTCGCCAAGGCAGGTAAACTCCTAAGAGTGAGATGCTCCGAGGAAGAAGCCTATGTCGATTGTTGGGAGGTACTCCGCAAAATACAACTGGCAGTAAACAAACAGAGAAACATAAATATGGATGCCAAAATGGAACTTCAGAGCTAGCAGAGCTAATGGATGGAGAGCGAAAAGGAAAGAGAGGAAGAGAAACACCAGACAGAGCAGAAGGATGCCTCCTATAGAGAGAGCGCCAGGCGGGCAAAGGTAACTGAAAAGGCCGTAATTCCTTCAACACAGCAGAGTAATGCAGCGTATCTAGCCCGCTGGAATTCAACCGCTCAAAGAAAAAGCTAAGGGAAAAAACCAACGGAAGAAGCGCAAAAAAAGGGCAGACAAAAACAAGGGAGAGCATAATCCACGTAGAAGCAAAAAAATCCATAAGGAACAAAAGCAAGGGCAACCGCACCCAAGAAGCGGACAGATGCAGTTATAACAAGGCCACTATAGGGCCATAGTTACGCTGAAGTTCTCCGAAGCTTAAGGCAAAATACGATGCCGAAGGAGACAGAAGTCAAACAAGATAAAAATTGGGATAACAAACTGGATCTAACCAGATTATATGCCGCGAAGAACCAAAACGTTGTTTCCGTTGCTTTGGAGCAGGCCACTTCCAGAGCAAAGGCCCCGACAAGAAAGGTACAGGGCAATGAATTAGGTGCGGCCAAAAGGGCCATAGACTGAAGCAGTGCAGAAACCCTACGCAGTGTTGCATCAGCACAAATGAGAGAAACAGCCCAAACAGACCATATGCCTGGCCAAAAGAGTGGGGGAAAATGGGCGCTCTGAAAATATTCCAACATAGAAGAAGAGTGGCGCACGCTCTCCTGCCTCAGATAGCTATCGGGCAGGGAACAGATATTGTGATTATGGTTCCCGCGCAGTAACGAGTCAATGGAAATGGAAACGATTTCGTATAGATAAATCTGGAGGATGTCACGGTTGTGGGCTGCTACCTATGACATAGTGACAATATTAGTGACATCTAGGAGAAGATTGACGGTATTGAGGATTTCGCAAGGAACATGCAATGTCTTAGCTGCAGGTGATATCATCGCCCGTGCAGTCGAATGGCGATTTTCAACTAACTCTAGAGGAAGAAGGATACTTGGTTGCAAGAATCGTGTTAATAGTTGCGAATGTGGGAAATGTGCCCACGTATAGACGTCCTGGCTGCGCCAATTGCAGCAGCAAAATAAGAAGATGGAAAGTGAAAGAAAGAGATATACACGGGTAGCGATCACCAGTATATTTCTTTTTCCCTGGACGAGAATGGCATTACACCTAAGAACAGTGCAAATGGATCCAACCGTAAATGGAATGTCAACAAGCTGGATGTCTCGGCACTACTGCCCGAGTTCGACACGCGACATAGTAGTGGAAAGGGCACCATTCTAGCACAACCGCAGGGCACAATTATTACTAGGGGTGTAGCAGAGCATTGCCGAAGTCGAAGGGCTCGAAGAACAACAAAACTGCGATATATTGGTGGAGGAGATAGGATATTAACTGATACCCTTGAGATTTGGGATACAGAATAGTCACGAAAACATGCTAAACGTGGTGGAGGCACTATTTTCCAAACACAACCAAAGGGAAGATGAAGCAGAAGCTGGACGAGCAATCAACGCACCCCTCTTTACGGTGGAGAAATTAAAAACTGCCACTTTCGGTTTCGAAATTGGAAAGCGCCTAGCCCAGACGGAATTCCAGCAGAAGTCACAACGGAATTACCGAAAAATCGGATGCTCCTTAAGATGTATAATAACTGCCTTAGAGAGCGCGGTATTTCAAATTGGGTGGAAACAACAGAGGCTTGTGCTCATCAGTACGGATAAGGAAGCCCAGCATCGCCATCCCCATACAGGCCACTGTATATGCTGAATACGGCTGGCAAACTGTTGGAGCGGCTGCTAAAGCGAAGAATTGAGCAGGCCATTACCGGAGGAGGAAGTTGATCGCCGAGACAATACGGATTCCGCCCCGGAAAGTTCACCATAGGAGCCATAGAGGAAGTGGCAGATGCTCAGCTGAAGAACCGCCGGTGGTTCTTTTGGCCACCCTGGATATAAAAAACGCTTTCAACAGCCTTAGGTAGGTAGATGTTCTAAACGCTCTAGCAGGTGAGCTCAAGCTACCAGAGTACCTTATCAGAATAATTAGAAACTATCTTAAGGATAGAGTGCTCATCCATAACACAACCAGCGGTATCAGGAGAATTGAGGTTACCTCGAGAGCTGCCCAAGGGTCCACACTGGGCACCAATCACTAGAACGAAAGTTACGATGAGATACTAAGGGCGGAAACGCCTGAGGACACATTTCTAGTTGAATACGCTGGCGACATTGCGGCAGTCATCCAAGCGAGAACCACAGAGGGCGCTCGGCAATTCGTGATAAGGACTAAGACCTGGCTCGCTTCACACTGCTTGCAACTCGCTACGCATAAGACGAAACTCCTGCCGCTGACCAGGCGGAGTTCCTGTCAACATTAATGTTCTGCTAGAACTAGATCCGAGTTTGACATATTGGAATCAAATCCAACACTCGGCAAAAAAAAGGCGAAAATAACGGTACAACTCGGCCGGTTCATGGCGTACATCGGGGCACCCAGTTGAAGTAGGCGAAGGCTGCTAGTGAAGGCCTATAAGGCATATATATTTTTCTATATAGAAGCAAAATATTTGTTTTACAAGTTTTATTTAAATTTATTTATTTATTTATTGAATCTTTATGTATAGCATTTTCAGTTTAAATTAAACCTTTTTCAAAATAAACGAAATCTTTTTCAAAATGAACGAAACCTTTCTCAAAATAAACGAAACCTTTTTCAAAATAAACGAAACCTTTTTAAAAATAAACGGAACCTTTTTCAAAATAAATTAAACTTTATCCAAATTCAGTTAATAATTTTTCAAATTAAATTAAACCAGTTTTATCATATATTAAACCAGGTTTATCATATTTTTGTTGTATATTTTTTTTTGGATTTGAAATTTTTTTTGTTACCAATTATTGTAAATGACTTATTGTTGTTGGTGTCTGATAACGGTTGGATTAATTTCTTTACTTGATAGGGGTCAATTGCATTTAAAAGTAGTATTAAAATTGTGAATTTTTGTTTTTTTTTATTGTATGCCTCGTTTGAATTGTTCAATAGTAATTTAATTATTTTTATGGAAAACACTTCACACTTGATAATCGGGTTACTATCATGTTGATTTTTTACATTTGAAGTATTTGTTTGAAATGTGTTCCTTTTTCTTAAAATAGCGTCAATACTAGAAAGAACGCCGAGCAGAAGATAGCTAAGTAAGTTTTTATTTCATAGTTTGCTTCTTTTAACTATGTTTACGCGCAAAGTAACGAACCTCCCTATTATAAGCTTAACGAAATTCTCTTTTGCTTTAGAGAAGTTTTTTGGCTAAGCTACATTTCATACTGTTGTATACCCCGCTCAAGGTACGTTGTACATTTAATCCCCCATTAATATTTAATTTAAATAAATATTCGTTTTGTAACGTTTTGAGAAAATACTAATTTCTTTGTTTTATTTTCAAATAATAATTTTCGGAAATAAATTATTTTGAACGAAAACATTTTTGGTCCTTTTCGAGCCGGATAATTTAATCTATCCGTTAAGTAAAATAATTTATTTCGAAAATTTTTTTATTTTCAGATTTTCTCAGTGGAGATTTTGCGTTATTTATTATTTGAATCTTTTAATTTGGATAGAGAAGGTATGTTTTTGAAATTTTATTGTGTATAGGAAAAGTGTTTAATAAAAAGTGCAAAATAAACAAAAAGCATTAAAAGAAAAAATGTAACAAAAATAAAGTGCAGTGAATATAAATATGTATGTGAATGTGTACTTTGTGATATTCTACCTGTACTAATTATAAAATATACTAAGTGGGTTTTGTTTCTGTTTTGAAGTTTTGAAAATAAAAATAGAAATAGTCTTCGTAAAACCTTTGATAACAAACGTAGTTTTATTATTAGCAACTTTACATTTGGGGGCTCAACCTAAAGACGGAAAAGACGCTATAAAGACGGAGAAAATAAACGTTTAATTATGGAGAATGGAAATCTTCTGCTTTCTGTAGTTGACAAGATGTCGATAAGTCAACTTAGGGAAGAACTAGAGAGACGTGAGGCTTCAGTAATTGGGTCGAAAGCTGTTCTTAAATTTCGGCTAATGAATATTGTGGCGAAAGAAACAGAGAATGTTGAAGATGAAGTCGAAGCAACGGAGGATGAAGAGAATGAACCTTCTGCAAATAATCAGGGTTCAGAGGAAATTGGTGAGCAGAATATACGTGAGAATCAGTCAATGTCAGCAATGTTTCCGGGAAGGGGATCGAATTGTTTTTTAAGTTTTAAGGATGTTGAAGGCTTGGTGGAAACGTTCAATGGGGAAGATTTTGGGGTACCTGTTGAGAGCTGGTTGGCTGCAGTAGATGATATGGTAAAGATGTGTAAATGGTCTGATCAAGAAGCAATATTTTTTGCACGTAGGCAATTACGTGGAGCGGCGAAGACTTACTTATTGAAACAAGCCAATATTCATTCATGGTTAATGTTTAAGGAAAAGTTAATTAATGAGTTTCGTTTACAGGTCAACAGTAAGAGTGTGCATGAAAAGCTTCGATGTAAGAAGAAACTGTCCACTGAATCATGGAGAAGTTATTTTTACAGTATGACCGAACTGGTAGTTTCAATAAATTTGGATACGTCATCTACAATTGCTTATATTGTCGATGGTATTAAAGATCAATCAATTGAGAAGATGGTACTGTATGGAGCTACAAGCCTGGAACAACTTAAAATTAAGTTTGTTGAATACGAACGTTTGAAAGCGTCTAGAGCCGGTAACAAATTGCAAGGAAAATGCTTTAATTGTGGGATGGATGGTCATAATGCAAATAAGTGTCCAAATGCAAATCGAGGTATAAAATGTTTCAAATGTAATGTTTTTGGACATATTTCAAAGAATTGTCCGGTGGTTAAATCGGATGGTTTTAAAGATGGTAGTGTTTCTAATGTGAATATGGTTTCTAGAGACGACCCTGTTGTTAGAGCACAGATACAACGTTGTCAGTTTAAGGCATTGGTGGATACTGGTAGTTGCGTTAATTTATTGAAAAAGAAAGTATACTGTAATATTGGAGAATCAAGATGTGTTGAAACTTCTCGAACTTTTGTTGGAATTGGTCAGAAGGAAGTTTCTCCGGTGGGGCGGTTTGATACTGAAATGAAAGTTGGTGAAGGAAAGTACAAAGTTGCGTTTTACGTTATGCCTGACAACAATATGTGCTACGATGCTATTCTGGGAAGAGAATTTTTAAAACAGTGCGAATTGCATATGGTTAATGGAGAATTATTCTTGAAGCAAACGCCACAAGTAAAGCCTCAAGGTTGTGGTAGATTATTTCTTGATGGAATTAATGTTGTAGAAGATGGGGTTGAATTGGATGTGGATAGTCGGTTCAAGAGTGTAGTAGGTGACATGTACAGTAATTACATTCCAAAGAAATGTATGAGTTGTCCAATAAAAACTCAGCTTATTTTAAATGATGAGACGCCAATATATCAACGAGCAAGAAGATTATCACCTTTAGAAGCAAAGGTTGTTTCAGACCAAATTGCGGAATGGTTAGAAAATGATATCATAAGTCCGTGCGAAACAGAATTTTCGAGTCCAGTTGTAGTGGTGAGGAAAAAAGATGGTGGCTATCGTTTATGCGTGGACTATCGTAAACTTAACAAGGTAGTACAAAAGGATAGATTTCCTATGCAGAGAATTGACGATCAGATTGATAAATTGGTTAATGCAAAAGTTTTTTCTACAATTGATATGAAAAATGGGTTTTTTCACGTTCCGATGCATGAAGATAGTATGAAATATACTGCTTTTTCAACTACTGATGGGCAATACATGTTCAAGAAAACTCCATTTGGTTTGTGTAATTCTCCATCAAGTTTTAATAGATTTGTATCCCATGTTTTTTCGGATCTTATAAAGCAAGGAGTTGTTATTCAATATGTAGATGACATAATTATACCGTCGAAAGATTACGAAGAGGGGATTTTGCGGCTAAGGAAAGTTTTGGGAGTTGCAGCTAACAGTGGTTTGGAAATAAATTGGAAAAAATGTCAGTTTTTAAAAACGACGGTACAGTACCTTGGGTATACCATATCGGACTCCCATATTTACCCTTCAGTGGTAAAAATTGAAGCTGTGGGAAATTTCCCAATACCTACAGTCGGAAAACAACTGCAAAGTTTTCTTGGATTAACTGGGTACTTTAGAAAGTTTGTAAAGGATTATGGCATGATTGTTGCTCCACTAACTAAGCTGTTAAAGAAGGGCGCAGTGAATATAATGTTTGACAGCGCACAGCTGAATTCATTTGAATTAATAAAAGAGAAACTGTTAAGTAAACCTGTTTTGCAAATTTATGATCCTTTGGCTATAACAGAACTACATACCGATGGAAGTAAGGTAGGGTTAGGTGCCATTTTGTTACAACGGCAGTATGAAGGTGAATTTCATCCGGTATATTTTTGGAGTAAGTGCACAACAGATGCCGAGAAGAACTATCATTCCTATGAGTTAGAGGTTTTGGCAATTGTGGAAGCGATGAAAAAACTAAGACCTTATCTGCTGGGTGTTAAATTTAAAATAGTAACAGATTGTGCAGCATTTCAAAGAACTATTAATAAAAAAGATATTCCGCCGAGGGTGAGGAGGTGGACGTTATATCTGGAGGAATACGATTACATAATGGAACACAGAAAGGGAGAAAGAATGAAGCATGTTGATGCTCTCAGTCGAAATCCAATTAATGTAATAGAATCAACATTAAGAGCATTTATAAGGAAAAAAAAGGATGAAGACGAAAAAATAATTGCTTTAAAGAAAGTTTTGGAAAGAGAGCCTTATAATAATTATTTCGTGTGTGATGGAATTTTAATAAAAGGTGAAAAGAGTGGAGATGTTTGTGTTGTTCCTGAGTTGCTACAAAGAGATATTATCAAAAGATCACACGAGAAGGGACATTTTGGTGTCCAAAAGACTATTGATGTAATAGAAAGAGAGTATTTTATAGATGATTTGAAGTCAAAGGTGGAGAAAGTAATTCAGAGTTGCATTCAGTGTATAATCATGAATCGTAAACGTGGTAAACAAGAAGGTTTTTTGTATCCGATACCCAAAGATGACTTACCATTGGTAACATTACATATGGATCATCTGGGTCCAATGACTTCGACTGCTAAGGGATATAAATATTTGGTGGTGATTGTTGATGGGTTTTCGAAATTCACTTGGATTTATCCTGTTAAAACAACGTCAGCAAAAGAGGTTATAGAGCGTTTTGAACAACTAGCTAAAACTTTTGGTTATCCGCGAAGAATTGTGACTGATAGAGGGGCAGCGTTTACATCCCAAGACTTTCAAGAATTCTGTAATTCAAGGAATGTACAACATTTGCAGACAACCACGGGAGTGCCCAGAGGAAATGGTCAGGTTGAACGTGTTAATGCTGTTATAACTTCAGTTTTATCGAAACTTTCTATAGATGATTCAAGCAAATGATACAAGTATGTTGATAAGGTTCAAAGATGCATAAACTCTACGTATCATCAAGTAGTCAGGAAATCACCACATGAGGTTCTTACGGGGGTTCCAATAAAAACGGAATATGACATAGGAATAAACGATATTATTCATGAAGAACTTGTAGAGGCATTTTGCGATAAACGTGAAGAGGAACGAGTAGTTATACGAGATGAAATAGGCAAGGCCCAAAGAATGCAGAAGAGACAATACGACAAAAACAAGAAAGGGGCATATAAGTATAGTGTTGGCGATATAGTGGCAATAAAAAGAACTCAATTTGGAAACAATTTGAAATTGAAGAACAAATTTTTGGGGCCATATTCAGTTACTACGGTAAGATGTAACGACAGGCATGATGTTCAGAAAATCGGTGTCTCTGAAGGGCCCAACATAACATCGACTTCTGCTGATTTGATGAAGTTGTGGAGTATCTAATCGGAGACCGATAGAGGTCAGGATTGGCCGTGTGAATGTGTACTTTGTGATATTCTACCTGTACTTATTATAAAATATACTAAGTGGGTTTTGTTTCTGTTTTGAAGTTTTGAAAATAAAAATAGAAATAGTCTTCGTAAAACCTTTGATAACAAACGTAGTTTTATTATTAGCAACTTTACATGTATATACATACAAACGTATATGAAACTCTCGTCAAAAAAAGATACCAACAAAACCAGTGCATAAAAAAACTACTAGAATAATTCCCGCTAGGTTTTTTCTCTTCAGTTTTTTAATGAAGAAGAAGTGTTAATTTTTTCATTTTAACCCGCTCTTAACACTGCTGTTTTGTAACTGCGGTTGTTTACAGCTTGTAAAAAAAACAAAAAGAAGAAGAAGAAGAAAAACCAAATTTAAAGAGAACAAAAAAGATCACACAAATAAATAAATAAATAAAGTGCTGTGCAACTTATTTTTAATTTAACTTGGCCATTGTCTGGAAATTAATTCGTTTTGCCTAAATTATATTAAAAGTTTAAATATAAGAAAATATATTAAAATAATAAATATAGAAGAGCTAATATTATTACTGGTGGTTGGTGTATATACATATGTATGTTTTGTTAAATGTTTCAACATTTAACTGAGCGAATAATCGAGTATTCGTGAATTTTATTTTTTATATATACATTTACTTAAATTTTTTCTCGTTTCTGAAGTAACTTTTAAGTGAAATTTATACGGAATTTAATTGTTGCAACTAATTGTTTCTAATAAAAAGTGCTTTTACACTGTACGAAATAGTTGTTTAGACGAAAGTGAATAGAGAATTGTATATTCCTTGGATTTTGTTCAAATTTTATTTCACTTCTCATTTTCACCGATTCTCCATATTTTTCTAACATATTTCAGCCGTTTTTTATTGGAATAAACAGATTTTCCCCGTATGAATCAAAATTATTAGGTTTTTTATTCTTGGAAACGGTTTTCTTTGTGCATTTTACGGTTTTTTATTTTCGGATTTGGAAAATTTAATTCATATTTGAATAATTTCCTAGAAATGTCGGACATAAATAATTTGATTAAAACATGCGACCGTTTAGCCGATTTTGAGGCTTTTATTTCGGTAATACCTCAAGTGGAACATAAAATCGGTTCTTTAACAACCCATGAAAAGGAATTAAATCTTTTATGGGAAGAAGTTCGACAATCCTACGATTGCTTATTGAGCGAAGAGGAATCGAAAAAGTTTCAAAAGGAGATAAAGCAGAAGTATATGTCTTCCTATAGTAAGTATGTAAGGGGCATATCTCTTATTTCTGATAATTTAGAACGTTTAAAAGCTATTTCTCTTAAGCACGCCAATGAGTTAACACATTTAGTTCCGAATATTCATTTACCACCGTGCGATACGGAAATCTTTTATGGGGACTACGTCAATTGGCCTACTTTTCGGGACATGTTTTCCGCTTTGTATAAAAATAACCCCCGATTAAGTCCAGTAGAGAAGTTGTATTATCTACTGCAAAAAACGAAGGGTGAAACCCATGAGATTATTCGACAAATGATGGGTTTGCCCTAGCTTGGCAGAATTTAGTAGATAGATTTGAAAACAAGCGAGTCTCATTAATGCTCAACTTAAGATTTTATTTAATATCCCCCCGTAACACGTGAAACCGGTCCAAATTTGAAATTATTGCAACGCACTATAAACGATTGCATTACAAATCTATCTCTGCTTAAGGTAAACACCGAAAGTTGGCATGTAATTTTTGTTTATATATGCTCAACTAAACTACCGGATAATACTTTAGGTCTCTGGGAACAATTATTAAAGCGTGATGCGAATATGCCAATGTGGGATGAAATGGATAAATTCTTGACGGGTCGTTATCAGACCCTGGAATCCGTTTATGATATAAAGGGTCACATTCGGTTCAAAATCCGATTAGAAATTCTAATCCCGTGGCTCAAATAATTCGAAGAGAGCTCAAAACGATTCGAAGCGAATTAGTAGTTTCGCAACTAAAACTAATACCACACAAGGAGTTAGTCGTTGTGTCCTTTGTCAGGAACAACACCCGTTAAGATTGTGCCCCACATTTTTGAGATAGAGTGGTGAAGATCGTATGTCAACCGTTAAACGTTTTAAATGTTGTCACTGTTTAGCAACGTCACATGAATTTAAAAATTGTAAAAGTGTTCACGTTTGTTTTTTGTGTAAGCAAGAACATCACTCACTTTTACATAGGGATAATCAGCCGACTAGATTTTCTTCTAATAATATGGTACAACATAACTCCCCGAATAACTCACCCGTATTTGTACCAAGAAATACGAACGCACATGATTCTAGTCAATCTGTTATTACCACTAACGTTGATAATATGCCGTCTACTTCGGCAGCAGCTCGCTCCTTTCAAACGTATAGTACCCAAGCGGAATTAAATCCCGATCATACCGTATTGATAGAGATTGAGAGCATTAATTGATCCAGCTTCTCAAGCAACATTTATTTCGAAAAGGTTGCAAAAGAAGCTTGCTATTCCGATCCGATCTGCTCCGATGGCTGAAATTACAGGTCTGAATGGCAGCGTGGCGGCAGAGTCTTCGAAAATTTGTCTCATATCGATTGGATCCCCAATCGATCCGAACTTTAAAATTCAAACTGAGGCTTACGTAGTTGGAGAACTTACAGGACGTTTGCCTTCTTATATTCCGACTACGGATTTCGACTTTTTCCCCGAAAAACCAACGGTAGACGTTAATTCTGTCCGAGTCGATATACTCTTAGGCGGTGATGTTTATGCGCAAATATTACTTCCGGAAATGAAAAAAGATCCTAATGCCAATCTCGTAGCACAGAAGACAGTATTTGGCTGGATGGTTACTGGTAAAATCGCTCGATCGGAGCCATCTGTTCCCATTTTCACGTATTTTAACCATATCGAGTTAAATAATCAACTCGCCCGCTTTTGGGAACTTGAAGAAGTTTCCCCCGTACCCCGATCAACCGAAGAAGAATTCTGTGATAAGCTTTATAGGAACACAACTTATAGAAATTCAGAAGGCCGATATGTAGTTTCTTCACCGTTTAAGTCAGAATTTCCTAGGTATTTGTCTCTAGGCAATTCCCGAAATATTGCTCTCTCGCAATTTAGAAGAAATGAGACTTGATTATTGAAGAACCCCATTTTAAAATCCCAGTATGATAACGTTATTAAAGAGTATATCGAACTAGGACATATGTGTGAAACTAGTCTCCCCGAATCTGAGGCTAATTGCTATTATATGCCTCATCATGCAGTTATTAAGCCAGACAGCGTTACTACAAAACTACGAGAAGTATTTAACGCTTCTAGACCATCTACAAGTGGCTTAAGTCTAAATAGTGTTTTATACCCGGGTCCAATATTACTAGCAGACCTCACTATTTTAATTCTCCGTTGGAGATTTTATCGTTTTGTATTTAATGCCGACATAGAGAAAATGTACAGGCAAATTCTAATACATCCCAATCATTCCACATTTCAAAGGATTCTTTTTCGATGTAATCCTGATGACGAAATAAAAGACTACGAGTTAAAAACCGTAACGTTTGGAGTAAACTGTGCGCCTTACCTGGCTATAAAAACTTTACTCCAATTGGCAAAAGATTGCAAAGCTCACAGTCCTGCTGCATCTGAAATGTTAGAGGCCAATATGTATGTCGATTATTTATTGGCTGGTGCTCATGATCTAGAAGACGGGTTAAGGAAACGTGATGAGCTCATTGAAGTTCTTCGATCAGCTGGTTTTATTCTCCGGAAATGGACCGCTAATAATATACGTCTTTTGAAAATATTCCAAATGAGAATTTGCTTGATGCCGATTTTTTGAAGTTTTCAGATGCGAGCACAACAAAAACTTTAGGCTTGCGTTGGAATGCTCAGAGGGATTGTTTTTATTTTAAACTCGTAACGCAGCCTAATAGAAATGTGGTCACAAAACGTGCTGTCTTGTCTGAAATCGCGAAACTATTCGATCCCGCCGGTTGGCTCTCCCCGAAAATTGTTGTTGCGAAAATGATTCCGCAACAAATATGGAAGGACAAGACAGAATGGGATGAGTGTCTGAACGATTACCCGAATGTCGAGAAAATTTTCATTCCTCGATGGGTTAACTTTCATCGAGAGAATGATATTGAGATTCACGGGTTTTGTGATGCTTCAGAAAAAGCATATGCTGCGACAATCTATGTTCGCTCTGTCTCTTCCCCGTCTGAGACTAAATCGCATTTACTTGCTTCCAAAACAAAAGTTGCTCCAGTAAAATTTGAGTCTTTACCCCGATTAGAACTCTGTGGAGCAGTATTATTGGCAAAAATGGTGGATTCATTAAAATGTCAGTTAAATTTCCCCCAGAATAAGATTTTTCTATAGTCTGAATCCACTATAGTTTTAGCCTGGCTTAAAAAGGAGTCATGTGATTTGCCAACTTTTGTTGCAAATAGAGTTGCACTAATTGCTAAATGTGTAGGAATTGAGCATTGGTCTCACGTTGATTCCAAAAATAATCCCGCTTGCTATACAAGTCGTGGATCTTTGGCACTTGATTTGATAAACAATTCCTTATGGTGGCATAGGCCTCATTGGTTGTCGGAACCAGTAAACGAATGGCCTTGGAAATCTGTTAGCATTCATGCGCACCTGAAATGTGTTAAATTGGATACAGAAACCCGAATACCAACTGATATACTGAAAAGGTTTTCAGATCTACCCCGAGCAATCAGAGTTATTGCATATTGTTTTCGTTTGTTGCGCTTTCTCCGTAGATTTGTACGAGATCGACTAATTTTTATATGCCAACGAACTTATTTCATAGAATATGGGTATTTGTCGAAAGGAATACCACTACCCTCAAAGAGCCGTTTGCTCTCTTTAACCCCTTTTATAGATTCGGATGGGCTTATGAGAATGAACGGTGGTCTTGTACAAGCCCCGGGTTTGGCATATAACGAAAAATATCCGAAAATATTGCCATATGAGGCTGCTTTTTCAAAGCTTTTTGTGCGACATGTCCATAAGTGCACAATTCACGGTGGACAGGCTTTGATGATGCGTCTTATTCGAATGGAATTTTGGATCCCCAATTTAAAGAATCTTATCCGTAGCACTATTCGTAATTGCAAAAGATGCATTCTATTTAGAAAAGAAATGGGTCAGCAATTGATGGCTTCTTTACCCCCCGAAAGAACAATCCTTTCCAGACCCTTTACCCATACGGAGTTAGATTTTGCCGGGCCATTTGAAATAAAATCTTACGTTGGAAAGAGTTGCAAAGTAACGAGAGGTTATGTGGTTGTATTTGCATGTTTCGCGACAAAAGCAATACATCTTGAAGCGACTAACGATATGTCGTCTGAAACATTCTTGGCCGCCTTTAGTAGATTTTTCTCACGGCGTGGTTGCCCATCCCATTTATATTCCGATAATGGGACTGCCTTTGTCGGCGCTTCGAATATACTCGAAGCTGATTGAAAAAAATTTCTCTCTGCTCTGAGAGAAAAGGTTAATGCACGGAACAGCTTAAGTGCGATTGAATGGCTTTTCATACCTCCAGGGGCACCACACATGGGTGGTCTTTGGGAGGCTGGTGTCAAAAGTTTTAAGACACATTTGAAGAAAATTTCAAATGCTCAGAAGTTCACATATGAGGAGTTTACGACCATGCTTACTCGAATAGAAGCATGTTTGAACTCGAGGCCTCTTTGCCCTATGAATGAAAGCCCTTATGATGTTACTCCGTTAACACCTGGTCATTTTTTGATTGGTGCGCCCCTACTTACTCCTCCTGAGCCTGACATGTCTGATCTTTCGATAAGTCACGCTAACAGATGGCAGAAATTGAAAGTACTTCACCACCAATTTGCGATTCGGTGGAAGGAAGAGTACTTAAAGGAACTTCATAGACGCGTTAAATGGAAGTATCCGAAGAAGGAGTTTCAAGTAGGTGACGTAGTCATTATTCGTCAGGACAACTTGCCACCGAATGAGTGGCGGTTGGGACGAGTTGAGAAAATTTATTTGGGTACTGATTCTAGACCACGTGTTTGTGATATAAGAACAGCTTCAGGCATTTTGACTCGTCCTATTATTAAGCTTGTCCTCTTGCCCGCATCCGAATAATTCTAACCCGCTTTCTTCCACTTTTCTCGTTTTTTCTTTCTTTTTCATCTAATAGTAATATGGCTGAATCCCGTCGTCTAGAAGTACACCGAAAGTCCGACGTACAGGTGGTACCTGCTGCGGTTAATGCGGAACCTGCTTGTCGCCTATGCAAAAAGGATCACCCTTTGCGGAAATGCTACAGGTTCAAGAAGATGTTAGTAGATGAGCGCATCCGTACGGTGAGGAGACTGAAGTATTGTTTTAATTGTTTTGCGACAACTCATGTCTTGCGAAATTGTACAAGTCGAGACCGATGCACGGAGTGCCTTCAGGAGCACCATACCATGTTACATAGGTCCCGGCATCAGAATACTGCTAATTCGAGTAGGGAAAAATGTTCCAGAATTACATCTCAGAATCCTAGAGCTAACAGAAATAGGCACGCTAAAAAACGTCAACCACAACAACAACGACACCAGCAACAGAATCAGCGCCACCAACTACAACAACAACGACATCAGCAACAGATTTAGCGACACCAACATCAGCAACAACACTATTACCGGCCAACTCCATCGACTTACAGAGGTTACCATGGCCAACCCGCTACGATCGTCATTAACGTCCAGTCGCGACACATTGTTTAAATATTCATTTTTATTTATTTTTTTATCAATATTTAATTAATTTTAAGAATAATGAATTTATAGAATAAGTTTTGTAAAATTTTACTTTTTTTTCATATTTGCATGTGTTTTTTCCTTAGCTCCTCTTGTTGCATCCGTGAAAGGGGGGCGGGATGTTTACGCGCAAAGTAACGAACCTCCCTATTGTAAGCTTAACGAAATTCTCTTTTGCTAGTTCTCATTGCTCTAGAGATTTTCTTTAGTTAAGCTACATTTCATACTGTTGTATACCTCGCTCAAGGTACGTTGTACATTTAATCCTCCATTAATATTTAATTTAAATAAATATACGTTTTGTAACGTTTTGAGAAAATACTAATTTCTTTGTTTTTTTTTTTCAAATAATAATTTTCGGAAATAAAATATTTTTACGAAAACAAACTACAATAAAAAAATCTAATTGTAACAATTCAATAAACTATAAGCAGCGTTTTATTATAGCTCAAGAATTTAGTTTTCAAGTTGCTGCCGCAACAATTGCACATTCACAGTCAAAAGTTGAAAATGAGTGATTTAGAAGAAACAGAAGTTAGTGGAACAATAAAAAGTAGAGGAAAATATGCTAACATTTCAAAAAATGTGAAACTAATGATTATATATAAAATTGTATGTGAAAAGGAATACCATCGCGGAAATATCTCGTATAACGTAAGTATATATAAACACCACTAAAACTATTATTTCGCGATATAAAAAAAATGATTGCGAACTAGTGGAACTTGCTCGTGGAAGAAATAGGCCAAAAAAATTGAGTCCCCAAATCCTGGAAAAAATTGAGACGATTGTGGAGAATGACCCGGCAATAACTTTGAAAAATATTCGCAAAAAGTTATTGGAACAATTTGATGTAACGCTTGCATTGTCTACAATTTTCAACGGCTTAAAAGAACTTAAAATAACGCTGAAAATGGCTTCCATCGAAATGGACCGTATAAATAGCGCATCGACTATTGAAAACCGTCGACAGTATGCCTCAGAATTTGCAATTTGGTCTCCTTTACAAAAAGAAAAGATCATTTTTATAGATAAGTGCGGGTTTAACTTACACTTACGGCGTTCACAAGCACGTGGTAAGGTAGGTGAAAGAGCTAATGTTGTTGTGCCAACCATAAGGGGAAAGAACGTTACTTTAATCGCTGCTATAAATAATGCTGGTGTTGTTTACCATAAGGTTTTTTCCCTTTCCACTGTAAATTCAGCCCGTTTCCAAATATTTCTTTGGGAGCTCTTGGATAAAATTGAATGCAGCCCAGAGTTACAAAATTCATTTTTAATTATAGATAATGCCAGAATCCATAAAACCCAGGAAATTCGAAATATGGTGGATAATAGTGACTGTACACTTAAATTTTTACAACCTTATTCTCCTATGCTGAACCCAATAGAGAAAGCATTTTCTAAGATAAAATTCCACGCTCGATCATTATTAAGTGACATTACCACAGAGCATAACATAGTAAGTGTAATTGGGGAAAGTGTCGCACAAATTAATCAAACTGATTGTGCGAACTATGTTATGGATATGATCATGATAATTCCTAAAGCGGTTAGTGGACAAATACTTTATTAATTTTAACAAGTCTTAATTAAAAATGAATGTGTTTAATATGTTTTATTTTTTTCTTTTGTTTTCTACTAAATTTTAAAACTGATTTAATTTAATTTGAAAAATGTTTAACTGAATTTGCATAAAGTTTAATTTATTTTGAAAAAGGTTTCGTTTATTTTGAAAAAGGTTTCGTTTATTTTAAAAAAGATTTCGTTCATTTTGAAAAAGGTTTCGTTTATTTTGAAAAATGTTTAATTTAAACCGAAAATGCTATAAAATATGAAAATAACAATGAGTATTAAAATATTAAACTAAATAAATACCGTTGATTTTGCGACTGCAAATATCAATACTGTGTTCGAGAAAAATATAATGTCTAAACGATTAGATCCAGAGTTTGCATCCTCTTGAGATCGTTATGACCCTCAAATAGGAGCAAGTTTCTCGCCAAGGGATTGGGATAAGTTGCCAGGTTTACCGTGCAATAAAATGTTGGATTTTGTATTTCCTTTCAGATAGTGGGAACGTTGAGGTCGCTATGAATGTTTTTGTTTTTGATATACCATGGTGCACGCTGTTCCCCATATCTGGATGCCATATGCCTATAATGGTTTCATGACTGCCTTGTAGAGGAGCACTTTTAATTTACAGGACTGCTTTTAATTTAAGCTGGGTTATTTTTGCATCGACATGATGACTCTACGTAAGACGTCGGTCGAGGTGAATACCGAGGTACTTAATATAGTCTTGTTCATGAATTTTTACACCGTTTATGGCTAAAGGTTAACAATTTTCTCTCCTTAAAGTAAAAGTAATATGAACACATTTACTAACATTAACTCGAATCTTCCATTTTTCTAACTATTTTTACATCTCTACTATATGCAATTGGAGCCATGATGCGGCTACAGTATTTTCATTAATGCTTAAAAATGCTGTATTATCTGCGAAGGTTGATGTATGAGTCAACAATCTCGTTGGAATGCCTGCGGTAAACAATATATAAAGGAAGGGACCTAGTATGCTTCCCTGTAGCACTCCGGCAGAAATACTTTTCGGGGAAGAGATAACATCCTGCGATCTTATTACAAAAGATCTGTTGACGCCAGTATTCGCAATATGTTTATAATTTCAACAATAGCGAGCTATCGATATATACTTCTATTTATTAAATTTATGTATATATATATATATATATATATTAAGGGCGATTTGGCGGTGTCTATTAATCTTATTAATGTGAATTGAAGAAAACTATAAACACTTTATTTTTTATATTAATTGTAAAATTTATTGAAAATATGTTGTTTTACATTGACTTATATTATTTGTTATATTAAATATTCTGTTTTCAATTCTATTTTGTAGCGTATATTGATTTGTTGAAATGTTTAAATTAGTATGTTAAAGAAAACTTTTATATATAATTCGTCACTCCTTTTTAAAAAGGCACTGAATTAATTGTCTTTGATTATTTTTAATATTTCATTTGTTTTAGTAAAAAGAGTGTATGTAGGTATTTTAACAATTTGTAGTTTTTTAATTGATGTACATTATTAATTATACTTTAGATTAAATGATATTTGCAATTATAAAACACATTCACTGTTTATTTGAAACACATGCAGACATTTACTTAAGTTTGCAACTGTTTGTTGTTGTTTGCCCCACTACTTTAACAAACCACATACTTCTTCGATGTCTTGATTATACTTGATTAGAGAGAATTAAAATTTTTAACTTTAAGCGGTAAAGAAAGGCAAAGAAAGAATAGATACTGGTTTACATGCAGGCTGATTCAAATGCACGCACCCAGTTTAATTCCATACTTAAACAAGATCTATTTTCTAAAACCGTTTTGATGATTATGAATAATGGTCCTAGGTTCCACTTCCTGCAATAATCTGTCGAGAAATATTCTTTCAAATAACTTTGATAGAATAGGTAGTAAACTTATTGGGCAGTTCGACGTCACTTGAGTGGTGTCTTTGCCTGGTTTGGGTATCACTACTATTTCCGACATTTTCCACAATGCGGGGAATGAACCAACTCATAGAAGAGAATTAAATATAAACAACACAAATCGTACAGCAGAACATGATACTTCTCTAATCATTGTGGCGGAGATTTTACCGCATCCAAGAGCTTTTTTTGCATTTAGGCTTCTGTTAGCTATTTTCTAGTTGGGGATTAAGAATTTAAGAGGACGCAGTACCGGTTAATCAATTAAAAAATTGGATCAATTATCGAACGTGAATTATTTGGGGTGAAAACTGTTTCAAAATGATTAGCGAAAGCTTCAATCTTTTTCTTTGTATCTATCGCCCAGTCGCCGTTTTTAATGGCTTTCCATAAGCTATTATCCGTCTTTTTACTTACGTCTAATTGCTGTAGATAATTTTTAAGACCAGACTCCTTTTCCTCCTTTAAAGCGTTGTGCAGCTTTCCCTGGCACTGGATGGGTTGAATTTTTAAGGCCAGCGACCGACACTGCTGCCACTGTCTTCTTAGTTTCGTCTTTTCGCGTATGAGCAATTCTATATGGAAAAGGTCATGTAAGTACACAAATTGCGGATTCAATCTCTTCTTTGCATCTAATTATGAATTATCAAGCAATGTCAATATGGTGGGCGAATGATCAGAAGAAAGATCTAACGAAGGAACGAATAATATTCTTTCCCGTTTTATACTTTTAAAGACAAAAAAAGACAAAAAGACATCTGGTATTTTGTTGCAATCTGTGGGTCAGTATGTTGGTTAACCCACTGAACGAAATATGGGCGCAGATATTAAAGGTCAAACGTAGCTTTACTGTCAGTGCACAGCACAGCAACATTACCGGTCATTTTCGCTTATCGCACTGTATCGGCACTTGCTGTTCTCGTAATAGCCGGAATACAGCCGATAGATTTACAGGCAGAAGATTGCAAGAGAATCTACTACGCTAGACGGAAACACCCTTTAGCAGCACCTGAAATGGCACCCAAAAATTGGGAAACCGTGGAAAAGTGGCAGACGCAATGGAGGAACGAGATCCATAGGAGATGGACGTAGCAAATGAATGAAGATTCTCGCTAGATACGTATCGCATTTTCCCATCTTAAGCCAAAAAAAAAAAATCAACATCACCATTTCTTGAAATAATTTGTTGTGGAAAGAGGTCTCGCAGTAATTCCATTGTAACTCTGGCTATAAGTGATGTCGCACCATCTTGTTGATACCACATGTTAATCAAGCCCAAACCATACAGTTGTGTCGTTAAAAATTTTCAATCATATCAGTTACTGTTACGCCGTTTTAATTTTCAAAGAAGTAAGGTCCAATGATTCCTCCTGACCAAACTACACACCAGACTGTCACTTTTAATAGATTCAAAGGTGACTATTGAATAACTAGAACCGACTATTCTGTTCACTTATACATTAAAATAAAAATGTGCCTCGTCACTTATTATGATTTTTTTATGATAATCGGGGTTTTCATGGACGAACTGTAACATCCTACTGGCATAAGTTCGGGTGCGTAAAACGTCTTGTGAGAGAAGCTCTTGTATCAACTGAATCTTATATGGAAACATGTGAAAATCCTTGTTCAAAATTATGAAAAACCAAGCTCCTAAGCACCGCGTCACGATGATGAATTGTATCGAACACTTTCTAGAGCAGCAGTAATGTTTTCAGCCGATCTTGCAGTACGTTGTGATACATGCTTGGGCCTATCACCTACCCTCTTTCTTCAAAATCATTTACTACATAATAAATAGTGCGTTTTGTTGGCACGTTGTTTCTCCCAAAAATTTCACATAACTTTCTAATTGTCACAGTAATCGATGATTGATTTTGATAAAATGTCTTAACTATTAAAACACATTGGTTTATCGAATATTTTTCAATAATAAATTTGCTACGTGTCTACATCACGACTAGCAAGTAAAAGTAGTATTCCTTCCAAGCGGATAGCAATACATTAGGTAATGAGGTACTCAAACTTTTACAGATACATACTATGGTTACAGGCTTAAATTAGTTAAATTATAGTTGTAATATAAATCCAATGTAAATTTAAAATCATACTGTTCTAAATAAATCATGTAAACGAACTAAAGGTTTATGTTGTATTATATATTTTCATTTTATTTGCAGTGCCCATGACTTTATATATCAATCCTCGCAGTTCATATTTTTCGGATACAGAAATCGATTTTAACATAACCAATCTCTGTCTAATTTGATGGTTGTATTTACAGTATTTCGATTCAGTATACATAAAACGAGCTTTGTAGTAAAATAAAGATTAGAATATCTGTTTCAAGACTGGAAACTTATGCAGATTGCTTTGCCTCAAATAATTCTATTAAACATGTTTGGAAACATTTCTTCATATGCTATGATTTTTTACGGGATAAATGCATTTTAGAAAGAATGCATTTTTTTCGACAAACTATTGAAATATTTTTCTGTCTTTAAAATTTAAATAACTAAGTCAATATTCTCTGTTTTGAGGTAACGATATTGGGTGCTAACTATTGGCAACTCACAGAAAATGAATTTGGTTGTTATTACTAGTGGACATGATGTCTTCACAAAAAATTGTTTAACAAAATTTAAACTTTTGCACCCATTACCGATCATTTTTAATTTTACAAAAGATTATTTTAAAAAAGATTTTCTGCCAAATGCAGTTATTAGGAATTTATCCATTTCCTCCATTTCAATCAAATAACAAGATCTTAGTTAAGCTGTAATTATTTTTGATATTTTTAATTGTATTAATTAATAATTAACTCTTCAATTCCCATAGTGAACGCAACAAAAATTTTGATTTTCTTTTTGGCTGAAAGGGTTTATATGTGTTATATAAAAAATAAGAAATATAAAATTTTTAAATAAACCCGCCCAATTTTGTTTTTGAGGGTGTTCACCTACAGGCGACACTGGGCACTGTGTAAAGTTAATGGTTTAAAATATCCGTTTTTTTTTCATTCTTTTCGAAGGAATAAAACAATAATTTTTTTAATAATACATATTTATTTAAAAGAAAACATTAAAATTTATTTATTGTGGAAGCTGTACCAACATTTTATACGTAAACCGATATTACACTTAGCAGACATTTTTCTAGTGCGTTGATGGCAATATCCACATCTTCGCTGAGAGCAATCGACCTGCATGTGGTCATCCACAATTCCTCCGCTTCTTACTTTGATAGGCACTCTTAGCTCCATAGGAACGCCACAAGCAGAATTTCGGATTGGAGGTTTGCCATATTTTTGCAGGTATGTTGTTGCTATATTTCTCCGGAAATCGCAGTAAGTCCAATCGTTTGCCAACTGTCTCTTGATAAGCCATGCATTTTGGCAAGCTGCATCTAAACCGAACGCGTTTTATTTATAAATCCAACCCGATCTACTTTAGTGATAGGATCCAATGCATGACAGTTTCATACAATGTTGACAATACTCTTATCATGCCATTTAGCTGCAATAATTTCTTCGGAAAATTTATAACAAAGCTTACCCCTTTGTTCTTTTTTCATTTCTTTTGAGCTTGGCATATTACAATTCTCCATATGGATTTCCCTTATAGTACCAGTTGCCTCAACATTCTGCCTGCGTAAATATTTTAGTAATGGTAAACCGGTAAAAAAATTATGGAAGTATAAATTGTAAGGTCCCATATCTGGGGGCAGTCTTGAGTGGAACTCTGAAATGACAGCAGCTCCTAGGCCTAATTCGGGCTGCATCTTTAGACCTGGTCCCGACGCACCCTGATATAGTTCACAATTCACTAAACAGCCATGGCGAGTAGCTGCAGACCAGAGCTTGTAACCGAATCTTATTGGTTTTTTGTGTATATGCTGTTTAGTACCATGTCTTCCAAAGTATGGTACTATAATCTCATCCATGGAGATATGGGAAGAACCAGCTCTGTTGAAATTTTCAGTGAAATTCACGTTTAGTTGCGTGAAATATTCCCGAACTTTAGCAAATTTGTCGTTGGACGGCGAGGACGTACTGTCTGCAAGATGGAGATATTGCTGAATTTTTAAAAACCTTTTCCGCCTCATTCTGGGTTATTATGCGTGTCACTCCTTACTTCCCAAAACATTCTCATATACTTTGGCGTCAAATATCCTATAAGCAATAGTATTGCGAGATGAACTCTAATTTCATCAACAGTCACATTTAGTGTATGATTTCTTTGTAAAGCATACAAATTACTCACATCAGATATGAATTTGGCAAGATTTTCGCTATAAAGTAATTCAAAGCATTCCACGGCAGTCATCTCTTCCTGTAAGTCAGTAAAGTTTTCTTCGTCACAGTCCCCTTTGCCACAAGAAGCAAATGAAGTATTGTTGATAGTGTTTTCCCATATTTTGATACTGCTGCTGTTCTTCTTTTTCTTCTTGGGCAAAATTTTGATCATTTCATCTTCTTCCTCTACACCAGCCATTCTCTAAGTGTGTTCCGCGGAACCCTAGGGTTCCGCGACATCCCTGTAGGGGTTCCGCAAGAATTTAGAAAAAATTCCAAACACCTCTCTCTGGTCGACCGTTCTGACGCGGCGTATCACGATTCACGAGGCGCAGCCGAACACATACATACACACATACATATATACAATTCATACACATACATACACACATACATATGTGAACCCCCTGAATTTATTTTTTAATATTTATACTCCGGTGAATCCCCAGATTTTACTTTTAATATTGGTATTTTAATACAACAACTGAATTACTTTTCTTTCTATTAATTTCTTAATATGTATTTTTGTGTTTTGAATAAAGTCAGTTGCGTTTGAGCTGTCAGTCAATAAAGTTTGTTTAAAATAAAATCGCTTTCGTGTGTTTAAGTATTTTATTGGTTTTTCACATATATGCAATTCGCCTCGTACAATTTTACTATGCCGCCAATATGGAAGGTTGGCTTAAAGGCGTTAAACGTGTTGCAACAACATCTTCTAACGAAGCCGAATGTTCAAAAGTAGTTCGCGCGGAGTATATAGCAATTACCGATCCAGACGATTATGCAACGACGTCAAGTTCCACGGTTTCAAAGGCGAAAAAAAGGAAGTATGATGAATCATATATCAGTTTCGGATTTGTTGATTCCAACGGCTCACCTCTCTGCATGTTATGTAGTAAACTGCTTCCTAATAGTTCCATGGCACCTGCCAAGTTGCGCCGAAATTTAGAAACTGTACACCCTGAGTCTAAAGACAAGAATAAAGAATTTTTCGTACGTAAAAAAGAACAGTTATTGGAAAGTCAAAAAACTATGATGCATGTAACCCAAACTATCAATGAAAAGGCCACAGAGGCATCATAATTAGTTAGCTATCGCATTGCACAAGCAGGTGAAGTGCACACTATCGCTGAGAATTTAATAAAATCATGTGTGTTAGACATAACAAAATGTATGCTCGATGAAAAATCTGCAAAGCATCTTTCTACTGTGCCGCTATCAAACGATACTATTTCACGGCGAATTCATGATCTGGGAAGCTACGTCAAACAAGAACTAGTTACACGTCTACAAGAAACACGTTTCGTCTTGCAAATAGATGAGTCTACTGATGTCGCTGGTCTGGCTATCTTGCTGGTTATCGTGAGATATTGGAAGAAGATATGCTTATGTGTTCACCGCTGCCCACAAAAACTACCGGAGAAGAAATGTTTAATAAAATAAATAGATTTTTTGAGGAAAATAATTTTAGTTGGAACAATTGCATTGACATTTGTACAGATGGAGCCAAGGCAATGACGGGTAATACAGCAGGACTAGTGTCACGAATAAAAAATAAAGCGCCTAATTGTAGTTCCAGCCATTGCATCCTGCATAGACAAGCACTTGCGATGAAGCAAATGCCGTCAAATCTAAAATTAGTTATGGATAAAGCGGTAAAAATAATTAATTTTATCAAAACACGACCACTACAATCCCGATTGTTCTCATCATTGTGTGAAGATTTTGGCAGAAAACATAAAACTCCATACAGAAGTGCGATGGCTGTCTTGGGGTAAAACTTTAACAAGGCTATTTGAACTTAGAGCCGAGTTAAAAATGTTTCTTTCAGATACTGCTTTTAATTTGAAAGACCGTTTGTATGATAAAACTTGGTTGTTCCGACTGTCTTTTATGGCGGATATCTTTCAAAAACTGAACGAATTAAATGTATCATTGCAAGGTAAACAGACAACAGTGTTTCAGGCCTGTAACAAAATAACTGCCTTCAAAAGAAAATTAGATTTTTGGATTATTTGCGTTGGAAAGAGAGAAATAGAAAGCTTTACCTCACTCAGTGAGTTTGTTAGTGATAACGATTCAGAAATGTTTCAAGATGATGTATTTGAGGAATTGGTCAAATATCTCACTTCGATGCACGCATCTTTTGAGAAGTATTTTCCCGAAAAACAAAATACAAAAATGAAACTGAATTCATGGATTCATAATCCTTTTTTACCCAACTTACAAAAGCCCGAAAGTATGCCAAACGAGATATATGAATCTCTTTTAGAAATGTCATCAGACCCAAGTTTGGAGGCACTGTTCAAAACGACGCCTCTCAACGATTTTTGGTGCAGAATTCGTGACGAATATCCAATGCTTGCCAAAATAGCACTGAATATTCTTCTCCCGTTCCCAACAACATATTTGTGCGAAACAGGATTCTTAACCTATGCAGCTACGAAAACAAAATACCGCAATAGACTGGACGCCGAACCTGATATGAGACTTCAACTGTCCTCTATCAAACCTGATATCAACCAATTGATGAAAAATAAAAAACGGTTTCATACCTCCCATTAGTTAGATTTTTTTTCTTTTTTAATAATTTCTATTATTATACTTGTTATGTAAGTAAGTAATAACTAACTGTTACATTGTACTTTTATTATGCTTATTAATAAAGAATACACTTTTAAAAACTATTGTTTTATTATAGGGTTCCGTCAAGTATTTCGCTTTCCAAAAGGGTTCCGTCACCAAAAAAGATTGAGAACCGCTGCTCTACACTATTCACACTATTTTCTGCGCATATGCGCGTATTTTAAAGTTCTACTATAGATCGAAGCATGCAACCAGGAAGATGACTAATACTCGCTTCGTTTTCATCACCACTGTCTTCATCAGTCACTTCACCATCATCAGGTGGAAATAAAATAATATCACCTACGTCTTCACCGGCATTCAACATGTCGGCAATCTCATCTAATGTCAACCTATGTAGCATATGAGTATACCAAATATATTTATAGTGTGAAGAAATTTAGTACTAATAATACCCAGTGTCACCTACAAGCGACACTTGGTGTGGATTGCTATTTTTTAGGAGAGCCAATTCATTTTTTTTACTAACTTCATATTACATAATTAAAGTGAGTATTTCACAATAATAAACAATAAAAAAATTTTTAATTCTTACCCTTTTGGCATTTTTATAAAAATTTTTTTAGCACAAGACACCTTAGTATATAAAAATCAAAACCACTGCCTAAAAATGTTTAAAAATCCTCTAGTTAATTCCGTTAATCTTTGTCACCTGTAGGTGACACTGGGAATTGCCGGGTTAACGAACAGTTTTAGCTAGCTATAATATATTTGCTGAATCGCTACACCATTCTTCTCATCCTTATGAGAATTTAAGAAATTTGAAGAGTCATTATTATTAACCACATTAAGTTAGTAAGATGAACTTCAACCACTATCTAAGGCATTTCTCCAAGGCTTCCTTATTGAAAGTTAGATGCGCTTATTTTTTTCCTTTCTTATAACTTGTTTAATAATTTGTTATATATGAAAACGAAATTCCCGAAAACGCTTATTCCAAGAACTTCATTGCCAATAAAATTTTGCACTATTGATTATTGATTTTTTTGTTGTAGCATTGACATATGTGTTTATAAGTATCTTTATTCCTTTTGCCTTATAACATTTGTTCGATTAAAATGTGATTAAAGGTTTTAAACCTAAAGGCTATGTAGCATAAGTAATCAAAAATCGAGAAAACTAACTATTATAATTAAATTCATTTTCATAAGCGTTGTGGGACAGCAAACAAATAGCGATTAAAAGAAAATTCCACTTACTGGTGCTGGTTTAAGCAAAAACTTGCCTAGCAGTATCTGTATCTAAAACTAAGATGTATGCCATTTCTAAACGAGTCTAAAAACAGATTCATTATAACATTTAAAATTTAAAAAGTTTTAGCTTATTTTAACAGCAAAAATAATGATTGCGTCTCACAAAATGTAAGAATAATCAAAAATAGAATATGGAAAGACCACAAAATTTTTGGAAGGTCGTTTTAGTTGCGGAATATCGAAAGTTAACATCTTATTTTTTGTCGTGATAAAGGTTAAAAAAATTATATTTTAAAGACACATATACGTTAGTAATTTTGAAACTATCTTAACAAATATATGTATGTATCCAGTGTATATGTCAACGTAAATATTGGCATAATCCATGTCCATCTAAAGATCTCTTCTGACTTTAAGAAACAAATAACAGCAAAATATCTATATGTAGTGAAATTTTAAGACAGAACAATAAATCTTTTATATAATATAATGTCTACAGACAGATTGAAAAAAGTATTATAGCTTAACATAACTAAACAATGGTTGAACAAATATACAGCAACTGTCTTAAATGACAAATTTACAAAAGCCTTTTTGTGAAGAGTTACAAGCTAAGCAAAAAAAAAAGAAAAACACGAAAAGATCATGACAAAAGCCATCATTTTTGCAGGGTAAAGTCTTATGCGAAAAAAGGTCAAGAACAAACAAAAGCCTTAATCTTATACATGCACATACAAATAAAAAGCAAAAACCGAAACAATTTTTATTTTTTATTATTTTTTACTTACGGAAATCATAGTAAAAATGCCAAGATAAAAACTACTTTCTTTTCCTTATTTATTTTTGCTACCATCTATTGTTTGCATGAAAATTGGAAATAAGCAATTACTATATTAACTATAACAA
Organism: Trichopoda pennipes; assembly: GCA_030448955.1. Taxonomy (NCBI): domain Eukaryota; kingdom Metazoa; phylum Arthropoda; class Insecta; order Diptera; family Tachinidae; genus Trichopoda; species Trichopoda pennipes. Next base: position 2,263,728 of record JASKUP010000026.1, on the reverse strand, counting down.
TAAAAAAACGAAAAAATAACTACAAAGGCAAACAAAGAGGTTTAATATTATCCCATATCAGTAGTTTGTTTTTCCTTATCACCCTTATAGCAAATATATTTATTAGTCTTTGAATAAAAATAAATGCCGAAAGCAAAAAATTGAAAACTGAAATAAAAAAATTATAAAATACCCAAGTGTTCAAGCAATCAACATACAATACAATAGCATTTTACAATAATAATAAATGTCCTTTTTATTACGACTATATATATGCTCACGCCTTTCTCATCGCAATATAAAAACACTAATATAGAAAACTGCAATAAATTCTCCCTGCTGTATAGAAGAACACCCAATAAAAAACATAACGCTCCCGTGTCAAAGTTATAACTTATGAATAGATTTAGCTCGGATGTTTCTAGCTAACCTATAGCACTATTTTCAGTAATATAAGTTATTAATAACAAATAATAAATAATAATGAATGTATTTCATTAAGCAGTTTGCTTAAACCGTAACACAAACATGACAAAACGATTTTTGAAATACGTTAATAAAAAATGTTTTTAGTCACTTAAGGAATTTTTATATTATTATTGTAGCGCATGTCGTTCAATGTAAATGAAATAAAATAATGCAACGAAAAATAAAACAACATTCTTAGTTTAAGTTAAAAGTTTTAATTTTATTTTTTTGTAGAAATCTAATTAAAACAGATTTTGTTTAAAAACTTACAGTAGAAAGATTCTAATCAAATCAAAATTTTTGTAAATAAAAGCTTTGTTTTACGTAAATAAAGAATATGTTTATTGTCAGAGCAATAAAACTGAAATACAATTTTAGAGACATCTTTCATGGATGATACAAACAAAAGAAATTAAAACAAGCTTAAAGAGCATTAGTCTTTAGTGTCGGGTTTGCCAAAAGTTTAATAATATTGTAGTGGTGTGAAGAACTCATATATTTTTAACTTTCTCATTGTTGCTTTTAGAGAAAAAGGAAACAGTATTCCAGTGGGTATGCTTAATTTAGTCACTGCCACATCACTTACACGATGCGTGTTTATCCAAGTCGACCTAGCTTTAGAAATAAATATTGAGCGAAAGATATTAAAAACAACAATGGTCATCATTTCTTTCGAAATCAATCATTTACACCTATTCCATATGATTGTATTAACCTCTTAACCAATTTGATTAAATCACACTTAGCATTTTTTGTTACCATTGAATTAAGAGTAATAAAAGGCGGATATTTTTTTTTGTTGATAACAACTGCTTTTACTGGCAATAAAATTAAAATAAAATTGTTAAATTACTAATTGTTAATTAACTGAAGAACAGAAGCGTGACTAAATTTGCATAAGATAAATATATCTAAGCATTTTGTAGATGGATTAATATTGTAATAGTGCACTAATTTCAAATGAGATAGAACCCTTGTTAACAGTTGATGTTATTCTTCTCTTTGGACGGACTTTAACCTCTAACTTTGATAAACATTGTAATTAATAATAATTGTAATTAATAATTTTCAAAGCACCAATACTTGATTAACTAATTAGTTAATAGTGGGAAAACAAGTATTCTAAGCACTGTAAATGTCCCTAAAATCTTAAAACTAAAACAATCTTACTTCGAAGCTTGTATTTGTTCACAGTGGCGTACCTAGACGGGGGCGGTGGGTGCGGTCCGCACCGGGCGCCACTTACCTTGGGGCGGCATTTTTGATATTTACTCATAGTTGTAAAAAGCAACTTATTCATTTCATATTAATTTCTTTCTTGAATAAAAAATGATTATTATGATTATTATAAGTTTAATATTTGATTTATATAAATTATGATTAACTATATGACTGGAATAAATTCGTTAACTGTAAAAAAAATTATCAGGCAATCATTCGTCTCCTCTGTGCAAAATTCTTTCTTGACTGTCTTTTTGGTAACCTTGAGACTGTACCAAAATAAGAGCGTCACGAATTTTGTTGTTGTTGGACTGGTTTTTTCAAATTTTGCCTAATGGCGAAAAGCTCTTAAAATCGTGGATGGTATATTCACCATCGAAAAAAAGTATTTATTGTTTCTGGTACAAACTGTTTGATAATCTTTGTCAAGCAGGTTTTAATACGGAAAATGGCTTTAACAAATGGTGGAAACTTAATCCCGAAATTAGTCAACATGAGGTGAGTCCACTGCACATTCGATCATATTGCAAATGGAAGGAATTAGAAATAAGACTTGGACGTAGCGCAACTATTGACAAATTACAACAACAGAATATTGATAAAGAAATAAAAAATGGAAGGAAATTCTAACAAGAATACTTGATAATTAGAGTCTTAGTAAAAAAAAAAATTGGCGTTTCGAGGACAAAGTGAAAGTGTTCATCAGGAAAACATCGATTCAATGGAAAATAGAGGAAATTTTCTTGAGCTTGTTGACTTATTGGCTAAGTACGATCCAGTATTACGAGAACACGTAGTAAAAACTAAGATGGGTAATAAATATGGTATTTCTTATTTGTCGCCGAAGATTCAGAACGAATTCATAGAGCTATTGGGCGGAGCAGTCAGAAAAACAATTATGGATCAAATAAAGCAGGCTAAATACTTTTGTATTATAAATATTTGACAGCACTCCTGACATTTCACACAAAGATCAAACCAGTCAAATTATTAGATATGTAGCTATTGATGGTAGTGAAGTTAAAGTTGTAGAATCGTTTATTGACTTTGTAGAAACTAAAGGAAAAACTGCTGGTGAAATCACAGATATGATTTTAACGAAATTAGAAAATGACGGTTTAGATATAAAAAATTACAGAGGACAGGCTTAAGATAATACTGGTAGGAAAGCACAGCGGTGTTCAAACTCGTAATTAAGAAATAAATCCAAATGCAGAATTTGTAGCATGTACAAATCATTCTTTAACCCTGGCATGTTTACACGCAGCTTCTACAGCTATCAATTCCATCACATTTTTTGGAACTATCGAACAGTTGTTTTCGCTATTTTCTTTTTCCACCCACAGATGGAATGTTTTACTTTCTGTCACTGGTCAAGGTGTTAAACGCAGTGTAGAAACGCGCTGGAGCGCTAGAGCTGCCGCGGTAATTATAGTAAAAAAAAAACATTTTTTTCACATTTTAAGCGCTTTGAAAAAATTGACATCTGAAGAAGTAAATAATAAAACGAGATCAGATGCTGGAATATTACTCAATTCTATGCAGTCTTTTTCTTTTCTATGTTTTCTGCATTTATGGGAACCCGTCCTTTTGGAAATTAATGACGCTCAAAAATACCCGCAAATAAAATGGTTAAATGTCCACCGATGCCATAGAAAACTAAATTCTTTGCAAACACATTTCATGGAACAAAGAGATACGCTAGTACAAAGCGCTGTTATAGCAGTCAAAATAATTTGTAAAGAGTTGGAGTAATCGACTGAGCGTCGAGTTAGAAGGCGAAAAAATATAAGTGGGGAAAATTCGCTAGACGTGGGGCTATCCTTAGAAGAAGAAGTACGAAGAGAAATGTTTTCATTTATAGACAGAATTATAAAGGAAATAAAAAAAACGCTTCGATTAGTTGCATGGCCTTGTAAGAAAATATTCGTGTATAATACCGTGTAACCTACTAAATGAAGATGAATGTCAAATAAATGACTTGATTGACATTGATAAAGAACAGTTCTATATTGAACGAAAAAGGATCCAGGTTTTTATGGCTGTACCTACACTAAAAGAAGAGACAAAACATTGGAAAAACGGAGAGAAGGGCCCTCTTGATCTGCTAAAATTTATTCAGCAGTATAGGTTGAAAAATTCTGTTCCCAACATTGTAATTTTGTTAAGAATTTTTTTAACAATTTCAATCAGTGTCGCTAGTTGCGAAAGAAGCTTCTTAAAATTGAAGTTGATAAAAAATTATCTTCGTTCTACAATGAGTCAATTAAGACTACAAAATCTTGCAATATTGTCAATAGAACAAGAAACTACAAATAATATAAATTTTGAGAGCATTATACACGATTTTTCTAGTATGAAAGCTAGAAGAGTAGATATTATATATATATGTTTACGAGTGCATACAAATATGTCTAAAAAAATTTACTCTGTGTTTTAATTAATATTGATTAAATAACTTAATAATTTATTTATGTGTATTAATTTATAAAAACCACTATTTGAATGACTTATAACAGAAAGGGCGGCAAACTGGAGATCGCTCCGGGCGGCAAAAGTTCTAGGTACGCCACTGTTTGTTCATAAAGTAGGACTTCTATTTCTACTCTTGTTTTTACAAGCAAACTAATGTCCGGTACCCCTGAATAGCCTAGAAAAAAGTTATTTTCTTGTAAACGACAGAATACAAATTCAGTTATGCTCACAAATGCTGCTGCTTTTATAGCAGATTTAAATTGTATGATTGAGTTAGCAAAACAAGTTAACAAAACAGTTGTACGCTGATGCAAAATTTTTAGGTAAAACAATGAATTTTACAAAAAGAACGTTAAGCTTAAAAGAAAAATATAAAGGTTAAAAATAATTAATGGTTAATTAATAGTACACTGTATTTATTAAATCAATAAACTTAAAAAAACATTAATCACCGATAACGAGGGACTCCCAAGACCTAAGTCTCGCCGAGTTTTACATTCGTCGGTATCTCGGCGTTATCGATGCAACCACGAAGCAGCCTCCGGACAGAAAACGAAGAGAGCAAGCACGGCTCCGGACCGCAAATTGCAAGAGTGACAGTGCACCTAGTTGTTGTATCCAAGCTCACCAAATTCACCGTCGATCCGTTAACTGCAGTATTTACAAGCCTAGCCTCCGTCGTGCGTGCCCAAGCTCACCAGAACCACCGTCACCTAGTTGCTCGTGTTCCTTCGCCTCCCAATATCCGCTCCGCTCGCGGCGCCTGATTTTCTCTAGCTTAACTAATTTTATTTTCTTCCGTTACAAGATAATTCCCTGAAATGAAATCCGGATTGAGATTGCCTAACTGCCTCTTAAGCACGAAGTCGCCTGCTGTAAGGTCGAGAGGCACTGGCTGTTATACCCAAACTATCCAGAGACTCTGTTTCTTCACCAATTTCTGCAACTGCTCAAGAAAGTTGGAACAAATGGTGTTCTCAGCGGGGTGTCCCTGCACTGATATTAACATTTGTTTCCATAGCGAACTTTTATTGCGTTACTTCAATAAACGTTCTTAACTTCTCAGCAACTACCCAACGATTGACTTCTGTTTTTAAATAAATTTCAGTTGTGTTTTTCACAAAGTAATATAAATAATAAATACAATAAAATTTAATGCAAACTAAATGCTAAGAGAATAAAAAATTTACAAGAGAATGAACGGGACTTCTGTGCATACAAAAAAATTAATGTACATATATATATATATATATATTTTGTGTTTTAACAACGCAACACAAATAGAAAATACCATACAAATTCAATGGTTATTATTTTTGTTAGACCTTTTTATTTTAATTAAATATGTATTAAACTTTTTAACCGTCTTTTAAATAAATTTTAACGATATATTTTTTCAATGTTTCGCTTTCCTATTTAAAGCTTCTTCAGGAAAATTTGTTTTTAATAACAAAAATTAACAAATTGAAAAAATTTTGAAAACATTTGACAAAAACATATAAAATATATATATATATATGTTGCCGCCCTCCTGCGGTTATCCTACCGGTCCATGCGCACTATTCGCACCTGGTCAATTCGTGGAAATATCACCCGATACCGCTGTCCGTTGATTATTTTAGCAACCGTTTGCTCTCTTGAGCGGTTTTTTCCATCCCTTTGGAGCTCCTGGTGTATATCATACATATATATATATATATATATATATATATATTGTTACGTTTATACCTTTTATAAACGTTTTGTTGTGAGTTCTTTATTGCAAAGTAATTTACACCAGTTTTAGAGTTTTTAAATAATAAAAATTTTATTATTTACTTTTAACTACACAAAGTTGACACAGAACAATTTACTTAAAAATGCACGTCTTCACTGTAGAGGTTTAATTTACTGATTGATTGTCCACTCAGACGCTTCCCCTATTTATACTTGTCCAATTGGATTCTAGAAGATGTAAGAATTTTCTACTCTCTTTGCGTGTATTTTGTTGTTGTAGGTTGTTTATTCATTTTATATGCGCCTGCTTGCCTGTGTGTATAGTTGTTTTTGTTTTTATGCTGATAAGGTTTCTGCTTGGGATTTATTTCAATACATTTGTTGTTGCTTTTGTAAAAAAGGGTTTCTTAGAAAACTACGCAGATGGTAAACAACCTTGTATATTTGTTGTTGTACAATTAGTTTTTGTCTTGCGCATTTAAATGATAAGCAGCATGCCAGGCAGTAAGTAAAAGCATATCAAATTGTAGTTGTGTGTGTGTGTGTATACACTTCTACGCATTTTGTAACCAGTAGTTTTCCATATTGCTTAATTGTTTTATTTTAAACTTAAGCAAGACATATTCGTAACACTGCCGCCCGCTTAAGCCTTTTCGTCCCGAATAGGCTCAATATTCCCTCGGCCATACTTGGCCAGTCGCTCCAGGTGGACCACCTTCATCTTACACCTCGGACTTTGATATTTCTATATCCGATAAACCACGTCGTTCAATTTCTTGATCACCTTGTATGGTCCTTCCCAGTGGGTTTGCAGTTTGGGAGACAGTCCTTTTTTCCTTTGTGGGTTATATAGTAGAACCAGTTGTCCTTCCGTAAATCCTTCCGTATTTGCTGCTCGATCATATCTGGCTTTCCTTTTGTCGCTGGACATTTTGATGCGATTGCGGACAAACTCATGGAGCTTGTATCTGAGGAACATTTTCATCATCGCCGTGTGCAGGAATCGGTTTAACGCCAAATTCCAAGTCAGCTGTTAGTTTTAGCTCTCTCCCAAACACGACTTTTGCTGGACTACATGATGTTGAATCGTGGATAGCTGATCGGTATGCTAGAAGAAACTTTGGTACATGCTCGTCCCAATCCTTTTGATGTGTACTGACTACTTTTCTGAGATATTCTTCCAGGGTGCGGTTGAATCTTTCTACCATGCCATCTGACTGCGGATGCAGTGGTGTCGTTCTCGTCGTTTTGATTCCATAAATATCGCACATTTCCTTGAATATGGCCGACTCAAAATTCCGTCCCTGATCGGAATGAAGTTCTGTTGGGACAACGTATCGACACACCCAATTGTTCACAAATTCATCTACAACCGTTTTGGACTCTTGGTTCGGAATGGGATACGCATCGGGCCATTTGCTGAAATAATCCATTACTACTAGCAGATACCGATTTCCAGCATTACTGACAGGGAATGGGCCTGCGATATCCATTGCTATCCGCTCAAAAGGGGCGCCTGCGTTGTATTGTTGTAGTTTGCCGCGACTTTTCCTTGTTGGACCCTTGGCCGCAATACACTGCTCGCAATTAGCTATCCACTCGGCTACAGATTGTGGGCAGCCTACCCAGTAAAATCGCTACTTTATCTTTTCTAGCGTTTTTGTTACACCCAGATGGCCACCGCTAAGACCATTATGAAACTGCTGCATTACATCTTTTATCCGGGAACTTGGCACGACGATTAAATCCGTTGTAGTTTTTCCATCTGCGCTTTCCCAATTTCGATATAAGCAACCATTTACCACTTTAAGGCTATTCCACTGAGCCTAGTATGATTTTGCCAGCGGGCTTTCTGCCGAAATTTCGTTACGGTCCGGTCTTATGTTCTCTAGCTTGGCCGATATAATTTTTGACAAAATGGGATCCTCCTTTTGGGCCTTAGACCAATCTTCTCCTGTACCAATTTGGATTCGCCTTACATCGATGATGGACTCCTTTTCCTCGGCTTTTGTACAGTGCCTGCATTCTACGTTACACGGGCGTCTTGACAGGGCATCTGCATTATTGTGTTTTCCGCCTTTCCTGTGCACAATGCTGAAGTCATAGCTCTGTAGACGTTCAATCCAGCATGCAAGCTGTCCTTCGGGGTTTTTAAACTGCAGCAACCACCGTAATGCGGAGTGATCCGTCCTTATGATAAAGTGTTGGCCGTATAAATATTTGTGGTAATGTTTAACACACTCCAGTACGGCTAAAAGCTCCCGTCGTGTTACGCAAAAATTTTTTTCGGGCTTGGACAATACTCTGCTATAGTAACCAATAACTTTTTTCGTCCCATTAACCGCCTGAGAAAGCACTCCTCCTATTCCGTAGCCGCTTGCGTCTGTATCCAATATAAATTCGTGTCCAGCTATCGGATAGGCGAGGACTGGTGCTGTACACAAAAGCTCCTTTAGCCTTTGAAACGCCTCTTCAGCTGCCCCACTCCAGTGGTATGTTTGTGATTTTCTAGTCAAGTCATGCAAGCTGGCAGCCACTTGAGCAAAGTTCGGCACGAATCGCCTGTAGTATGTGCAAAGCCCCAGGAAACTACGTAGCTCATGAAGATTTTGGGGACGAGGCCAATTCTTTACTGCCAATATTTTATCCTCGTCAGTTGATACGCCTTCTGCTGTTACACGATGCCCCAAGTATTTGACCTCCTTTTGAAACAGCGCACATTTTTTAACACTTAATTTAAGTCCTGCAGCCGTTATACGCTTGAGAACTTCATCCAGGTTTTTGAGGTGTTCATCAAAAGTCTTTCCCATTATGATTATATCATCCAAAAACACTAAACAGGTCTTCCAGTTAAGCCCCTTGAGTACGCGTTCCATTAAGCGCTCAAAAGTAGCTGGAGCATTGCAGAGCCCAAATGGCATTACTTTAAACTGCCACAATCCATTGCTCGCGCTGAAGGCAGTTTTCTCCTTGTCTTTATCGGCTATCTCAACTTGCCAGTAACCACTCTGCAAGTCTAAGGTAGAGAACCATTTCGTTTCGGACAACGTGTCTAAGGTGTCGTCAATTCTGGGTAGCGGATAACTGTCTTTCTTAGTGACATCATTAAGTTTTCTATAGTCCACGTAAAATCTAGTGCTGCCATCTTTCTTCTTTACTAGCACTATCAGCGAGCTCCATGGACTCGAAGATGGCTCAATCACTCCGTTCCGCTCCATTTCGTTAATTAGTTCTTTGACCTCGTTTCGTTTTGCAAGGGGAACACTTATGGGTGCTTGTTTTATGGGCCTCGCTTCGCCGGTATTTATTTCATGTTTCACCACTGCTGTTCTACCTTACTTTTGTTATTTAGGGCAAAGACGACGGTATGTTTTTTTAGCAACTGCTTCGCTTTATTTCTGTCGGGTGCTTTTAGTCCTGCTACCCATTTATTCACCTGCTCTGTTAGCAAATCCCGCTCTTTAGCTGTCGTTTTGGGGCATTCTGGATATGTCGCACAATTAATTACGGCTCCTGCCGGCTCACATCGACCAATTTCAGCATTTTCGCCAATTGTCTTCTCGCTGCTGGACAGATTTAGTAGTCTCACAGGGACTTTCCCATTGTTGCAGCTTTTTACGAGAGCTTTAGCTGTTATCACATTATTCCTTACGTCATCTGGTTCTACCACCCACAACCGGTTGTCCACACAATCTGCCTCCACACGTGCCCAAACTATAGTTTCTGCCAGAGGTGGTAGTTTTCGGCGTTCGATCGCAAATAGTTTCCTTACTGCGTCCCTGCTCTCATATCCAACATTTAAGGGGATCTCCACGTTGCGCCAGATCATTATCTGCTGCCCCATGTCCAGATTAATACCGTGAGCTATCATGAAGTCTGCACCGATAATAACTTCATCCACTATATCAGCGACAACAAACACGTGATCTTCGCTGATGTTTCCAATAGTCAAACGTACCCTGGCTCTTCCATAGACGATAGCTGAATCGCCAGTTGCCGTGCGCAGTTGCACATTTTTAACGGTTCCACTGCCCCTTTAACTAAATCGGGCCTTATTACTAACTGAGATGCTCCTGTGTCTATGGTGAGGACTTGCTTCTTTCCATTGATCAATCCGCAGACAGTAAGGTTATTATTTTTCTGTTGCATAATGGAAATGTAGATTGCGGTGCCATCGGTTGTGGGAGCTAGCTCTTGCCCCTCAGTGCTAGCTCGTTTTAGTTTAACGGTGACTCGTGCGGTTTGGTGTTGTTGGCCCGTTTGTTTTCCCTTGGAGGTGAAGCAGATCTTGACCTTTTCTTAACAGATCTGCAGTTGCGCTGAAAATGTCCGACCTTACCGCAGTTAAAGCATTTTGCACGCGACTTACTTCTTTCTTCCAGTACCTGCTCAAGCATATCTTTCATCTCGCTTCTTTTGTCTCCGTAGCTTTCCGTATCAGCCTCAAGACGTCGTACCTTGTAGACTTGTGGCTTTGAGATAACTTTCGCGGTCTCCTGAGCCAGTGCGTACGAGATTGTTTCGGTGAAGGATGCTTTTTGCGCTGCACAAACTGCATATTTAATATCTGGATCTCTTATGCCATTCACAAATGCTTCTATTTTGAACTGATCCAGGAATGGATGATGTTCACCTGGATAAGTAAGCTGCACCAAACGTTCAATCTCCATGGCAAAATCTTGCAGCGTCTCATTTGTCTTCTGCACCCTGCCTCGTAACTCCATTCTGTATAGTTCTCTTTTATGCTCGCCGCCGTACTTGCGTTGTAAGGCCACCATTATGTCCTCATAATTATTCCTGCAGGCTCCTGGTAGGCTTTCGAGGATTTCGGCAGCTGCACCTTTTAAGGCCAGAATTAGCTCTATAGCTTTTTCTTCATTGTTCCAACTATTTTTGCTGGCCACTGTTTCAAACTGGAACTTAAATACATTAAACGGTGCGCTACCGTCATAGCTCGGGGTGTTTATCCTGCTGGAGTGCTCAGAGACAACTCTCACCGGTCCTTCTCGAATATGGAGGTCGTCCATTTTCGTCTTTAGTTCATGCAATCCTCCGTCCACTTTTCTCGCCTGACAATTTTTAATCAAATTCGCTGACTTTCTGTTCCACAGCTTCCACTCGTTTGCCGAATATTTCTGAAATTTCTTGAAATTTTTTATTTACCTCACAAACGAGTTTTTCTCCGTTGGCCCTAGAGCATTCTTGAATTGCATCGATTTTCGCACTGTTGGCTCTAGAGGTTTCTTTGATGACACCTAGAAGTTTTGTAAAAAAGGGTTTCTTTGAAAACTACGCAGATGGTAAACAACCTTGTATATTTGTTGTTGTACAATTAGTTTTTGTCTTGCGCATTTAAATGATAAGCAGCATGCCAGGCAGTAAGTAAAAGCATATCAAATTGTAGTTGTGTGTGTGTGTATAAACTTCTACGCAGTTTGTAGCCAGTAGTTTTCCATATTGCTTAATTATTTTATTTTAAACTTAAGCAAGACATATTCGTAACAATTTATATATATATGTATATATGATATACATCAGGATATATAAAAATTAATAATTAAAAATAAAAATTAATATATAAAAATTAAGACCAAAATAGGTGCCCGTTGGTTGCCAGTGTTTGACGAGATGCGCCGTCGGATTTCCACACAATTTTCGCAGTACCCCCATTAATGGTCTTTCGCTGGTTTTTACCTTTGTTTCATGCGTTTACGCACAATAGTGCGTCCACAGTGCAAATTTGAAACAAGACAAATTTTTCCATAAAATCAACATTCTTTTTCCATTGCATACTTCGACTCAATGTTTTGTATCAAGTGAAATGTGTGTTTTCATTTCTACGTTGCTGTGTGTGTGTGCTTACACAGAATGCGACGGCAATACAAATCGAAATATACTCATGTTCATAGCAAGTGGATGTGCAAACAAATAGAGAATTTTGTTTTCCATATTCTGTTGCATTTTCTGTGTGTAATTTGCGTGTTCAATTGCAAAATGATCCATTAGCCGAACGTTTTGCAAAGCAATAGTTAGATATTTGCAATGGCGCAATTTCAATTGACCCCACCACAAAAATGATTACGCTTCTAGAAAATGTTTGCCACTTTGCACAATCAAAACAAGAATTGGTCACAAACGTATTTTCCGGTACTGCACAAAATTTTAGAACCCATGATTGGTTGGGGGAAAGATGTGACAATTTTGAATAACATTCCCGGGGAAATTTTCACCTACAAATCTGTTGACTCTGTTACCAATCAAGACGATGTTGTAAATTACCCAATCGAATTTTAAAATTCGCTTGAGTTACCTGGACTGCCGCCCCACCGCCAAGTAAAAGTTGTGTACCAATTATTTTGCTTAGAAATATCTGCCAACCACGATTTTGCAATAGGACACGTTTAGTAGTCAAAAAAGTCATGAAAAATGTGATTAAATCAAACATTTTAAAAGGAAAATATAAGGTCGAGGATGTGCTGATACCACGTATTCCCATGATTCCTCCAGATTTGCCGTTTGATTTCCAACGGCTTCAGTTCCCCATATGTGTTGCTTTTGCAATGATTCCTGTTTTTCGCACGGTCAATTATATGTTCATGTGTTAATAAACCAGCTGTTTTGTTTGTCTATACCGCGAACCAAAATCGATCCAAGAATGTCGTATATGTAAAAGCATTGCAATAGAATAAGACGTATTATATAGCACGCAAAAATATTGAATTGTGAAAAAGATAAAATTATTAAAAAAACAAAGACGAAAGAAAAATTGTGTTCTTTCAGATTTTTTGAATGATTGAATTTTTTGGCACACACAAAAAAGAAGGTTGGAGAATAAACCACAAATGACTTGCACGCTAGCAAGTCATATAAATATAGATATATATATATATATATATATATATATATATATATATATATATATATATATATATATATAGATATATATATATATATGCGATGCGACGTTAAGTTTAAAAAAATAAAATAAATATATGCTACAAACTCCCCCTCTGATACTGATGGCGTCCCGGTGAGGCACCAGCTAAGTTTTTCGTGGTTGTCCTCTTCGTCTTATCATCTGCACTGGCTTATGATTTTCTTCTGAATGACCCACAACTGTCAGAGCTGATGCATGACAAGTTCCCAACGGAATGGTAAGGTTATTTTCATGAGCAATTACATACAATGTTATCCTCTTCCGATCTATAATCACGTATAGACCACTTCGTTTTGGTGCAAATTTGAATATTATGCCTTTGTTGCTGTTGCTCAATACGTGTAAACTTCCAAATGTTGATTACGTCGCTGATCTTGCTGTCTTTAAAATCTAATACATCTGCTGGTATGTGAAGATAGGGTGTTATTTCAGCTACAAAATTTTCTGACTGAATAACAGCCTTCAGATCGTGCTGGACTTCGTCTAATGTTCGCAGTTTTCTTCCGAAAGTTAAATATGATGCGGAATGCGTTTTACTTTGGCAGAGTATCGAATGCATTGCAAAACGAATATTGGGTAGTTTTTCATCCCATAATTGATGATTACTCCCCACCAATATTACCAATCGCGCTTTCATGTCACGATTCTTACGTTCAACTGGGTTTGCTTCAGGGTAATAAACTGGTGTTAATATATGACGTTTATTTAAGCAGAACGATATTTTCTGCATTACAGCTGAGACAAATTGCGTTCCGTTGTGGGTAATGACCTTGCGAGGTACTTTATAGCGTAAGAATATTTCATCTATAAGTATTTTGGCACACACTTCTGCAGTAGCGATTTTTAGGGGAAAGAGTTCAACTCACCTGCTAGCAATATCTGTAGCGATGAATATCTATTACAATCGTTTCAGTGATATAGGTAGAGGACCGTTGATTACTGCAAACAGTTTGATATAAACCAGCTGGCTTTAAATTTGCTACCTTATATCTCTGCGTATCCCTGCCGATGCAATTTTATTTATACCATAATGACCAGCTGTATCGTCATTGCGATAGTACCTCAAAATTTCGCCTCTCGTAAATCGTGGCCACCAATTGAGAATCGTCGACATCATTATAGCAATACAACATACCATCGTTAATAACAAATCCTTGTTAGACCAGCGTGAAATATCTTCCGATTTATTTTCAAAACATTCAATAATTTACGATAAAACACATGGTAGCCTAGATAGAGTGTCGGCGATGACGTTGTTTTACCAGGTTTATATTCAATTATCGAGCTCATCGAGTCAGACGACTGGTTGGATATTTGATGTATGTTAGCGATTTCAATGGTTGATGATCTGTTATTAGGTTAATTAAAGCTCCATAATATAACCACGAAATTTTTGGACGGCCCATACAATAGCAGGGGCTACGCACTCAATAGTAGAGTGTTCATCGGGTGTTCATGTGCACCCTCGAGCAAAATTGTCACAAGAGCATAATCACTAGCATCAGTTTTTAGGATGAAGGATTGCTCAGCCACGGCAGATGTTAAGATGATTGAAGACATTTTGCTGTTGCGAAGTCCAACATCACACATCATTCGTTTTAGATAAAGTAGACAATGGTTTGGACACGTCAGCAAAAGAGGGTATAAACCGGCGATACCGAGAGTAGGCTTTTAGGAATGAGAAAAGTTGGTTCTTTACGTTGTCGTAGTGCTAATACTTTATCGGAATCAGTCAGTTCCTTGTTTTCCGTTTTGTTTTTTACTGTCCTATGAACAATGTTCAATGTATCCATCAATTCCGGTAATTTTCAAAACGGTAATTTGAACCGTTGAAACATTTTTACAGGAAAACAAACACTACACCAGCACAAAAGCGTTACGCAGGTGCGCAAGACCAAGGCAATAAAGAACATCATAAACGTACAATTACAGATTATTATGTCACATAAAAGAGGAAAAAAGAAAAAAACCCAATAGGTTCACACATAAACAAAAACCGACAACAAGCGTGATCGTAAAAGAATTTAGGTAGGAAAGAAGACGAATGAAAAAGGGAGCAACAAATTAGGTAAAAAAAGACAAACAAAAAAAGGAGAGAGATGTAGGCAAAAAAGACAGAAAGGGACGAACGCAATAACATGAAGGAGACACGAACTATATAAATACACCTGACAATAGAACGCAACTTGTACGAAAAGAACACTGAAGATGGCAAACAGCCGAAACCGGTTTGTTCACAAACCAAATTTGACGAGGGTCGCCGGAAAACCGTACCCAAACAAAAGAAATTTTTTTTCCAACTACACATCTCGGCCCATGGCGACTGGCACTCTACAATAACTCGGAGTTTAAGCATCCTCAAAATTTCATCGTTTAGAACCTTTTTTTCTACTCGACAATAGGCGATATGAGAGAATCGCTATCGGGTTATGCCGCTCAGTGTGAATTCGATGAACTGCATATGAACTGATATCCAATGAATATAAGGGAGTAATTTTATATATATATATATATATATATATATATATATATATACATACATATACATATACATGTAGGTTTAATTACCTACTTAACTTAATTAGGTTTATTTACCTATGGGATGTAGCAGCTCAAAATCCCGTATTTTGCACACATTGCACCAGTTTGGAATGGAATTGAGAGCAAACAGATTTTAATTTAATTAAAATGAAACTTTTTATTTGATAAGATTTATTGATTTTTAAGGGTTGTTTTCCCTTTGATGGTTATTGCAAAACTCAAACTAAATACATCTTTTCTTTTCTAAAACGTTGTTCTCTGGTTCTGTCTGTGCGTTATGTATTTCAACATGTCCCGTTGTTCTGCCTGTGCGTGGCTAAAATTCTGTCGTTACGCTTTTATTGTTTTTCTCTTTTGGTTTTGTCTCTGCGTTTCTGTATTTTAACCCTCAGGTGACCGCTTAGTCCGTCTGGTGTTCATTCCTACATAAGGCCCTCCTGATGATGCATTCGTCCCGAATATGGAGCTCCAAGGCTTCATGTACTCGGCGACTGTAGTACATCTCTTAGATCCTTCGCCCTCTTTAACTTTCTGGACTTTGTTGCGCCCATGATTTAATATTTTATCAATCTTGTAGGGTCCTAGAAACTTTGGTTTTAATTTTAAGCCTACCCCAAATTGTGTATGTTTAATGGCTACCAAATCATTAACATTATACTCTCTTTCCCGTACAAGATTTTTATCAAACGTTCGTTTGCTTTCAAGCTGTACCCGGAGAATGTTTTCTCTTGCCTTCATGCGTATAGCCTCTCGTTTTTCGTGAAGGTCACTTATGGCTGCTTCTTCTAATAACTCTCGCATCTTCGGATCGTCTTTAGTTCTCATTGTAACGCCCATCAAAATTTCGAACGGGGTGCTACCAGTACTTCTTGAAGGTGAATTGTTGATCGTCTTTTGTAACCCCTCAACGTAACGGTACCAGTTCTGCGGATTCTCCAAACATAATTTTCTCAACAAGGGGACGATAATTTGATGTATTCTCTCCACCTGTCCATTTCCTCGTGGTACCCCTGTGGCAATTTGCAAATGTTGTATATTTTCCCCTTCACAATAATCATTAAACTCCTTATTTAATTTATCGACGACTTCACCTGAGCCTGTACTCTTTGTAGGGTAGAGCCATACAAATTTTGAGAAAGCGTCTACTATGTGGTTGTAACGCTTTTTCGTTATTTCTATAGGGCCGACGTGATCCAGATGATAAGTCATTAATGGTTTATCTTCCTTATCGATCGGACGTAATAACCCTTCTCTTTTTCCCTTCTTAGCATCAGACATAATGCACTCGACTTTCGCTCAGCTCAGCTTTCGTATATAAAAAGTTTTTTCTACTAAATCGGCCGTCTTTTTTGCTGCATAGTGTCCTTGTTTGTGAGCTATCTCAATGATCTCTCGTTCCATGTTTGATGGAATGACAACCAGCTCCTTGGTGGGATCCTTGTGTACAATACCATATTTCAAATAGAAGTCTTCATAACCCTGTGTTTCTAAAATTTTTCCAACTGCTCTGATATAATCATCGTCTCGTTGGGCGTCATCAAACAAGAAACTCCACTTAAGGTATCTACATGCCGCATCTTCGTGCCTGCTCTGTGTTCGATTGTATAATCCAACTCTTGTAAAAAGAGCGCCCATCTCGACACTCTTAGTGGTACGTCTTGTTTTTGCATAGTCATCGCAAAAGCATTACAATCGGTGACGATCTTAACCTTAATTCCCATTACAAATACACGCCACCTCTTCAGGGCTTCGATTGTGGCTAGTACCTCCAGTTCGTACGAGTGGTATTTCTCTTCAGCTGGTGTTGTTTTTCGACTCATATATTGGATAGGGTATAACTGACCATCGTCCGAATCACATTGCAGCAGCACTGCACTATAACCGTATTTACTGGCGTCCGTGTGTATTTCGGTTTCAGCGCTGGAATTAAACAATCTTAACTCATTTGCGCCGACCAAGGCTGCCTTCAGTTGTTGGATAGCCAGAACTTCATTATCGCCCATCTTGAAAACAATATTCTTTTTCAGTTAACCCAAAAGCTGATTTAGCAAACATTACGGACCAAACTATTAATGCAGAGCATGAAAACAATTTGTCTGGTCTGGACAGGATACCAGATGTAGTTAAATGTCTAAGAGAATTTTCTGGTCAACCGGAAAAATTCAACTCCGGAAAAAAAGTGTTGACGCCATTTTAAAAATTTATGAAAATATGAAAGGCACCCCACAGTACTATGGCATTATAAATGTTATCAGAAACAAAATTACTGGCAATGCAGACATTGCACTCGAGTCCTACAATACGCCTTTAGACTGGGGCACGTTTTGTAAATGTTTGTCCTTGCATTATGCAGACAAACCGGACGTTTCTACTTTAGAATATCAAATGACCTCATTGGTCCAAGGTAATATGTCAGTGGAAGAATTCTACCAAGCAGTCTATTCAAATCTGTCCTTAATTCTTAATAAAGTGGGATCTATGAACGTAGGGATTGAGGCTCAAAACCTTTCCACGCAGTCATACAGAAATAAGGCACTCGATACTTTTGTGCGCGACCTTAACGGTGATATGTCTAGACTTTTGGGTATGAGGGAACCAACAGATCTTCCTCAAGCACTACACTTATGCTTGAAATCAGAAAATCAAAAATACCGCAAACAATACGCACACAGTACTATAAGTCCCAGCCAAAAAATCAGGCAGCAAAACAATCCACCACCGTTGCCACAAAGAAATTTTCGAGGGCACAGAGGACAACAACAATTTTATCCAGAAATAGCTTTTATACCACGGTCGCAACAACAAGTTTTGCACGACAAAATATTTCAGACCGACAATTAATTGGTAACTCAAATGAACAAATCCATGGGCAGCAAGCTCCGATGCGCCCCCAGGCTCCAAAACCAATACTACAACCTCCGCCAGTAAAATAAATAGAATAATTAAACCTTGCACAATTTGCAAAGCAAACAAGTACGACAGACCCCAAATAAACCTGCAATACAGGAAACTCCTATACCCACACAGCCAGGTCAAATAGTTCACATAGATATCTATCAAACAGGACGTCATTTAGTGCTTACTGCTATAGATAAGTTTTCAAAATATGCACAGGTAAAGCAAATAAAGTCAAGGGCTATCGAGGATATAAAAGAACTACTCAGGGAGCTTCTTTTTTTATTTGGTGTTCCTAAAACGATTATCTTTGATAATGAAAAATCATTTAATTCTGCATCTATTACGTTTATGGTTGAAGACATTTTAAAGATACAAATATACAAATCTCCACCTTATAAAAGTTCTGTAAATGGACAAGTCGAGAGATTCCACTCGACATTATCTGAGGTTATGCGCTGTTTAAAGGAAGAAAACAAAGATCAGACATTTACTCAACTTTTAGATAGAGCAGTTTACGAATATAATTACTCTTTTCATAGTTCCATAAAAGGCAGACCAATTGGATTTTTTTTTCTTTAGGACAGTAAGTACGGATCCCAAGCAATTTGAAAAAGCTATACTCAATAATATTCAAAGACTAAAAGACAAACAACAACAGGTCCTTAAGATCCATAACAAAAAGCTTCATCCAATTGTTCACTATAAACAAGGCGAAATAATTTACGTTAGGATACATAACAGATTAGGTACGAAAATCACACCGAGATTTAAGAAAGAAATAGTCGAGGAAAATAGAGCAACTACAGTTCTAACCGAATCTAATAGAAT
The DNA here is from genome assembly GCA_030448955.1 of Trichopoda pennipes. Classification (NCBI taxonomy): domain Eukaryota; kingdom Metazoa; phylum Arthropoda; class Insecta; order Diptera; family Tachinidae; genus Trichopoda; species Trichopoda pennipes. The sequence continues at coordinate 2,244,665 of JASKUP010000026.1, read as the reverse complement.
AGTGCGTAAAAGTAATATTAAAAGCTAAAGACAAAATTTATTTTTTTTCAGACTAATGCTAACGATGACGACAATGGCCTTAACTGACTTTTCAATAACGGACTATTCAGCAACGCACATAATTCCAATAAATAAAGGACTAGCAAAAATCCAAGAAAGAACGTTTAAATTAATTCACCTCGTTAATTTCGAACTGTATAAACAATTTTTAGCGGACGTAAAAGAAATCCTGAAAAAAAACATACCACCACACAATATTTTTTACTCAGCTTTGAAATAGGAACTGGAACAGACAGAAAAATTAGTAGAATCAATAAAACCAATAAGCCACAGAGTGAAGAAATCACTTAATTTTCTAGGGACAGCTAGGAAATATCTGGCAGGCACTCCAGACCATGACGACTTTACGGCACTGCAAGACTAACGAACTTAATAAAAATAACAATAAACAGTTTTTAATAAATCAAGCTCTAACCGAACGAATGAATAATTTGACGCTACTTACCAACCAACTGACAAACTCCATTAGGAGTAGTAATAGTTTTAATAACGAATTAGTATTAAGTATACAAAATAGATTACGATTAGTCAAAGAGGAAATTAATAATGTGAGATATGCCGTACAATGGTCAAAATTAAGAATGATTAATAGCATTTTACTTAATGAGAAAGAATTAGATATAGCTCTTAAGACACTGCAAAGCGAAAAAATGCCATTTGCATCTACAGAGGAAGCTTTGGGTTTTGCCGAAACATGTGTTTTATATAATGCAACAATGTTAGAATCTTATATCCGTATATTAGTCAAACCAGTAAAAAACAATAATTCAATTATTAATATTCCTTTTGAAAATGTATTAAAAAATAAAAATAGCATATTTGAATGAAAAACAGTAAATTCTATATCCATTTGTAAGAAAAATCAAATTATTAACATAAGTAACGAAACTTGCGTAACAAAACTACTATACAGTGAAAAGAACCCAACTTGTAAATTTAGCAATGCACACTACATCAAATCATTGGAAATACTACAAGATGGAATGATACTTTTTAATGATTTTAGTGGCACTATTAATAACACTGCCGAAGAAATAACAGTTAGTGGCACTTACATTGTAAAATTCACAAATCAGACGATAAAAATAAACAACGAGTCTTTCTTTAACGGGGAGGCCTACACGACAAAAGAAGAACCAGCCAGAATTCAGTTTACTCCAGTAGGAAAGGAAAGAATTCATCTTCTTTCACTGGAATTCATGAATGAACTTTATATCAACAACATAGAACGCTTAGGTCGATTACAAACAAACACCAAATTAAACCAAATCCTTATAGCCGTTTTCGCATTGTTAACACTAACAGCGTTTGCAATCCTACTCTGTTACAGAAGAAGGCAGCAGATAGTGCTACGATCAGTTTTTCCACCAATTACACCGACAAATATGCCAGTCATAACGGAGGGCACGGAAAAGATAGAGTTACCCCTTCAACTAGACCTCAATAATTTACCATATTTTTAATCGATTGAGGACAATCGATTCTAAGGAGGGAGGAGTTAATAACAATTAAGTTGAACACATATTTTTTACTTTTGTGAACAATAAACTAAGTGCACTGACACTTAAACTGCAACGGCAAATTTGACCTAATTTAATTCCAATTGCATTGCAAAATTTAATAATAAAGTAAACAAACAAATTTGTAGTATAAATAGTTAAGAAAAATTATTTATAATTGATTTTTATTCTATCTTTCAACTAATAAAGAGTTAAAAATTCAAAAAGTTGTGTTTTTTTAATTAAATTAAATGCAAACCAACTTATATATATATATATAGAGCACATCGCATTTCGAAAAAAATTAGCACAGATATTGGGGTCAAACAAAAAGGAAACCTAGAAATTTAAATTTTATATAAATATAGAGCTTCACAAAAGCTTTAATTAATTTATTTATTTATTTATTTATTTATTAATCTATTCTTAACGAATTTGAATCAATTTTAAATTATGTACCCAATATAGGATCTCCCTGCCATCTATCTAGGGTTTAGTGTTAAACAATACAAGTGCAAAAAACAAAAGCACAAGGTTAGGAGGACGGTTCGACGAATCCACAAATAAAAATATGTGAAAAGACTTGTTTGCGCGAGTTCAGGTTGGTGTGGGATGTCTGAGGATACATTGTTCTACAAGTATATCTAATAATAGTAGCACAAGTGTAGCCATGAATGCATTGTTTAATATATTGTACTGACTTTGTAACTAAAATATATAAAACTAAATATATTAAAGACACAATTTCTTTATCGTCAAGTTTTCAATCCTCATAGAAAAAACAAAAAAACTATTTCTTAGATTTTTCATGTATGAAGCTTTTAGTATATTTTCTTCTTGTAGCTCTTTGTTCTTTGTTTAATAGGGAAAAAACGGCTACACAAAGGATAAAGAGTGAACATTTTAATAAACATCTTTTTTCTGTTCGTTAACTTAATGTTTGCTCATGCATATTTTTCTTATGCGTGGGTTTGCACAATTTCGTTTTACCTCTTAGTAACAGCACCATGATATTAAGTAGAAACAACAAAAAGCATTAAAAAACATTACTTTAAGAAATTATATTTGCAGTGAAGTTTTTTTTTGAAATTAAAACAAATGGATATATAAAACCTCCTACATTTTTTAATTTTTAATATTTAAAATACTAACTTAATTAGTATGATTTTTTTGATTTTTATTTTTTATTTTTATGATTTTTTTAATTGAAAATTTTAATTATATTGTTTTGGAATTATACCGTTCAAACAATAAACTTGTATTTGCGAAATAGTTAAAAACAAAAAATTTTGCTTTTGCGTCACTGTTTGAAAATAAAATCAAGCAATCCCTCTATATTTAAGCAAAACATACGAACAAAAGAAATACAGTAAAAATAGAATAAGGGCTGAAATTAACAACAAAAACATAATACATAAATATCATTGAATTAGCATAAGCTGCACAATGGCCTTAGTTACAAATGTTGCATTATGTTATTATTACGTCGCTTTAATATATCAAGGCATTAAAAATTCTAGATTCCGATTCTGTAAAATATATTTTCGATTTTTTTCTAACAGTCTGTTCCTGACGTTTGTTTCATAATTTTGCAAACATTTTTTTATATTTTTTTTGCAAAAGAAAATGCTGCTCCATCGTTAGAAAACTAACTCATTAAGTAAAACCCAAAATGTGTCCAGAAATCTAGATTTTAGCAAATCAAATAACCTTTCTCAAGCAGTTAAAACAATTCAATCAATTGAGATGACATTAAGAAATCTTAAAAAAAAACAAAATAAATAACATAAAATAGATTTTACTTAAGCAAAATTATAATTTCGATAAGAAATTCAAATATTTATAAGACTTAAAATAACATACGAAGTCAAACTGTGCCTTATATCACATTTGACTACATAAAATCAAAAAAAATTAATGTCACCCAATTTTAAAATAGATAATACCTCATAAAACCGAAATTTTACCGAAAAAATGAGCATTCATTTAAATTATACCAAAATATATATTATCCCAAAAAGTAATAGCTGACGACAAGCGGAATTCCACTCAAATTAAAAAAAAAGAGAAGTCATTAAAAGCTCACAAAAACAACACCATAAAAAATCTGAACTTTAGGAACAAACGATGTTTGACCAACAATAAAACGTTACGAAATAGAGACAGCACTTTAAACTGGAATACTTAAGAGGGAATAATATCACAAAAAATGAAATTCACGCTAAAGTCTATAACTAAATTTACTAAATTATCATATCGAAAACTTAAAATACCTAGTTACCATAACAGATCCGAAGAATAAATTTAAGCAAATCAATTTTTCTTTCTTCTTAAAAAAAGAGAAACTTCAAAATAAAGGAAAAACCAAACTTCATTAGAAAATCTCTTATAGACACAAATAGAGATTAAAAAAATCCTTGCCCATGCTACTCATTTGGTCAATTGAATTTTTGAACATAAAGCTCACTTTAAATACGGTTGAAGCTTTCCTGAAAAGTTGAAATAAGCAACCACCAATGAAGAATTCCAGTGAAGTGTATTACGGTATTATTTTTAGAGAATTGTATAAGAGGTGAAAGCAGTTTTGCGGTAATTGAATGAGTAGCATATATTTTATTTAAGAATGTCTTTTGCTATATACACACGAAGGTACATCGAAGAAAACTTGCATGGTTTCCTCCTCTATACTAAAGAAACGAATATGGTTTCTTAATCATGTTCCGATTGCAAATGCCTTGTGTATCGAGGATAAGCTTTTAGTATTTTAAAACAAAAAATCACATATACGAGTACACGCTAGCCCACAATAAGAAGAGTATTTTACAATTAAATATATACACTCCAATTCAATTCACTTATTTTCCAAAAAATCTTTATAAAAATAGTAACTCAAACTAACACTATACTCAAAAAAACTAATTACATAATAGAGTAAAAGAAGGGCTTACAGAACTCTCCATTAACCATATATGTGGTCTCAACGAAAGGCACGCTACTCTCTCCCATCTCCTAATCCTCTCCACCTGAGCAGAAGAAGTTCCAAACCAATCCGGGAAAGCTAAGGAGATAAGAGCACGCACGATCTGGCAGTACCCGAAAAGACGTACTTTTTTTATCGAATCCCCTTCTGCAGATTATCACGTCTGTCCTCGTCATTGTCCAACTCAATGGTACTTAGTCGCAAAACCACCAACTTTGCCCATACATTTAAGCAGGCCTCCACAGAAAAAACGTTTGCAGCCCTTGTCCATTCGGTCATACCGTACAATTACATTCGCAACGGTGACATCGGACTTGTCTAAAACTGTGCTAAGCGAGACCCCAAGCGTCTCCCGAATTGACTTACTTACAGTTTAACTATTCATTAAATCGAAAAAAGCTAGACGCTTTAACCTTAAAAATTAATATAATTAATGTAAAACAGAACTGTTCTTCAAATAAAAATCAATATTACATTTTTACATTCTTTAATTGGCGACGCACAGTGGTTCAGAATCGTATTTCATGGGCCAAAACTCTGTAACTTTTTAATTAACAAAGATTTTTTAGAAATTCTTTTTTAGTCAATAGATAACATCTTAAGCTTTCATCGAGTTTAGGTTTTATTAAGGTCGGTACAGCGCGCTGCACTTAAAATTGTGCTTAACAATGCTTACATGTTTTCTAGTTTTTGGTCAACTTTAAAATAAAGCAGTGTAACTTAATTTTTCTTTAATTATATATTTATTTATAATTATATATTTACTTATAGTCATAAATAGATTATAAATATTTAATATTAATATTTGTATACTTTATTTCATTCAAATATTAAATGCAAATCATAATTATTATTCATTTTGCTGGAATATTTCCTGTAAATATTCTATATTCTGCTCTGTATTATTTCTGTCCTGTAGCAATACCTTAGCTTCGGCATGTAGGTCTGAATGATTCACTTTCCATTGATTTCGAATGCTAGAGATGAAGGGATCTGATGTTGTGAGTAATATATGAAATAAATCTTCATTTGTAGAACTTCGTGACATTTTTCTGGTATTATGTTCTCTGTAAAATCTATAATGCTTATTTCTTTTTTCCTGGCTTCCTCTGATAAATCTCCAGTTGCTAGTAAATGGAGCTTAATAACATATTCACCATGGTAAAAAACTTTGTGCACTGTTGCTGACATATTTCTATAATTGAATTTGGATGTATATGTATATAGTTACGGTTTCCTTGGCATAATCACCAAATTTTCTAGCATTAATTTGTTCATTGCACGCAAGTACTTCAGTAATTGTTTTAAATCTTGAAATAACATCTATATCAACACCTGTTATACCAGATGTAGTTTCGGGATCCAAAAAGAATCTTCTTGCGGTATTGCCATCGTTTGTATTGCCTGATCCTTGTTTTGGTTGATCTATAATTAACCCATATTTGAGATATGCACCTTGAACTTGTTTCTTTTGCAATTTTCTTTTCTCTTTGTTGGTGTCATCATTATTACTTACTGATACTAAAGATCTGAAGTCCAAATCATAGCCAATTTTGAGTACGTGTTCCATAAACCTTATCCTGTATGTAGCGGTGATAATCTAAATTCAAATGCATAATACTATCTACTGACTTTGTCGGTTCTTGGTTTGACCGGCTTTACATGTAAAGCAGCTGGATGAAGATTTTGTATCAGTCAAAACCTGGGCATTTTTTCCGTCTATGATTGAAAGTATTAATTAGTAATTCAATTTAATAATCTGTTCATCACTAACTCTAATGACTTTAGTGTTGAAATTTGAGCTCTAATGTCACTTACTTCATTTTTAATGGTATCACGAGTTTCTTTTTTATTCTCAAACTTTATTGGTCTGCAGTATTTCGTTGACGATGGAGTATAGTTTTTCCAAATATAATTTGTTTGCATTGTGCTGGACGAAGGTTCCGAGTCTTCTAAGTTCTTTATTAATCGCAATGGCAGAGAAATATCTTCACATAAAAATTGTTTATATTGTTTTTGTCCAGAAGATCGTATTCCTATTTACAAAAAAGAGTTAAATTGCAGTTTCCATGTTTTTCAACTCACTTCCTTTAAGTGATTGTAGCAATCTTTCGGCTGTATGATCAAGTAGAGCTTGCAGTTGTAACTGTGTCGAAATTGGTGTGATTTTGATAGATTCCTTTGGAGGATAACACTCCTTTTTAGCTGCAGTTATGTGATGATATGATGGATATAAATTTGAGCCTTTTTCGAGCCTTTTAAATCTAGAAATAATGCAAGCGCTTTCTCATTTGTAAACTGTTTTTCGACGTTTGGTGTTGGAATGCTTTTAAAGACATCCACTTTTGCTAATTGTTTTTGTGATCGCAGTTTGTGAAGAAAACTATCTTTAATGTTTTCACATCCGATTTCTTTATTTTTCGTCTCTTAGATGTATCGCTACAGTTATCCACCGATTTTTGTGGTCTTTCACCACTCTCCTCATATGTGGTTTCTGAAATCAGCTGGATATGAAGTTCACCTTGTAACCAATTCGCAAAGCGCTTGTAAAATTTACTTTTACTAAAGTCAACTTCCTTGCAGCGTTTATTCAAAATTTTGACGAAATCAGATTTTTTTATTTTTAATTGTGTTTCAATGTTGATAGCATTTATGTTCAATTTTCTTTGATTATGGGTTATTTATTGTTTTTTAAATGTTCTTCGGTCAATTCTTTATACCTAAAAATCGCCATATTTTAATTAAGCTGAAAATAATGTATTTGTTGAAGAGCTATAAAATAAAATTCCAAAAATGTATCAACCTTTTTAATTCGAATAATTGTACGAAACTAAAATTTATTTCCAAATTATTTTCCTTATATCAGGCTTCAAAAATAAACAGTATATTATCATTCTGTACTTTACTGAAAGAAATTTTTAACATGATAAATTCTGGGAAGTTTTTCAACCATTTGAAAAAATATTTATACTTTATAATATATTATAATATATATATTATAACTTTCCTCTCTTTCTGCCTACGTTTTGCTATCTGCAATTTGTATTTATGGCAGTGAATATTTTCTTAAGTAAATTTATTAGCGATTTTGATAGAAAATTTTGAATATTTTCATTAAAATTAAAAAAGTGTTCTATGGGCGGGTCCGGGAGGGTGTAAAAGTATATATAGGCTTAAAGAAAACACTTTTGCCTCTCTTTGGGTGGTTTCTATTTTTTGTCCTTTTTGTCCTTTAAAAGTTATACACTATTAAACTTCAAATTTTACGAATATATGGTGACTTTAAATTTATTACATAACACCCTAACTATAAATTATACAGGGTGCATTAAGTACCATTTGTGAAAAACAACAGTCCACCCAACATAACAAAAAAAAAACCGCAGCCCATTATCAATTACAGTTTTCAAGAAATCGTAATTAATATGAGATAAAATATCACTATTTTTTTTATTTCTAAATTAACTTAAATTCTTTGCTTTTAGCAGCATGCCACGCCTACTACTGTGAATATTTTGCCAAAATTTGTTGGCTACCCAAGTTCTGATCTGTTTCCTTTCTGATGGCATAAAAATTTTAAGAATCCATATCAAGAAAAAATATAGGTTTTGGGCAATGAAAATTAATTCTGAGCCACTGTGCGACGTCTGTTTATTACTTTATGCTTATTCAGTTGAAAATTCAAATGACTTTATTAGATTTCGGATAAATAGAGGAATCAAATTATATATAAAATGTTTCTTCATCTAAATCAATGTCGCCAATTTATAAGAGAGCGGTTAATAAAAGGTTTAAACTTCAACGGAATTTACGTGCAACACTGGTATTTGCCAAAAAAAAAATTTTGGAATATGCAAAATATCAACACATACCCCGATATCATAGATTTTAAAAACTAAAGGCAACAAACTCGCGCTTATGTGGGAAAAAATCGAGTTCCTACTAAAGCAATATAAATACGAAACAAAACGCCTTTTATTTCTCCGAAAATACACCCAGAATCTGTAAAGGATATGTATAATATGACGAGTTTGGGTACCAGAAGGGAAACTGTTGAAAAATTTTTGAATATTGAAATTTTGAATTATTTTATTAATTTTTACAACTCCTTTGCACCGCAGTGGTAAAAGTCGTATCAAATACAGCGCAATCAAGTACAGAACTGTACTATTGATAACAATGTAGGTCACTCATATTATTTTCGAATCCTGGCAATTAAAAAATTATAGTAAATTTAAAATACAGTTAATTTATACTTGAACGTTATTAAAAGATCTAAAGTGCTTTTAGCTTTAATGCCAAAATTGATTTACGAATATTTTTACAAGAAAATTTTCATTTGAAGACCATAGTGCAATGAATGTCAGCCGTCAACGAGCACTGTATAGTATTCTATACAGTGCTTTTTAAGTAGGCTTTTATGCTAATGATATTCAAATAGCAAAAAATTTCTAAAACTGATGCAAACATATAAACAAAACATTTAGTGTAGCATTTTTGTTAAATCTTCTCAAAATTCTAGTGTTATTGATAACATTTACTTGTATAGGTATTTTCGATGAAATATGTGTGTACTTGCGAAATTCAATTCTTAAATTTTAACAGTTATTCTCAGCAAGTGAGTTAAGAGGGTAATAAATAAACTCTTGTTGTTTCGTGTTACTCTAACTCGCCTGCTTTTTATATTTAAGCCTTGTTTTAATATAATTTTTTATTAAGTCTTTTACTTGTTTGTTAAACGTTTTATCGGAATAGAAATGAAGAAATAAATGGAAAAATTTCTAAACAAATTTTTGTTTATTTGAAAATTAAATTAGAAAAGTTTTTATTAAATATAATTTATTTTTTTATTAAATTTATCCACAAAGATGGAGTAAATAAAAATAATAACTAGCCAAACCCAATATAAAATAATTCCACAATAATTTAACGAAATTTGTTTAATTTTTATTAGATAGTCTTTTAAAGAAGATTTAGATTATAAAATAATATAATAAATAAATATTTTAAATGATATTTATGCACCGAATTGAAAATAATCGTAGTTTAAGTGCTAATATGTGAAATTTCCTTTTTGAATTTTATTCTCAGAAGTTTGTTGTTATTTGATGAAAAAGATCTAATGCGAGTCTTTGACCACTGTACTTCGTTAACGCATATTTATTGCTTTATACGTGATATTTATTTAATATTATTTTATACAATTTACCTTATAACAATGAAATTGAAACCGAGTGAAACTAATTAAGATCAGCGAAATCACTACTATGTCATATGTATTTTATCATAAACTAGCGTGCCCGTGACTGCTTTGCAAGTCATTTCTTCGACATTTTTTGATCGATTTTGGTTCGCGGTATTGAAAAACAAAGCACGTGAACGTGATACATATAACTGAAAGTGCAAAAAACAGGGATCATTGAAAAGCAACAGGTATGGGGAACTGAAGCCATTTAAAATCAAACGACAAATCTGGAGGAATCATAGGAATGCGTGGTTTCAACACATCGCCCTTATATTTTTCTTTTAAAATTTTTGCTTCAATCACATTTTTCATGACTTTTTTGACTACTAACATATGTCATTGCATCTGCCAAGTGTGCATACAACGCCATCTACTGGCAATATAGCATTTACAATCATGTTTTTTTATAGGTTCTTGAGTTAAGATAGCGTTGTAAAAATATGTATGTGAAAATGAATTTTCTTCATAATTTTTTTTTTTGGGAAATTTTCCAAAATTTTCTTGTGTATTCTTCTTATTTGACCGGAGACCTGTCCGAATTGGTGCTAATCACCGAAATCGGTCCAGGCATTCTCGAGTTATAAGCGTAGTAACTAACATCACTTTCTTTTATATATATAGATGTCATCATCTGTCTCAGAAAGATTAATGATTTGATGAAAAGGACTCTCGCTTCGTTTGTGTTTTTTTAAAATTTTTACTTCTTAAACATTATCTATTCAAAACATCGCAAGTTGTAACGATTTAGTTGAATTTCTTTGTACAACTTATGCAATATAATCTGAAGTGCCAATTTCTGGCATGGGTACCTTATTCGTAGCTCAGTTGCCAAAATTGCTTGATTTATTACAGTATTTCCATGAATAAGAATTTCGTTCATAGCTAGACATGGTGTTTCTATTGTAAAATCGTAACATTTTTGTATAACATCGCGTTGTGAACTAGCTATTGCTTCTTCATGCATTTTAGTAATTTTTCATTTCGAGTCAATTTTTGGTTCCGAAAAAAAAATTATTAGAACGTTCTGTCATTATTTTTGTATATCTAGAATTACCCCTTTCTTTCTTTAGAAAATTCGTCTTTTATTGTTTATCTAAAGAACGAAGCATCCAAGGCTGATGTATGCGCATAAAGTGTACAAAGGAAAGTTAAAGCTACTTTTCCATATTTATTTAGTAGCACAAGGTAAAAATATAAAGTTTTAACTACAGCTACTATGGCTAAAAATGGGGTGCAAAAAAGATTGCATTTGTATATAGATAAAAGTTTGCAAATTTCCGGATAAAGAGAATCAAAACTTTCTAGCAAGTGATGCTAAAGAATCTGCAGGTTTTGTTAAAATCGAAAATGCAATTCAGGAAGCTGATCAAAACGTAATAGTGGATAGTTCTACAGCCACTCATAAAGAGCTGAATCTTGCTTTCAGATGGGAAAGCCTCGTATACACCTCAACGAATTTGATGGCGTAAACATTTTTTCCGATACTGAAGTGATGTTAACAGCAATGCATTCACTTTTGTCAGATTTTATTATACCGGAAAGCATCAAATATGCTAAAATAAATATGGAACCCCCTTCAGTATTGAAGAAGATGAATGCAATCTCCTTTATAAATGAATTCCGTTGTGTTTTAAGACATCCGCCACTAAGAGCTTATAAAATTAGACCAGTATTTAACCATTTTAATAATTGTTTTCAAAATACTTTGAATAACACGACAAACACATTGTAAAATTTAAACGCCACAACATGATAAAGTAGTACAAAAAAAACACGCCTACAAAAACTAACTCAGAAGTCGATTTGGGTGAATCTGTTTTACTTAACTTAGCCCAAACGTTTAATGGCTATGAATGCAACCTTATTTGAATAATTTTTTTAATTCTCCTAACATACAATATATACATACTAATGATGAAAACTTTAAAAGCCTGCGGCACTGTACCAACAAAAAGAAAAAATATCGCTAGAAACTTGCCATTGGATAAAACAATGAAACGAGTAATTATTTATTGCAAAAATATTCAAGGTATATCTTTTAGCAAAAAATAATAACCGCTGTTCAGATCGACATAACTAAAAATACAAAATTTAATATAATTAACTGCCAATCTCACTTCTGAGCAACAACCCGTAATCCTCCTAATAAAGCATAATTGGAATTAGAAGACCAGCCAGCAATTATTACTGCATATACACATGCACTTGTACGATAAAGAAAGGGTAACAAACCTAAATTAAAAGACAATAATTTCATATAAAAAACATAATTTAAATATAACCAAGTACATATTTTTGATTGTGTGCCTTCTTTATTCACTAAAATTCTTCTACTTCTCCTATTAAGTTAATTAAATAATATTAAGTAAAAATTGTAATAAATATTAAATTATATTGCAATATTATAATAGTAAAGCAAAGTAAGCCAAAAATAAATGGGCGGTGTGGATCTCATGCACCAGCGAAAAAGACGTCATGAGGTAGATCGCAAAGCAAAAATAAAATAGTGCTCACAATGATTTTTTGATATTACGTACATAACAATGAATAACGCATATGTAGTTTATACAAAACTGCATAAAAACAAGCGCGTTAATAGTTCACTTTGGAGCAGTTTAAAGTATCACCGAGTTGATTCACGAAACTTAATAAATGGTATTACGTCTAGAAATAAACGAAGATCTTCTTAGAAGGACGAGAGTAAAGTCTAAAATTTATATAAAACGCAAAATACCAGTGCACAATATGCATGAGGCTGACAAAATGAAAAAATGTGTAAATTGTGTCGAAAAAACGTGTAGAAAACAGAACACTTAATATTTGTGTTATGTGCAATGTCCATCTCTGCTATTCAACTAAAAGAAATTGTTTTTCAGAGTATCACAATTAGTATTAGTTTTTTATATTTTAAATTTAGTTTTTCTTATAAACTATTCAAAGACTTAAAATAAAAAATTGCCTTATAAGTAATTTATTGATTTACCAATAGGTCTTTATATAAAAACTAACTTTATCTTTATTTTTTATTTTAGTTTTCGATATTTCGCCAAACCATTGGTTGACATCTTCAGGAAAAGGAAAATGTGTAAACAATTTACCAAATCGATCAATAAATGAATAACTGTAGACAAACAAATTCAAAATAATCAAAAATTTTTGAAACACAAAACAAACAAAAACAATAAAGACTACATATTGAAAAAATATTTTAACTACATATAAATATATACATACAATTTTCTAATACTAAAAATTCTTACAAACACAAATTTTTGAAATAAAAACAAATTTTTAAGATAACAAATTTACAAAACAAGTTTAATGACCAAAACATGACAAAAAATTCAAATATTAATTATTAATGTCATATACATACAAGTTAAGAATCGTTATTTATAGTTTTATAAAAATGTAGCTAAATAAAGAAGGCTTCAAGATACGGTGGTATCTTGAAGCCTTCTTTATTTAATGTTTATTTTTAAATTGAGTTTTACATATGAACTCTTATTTTGAGTTTACTTTTCAACTGCCGAATAAAAGTATTTACACTTTTATTTATACTTTCATTTTGTATATCTAAGGTATGATAATAATAGTTAAATCTATGTTTTATATATAACATGGCTTGGGTATGTTATCAGTGGAAAGTGATTTTGTATTTTTTGCTGTTATTATGCTTCGAGCGATCATGTTTTGTCATGTCTTTATTAGTTTGTTTACATACATATGTTTGTTTTCTTTGTTTACAATGTATCTTATTTCTAATATTATTTTCTTTGTTACATATTATTAACCTGACTACCTAACTCTCCTCGTGCTTAAAATAAATCGTCCCGATTTATACCAGCTTAATGTTTGACTCTCGTCTAATTCTCTCAAGTTCTCTTTTATATAAGACCTGAAAATTTTCTGTAGCTTTAATTTCCTTGAGGGTTATGTAGTATTTTGCACTTTTTAGAATAATATACATACATATATAGAAATTGTTATAATAATGATTACTAATGTTGTATATAAAAAGTATCTAAAAAGATGTTTTTCTATTGGGATTATGAGTTTCTTTAATGAATCTATGTTATTAAATGCAATTTCTGAAGATTAACTTAATACTTTTATGATCTCTAGGTCTTCGTCATGTTTGTTGAGTATAGCTTCAATCATTTTTTTGTTCATATTTCTGTATGTAATATTATTAATATTTACTTCGTTCGTATATTTTACTAATGTGATTCCTGTTATATGTTTATTGTCTACAGTATTTGTACCCTCCAAGAGGATGGATCCTTCGTCTATTTCTAAGAGTGGGTAATTATATTCCTGTAATAAAGTGCATTTAGCGCTACTATTTTCTAATACAGGTTTGATGCAGTCGTCCTTTGTATTGTTTATTTTGCAAATATTTTTTCCCAAATAATTTTTACAGTTATTCACTTTGTATATCTATTATTGCAAAGTGCAATTTCCTTGTCAGTGGAAATTTTTCCATGTCTAATACTAAGTGGTGTGAATTTAAATATTCTAAAATAGTTATTTATGATAGGGTATTTATAGATAGTGATAATAGAATCATCTGTCCTTGCAATATGGATGTCGGAGTATGTGGACAATTTGTGTTCCGATATTTCCTTGATATCACTCAGGTCTAATGTTTCCGTCAAGTATTCATTATTCTTCGCAGCGTTTATTGTTCTTACCAATGTTACAATGTTACAACAATTTCCTTTTTATATCGTGGCAAATTTGTATTTCTAATTCCAACTATTTATTTCTGGAATGTCCTGTTTGTTGATGCTTCTTGTAGATTCTTTATTATCTTCTCCTTGTTTATGTTTACTAGACCGAAATATATGCCTTTTGGGCGATAACCTATTACAGTGTGCACTGAATTATTAGGTTCTTTGATGGTTCTGAATATTTTTTCTCTGCTAGAGTTAGAGTTATTGCTAAGTTTAAAAATTCGCGTTGATGCGCTCTTTCCACTTGTCTGCTGATCCATGTACTGGCGTTTCTAGTTTTTGAATACCGCATTTATAACACATTTGTTTGAAAGCTGGTGTCATAAAAGATGCTTCATTATAAGTCATTAAACGTTTACACTCTGGAAAACTGGTAGTAAGTATTTCTTCTAATATACATATATTCTATCGCTACTTTAGTTTATATTTCTCGTGCTGCTATGTATTTAGAGAATTTATCTATTGTTACCAAGTACATAATTTTATCATTAAAATAAATATCCGCATGTATAAATTCTCTAGGTTGTGTTGGAATAGTAGAGTCACGTAATGGTTCTCTAATGGAGTTTCTTTCATATCTACCGAATAAACATGCCGAACAATTATTATTTTATCTTTTGGCATCTCTCTTCAACTCCGGCCAATTATATTTTTCTAATATTTCGTTTTTTATATTTTTACAACTTCTATGGGCTCTATCATGTGTTTCGTTAATTATACGTATTGGTTCGTTTTTTTCTAGTGCATCTTTTAATTTTGTTGGGGTACAGACATAGTTACTTCCTGCAAATGTGTCCTTGATTATGTTTCCATATTTATGCATGTTCTCCATATCCGTATGGATTGCAACTACTCTCTTTGGAGATATAATTTTTTTTTAATTCTGTTATTAGATTATCATTGTTTGTGAAATAAACGGTGTATCGTATTTTGCCTGTAAATGTTGTCCGAATTCATGTTTCTGTTATATTTTCATTTGTAACTAATTCCGTTTGAATCCCGTTTGAATTGGTTGTAAAACCGTTTGAATTGTTTCGCTATATGAGCCCTCGGCTGAATGTAATGTGTTTATCGTTGAGGTGCTTGTTACCTGACGGGATAGTATGGGCCTGGTTTGTATTTTATCTTTGTGCCATAGTCCTCTATGATGGCCTTCCAGCGTTTTAATTTGTGATTTGGATTCTTATCCGAAATAGCGTAAGTTAGTGATTGATGATTCGTAAAAATTTTAAGATCTGTTATTCCCTATATAGTTTCGGAGCGAACAGCTCTTTTTCATTCGTGCTGCAGTTCAGCTCAGTAGTACTAAGTGTGCGGGAAAGGAAGTAAATTGGCTTTTTATTTTGTTGGATGCATCTGTGGTAAGTTGAAAAGGTTTGTCAAAATTGGGTTGAAATAATTCAACCTGTTCTTATAATTTAAGTTTTAATAGGTTCACAGCACCTATGACTGCTTTGTCCAAGTTAATTTTTGTATTACTACTCTTGTTTTTTCCTGTGTGGGAATTTTCTACATTTAATTTTGTCTGTAATAATCAGCTAATCCCAGAAAACCGCGCAAATCTTTGAGTGTGGTAGGAATTGGAAAATTTTCAATAGCCTGTGTCTGTTGTTATTTTATTATGTTTAATAATATGACCTAGGTATTCAACCTCGGTCTTAAAAAATCTGGACTTTTCTTCCGAAACTTTCAATGTTGCTTTGTTCAAAGCTTAAAGTGTATATGATCCAAATGTTCTTTAGAAGAAGATGAGAAAATTAAAACATAATCTATGTAGACGTATACGAATTTGCCTATGAATTTCTGAAGTATATCGTCTACACACCTTTGAAATATTGATGGGACATTTTTTAGTCTAAAACGCATACGTTTAAATTCATATTTGCCTCCGTTAACACAAAATGCGGTTTTCTCTCTATCTTCCCTTTTTATCCTTATCTGGTGAAATCCAGATTCTAAATCTAATGTTGTGAAGTATTTTGCTTTCCCTAAATTCTGTAGTGTAATATTGATATCAGGTATTTTGTACCTATCTGTTATAGTGTGTTCATTAAGCTTTCTAAAGTCTATGACCAAACGTCGTTTTGGTTTCCCGTTTTCACCCAATCCTTTTTTGCGTACTGTTAGCATTGGGGAATTATACGGATGATAACTCTTCTGTATAAAATCCTATTCCAGTAATTGTCCTATCTCCTTATTCACGAATCCTACATCTTTTAAATTACCCGGATATTGTTCAGATTGGTTCCTTTTCGTAGTTCTAATACTAGCTTCTATGGTTGTTGTAAATGGTAATGGGCCGATGCAAATTTTCTATCACCTATAGAATAGTTTATCTTTTGTATTTTTTTAGGGACAATAACCAAATTCTTTTTAATGTCTAAGACAACTAATTTTGTTCAGCTCCTAACATCAAATCATAATCCCTATCACTTTCCATGGATGGAAATCATTCTCAAAGGTCTTGTCTTAATTTTCTTACCCATTACCAAATTCTTGTTTATGTAATTGTGGGTTGCACCACAATCTATTAATATTTTATATTCTTTTTCTACTTCATCTTTGGTAAAAATATAGTACAACCCGCCTATTAGTTTAAATTCTTAAAAATATACTTATTTCTATAACACTTACTATTATTTTCTGTGGTAGTGCTGATGTTGTCGTCTTGTTAAGTTTTTATGTGGTTGTTTTTCTGGATTTTGTGTGCCTGTTAAAAATTTCCACTTTGGTCACGAATTCTTTTCCATGGTTGACTGTGAAACCCCTGTGGGTTGTATTGTTGTCTAGTGTTGTTGAAATTTCTGGTGTTCCCTGAAGAGGTGTCCATTGGCTCTGGCTTTGGGAAATTGTTTTGTTGTTGATGTTGATTTTGATAGTATGATGGTCTTCTAGTATGTTGATTTTGATAGTATAATGGTCTTCTAAAATTGAAACATTATCAAAGTTAGAACAATGTGAAGATAATGCTAGTTTTTGTGAACTAGTATTACCCCTGTATTTTTGATCTGACGTATGTCCTGATATTCTACACACATTACTACAATTCTATTTATTACAATTCTCCATTACCGTTACAAGGAATTTATCTTTAGTTTTACTAAGCAACCTATTTAATGTGTTAGTATTCTTACATGCCAACATAAGATATAGATTCATATATTTTTTATTCTGTTACATTTCTTATAATACTTTTCCTCCTATTATTAAATTGATTAAGCAACCTGTTAGTTAATCATACTGGAAAATTGTTATCAATTAATAACTTCTTATTATTAAGAAATCTAAATATAAAATTTTTGAATCGGATCCTTTCCTATCGTAAATTTTATTAAAGTAAGGCTTTAATGCCAACTATTTAATAGTTATCACAATTCTTCCAAACTAGAATATATTTATGGCATTTTGGTTTCTTAAGAAATATCTTTATAATATAAGTTTTAAGATCAAAAACTTGAGATAAATCAAGTTAGAATATAGTTTATATAAGTAAAATATTTTCTAATTTATAGAAATAAATAGCCTAAGCATAAACACGTTACGATTGACACTTTTTCACCAATACTAACTTACACCAACAGACTGTGGCTCCTTTTCCCAAAACCTGTAGCAAAAATACAAAATTTGATGACATTTTGTTAAATGAATGAAGGCATCGTTTAAAGAGCTTTTTACTGATGGGTTCATAATGTCAAATGTTTAGATAGTCCAGAACACGACTTGACAATGATGACATCACATCGGAAGTGCTTGCCAGTCACATTGAACAAACAACCAGCACTGACGACTTACATTGAAGAAAATGGCAACATTTACTGGCGGAACAAATCCTACCAACGAAACACAAAATTGTTTTCACTGTAGCAATCTTAGTGCAAAATCAAGTTATTTGTTATATACATATTTGTATTGCTTCCCGTTAAATAGTAAGTAAACATTATTTTGCTCTATAAATAACTATTACAAATTGTTTATTTATTTAAATTTCGAAACACTTATTATAAAAAAGGCAGGTGGTCTTAAAACTTTTTATAATGAGTAAAATATAAACGCCAGTTGTATAATCCAGTTAATTGAGGCCTGGATTTCTGTTTCACAACTTCACAGGTAGCTTTAACCTTTTCTTATTTCTGGGTATAAATTAAACCGCAATTGTGTAATGCCAGGTAAGTTTTTACTTTGTAAAATTAATGACCAGTGTCAAAACTTACACAATTTTACAATAAAGAGCGATAACGTCATTTTAAAATCGGAATTGTTCACAAACTCAGATAATGAAATGTATTAAATTGGCTATAGTGGAAAAATTATAAGATTTACTCGAATGCTACCAAAAGGATGTTAAAATCAAAATTCGCTTTGTTTATTTGAAAATTAATGAAAAAAATGGCTTGCCTCGACAAAAACCTTTATAGAAATAAACTCAAACTAGCTAAATGTAGTTACAAGAAGAAGGAAAAGAGAAAACCTGCAAGAACTATAAACGAGAGTTCGAAGTGCACAAAAAAACGTAGACTTCAAAATGCCACAAAATATATATGTAAATCGCATCTTTCTTGTCCTAAGTATGTAAAAGATAAATCAAGATCTAACATTACAAAAGCTGTGGCACTTGCAAGCCCTGATCGATTGCAGTGGATTAAAGAAAATATTCCAACTTCAAACGCTTTACCTACAAAGTATAGCATAGAAGAAGTCTTAGCATTTTTTATGGACTTGGGATTGTCAAAGAAAATATATTGTATTTTACGACGGTCTTTAAAGAATCATAATGTGGATATTCTTCCTGGATACACACAACCAAATTCCTTATTCAAAGTTTGCCTGATAAATAACTGGGGCGATGTGATAAATTATGCGGTCAGAGGTCTTACAAGCCAACAATATAGACGAATGACAAAACTATTACAGATGCAAATATGTTTATGGCTTCTGTAGTTCTTCTACGACTTAAAAGTGAAATCTTTGAGCATCGTTACAAAAAATTTGACAATTCAAGTGATGAGCAAAACTATAAATATGGAATATCTCCGTTAAATGACAGAATTAGGTGCATGGAGAATGTTTCGATAGGAATGCAACACCAAAAGAAAAATTTAAGAAGCTTGAACTGAGAGCAGACTGCCCAAACCAGGGGTGTGGAAATACTAACGATGATAATATGTCCAGAGCATTTTTTGAAAATGATTAAACGCCCGAAGTAATTCGGGGCGTTGGTTATCCTAAATATTATAGCTTTAGTGAAATGGTAAATGGCCCAAAGTTTGATGATTATACATTAAAAACTGTCCAACTTTTAGTTCAAATGTACTCGTAGTAAAAATATTTTGGCTCATAGTAAAAATTTAATTGAAATCAATGCTTTAGAATTGGAGAGTTATTAGACGAAACCCAGAAATATAAAAACAAAAACTAAAAACACTTTAGATACGCAAATACCTGCATGATTTTAGGGATCGTAGAGAATGGGGACCTTTTCAATATGTTGGCGTCCTCTTTAGATCCACCAATTTCATTACAAAGACTTGTAAGATCTCGAAAGGTTTTGCCAGATCATAATTATGTCTCCGATTGTTAAGTTTATTAAATATCCTCATGTTAATGATTATTTTAACTAATAAAAAAAATTATACTAGTTTTAAAAAACATACTTAATAACTTAATGTCATTATATATTACTAGCGTGCCCGTGACTGCTTTGCAAGTCATTTCTGGTTTGTTTCTATTCTGCAGCGTTCTTTTTGTGTGCGCGAAAATATTCAAACATTCAAGAAAATTAATCAGAAAGAGCACAATTTCTTGTTTTTTTGGTTTTTTATGTTTTTTTTTAATAATTTTATCTTTTTCACAATTCAATATTTTTGTGTGCTTATATACGTCATATACATATACGACATTTTTCGATCGATTTTGGTTCGCGGTATAGACAAACAAAACAGTTGGTTTATTAACACGTGAACATAATACATATTATTGACCTAAATAAACCGAAAACTCGGATTTTTGAATGCAACATTTCGGAAGTTTTAAAAATTTGATATTTTATTATATATTAGTGAGTTTTTATTTTTTGTAAATATCTTCGGAACTACATAACCGATTTAAGAGATTGATATCTCGTTTTGAAAAGCATAACAATGGCTTTAAAAAATAAAATAAAAAAGAAAAAAAATAATAAATATGTATATGTCATTGGTGGGTTTTGCCACGCCCCTCCGCCCACAGACCGAAAATCAAAAATCGGACTTCACAGTGTCACCCGCCTGAATATTCTGAAGATTCTCTGAAAATTTCATCAAAATCGGCCCAGCCGTTTTCGAGTCCATTTCTTACATACATACACACATCCTCTTTTATATATATAGATATAGCATTATCATTATAAGCATTTCAAAAATGTGTATCTGTAATATAAATAACAAATATAATATTTGTTTAACATGTTATGTTATATATTATATATTAGTGGGGTTTTCTAGACTTTTATATTTAAAAAATATCATTACATCCAAAGGTAAGATTTTAATGACAAAAAAAGTCAAAAAGTGTCTGTGAACGCACTTATTTTCGAACTAAAGGATTTAAAATTTAAGTGATTTTTAACCGTTAGAAATATTTTGGTAACTTCAAAAACTATGAAAAAACCACTGTGCATACTGCCCCTGTGGGGCTGTGGCCAAGCAGGTTACTTATTTTAAAGCGGAACGAAGAAAGTCAAAAGTCGGCACAGTGCAAAGTGCCACTGCTAACCTATGACTGTTCGAATCATGTGTACTGAAACTTAAGGAATCTTCTTTTAAATGCTTTTTAATATTTTAAAATATTTTTATTACTTTAAAACTGCCCCCCGCGGAGGCACATTTACATGTATTGGCTGAATCTCACCATCATTACATGTGTCACCAGGGTTAAGAGGGAGCCCAGTCCCCTATTAGGGTAGCAGGAGCCACCTGGGCACCTCCACTTTATTTCCACGGGAATCAGTAAGCCCCAGAGCATCGTGGTGGTTGTTGTTTCGCGGCTGTCGTTTGAGTTGTGTCGGTCGGATCATTAACATGAGCACAATGAATGGAACTGGTTCAGTGAGCATGCTAGCGGTTTTGTTCTGAAATTTTATTAAGCTTGCTTATGTTCTGGACCGGGAGTTAGATAGTCTCCAAATCTTCAGCAAGGAGTAAGGGCTTCGGACTGCTCCGAACTCTCGGAGTTGCGACCAGGAGTGACTGGGGGATAGAGATGTACGAAGTCTTCCTAGGGCGTGGTTACGGTAAAATCATCCACAGTGGTTTGATCCACCGTCAGGTTATGTCTTAAACAGCTAGGTACTGACGTGATTCTTATCACGCATTACTTCAAAACTTATGATTCATGCAACGAAAAAAGTCAAAAGACCCCACCCTGCGCCGTGCACATACCTACACTCACATAAGAATGAAAATTAAAAAAATCAGTTTTGTTGTTTAATTGCTTTTGATAGGACATGAGATGATTTTGTGCATATAATGAATATATGTTAACCTTAAACTTGTCCGAGGCCCATAATCAAGGACGAGAATTACGACCAAAGAAGCGAAAGGGATATATTTGCATTAAAGTAGATTAGAACATCAATTCACTGCCATCATACCTCAGTCACAAAGAAAATATTTTTTGACGCTGCACAGTAGCACATTCTGTGAGTTGGCGGTCAAAATTCTATAACTTTTGACTGGGTTACAGTTTTTTAATGATTTTTTTTTGTTGGATAGAAGACAACTTAAGCTTCAATTTAATGTATTAACTTTGAAATCGGGCATTATTAAAGTCAATCGGTCCACATATACCCATAGGTCCCTTGTAAATCAAATTTCGAAAATTAGGGATAATTCACTAACAAATTTAAGTTCTGAAAACTAATTCGGCAGCTTTAAATGTTGTTATCATATGAACAATTTAAATATTTTTTAAACGTGAATCTATAACAGATATGCAGCAGATCCATATCCAAAAAAGGTTTTACCATAAATTCTTAGAAAATCTTTTTATTCCAAATAAAATAAAATTTCTTTTTGAATTTTCAATATTAATTGTGCTTGTTTGCTTTAATTTTTATGTTAATATGCATAGGATACATTTTTTAACTATTTTAGTGAAAATTTCATCTAAGTAGGTTTATCCTGTTTATCTTTAAGGACCTGCCTGGCGTCGTCGTCCAATTCCATGGGGATGGAATTCCATTTTTGTTGAATGCTGGAGCTATATGGATTAGAAGTGCACAGTAAAATATTAAACAAGTCTTCATTCATATCTAGATATCTTTCTTGTGTTGCGCTCGTGAACATATCTATAATCTTTGTTCCTTTTTTCTTGATCTTCTTCAGAAGGATCTTCAATCGGCAGCTTATTGCATTGAATAATGTTTTCCCCATAATATAGTATTTTATGAACTGTCGATGGCATATTCCTCCAATCATATTATTCGTTGTGTAGTTTCGCTATTTCATTAGCATACTGACAAAATTTTCTTGAATTTACCTTTTTATTGCATGATATTATTTGTAGTATGATTTTGTAGCGTTTTATTAATTCAAAATCTACTCCTGTAAGAGATGCAGCAGTTTCAGGATCCGAAACAAACTTTCTTGCTGTGTTGCTATAATTTTTATTTCCTTCTCTTTGATTTTGCTGATCGATCAATAAACCCAATTGTAAATATCGTTCTTGTAAGTGTTTCGTTTTTGCATCTCCCTTGCCTTATTTTCGCCCCTAATAAAGTTATCGTTTGAAGTTTATCTATTTGTTATTTAAGTTTGATACTTCTTCTAATATTACATCGTTCGTTTCTTTCTTAAAAGCTAATTTAATTGGTCTGCAGTATTTTTTGAGGAAGATATTTCGTTTTTCCAATGTCAATGTCGGTTTCCTTACTAGTAGATGGCTCAAAATTAATGTTATTTGTTTTAATTCTTAACGCAACAAATGATATCATAAATAAGTCAGAATCTGATACTTTTTCTGCATTATACTGCTTATATCGCATCCCCATTTAGAAATTAATGTTGGGCTACAGTCACCAAGCTTTTTAATATTACCTACGTCCAATCTATTAAAAATAATCTTTCGGCAGTATGATTTAATATGTCCTGCAATGCCACCTCTGCTAAACTTTCTGTAATGTTTACAGAATTTTGTGGTGGTAAACAATTTTTTTTAATTACCATCAAATCTCTATATTCTGTATAAATGGAGCAACGTTTTCCATCTGCCCGCTTTCGCAATTCCATATACTGATGTTGAATACGCTTCTGCAGGTGTAAAATTTTTTACATCGGTTGGTGTTGGAATCCTCTTTAAAATCCTTTTTACATGCTTGGGGCTCGCTTTCATTACATTTTCTATTATAAAAATTTTTTTATTCTTATTTTTTGTTGATCCTAGTTGATGGAAAAACGTATCTTTAATTATTTCTTATGAAAATTCTTCATTAATGCTTTGCAGCTTTCGTCGTCGGGACCTTTCACTACACTCCTCAACTGGTCTGGCAGTTCGGTCAACATTGCTGGCTTTAGTTGGCTTTCAAATATAAGTTCGGTTGTAAGCCATTGTTTGTTGTAGTTAAACTTTTTTCCTTATTTCTACAACATTCATTATATCGTTTATTTAATCACGTTAAAAATTATTAATTTTCTTTAAATAGTCCCACAACTAAACATAAGGGTCTTTTAAAATGTGTAACATAACATCATTTTCGTGTTAAGTTTAGCAAGATCGTTATAACTGAACTTAGCCATCGTTTTTGCAATACTGATCTCTATTAATTTTGTCTATTTTTATGCACATCTATGATATTTTAACCTTTATATGAGCAGCAGTTACCTGTGTACACAATAAATTTATAATAAAAGGCCGAACATATCACAACTCGTGTACCTAACCCTATTTATATGTAACTGTACCTTTTTCTAATGGCTTAAATTACAGAAATGCATTATAATAACAATTTTTTATTACACCTTTTTCGTTAATAAAAATTCTTCCAAAAAAAGAAAAACGTACACAAAAACACATGTATGTAGATATACCGCACTCCTATAACTAAAATATCCGACATGCAAGCAATAAAATTATTTTTTATTAGTTCCTAGAGACGCAAATATTAATTTAAAAAATGAGCATATAATAACAGGTCAAAGTACGTACTATAACACGTTATAAGTCATATTACGAAGATTTTCGCAGAAAAAAATCGCGTTCCAATCGAGATTTGGGTATGTTTTAGACCTCTATTGCAATGCCTAGATCTAGGATTCCAGAAAAGTAAAGCACAACTTTTTTAACTATTTCATAAGTTAAGAAATCATATTGTGTGAAAAAAAAGTTTACAAAAATACATAAAATCAAAAAAGTTTTGCCCAATTGAAGTTCAAAAATTTTCTAAAATATTTTGAATTTCAGCTTCTCTTAAAAAAGTGCGTTTTTGATCACCCTATTCGAAGAGAAAAAATCGAAATAAAAACTTATATTTTCGGATTTCGAGGTTCCAATGTGTTTACTTTTATATAAAAAAAAACAAAAATTAAATGGGTGATACAAAAAAATATTGAGGAGTTTTGGCCACCATCTCCAAATGTACCACTGTGCGCCGGCAAAGAGTGCAACGTGGTTAACTTGTAGTTAACCGTTAAACAAGTCTGATTTTAAATTATCGAAGTATGGCTACAAGCGAAAACAAAATAAATAACACCTTCATACTTTGTTTATCTGCGAATTTAAGTGGTACTTTTGGGTAACCCCAATCGTTGAGAACGTCGAGAAATTAACAAATTTGAATCTGCTGCAACACTGTGACTCACGGCTGCGATGTTTTCAGTTGAACGACTCGGTCGAACACACGTTCGTGTTCGCACATTTCGTATGGAGCCTGTCGACTCAAATTTAACCACCATTTTATGCTGGATATTAATTATTTGAATGCGATTTTCGCGCGAAATTAAATTCATTGTAACAATTGCCAAAGCATCTACTACGAATGCGTCAAAACACTGAACGTCAAAGTTATTATGTTGTTGGTGTTGCCACAATTGAAAAACAAACTTCTTGTTGAAAAACCCATTACAAAGTTGGTTTCTTACATATGCTACTAAATGTAGGCGTTCTTGAAGTCCTCTACATAAGTGATGTAGATGAAGCTGATAATATCTACATACAAAAGTACAAACATATATCGTTATATAAAATGAAATGGTTCAAGCTAACAGAAACTTCAAAATGATCTTTAATATAAATTTACGAATTTATGATTTTTCATTCAAAAGATTTTCGATCATTTCAGAATCGGATTTCTCGTGACGTTATACCAACTTCTTGTTTAAGTTTTAATATATTCATATTATTCATAGTGGTATATTTTTTGAAGAAGATTGGATACAAATTATTTTGTGAATGTCAATAGCCGATAAACACGAGTCTTACTACCAAAAGCTCTTGGAACAATTGCAAAAGAAGAATAAATTCTTGAATTTATAAAACTTGAATAAAATAAAACTAAAATTGAAACACTTTTGCTGTAGTTCTGAAGATAAATTTTATTCGTAGTACTGTACATTACAATACAGTTAAGTAATAACTTTAAATACACCTGATATTAAGCTTTCGAAAGCTTTCGCCCTTCATACCGAACAAACAGCCAGCAAAGACGAATAGAAATGACAACAGTATAACACTTTTCAAAGAATGTGTGACAGAATTGAAAGATAAATTTATGCTATTATTTAGAATCAAAAAATAATATTAAAAAATTGCTTTATAAAATTAAATTTTAGTTCGTAAGCATAACAAGAGCAAAAAACTAGCAACTAAAATTCATAGGAAATAAATCAACATATACAAGAAAAATACAGAGAAGCATTTTTCCAGTGATGAATACAATGGGTCCACCCACGACCCCAGGCGGCATAGTGGCATCCCGAATGGTACCTTGCTTCAGAGGCGGAGAGTAATTAGAGAATGCAACAGAGCATCGGATAGCAAAAAACCACACCCTCCCACAGTTTGGGTGTAAACCATACTCAATTTTTACTTCCCAAAGGGATTGTAGCTCCTGGGGACTAACCGGTTTCCGTGATAACAGTTGGTAAGTTACTGATCGGACCTCGAAAGTCCAGAGGCTAAATTGTCAAGGTGTGGAAGATTGGCACCTAGACTGCGTGACACCGGGATGTCTCGGCTTATAATTTCGTATTTGCTGACTAATTTTTTCAAATTTTTTTAAATTTGCTCAATTGGATTGAGTTCTGGCGACTGGGGTGGAGAATTTAGGTTTTTTTGGGTATGGTAAATAAACCAGTCTTGGTATGCTTGAGATCGTTGACTTGTTAAAAATCCACTGACTTCCCAGACCTAAACTTTTAACGCACGACTTCAAATTTTGTTCTAAAATACTTTTATATTGATCATGGACCAAATTAAAAAAAAAACCAAATGACACTCTCCAAAGGATGACTTAGCTTCCCAAACCATAACCCTGACCCCAGCTTGTTTTGCAGTAGATATAAAATTTGTTGTGCCAAGAGCAGTGCAACGATTGTTTTCACTTCATCCGCTTAGAGATCCGGTTGCCGCAATATATGTAGAATTTGATCCTGCTAATTTTTATATTTATCCCAGTAACTTCTACGTTAACGTAACATGTTTGTTTCCTTTTTTCTGCAATAAATATGATTCCCTAATCACTGATATAAAATTAATATCTTATAAATTAAGAAATCTTAAAATTTTCTTGGTGTACATATTTAAAGTTTTTTACTTCACTAAAATTTTCCGAAAAATATAATAAATAAAATTTATTTATTCTGAAATGCACGGTGCGTTGTTCGTAATTTAATTTTTGAAATTGTTAATGAATTAGAAGTGTATAATTTTTACTACTCTTTCTGGTTTTTATATGATTTTCTTTTTTACTGCCAGCAACAACAACGTATTTAAACAAATTTTTTCTTAGTTTAGAAAGTGTAATTTATGCTTCTGCTAAACTACGGCAGTTTCAAAGTTTAGGTCGCAATATGCGTTTATATTATTATAATAATTTTTTAATTTGCCCACCTGCTTCCTCTTATTGGAATTGTTGGAGAGTAAACATTTTTAATTGCACTTGCATACTCTTTTTCCAAACGTACATGCATTTTAATAACGTTGGTTCATTTCCTTTTTCTTGAAAACAGTACTTTGCAGCAGCTGAAACTAAAGCAAGAAAGTTTTTTAAATACCAGAATAAAAATAAAAAAAACAGTTTACTTTTATTTTCTACCTTTGTTGTGTGGGAAACTGGATATTTGCCTTCAATGTAAAAGAGCATTGAAAGTTTTATCATTCTGTAAGAGCACTTCCAATTCTTTAAGTAGTATTGAAAAACCATTGAGTTATTCATTT
Organism: Trichopoda pennipes; assembly: GCA_030448955.1. Taxonomy (NCBI): domain Eukaryota; kingdom Metazoa; phylum Arthropoda; class Insecta; order Diptera; family Tachinidae; genus Trichopoda; species Trichopoda pennipes. The sequence goes on along the minus strand of JASKUP010000026.1, from coordinate 2,216,738 downwards.
CTCTATTATACGATATTTTCAGCCTTATATAAAATTTAGAAGTGCTATGTAAATTAAGAAGTAGATATAAATGGAATTAAAGAATAATTTTTGTTGGAACAAATTGTTTATTTTAAAGAAATTATTTAAACAAATATTTTCTAAGATAGAATAATGCACAAAAAATTTAATAACAAGTTCTTATTTTAGGTTCAGATATCACAATAATTATTAAAGTCTTTTAATGTTATAAACATGTTCTTTAAATTCATATTTTTAAATCCCGTTTTTAATCAACCCAAAAACCGAATGTTTTAGCGCCTCCTCAGAACACATTTTATTGCTTACTGCTCCATAAATGAACAAGAAAAAGTATTTTAAAAAAATACGAATAAATATATTGCCCATAGACAATACAAAACTATTCGAATTACAACTTTCATCGCGAGTTGCGTACGTTTTATATACGCCACTTTTCAAACGAATTTGTTTTATTTGTACTTTTTAAATTTTTTTAACCTAGTGGCTCTAAATTAAAAAAGATATGGTCCGAGGTTCAGAAACAAGAATTTTAAGTAAACTTTATAATAAGATAAAGCCAGCGAACGGAGTTATGAGTCTTTATTTTGTATATAGCTTGCAATATTTCAAATATTTTGAGGAGTAATGCTACAGTATAAGAAAGCCCTTTAAATAAACTAAAATAAATAAGTAGTTTACTAAAATAAATGAGTAGAAAAAGTGTTAACCCATTAAGAACCAGATAAATTTTGTTGACAGATCATAATATATTTACATGGCATTCCGGTAATTACATTTTTAAGCCTTTTATTTCATTTAAAAATAATTAAAAAGTTTAAGTATGTATCGGTACTTAAATAGAATTATCATAAGTTCTTCTATGATATGTACACAATACATCACAAAATATTTGTAAAAACTTTGAGGATCTATAATTCCCAAAATATGGTTTCATTTCACATATCTGTCTATTAATTACATTTATTTTATGTTTGTTTTAAGGAAAGTAAATTTAATTATAAATTTTTAACTTTAAAAAAAATATTTATTAAAAATTTGTGAGATTATTAATAATTTTTTTAACATACTTGTACCCACAAAGATCCAAATCAAATATTTGCCTCTTTGGCGTTTGGTGATATATAAAGTTATCGTTCAGCGGATTCTACTTACCAATTAAGCATTGATCAAATTCGCACAAAATACGGAAAGCATACTTAAACCACAGAAAACTGAAAATAAAAATTATCGTTAATTCATTGTCGACAACAAAATTAAAAAATCCAATAAGTTTATTTTGGACTGTAACATGAAGGATTCTGTACCATCTTTTAATTTTTTTACTAAAAATTTTAATTGTCTGCCTTACTTCTTTCTATTTAAGTGGAAAGATAATGTACACAAAAGCAATTTATTATTAATTAATTTTTGTGTGCTTGCCTTTACAGAAGTCGCAGCAGTAGATAGTGCATGAAAATTTTCAACATCTGTTTATAGCGATTTAAAAAATAAGTGAAAATCACGACCATACCCCCATACCCCCATTTTGAAATTTGTTGTTCACCGTTTTGTTTTAGTTGATATATTTGCACATACTTTGTTTAAATTCTAAATGTCTGACCAATACTTGAAAAACGAAAAGCATAAAAAAGAAAATTATATCACTAAATAAATTTATGCGTATTACGTTTAAAAAATTTAACACATTTCTTATACATATATCATTATACTATAGAAACACTATGTTCAATAGTTTTATTTTATGTTCTTAATATAGCGAGCGTGGCTTTGTATATACTGTAAAATTGGAAAATTGGAATAATAATATTTTTATGAATATCGTCACTTTTGAAAGACTCTTTAATTTTAGTATAATCTTTTATACCGTCTCTAGTATCGCATGTTGTGTACAATTTTTAATAATCTATCTGTTACCCATTACAGAAATAGAAAGACAGACACATTAGCGAAAGCTGAAAGGAAATTACCAAAAAAAAAATCAAAAAAACATCATTACCAAAATTAAAAACCCAATGGAAAAAAGAAAATTTGTTTAAAAAAATTTTTAATTCAGTAAAAAATAAAATGCTGAACAAAAAATCTTTTTTTTAAGCAAAATAATACGAAAAGCCAAACCTTCGAAAGTCACCATAAGTTTAAATCTAAATATTTTAAAAAATTATCATCAAAAATCGAAGCATAACCAAATAAAATTGCAACAAGATGTAAAAAGGTTAACGTAGCATTTACTATCAAAAAATTAAATTTGTATTAAATGCAAAGTTTCTGCAAAATGTAAAAATCCTTAAAGAACCAATAAAATATTTTAATTTCACAATAAAATTGAAAGTTTACAAAAACTTGCAAAAATCTTTTTATGGTATAAATAATATATTAATATGAAGCCGTTATGGTTCTTAAAAGATTCTCAAAAATAGCAAATCGAATCAAAGAAGTTATCGAGAAATAAAAATCGAATTTCTTCAAAATAAAAGAAAAATAAACTAATCTGCTTTTTTGTTTGATGTGAAGAAGAATATTTGCTGCTCGTGCAAAAAAGCCCATAAACTTAGGACCAAATGATGTATCTAACTTTTAAGAGAAACTTTAATTTAGAAGATAATCACGAAGCCATAAATTTAAATAAACAAATAAGTTTTTTAAAGCGGTATTTAGAATGAAATAATATAAAAATGTATCGAAAATAATATAACACCCCTGCAGAGTGTCGAATTTGGTTACTTTTTTGAGACTCTTATCGATGCAAAAAAGTTACTCTTTGAAGAAAAGGTCATTTGGAAGCAAAATTTTTTTTATTCTCACCAGAGCAAAGTAACAGTAGTCGTTGCAATTCAATTCAACAAAGCAAGAAGAATAACATGATTATATTTTTGGTTACATATGTGGATTATATAATAGGACTCGAAGTAATCAAACTTTGGATAATTTATAAACATTTTATCATTAGGATGAAGAAAGCATATTGTACAAAGATGAGATTTTTGAAATAAAATGATTAATATAATATAATATAATATAATATAATATAATATAATATAATATAATTGGGACTATTCTGCGTTTCGATTCGAATCGAAATTTTCTCCGTCTGGCTGCATTGGTATTTTGAGTTTCGATTCCGCTCAGTTTCTTTCGATTGTATGTATTCTGCATTACGATCGGAGCTCCGTTTTTCTCAGTTGCATTTTAGTTAACGGAGGGGTTTTTTTATCTGTGTTTTTTAGTTAAAAAGTTTAAAATTGAAAAAATATGCAGGTAGAAAATGAGATAAAATATTCAGAAACGATATAAAACACCTAAAATTATTTTTAATTAATTTATTTAATTAAATTAATTTTTTTTGTTTTAAATTGTTAATTTTTGTACCCGAATATGATGTGTTTTTTATGTGTTACAGGTCAAAAATAACAACACCGCAGCAGTATGAAAAATTGGCAAATTTAATGGCATCTAAATCAGACATTGCATGTGGATACCACCAGCGATCAAAGGGAGAAGTGGCAGTGTTCTAGGAGGAAGTTGCAGGAGTCCTCAATGCACTAGGTCCTCCAACAAAAAATGCTTATTTTTAATTATGTTTACATACAACTTTTTGTATTAAATTTTACATTTGTTTCTGAAAATGATAAACTTGCTTATTTTGCTATTTCATTTCCACATTCCACAGTGATGCTATTAATTTTTTAAACATTGTTGTCTTCTTCTTTTTCTTTCGATTCCGTTTTTCTTCAGAATACCAATTTTCGATCGCAACGGAACTGAAAGCGAAGACATAATCGAAACGCAGAATAGGGGTGATTATAATATAATAAAAAAATTGAAGTAAACTTTTCTTCAAATAAAATAAAAAAAATTACCGTACATGATACAGATATAACTGAATTGTATGCTGATATCATGTTACAGTCGTTTTGTATCACACTGAATTAGGTTTATGCCATCTATTGCGGAGTACAATTTAATCTCACTGAAAATCACTTATTTATACGAAAATTACATCATATGATTTAGGTTATTTTATTTTGCTATTTGTAACGATTCGACTCAAATTATTTAATTTTTTAATTCACATTAATTTAATTATTAATGTATATATGGAATGTAACCCAACCCAACAAACCAGCATAAAAAAAGACGTAATATAAACACGCATGTGAGCACGAAGTTTGTGTTTTATTATAATTTTACTGCAGTGTTACAGTTGTTACACAAAGAAACTATTGCAGCCACAATACCATCCATGGAAACCATTTTCTCTTAACCTCAGAAAGCTTTGAAGATATTTATTAATAATAAATGGGTAAGCAATGCAATACAAAATTCCAAGTCGGTACCAATTTGGACAAAAGTTTTATTTTATACCTTCAGAGAGAAGTTTTCTTCAAGATCGTTCTTCAAAAATCTCACTAAAAGTTTTAGCACAATGTTGTAAAATGTGCACTGCATTGAAGTATTATATTGTTGTCTTTCAAAATACAATTTCTGTATTCATTAAAATGAAATTTTTTGATCTTTTTTTGCGCTTAAATTTAAAAATGAATATTAACAAAATATAGCAGTTGTATTTATCTTTTACTTTCGGTTAAATATAATATTATTTATCCAAAAACAAATGTTACATTAAAACACTGTCTTTATTCATATGTTTTAATTCAACTCTAAGATTTCTTCGTTTTCAATTAGTGTGGTATTGTCTTCAAGTTTTGTTCTATTTTTGCATGCATGCTTTTGCAGCAGTTGCGGCGTCAAATTTTTTTTAACATTAAATTGATATTTAAAATTAATTTTTTTTTCTTCCACTCATTTTCATTGATCCCGGAAATTATTCAAAGTAATAAAAAAACGAGTTTTATGTTAACATTTTTCTAAATTGTTCATTCTTCTCGACAACAGTGTAACCAAAACAAGTATTCAGTACTGTTTCTTTGTTAAATAAATTTATTACCTTTTTTGTAAAATTCAGCAAAAAAAGAAACCCAAAACTTATAGTGAATATTCAGCCAAGTGAAAACCATTGTGAAAACATTACACGAAAAAGTGAAAGTAAGTTTTTCTGTTTTTCTTTGTTATCTTTTTCAATTTTTCTTTTTTGCTAGCGTTTGCTAAATACAAAAATGTAAATTTTTTTCTCATGTTTTTCCAAAAAAAAAACAACAGGTCCTGTTAATCTAAGCCTAAATACTTTCCAAAAAAGAAGAAAGTAATAATATTTTAAGTGAAACATTGTAATTTTAGGATAGCAAATGTGAATGGAAAGAGAAAGTATTTTTCTAGATTTTACATTACATTGCATATTAATGAAATTAATCATAATATGATTTTAATATTTTTTTTCCCAAAATTTAATGGCAAATATTTAAGTTCTGCAGAAATAAATAAATATAAAAGTGCCTATAACAAATTTCGCTGGCCATTAAAAAAGATTTATAAGACTTCAAAATACAAATATACGATGAAAAAGATTTTAGAAAAATGGTAGCAGAACTTGAAAAAAACAAAACAAAGTTTTACACCTACCAACTGAAGAGTGCAAAAGGAATGCAGGTAGTCTTGAAGGGCATTGATTCCTATGTTGATTCAGATGAAGTTAAAGGTGGGCTATTAAAACAGGGTTTTAAAGACTTCAAAAATTATTACGATTTAATAATTATTGAGTTTTAGATTTCTCTAACAAACAAACTTACTTGGTTTGAGCAATTCCAACTTACATAATTCAGCACCTATAATTAGACGTTCTTTCGACGTTGCGAGACAAACAGCAAGTGACTAACATTTTATAAGGTACATTTTTACCGAGTTTCTTTTGGTCTATTGGTTTTGTTATGCTGAACTTGGAAATTAATGCACAATAACGGCGCTTTGAGACCAATTACTTTTAAAAATATTAATTACTTGCAAGTCTATTAATTACAAAAACATATATAGAAATTCAATATGTTAATTCAATAATAAACAAATCAGAAAGTCTTAGATTGTTAAGTAATAGTTCTATAAAATATAACCAAAGCAATAAGTTTAATATACATAGTTCAATTCAAGTTGAACCTCTCAAGTGAACAAACGTATAAGCAGAGTTTACTTTATAGAAAAGCATAAAATATTGTGATACCGTTTTTTTATTATTATTACATACATATTACGAGTATATATTTTGTTATTGTATCGGACTTTAAAAAATAAAAAATAAGTTTGAATATTCGTATTACATTTTGTATTACTGTACAAAAAAAAATAAAAAAGAAAACAACAACACTAAAAACAAAGACACTTAGGAATACTCTACATGAGTACCTCAATAACAAAAAAAGTGAGTGTCGACTGCAGGAATGCATATTTTACAGTGAGCGCCGATAATCTAAGTGCAACTAATACAGATAAAAAATCGGATGACTTGCCTCTTTTTCGCACTCGATCGACGTCCTTTTCCCCTGTGCTAACTGGTGATTCTTTGTCGAATCCTGTGCCTGTGAGTAGCTAAGTCATTGCCATCTTCCACGTGGCTCGTATTCTTCGATAAACCAAATCACTATTGGTTGCAGTTTAAAACCGAAGACTCAAGTCAGATTAGACCGATATATAATGGTTGTAAAGCGCAAGAGAAGTCCAAATTCGGCCTCGAAAATGTCCAGAGAACACGACAGCAACTCAACCAATCGACAGACTCGTTTTGCAATATTGCAAAACAAAACTGACCGGCCTGTAATAGCTTCGGCAAAGTCCTCCAAGACTGCACCAATTTACGTGAGAGAAATAAATTCGAATGCACTTATCCAAAAAATAATCATGTCTATTGGTGAGAATAAGTTTCATGTTGTTCCTGTAAAACGTGGTAACATAGATGCAACTAAAATACAAATATACGATGAAAAAGATTTTAGAAAAATGGTAGCAGAACTTGAAAAAAACAAAACAAAGTTTTACACCTACCAACTGAAGAGTGCAAAAGGAATGCAGGTAGTCTTGAAGGGCATTGATTCCTATGTTGATTCAGATGAAGTTAAAGGTGGGCTATTAAAACAGGGTTTTGAAGTCAAACAAGTTATAAACATAATTAATAGGGAGAAGATCCCCCAACCACTGTTTCTGCTTGAATTGGAGCCGAATGATATGACATTGAAAAAGAATAAGACCCACCTAATTTATGATTTAAAATACATCGTAAATTCACAGTAGAAGAGCCACATAAGCGTGCACACATAAGCGTGCAAAAACATATTGCAAACTACTTACAGTTTGTGTAGTGTGCGGTGAATTGCACGGTACTGCCAGTTGCAATAAGCCGAAAAAAGACCAAAAACAAAAAAATGCAGCAATTGTGGAAGGAATTTTTTTTAATAATATCAGATTACTCCCCTCCCGGCTTCACAATCACTGACGACCAATACGAGGATTTCTTCAAATCACTTGGGCCTTATTTTTTAGCAGCTGGCGACTACAATGCAAATCATTCGTACTGGGGTTCTTGTCTTATTACACCTAGGGGTCGAGCGTTGTTCAACGTAATTTAAAAAATGGGCTTGGATGTCATTGCTAGTGCGCAGCCCACATACTGTCATACAGGTAGACATTGAATTCCTGATGTTATAGATTTTGGCGTCAAGCAAAATATCTCTAGGAACTTAGTCCATATTGAGGCCTCTCTGGATTTATCCCCTGCTTTACCTCCGCGACCATTAAAGTTGGAATTGTGTGATGTACAAAAAGTCATTAGTAAAGTTAACGCGAAGAAAGCTCCGGGTACCGATGGTATTAGTAACAGAGTGCTGATTGCGTTACCAGGCATTGCAGTTAGAATTTTGCTATTAATATTCAATTCAATTTTAAGATTGGAATATTGTCCACATAATTGAAAGATTGCCAAGCTCAAAATGATTCCCAAGCCAGGAAAAGATCTTACTTATGACTGAGTCATATAGGCCAAATAGTTAATTGTCAACAATGTCAAAGCTTTTCGAAGAACTCCTCATGAGTAAATTGTTGCCTATCCTAACAAATAGTGGGTGCATTCCGGACCATCAATTTGGTTTTAGAAGCCAGCATAGCACCATTGAACAAGCGCACAGATTGGTTCAAGTCATCAGACGGTCATTTGAACACAAGAAGTATTGTTCTGTTCTTTTTATAGATGCTCTCAGGCTTTGACAAAGTGTGGCATGATGGCCTGATTTAAAATTGAAAACACATCTGCCAGTCAATATTCTAAAGCTTTTGGAAAGCTATATTATTGGCCGGAAGTTTACTGCTGCTGAAGGAAACTTCATGAGTCCTCTCGAATCTATCGCTGCCGGTGTGCTACAGGGCAGTATACTTGGTCCAGCTTTATATTTAATGTATACTTGTTATATGCCTGTGAGTAGTAATATTCACACATCTACATTTACCGATGATACAGCCTGTCTTAATATGCATTAAAATAGATTTAAGATTTGATAACTTATTGGTATTTCATATTTTGAAGATACAATAATTAAATATATATAGAAAAAAATATATGCATAGTTCGTACATTTCAACAAAACTGTTAAGCATTTTTGAAGCTGTTTATTTCATTGAAGCAGACGTTTTACACCGAAGGAAATGCATTCAAAATTTTCATAAGCAGTACATTTTTACTAGTACTAAAATTGAAATTGTACTATCAGTAAAATATTACTAATTACTACAGTAGCCAAACCAAAATCATTACTGCATTATTATTATATGCATATTTATTTATAGCCTTTTTTCGGACAAAAGATCTTTTGATAAATTTATCAAGGCCACAGCAAAAAGAACGATGAAATTACCTTATTTATTTAACTATAAATTAATATTGTCTGTTATATTGTAAATAACATTTTTATGACATTTATAAACGGAAAGTTTTTCAGCGGCAATGCAAAAAAATAAAAGTTGATTTTTTCAGTAATCAACAAATATTGATTTTTTTCTGTAATAATACTGTTACCTATGATTATTAAAAACTATTGAAAAAAAATAAAATAGGATTACTTTCCTTGTTAATTCCTTATAATTTAATGTGAATTTTCTTTAATAGCAAAGATAATGATTTGATAGTAAGCAAATTACATAAGTATATTCTTTCTTAGTTAAATTTTTGTTTTGTCGCAATACATTTTACATTCGTATAGAACGTTTGCAATTGGCATTACATACATGCTAGCGAATACATTATGTACAAAAATATAATTTCAATTAAGTATAATCTAATATTTAGTAAAAGCAATGCAAAATTATATGTAATTTTATTAACGAGATATCTGTATTATTATCAAAATATCTGTAAAAAAATATATCTGTAATAAAATAGTTTTCAAGTGCATATTAACATAATTTTATTGATTTTTTGTCTTCAATTAACAGATGAAGTAAGTCCGTAGAAGATTCAATTATTACTTGCCCTCATAAAAAATCAGCGATAGTCTCCCATCATCACAACATCACAGCGGTCTTACTATTCGTAGTTATACATGGTTAATGTAGACTAATTAAAAGTATCAGTATTTTGTCCACAGCTTTAATAACAGTTTTTTTCAACCTAGAAAAAATTACCTTTTAGTGGCCAACTTTTTTGTAAATTTTTCTTGGCTGTACCAAAGGCGTATTTAAGCGTATTGTTTAAGTTTAGGCAAATATTATTTATTGATTGTTTTCCATATATGTACGTTTAAATTTTATTTTATATATCACAACTTACTTGTTGATTGCAACACAAAACAAACGAATGCTAAAATAGCTTAGTCGATAATATCTACATATGTAATTGGCAAAAACAAAACTAAAGTGAAAAATTAATAAACGATAGTTCGCATAACTTAAAGGCGCATTTATTAAAACTACTTTTATAAATTCTTCTAAAGGCTTACGGTAATATATTTACGAACATATTAATGAATAAAGAATAGATTTATGGAATTTTGCAAAAAGAACAAATGCAATGTTATCAAAGAATTTTCTTAAATTACAAGAATACATTTATACGCTTTAAAGATTTTTTATTGTTAAAAAAAAGGATTGTTATTACAATATTTGAGAATTATGTTGATAGCCTCCAAGTTTAAATAGATAAGCCATATTTCTGGCGGCATAAAAACATGAAACGAAATATATATGCTTGCTTTTCTATTTAACGTAAAATTATCTTTTCCTTCCTATCTCTCCCCTGTACTATTGCTCATTACATGTACGTATTTCGCTGTAATATTTATTTTCTTTTTACATTTAAAAAGTTTTATTTCCACATCATCTCCATCTGTAGTGAATTTTGGTACCCAATTCTAGACTCCAAAACTTCCCAACAAAGTGCTATCAAATTATTGATTCAAATGCGAAAATTTACCGTTTCAGTAATGATGATGTTGGAAGTCTTTTTAGTGCAATAGTAATTGATAAGAAAGCAATTTCTCTGCTTTTTAATGATTAATTTGATAGTGTTAAGTTTATAAATATTTTTCCAAGAATTTGATGTTTCAGACTCTGATGATATTCACAAATATTGAATATTAGCGCTTAGGCTAAATTATAATTAACGTCGAAATTTTGTTTATCTTGTTACACATTCACAAACACACAATTATTTATATACTCTTCAATTATTTTTTTATATCTGTTATACATAAGGACGTCGGCTTGGCAATGTTCAACTATCCGACTGTTTATCTGTCCGTATTCATCTTAAAATCAAATTTCAAAGCACAAAAATGATTACAAAACATTTAGGGCCATCAATTTGTTAGGCATATTTTGGAGAAATTTGCTATTTTAAATCAAAAAAATCGGTTCATAAAGAGAATAGTGGAAGAGTTCCTCTCTTCCCCTATTCTCTTTAGACACATTATTTACAACAACAAACTAAAAATTGCAGCGACAAAAATCGTCGAATGTAAATTGGGACTTACATGTCAACAGTCAAAAGTGTATTTTTATGTTTGAAGATTTTTTTTAATTCATTACTATACATAGCTGCCAGATCTTTTAGAGACAATACCGTCACAATTTTGGGAAAAAATCTTACTTCATTTAAATTCATAATAAAATCACATGTACATATGAATGTAAATAGACTGCATGTTTTTCGACACTTTGAAATATGTATATTGTATGGAAAAAATAAAAAGTTCAAATCCTTTGGTGAATTTGTTTTGAATTTAGAAAAATATGCATTTTAGTTTAATTTGTAAAGTTGTTTTTCCTAAGAGTATATAAATTTATACCATAAAAATATATTTAGATAAAAAATTGACTTACATATGTACATATACATACATACATACATATGTTTTAATAAACATCAGCAAGCTTTGCTTATGTTACAGAATTTGTCAGTAGAGCCCATCGAGCACGATACATCTATAAATATAAAAATGAAACGGTCCACGTATGTCATGTAATAGCGTGAGAACAGCCTGGGGCGATTTGGCTGATTTTTTTTTATTCGATTCGAAAAATAATAAAATTTTCCGGAAAACTTAGAAAATTCATTTATTATTTATTTATTCTTCTTGCTTTTGTTGGTGTAAATACAAATAAGTTATTGACAAGTCGACATGTTCGTTCGAACTGCTTTGATTAAGCTATGTGGGTGTTTGTATGCTAATGATGCATACGTGCTAAAAACCACAACACAAAGAGAAAAAAAACCAAATAAAGAGAAGCAAGATTTTCAATTTCGACCAAACCGAAAATTGTTCTAACATGTTAAGTATGTATTTTTTTGTTTGAAAATTTTTTTAATTCATTACTATACATAGCTGCCAGATTTTTTAGAGATAATACCGTCACAATTTTGGGAAAAAAATCGTACTTTAATTAAAATTCCCAATAAAATCACATGTACATATGTATGTATATAGATTGCATGTTTTTCAATAAAGTTCAAATTCTTTTGAGAATTTGTTTTCAATTTAGTAAAATACGCATTTTAAGTTTCATTTTTAAAATTTTTTTTTTTATTTTATTGACTATCAACAAATCAGTTTAAAATTATTCTTAATTTTAATACACATAAATTTGAGATTTTTCAAAAATGTATTACAACAAATAAAAACAAGGAAGATTAAAAAAAAGAAAATATCAACTAAATAATATTAAACAATATAAGGCAAAAAGATAGAAAAAAGAAAAAACCTTAGGAGTTTCAAAGAAATTGTTGTTTCACCCCCTTCAGAAACCTCTTTACAGAGGTAGTGAAGAAGGGTTAATTAACCAAATTTCTTATTATTGCAAAACTTGAAGATCTGCACCTGTCTTCGAATCTTAATGTTTTTGTATTAAAAACGTCATTAAGCATTTTTTGCTTAAACCCTCTGTGTAGACGGCTCGTGGAAAATAAGCGAGGTAGATCATAAACGGCTTTCAAATTCTTATTTTGAATGGTTTGAAGTTTCTTAATATAGGTTTTAGCACTATTACGATACCAAACTTCACAGCCATATGTCATTATGGGAAGAATACACATTTTGTACAATAGCAGTTTGTTTTTAGAATCGAGTTTTGATTTTCTGTTTAAAAGCGGCAACAGTGCTCTACCACATTTTAAGGCCTTGTCGCCTGCACTGAAGATATGCTTTTTAAACGTTAATTTTTTATCCAATATGACATCTAAGTATTTAACGGCGTCTTGCAACGGGATGATGTTTCCTTCAGCAGTAAGAGCTATACAGGGAACTCTTTTCGGAGACTTATTAAATGGAAACATAATTGCCTGCGTTTTAAGTTGGTTGATTTTTATTTTCCATTTGCTGAAATACTTTTGTGAACTTAATAAACCTGCACTCATCTTTTTTATAACAGCATTAGATACTTTTCCAGAGGCAATAATTGCAGAGTCATCAGTGTAAAATGCAACGGACTGTTCTCTTGGTATTTTAAAATCCGAAATAAAAATGGAAAATAAAGTTGGCGATAATATTGAGCCTTGCGGTACACCGGCCGGAATATTTCTCTGGGTAGAGACTTCTCCTTCCACTCGAACTTCAAATAATCTATTAGATAGAAAGCTCTTTATAATTTTTTACAGATATATGGGGTAATTTAATTTATTTAGCTTGTATATTAAACCGCCATGCCAGATGGAATCAAAAGCTTTTTCAATATCTAAGAAAGTTATCCCGGTACTCTTTCGGGAAATCTTGTTTCTTTTAATTATATTTACAACTCTTTTGACCTGATGAATTGTTGAGTTGTCTTTCCTAAAACCAAATTGCTCAATATTTAAAATGTCGTGACTTTCAGTGAAGTCTTGCAATCTACTCAATATCATTTTTTCGAATATTTTATCGAGAACATTTAGCATGCTAATTGGACGATAGCTTTGGGGTAGATTTTTGTCTTTACCAGGCTTTAAAATGGGAATAACTATTGCCTCTTTGAAATGCTTAGGAAAATATCCATTAAGCAGACACCAATTAAAAATTTTGCAAAGAATTTCGAAAAATTTATCAGGCATTTTTTTTAATATAATCGGCTTGATGCCATCTTTTCCTGGAGCCTTTCTATTTTTCATTGTTTTCGCTAAAAATTTCAACTCCTCAGTGCTAGTTAAGTAATCATCGATATTGTTTATCTGCTGCGAATCTATCCACCTGATGTATTTGTTTACGTCTTTATCAACAGTTGAGATCAAACTGTTTGTTATTGAATGAGAGTGCTCGAAAACGTCGGCAATGAGGTTCGCCTTTTCTGTGTTATTACATACTATGTTTCCGTCAATCCCTTTGATTGCCTTTGTGATGTGCCAAAACTTTTTTTGACCAAATGGTAATTTTTGCAAAAAATTATTCCACTCCTTATTTCTGTCGATGGAAATGTTTTGATTTATCAATATATTCAATTGACTTAATATACATAAAAAACGCGGCCTTTCGGTAGACTGATGACATCTTTGTAACTTACGTTTGAACCTTTTTCTCTGTCCAATTAAGTATAAACTTAACTGAGATAGTTTGTTTTGCCAAGCTTTCGTTTTTGCAAGCGGGACTCTTTTGGATGCATCAACTACTATGCGAGTGACATCATTTATATACTTTTCAATATTCAAGTTTGTAACATTTACAGGTTCTAACATTCTCATCTGCCTGTCAACCAAATCAGAAATTTCATTCCAATTTGCAGAGTTATATAGTGGTACCAACAAATTTTTTAAAATGATGGTTCCGTAGATTTCGCATGAAATCGGGACGTGGTCGGAATTAAGTACACCAGGATGTGTTTCAATTGTTGACATATTTAAAGTGGAGTTTGTTAGGATGAGATCGATAGTGGATGGCCGTGTTGGCTGTACCCCCTGGCCAAAACGTGTGAATCCCTTTGGGGAACACACATAATAGTTGTTTCGCAGTTGGTGCTGGTATAAAGATAAGCCAGCAGAGTTATTTTTAAAACAATTCCAACTAGTGTGATGGGCATTAAAATCACCTAAAGGAAAATTCTTGTCCTTAAAGTGTATAGATTTATACCAAAAAAATATAATTACATATATAAAAAATAGACTTACATATATACATATACATACATACGTTTTAATAAACATCAGCAAGCTTTGCTTATATTACAGAATTTGCCAGCCTAGCGAACATGATACGTTTTCAATAACTAGACTTTATTTCGAAGTAATTTTTCTTCGCAGGAGAAAATTTAAAGAGCAACTCGAAGAACTAAGGTTTTTAGCACATTTTTAAGAAAAAGTATTAATTTTTTATGCATGTTTTTATTTTCCCTTTTCAATATACTATGGTGATTTAATATTTATATTTTATGATTTAATGATGTTAGTGAAAACATAAATAAATCGTTTTCACTTCTCAATTTTTTTACTTAGCCTACGTTTAAACTTTATAAAATTCCTAAACAGTGCTCAGTGATTTAATTTAGACGTGTTGGATAATACTAAAAGTGAAAATTTGAATATATATTCTACATACATATGGACAAATGTATGTATGCACATTATCCGTGCTTTAACATTTTTAGTGTGATTTGATTCGCATAATTTTAAAATTAATAGTTTTTATAAGAGAAGAAAAACCTTGATGTATTGGATAGTGAGGGCTTAAAAATATTAAGTCACCGACAATTACGTTTTACTTTGAAGTTAAAAAAAATTTTCTACTCGATGCAATTGTAACGATACATACTTATATATGTACATGTATATATCGCTTATATGCTGAAAAATCCAATATCCAAATTCTTTTGTTTTAAAATTTTGTTGCTAAAGTAAAAAATTAAAGCTAAACTTCAAACGATTTTGTTAGCAGTCAACATTTCCTAAAATTTGGATGATTATCTACGTCTAGGTTTGTTCATCTATCTATTCTTATATATTGTTAGACATTGACAGTGGAAAAAACCGACTGAATCTACAACAGGCCAGATTTCCTTTCCAATGGGCTCTTGTCAATTCACAACATCTAAAGACGAACTAATTGCAAAACTGTTCACATACATTGCTCAAAATTATAGCGATTAACTTTGGTTAAGTGAAAGAGCCATTTTGGTTGCAAAAACAAATACGTTGATTAAATAAATTCAAAAATCCAAAGCTTGATTAATGGCGAATGGTATTCGTATAAATTGATTGATTCCATTACCGATCCCGAAAATATTGTTAACTACCCCCTAGAGTTCCTGAATTCTATTAACTTACCGGGAATGCCACTACATAACTTCCAGCTTCGTTTGATCGGTAGTAGTCATGTTACGTAACCTGAATCAGCCAATACTATGCGATGGTAGAGTTCCTGAATTCTATTAACTTACCGGGAATGCCACTACATAACTTCCAGCTTCGTTTGATCGGTAGTAGTCATGTTACGTAACCTGAATCAGCCAATACTATGGTTATTAAAACGCTGATGGCAAAAGCAATAATAATTATAGGAAAGTTTATAGGTGAAGAGCTGCTTACTCCAAGGATACCTATAATACCAAGTGATTTACCATTTAAGTTTAAACGTTTCCAATTTCCCGTTCGCTTTGCATTCGCGATGATGACTAATATATCCCAAGGACAGCAGCTAAAAATGTGTGGGTTAAACCTAGAATCCCAATGTTTTTCCCACGATCAATTGTATGTTGCATGCTCAAGAGTTGGGACACCGTCAGCACTGTCTATTTTCTCTCCCAACAGAAAAACAAAAAATATTGTTTACTATCAAGCTTTAAAATAAACTATATGCTTATCTTTTTTGTTTGTTTATTGTTTAATGAATTACCTTAAAAACTATTAAAACAATAAATTGAAAAAAATTTGTGTTGTTTCTTCTTTGTACTGAAATTATTTTTCTAACTTCATATGAAATATTAATCATTAGGAAATAGTTTCCGATCGAAGCCGGGTCGTACAGCTAGTTGTATTATAAAACGAAAATTAAAAAACAAAAACTCAAAAAACAATATTTTACCAAAAAATAAATGTAGACTCTGATAGACTAATCTGAAATTCTTTTTTTTTCAGATTTTTACGTTTTCTTTTGCATAAACTCAGTTTAACTAGATTATATCATTCTTATTTCAATAAAAAGATTTTAAAGGATATACTGAATCTCGACGGACGTTTAGTAAATTTTACCAAATTCTTTAAATGACAAATTATGTATTTATTTTGTTCAATTTGCTTTATGTTGGGTCTTTTTCCGAAATATGTTTAATTTAGTATTTTCATAAATTTGTTGATTTTTGACAGTTGCTCCTTACCTTTCTTCTATATTTACATAGAATCTCAGGCCAGCCCTTATATATAATATTTGTAATAAAATTTTTGAAGGAAAAAACTTATAACTTTATTTGCCTTTTGTTTTCTACAAAAAAAATTTTTTTTCTTTGTTCTTTATTGAATACATAAACTTTTAATAACTAAGACAGAGAAAATAATACATATTTATATGCACTAAATACATATAATAGTTTAATCCTTATGAGTTCACGATTATTTTTTTTTTTAATTTTCATAGATTGAGGTAATTTTTTGTTATCCTTCTATCTTGCTGTGCTTTTTACCAAATTTATTAAATTTTTATATTTAAAAATATTATTTTTAGGGTTTATATTTAAACTGGCAGTAAAATATTTTTTTGTCATTTGCCAAACATTAATTTTCTACCCAGCCAGATTAATTGGCTTATGTTACTGAGTATTTAATATTTATAATAATTTTATAATCTACTTTATAAATTTCAATGATATTAGAAATATTAAGATAAATGATGTGATCGAAAATAAATTTGTGTAAGTTTTAGCATCTTCTGATAAAAATATATATATATAGTTTTCTAAGAAACCTTTTCTACAAAAGACAGCTACAAATATTTTGAAATAAATCCAAAGCAGAAACCCTATTAGCATAAAAACAGAAACAAAAGTTCACACAGTATACATGCGCCTATTCATCGAATAAACAGCATACAACAACAAAAGGGAGTAGAAGATTCTTAAATTTTCTAGACTTTAAATGGTCAGCGTTTATATAAGGTATAAACGTAACAATATTTATCTTAATATGGTTAATGTGGTAGCAATCCAACCCAGCTTTTAAAGAGCCACGAAGGAATACTCGATTCAATATTAGAAATTAATTTATTTTCATAAATTATATGCTCAAATTAATGAAGTCTGCAACTGTCATTTGATCAATATTTGAATCGAAAGAAAATGGAGAAATTAGAAAGCAGTGTTAACAAATTTCTTAAATTTAAAATATACGAAATGGCTTTCCCCGATTTTTGGCATCTTCAATTGAAGTTAGTATATTTCATTCAGTTATTGATCAAAACAAGCGGAAGGAAGACAGTGCGTCTTCTGGGCTAGGTCATTCAATCCACAATATTCAAACTTCAAAGTTTGGCGGAACCCACTGCGTTTTAAATGTGCATGTTCTAATAAATGATTTTTGTGACTGATGCATTTCTCAACGACATAAAATATCGTCTTGCCTTTAAGCAAATTCCAAGTTATTAGAACAAAAGGAAATAGCCTACTATAAAAGTCGAACATCTTTCTTGTATTCAATACATTAGATATTCTTTCTTTAAACTTCAATTCCTTATGCTTACAGATCATGACGTGATAAGATTTACATTTGCACCTGGCCGTGGGCCTTAATCAGATGGTGGATCATTACCACTGTGGATGGTATGAAGCGCCATCCTCGCCCTAGAAGGCCTTTGGATACCTATATCCTCCGGTCACTCCTAGTTGCAATTTCAAAAGCCCAGAGTAGGCCGCAGCCTTCACTCTTTGCTGAAGAGTCGGAGACTATCCAACTCCTGGTACAGAACGCATGAAACTTAATATAATTAAGAACACGACGGCATTCATACTCACTGGACCTGGACCATTCATTGTGTTCATTGTGAATGATCCGACCCACACACTCAAACGAGGGCCTCGAAACACACAGCCACCATGATACTCCCGAAGGGCCTACCTCAATAATCAGACAGAGAACAGCTAAATGCCTAAAGAGACAAATAGCGGAACTCTGGGGCTCACTGATTCCCGTGGAAATAAAGTGGATTGTCCAGTTGACTCCTACTAGCCTTGAAGGGGACTAGGCTCCCTTTTACCCCGCAAGACACAAGTCTAGAAAGTTGTTGCAGGATCCATAAAGACTCATAATGTGCCCCCGGGGGGAGCTTACAGGTCATAAATTTATACAAGAATATGTTATCTTTTCGAAACCTTTCTTTTCTTTATAAGCATAATAAAAAGATAAAAGCGCAAAATTTACAAGCTGGACCAAAAAAAGAAAATAAATTAATGTTTCTTGCCATATTTTAACTTAATTTTAATAAACAAAATTTTACCACATTTATATTTTTTCAATTCATGTTTTTAGCACAAAAGCTCTTTATTCTATTTTTTATTAAAATATCTTAATTTTTCCATAACATAACATAATTTGTACACAATATATATACATATATTTGTATACTTGTTTTGTTTACATAGTTCAACAATTTATCTGAGGGTTCACTTAGGCCTGCCAATTTTCTTACGTTGACGCAATAAGTTAGGAGATTGATGCTTAAACAGTTAAAATGATTTAACATTAATTCTCTGAAAAAAGCCCTAAAGTATTATGTTTCAAAAACAAACTCATGATTTTTATATGTGTAACTAGGTCTTCGTATTTTACCGATAACAACAACAATAAAAGTGGTGTTTTATTTTATTTTCTTCATTTGTAATGATGTTATAAGATCAATTTCAGAGATAAAAACGATTTATTGTAAAAAAAAATACAGTCAATATTTATTTTGTTACACCCTTCTCCGTCCCTTACGTGTAGCAGTAGTACATCAGTTTTAATATATTCATTGTATCCGTTTACGCATATAAACTGTTCAAACTTTAAAAGACGCTAGACAAAAGCAACTGAAATATCTCAATATTTTACACATATCCCCCTTTAGAATAGCGATTTGGTGTTCTTAAAAGTTCTTAGTAAAGAAGTGTCAAAAATTTTCAAAAAAAAAGCAAGAAAAACTTTATTGAAATCAGAACTTTCACTTTCTTTAAGAGTCTATTCGGTAAATTAATTTCGATTTTGAGGATAAATCCTTTGATCTGAAAACACAATTTTAGTAAATTTTTGCCGTTCTTCTGCTTGCTCTCCTATGTAAAGAATATTATTTTATTTAAGAATGTATATGTACATAAAACGTATTTTTATAGAGGTATAGAACTAGAACAGAAATGGAATAAAACACAGACAAATTACTTAAATTGTCACGAAATTTACATTATTCAAAGATTATCTTCTGCCACCATGCTATGAACGCCACGGCTGGCTCAGAAGTAGCCTAATCTGTAGGTCCAATTTTCGATAATTTTATCTAACATTTGCGACCGTATATCGGCAGTGATGAGACGAATTTTATCCTCCAAGCTGTCAATCATTTCGGGCTTACTAAATATATTGACGCGCTTTTGTTACCATATGCAATAAATTAGGTTTTTGACCGTCTGGAATGTGTCAGCAGTTTTAAACAAGAGTTTTTAGCAAGAAGTTAAATAAACTGTAATGAGGTCACCTAGTGTAAGCAAATGAATGTTCTTTGTATTAACACCTCCGCACTTAAAACCGATATTCCTCGCTCGTTCAGAAATAAGGAACATTTGCGATCCTAGTTACTCTCTTGTGTTGCTGCTTCTCATATTCAGATAATTGAGGCATGGACACCTGAACCTGTGTCGGGTTATCAACTACTGTTGGAATTGTAAATGATTTCTTCCGCTTTTTACAGAGATTAATTCTGGTGATTATAAGGGCTGTTGAAAGTATTGCCACAAAGAATATTTCTAGATTAACTAGAATAATTAGATCTATAGCTTCTATATTGTTAAGTTGCATTTCTTTAACGATCTCTTGCCACAAAGAATATTTCTAGATTAACTCCCAAATTCCATTTGCTTTTAGTGATAATTAGATCTATAGCTTCTATATTGTTAAGTTGCATTTCTTTAACGATCTCTAGTGATAGTTCTTCTTCGATGGTTGGCGAGGGATTCGTCGGTTGCAAAATAGCGGGTAATGATTTTATACCAACCGTATCAAAAGATATGTAGACTTGGTCGAATATTGCAATAGATTCATTTTGGAATTACACTAGGAATGTACCAGTAAGATTGCGGGATTCTTCGTTGATAGTTATCGTTCCATTGAATTTATTGAAAAGGATTGTTCTCATATATAATGGGTATGTTTCGCTTGTTCAGTAAACTACAGTTTGCCGGTTTGCTATTGAATAAATTCGCTATGCAAGTGTAATTGTCTAAATTTACTTACTTTTTTTCTATTGCATATGGTAACATTATCGTAGTTCTTGCATGTATTCTTTATTCCAAATAGTGTATTATAGCATATTTTATTGCAAGTAATTTTGTTTACATATTTTCCATATTTAACAGGTTTTAATAATATTTCATTACAAGTGTTTACATTTGTCATTGGTATGCTAATTATATAAATAAATGAATCTTTGTTAATGATGCTTGTTCTAGATTTACTTACGGGAATGAATCTTTACTTATTGTGTCTTTAATTATATTTACTTCTTCTAGCCCAATGAATGGCATGTTGTATATTAATTAATTCTTCCTTTATTATATCTAACTTGTATTTATTTTAAAACTGTTATTGCATGCTCTTTTATAAAGTTATTGTTTTTACCTTTTTTGTTTCTTTCATTTGTAATTCTAGTAATTTTTTTAATTTTTTCAATTGTTAACCTATTTATAATTCTTTGGTTGTTACTTCTTAACATCTTATTTGTTTTCTTCTCTAAAATATCGAAATCGTTATTTTACGTGAATTATGTTAATAAGTTTGAAATCCGAATTTGTGGTTTTACTGCTACAGTCGTCATAGTTACGATCTGCGAGTTCGTATAGTCCATTATTTTTATCTCGGCTGAGATAGCAATGAAAAGTATCCTGAAATTAAAACAGATTTAGTCCCTTATATTGTTTTTGATTCGGTTAAGACCGTTGTATTTTGGTTTTCCTGAACTATTTCTTTCCTATATGTCTGGCTAAGTTTGGTGCCTAGACTCTTATTTTCTTTCACAAAAATCGCCTGCCCGGGTTTATATATCTTTGGAACGTCTTTCTTTTTGTTGTGGTAATTAATATCCTCTGGTTGCTTTCTTGTGAGCCGTTGAATTATGCATAGTCTATTATTTTCTACTTCCTGGGGATCAATCGTGACTCTACCTAGAAAAAATGCGCCTAAAGGCTTCCTCCTCGTGGTAGAGTGTATAGAATTATTATATTCGTATAAAGTTCGGGAAAGGTGCTGTGTAAATTTTCTGCTTTTAGACGCCGCATTAGTTCAAAGAGTGTAGAATTGAATCTCTCGATTTGTACATTTACTCTACTACTGCATGGGGGTTTCTCGAACTCTTTCACCTTATATTGATTTTCTAACATGAAAATTATACGTTGCTTGAGGTTTCAATATTTTAACCTGCGCAAATTTTTAGAATTTATCTAGTCAGTATTGTTTTCTTCCCTGTGCTGAATGTGTCGACGTGTACTATCTGTCCGGGGTGTTGCGGTATTGGTACTTCCTGAATTGCAATTTTATTGGGATGTCTATCATATTTGTTCTCCTTGCAAACTTTGCAAAAGTTAGTGAGTTTTTTTATTTTTGAATTAGTTTGTGGAAAGTAGCATTTTGCGAGAAGCTGAGTTTTATTTTCCGCACTAAATCGATGAGCTGTATTATGTTCACTTAATATCGCTTTCTCTTTAAGTCTATGGCCTTGTTTCGGGTAATACTTAACTCTATATTGCGAAAATTTTTCTTTGAAAATTTTCCGCAATTTCTCTCTAGATCTCGTCGGTTGTCATTATGCAATTAGTAACGGAAGGTTTCAAAGATTGTTTAAAGATATTTGTAAGAGATTTGGTGGCAATGTCAGGCTCATTTATAGTGTGCCTGTGGTATGTTGGGAATAGTATTTCGAACACACGGGACGGTTGACTCCCTTCGCAAGATATGATAATTTGATTCTTAAACGCATTGGAGCTTCTGTATATTTTATCAGATTATGTGATGAACTGTCATCGCTAGGTTAGGTTGCACTCAGTGTATTTATTTCGGGGGTATCCTTGGATGGCCTAGACAAAGCGTCGGCAACTACATTGGTGTTGCCAAGCTTGTATTGTAATTCTTGATTGAAATCTTCAAGAAATGCTTTCCATCTCTTAAGTTTGAAATTCGGACTTTTATTGTTTAACGCGCAAGTTAGGGGAGATGATCGGTGATAATTTTCAGTTTCGTGGAACCGTAAAGAGAGCTTCTGAGATTTTATTGCCCATACAATGGCAAGTAGTTCTTTCTCATTGACTGCGTAATTTTTCTGGTTTGCTAAGTGTTCTTAATAGGAATGCAATAGGTATGTTGTCTTGGGATAGCACTACCCCAATAGCATAGTTTCATGCGCCTGTCATTAGAATAAATTCCTTTTTAAAATCCAGATATGCTAACATTATATCGTCAGAAGTCAAAGTGGTTTTCAATATTTGAAATGCATCTGTTGCCTCTTGGTTGAGTCTAATTTCTATTTTCTTTGAAATGTGTTTAACGAATGTGTTTTGACGAACGTCCTGCCTACCCTACTAAAAGGATTGTCAGGGACTCAACAATTTTAGCGCAGTCCCTGATAAAACCCCTATAGTTGTTGGAGAGACCTAAAAATTATTCTGTCTTGAGGTTTTTGGCATTGGAAAGTTCAGAATTGGCTCTACCTTTATACCTTTGTCCGAAACAATAAATCCTAAAAATTCTGCCTCTTTCTGCAAGAATTCACACTTGTCGAGTTAAATTTTCATGTGTGCCAGTGCGAGAGTTGTGAAAATACTGTCTACATTTTTGAAATGTTGTTCTTCGTCTTTTGAAAATATGATGATGTCATCCCTATAGACGAATAAAATTTTGCCTATATGGTTCCTTAATATGTCGTCCAATGTCCGCTGAAATGTAGAGGGTGCGTTTCTTAAACCGAATGGAAGTCTGGCAAATTCGTATTTACCGTTACTTACCGAAAATACTGTATTTTCTCTATCTGCTTCTTTGAGCGGTGTTTGGTAGAACCCGCTTTTAAGGTCTATTGCTGAGAAGTACCCATTTTGTCCGAGCTATGGTAGAACGCCATTAATTTCTGAGATTGGAATTCCTCCTTTAAATACATTGGATAAGGATAATATCGGGAATAAATAGAGCCATGTGTCTTCGTCTGGATATCCGCGAATACACCCCTTGTATACGTTAAATTTCCGTCTATTTCGCTGAACAATGATCTATGGGCTTTTGCGTCTCTGTCAAGTGTTGAGATCGAATATTAATATTATTTACTGCCTGTGAAAGCTTTTGTTTTATTCGAAGTTTGAGTATACCGTTTTTCACCATATAATTTTCCGTTGCGTAAATGATAGCTAATAGTCGCTTTAGATTATCCTTCCCTTAACTGCCACGAAAGGACGAATGTAACAAAAAGAATTTTATTTTGTTGGCGTGTTTTCCAAACATGTTGTTTCCACCTACTGAACATACAAAAAAGGGGTTTTGGTTTGGCAAGGGATTTCGGACGAAAGAGGGTTGTATATAGTTTTTATTTGAACCTGTTTCAATTAGAAAATTTAATTTTAACTTTGAAGCTATTCGTCTAGTCTTGGTAGTTTCTCCTCTTCTTCGTAGTTTAGTATTTGATCTTGATAGTATTCGTCATTTATGTTATTTTTGACTTCGACTGCTAAAAGAAAGTTCCTCTGTACTTTATATATATATTTATTTATATATATATATATATATATATATATATATATATATATATATATATATATATATATAATAAACATTTATATATAAATATAATAAACATTTATTATTTATTTTTTATTTATATATTTATTATTTAAATTTAGCAAATATTTTATTGTGTTAAAAATTTTATAATAATTGAATACTAAAAATATTTCTTATTTCTACAAAATGTTTATCTTTTGCAGTTACTACAACAAATATTCAAAATCACTTATTCATACACAACGTGATGTAGGGTACAATATTTTTATTTTCCAAACAGTTTTGTCATGCCTCTTCCTGTAAACAACTACCTAAAGACAGAATGTCTAAAATCTTCTTTTCAATGAATAACTGTGTGACTAGAAGATAAACTTTTTAAATACAATATTTTAACCACTCGCTGACAATGAAATTGATGTCACGTTGTTATGACGACATTGTTGATGAGTTATTATCTTTGAATTCTATTTCTTTTGCAGTTTTGTCTGTCAACAAGATGACAAGGAAATCGAATAGAAAAGGAAAAAGATGTTTTAACAAAACAGAAACTTTATTTTCTGTGGCAAATAGTTTGCTGTTTGTTTTTCTTCTTAAAATTGTTTTTTAACCTTCTTCTTTTCCTTGATTTTAAAAAACTAACAAAATTTAAATATTTTGCGGTGGTAACTTGCCAAACGTTACAAATTGATTTTTCTTAAAATTATTTAGTTTTTTTATCTATTTTTCTAGTTTTCAAGAACAGTAAGAACTAAAACTGTTAATTTAGTTTTTAAAATGTTGTTATATGTAATTTCATTTTTTTTTCAACAAAAATAATAAAAATTTTATGTATAATTAAATTAGTAAAAACATGGCATACGATATATTATTCAATTAACAAAATCCAAGAGTTAGCATGCCAAATTTTTTTCCTTAACACAATGCCAAGAGTTCATTGACGAAAAAATCTTTGCATAGTAAAGATAACAACTGTTCAAATCTTAAAATGTTTTTATTTTACTGGCATTTTGATTCGTGTAAACTTTTGCTTGAAGTAGTATTAATGTAAGCGTTTTTAATTTCACGTTCCAATCATTGAATCTAAATGCAACTGCGGTTAATTATAGACTTATAACAATTTAATATTTCAACTTCCCATAACTCTTAAAATAATACCAAATATAAAATCCCTTAAACATTTAAAATTTATCCCTACTAAGTCTTCAACTGGCCAACAAATTTTAGTATCCACTTTCTCAAACGAAAATCGTCTTATCTGGCAACACTGCCTGTCGGCATTGTTTTTTACCCACTATTTAGAATATCATCAGGAAGCATATGTTACTATATTGTTGCGGATGTATCTTGCTTAAGTTTTAAAATAAAATAATTAAGCAATAAAGCGAACTACTGGGTATGTTGTTTACGAACTGCGTGGCTTACTAAGAAAACTTAAGGTACAACAACAAAATTTCTAGTTACAAACTGCGTAGAAATTTTATAAACGCAATCAACTACAATTTGATATGCTGTTCACTAACTGCGTAGAATTTTTATACGCGCAAGACAGCAACAAACATGTATGCTGTTTACCACCTGCGTAGTTTTCTAAGAAACCTTTTCTACACAAGACAACAACAAATATCTTAAAATAAATTTCAAGAAGGAACTTTATCAGTGTAAAAACAAAAATACACACACACACAAACAACATACAACAACAAACTTTTAATGGACGAATATAAAAGGGCATCGTCTGAATGGATAGTCAATCAATGTAAAATCAATCCTCGTAAAGTAGGGACGTTCATTTTAAGTAAATTGTTCTGTAATGTCAACTTTATGTAGTTAAAGTAAATAAAATTGTTATATATTTAAAAATTCTAAAAACTGGTGTTATTTATTTTGCAATAAAGAACTCACAACAAAACGTTTATAAATGATTTTATAGGAAGCATTGGTGCCATTACTATATAATGAGAAAGAAAAACTTTTAAAAGCGAAGAAATTGAATACCACACGATGAGAATTAGATAGCCAATGTATACGTAAAAGCTTAACAAATTTTAAGCCAAGTGTTCACAGCAGAGCTATAATTCAATTGAAGAGAGAGAGAGAGCATAAATTAAAAAATTATAGAAAGTGTGACCAGACTCAAACTTGTAATGTTATATGCATTTGCATTTGACCGTAAACAAATTATTTCGAAAAGATACGAAGAACGGTTGATTACCCAGATCATAATCTATGCATAATTAAAGCAATAAATAAAACCTTTTTAAATGTTTAAGACCCACGTTGACTCATTTACCCAATAAGTCAGAAAGCAGTAATTGTTGTTATGTTATAATATATAAAAATGCCTACGTACTTAACTACATAAATACTATTCTTGCTTCTTCTTGCTTCAACTAAAGGATAAGAATAAAAGTAATGTTTCCTTTTATTTTCTTGCTTTAAATGATTAAAATTCAATGGTAAACAGAAAAGTTTGTATTATAAAATTAAATGCTGACGTAGTCCACTTCATTTATTGTCATATTCAAATGTTCTGGTTGCTGGTTTTCTTACACAAAATTTTTATTCTTTCATGTGTTCATTTTGCCAATAAGATTTTATAGTTTTTGATGATACATACATACATACATACGATACATACATGCGTGAATTTTTTAATTTCCCGCCTTAATTGATATAGCAAAACTGCTCCTGTCAATAGGGGAACTATCAGTTGACTTCCGTCTAAATTATAACAAGCTGAATCATTTAGTTTGTTTTGGCAATCGTTACCCCGCGTTTTTGGAAGAAAATTGAAAAAAGTGAATTTCGTGGTGCTTGGTGCTGCTGTTTGATCTTTGGTGTATTATAGTAGATACATACAATATAGATGAATTTGCGCGCTGTTTCGTATCCCAGGATGAAACGTGAATACACCACAATACACCGGAAACCAGACAGCAACACCACGGACTTATTGAACCACCCTCGTATTTACAATGCTTTCATTTATTCACTATTTCTTATAATTCGTTTTAATAAAATTAAAATTTTATGGTTTACAACTCATAATTGCTCAAAGGTCAATATTCAGTTTGCGGGAATAAATAAAATTTACAATTCGACATTAAAGTTCATTCTTATGAAAGCAACAAAACTGTAACGGTACGTTCTAATTTTAACTTTAGCATAAAAGTAACCATGTCTCTTATTCTTTTAAAATTTTATTTTAATAAATATGACTATTAAGAGATGTGCATGACATTTTGTCATTTCTATCATGGTATTGCTAAACATTGAGCCATTTGGTTACATAAAAACAAAAATCGGCACAACACTTTTTTCTGAAAACATTTTGCTCTGAAAGCAAATTTGCTAATGTCTGTTATGGTTGAAATTCAATTCTTAGGCACCGATAGCCCTCTAGCTTTATACGGTGCTAAAACATCCGGTAACTATCGAAACATCACACATTACACCTAAACGAAATAAAAGATGTAACAAAAAAACTGAAATTTCATTTTGAAAAATTCTACAAATTTTCTAAACTAGTCTTAAAAACACATTTTGCGTGATGATCCTTTTTCCATATTTTTTTTTATGTGAAGTTTTAATGAAATAAGGAAAAAAAATGAAAACAAAATTGTAGTTCGATAACCAATATGAAATTTCTACAAATATTTTAAAAACTACAAGCAAATCTATTTAAATCTATGCCGTAATAAAATACATAACTATCCTTTCCAATATCCACAATTGCAATATGAACTCATACACACTTTAATGTGAAATTAGTAGACGACTATAATGTAGAATCAAAAAACTAAAAGAAAAAAGTCAAAGTTTCGAATAATAAAAAATGCAATCAAAAACTAATTAAATGACTATTTATTTTTCATATTTTACTTATCCATATCAGGCGATAAGTATAGGAATACTTTATAGAAGTTTAAAAAACTTTGCTAAAATTTTTTATGTTTATTAATGCATACTCGAATTTGCCCTAAGAAATATTTTTAGACTTCGATTTTGATTTAGTTAAAAATTCTAATAAAATTCTAAAAATTTGTTACAAACTCAATTTTTTTATAAATGGAATGGAAGTTCAAATTAGATGATCAAAATTTAAACTTACTAAAAAATTTTACCATTTTAGGTCAAGACTCAGTGGGGCAAAAATAAGCATATCTGAGTTCTCTAGATTTTTTTAATTTATTTGCTTAAGTCTTGATAAGGCCCGTACAACTACGAACTGGTAAATTATCATCTTCAATTAGCATGTTATTTGCAATTGAAAATTCTACACTTTTAAGAGCTTAATCCAGTCCAAAAGTAGTGTTCAATACTTTAAAAACGGTTTTTTTTTAATTGACTACTCAGCAAAAAGTTTTTAAGCATTTTATTTGTTTTTGGATTTTAAGTCGGTAGTTGCATTTTTAACCCATAAAGAAAATGTCTATAAGAACATATAACCTTTTCTGTTTTTATCGAAGTAATTGTGGTAATTTTTATGCCATTCAGTTGATTCAGTTGATCTGTAATTATTTTACTTATTTAAATAAAAAGGTTTTGATATGAATAGTGATTTAAGAGAGGTATAGAAGTTGAAGTTGGTAACACTTTTGTCACCTTTCATGGCATTTATGTTAAGTTTGGGTTGGCATTTAACATGAATAGACTAGCGACTTAACGGCGCTTCCAAATTGTGCAAATTTATTTTGAAAATAATGGTTTTTTTCGCAATACTCAATCCAAATTTCATAAGCGATTTTAATTTAGTACTGAACCTCACTTTTGTTTGAATGGATACATCAATAAACAAAAGTGCCGTATATAGAGTGATGATAAACCTCAAGTATATGTTGAGACACCGTTACAAGCAGAAAACTGACTATTTGGTGGGATGGTGAGCTGATACAATCATTAGTGAAAAGTCAATGGTCACCGTTACAGAGCCACAATAACTGACTTTTTGTCCATCAACTGCTGTTGACAATGTGCAGCGGATGAGGTTTCCACAAGACAGCGCAAATTGTCACACAGCTCGTGCCACAACTGATTTATTGAAGGAAACGGTTGTTAAGCCCATAGTTTCGGACCGTGAATTAAGCTCTAAGATCGTGCGAACCAATGCCACTACAATATTTTCTATGGAGATATGTATGCTAGTCTACAACAAACCGCGTTAAACTACCATTTTTAAAGGCCTTAGAAAGTCCTATTGCTACCAAATGTTGGACACCGTCTATATCAGAAATTAATTGCCAAACATAAACTTTAACATAATGATGGTATCAAGTGAATACTAATTATATTACGGTTTAACATGGATGTGGAAGCATATTTTAAGTAAACGCTTTCGTAACATAAAAATTATTTATGTTTTTCATTTATTATTTTCCATAAATTAGTTGCTAATTTGCGAGTACGGTCTAAAGCTTTTATGTTCATATTAAACTAAATTAATTCATTTTATTTTTACGACAAATTTCTATCAAAAAAATAAATATCTATTTGCGTGGTTTCATTTTCCACATGCACAGCAGTATTCAATTCAATAGCAAACATAAAATTATTCAAAATTATTACCCAAACATGTGGACATTTACCTCCCCACTATAACCTTCTTATTTTACAGCAAATCTTAACATCCTTTATAAACAAAAATTCAAGCCTTACATATACGGATTGTTTTAAAACAATATACTGTAGGATTCAAGGCCTACTTTATTTAATGCTATAAATATAATTTTTTTAAAGTTTATTCAATGTAAAATTATTTTCGAAGTCTACTACGTATGATAAATAATATATTCTCTATTTACATTATAATATAAAAAGGTTTTAAGAAATTTTAAAGTATTCTAAGGTACGGTTTTCCGTCGACCCTCGTCAAATTTGCTTTGTGAACAAACCGGTTTCGGCCGTTTGCCATCTTCAGTGTTCTTTTGGTACTAGTTGAGTTCTATTGTCAGCTGTATGTATATAGTTCGTCTTGTTCGTGTTTCGCTTCGTGTTATTGCATTCGTCACTTTCTCTCCTTTTTGCCTGTATCTCTCTCTCTTTTTTCGTTTGTCTCTTTTTACCTAATTTGTCGCTCCCTTTTTCATTCGTCTTTCTTCCTAACTAAATCCTTTTACGATCATGCTTGTTGTTCGTTTGTGTTTATGTGTGAACCTATTGGTTTTTTTTATGTGACATAATAATCCGTAATTGTACGTTTATGATGTTCTTTATGGCTTTGGTCTTGTGCACCTGCGTAACGTGTTTGTGTTGGTGTAATGTTTGTTTTCTTGTAAAAATGTTTCAATGGTTCAAATATTGTGTCTGACGAAGTGTTTATTTGTTCATTTATTATTCGTCCGTCAAATGTTTTTTTTTGTATATTTCCATGTTTTCTAATACATTTAGTCTCCTTCCTTTGTGCTATTTATGAAGCAGTTTAACCATTGTTTCTATATGTCCTGGTGTACATTTGTGTTGAATATATGGTTCGCAAAGTTTGATTCTGGAGTTGATTTTGGTTCTCGTAGTTTTTTGTTATAGTCTCTAATGTGTCCTTTAAATCTGGTCTTAATTTTTTATAGCTATATCGGGCAAACAGGACGCCCGAATGGCATGTACAAGTTAATTTGTACACTCCTTGATTGTCTAGTATATTTGTCTCGGTTGTTTTATTCCGTAGTATTCTGCATAGGTTGTTTGTTTGTTCACAAACCAAATTTGACGAGGGTCGACGGAAAACCGTACCCAAATAAGAGTGAATCTAGCCCCGTCGGAAAATCTAAGCACACATTTACTAAGGAAATTCAAATGTTGAGTATAGAAAATTATTGCCTTAAAATGCTTGTATGTATTTATGCATATATTAGCAACAAATTCATTAGTGTACTGAATTTTTTACATCTGAATTTTTAAATTGATGGTTAGTGGAAAACCTTACACACGATTAATATTTATGCTGTTTAATTAAATAAAAATATAAATCCTTAAATATTATTTAACGAATTAGGAGATTATGAAAAATAACATCTTTAAGAATTTAAGAGTCATTATATTGCAAGTTTTTGATTTAAACAAAACTATCAAAAAGAAAATCATGATGGCAAAGATAAATAATAAACTTAAGTTTAAAATTTATATCGCATAGAAAGTAGGAATAAATAAATATCGTAAAACATAAAGAGCTGATTTCGATTAATTTACTATAATTTGTAAGCACTGCATTGAGATGCCTTCATTAAAATGATGTTATTCTTAACAAATAGCATTTTTTTAACTGGTTGGCAATAGCTAAGGACTTGAAAATAAATAAATCATTTAAAATTCAAGGTGACTTTTGCGTGTGCCTGTAAAAATATGCAAATGCTTCGTAATTCAACACAGTGGGGATCGCATTCATTCACTAGAACTAAGTATACTCAACGAAATGGTTTTATGGTTACTGTTTCTGTTTATACCTGAAGTATACATATATGTACCTATCTGTTATAATCTCTGTTTTTCTTTGAAACATTCTCAAATCGAAACACTTTAATAATAAAGCACAATTGTTAAAGCTCAACCAATAAAGTGTTCATTGTGATTTTGCAGTGCTTACATTATTATATCGTTTAAGAACTGAGAAATAAATATAATGTAATCTAATTTATAATTAATCGGAATCATTTTCAATGTAAGCAATTTGATTTCGTGCTTGATTCCTTTAAATAAATATTTCATGATATTCTCACAAAATATTTATTTCAAAAATATATATTAAAAAAAACATTTATTCAAAATAAAAATATTTGAAATTTATTGTAGAGAGGGAAAGCATATTCATATTGCAATTTCACTATTGCTCAAGTAGCTCATCAGTGAATTTTACCCCAATATTGTGTAGAAAAACCTAAGAGTCTTATATCCTTATGCAAAAATGATTGTAAATACACAATGTTTTTTTTTTTTTTGTTTGAATAAATGTTTTATGAGAATATCATAAGATGTTTATTTTTTAATAAATATTTTTGTAATAAATATTTTGTGAGAATATTATGAAATATTTATTTAAAGGAATCAAGCACGAAATAAAATTGCTTATAATATAATCTATAATATAAAAATAAGTCGCGTTTTCCTTCCTGACGCTATAACTTCAGAACGCACGAAAGGAAAGGTCTCGGACTCTGTTAAGTTTATAGCAAAGAAAATGCAGGAAAAATTTCAAGAGAAAAGCAAGAAAACAGGGAAAATCATTTTTACATACAGCGCCATCTCTGATACATAGCATGTACTACAACGGCACCAGTACGTGGTGTGTGAGTATCCCTCACGAAAATAAGTACGTTTCATTTTAAGTAGAGGGCGCAGGTATACTGTTCATCCTAGAAATGATGAATGTTTTTATATGCGACTGCTGTTGGTAAATGTACGTGGACCAAAATCATTTGCGCATTAAAAAACTGTGAATGGCCACCAATGCCAAACATATCGAGAAGCATGTCAACTATTGGATCTGCTGGAGAACGATTCTCATTGGGATTTAACACTTGCGGGTTCAGTTGTTTTATCAAATGCGTACCAAATACGAACGCTGTTCGCCATTACCATCACCACATGTGTCCCTTCACAACCAATTCAGTTATGGAACAAATACAAAGACGACATACGTGAAGATATCTTGCATCGCTTGTACATTCGAACGAAGAATCCCGACATGCAACTAACCGATGAAATATATAATGAAGTATTGATTCTGATTGAGGATCAGTGCTTGACTATTGCAAACAAGCTACTGATTGAAGTAGGAATGATTGCACCAAATCGATCGATGCACCATGCATCCAACCAAGAATTAAATCGAGAGCTGCAATACTATGTTGATACATTGCAGGAATTCTTTTGAAATAATGTGCCGTTGCTGAATGAAAAGCAAAAACAAAAATACGAAACATTTATGCAAGCAGTGGACAATAATACTGGTGTCTATTCTTCCTGGACGCACCTGGAGGAACAGGGAAATGTTTGTCATTTCATTGATGTTGGCCACTATTCGATCAAGATGTGACATCATAGCTTTGGCGTTAGCATCATCTGGAATTGCGGCGACTCTTCTAGATGGCGGTCGTACTGTACATTCTGCGCTTAAGTTGCCACTCAATTTAAACACAATTGATACTCCAACATGCTATATTTCCCGATCCAGTCCCTCGGAGGGTACATTTAGCGGTCTTTATAGAACCTCCACTATCTAGACCTGTGCAACTGGGGGTATAAGGAAGCCCAGTCCCCTGCAGTCAGCAAGGGTACAACTGAAAGCTCCACGTTATTTCCACGGGAATCAGTGAGCTCGCAGAGTTCCGCTATTTGTCTCTTTAGACATTTAGCTGTTCTCTGGCTGATTATTGAGGTTGGCCCTTTTGGGAGTATCGTGGTGGTTGTGGTTTCGCGGCCCCATAACAGGTCAGTTTTATATGGTGGCCAGGATCATTTCACTTTTAATAACACCTACCTGGTGGAATGATCCTAGTGAGCATGCTAGACATGTGTTTTGGACAGGAGTTGGATAGTCTCCAAGTTTTCAACAAGGAGTGGTGGTTTGCAGCCCTGCTCTGGAATCATTGAAATTGCTACTAGAAAGGACCTGTTGCTAGAATTAGACTTCGGCCTCCTAGGGCGTAAGTGGCGCCAGGCGCAGAAGAAAATCTTATCACGTAATTTCCCGATCCAGTACAATGGGCAAACTGTTGATGCAATGCAAGCTCATTGTTTGGGATGAGTGCATAATGGCACATAAGAAATCACTTGAAGCACTTAACTTCACACTGATGGATCTTCGGCGAAATAACAACATCTTTGGCGGCTTGATGATATTGTTGGCAGACGATTTCAGGCAGACATTGCCAGTAATTCCCCATGCAACGCCTGCAGATGAATTGAATGCTTGCCTGAAGGCATCACCTTTGTGGAATAACGTAAAAACATTATCGCTAACCACTAATATGAGAGTTCAACTTTAAAATAATCAAAGTGCTGCACAATTTTCCAAACAATTGCTAGCTGTTGGAAATGGAGAAGTCCCAGCTGATGCGACAGCTGGATTAATTACTCTTACCAACGACTTTTGCCGATTTGTAGACTCTCAATTAGCTCTTATTGAAAATGTTTTCCCAAACATTAGTGAGAATTATCAGAATTATGCTTGGTTAGGTAAACGAGCAATTCTCGCCGCAAAGAATAATGATGTTGTACATACACTGAATTTCACCATTCAATCAAAAATCGATGGCGATTTGGTGGCATACAAATCCGTTGATTCTATAACAAATCCCGATGATGCAGTAAATTATCTAACGGAGTTTTTGAACTCTCTGGAGTTACCAGGATTTCCACTGGTTCAGTTATTATGATATTGCGTAATTCGAATCCACCGCGACTTTGCAACGGTACTCGACTTGCGGTGAAAAGACTAATGCCGAATTTGATTGAGGCAACCATTATTACCGAAAAGTACGCAGGTGAACGATTACAATTTAAGGTTCGCCTTGCGTTCGCAATGACAATTAACAAGTCGCAAGGCTAATCATTGTTTTTCACATTGCGTGTTCACGAGTTGGGAAACCATCGGTTTTATTTGTGTTAACGTCAGACCAAAAAACAAAAAATGTGGTTTACCAAAGAGCACTTCAATGAAACGGTTAATTTGCGGACACGTACATATAACGCTTCGTTTCAGTATTTACTTTGGATTCACTTTCATTTTTTACCTAGAGAAGTTCAACTAAATTCCACTTAATTTTTTAACCTTTTGAGTTTTGAATTTGGAACGTGCTTTTTTGTTGTTAAACAAGTGTGAGGTTCCTATACCGTGATGTACGTGCATAGATGCAAAATTTAACATTAACGCTATTGCCACTGTTGCCTGGATACTTTTTTTCTCTTATGAAATTAAAGTTTTGAAACATTTTCGTTAACATTGAATAGGAAACCCGTTGTTATTTTGGGAAAATTGGTCTATTGGATTGTTAACAGTTTTTAACTTGCGATAAATATTCAGTTCCTAAATGGTGTGGTTTCATTGACCCTGTTCCGAATATATTTTATTTGTTTTTAATTTTATTATACGTTGTTTTTAACCACTTTTTCGACGAAACCTTTGCTGTTGCGGATGTTTTTGGATTAAACATATGATGTTGGTTTTTTACTTAACTTCCAGTTGGTTCTAGTGATTTTTCGTTTTTACCGATGTTAAAGCAGGAGCGGGTAATATTTCAGCAAAGATATTTAGTTTTCTCTTCGTATACTAAGAATGGCTGACTTGGATAATTATACGTGCCTCAGACCGCGTGGTTGAATTTCACGCTTATTTTTCTGGTCTTTCTCATTTCTCAGTATGACCATACTGTCCATAGCCTAGAGATTCAAAAACATGAAATCGGTCACCTTTGGACAGCACTACGCCCTTCATATGATACTCTTTTAGGAAAAATCGCTACTCTAGGAGAAGAAGTTAACATAGAAACCGTAAGGAACAAGTTTTATTTTGCATATAATACTCACCTCAAATGTCTCTCGAACGAGCTTCTCGATTCCTTTAAAACCCAATCTCCTCATGCCTACGATGTTAAAGGTTATATTGTTCCTACGGTGACACGAATTAATTTACTACCGAGCGACATGGACAATTTCAATGGTGATTACACATCATGGCCAATTTTTAGATACAAGTTTTTGGCATTGTATGGTGGACAGGAAATTTCCGGATGTCGAAAAACTCTGCCATCTGCTTAAGAAGAGCAAAGGAGAAGCTCACGAAATTGTAAGATCTTGCCCATTTGCAAATGTTTGTTGGTTTGGCGTAGACGAATTTAGAAAATCGCTATGAAAACATAATTGCGCAATTGAAAACTCTTTTCGGTCATTCACACATCGCTAGGGAGTCAGGTCCTAATATTAAAATTCTCCAAAGAACGATAAACAATTGTGTCACCAATTTATCCTTGCTCAGTATAGAAACTGACAACTGGGATGTAATTTTTATTTATATTTACTCCACCTGTTTACCAGATTTTTTATGGGAACAATCCCTCAGAAACAGCAGTGACTTGTCCACTTGGAAGGATATGGATCTCTTTTTGACGAGTCGTTTCCACAGTTTGGAATCAGTAAGTGACGTTCGCTCTTTCTATCCTTCTCAAAATTCTACTAAAAAAAGGTCAATGTAAAACTGACGATTACCGCGATTCCCGAAAAATAAATACTTTTCACATGAATGTTTCGTTAAATAAAGTTACGTGCTCATTATGTCAGGATGCTCATCATCTGCGCTTATGTCCCGTCTTCTTGCACATGCCTGTTGATGAACGATTTTGCTTTCTCTGTCGATCCTCGTATCATCTGATATTGCTTCACTTACCATTCAATCTACGAGTAAGCCCTCTCATTCGAACCCCCATAATCAGCCAACTACGTCATCTGAAGCGGCTAAGATTTGTCGAACCTATGTAACTCATTTACAGTCCACACAGTCAAACTTAACTCTTCTTGGAACAGCGGAGGTTGGTATAAGCGTAGGAGATTTTACATGCAAACTAATAGCGCTTATAGACGCGGCATCAGAAGCCACTTTTTTTTCAGAATCTATTCAGAAAAGACTGTTGCTACCCTCCAGAGTTTC
This sequence comes from Trichopoda pennipes, assembly GCA_030448955.1. Classification (NCBI taxonomy): domain Eukaryota; kingdom Metazoa; phylum Arthropoda; class Insecta; order Diptera; family Tachinidae; genus Trichopoda; species Trichopoda pennipes. The sequence goes on along the minus strand of JASKUP010000026.1, from coordinate 2,179,773 downwards.
TCAAACTGATATCGTAGGTCGCGCTTGTTCACCCTCCTCCACCTCTACCAAGACCACGTTTTTTAACAACGTTGATCTCGACCATCTGTTAAAGCACTTTTGGGAAATGGAGGAAGTATCTCGTGCTCCACAGATTTCCGATGACGACAAATTTTGTGAGGATCTTTACAAGAGTACTAGGTATCGTAACGAAGCCAGGCGGTTCGTCGTTTCCCTTCCATTTGTCAGTACATTTCCTAATCAAAAAAGTCTTGGACAATCCAGTAATATTGCCTTGTCCCAATATACTCGGAACGAAGCATGCTTGTGTAAGCATATGGACTCCAAATCTAAATATGATAATGTCATAATGGAATATTTAACCCTCAATCATATGAAAGTGGTTCCCGTAGACCTTTCTGCTCACCCCAGTTCTTATTACTTACCCCATCATGCCGTGGTGAAGCCCGATAGTACTAGAAACCATCTCATTACTGTACTTAAGTCTGCTGGATTCCTTTTAAGAAAGTGGACAGCGAACGACACACTCATATTGAAAGATTTTCCCCCCGAATACCTCCTAGATATAGAGTATTTGAATTCATGTCAGATCTTGTACATCGAAACCCTTAGGTTACGATGGAACGCTGGAAGTGATAACATTTACTTTAGCCCCACAAAACATCTTAGTACTGACAACACAACAAAAAAAACAGTACTCTCGGAAATAGCCAAGTTATTTAAACCCGCTGGATGGTTGGCTCCGAAGTTGATTGTTCAAAAATATTGATGCAACAGATCTGGAAGGATAACACTGATTGGAATAAAACCATAACACCTGAAACTCTTAAACAGTGGGACGACTTTCTCGAAGACTACCCGAATATCGATCGAATAAAAATTCCCAGATTTATAAACTATCATGCATCTAGTTCTGCAGAAATACACGGCTTTTGTGACGCATCAGATAAGGCCTATGCTGCCACTTTTTATCTACGCAGTGAATCATCTGATGGGAAAGTATATACACATCTCTTGTCATCAAAAACGAAAGTTGCCCCTATTAAGTTCATAACATTACCCCGAAAAGAACTTTGTAGTGCCTAACTATTGGTAAAAATGACTTCCTTTAAAAAATTATCGCGTGTGTATGTGGACTGATTCAACTATCATATTAGCTGGTTGCAGAAACCTGCTTGCCATTGGAACACATTTGTGGCTAATCGTATTTCTTCTATTTTAGAGAATTCAGGTGCCAATATTTAGTCGCATGTAGAGTCTACGGATAACCCTGTAGATGTGGCATCTCGCGGTTGACCTTCAAATCATCTCACTTTCGCCACAAGTGAAGAAAAAAAACCATTCGATCCCATGTCACTAAAGTTTGTAATTCGGATGTTTTAAAAAGTTTTTCAGATCTACCTAGGACTATGATAGTTTTATGTTACATTTTCTCATTTTTCAGAAGCATTCATCACGCACACAGGGAGAATTATGAACATGACTCGATTTCTCTGACACGAACAGAAATTCATTTTATTAAAACTATGTCAGCGTTTGTATTTTTCTGTCTACGATATTATCTCAAACGGATCTCTATTGCCGAAAAAGAGTCCCTTACTTCGTTTCAACCCTTTTATGGATAAATTTAGAATCATTCGGGCCAATAGTAGGCTGTCTCAGTCTTTCACTCTTAAATATAACAAAAAATTCCCCAAGATTGCAGTATTCAGGAAGGTTTACCATTTTGCATGTGAAAATGGTTCACAAATACTCGATCCACGGTGGAAACTTGCTAATGACTCGATTAACGTGTACTGAATTTCGGGTGCCGTAATTAAGAAACTTAGTGAAAACGATTATCCATAACTGCAAAATATGTATTTTACATAGGCATCAACAAAGTTGGCAAATCATGGTTGCGCTTCCGGCAGAGCGATCGTCAATATCTCGTTCTTTTACATATACTGGAGTAGATTTCGCCGGCACTTTTGACATAAAATCTTACTCAGGACGAGGGTTAAAAATGTCTAAGGGTTATGTACTGGTGCTTGTGTGTTTCTCGACTAAGGCTATCCATTTAGAGGTTACTTGCGAAATTTCTACAAATGAGTTTTTAACAGCCTTCGCCCTTTTTTCTCTCGCCGGGGTTGCCCCGCTTCAATGTACTCAGACAACGGCATTGTTTGCATTGGAGCTGCGAGAACGCGTCCAATTTCTATAAGAAGTGCGCCATAAACTCATTGCCCGACACAGGTTTCAGAATATTGACTGGCATTTTATATCCCCTGGTGCTCCGCACATGGGGGGATTGTAGAAAGCAGGCGTTAAAAGTTCTAAATCCCATTTGAAAAAACTTGCCACAGCCACAGGAGTTAAACACTATGCTGGTTCGTGTTGAAGGTTGTTTAAATTCTAGACCCCTTTGTCCCATCAGCAACGACCCCGCAGATTTAAATGCTTTAACCCATGGTCATTTATTAGTGGGATCTCCCCTTCTATCCCCTGCAGAACAAGATGCTACTGAAGGATCATTGAGCTTGTCCAATAGGTGGCAGAAACTTAAAATACTACATCACCAGCTCGCATTGATATGGAAGGAAGATTACCTCACGTAATTGCACAAACGTAACACATGGCAGTACCCCACACGTGACTTTGTCCACAACGATTTGGTTGTTGTAAAACGTGAAAACTTACCCCCAACTCAATGGCAACTGGGACGAATCGGAAGCGTCATGTCAGGGTCTGATTCTAAACTAAGAGTTGCACAAGTTCGCAATTCAAGAAAAATATTTAGAACAAGGCCTAAACATTGAGGAGTCAAAGCAAGGGGAAGGGAACACAAATGATGGAAATACTGCAAGAAGATTTTTTTCAGATCCAGATACTGCAGCATCTATCACAGGAGTAGTTTTGTAACTAATAAGGAGATTCAGTATTATTTTACAAGTTCTAGCATGCAGCAGAAAGATAAATACAAAAAAGTTTAGAGAGTACGCCAAAAACAGCTATACTTTACAAAGAAAAATATTCCTGGACACATATGCCATCTACAGTTTATAAAATTTTGTACCATGGGGAACAAATAATGCAACAGAATATTCTACCAGTAGCAGATCTATCTCAACAGGTGCAAGAAAAACGAAACAAAGACTATACATTCTTTCGCGGGCACAACAACAATACAATTTCTAGATTTTGTACTAATGAAGACGATTGTTATTTTATTATGCACATCAGATCCCTATATCTCCATTATCCGGCAAAAAATGGAAAACTGCTTCTATTGAACTAGACGTAGAAGCTAAACTTCTAGAAGATGAAAAACAAGGCTATTTAGAAGAAATATTTAATAAAATTGTTTAATTAATATAAATTTTTCCAAACACAAGAGTTATCTGTAAGTATTTCATCCTTTTAAAATTTTTTGTACATTAATAAAGTATTAATCAATTTACAATAAAAGCTTACATATATGAGTAGTATTTATGTTTATTTCGGACTTAAATACTTCCTTATCTAAAGTAAATTTGAACCAATGAATATATTTTTTGTGTTTGCTACTTAATGAGCTAATTTTTAACTCAAATTGTATCAAAATACCAACCTTTGGCCTTCGTACTAAACATTTCACGGGGGCCAAGCTTGTCCCTATCGGACTAAAATTAAGTTTTTAAAAGGTATAAGTTCTGAACGTGAATCAAAATATAAGACTTTATCTAAAACAAACTCAGCTAAAACTTATAATGTATTTTTACACCTATCAGAACTATTTTTCTAACCGCTCGTTTTTAAATTTTTACCTTAAACGGAAGCCTATGATCTCACCTAGTAGACAAAAAATATTAGGTGCCCCTGTAGGCTAGGAGGTAGTGTACTAGCTTGTAAATATGGGGGTTGTGGGTTCGATTCCCAACGAAGACCTTGGTTTTTTTCACTACAAAAGATTAAAATTGACTGTCGGTGGAGCTGCTCAGCGATGAAGGCATAGTCACTGGTCGCTGTTGCTGTCTTTATACGGCAGTTAATTTCCGACTATCCTTCTGCTTTCACCACCTGTTTCATCTCTTCTCTATCCCTTTCCTAAAGAAGGTAGCACGGTACTTGACTAAATAAGCATTGTTGCCTGAAGTGCTACTTCTCTTTATAAAAAAAAAAAAAAAAAAAAAAAAAAAATTACGATTTGTTTAAAAGTTATATATTTTTGACCACCTTCTCGTAAAATGGTCCACTGTCCAACGTTAATTTAAAGGTTATCATGAATTTTCTGAAAATATACATTTAAAAACCTAGAGAGATTGAAACGATATACAATTGTTACAAACTTTTGAGTTTTTATTAATATTGTTTAATAATTTTTTCTTAATATTGTATTTTCTTGCGCTGAATAACACGTGTAATATACATACATATATATTCTCAAGCGAAGATAATTGAAAGAATATTTTTCTGCATGAATTATTTCATCAAATTGATTATAGATTTCTTAACACAAACTCTTAAATTTCAATGGCAACCTTATGGTGCTATAAGAAACTGTATGTAAGAAATTTATTAGTGAGACAAAATAAAAGTATTTATTTAAGAAAATTTTGCTGATCCTTGTTTTACTATATTTTGTAGAAATAATATTTAAAATTTAAGACTCAGTGTGATATGCTTATTATTGAATTAACATATTTAATCGAATTTCTATATTTTTCTTTGTAATTAATCGACTTGCAAGTAATTAGCATATCCAAAAAAAAAAAACTGGTCTCAAAGCGCGGTTATCGAAAATTAATTTTGAAGTTCGGCTTAACAAATATCTGAAGCCAAATTGATTAAATGAGAGTATTCATAGACACAACACAGCAAAATGACAACAAACCTATATCTTTCATCGAAAAAAATAATTTTGCATAGGGCAATTGAAGCAGTATTTTTAACGTTGGCCAATGTTCATTTAATATACAAATAAAATTTAAACGTACAAATAAATTTTAAATCCCATTGAACCTTTTTTTATACATTACATTATACCAAAGTCATTGCATTAATAAATTTCACTGAACATTTAAATAAAATTTAAAATCCCTGTGAGGATTACAAAACTAAAATAAAAGAAGGTATAATAGCAGTTCGCTAATTCGCAGAACACGGTTATTTTCCTTTCCTTATTTATTTCCTTATTTGCAATACTCCTCTTTCCTCCTCCCAATAACCGAATTTCCTAGCTCTGGTACAATGCATTACATGAGGAGGGGTCATCCCCTGAGTGCAGGTCCGAACGAAAAAACAAAATAATAATTATTAGAAGATCATTAAATCAAGTGACATTAACTCAAATCTGAATAAAGGGAAAAAAGGTTTATTACCAATTATGAAATATTTGTATTTTGTAGATTGTACAGAAAATAATTGTTTTTTTTTAAGAATCAGGCGAGCGGATCCCTCTTAAATAGGCGGATGAATTCATTTTCGACTTGCAAGATTTGGTATCGTTTTGTTGTTGTTGAGGTCGACAAATTAAACTTATAATTAATCTTACCGGAGAATGTAGTAAATATGTCCAAAACATTCAATGACTGTCTCTTAGCGATAAAAGTTCAGAATATTCATTTTATGTTCTAGTAGACTTCCCAGAGAAACATTTTCATTATGGGAACATTACCTAGAATTTAATAGAATAGAATATTAATTTTAAAATTGTCCTCGATTTTTAAGTTTTAATCCTCAAACTAGAAATCACTTTGGATCCAATAATAGAGATATTCCTTAACTATTTAGCTTACAGTCCTAGTAAATTTACATTTTACAATTGCAAAAACAAACATTTTTTATTTAATTTTTTTAGAGCTACCCCTTCTAGCTTGACTCCAAATATCACTGGAAAATCCAAACTTGAAACTCAAGCACAAACCAAGGAAAGAAAATTGTTGCGACATGCACACCTTGATAAATACTCAAAAAAAAATATTTAAGGCACGTGCTTTTTTGGGCCAAGAAAATTTGTCACTATCTATTATCTCAATCCACCGTTTTTGTCTCCTCGTTTTCAATTGGTGCATATGAGATTACTTCCGATTCCATTGGTGATCAATTGAGAAAGTTCTGGAAGCAATAAAAAGTCCAAGAAGGCTATCAAATGATTCAAATAAATATACCCTAAAGCAACTTACATACTCAAAAAAGAAACTTGTGTTGATGTTGTATATCAGAATGTCACGATGTACAATCTGCAGTGGATTCGTTGTCATACCTTATTTCAGTTCTAACAATCGTTGGATTTCCTCTAAAATAGATATATTCTAACTGTCCGGTAGTTTTAAATTCTGTTCCTAAAGAAGACCTGATGGACTGCGATCTTGTGCGACGAAGAAAGAAAGTTCAATGGAATTCATTATCTGATTGCTTTTCGTATACTTCTACACCCATTCCACCTTCAAACTCTATTGTTAAAAGGCAAATTGCAACAACTTTGGATAGACAGCGCTGGCTGCGATGAGAATGTAAAACCAACCATATTAGCTAGCTAAAGAAATTTTGCCGAGAATCTTCCCAAATTTCTAATTTAAAAATTTCCCCGATTGATTTTATACAAATTCAAATCAAACTCAAAGTGGTGAAAAAGTCACTTCACATCTTTTCGTATCAAAGACAAAGCTAGCCCCTTTAGATCCAGTTAGTCTTCCTGTTATTTTTATGAACAGATTCTTCCATTGTTTTAGGTTGGTTGGGAAAACCGCCAAATACTAGGAGAAATGATGTAGCAAACCAAACCTCTAGAATAATGAAAAATGTTGGAAATGTCTTTTGGCGCCACGTACGATCCTCGGAAAACCCTGCAGATTACGGATCTCATGGTTGTGTTGCTCATCAGCTTTTTTATATGTGCTTCGAACTTTTAAAGACCAACTGATAAAATATAGCTAACCGTCAGATGGAACTTCCAACGCTGCAACAATACAAATGCGGAATATTTAATTTTAAGAAAGTGGATAATAAATAATACTGTTACGTTTATACCTTTTATAAACGTTTTACTGTTACTGAGTTCTTTATTGCAAAATAAATAACACCAGATATTAGAATTTTCAAATTAATTACAAGTTTATTTACTTTGTGTGTAAGATTTTTACGTTGGCACTACACCGCAATTAACTAAAGACGCAAGTCTTTACATCACGAGGTTTATGTTTTAACTAACTAACTATCCACTCAAACGCTGACTTTTATATTTGTCCGCTATTTTATTCATTCAATGTATAGGCGCCTGTTGGTCTGTGTGTAGTTAAAGTAAATAAACTCGTTAATTTAAACTCTAAACTCTGTTAATATTTATTTTGCAATAAATGATTCAGCAAAATTTTATAAAAGGTATTAAAGTAACAACTGGTAGCAGAAGTGAAATTGCAAAAAAACAAACCACAATGAAGTTGGAAGAACTGAAACTTGAGCAGCTAAAGAAGGGGTGACCGGAGGTTCATTCTATACTTGCGGCTATGATGGCGACGATGAATGTAGCATGGTACTTGACTAAATAGGCATTGTTGCCTGAAGTGCTACTTCTCTTTAAACAAAAAACAAAAATACTTGGGGCATCGTGCAATAGCAGAGGGCATATCAACTGACGAGGATAAAGTATTAGTAGTAAAGATTTGGCCTCGTCCACAAAATCTTCATGAGCTACGTAGTTTCCTGGGGCTTTGCACATACTTCAGGCGATTCATGCCGAACTTTGATCAAGTGGCTGCCAGCTTGCATGAGTTAAAGTGGGGCAGCAGAAGAGGCGTTTCAGAGGCTAAAGGAGCTTTTGTGTACAGCACCAGTCGTCGCCTGATAGCTGGATATGAGTACATATTGGATACAGATTCAAGCAGCTACTGAATAAGAGGAATGGTTTTTCAGGCGAATAATGGGATGGAAAAAGTTATTGGCGACTATGGCAGAGTATTTCCAAGCCCAAAAAAAATGTTTGCGTAACACAATCAGGACTTTTAGCCGTACTGGAGTGTGTTCAACATTACCGCAAATACTTTTATGACCAACATTTTATCACCCCGCATTACGGTGGTTGCTGCAGTTTAAAAACCCCGAAGGGCAGCTTGCACGCTGGATTGAACGTCTGCAGAGCTATGACTGTTATTTTTATGAACAGATTCTTCCATTGTTTTAGGTTGGTTGGGAAAACCGCCAAATACTAGGAGAAATGATGTAGCAAACCAAACCTCTAGAATAATGAAAAATGTTGGAAATGTCTTTTGGCGCCACGTACGATCCTCGGAAAACCCTGCAGATTACGGATCTCATGGTTGTGTTGCTCATCAGCTTTTTTATATGTGCTTCGAACTTTTAAAGACCAACTGATAAAATAAAGCTAACCGTCAGATGGAACTTCCAACGCTGCAACAATACAAATGCGGAATATTTAATTTTAAGAAAGTGGATAATTAATAATACTGTTACGTTTATACCTTTTATAAACGTTTTACTGTTACTGAGTTCTTTATTGCAAAATAAATAACACCAGATATTAGAATTTTCAAATTAATTACAAGTTTATTTACTTTGTGTGTAAGATTTTTACGTTGGCACTACACCGCAATTAACTAAAGACGCAAGTCTTTACATCACGAGGTTTATGTTTTAACTAACTAACTATCCACTCAAACGCTGACTTTTATATTTGTCCGCTATTTTATTCATTCAATGTATAGGCGCCTGTTGGTCTGTGTGTAGTTAAAGTAAATAAACTCGTTAATTTAAACTCTAAACTCTGTTAATATTTATTTTGCAATAAATGATTCAGCAAAATTTTATAAAAGGTATTAAAGTAACAACTGGTAGCAGAAGTGAAATTGCAAAAAAAAAACCACAATGAAGTTGGAAGAACTGAAAGTTGAGCAGCTAAAGAAGGGGTGACCGGAGGTTCATTCTATACTTGCGGCTATGATGGCGACGATGAATGTAATTTCACAAATGACAAATTTCTAGATGTCATTCAAGAAAGCTCCAGAATCAACAGTGCGAAAATTGATCCCAAACATGACAAACTTCTAAGTGTCATTCAAGAAAAATCTAGAAAAACTTGTAAGTAAGGTAAACGAGAAATTTCAAGAAATATCAAAAATATTCGGCAAACGAGTGGAAGCTGTGGAACAGAGAGTCAGCGAATTTGACGAAAAGTTATCTGGCCTAGAGAGAAAAATGGACGGAGAATTGCATTAAATAAAAACGAAAATGCACAACCACCTAATTTAAGAAGGACCGGTGAGAGTCGCCTCTGAACACTCCAGCAAGATAAACAACCCGAGTTATGACGGTAGCTTACCGCTTAATGTAATTAAGTTCCAGTTCGAAACGGTGGCCAACATAAATAGATGCAACAATGAAGAGAAAGCTGTTGAGCTAATTGTGGCCTTAAAAGGTGCAGCTGCCGAAATCCTCGAAAGTTTACCGCAGAAATAATTTCGAGGTCCTAATGATGGCCTTACAACGCAAGTACGACGGCGAGCATAAAAGAGAACTCTATACAATGGAGTTACAAGGCAAGGTGCAGAAGGTAAATGAGACGCTGAAAGATTTTGCCACGGAGATTGAACGTTTGATGCATCTTACTAATCCAGGTGAACATTTTAAAATTAAAACATTTGTGAATGGCATAAGGGATTCAGATATTAAATATGCAGTTTTTGCAGCGCAGAAAGCATTCTTCACCGAAACTATCTCGCATGCATTGGCCCAGGAGACCGCTAAAGTTATCTCAAAGCCACAAGTTTACAAGGTACGCCGTCTTTAGGCGGATACGGAAAGTTGCGGAGATAAAAGAAATGATTGAGCACCTACTGGAAAAAGGAAGTAGGTCACGCGCCAAATGCTTCAGTTGATTTAAGGTCAGAAATTTTCAAAGCAGCTGCCGATCTGCTAAAAAAAAGTCTAGACCTCCTTCACCTCCAAGGGACAACAAACGGACAAACAACACCAAATCGCATGAGTCACCGTTAAACTAAAGCGAAACAGCGTAGAGTGGCATAAGCTAGCTCCCACATCCGATGGTCCCGCAATCTACGTTTCCGTCATACAACCGAAAAATAATAACCTATCTGCAGGTTGATCAACGGGAAGAAGCAAGCCCTCTCCATAGACACAGGCGCAGTGGAGCCGTTAAATAATGCAGCGTAGATAACGTGTTTCTGACGCTGATATAGAGGATGAAGTTATTGTCGGTGCATATTACATGATAGCTTAGGGTATTAATCTGAATATAGGGCAGCAGATAATGATCTGGCGCAACTTGGAGATCTCCTTAAATGTTGGATATGACATCAGGGACGCAGTAAGGAAACTATTTGCCGTCGAACACCAAAAATTACCACCTCTGGCGGAAACTGTAGCTTGGGCACGGGTGGAGGCGGATTGTGCGGACAACCGGTTGTTGGTGGTAAAACCAGAAGAAGTAAGGAACGATGTGATAAGAGCTCACGCTCTCGTGAAATGCTGCAACAATGGAAAAGTCCCTGTGAGAGTACTAAATCTGTCCAGCAGCGTAAAGACGATTGGCGAAAATGCAAAAATCGGTCGATGTGAGCCGGGAGCAACCGTAATTAATTGTGCGGCATATTCAATATGCCCCAAAATTACAGCTAAAGAGCGCGATTCTCTAGCAAAAGAGGTGGATGAATGGGTAGCAGAACTAAAACCTCCCGACAGAAATAAATCGAAGCAGTTGCTAAGAAAACATACCGTCGTATTCGCCCTAAATAGCAAAAGCCACGGTAGAACAGCAGTGGTGAAACATGAAATAAATACTGACAAAGCGAGACTCATAAAACAAGCACCCAGGAGTGTTGCAAAAAAAAACGTGGTCAAAGAGCTGATTAACGAAATGGAACGGAGCGGAGTGATTGAGCCATCTTCGAGTCCATGAAGCTTGCCGATAGTGTTAATAAAGAAGCACGAAGGCAGCATCAGATTTTGCGTCTTTTTATTATATCTGGATAACATAATCGTGATGGAAAAGGCTTCTGATGAACACCTCAAAAACCAGGATTAAGTTTTTAAACGTATAGTGGCTGCAGGACTTAATTTTGCTGCCCCTGTAGGCTAGTAGGTAGTAGTCAGTATGGAGGTTATGGGTTCGATTCCCAACGAAGACCTTGGTTTTTTTTCACTACAAAAATAAAAATTGACTGTCGGTGGGGCTGCTCAGCGGTGAAGGCACTGGTCGCTATGGTGTCTTATACGCCAGTTAATTTCCGACTATCCTTCTACTTTCACCACCTGTTTCATCTCTTCGCTATTTCTTTCCTAAAGAATGTAGCATGGTACTTGACTAAATAGGCATTGTTGCCTGAAGTGCTACTTCTCTTTAAACAAAAAACAAAAATACTTGGGGCATCGTGCAATAGCAGAGGGCATATCAACTGACGAGGATAAAGTATTAGTAGTAAAGATTTGGCCTCGTCCACAAAATCTTCATGAGCTACGTAGTTTCCTGGGGCTTTGCACATACTTCAGGTGATTCATGCCGAACTTTGATCAAGTGGCTGCCAGCTTGCATGAGTTAAAGTGGGGCAGCAGAAGAGGCGTTTCAGAGGCTAAAGGAGCTTTTGTGTACAGCACCAGTCGTCGCCTGATAGCTGGATATGAGTACATATTGGATACAGATTCAAGCAGCTACTGAATAAGAGGAATGGTTTTTCAGGCGAATAATGGGATGGAAAAAGTTATTGGCGACTATGGCAGAGTATTTCCAAGCCCAAAAAAAAATGTTTGCGTAACACAATCAGGACTTTTAGCCGTACTGGAGTGTGTTCAACATTACCGCAAATACTTTTATGACCAACATTTTATCACCCCGCAGTACGGTGGTTGCTGCAGTTTAAAAACCCCGAAGGGCAGCTTGCACGCTGGATTGAACGTCTGCAGAGCTATGACTACAGCATTGTGCACAGGGAAAGCGAAAAACGCAATAACACAGATCCCCTTTCAAGACGCCCATGTAACGTAGAGTGCTGGCATTGCACCAAAGTTGAGGGAAGGAGTCCATCCTTGATGTGAGCCGTATCCAAATTGGCACACGAGAAGAATGATGTAAGGCCTAAAAGAAGGATCCCATTTTGTCAAAATCGAACTGGGATCAGTGGAATAGAGTGGTAAATGAATGCCCATATCGAAATTGGAAAAGTGCAGATGAAAAACAACAACGGACTTAATCGTCGTGCCAAGTTGCCGGATAAAAGATGTAATGAAACATGGTAAAAAGATTCAATCGCACCCTAGAAGAATATCTCAGAAAAGTGGTCAGTACATATCAAAAGGATTGGGATGTACCAAAGTTTATTCTAGCATACCGATCAGCTATCCACGATTCAACATCATGTAGTCCAGCAAAAATCGTGTTTGGGACAGAGCGAAAACTACCAACCAACTTAGAATTTTGTATCAAACCCATTACTGCATACTTCATGAGTTTGTCTGCAATCGCATTAAAATGTTCAGCAATAAAATGAAAACTAGGCATGATCAGACAGATTTAAAAAAGGACAACTGGTTCTGCTACTTAACACACAACGAAAAAAAGGACTGTCTCCCAAATTGCAAACCCACTGGGAAGGACCACACAAGGTGATAAAGAAATCGAAGGACTTGCTTTATCGGATACACAAATATCAAAGTCCGAGGTCTAAGATGGAAGTATCCACTTGGAGGGGCTGTCCAAGTATGGCCGAAGGAATACTGAGCCTGTTCGAGACGAAAAGGCTTAAGTGGACGGCAGTGTTATGGATGCGACTTGCTTAAGTTGTTAAAGAAAATAATTATCAACTGGGTATGCTGTTTACTAACTGCGTAGTTTGCTAAGAAATCTTACACACACAATACAACAACAACTGGGTATGCTGTTTACTAACTGCGTAGTTTGCTTAGAAATTGTATACACGCAAGACAACAACAACTTTCTAGTTACAAACTGCGCAGAAATTTTATACACGTGTAATAATAAAAGGTGCTACTATTTAATTGAATTTATTTTTATTTTCAATTTATTTAGTTTAATCTTATCACGTTCCTTTTCTCATCTGCTCAGCGGGGAGCAGTAGATTATTTCAAGCTCAACTAGGAGCTAGAACGTGCAGACAAAGATTATTATTAAGATTCCCAATTGCAGTCGTTTATATACTGACTGTGAGAAGAGTTCTAATAGTCTAGTACTTAATTTATTAATGTTAATTATATACAAATATTATTATAAATATTATTGTCAACGCGAAAAGTTGCATTTAATTTAGGAATGTTTTCCAAAACAAATGTATCACCTGAAACACACAACAACAACACAAGCAAAGTCTATCCGCTGCATTTAAACTGAAGGTCGTTTAATCGTCGACAGCACAAAAACAGCGGACATGTTTGCGCTGCTAGTGCATTGCATTTTTATTAATTTGATATCTTCTTTGCTTGTTTGTTTCTGATTGTTTGTGTGAACATTCATAATATGTATTAGGGTGGTCCCACTACATCTCCACTTTTCGCAAGGATGTTCATATAACGGTAGTTCTATGGACATTCTTTTACATTGTATTATGAATTAAGGTTATTTAGTTCTGTTCTTAATTTTTAGTAATCTTAAGTGTACTCCGGAGTAATATATTAATTTATTGTATAATTTAAGTCTATTCTTATTTATTATTTGTGTTTTTTTTTTTTGTTTTCTTATCTTCTATAGTTACATTATTTCTTAAGTCTATTTTCTTAATTTTATATGGTTACGTTAATTATTAAGTATATATTCTTAATTATGGACCTTTATATTAAATTTGAGAATGTGTTGGGTCTCATTTCTAAGTAAACTAATGTACTATATTCCAAAATGTTCTGTTACTGTAGGATCTGGGAAAAGGACCTTTTAAATGTTCTGTTATCTCCGATCTTTGACACGTCTGCCATGATCGAACATATTTGGCTACATCCATAGAGATTTTTTTTTCCAATAATAATAACAATAATATTCCTTGATCTTATTTAGAGTTCTAGAAACACCTGAATGTCCACCTTTTGAAGGGTCATCTTGGTATTGTTCGACTATTCTCTCTATGGTCTTAGTATTTTCTCCTAGTATCTTTTTCTAATATCTAGGTCACTCTAAATAGTAGCGCTACTACTAAAATATTCATTGCCCTTTTCTCTTAAAATTCATTAATTGAGATAAGTTCTAAAATTTTTTCTTTCCTTATAAAAAATTTACCGGCCATTTTTCCTAGCCTAGGGAATAAATTGTCCTAAGTCAATCTTCCCATTAGTAAATAAGTCACTAACAATTATATTTGTTGTGCTTCTTGACGTCAGTATATATATTGGGCTTATCTGTTCTTCTTTTTGATACTTCCTATTATTAACTTCACCTGCCATATGTCGTGTCTTTCCTATTTATAACGCTGTAGTAATAAGTTATTAGATTTGTCCCTGCCCATGTTATAAAATTTGACTTGTTAAATAAAAATATTCATAGCTATAAAAAAATTAACATATTTATTAAATTTTTAATAAAATTTAATATTAATTAGAAATAATAAACGTAAATATAAAAATATGATAAATTTAATAAACAAATAAAATTTTAATCCTACTTATTAAAAGGATTTTTTTTTTTCTTTTTCGTTCTTCCCTTCTTCTGTTGTATGCTGTCATTTCTGGGGCTGTCATATTTGACCGTTCCACTAATTCTGTCCACTTCAAATTTTATCTAGATTGTCCGCTCTACTAGCATATTTCTTCCTCAACGATCTTTTGTGTAGTAGATAAATCTTTAGAAGCAAATTAGCGGAGGTAATGATTGGTTATATAAGCATCAGCAACCATACCGACTTTATGTCATCCTTGTGGTCGACAATCTCAACATTGTTCACCACATTTGCGTTCGGGTTCTCAAGTTTAGATTCTATCTTACCCATTGTGTCCTGAAAAAGTTTTTCTTTCCGTTCCTGTTATATCTCTTTAAAAAATCTATTCTTGTCCAATTCTAAGGTCTTCTCCTCTTCTGTCCTATTCTGGAATTCTTTTCCCGAATAATCTTTCCAAATTTTGGAGTTGTTTCTCCAATTCTAATTCAAAATTGTCCATTATAAAGGTCCATTTACAAAGGAAATTTTTAATTTAATTAAATTATATTCATTCATTATTAAATTTATTTATAAATTTAAAAGAATTTTCATTATTTAAAAATTATAAAAGGATTTGTTATTAAATTTTAAAAAAGTGTAATATTCTTTAAAATGATTTTTAGATGTTCATTTTTTGTTATTATTAAAATAAATTAAATTATTTTTTTATTTCTATTTCGAAATGTTCATCATAAATTTTTTTTGGAAAGTTCAAGAGGGTATAAAAAAAAATTGTGAACATGGGCGAAGTCGCCTCCGTTCCCTAAGGGTGCGTAATAAAATCGCACTCCTTTTACAAACTAATTATTTATAATTATACTTATTCTTTGATGTTGTTAATGTTGTTGTTGTTGCTGCTGATGATCATGCTGTTGTTGTTGAAATTGATTTTGTTGTTGCCAGCTCCTGTTGCATTATGATGTGTTGTTGCTGTTGTTGTTACTGTTGATTATGTTGATGCTGGTGTTGCTATTATTGTAGGGTTATTGGAACATCTAAAGATTTTGAGGATGATTTTTCCAATGTTTTCTTTTCATCAAGTTCAGCTTCTCTTCTTTGGAGTCCTTGTTTAAAGTGGTGCTATTATCCTCGCCTTTTCTGTGTCTTTTGGCCAGACACTTCTTCTTCCCCTGACGGGACTCGGCTGCCGTCAGAAACCAAAATTAAATTTTTCTTCTTTTTTCTCTTTGTTGTATTTTTTTTTTGTTTACATTCTGGGTGCAGTTATGCACTCGCAGAATTTGGCAGGATCGCCATGTAATAATAAAAAGTGCTATTATTTAATTGAATTTATTTTTATTTTCAATTTATTTAGTTTAATCTTATCACGTTCCTTTTCTCATCTGCTCAGCGGGGAACAGTAGATTATTTCAAGCTCAACTAGGAGCTAGAACGTGCAGACAAAGATTATTATTAAGATTCCCAATTGCAGTCGTTTATATACTGACTGTGAAAAGCATTCTAATAGTCTAGTACTTAATTTATTAATGTTAATTATATACAAATATTATTATACATATTATTGTCAACGCGAAAAGTGAAATGTGACCCATCCTAAGTTGCATTTAATTTAGGAATGTTTTCCAAAACAAATGTATCACCTGAAACGCACAACAACAACACAAGCAAAGTCTATCCGCTGCATTTAAACTGCAGGTCGTTTAATCGTCGACAGCACAAAAACAGCGGACATGTATGCGCTGCTAGTGCATTACGTTTTTATTAATTTGATATCTTCTTTGCTTGTTTGTTTCTGATTGTTTGTGTGAACATTCATAATATGTATTAGGGTTTCCCACTACACACGCAAGACAACAACAATTGGGTATGCTTTTTATTAACTTCGTAGTTTTCTAAGAAAACTTATGCACACAAGACAACAACAACTACCGTAAAATAAATTCCAGGAAGACACTTTATCAGCATAAAAATAAAAATAGAAATACTTACAGACTAACAGGCGCCTATACATTCAATGTGTTGATTCAGAAGTTTTATTAAGAATGATATGAAAATATAAAAATACGATGTTCATCTAATTATTCATTATAAATGTATTTGTAAAAGTTAAATACAAAGGTACGGAAATATAATAGGCAAAAGTAATTGGAAAAATAACAAATCTGCATATGTTTTTTTTCAATTTTAATTAACAATTCCAAAAATCAATCTTAACTTAGGGATTTCACAAATTTCTCATGCTTAATCCAGCTTAAATTCTGAGTTAATATATCTGCAGTTATGTCAGCAGTTCATATATAGCAAAGTTTAATTTGGTTTGCATTTACATGTTGATATTTTACGTCTATGTGTTTGCACCTTCCGTGGAATACCGGATTTTTAGCTAAATGTTGTACACCAATGTTGTCACAACATTGTGTAACAAAAAGTCTCTTTTGGAAGTCTTTTCAAGTATAAAGCTTCTTTACCTGCTGTTGACAAAGCTACGAACTCAGCTTCAATGCTGCTGATTGAAATTGTAGGCTGTTTCTTACCCAGCCTTGTCTTGTCCTCCGGACAACTGGCCCAATCTGCATCGACGTTCGTTCGATTTACAGTATTGCAATCTAAGATGTTTAGTAGACTCCAAATACCTCAGTATACCTTTTACAGCTTTCTCATGCTGTCTTGATTTCTTCTTCTAAGTTTGCAAACCGAATGTAAAATGTCTGGCCTAGTACTAATCACCAAATACCAATCAATGATTGATACCAATTTAATTCTATTTGTTTACAATTTTCGTTTTTGAACGAAATCTGAAAACCTGGATCTAGGGCTTATATGCTGGTCTGCATTTCACCACACCATAGCCTTTTAAGACTTCATTGATATATTGAGTGTGGCCTATACTTATTTTACCAGTATCTCGATTTCGCTCAATCTCCATTCCCAAAAAAGGTTTTACATCTTCATTACCAACTAGTTTAAACTTCTCTGAGATCCTAGTTTTTATCTCCGTGAGATAATTTTTATATGAAGAGGCAATTAAACGTTGACTGCTATAAAATTAAATTTGCCATTCTCATGTAAATACAAGATTCATTGCCACATGGTTATAAACCCATATTTTGAATTGCCTTGTCAAGTGTTGAATTTCAAGAGCATCCTGACTGTTTAAGTCCATAAATTGCTTTTTTTAAGAACAAGACGTTATCTGGATATTTTTCATCAACAAATCCATCTGGTTGCTTCATGTAAACTTCTCCATGCAATGTACTATTCAAGTAAGCAGTTGATATGTCGATGTGATGTTAATACAGCTCTTTTCTGCGGCTAATGCAGGAGAAAATGTCTCTTTATAATCCACCCGAAACTGTTGACTACAGCCTTTTGCTACGAGCTACTTTACTACTTTGCAACCCTTCAAACGTGATATATTACCAACCTCATTCTTTTTTATATTGTACACCCATTTGCTACCAATGGCATTCTTACCAAAGCAATATGTTCCTTTGTCATTGCATCTCTCCACTTGTCTTTGTACTTGCATCCAATAGCATCTTGAAACGTTTGTGGAATTTGAATATCATTTGCAAAATTTAGTCTATCGTACAGCTTTTTTGGACGACCAGCTTTACCTGAGCGAATTATTTTGGGTCTGCCTCGGTTATTTCTTTCATTTTCAGTGGTTTGCACTTCTTGACTTTCATCTTCAGCTTCTGATTCAAAACCGACAAAATCAATTTCATACCTAGATCCATACTCCTCATTAGTTTCACCTTCATCTGAGATATTTTCCATATTATCACTTTCGTGTTCTACCGCGTGAAATTGAACATGAAAGTTTTGAGTATTTTTTAAATTTATGAAATCTGTTTGAGGTTTTCTTCTCTCCTCTACATAAACTCTGTAGACGAATATCCGGCGAAAATATACTCTTTGCCTTTTGCAGAGAATTTTTTAGTTTCTGTTTTATCTAAAGCCACAACTTGAGATCCAAAAATACGAAAATGTGAAACATTTGGTTATCTATTAAACCATACCTGAAAAGGCGTTTTTTTTTGTTGAAGCTTTAGTAACTAAGCGGTTTCTTATGTATTCTGCAGTGTTAACCGCTTCAGCCCATAATACTTCATTTACTCCTGAATGAATAATCATACTCCTTGCTAGTTCTACGATGGTTCTATTTGCGCGTTCTGCAATGCCGTTTTGCTGTGGAGTGTATGGTACTGTCAATTGCCTCTATATACCATACTTGAAAAGGCGTTTTATTTGCTGCAGCTTTAGTAACTAAGCGGTTTCTTATGTATTCTGCAGCGTTAACCGCTTCAGCCCATAATACTTCATTTACTCCTGAATGAATAATCATACTCCTTGCTAGTTCTACGATGGTTCTATTTGCGCGTTCTGCAATGCCGTTTTGCTGTGGAGTGTATGGTACTGTCAATTGCCTCTATATACCATACTTGAAAAGGCGTTTTATTTGCTGAAGCTTTAGTAACTAAGCGGTTTCTTATGTATTCTGCAGCGTTAACCGCTTCAGCCCACAATACTTCATTTTCTCCGGAATAAATAATCATACTCCTTGCCAGTTCTACGATGGTTCTATTTGCGCGTTTTGCAATGCCGTTTTGATGTGGAGTGTATGGTACTGTCAATTGCCTCTGTATACCATATTCTTCTAAGAATTTGTTGAATTGGATATTGACATATTCTTTGCCGTTGTCACTTCTCAGACACTTAATTTTTCAATCTAGTTGGTTCTCCACAAAGGTTTTAAATATATTAAACTTATCAAAAACCTCGCTTTTATTTTTCATAGAATATACAAACATTAGTCTGGAGTGATCGTCAATAAAGAAAACAAAATAACTAGATCCAGCTAGAGATCTGGCAATTGGCCCACAGACGTCAGTATGTATCAAATCTAATTAGTTATCTGCTCTTTGCTGCCTAGAAGGGGGGTGCGGCTTCGAACAAATTTTTGATTTCATACACGTAGTGCAACTTGTTTTTTGGCAATTGCTTTATATTTATACCATTTACCGCAATTACAAACAACAGTTTCTCAGCTACTCCAATGCCAACCTTAGCTAACTTTTCGGAAATTTCCGTTAACGAATTTAAATTCGTTCCGTTATTCTTTCGTAGATTTAATAATTTTTTATATAGACTCACATTTCGCAAAGACCTTTCGGTTTTTATACCTCTTCTAACTTTTTCCGTGCTTCTAGGGCTGTTTCGCAATTTTTTATGTAGTTCAACTGCGTTGTTTTCACCGAAAACATTATCATGGCAAGGGCCTTCTCATTTTTTTTTTGTCCACTGTCCAGATTCGTTGACGCCAGCTGGTTTCACAAGTATCCCTTTCGCAACAGACCACAAGTATTCACACTTCATTTGCACACACCATGTGTCGTTATTTCCAACACATAGTTGGTCAATTTGAAACATTGATGAACATTGCTGAACTATACAAATAACTTAACTTACGCCACTTGGTCCATAATCAGTTGATTCAGAAGTTTTATTAAGAGTGATATGAAAATATAAAAATACGAAATTCATCTTATTATTCATTATAAATGTATCTAAAAAAGTTAAATACAAAGATACAGAAAAAAATATAGACAAAAGCAATTGGAAAAATATAGGCAGAGATGGAAAATCTCCAACAGAATGAATAACATAACAACAACAAAATCTAATGCAAAGGGAGTAAAAAATTCTTAATTTTTCTAGATGTCTAACGGACGATAGTTAGCGGATAGTTAGTTACTTGAAATATAAACCTCGTGAAGTAAAGACGTGCATCTTTAGTTAATTATTCTGTAGTGCCAACTTTGTGTGTAGTTAAAGTAAATAAACTCGTTAATTTAAACTCTAAAATGTGGTGTTATTTATTTTGCAGTAAAGAACTCAGCAACAACAAAACCTTTATAAAGGTATAAACGTAAGAATATTATTAATTCGAACACACGTGTTAATTGTAATAAAGTAATTTAATTGAAACACAAAAGTAGAATGACAGGAAAAACTATAATATATGTATACAATAGTACAATGAGAGTTTGATAGATTCTTCATGGCAAATAAGGAATGTACAAACGAAAGGTTGTAGTGTATCTACTTTGTTGCTTTAATAAATATATTTGTATCATCATCAAAATATTCATCAACACAATTTTAATAAAAGAAATTTTAATTTTAAAGATTGTATTTAAAGTCTATTAGCTACCGAACTTCAATGTATCACAAATATCACAAATATCTTCTTCTTATCACTCGTAACAGTCTTTAATAGAAATGTTTAGACATGATTTCTTAAACTTTTGCCAAAATCCGTAAAAAATTTTAAAAATAAATCATTGGCATCAGTATTGTTGCGTCATCATCATTTTTATGAATACAATACGCAGTGCGTATAAGCTGACGACATACACAAATATAACTCATACACTGCGTGAAACACTGATATTTTATAATGCAATATATATTCAACCAACAGAAAAAACTCATTCAGATATTTTATTATACTTAGAACTATTTTTGTGTAAGAAACAACCAAAATTGTATGTACGCTGCTTTTTAGGCGTTATTCTAAGCTATAAAAGTATGTGTTTATTTGTACATTGTGTGTGTCTAAATGAATTGCAGAATATAAATGAAACTTCAACCAACGAATTTGAGTAAAAGCCTTGACTTTAACAATCCAAATAGTAGTGTTTTTAAAAATATGCCAATAAAAGGCAAGAAAGTCGAAAACATTCACAAGAAACATTGATAGAAGCACACACACATTCATACGAAAACTTAAATCGAAACGAACCGTATAAACAGAAATAGGGAAGTACAAGCGAAAAAATAAAATTCTTTTTAATTTTTTGATTTTTTTTTTGTGTGTTTATAAGAAAACTCAACTTAAAGAAGTTATAGAAGTGTCAGTAAAATAATCAAGGAATGTCAAGAAATTTTTAAGAATCTTGAATAAGTCGCACACAATTCCGTGAAAGGGAAAAATACAATTTCCGAATATTAGATTTTAGATTTTCTGGTGAGATGGTCGCAGGATGGAGTAATGCAATATGAGATCACTATTGATTAATATTGTTTTTAGTAATCCTCTTCTCCATATTTCTTAATTTTTACAAATCTTTAATATTTTGAAGACATTTCTTTACATTTAAAAAAAATTTTTTCTACTTGTTTGCCGATAGTTATCCTTTTTCCCGTTTTCGATTTTAAAATACCGTTATTAAACTTGACATAATGAAACTTGTCGCCAATGTAGGCCAACTTCTTGTGTGGAATCTTTGGAAAATCTTTTTTATCCTATATAATTCCAGGAAAATTAAATTACATAAAGGTAGCAATTGTCCTTTAAATAAGTCCAGCAGCCCCTATTCAGTTAGGAAATAGTTACTTCGAACTATTCATATTATTGGACATTTTTTTGTCTTCAATCTATGATACAAAATTCTGTGTTTTTTGTTTAATCATTAATAAAAAAAGTCTAAATTATTAATATTCAAATGGCCGCAAATATTTAAGCCATTTTCGTAGTTCACTTATAATTATCATAATAATAATAATAATAATGATAATAACAATAATAATAATAATGAATTGCAAGATTTAAATTGGAATTTAAATTGGTGCTTCTGTAGGCTAGTAGGTAGTGTACTAACTTGTCAGTGTGGGGGTTGTGGGTTCGATTCCCAAAATTTCACTACAAAAAAATAAAAATTGAGTGTCGGTGCGGCTGCTCAGTGATGAAGGAATGGCCACTGGTCGCTGTGCTGTCTTATACGACAGTTAATTTCAGACTATCCTTCTACTTTCACCACCTGTTTCATCTCTTCCTCTCCCTTAGCACGATACTTGACTAAATAGGCATTGCTGCCTGAAGTGCAACTTCTCTTTAAAAAAAAATACGGATACATATTGTATTGCTATTATCAAATGATCTATTAAGCAAAAAAATATTTATTTAATAAAAATATTAATAATAATAATGCTTAAGCATTTTTTTTTTTCTAATTAATTAAGACTTTTCTTGAAATTTTTGCACTTATTATTTAATACAAACATATTTCGAGAAATCCGTACACCTCCTAGTTAAATTAAATTATCTATTATTAAAAAAAGGTTAATTTCAAAAGCATTACAGACAGTATAGCCTGGAATAGCGTTCTGATTTGCTTCCGTTATTTTAAAAACTTAATAAGTGATACCTTTAGTAATAATTATAAGTTAACTCAACATTTTACATTCATTAAACCATTAAAAGTAAGAACTTGCAAAAAATGATATTTAAAATAGGTTCATCATATAATCCGTATTTTTAAAATAGCCCAATTGATAATTAAAAACATAATAAAAACTTATAATGAGGATATAATAAGATCAATTACTTAAAAAAATAATTTACATTCAAATTACAAAAGAGTAAAGAATTAAACACGTTTATTTTTTTATTTTTTATCCCGCTCGAACATATTATTGTACACAATTTTTTTACGTATAACAAATTTTTCATAATGTTTCAAATAAATTGACTTATTTTGGGTCAACGTTTCGAAAAGACCGATGATTGGTTGAAAAGAGGATTTTATTAGTCTTAATTTAAAATATTCCGTTACTCTTCCCATTATACTTTAGAAGACACATATATCTAATAATATCATCAGACTAGTAGGGCCTCCCCGGTACTTGTTAGGTATATTATGTTTTTCGCAGTAGCTTTATTAGATTTAAGGTCTTTTAATGAATATTTCTTTTCTGAGAGTATGTGATTACTTGTTCCATGAAAAACTGAATTTTTAAAAACAATAAAAAATCTAAAGTTTCCGAAATTCAAATGTTGTTTTCTTCAAGTAATTTACGAGCTACCGTTAGCAGCATAAGACTCCGTTTCCAGAGAAACCACGGATGGATTTCCCTCTGGTTTTACAGTCGTCTCTTGTTTTAAACTTGAACGTCTCCGAGTATTCTACCAAATTTTACAGAGACGAGACAACCGAACTAGTAAACGGAATTAGGATGCAACACGTAGTCAATTGCAGGCCACATTAGTCTTAAGAATCCTATAGAACACAAAAGTATCCTAAGTATAGACCATCTACTTTCCTTACCTAAAACTGGAAAAACTCTGTGGTTCGGCTTACTAAAAGCCATTCAGCCATATCACGCACAGAAAGTGAACGAACATTGATTGACTTCAGTTTTAGCCAGAACGTTATATTTCAGCCATTTAAAGACCTCTTAACAAAAATATAAAATTATAAATGTTTTACTTTATTCTAAAATTTCATATAAAGTGATAAATGTAGCTAATTTATTCAAATACAATAAAATACTACTTTTTTGCTACAATAAATTAAACGTTTATTAGCAATTCTTTCAATAAAACATACATAAAATATCAAAACGAAAAAGAAGTGTTTAACAAGATGCTATGGGTATACATATTCCTTCCGAGTCACGGGCAAATCCACTGCGACAAAAACAACCCGTTCGGTGTGGTTCACCCTTTTTTACACAAGGTTTATTTAAATTGGCACATTCAAGATCACAATTGGGGCCCAGGGAAAAAAATATTTCATTTTTACCCAATGGGCATGTTTGATCAGCTGAAAGGTAATTTTCAAACATTATAATCTACATAAAAATTATTTACTTATATGTATATGTGTATAGAATAAATTACCAGACACAATTACGAACACTAGTAAACACCAAAATATTACAAAATATTTTTTCATATTATTGATCATTTATTTACTCAGTTGCTTTAAAAAAGAGACTGAATTGATTTTTAACCAGAATCAAAACTTTTATAGGAAACAATACAATAAAAAAAATATTTAAAGATAAGAACAATGGTTGTGTGTTATATGGTTGTTGTAAATAATTTAAAAAATAAATAAATAAACTTTGTAGAGTCTTAATCTTTAGTATATAAGCCCTCAGTTTAAATGTCTTCAGTGAAAAAACTTTTAATCTTTCCAATTTATTAAAACCATGACATCAAAAGCATTATATTTCTGTGTCTTTGCGATCGCTTTATATATCTCTGCTGTATCGGGTAAGAAATTGATTTTTTTTTACCTAAAAGGAAGCTTAACGGAATAAATATTGATAAGTTGATTCTTTTGGTGCTAAAATCATAGTACACAATTAATTTCTGCAAAATTGTATTATTATTTATAGCAGTCTCCTAACTTGTGACACATATTTCAGTGAAATATAAATACCCCAATTGTCCAATTGACTAACTTCAGTTTTTGTTTAATTTCAAGTGTTCAGTTCAAAACATTTTATTAAAGCATTTGTTAAAAATTAATTTCGCTGACAATGAATGTTAAAATGTTCAAAGTAAAGGATGTTTTGTATAGAAATGAAATGAAACACAAATGATTTTTTAAATAGACATGAAATTTACTTTATTCTGTCATTATATTATAAATGTATTTTGGCATATGACCTCCACTGCTAGATGACTTTTTCCAAGATATGTGGCCTTATGTTATCCTTCAACTGATCGTACAGACTCGTTTCAGACATCACCATAAACTAGCGACTATACATATACCTACAGAAAATAGTGTAGCGACGTGAAAGCGCACGATCTTAGAGACCAAATCGCGGATCTCAAACGTGAAACTATGCGGTTACCCAACGTTTTCTTCTGTATATGTTCCGCAATCTTGTTGAAACAACAACTCCCGCACATAATTTTTGATCAATTTATGATGATGGCTCTATAGCCGACACTATTCACTGGAGCGTTTTGGCAACAATCGTTTTAAAAAAGTACGGACAGTAATTCCTCTTGCTCATAACGCACACCAAATAGTAAGTTTTTCTGGATGTAACGCTGTCTCGTCACTCCATTAAGAAAAGTAAATTTCTTCGCTAAGCAAAATTCATTTATGAAAATCGGAATCAACGGCAATTTTGCTTTGGGCCCAATTTGTACAAAAATTGTGCAGGAGTCAGTCTATTCATGATGAAATGCCAAACTAAACGAAAATAACTAAGACGGCAAAATGGCCGCCAGTTAAAAAAGTTTTGCCAACTTAAAGTTTTTACCTCTATAAGAAACACCCGATATTTAAATTTGTTCTTCAAACGAAATTCAGATTCAAATCGATTTGAAAGTTAAAGCGTCCTATTCAGTCCCTTCATTAATAGTTAAACTGGTCTAAATAGCAGACATGATATTATAATTATTAAACAATAGCCACCAAGAAATCATATTACCAATTTCCGCAAACTTTAATATACTATAACTAAGTGTGCACTGATCTCTACAATTTCTTGGAGTCCGTTTTTTGAGATATCTACCTTACGTATGTTTTATTAATTTTTCTATTCACAGCACAAAATTGTCAAATGTACACAGTTCTTCTACGTCCAAGGCAGAGAGTGTGTCAACGCATGTGTAGACCTACCAGAGGGAGGCCTAATATAAGATGTTTTACATCCAGATTTAGCCAAAATATACGTCTTTGTCCACCAATGTGTTGTCGAGATGGGGGTTCGTGCAGTCGACTATTGTATGTTTAAGCCTTTTACGAATAAGATTATTAATATTAAATAAATTATATTTTAAATAAAAGGACAAGTTTTAATTTCGAAACTATCAGAAAGATATAGTATTTTGCTAATGACTTTGAGAAAATTGACTAAAGCAAAAATTATTTACAAGCAAACGGCTAGAATGATTAATAAAGTTTCTTGGATTCGATGAGTTTCGAGAGTCTCTTTCTTAAGGTCAATAAAATCATTAGTCTCCCACGTCTTAGTATACCCACTCATACGTTTACTAGTACAAAACGGCAACGCTCACGTACACCCGCTCCTGAAATATTTTAAAACTCTTCTTTCTTTCCAGATGTCTTGGGAATATAAAACATGTCTTCAAGATTTCGAGGAAATTGATTATAGATTCTACTTTTCATTCGCTTCTTAAAGTACATATGTCAATAAAATTAGCTAACCGTTAAGGTCTCATCTCTGCGATGAAATTTCGTGCAACATTTGAAAAAAATCAAAGTTACCCTTCTATAAATAAACGTATTAAAAAAAGCTAGATTTTCCTTATTTGTTTAAAAAATAGTCAAATTTAAATATAAATTACATTAAATATAAATTACTTTTTATTTTTTTTTTTCCTTCATAAAATATATAAAAATAAAATAATAAATTGAACAATAAAAAATATAAATAATAAAACTAAAAACGAAAGTGCATTTATTATTAAAAACTTAAATACAAACAGTCTAAAATTCCACTTAACAGAAACAATTACGGCAATGCAAATTGTAGCAGGTGGTTGTGCCTAAGGCAAAGAAACGTAAAAAAATTTAATCGCTAAAAATATTTTTAAGCAAAAGACATAATGCCAACAGCAACTGTAATAATATTTCTGCATCTACATTGCACAACAACACTTCTACTTATGCTTTAAAGAATGCCAACAACAATAAACAGCTGGCACAACTTTGATTCAGATAAAGCAAGTCAAAATATGTTAAATATTTTAAATCAAAATAAGTAATTTATAATTCATCGGAATCATTTTCAATCTAAGCAATTTTATTTCGTGCTTGATTCCTTTAAATAAATATTTCATGATATTCTCACAAAATATTTATTACAAAAAATTTTATTAAAAAATAAACATCTTATGATATTCTCATAAAACATTTATTCAAATAAAAATAAAAATATTTGAAATGTATTGCAATTTCACTATTGCTCAAGTAGCTTATCAGTGAATTTTACCCCAATATTGTATAGAAAAAACCTAAGAGTCTTATATCCAAAGCCAAGCTGATTCTATGAGAATTTTCATAAAATCAACATAGCATAGACAGCAAGACTCAAAAACACTTCCATACAAACAATACAAAACATTTCAAAACAACAAAAAACATTGTTTATTTTCAATCATTTCTACATTTCAACCTACATTTCCATAATACAACAGAAAAATAATAGCCTTATTGTCTGCGGGTTGATCAATGGAAGGAAGCAAGTCCTCACCATAGACACTGGAGCATCTTTGTTATAATTGCATATAAGTACACACTGGCAACCCCGGACACTTAGTTGCTCGTGGGTTGTACACTTCACTCGCGTTTTTCTGGTAAGGGGGTTTTTTCTCGACATTGAACTCTATCTTTTGTTTTGGATAACACGCGTGTAACTTTCATTCTGAATGTAATTAATTAGTAATAAGTTATATAATAAAGAATATCGAATTCAACCTAAAAGTCGTGCATTAATTTCAATACGGATAACAAGCAGGTATAGTCCACGATACAACAATCTTAGTCCGTAATAAGGTCAGATTATTTAAAGGGGCAGTGGAGCCGTTAAATAATGTACAACTGCGCACCGCTACTGGGCCAGGGTACGATCAACTATCGGAAACATCAGCGCATATCATGTGTTTATTGTCCCTGACACAGTGGATATGGGGCAGCAGATAATGATCTAGCGCAACGTGGAAATCCCCTTAAATGTTGGATATCGCAGTAAGGAAACTATTTGCCGTCGAACGCCAAAAATTACCACCTCTGGCGGAAACTAAGTTTGGGCACGTGTGGAGGCGGATTGTGTGGACAACCGGTTGTGGGCGGTAGCACCAGAAGACGGAAAGAACGATGTGATAACAGCTAGGGCTCTCGTGGAAAGGTGCAATAATAGGAAAGTCCCTGTCAGAGTAGTAAATCTGTCCAGCAGCGAAAAGACGATTGGCGAAAATGATGAAATGGGCCGATGTCAGCCTGTAGGAGCCGTAATTAATTGTGCTACAATGCCCCAAACTAACAGCTAAAGAGCGAAATTTGCTAGCAGAGCATGTGGATAAATCAGTAGCAGAACTAAAACTTCCCGATAAAAATAAAGCGAAGCAGTTGCTAAGAAAACATGCCGCCGTCTTCGCCCTAAATAACAATAGCTAAGGTAGAACAGCAGTGGTGAAACATGAAATACTGGCGAAGCGAGGCCCATAAAACATGCACCCAGGAGTGTTCCCCTTGCAAAACGAAATGATTAACGAAATAGAGCGGAACGGGGTGACTGAGCCACCTTGGAGTACATGAAGCTTGCCGATAGTGCTAGTAAAGAAGAAATATGGCACCACCAGATTTTGCATCGAATATAGAAAACTTAATGACGTCACCAAGAAAGACGCTATCAGGAATTGACGACACCTTAGGCACGTTGTCTGAAACGAAACGGTTTTGTACCTTGGATTGGCAGAGTGGTTACTGGCAAGTGAAGATAGTCGATAAAGACAAGACTGCCTTTAGCGCGAGCAATGGTTTGTGGCAGTTTAAACTGATGTCATTTGGGCTCTGCAATGCTCCAGCTACTTTTGAGCATTTAATGGAACGTATGCTTAAGGGGATTAACTGGAAAACTTGTTTAGTATAACTGGTTGACATAATCATAATGAGAAAGACTGTTGATGAACAGCTCAAAAACCTGGGTGAAGCTTTTAAGCTTATAGCGGCTGCAGGACTTAAATTAAGTGTTAAGAAATGCGCGCTGTTTCAAAAAGAGGTCAAATACTTGGGTCATCGTGTAATAGCAGAGGGCGTATCAACTGTCGAGGATAAAGTATTGGCAGTATGAGTGGTTTATCGGATACATAAATATCAAAGTCCGAGGTCTAAGATGCTAGTAGTCCACTTGGAGCAGCTGGCCAATTATGGAAGTGGTAATATTGAGCCTGTTCGGAACGAAAAAGCTTAAATGGACGGCAGTGTTACGAATGCGTTTTGCTTAAGTTTTAAAAGAAAATAATTAAGTAATAAAGTAAACAGCTGGGTATGCTATTTACTAACCACGTGGCTTGCTAAGAAAACTTATGCACGCAAGACAACACCAACTTTCTGGTTACAAACTGCGTAGAAATTTTATACACGCAGAACAACAATAATTAAGTATGCTGTTTACTAACTGCGTAGTTTGCTTAGAAAACAAATAAAATGCTTGTATAAAAATTAGTTCAAATGCAAATGACATACATATCTATATGTGCTACATATTTCCCACCAAGATTTACAGTCAAATGTCAAGAGTTTAATGCATTCTTTAATCGATTAGGGCCAAGATTTTTGATAGGTGGTAACTTCAAAGCAAAACATCAATGGTGGAGTTCTATATTAGTAAGCCCAAAAGGCAGTGAACTTTAAAAATCCATTACAAACAACAACTTTCAAGTATTAGCGACAGGAAGCCCAACGTATTGCCTGACTGATCAAGGAAAAATTCCTAATCTTCTTGATTTTGCTGTTTACTTTGGTGTTTCGACTCCGCTACACACGTTGATGAATTAAGCTCGGATCTTACACTTCTACTTGGATGCTTCAATACTATCTTGCAATCTCAAATATGTATATAAACATAATATAATAACAGCTGAAACTGACTTGTTATCATTTGCCAGATGGATTGAAAGAAATCGGAATCATAACGTTTCTCTAACGTCTGAAGCAGATATAGACAATGCTGTATAGAAATTTAATAATACAATCCACGTTGCAGGATATTCCTCTACTCCAAATCCTGTATGTCGACCGCGAGTCAATTAAATAAATTTTACATCTGTAATAGGAGAAAAAAAAGGAGACAGAAAAATTTGGCAACCAACTAGGAATCCGGAAGACAAACATTTATTTAATAAAGCCTCCAAAGACCTAAAAATCGCACTTAGGAACTGGAAAAAATACCATCTTGGGAATTTTTTACATAATCTGACCCCTGATAGCAACAAAAATAACGAGTATTCTTTGTGGAAAGCAGCTCAATGCTTAATCCGACCAGCTAAAAGAAATAAACGGAGTATGGTGTTAAACTGATAAGTCTAAAGCAGAGCTATTTTCATATCACCTGCAAAACACTTTTCAGAGACATGCACACACAACCACTTTTGATACTGAAGTGCTTCATTTTCTTAACTACCCGTGCCCTATGGACTGGCCCATAAAACATATATCTGTTAATGAAGTCAAAAGCCAAATCAAGAAAATAAATTACCAAAAGTCTCCTATAATAGTGTTAAAGAAAAAGTTGTCCAAGCTCTTCAAAAATAGCAATTGTACATTTAGCAGCTTTATATCACTCCATTTTAAGGCTAAACTATTTTTCAACGCAATGGAAATGTGCTGAAATCGTAATAATTAAAAAACCAAACAAGCCAGAAAATATTGTGTCATCGTATTAATCGATAGTTTATTATTCTTTATTCTTTAGACAACTAGCAGAACAATATGATAACATCTTATAAGTGACGGTACTATTGATCCTTAAGATATACAAGTTGAATTATTATATTACTTAAATCTAGAAACAAAGCATTAACAATACACAGGTATGCAATGAAATAAGTGCCAAGAATAATAAAGCTATAACTAATAAAGGCATAACTAATCGAAAGAAATGTAATATAAAAGTTTTCACATAAAAATTAAGTCAAGGTTGTGTAGAACTAAATGATTTATAAAGCTCCTTTTTAAATAAATTTGCGTTGCCTATTTTCTGTGTAGAATTTGGAAAAGAGTTCCAAAGACTGGTCGCATTTATGAAAAACTGGCGTACCTGGCGTACATCCTACTACGATGAGATCTGGCAAAAACTATCCTATCAAGTAGATATGATGGTCGTTCCGAGATGATGATCCTGTGCAAGAAAATGTCATTCCAAAAATTAAATTAGAGTATGATTAGATATGATCACGGTGGTCTTTCTGAAATATATAACGGGCAATATTCTTTATACGACTTTCAGTCTACGCTGATCCGCATTGTCGCAATTGGCATAGATTTCACAACCGTAAAGAAGTGAAGGGATTAGATAAGTCTTTGCCAAAAGTATGTGAACAGCAAACGGCGTAGAGTCCTTTAACGACCATAGGTTGCGACGTTTACTGTAAACTCTGCCAACAACAAAGGTAATGTGATTAGTCCAGGTCATTCTATTATTAAAAATTACGCCCAAATTAGATGCCGATTGTACCAAGAATCGGGTTCATTCCGTCCATACCAACCGCGTTGATCTAACAATGGAAAAACCCTCAAGGAACTCAAGCTGACATACACATCAGAAGCCAAAAGGATTTTGTATTGGGACATAACAAAGATGTTCATAAACGCTACCTGTCGGCCTGGGCACATTAATATTAACAAACTTATCATTGAGAAGGTTCACGTCAACATCACAATTATGCTGTAACATTTTACTACGACCTAAGCCTATTTTTCGAATTTCCCCGCACTTAGCCCTGTTATCTATAGCCGATGAAAATCTACACCGATAAAAAGCACATTTAGCAGACTGAATCCGTTTTGTTACCTCCCTTCGAGCGGACTTATGTATCGCCTTAAGGTCATCTGTTCTAAATCTTCTCCACCATGAATATGCCATGTCACGTGTCCTTCTTAGTGATTTAATCTCCGCACTAAACCATAGGGGTTGGTCATTATTGGTCCGTTTCGTTTTAATTAAAACGCACTGTTCGGATAAGAAATCCACATTTCCTTGGATAAATGATAGTTGGTGGTCAACATTGTCAATTGTGTATATATGCTCCCAATATATACTATCCGTGTATCTGGTCAGTGCGGCGCTGTCAATATTGTGCAAATCCCGACATGTAAAATGGGTCAGGCCCAGTGGCATAAGTAGGCCATAAGTTAAAAAGGCGATATCGTGCCTAGAAAATACCGATGCCGAGAGTTGATCGTATACAAAAAAAAAAAAGATCTCTGGTTAGTAAACATTAAGTCACTTAGAGTAAAAGATGTATCGTAAAAACGTGTGGGTGTACGAGTATTAACTGGATAAGGATCTAGAGCTAACAGAGGAGCGATTAAAGAGTTGTCGGTCAGTAGGTTGTTATTCAAATTTGCAGCTATGATAATATCGTTGTACTGAATAGAAATATCTTCCAGAAGTATTAAGAAGGGGGTAAGATCAATACTTCTATTAGCCCTGTACACACAGCCTATCAGTGATTTTCTACCATTCAGACCCGAAGTCTCAAGATACTCAAGATACTCAATTTCACTATTACTGCCACTTCTTAGCAAAACCCTACTTGTTGTACCATTACGGACATACAGAGCGACGTCACCCCCCTTAGCTGCAGTCTCAAAGCCATTTGTCAATTTCCTTCTATCAGAACGAAAGGGAGTGAAGCCAAAAATAAAAAAACACATAGTCTGGAATTTCGTGATAAGATTTACATTTGAATCTGGTCGTAAGCCTTATTCATATGGTGGTCAAACCACTGAAAAGCAACGTTATTCACGCCCGAGGAAGCCGAGGAGTAATTCTAGCAACAGGTCTTTCCTAGTTGCAATTTCAGCGGTTCCAAAGCAGGGTTGCAAACCACTACTCCTTGCCGAAGAGCTGGAGACTATCCAAGTCTTGGTCCAGAACACATGACTAGCATGCTCACTGGATCCGGATCATTCACCCATTGGTGATATTAAAGGCGAGATGATCCTGGCCCCCATAATTAAATTCTTGCGGGGGCCGCAAAACCACAACCATCACGATTCTCCCGAAGGGCCAACCTCAATAATCAGTCAGAGAAACAGCTTAAAGTCTACAGAGCTGCGGAACTCTGGGGCTTACTGATTCCCGTGGAAATAACGTGGAGCTTTCAGTTGACCCCTGCTGACTTCAGGGGACTGGGCTCCCTTATACCCCCATCAGCTCCCCCGGTGGCACATGATAGTCTTTATGGATCCTACTACTTCCATCTAAACTTGCGGGGTAAAAGGGAGCCCAGACCCCTTCAAGGCTAGTAGGAGTCATCTGGACAATCCACTATATTTCCACGGGAATCAGTAGCCCGCAGAGTTCGGCTATTTGTCTCTTTAGGCATTTAGCTGTTCTCTGGCTGATTATTGAGGTAGGCCCTTCGGGAGTATCGTGGTGGCTGTGTGTTTCGACGCCCTCGTTTGAGTTTGAGGGTCGGATTATTCACAATGAACACAATGAATGGTCCAGGCCCAGTGAGTATGAATGCCGTCATGTTCTTAATTATATTAAGCTTCATACGTTCTGGACCAAGGGGTTGGATAGTCTCCGATTCTTTAGCAAGGAGTGAAGGCTGCGGGCTTTCGAAGTTGCAACTAGGAGTGACCGGAGGATATACGTATCCGAAGGCCTTCTAGGGCGAGGATGGCGCTACATACCATCCACAGTGGTAATGGCCACCATCTCATTAAGGCCCACGGCCCCAGCAGCACAGGTCTAGATAGTCAAGTATTCCATAAAGACCAATAAATGTGCCCCCGGGGGGGACAGAGTCTGAAATATCACATGTAAACCAAGTTTCAGAAACACAGATGATGTCTACACCTGACGAAACAAAAATATGTTTAAACTCATACATTTTATTCGCCAAACTTTGGGCATTCAGATGAACGATATTGAGACCAGCTTTTAGTCTGGAACTATTCCCACTAGAAGTGGACATATATAATAGATACTATGGCAACGCAGGCAATTAAAAAATAGTCAAAAGTACTACAAATCCTAAAATTTTTAAGTAAAAGGGAGCTGTACATATACTATATTTCAGTCGTATATTGGGTGAAAAATATGGTTAGATTGAAATTATTTAAATTATAATTCGTAACATAATTTAGAATTACTAGAAATATTATTGTTGTTTGTGTTTCTGTCAAAAGAGACATAGTTTTAAGAGTTTTAGAAATTTTTTGGAAAGAATTGCTGATGAAGGTAAGGTTATCGTATATACAATAGATGGTTTTTAGTTTAATAGTGATGAACAAGTGAATAGTGAAATTTATTAGTCAAATGAAAATGGTGGAAGTAGAGAGAAAGAGAGAGTATAAGAAATATTTTAATCGTGAAAAAGCCGCTGCAGCACATCCATGAATTCAATGTGTATTGATTCTTCAGAATTGTATTGCTTTATATAAACCAGGCCACGGTAGGTATTAACCAATTTTATGATACCTGCTTTTTTCATCTTATAAGCTTCACAGAAAATTTTCTGGTTATGCGGATCTTCATTGATATAAATCGGTTCATCACTGTCAAAGCCGGCATGTGCCAGACATAACTTAGGTTTATTTTGTCGATTATATTTGCTTATCGTTTTTACTAGAAAGTTTCTGTCATATGGCGAATACATTTTTACAATGACTTCTTCATCATTAGGCACATATGCTTTATTGTCTTTGTAAGATTGTTTTTTTAGCCTATATATGTTTTCAACTTTAGGCATTTCATTTAATAAAAAAAATTTCATTATCGCGGTAGAGTATACCACGAATTCGTACACAACTTAATTATCACGCTTAATTATGTCTCTTTTGAGTTCTGTTACCTTACTTTTAATGGCTCTCATTTTGGACGTTTATGTTTCCAATCTTTGAACACACTCTTAGATGTCACGTATTTTCGTATTTGCTAACAATGTTTATTGATTATTTTCGCTAAAATCTTTAAAAACATTAATAAAAGATTAATGGCAGTTTTAGAAAGACTAAACATTGTTCCAGAATATCAATTTGGTTTTCGGAAAAAACACGGAACTGCCGAGCAATGTATCTCGTTGCCTACATACGAGATACATTGGAAAATAAAAGATATTGTTCAGGAGTATTTCTCGATGTACAGCAAGCCTTTGGCATACTGGTTTAT
Source organism: Trichopoda pennipes (assembly GCA_030448955.1). NCBI lineage: Eukaryota > Metazoa > Arthropoda > Insecta > Diptera > Tachinidae > Trichopoda > Trichopoda pennipes. The sequence goes on along the minus strand of JASKUP010000026.1, from coordinate 2,144,503 downwards.
GCTTTAAAATGAAAAATATTCCTACAACACCGTTTTATTTACTTTTAAAATCATACCTTACAGATAGAAGTTTTTATGTTAACGTTATACTTATATAACATGGTTATATGTAATATATAACAAAGTTCAATTTTATACACAATCTTTACGTTCTATTTCTGCGTCAGATTTGATACAGCCTTAAATGAATGCATTGGAAACGTGCATCAACAAATGGAAAATCAATACAAAGAAGTCATTCATTTCCATTACGAAGAAGTAGTTGCCCTGCTGTTCATGTTTATACTAATATTCTACGCCGAAAAGAATCGGTTAAATATTTGAGCATCCTTTGTTACAAGTTTTATTTAAATTTTATTGAATCTTTCATGTAATATATGAAAATAACAATAAGTATTAAAATCTTAAACTAAAAAATACAGTTGATTTTGCAATTGTAAGATCAACACTGTGCTCGAGAAAAATATGATGTCCAAACCATGAGATCGAGAGTTTGCATCCTCTTGAGACGGTTATGACCCTCAAATAGGAGCAAGTTTCTCGCCAAGGGATTGGGATCAGTTGTCAGGTTTACAGTGTAAGAAAATGTAGCCTTCTGTATTTCCTCTCGGATAGTGGGAAGATTGAGGTCGCTATGGATGTTTTTTGTTTTTGATATACCATGGTGCACGCGTTATTAACCTTAAGAGTTTTGACTGCCTTCTTTGTAATTTTTGAACACTAGATGGCTTCCCATATCTGGATTCCATATGTCCATATTAGTTTTATGACTGCCTTGTACAGGAGCACCTTAAGGTTTAAGTCTAAAGATGACCGTGGCCCAAAAGCCAGTGCTTTTAATTTAAGTTGGGTTATTTTTGCAGCGATATGATGACTCCACGTAAGACGTCGGTCGAGGTGAATACCGAGGTACTTAATATGGTCTTGTTCAGGAATTTTTACGCCGTATATGGTTAAAGAGGGCAATTTTTCCCTCCTTAAAGTAAAAGTAATATGAACACATTTACTAGCATTAACTCGAATCCTCCATTTTTCTAACCATTTTTCCATCTTCACGATATGCAATTGGAGCCGTGTTGATGCGGCTGCGAAGGTTGATGTATGAGTCAGTGGGCTCGTTGGCATATCAATGACAAGGGCACTGCAGTTCTTTTTTTTCTCGAAAGCCTCTCGAATCAAGTTTGTTATTCTATGAACTTGTTCTGTTGTGTTGTGCTGTTTTCTGAAACCGAATTGATGATCAGGAATAATGGTTCTAGGTTCCACTTTCTGCAGTAATCTGTCGAGAAATATTCTTTCAAATAACTTTGATAGAATAGATAGTAAACTTATTGGGTGGTACGACGTTACTTCAGTGGTTTCTTTGCCCGGTTTGTGTATCATTACTCTTTCCGATATTTTCCATGTACGGGGAATGAACCAACTCGTAGAATAGAATTAAATATAAATAACACAATTCGTACAGCAGAATATGGTAATAATCTAATCATTGTGGCAGTGAATTTATCGCATCCGGGAGCTATTTTTTACATTCAGGTTTCTAATATCTATTTTCAAGTTGGGGATTAAGAATTTAAGAGGGCTCGGTACCGGTTTAGCAATTAAAATTGGATCAATTATCAAACGTGAATCATTTAGGGTGAAAACTTTTTCAAAATGATCAGCGAAAGCTTCAACCTTTTCATTTGTATTTCTCGCCCAATCACTGTTTGAATGGGAGCATCATATACCGTTGGTCTGCGCATGTTTTTAACGGCTTTCCATAAGCTATAATCCGTCTTTTTAATTGCGTCTAATTGCTGTAGATAATTTTTGAGACCAGACTCCTTTTCCTTCTTTATAGAATTGTCCGGCCTTCTCTAGTACTGGTTGAGTTTAATTTTTAAGGCGGGCGATCGACACTGTTGACACTGTCTTCTTATTTTCCTCTTTTCGCATATGAGCAGTTCTATATGGCTGGGACAGGTCATGTAATTTAGTTTTGTTGGTAAACGAGAAGTTGGTGTAGATACTTTAGCTGCTGCTGTCATAATATTTGTAAGGACACAAATTGCAGATTCAATATAAAATTCGTGGAACTGCTTTTTACTAATACTGCTGAAATAGTGGTCACACTATTGGGAATATTTATGGATTTAGCTTGAAGATGATCTCTTCCGTATTCTGGCATAGGAATGTCCTCGTGAACTAAAATTGCTGATCCTCCGCAAGCTCTACGATTTGGATGTTTGGTATCATATGTCAAGTAACCATTAATTTTAAAACTATTTTTTTGCGGAAAGTGAGTTTCCGACACCAGCAGTACGTGAATATGCTGCGAGTGCAGAAAATGTCGGACTTCATTTTTATGTTGGCTTAAACCATTTGCATTCCAGAAACTTATTTTCAACAAATTCATTTTCTATTCAGGAGATTTTGCATTAACTGTTGCATCTTAGTAAGAAGAAACAACAGTTAAATATCAAAACTAGAAAACTTTATTAGCTATTAAATTCAAAATCTACATAAAGTTTGGAAAATAAAATTCTTATGTTTAATTCTTAATTTTTTCGACCTTTTTGATAGAAGATAGAAAATTTAAAATTCTTATATATAAAACCATTATAAAACCTGTGCGGTATTATGGAATTAAACTATGGGGTACAGCTTGCATTTCAAACATTGAAATTCTACAAAGATATCAGTCGAAAACACTCAGGTCAATTGTCAACGCTCCATGATGCGTGTCTTAGGACGGTTTTAGCAATAGCTTAAAGTAGAATTTTATCGTTAAGATAAACACCTTTCACTTTTTTATGTACATTATTCTCGTATGCGTAAATTACCCTTAGTTAATTGATTGATAGGAAATCTTAAAAAACAATAATGACAGACGACACAAACTTTAACTGGTTTTTTGTTTAATGCACATTATGCAGCCTTTGATTAAAAAGGGCCTTAAGCCAAGTGAATTAGCAAAACAACAAAAAGTAAGTTTGACGAGGAGTCAACTTTGAATCATGCCTCAAACCGAAAATTTAATTGGCCTTGGACATACAGTACTTAAACTTCTGTGTTCTACGCAGTAGTTGATGAAACACACTTGTGCATACATATGTACATATTTCATCATTTCGTTTGTTATTGGCACAAATAAGAAAATGGTAAATTACAAAACAATTACCAAACGCGATAGTAGTTTCTAAAAAGCTTTATCTGAATAAAAAAAATACAAAACAAAATATTTTTAAAATCGATAAATTTATTAAGAGAACGTAATGTTTTAACTGTTCAAACGCCGTGAAAGGCCTTGAATTTTCCTTTATGTTTATTATCATTTTCTCTGAAAGATTGCCAATTTTTCAAATAATGATATGGATAACTTATATAATGAAGTAAATAAACTGCCAAGTGTGAATTGAAATTGCAAATTTAAACTTTAGCTTTAGAATTTTAATGATTTCGAATATATACACATACATATATGTAGGCATGATAAAATAAGTCCCATACACAATTTTTATTTAATTTCAATATCAGTTGCACATTTATTATTCAGTAATTATTCTTACAATCTTTGCCGGTATAAACTATCTACTCGTAGCAGGTGTGGTCGGTCGGGCGATTGATTTCGTTCTGTCGTTCTGCTTGTTTCGTTAGTCTCTGTTTGTTGTCCGTGCGTTTGGATTTGTCCCGTTGTTCTGCTTGTTTTGTTAGTCTCTGTTTGTTGTCTGTGCGTTTGGATTTGTCCCGTTGTTCTGCTTGTTTCGTTAGTCTCTGTTTGTTGTCCGTGCGTTTGGATTTGTCCCGTTGTTCTGCTTGCTCGTTAGTCTCTAGATCATTCCTACATATATAACAGACAATCTTAAAATTTTGTGATAAATTATAGAATTATCGAAAAATGCAGAAACTTAAATCCAACTGATGGAAGTGATTATAACTTATAAAATTGTTTTTTTGTTTATTAAATTTTGTCCTAAAGGGAAAGAAGTACACTTGACTGCACGGCTGCAACAAAAAATTAATTTTGTTTGACCAAAATCTATCTCTTGGTTTCCTGTATATTTCATATTCGATTCTGTTTAGAATTACGTTCCTCTTAATTAATAGGTCCGGATAATCAATTCTTCCCTTCCTTTTCCATTGTGAATTTTATGTTCTCGTATCTTCTATTCAAGAAATCCAGAATTTACTCATTGTTATTTCCTTCTAGTATACATACATATGATGTCGTCGACATATCTTGCATAGAATGTTACTCAGAAGTTGGTTTTTAGTTCCTTTAAATATTCTAGTTGTAAGTTCTGCATAAATACTTCCATCAGAATGGCAGATGATGGATTTCCCATCCCTAGTTTTGTTGTTTGTCTTTATATATTGTTGTTAAATTTAAAGTAATTCTGTTCTAGTGTCACTTTTAGTGTGCTTGTGAATTGTGTTGCCAGTTCAAATCTGCACCGGGCTACAAACTTTCAAAATACATAAAGACAATACTAAAAGACACCTTGGATCTGGAATATAGGCATATAATAGCCAACATTATAGAACTGATTAATAAACTAGAAAATGAAAAAATAACAGAGAACACAAAACTAGTCTCATTGGGCCAAAAAGACTTGTATCCATCAATTCCAGTAACATTTACATTGAACATTTTTCATAAGACAATAAATAACACAACAAAAAACAAGAAACTGGCAATACAATTCACAAACACACTAAAAGCGACACTAGAAGAGAATTACTTTAAATTTAACAATAATATATATAGACAAACAACAGGAGTAGGAATGGGAAATCCAACATCTGCAATCCTCATAGAACTATTTATGCAGAACTTAGAACAAGAACACGTAAAGCAACTAAAAACCAACTTCGGAGTAACATTCTACGCAAGATATGTCGACGACATCATATGTATACTAGAAGGAAATAACAATGAGCAAATTCTGGATTTCTTGAATGGAAGACACAATAACATTAAATTCACGATGGAAAAGTAAGAGGAAGGTAGAAATTGTTATCTGGGCCTAATAATGAAGAGGAACGTAATTCTGAACAGAATCGAATATGAAATATACAGGAAACCAACAGCAACTCATCAAATCATCCCTAGCAGCACAAAAACGCAGCAATCAGGCAGTTAATAACAAAACCCGAAAGAACACCACTAACACGAGAAATGTATATGAAAGAAATGACAACAATTTACAGTATAGCTGAAAACAACGGCTACAAAAAGTACCTGGTAGACAACATCAAGAAACAAATTAAGACAAATAAAGAACAGGAGAATGATAGGAAAAACTGAGCTACACTAACATACATATATGGGAAAGTCAACGTACAAACAAGCAAAATTCTTTAAAAAATACAACATCAATACAGCATTCAAAACAAGAAACAACCTAGGCAGAATACTACAGAAAAAAACAACCGAGACAAATATGCTAGACAAACAAGAAGTGTACAAATTAACTTGTACATGCCAATATAAATAGTTATAGCGGGCAAACAGGACAAAAAATTGAAACCAGATTTAGCGAACACATTAAAGACTACAACAAAAAAACTACGGGAACCAAAATCAACTCCAAACACACAAACATTACTCGAACACAAATAAGTACGTTACACAGGTGCACAAGATCAAGATAATAAGAACCCCAAAAACTTACAATCACAGATTATTCAGGGTTGTTGTAGAATCCAAGTCAGAATTGTAATTTATCAGAATTGAAAATCGATTCTGATATTATTTGGTGTCATGAATCTGTCTTGGTTTTGCATTAATTCGATATTAAATAAAACCCATATTCGAATCAGCTGTTTTGTTTTGTTTACATTTAAAAAAAAATTGGAATTCATAAATTATCTTTCTATATAAATTAAAATGGTGGAAGCGATAGTTTTATTTTTCTTAATGGAGGAAAAAAACAGGGAAAAAGTGAAAAGAAGAATATTGAGGGATTACACCAATCCATTGGACCTGCCTGAGACAGCGTAAGTATACTTACATTGCAATAAGTTTTGCAAAGATGTGTTAATATAAAACAATTGCAGGTTTATTAGTCAATTCCGTTTGAATAAACAGGCTTTTCAAATGCTGTTGAACATTATTGAACTTCACCTACCTCCTTCAAATATTTCTTGCGCTATTCAGCTAGCCGGAACACTGCGTTTTTTGGCTGAAGGTTCGTATCAAAAGGCAGTTGGAAATGATAGTTCTGTTTGTTTAGGGCGAAGTACAGTGTCAATTGTGTTAAACAATGTACTAAAGGCTTTGGATACCCATGTATATCGTCAGTGGGTGAAGTTGGAAATGGATGAGAATGAGAAAATAAGATTTAGGAGTTATTTTTTTAATAAATATAAAATACCTTCCATAGTTGGCTGCATCGATGGAACCATTTTAAAAATTATAAAGCCTTCTGTTGACGAGCATTTATTTTTTCATAGGAAAGGATATTTTAGTATGAACGTCATGATTGTAAGTAAATACTATGAAATACATATGTATGAGAAACTTATTTTTACTTTTAATTTTTCCTTGGAAGATATGTGATAGAGACATGGTGAATCGAGCAGTAAACTCACGCTATCCTGGCTCCAGTAACGACGCTTCTGTTTGGATTGCGGGTATGCAATAGAGCCTTTTTTATCAACTACATACAGAAGTGCAGCACATAACACGCGGGAGCATTAATTTAATATAGCACATGCTGAACCTCGAAATATTGTAGAGCGGACAATATGGGTGTTAAAACATCGTTTCCGGTATTTTATGGGTACACTACACTACAGTCCGCAAAAAGTTTCAAGGATAGTAAATGTTTGCTGCGCATTGCATAATATTTCCAGGAGCTACAAAATTTCTTACCAAATCGATCAAATTGATTTTGAAGCAGAGCCTTTAGACCACAATACTTCTTCGCCTACAGCGACACTTCAAAACGAAGGACAAAGGATAAGAGATGAATTTGTAAACACGCTAAAAAATTTATTTATTTCATTTTATTAAAATAAGAATATCAAAATTATTTTAATATATTTAATAGAATTCAATTAATTTTTTGTTTATTTCATTTAAAAATTTTTCAAACAATGATGTTGTATTAGTTGGTTTTATTATCTTTGGCGTACTGCTGATTGGGTCTTCTCTTGAAACTTGATGTTGTAGGAATGTCGTCATTTACAGGAAGCTCTGAATCACTTATTGTACCCAGTTCTACTCCAGGCACACCATCAACACTCATTTTAATCCCGCATAATCGCACAACAACTTCTTCTGTTGGTGTCAGTTGGAATTTGTTAAATGGTAAGGTTTTAAAGTGTATTTAAGATATTTAAGCAGTACCTTTTCCATCCATTTGCACTGGCTGGTCCAGCACTGTTTAGAGATTAAGCCAACTCTTGCCAAAGCGACTCAACTACCACCTTTTCGCGTTTAGTATAATCGCACGCTAAGTCCTTATTATTTTCCATAAATTTTAGAATTATTTCGTTTTGCGTATTATTTCTATGTTTCCCCCTATTTGTGTAGTAAAAAAATAAGTAAAAGTTTTTTCATATTTCATTTTTTATTTAATAAATTCTTTTTTACTTACATTGTACAGCCAATCGCTTAAAATATATAAAACCGTATGAAAATCTGTCAAATGGTAGTTGATCAGATTGATTCTGACAAAAAAACGATAAAAACAGATTCTGCGACACCAAATTCTGACAACAATTCTGATTCGAACATAAAACCAACAACATCTGTTTCTATGACACCAAAATCAAATTTTTGTCGATTTCAGTTCTGATTCTGACAACAATCAGATTCTACAACAACCCTGATTATGTCATAGTAAAATACCCAATAGATTCACATATAAATACGAACGAACAACAAGCATGAGCGTGAAACGATTTAGGTAGAAAGAGAGACAAATTAAAAGGAAGAGAGAGAGAGAAACACAAACAGAGAAAGAGAAACAAATAAGGTAGAAAGAAACAAACAAAAAGGGAGAGAGATAACAGACAAATATATATAGAGAGAGACGAAGGCAATAAGAATAACACAAACACGAAAAGAGACCCAAACAAGACGAACTTAATAGAGACAGATAAAACAACGAGTATAGAGAAAAAAGAACACTGAAGATGGTACATAGCCGAAGCCGGTCTGTTTACAAACCAAAATCGACGCGTAATGACGTAAAATCATACCTAATTATATTAGATCAATAAAAACCAGGAAAGAAAATAAGTTGGCGAAAGGAAAAAAAATCTAGAAAATTCTAAAAATATTTTTTTGTATTGAAATAATTTCTTTTTTTTATTTTGTTGCTAAAAAAGAAACTAGAAGTTAATAACAATAAAATGCAAATATTGTTAATATGCGCATGTAATACAAATTTAAAATAAGTTAAGAGTTTTTTGTTATGTTGTTTTATATTGTATGTGTTGTCTTGAGGAAAAAAATCATTTTTGGAAAATAAGTTAATAAAAGAAGGAAAAGTGTTAGTTTAAATATATACATATGTATATCGTGAGGAAAGAGCTCCAACTAGGCGTGCAAAAATAATATTTCCAAGTGTTGGTAAATGTAGTGAGCGGTTCCTGCAGAGTTCTGGAAGTAATAATAGTTTGGGCTCGATGAAAAACAAAAATTAAAAAGGAAAAGATATTTATATTTTTATATATTTAAAATCACATTTTTTTTTTAATGTTATTGTAGTGTATAATTTTAAGTAATAGAATGTGTGTAAATAAGTTATTGAAATGAATTATTTCGTGTAAGTAAGAGTTTGTTTGCTTGGGGTTGTAGTCGCCGACAGGGTGGACTAATTGGGATAAGGTTTATTTATAGTGATGTTTTCCATGTATTGTTATTAATACAATTTGTTGAGTTTGTACATTTTTTTTGTGTTAGGGTTCGAGGCTGGCGAGAAAGTGTTGGACCCCCTGAGAACACTCACCCCAGAGCTGGACAGAAATCTCGCCAGTTCAACTGTAACGTAATCCATAACATTAAAATGGCACCCAAAGACAATAGTAGCAAAAGGTGCCCGAATCCGTCAGCAATCCCTAACACAGAGTAGGAAAATGGGTTAATTGTATATAACCTATACAGAAGGGAAATTGTGAATTTGTAAGGCCAGCATACATTGAAAATATAATTGATTGCTATAGTGGATGTAAAAAGGTGGAAAATCAATTATTAAAAATTTTAGGAAGAAAAATAAACGTGTTTCCTGAAATGATTTGTTTTTATTTTCGCTCGAATCAATCAATTCTTTCTATTTAAATAAAACTCTCTTTTTGTTTTATTAACTTTTACTTATTATTTGATATTTCTTCGGTACTCTTGGTCAGGAAAAGCTAAAAAAGTGAAAAACAACAAACAATAAATATCACTATAAAAATGCAAGAGGATACCATCACCACAAGGTTAGGAGGCAAAAAAATAAGCGTAAAAATATCTTCTTGTGTATCTTATTGTTTGCCGTAGTACTATTGATAGTATATTTGTAAGAAATAATTCACACACACTTATTATATGCTTCCATTTCTTTCACACTAAGCTCCTAATTAATTTCCTGAGTACAACTATTTACGCCACTTTAAAAATAAACATTTTTGTTATACCCTTAATTATCAAACATCCTCTTAAACTTGAGATTTGTTCTCAACTTATTAATTTCAAATTTATTAAAAATGAAAAAACAAACTGTTTGACTGTGACTTATGCCACTTTCAATGTAAACGGCTCAATTGACAGTTGTACTTTGTTATTCCAAAAACTTTTAAAAATGTTTATTAAAAAAAATAGTATACAAATAATAATAAAAACTAAAACATAACATGCCATTCAATATAAAACATTTTTACATATTTATTTTATATTTTACAAAAATATAATTAAGTATTTAAAACAAAAGTTTTATTGATGTACATATAATCAAAACAAAGCTCGTTATCCGAATACTTAGTTTTTTAATATGAACAAATTCTTTGTAAGTTCTTCGTAAGCCTTGCAAATTAACCTTTTTTGGGTTTTTTGCTTTTTATTAAAAAGATTAATAAAAAAACAACAATTGCTGAAAACAATAAAAACATATGTAACGGATCTAACTACTCGGATAAATAATATTCATTTTTATACATCGTTAACTACAAAGTGACATATGAAAACATTGGCATTGCCAGAATCAAAGTGCTAATTTTACTAAAGCATACATTAGCTAAAGTACTGTTTTTGAATATCATTTTTTAACAAACGTCTGTTAGCCTTAAAATGTTTGTTAACTAACGTGTACTTTAAAGCTCAAGTAAGCGTTCTTTATGCATACGGCCGTTTAACGCTAACAAACCTTTGTTAAAAAAATGGTATGCAGAAACAGTACTTTAACTAATGTGTGCTTTAGTAAAATTAGTATTTGTTTCTGGCAATGCCACTGTTTTCAGTTGTCACTTTGTAGTTAAGGATGTATACAAATGAATACTAGCAAACCCGGCGAACGTTTGATAAAGAAAAGTTATTTTTTTTGTTTTAGGTTTGAATGGTGAAATTCAGTGCATGTACAACATCATTATTCTTTGCGGCGAGAATTGCTCGTTGACTTAACCAAGCATAATTCTGATAATTCTTACTAATGTTTGGGAAAACATTTTCAATAAGAGCTAATTGAGAGTCTACAAATCGGCAAAAGTCGTTGGTAAGAGTAACTAATCCAGCTGTCGCATCAGCTGTGACTTTTCCATTTCCAACAGCTAACAATTGTTTGGAAAATTGTGCAGCACTTTGATCATTTTGAAGTTGAACTCTCATATTAGTGGTTAGCAATAATGTTTTTAAATTATTCCACAAAGGTGATGCCTTCAGGCAAGCATTCAATTCATCTGCAGTCGTTGCATTGGCAATTACTGGCAATGTCTGCCTGAAATCGCCTGCCAACAATATCATCAAGCCGCCAAAGATGTTGTTATTTCGCCGAAGATCCTTCAGTGTGAAGTTAAATGCTTCAAGTGGTTTCTTATGTGCCATTGTGCACTCATCCCAAGCAATGAGCTTGCATTGCATCAACAATTTTCCCATTGTACTGGATTGGGAAATATTGCATGTTGGAGTATCAATTGTGTTTAAATTGAGTGGCAACTTAAGCGCAGAATGTGCAGTTCCAGATGATGCTAACGCTAAAGCTATGTTACATCTTGATCGAATAGTGGCCAAAATCGATGAAATGACAAATGTTTTCCCTGTTCCTCCAGGTGCGTCCAGGAAGAATAGACCACCAATATTATTGTCCACCGCTTGCATAAATGTTTCGTATATTTGTTTTTGCTGTTCATTCAGCAACGGCACATTATATCAAACGAATTTCTACAATGTATCAACATTGTAATGCAGCTCTTGATTTAATTCTTGGTTGAGTGCATGGTGCATCGATCGATTTGGCGCAATCATTCCTACTTCAAGTAGCTTTCAAATGATTTTGGTCCACGTACATTTACCAACAGCAGTTGCAAAGAAAAACATTCATCATCTACTTAAAATGAAACGTACTTATTTTCGTGAGGGATACTCACACACCACGTATTGGTGCCGTTGTAGTACATGCTATGTATCAGAGATGGCGCTGTAAGTGAAAAATGATTATACCTGTTTTCCTGCTTTTCTCTTGCAATTTTTCCTGAATTCTTTGCTTTAAACGTCACGGAGCCCGAGACCTTTCCAACGAATGCAAAACCGTGGAAATCGGTTCATGCGTTCTGAAGTTATAGCGCCGGAAGGAAAACCCGACTTATTTTTATATTATAGATTATTTATCCGGGTAGTTAGATCCATAAATCTTTGTATAATTTTCAGTAAAATCAACATATTTTATTTTTTTATTAATTTTTTTAATAAAAATACCAAAAAAGGTTAATTTCCAAGGCCTGTTCAGACATGTTTTTGTAATTGAAGCAATTTAATCTTAATTGAGAAATTTTATTTGGTGTTCACACATGTTAATTAAGCGTACTTAATTAGATAAGATAAAAAGCAAAACAAAAACGGGGCAATTTTTTTATGCATATTTGCAAAATGGATAAATGTTGTGCCTTAAAAAAAATTATGCTGTTTTATAATAGAAATATTGAGCTCTTGAAGTTAGTACGATCGACTTTTGATTCTGAAGTAGCTGTGCTTCCGAAAAGAAAACGGAAGAACTTAATTTTTCTGGAAAGTTTAAAAAAGCAATCCTTATAGTATTAGCAGAAAATACAAACGACAGAGTAATATGGAAGTTGGTAAGTGAAATTGTAATAATTTTGTTTCAATTAATCACTGCTTTTTTAATTTAAAGAACCGCCAATATGTTGGGAAGTCTGCTGCAACTGCAATGATGATCGATTTTTCAAGAATCATTTTCGCGTGACCTGTGCAAGCTTTAACGAGTTTATCAAGGATTATAAAACGTAAGCTAATTATTTAAATTGTGTGGGTGTATGCTAAGATTTTGCCTTTCATTTTATCTTATTTTAAAAATTAATCCACGTTAATTGTGCGATACCTTTAAAGATTCATATTTTATGATATTCTCAAAAAATATTTATTATTCAAAAATTGGAACATGTTACTGTGGGGAAAGTATATGTACCGTAATTAACGTGGATTAAGTTATGATTCCGAATATTAATTTTTTTATTGGTAGTTCTAGATTAAAGTAAAATCATGTTTTTAATTTTAGATGCATAAAAGGAATGTCGTCGGGTTGCAAAAAAGTTGGTGTACATTTAATCTTTGTTGTATGAAAATAAAAAAAACATTAAATAAACATATTGACTAAACTGCTAAATGAAATCTTTTTTTTTTTTTGGTCACACCAAAATCTCTCATGGCCATCTAATTAATATCAACTGTCCCTCTCCCTGTAAATGTAACACACAACATACCAATAAACTGTTCTTTCTGGGTGATTGTCCAAAACTTGCCGAAGCACGTGATAAAATTTTTGGGAACATTGACCCCAAATCCTTCCTATTCATCCCATCCAAGGAAAATATTCTGAAGATATCCAAGTTCTTAAAAGAAACTAACATATATGATAAAATTTAGCTTATGTAAAATTCTTATATAAGTATACATTTATAAAACATATGAGCTGAGGGCCTATGAAGCTATTGTTCTTAAAAAAATATTAACATATAATTTGTAATTATTTGTTAATAAATAAATGATATAATTTTTTAATGAATATGTTTTTACTGTTGGTATGTTATTAGACGTGATATTTCCATAAATGACTGCTGTTGGTAAATTTGGCAGTATTACATTCGTGATAAGAATTTGCTTTACAAACTTTTTGTGGTAGATGAGGCTGTGGTTGAGGTGGTTATTGTTGCAATCTGCTTGGGAAAAGTAAATATGCTTGCGCTCAATAATTTCACGATTGCAGTAGCAAAATTAACTATTTTACCGAATGAGCATCCGGTAGAATCTTTTCTAAAATTGAAAATCAATAATTAGTTAATTATTTAATAAGTTTGAATTAGTTATGTACCTGTAATATTGTGTATGTTATTTACTAATTACTGAAAGTTCTGGCGTAACTGTTGTTAATATTCATGTTGTATCAGCAACATTTTATCTCTTTTTGGCCCATATACAGGTAGGACGTTCTTTTGCACACTTCGGTTTTCACTGATTGCTTGCCCAATGATTCTACACTTCTTAAATTAAAAATCAATTGTTATTGAATTTAAAAAGTTCAATTTCGTTTTTTATTGTAATGGTGTTTATGTTATTTACTAATTCATAAAGACCCGTGGATGGATTTCCTGGTATAAAGGTTCGTTTGGCAGTGTAAGATTTAATATTGAACATTTCCATAAATGACTGTTAGTGGTTAATTGACAGCAGTACATGCGTGAAGAAAATTTGCAACACTAACTCTTTGTAGTGGATGCAGCTGCTTATGGTTGAGCTGGTTGTGGTTACAAACTACTAATTGCATTCCTGTTCTAAGAAAAGTAAATTTGCTTACATTCATTATTTGTTAGTTCCGCTTCAGCCAATCTAACAGCGACAAGAACAAACAAACTTTGTACTGCGGAATATCGAAGAACAATTTCACCAGATAAATACATGCTTTTTTCTAATTTTTCTTTTATGTTGATTATTAACGCACAATGTATTTCCTCCACAGTGCACCATTTCTGCGTTCATAAAATACTGCAAGTTTCATGATATTTTTACTTTTACCTGTTGTACTTCACTAAAGAAACCAATAAAAATCATATTTTCATATTATTTTTTTGTGGAAAAGTTTTTTAATTCTTGTTCATGTTTTTGTTTTGTTTATTTTCCCATCTTCTCACTGAACATACTTTTCCGTAAGCATTACAAGGTTGCATTTCGTATTTTATTCAATTAGTGACGCAATTATGTACTAATTGCTCAATTTACTAATTGAATTCTTATATGGTAAATTGAATACAATTATGGCTCTTAATTACGTAAATGCTCTAATGGCGTAATAGGACAGAGTATCACGAGGAACTTATAAAAAATTTGTTCATATTAAAAAACTAAGTAATCGGATAACGACCTTTTTTTAATTATATGTACATCAACAAAATTTTTGTTTAAAATAATTATTTAAAATTATATTTTTGTAATGTATAAAATAAAGATGTAAAAATGTTTAAATGTTATTATTTGTAAACTACAATTTGTTTTTATTTAATATTTTTAGAGTTTTTGGAAAAACAAAATACAACTGTCAATTGAGCCTTGTAAGTATATTGAAGTGGCATAAGTCAGAACTGAACTGTTTCTTTTCATTTTTAAAAACTTTGCAATTAGTAAGCTGAGAAGTAATAAAATTTATTTGAGAGAAGTGTTGGTAATTAACGGAACAACAAAAATGTTTATTTTGAAAGTGGCGTAAGTCGTTGTACTCAGGAAATTAATTTTGGGGCTTCGTATGAAAGAAATGGAAACATCTAATAAGTGTGTGCAAAGCATTGTTGTGATCAGTGGAGTTATTTTTATAAGTACGAAAGAATAGTGCAGTTTTCTGAATTATATTACAGTGATGTCTAATGTAGTACACATAATTAGCATTATTTTTTTATTGTTAGGAAGTTTCTTCATGTTGTATAAAACATATAAGAATGTCACAACTCAAAATCATATTATTGCATATAGTGTCTTATATACAGGACAAAATAATAATACAAAACTGGCATTAACTTAGATGAAAATTGTTCAGTCTTCAGAAAACGATATCGAAATTCTGGATCACAAATTTTTAATTTTGGGTCATTTACCAAATGATCGTCACTGTGGTGTGATTGAAACGGCCTTGAAGAAACAAATGTTTTATAAATTCTAAGTGATTACTATAGCGAGATTACTGCTAGTTGAAAAAAACCTTCACAGTGCACAACATGGAGGGGAGAGATTTTATTTGAATACAATCATTAGAAAAATCTGTTTCAAAAAGAAAACTAAATACAGGCTAAAAAAAAGTGAATTGGCTGAAAATTCAATGGATTCGATATTACCATCATATTTCCCATAAAATGTTTTTTGACCCATCTTTAGATAAAAAAGATGACTTAAAAACAAAGTGACTTATGCCACTTTTAAAATAAACGGCTCATTTTATTGTGGTTTAAAGTAGGTTTTTTCCTGCTTTAAAATTAAAAACGTTGTTTAGTATACATATAACTTACCTTTTATCGTGATTGATTACTGTTCAACCACCATTAAGCAATAGCATTACCACCACTGAAAAAATTGAATTTCTGGGCGTTTCATTCCACAGAGTTTCTTTATTTAATACCAGCAGTGTTACTTTCAGAAACCGAAGCCGAATATACATCGAAACCTGCAGCGTCTAGGAGTCGACGGCAGTTAAAATAATTTTGGCAACGGCGGCTAGGTAATACACAGTAATTTGATAATTATAATTACATGCTGACAGTTATTTTCGCTTTCAAAATTAGATTTTGAGATTTCTTTTTTTAAATTGTACATACAAGCAAGTAATTTTCAACCCAAAATAATGTGTTAATAAAATAGAAAAAGCTGATATATATGTATTTAGCCATCAACTTCAGCGACTTTATGCTATCAAATAAAATTAGCGGCGGCCGTAAACCGACTATGGTTCGATGGAATTTGCTCTCTAGAAAAAATAAATGGTTGAACATTTTTTTATGCGGAGGAAAAATTGTTATTTAATGTATATTTTATATACATAGTTCTAAAGAAACGACAGATTAAAAATATATACACATTTAACGATCTTCCTAATCGTAATAAACAAACGAAGGCGAAAGAATTAAAGACATACATACATACATACATATATAAAATCTACCAGGATGCCAATCACTGTGGTCAAATCAATATGTTTCTCACTTATCGCCGCATTTTTGTGTAGCCAAATAGTTGCGGCACGCAAACATCATCTAGAAGTTCGGGTAAGTCTTGCAAAATAAAAAAATAGTTTTAGTTAATAATCGTAATAAAATGTAATTTAGATTGATAATCGACCTTACATTGCACTGTCAACATTTGGTTTCTATACGAATGGCCATTTGAACGTAGATCTCAGTAAATTGGTGTTGTCCTCAGAAAAGGGAAATGAAGTGGTATGTTAGCTTAATGTGAAGAAAGAGCAAATTAGATCATATAATTACATAATTCTTAGATGGGTCTATCTTTGGATAAGACTACAATAGATCAAATGAATCCCTATTTAGATTCCCATCAAAACAAATGTTTACTAGAGGAGTCCTCTGGTTTGCTGACAAGCGGACAGATTTTATTCTTCTTATTTGACTTAAAGAATTTACAGTAAGTATTAAACTTATTCATATTATTTGTTTTCAAATTTTTACAATTTCACAGCATAGTTTTAAATATGGTTTGTACTAATGCTTTTATATGCAAAAGATGGAATATAAATCAATTGATTTTGAACCTTATTGCATATGTATTACTGCTTTGTTTTACAAAAAATCGACACCAATTAAAAGTTAAAATCAATATTTTTCTCTTAATCGCATTCCTATTAAAGGGTTCATGTAAAATGCTCGCCCGAGTGGAGAAACCAGCACATTTACAAAGATAGTTCAATGTTTCCGATGTATCGTGGAAAAAGGCAGTCGAAAGTGCATAAAATACAAAACAGGCTAGTTTTGGGACCCCGAAGACGGAGACGTGAAATTGAACCACATGCGAGAGTACCAAATCCCGAAGATATGCCAGAGTCAGAAAATAAAGATGAACAGGTAATGGAAGATGATTCATACGAAGCACCGGTGGTCCCATTTAAACCCTCAGTCATTGCGAAAATCACCAACAAAGATCAAGATGTAGTAGCTGCCAACATCGTAAAAGAAAAAACACCTAAGTCAAATAAAGAGAAAAAAGAAGAGGAATCAGGTGAAAAATCCTTGAATGCACCTGTAATGCCAGCTGAGGTTCCAGTTTCAGAGCGTGCTTTAAAGGAATATTCACAAAATCCTTTTTGCAACAATTTCATATTACCATTGAGTAAAACTCAAGAGAACGGCGTAAATTATTATAATATGTCCGTAAGTTAATGTCATCATATAATACAATATAGTTATAATATTGTTTAATAAATTTTAGTTTTCCATGTTTGTGGGTTCATTACGTGAAGAAGGTCTTTACAACTTGTATTTCCACAATTGTGAAAATTATCATGGTTTCGATAAAAAAGTTTCATTTGTGGTTGGTATTTTCATCATATTATAGCAAGATAATCCTAATTTTTTGATGATTTTTGGATTCTCTCAGTTTATGTTAAAAATGTTTTACTTAGATTTGTCCTCTAATTATTCTAGGTTGATATTGAGGAAAACAACAACGGCAATTATTTGTCAGCCGGGGAAATGCCTTTGCCAGCTTTATACTTAATGATGTCTTTACTATTCTTTTTATCTGGTCTATTTTGGGTATTTATACTTAAAAAGAGCAAGTAAGTTAACAATTTCTTATAATCTATATAATTTTAATAAAAAATATTTTTGTAGACATACTGTGTACAAAATACATTACATAATGGCTGTTTTAGTGTTTCTTAAATCATTGTCATTGATGTTCCATTCAATAAATTATCACTTTATTGAAATAAGAGGAGAGCATGTCGAAGCATGGGCTATTTTATACTATATAGCTCATTTGTAAGTATATACATAATATGACTGCGGATTTATAAAATATTTTATATTGTCAGGGTCATCAGTAGCGCAAAGTCTGATAATACACAAATTATTTCAAAAATGTTTTCATCTTTACCAGATTTTAACTATAGATCTGTTTACCATCAAGGCGATTCAATTAATAGGAGAAGGTTAGAAATTGTAAAAGAATTGCTGATAAAGAAATGATGATCAGCATTAAAGCTAGGAAGTCTGTCAACTATAGCTTTGTTTATTGATATGATATGATATATATATTAAAAAAAAAAGCGGTTTAGTACTTCTACGCCGGATCCCATAATATCTGAAGAAAATCGTATGCTAATTCATTTTGTTACTGATTATTCTAACAATCAGAAGGATTTCCGTGTGGAAACCCTTGTGATATGCTTGGGTTGTGGAGAGCATATGGATATGGAATTTGGTTACATTTCATCGCCTAATTATCTCTACAGCAGTGATTTAGATTGTGATTTGTTCATCGATGTAAAACCGGGTCAACAAATTGTTTTAACTGTGGTGGATTTTCAAAACGCTTTGTACTTTAAAGAATCTAAAATGCAATTATAGAACTTGTAAAGGAGTGCCAAGAACATATACAGTTATTGCTATTCCTCGGGGTAGCAAGAGATTTTGGTCCTATGTTAAATGAGTAAGAAATAATTCTAGTTGTTTAATTCCGACTCTTTTAAAGAATGTCCAAATATTCACTGACTCGGTCGATAAAGCTAACCTTTTATCCGCGCTCGCATAGTAACGGATACTCTTACTATGCCGAAGATATTCCTTCGAGCTCGAGCGTTTAAAAAGGTTTTACCAGATTTCAACATCAACAAGTCTCCTGGGCTGGATGAGATTCCGCCACTGGTCTTGAGACAGTGCTCTTCGACGCGGTGAGGCTAAAAACACTGAAAATTACCCAATGGCAATTTGTTCTACACTTTCTAAAGTGAAGCAAATTATGGTTGATTTTCATTTTGTGAGGTACCTGGAGTCCAACAGCTTACTTAGCAGCCGACAGTATGGTTTCCGTAGGGGGCGCTCTACGGGTGACTTGCTGGCTTTCCTATCGGAGCAATGGTACAACTCAATGCATCATTTCGAAGAGAGTCCCCCCCAGGGTGCACATTTATAAGTCGGGGGTAAAAGGGTGCCCAGTCCCCTAAAAGGCTAGCAAGGAGCCAACTGGATAATTCACTATATTTACACGGGATTCAGTGAAGCCCCAGAGTTCCACTAATTGTCTTTTTAGCTTTTTAGCTGTTCCCTGACTGATTATTGAGGTTGGCCCTTCGGGAGTATCGTGGTGGCTGTGTGTTTCGAGGCCCTCGTTTGAGTTTGTGAGTCGGATCATTCACAATGAACATAATAAATGGTCCAGATCCAGTGAGTAGGAATGCCGTCGTATTCTAAATTATAATAAGCCTCATGCGTTCTGGACCAGGAGTTGGATAGTCTGCAGCTCTTCAGCAAGGAGTAGTGGTTTGCAACCTTGCTCTGGAACCGCTGAAATTGCAACTAGGAATGGCCTGTTGGTAGAATTAGTCCTCGGCTTACTGGGGCGTAAATGACCAACATCTGATTAAGGCTTACGGTCAGATGTAAATCTTATCACGTAATTTCGGAGAGAGTAAGATGATGGTTTGGATATTCCCAAGGCGTTTGATAGAGTGTGGCATGATACACTTTATTTATTTTTATTTATTGTTGCTTTTGGTGTCGGTGATATTTTCTCCAGATTTCTATTGTTTTCTCAGGAATCGCACTATACGAGTTGTTATAGATGCGATTTCATCAGATGAGTTTAAGATTAATTCAGGGGTACCACAAGGCTCCGTTCTTTGTCCTACCCTATTTCTTATTTTTCTAAATGACCTTTGTTAAACTTTTAACCTTATATACTCTCGCAGATGACAGCACCATATGTCATTTCTATTCATTTAGTAGTAGACCGAACCAGTTGGGGTGAGTTCCAAAAAGCGGAACATGAATAATATGCGCAATCATAGTCTCGCGACAATCTTAGAATGGGGTCGTGTGAATCGATTCGATTTTATTGCCAGAAAGACGCAATGTTGCATGCTTACGCATAGATCTGTGTTCGGAAATACACCTTTTACTATGGGTGATATATGTAGGTATTACGGAATCAGAAGCCCGACTATGAGAATAGTGTATTAAAATATTAGATATAAGAATAATATATTATTATGATTGGGTTATGTAAATATGAAAACGTGATCTAACAAATTCTGATCTAACTAAGTAAACGAATTTATTAAAATTTGATTAAAATCCTTTTTTTCAATTGAAGACATCTGGTATTGTTTACTTCGTAGTAATTATGCATAAGCAATAATTTTATATTTTGCTAAAGTGTGCTACGATTTTTAGAAAACCTTCTATTCGAAATTCTCAAACAATTATCTTTAGTTCAAATTGTATCAAAAATTACCAAACAAACATTCAGATGCATAGAATTGTAGAATATTTGTTAAAATCAAATACAAATTTCTTACTTCCAGACTCAAAGGTGCAGTTTTATTCATAACCATTGTTTTGATTGGGACTGGTTGGACATTTATTAAACATATACTCTCTGATAAAGATAAGAAAATTTTTATGGTCGTAATTCCTCTACAGGTAAAAGACATATAATATTTTATAAATAAATATTTTTTAAGCACAAAGTTTAATTAATTTTACTTTTATTTTCAATATTTCACCAAGCCATTGGGGGTGGCATATTCAGCAAGAGAAATTTTTTAAATAAACAATAAATAAATAAGTATTTATTTTTATATAGGTTTTTTAATTTAATTTAATACATAAAAATTCAATATTTCGCTTTGGAAAGCTTCTTCATGGAATTAATTTTTATAATTAAAAAATACTAACAATTTCCAAAAAAATTTTTGAAAACAATTGACAAAAAATAAAATAGTTTTCTTCATACATACAAAATTTTAAATTTCAAATAGTTAAACATACAAAAACAAGAAAACGGAAATTAAATAACAAATTTTCTCTTATGAAATAATTATACTTTTTAATTAAGTACCTATAATTCTGCGCTAAATTGGCTGTGTCTGTTTTGATATTTATTCTCCTTATATTTGGTACATTAAAAATTTCTAACATTTCTAACACATAACGCCTCTAATAGTTTTTTCTATATCTAATATCGATGCTTCCTCAAACTTTGGATAATGATTATATTTCTTACAATGCGAAGATAAGGATGTTTTCTATGTTGAAATATCCCTATATTTTGGGTCATATTTATGACTAGCTAATCTTGTTTTAAGTTAATTTTTTGTTGTCCCAGTTGTCATAGTTCATCTGGTCATTTCCTTCACATGGTATCATGTATACTACATTAGGTATTTCCATTTTTCCTATTTTATCCTTCATACTGCTAAATAATTTATTTAATGTGTTATATGTTTTGTGTGCAATTATATGATAGATATATTTTAGACTTTCTTAATCTCTCTGATATGCCAGGAACATAAGTTAATGATTTCTAAATTTTTGTTTCTGCCGTAGTATTTCCTAAATTATGTCTATGATTACCATATTGTTCAATTGATCTGCTAGTTAATTCTACTGGAAAATCATTGTCATTATTGTGTCCTTATTTTTCAAATGTAATTCTCTATCACTTATAGTCAATATTCTGTCTATCATATTTTTCGCCGTGTTTATAATCATTTTTCTCGGATATTTGGAATAAAAATTAATATTCATCCGGATATTAAATATATTAAATTTATATATATTATATTTAATAAAAAAAATACCTATATAAAGAATAAATACTTATTTATTAAAGGAGAAAAACAAGATGGGATAAAAATAATAAAAACCAGGGACAGAAAATAACTGTTATTTTTAAAATTTTACATCAAAAAAGCACACATAAAAAGTGATCGTAAAAAATTTTGGATTTCATCATTATGATACATAGGTGATGTACCTGCGAATTTTTGTATGACTTTTAAATTTGTGCTTTTTTCGATAAAAGTCAAAAAACAACTTTTAATTTTAACTTTTATTTTTTAGGGCAAAAATTAAAAGTTATTTTTAACTTTTATTATTTTACTCAAAAAATAAAAGTTAAAAAATAACTTTACTTTAAATATTTTAAGTCAAAAATAAAAGTCATGAAATAAATATTGCATAGTAATACGCAAGTTTTATTGCTTTCAATGCTATTAATAATAAAACATTCGTTATCACAATTTCAAGAAAAACGCTTAAACGTTGCAGCTGATTTACTAGAATATTGGGATAATAAAAAATTTACTCTACCATGGCTGCACAAACTAGCAGTTATTGTACATTCTGCACCTGCAACTCAAGTCAGTGTAGAAGGGTCATTTTCAGCACTCAAATTGATTTTGGGGAATTTGAGATAAAATTTATTTGAAGAAAACTTGGAATCAATATTGATGGTAAAATTAAACAGCTTAACAAATATAATAATAATAACAATAATTTCTATAGACTTCTGTAATATACATCAATTATTATTACCTATAAATTGGAGACAATAAAACTTGCGAATTACTATGCAATGTTTGATTCCTGATTTTTATTTTGCCTTAAAATATTAAAAGTTAAAAAATAACTTTTATTTTTTGAATAAAATAATAAGAGTCAAAAATAACTTTTAATATTTGCCTTACAAAATAAAAGTTAAGAAATAACTTTTATTTCTGCCTTAAAATATTAAAGTTAAAAAATAACTTTTTTTTCTTGACTTTTTCGATAAAAGTCATAACAGTTACGGTCCCTGATAAAAACATATAATCAACAAATAAAAAATGTTTGTCAAACAAATTGATAACAATTAAAAATCTTTTTTTCTAATACTAAAAGCTTTTCAAATTAATTCCTATTTTGAAAATAACAATTATACAAAGCAATATTATTTTAATAAATTTTTATTGTAAAACGTTACAAAAAATTAAGGTACATTTTAGTTATAGATGTCAGATATATACAGAGTTTTGTTTTATGCACTAAATGTCTACAATTGTGTACACCATTTTCCGTATTTGCTTTAAATTTTATTCTTTTTGTTGGTGTCACTTATTTGTGACATTTCTAACATATTCCGACGTTTATAATTATTTTAATTGAAACATTTTTAGTTAGGATAGTGATTAGAACAATACGAACATAATGTAGTGAACTAGTATTATTCCTGTATCTTATTTTTTTTTTGTTTTTTTTTTTGAAGATAAAATATATTTGATTATTTTCTCAATTTGTGTGACAAAAATTTTTTATTTATTGATTACTTAAAAATATTATTTATACATTTTTCTTTTCGTAGGAATGCCATCCAATGGTGTGGCTATATATTGAAAATATAAATAAAATATATATTAAGACCTTCTGCTTATTATTTATTAAGTAAATAATTAAGATGAAATAACATCTGTTTTTTTACAATTTAGGTTCTAGCAAATGTTGCGGAAATTATTATTGAAGAATCAGAAGAAAGTGATGCTGAGTATCGAACCTGGCATAACATATTTATATTTGTTGATCTGTTATGTTGTGGTGCCATTTTATTTCCCATAGTTTGGTCGATACGGCATTTACATGAAGCGTCTGCTACTGACGGCAAAGCTGCTATTAATTTACGAAAATTAAAATTGTTTCGTCAATTTTACATAATGATTGTGTGTTATATCTATTTCACACGCATTATTGTGTATTTGTTAAAAATGACAGTGGCATTCCAATATGCATGGTTAGATGAAATGTTTCGTGAAATGGCCACTTATGTTTTCTTTGTATTAACTGGATACAAATTTCGTCCTACTTCATCACATCCCTACTTTGCGGATAACGATGAAGATGATGACGATGAAGTTCAAGTTTTAACTGAATCAGGTCTTACTAGCGGAATACATCGCACCAAAGCACAAAATCGTAATGCTGTTTCAAAGACCATTATAATCGAGGGTAACGACGAGGAAAAGGAGAATTTGATTTCAAAAAGAGAATCATCACATGAATATGATTAAAACTAAAACTAATCGAGTAGATAAAGCTTAAAAGAAAAAATAATTTGTTATGATTTAAGAGAAGTCACCTCTATCGTTTACATTCACTTAATAAAGTCTAGACTGAAAAAATAACAATATATTTAAAAGATTTTCTTTTATATTTAGACAAAAAAACTGAATAAATATTATTTTGAACTTTAAATATCGAATAAAATATTTTAATAAAAAAAATTTTGCAATTTTACATTTATTTTTACTAAATACCACTTTTTATTGCATTACCTAATTGTTTGAAAATTTTAATTTTTTTGCAAATAGGTTTTCTATCTCAATGAGATAATTTAAATTCAATAGAATATTTTTTTTAATTAAATCACTGCATCCATAAAATTTTCGCTAATGTTGAAACTGAGGCTCGTTAGCTTTGCCAACGTAAAAAGGTTTTTTTTTACTGATATAATTTTATTGAATCTATTATTTATACTTAAAATTAATAACCATATAATAAAAAAATAGAATACAAAATAAAATAACAAAGGAAATTAATGAAATTATACACCAGAAATCGTCCCTTCCCATGCTTAATGTGCCGAGATTGCACTATACACATTTACACACCAACAAGGTTGGTAACAAAAAACCGCGCGTGTAAAAGTCCTTAATGTGTGAATTTAACCCAATAACAATTATGCTAAAATAATAATTCCCACGTGTTGTCCAAAATAAAAACAAAATTAGTTGTCATGTTACCAGACAGTAATTTTTTGGTTTAACCTTGCGAATTGATTTCTCAGCACAATTATCTGAGAATTTTTATTACAAAAGTTGTGCCAAATATTATTTGCCCATGTTCTTTAATTCCCACAAAGAAAATAATTCCCACGCGTTGACCAAAAACAAAATTAGCTATCATGTTACCAGACAGTAATTATGGTTCAAGCGTGAGAATTGATTTCTCAGCACAATTGCCTGAGGATTCTTATTACAAAAGTTGTGTTGTTACGTTTTTTAATTCTCACAAAGATTGACTTCAGTTTGTTAAAAAAGAATTAACATATTGCGGCTTTCCTGAAAGATTTATCATGAATTAAATAGCATTAAGGAACGACCTCTGGTAAAACTATACTACTAAGCTATTGGGTCCAAAAGAATATCCCAGTTTGATATTGGTCGCGGTTGTGGTGGTTGCGGATCTTGCATAGTATTGGTTCTTCGCTTTAATAATTGTTTATTATTATGGTTGAAATCAGAGCGAGTCCTCCATAGCCAACAGCTAAGTTCCGCATACCTTGAGTGGTTGTGGGTGATGACAGATCGCGTATCTGGGTCCTTACTTCTGCTTGCAGTCGGATTAAAATTGCGACATTCAGCGGCTGTATGGGTGGAGTGTTTGAGTTAAATTTTGCATATTCTGCTGTAATTGCGAAAAGGACATCCCAGAATGTGAGAACCTGGTGTCCGTAGATAGTGATTACCTGATTCTTCATTGAACATCCTGGTTCCTTGAAGAAGCTGGTAACCACTTTCCCTATTACATACAGTGCTTAGTTTAAGTTCATGTTGTGTTGCGAATAGCCATTGGTTCTTGTTGTATAGCTGGTACCATACGTTCTCATTGGTTAATTGTTCTACATTGCAGCTGGGATTAGATTCGTTGTTGAATAAATGTATTTCACAGGTACATATTGAAGCACTCTTAGTGTAGATGGCTTGAAGCTTTGAGTAGAGAAAGATGTCATGTTCTAGAGTATTACAGGCACGAAGTTCGCTGTCATTGAATGGAAAATATTCGTCCCTGTGAGCGTTGATAGCCATCATGTTAGTTGTTGGCGGGATTGCGATCAATGAATTATTTATAAGCTGTGGAACGGGTGTTATGTACTCATAGATAGGGTGAAATGATGTGTTGATTTGAAATGACAGCATGAGCGCTGACGATAGCATCTAAATGGATACTATCAGTGACTGATAGTGTTAGGTCGGATGGAAAATTTGCCTTTATATTATCAACTTCAGTTGAAAATTGCTGTGGAGCGTAGGACTGATTCTACCGTGATAAGTGTCGATGTAAGCATTTTTTGTAAATTATCTGAAATGACGATTAGTTAAATACTAAGAGACAGAAATAGCTGGGACCGTTGATTATCGCCGCTTATGAAGTTTTCCAGGGCCTGAAGTCCGAGATGAATTTTATTATTTATTGCTCCTCGTTTTTTCCTTCTTGTAAGATTGGCTGAACTGGCCTCCATTTCGTTTTGGATTTTTCAAGCTCAGAATATATAAGAAGTTTCCATTCTGAGACAAGAGGTTTAACTCTGACAATCTGTTCAAAGTGTAAGCCTGGGTTGCTATTGATCCTCTATACTTGTTGACACAACACTAATGGAAAAAGTATTGCGAAGATCATTAGCAGACTTGTAGCTGAATTGAACCGTTTTGAAGGTGATGAAGTTGTGGTTTTATTGTTGGATGTGCATTTTCTTTTAACTTGGGAATTATTGTCTTGCTGTTCGTTGTCAACTGTAGTGCCTAGTTCGTCTAAAGGAAGCGGAGCTAGTGAGTGAATTGGTCGCTTAACGATGCCAGCGGATATTCTGACTGATGCTGACCTAACGATACCGTCTGCTTCGTGGTGTTTCAATTACCTTACCAAGGCGCCATGACATGACTGCGAAATTTCCTTCAAGTTTTGAGAAGTGTTTTGTAATTTGTTCCTTTGCTGGAGCTCACTAACATATTCCTGAGACCAGCGTTTCTAGAACAAATTCTTAATTCTGCTCACTAATTCCCATCGTTTTGCTAATGGTGCTGACATTGATTATGTTGTGACGTCCTATTGTGCCGTAAGAAGCTTCCCAATCAAAAAAGTCTGGGGGTTAACGCCATTTCATGAGTAGGCTCATTTGACAAGAGCGTAATTGGTCTTGAGTTGAGGATGGCTTCAATTTCTGTGACCACAGTTTCCATTTCTTCGTATGTTAGGGATGCGTTTGCTAGCTCCTTAACTAACAGTTTTTGGAGGATTTTACTGCGGCTTCCCACAGTCCTCCGAAACGAGGGGCTCGGGGTGGAATAAAATGAAACGAAATGTTCCTTTTGGATTGCTTCTTGAGCCGTTGTAGTGAATATTGCAGTTGCTAACTCCGTCAGTTTGTTCCGAGCTCCAATTCTGGTAGTGTCCCCTACGGCTGATAAATCGTTTAAGTGCGCCGATGAAGGCTTCTGTTGTCAGATCTGTTACTAGTTCTAGATGAACTTTCGTAACAAAGCAACAGAAAACTGCTATATACGACTTTTGGAGTCTTTTCCCTTTTGTTTTGTAGTGAATCCATATTGGACCGCAATAGTCCACACCGGCGTTGATGAAAGGTCTTGCTGGAGTAACTCTCATTTCTGGTAGATTTCCCATTATTTGTTGAAGAAACTTTGGTTTCGATCTTGCGCAGAAGACACACTTATGGATAGTTTCCTGCGCCAAATGCTTTCCTTTAATAGGGCAGAGTTGTTGTCGAATGCTTGCTAACAGCGGTTGCGCCTCACAATGTTTATTTTCCTTGTGCACTGATCAAAAAATTAGTCTGTTGATGATGTCGTTATACGGAAGTAACACTGGGCGTTTGGCATCAAACAATAATGGGGAAGTCTCAAACCTACCACCCACTTTTAAAATGCTGTTTTCGTCAATTGTTGAATGCTTTCTGAAAAAGTACAAAATTGAGTTGTTCTAACAATAATGAGAAGTGCATCGTGAAGTTTAAAAGGCGTAAGAGTTCTTCGAATTTGTCGCTCTGTTCTGATAGTTTTGGCATTTTTTACAAAGCTAAAGTCATATTCTACAATCCGTTGAAGTATTTTGAATGAGTTTCTGTGATTTATGGTGTGCAAGGGGATTTTACTTCTAGTTGATACAAGCAAATTGTGCAAGTTCTGCTTTTGTTCGGGTATATTTGCATCAACGCTTATAGTAAAGGTGGGTGGCCAATGGTTTTCACTTTCATGAAGAAAAAATGGCCCGTACATCCATTGTGGGTTGTGCTGCAACTGTAATGGGTCTAATCCTCGGGATATATGATTATTTTGAGAACTTATATGTAGCTATTGTTCCGAGGTTGTGGTTTCACGAATTGAAGCTATTCAATTTGCGACGAATGTATGGAGAGAGGACGATCTTGAGTTTATCCATGTTAGGACTATTTTTAAGTCGGACTAGTAGAAGAGCGTAACCAATGTTGTTCCTAGTAGAATATATGGATATTGATTTGTATGAAAAACTGCTTGCCTTGTTAACGGAGAGTTTATCGCTGTTGATTCCATTAAAGACTTGCGTTCTTCCGTGAGTACAGATTACCCTTTATTAGAAGATTTATTTTCCTTAGACCAAGATATTTTAGCCTGTGAGATTGGCTCTAAATGAACAAGGGTATATTGTCTTTTGTTGCATTTTTGACAGCGGCCCAAAATGGTACACTGCTCAGTGGGGTGATTTTGATTGAAACAGATAACACCTAATTTGTGCTTCTGTACAAGGTTGAGTCGATTTGTCGGATTTAGTTGTTGGAATTCATGGTATCGGTAGAGGGGATGAAACTCTCGATTACAGATTATGCATTTGCGAGTCTCATGATGGGATTGGTTGTTAGACCACAGGTTTTGTTGCTAGAGAAGATTTTCTCTTCATAACCCATAGCTTCAAGTGTGTGAAAATGATGATCAAGAAAGGCGAGAAAGTGGCTGAGTGGTTGCAGCTTTTTCGATTAGAAATCGATTGTTCATATTGAGTATGAACAGTTTTAACCACCTTCTTAATGAGAAGATGGACTAGAAGTGATTTCTACGACGATACTTGGAGACCCATGTTGGAGAGGGCTACTAACGACTCCTTTGTAGTGTCGTGTAATCGCATGATTGCATTCACTGTAAGGGCGCCTGATGGTGTGTCGAGCAGTCTGTGGATTGCTGTTGCCACCATCACGCGTTTGTTGTTATAGCGGTTTTGTAGAAGTTGCCAGGCTGCTTGGTACTTTTCCTCTGTGACTGGGAGATGTTTTATTAAACTGGCTGCTTCCCCAATAACACTGGTTTTTAGGTACCATAGTTTCTGAGCATTGAACATCTTTTGTTCGTGAACTACTTGCTTGAAGAGATCACAAAATGATGTTCACTTCATATAGTCGCCATCAAATTTGATAACGGCAATTGTGGGTAATGGAAGTGCAGTTGGTCTGACCATGGGTAAAGTAGAAGAGTGATCATTTCCATTGCACTTGTTACCCGGATGAACGCTGCCTGAGCCTCTTGTTTGAGATGAACATAGCGGCTCGAGCCATAGCCAACTGATTTCGGATCTGGAAATCTCCCCATGACTTCGCCGTTTAGCATTTCTAGTTGTTGCCATAGTTGGCAAATTGTAGATTTTATAACAATGTAATAGGAAGGCTCCTGACCTGATTGCACATAAAGTCCTTCCAATTGCGAGTGAGCGCCGCCATTTTCCCATTGGCTCGACTGATGAGCCCATTATGGCTACTTGCTGACGATGGGTTTATCCCTAGCGTATGTGTAGCGTTGAGGTTACTCCTAAAGGTTTCCATTTACATCCTTTAAGGCCCTCAATTGGGTGTCTGCATTATCGAAGTCTGTCAAAGCAGTGCTTAGCGTGGACAGCCGTTCCTTATAGTATTTTGAGGTTTTTCGAATTTCCTTGAAAAAATTCCTGATGAGAGTCGAAATTTTATCTCCAATTACTTCCAGCCTGTCGAGAATTTCTTCTGCCGATTCCATCATGGTGCACTAAGAGTCCTGTCACGGTCGCCAAAAATTTTGAATCTGAGGCTCGTTTGTAAAAAAAGGTTTTTTTACTGATATAAATTTCTTTATTGAATCTATTATTTATACTTTAAACTAATAACCATAATAATAAAAAAATACAAGAATACAAAATAAAATAA
The DNA here is from genome assembly GCA_030448955.1 of Trichopoda pennipes. Classification (NCBI taxonomy): domain Eukaryota; kingdom Metazoa; phylum Arthropoda; class Insecta; order Diptera; family Tachinidae; genus Trichopoda; species Trichopoda pennipes. The sequence continues at coordinate 2,114,334 of JASKUP010000026.1, read as the reverse complement.
CAAAGGAAATGAAAGAAATTATATCCAAAAATTGTTCCTTCCCATGCTTAATGTGCTGAGATTGCACTATGCACACGCCAACAAGGTTGGTAACAAAAAAACGCGCGACTTAAATATATAATTAAAATCAATGCTTCTTTATTCATGAATCGATAATACAAAACTAAAGAACAAACTTAAAAAGGTAAAAATATGACTAGTAGTTCTTATATTAAATGGAAAGGAATGTAAGGCTTAGGTATAATGAAGTAGAGAGAGTAAGTGAAGTAGTTCTTTTGGCTTTGCTGTTGTTAACTGCAAATTTCGTATTATGAGTTTTTTCGTTAATTTTTTTTTCTTGTTTTTACTTTATTAAATTTTTTTTTATAAATTACTTAATTTATTGTTTTATAATTCGTTTATGAGTCCAGATAATTAATAACTGCTACTTTAAATAATTTTAAAATTATAAGATAAATATATATATATATATATATATATATACATATGTACATATACATACATAAAAAATTTACAAAATTACAATTTTTTGTTTGTCTATTTCTATTTTCATATTAATTTAATTTTTTGAAAAAAAAATGTCTTACCATAACTTTGTTTTGTCTTTTTTCTTTATTTATTTATTTATGCATACATATGTTTTTTTTTCAAAGAAAATAATAGTTTTTTGTTTGTTCAAGTATTATTTTTTTTCTAAACAATTCAGAAAATATTTAAAATAACTTCGATTATCAATTTGCATTTGATTCGTATTATCCTATAGTTAAGATTCCATCGTACTTTTTTTCCTTTTTATATTGCTACTATGTATGTTCTGTAAATTACTTTCCAGAATGTCGGTTGTTCTTTATGACGTTATTCAGTATTAAATTCTCTATTTTCGTTCCTCTTATTTATATAATACAGTTTATTTGCTACCTTAATATTATATATTTTCACTTTGTCGCAATATCCATATTTAACATTGATGGGTTTTTCTTTAATAGCTGAGTGAAAACTATTATTGTAAAATTCAATAGACTTACTAATTTTATCTTTTATGCTTAACGAACTGTCTTCTATTGTCAACATTTGGATAGAGTATTATGTAATCTCTCAATATCCCCATTACCAGTATGACTATTAGGCTTCATCAAGTGAAGTTCAATGTTTTCAGTTCGTAAATATTCCCTAATGTTTATCCTTTGAAATTCGTTATCAGTAACGAGCTTATCAAAATGTCGTATTTGTAACTTATATAATTATCTCTATAATAGTTTGGTTTGTGCGATTTCTAAGTAGTAAGCCATTGCAAACTTTTGTCTATAAATGCCAAAAAGTTTGATTTAGAGTTTGTATATATATATTCATATAAATACTTTGCCTAATATTCATCGGAGTCTCCGTCATACAAAATGTTGCCTTGATGGGACTACGGTCAAGTTTAGCTCTATTGCATACGTCACAATTATTGATGTATTTCTGAATCAATAGCTTTATATTTGGGAAGTAAATGTGTCTTTCCAGGCCGTCATAATTTTCATTTATTCCAGTGTGCCCTGTCTCATTCCTACGGTAATGGTGGATTTGATTGTAAGCTTCATTTTCAGATGACATGTCCCTGGCTTGATACGAACACCTTACAAATTTCACGTTGTTATTCCTCTCATATATTTCAATAATTTTTTTCTGCAAAATATTATACTTATGGTCATCCAGCTCGGTAAAAATTCCAATTTTTTTCTTTTTGTATATTTTGTAGTCTTATTATATTTTTAAAGTTGTTTTTTAAATCGTTCGAGTTTATATAAACTTTCTTATTGCCACGTTTAAAATCAAATTCTTTGGCCTTGTTATCGGTTAAAATAATTTGAGCTTTGAACTTATTTACAACTGTTTACAATATGCCAATATGATTATGTAAATCCTCCTCTTGAGAGCGATTTGTAGCAATTTCATTATCATTATTGTTGTAGAGAGAATCGCCATCAGAATCCATTAAATAAATTTCGCCGGAATCCTGATTGATTATCCTTCCCTTTTATATAGACAAATTAAAATCGCTCAGTTTTATAATCCACCTATAAGGTCTAGGATTTAGTTCCCTGCTCTGAGATTTAAAGAATAACCATTTTAATGGTTGATGGTCGGAAAGAATTTCGAATTTTACACCATATAAATTAGTACGAAAACAGTTCGCAGACCAAACAACAGCCAAAAGTTCCTTTTCGGTTGCCGAATAATTTTTTTCATGTTTATTCAAAGTTCTACTAGCAAAACATACGGGATGACCTATTAAATTAAGGTTTGCGTCAGTAACTTATTAAAATTGTCTTTTAAAGTTCGGATACTTAAGCACCGGAGCTCCAGTTACAATTCTCTTCAACTTTTGAAAAGCGTTAACAAAATTCGGGTCACTAATATTTAACTTAACATCCTTCCTTCCTTCCTAATCATTGGAAATGCCAGCTTGGAATAATCCCGTATGAATTTACGATAATATCCTGTAATGCTAAGAAATGACTTTATTTCCCTGACCTTAGCCGGATTCGGTTTGACTCCTTCAGGTGTCAAAATATGCCCTAAATATAAGGTTTCCCTTGCAAAAAATTTACATTTATTAATCTGAATTTTCAGATTAGCTTCCCTTAATTTATCTAAAAGTTTATTTACATTTTCAAGAAGTTCCTGAAAACTAGTAGAAAATATTAAAATGTCGTCCAAATAGAGAACACATATTTTATTAATAAAATCACGAAGTACACAATTAATTAGCTTCTGGAATTTGAAGGGGGCATTTTTCAGACCGAAAGGCATACGAACAAAAGGCGGTTTTCGACCGGTCTTCTTGATTAACCAGAATGTGGTGAAAACCTTTGGCAAAATAGACCGGTCTTCTTGATTAACAAGAATTTGGTGAAAACCTTTGGCAAAATCGACCGGTCTTCTTGATTAACAAGAGTTTGGTGAAAACCTTTGGCCAAATCGACTGTTGAGAAATGCTGTGCTCGGCCTAGTTTATCCAATATCGTATCAATGTTGGGTATAGGAAACTTATCATCTACAGTAATGCCATTTAACTTGCGATAGTCTATAACAATACGCCATTTCTTATCCCCAGAGCTATCCACCTTTTTCGGCACTATCCACTATCCTGCCGCAACATATCATCAACTTGATTACATATCTCCTGTTCGTGAATTCGTGGATAACGATACATTTTAGTATAAATTGGTTTATCCGTTATAATCCTTATCTAATGTTTAATAACATTAGTGCTATCTAAAATGTGTCCTTCAACAAATATTAAGTCTCTGTGGGATTTAAATATTTTGTCTAAAGCAATTTTTCCCTCATTGTTCAAACCATTATATAAACTATCTAAAACGTTCCTATTAATATCTATCGCTTCTAATTGATAAATTCTGTTTTCGTTATAGGGACAGCTTTTCAAGAAATCAATAGTATTTCTGTTAATAATTAGTGTCTCGTTTTCCATATTTATTATTGCTCCTAACGGCCTTACAATATTTTGTCCCAAAATGGCATCAAATTTTTTCCCGCTAAAAGTTGTTAATTTCCACGACATTGTTGCGTTCTCACAAAACTCCTTTGGTAAATTAGTAATAATTTCCTTATCTATATCTGTCTTACCATTAAGTGATGTAAGTGAAATTTTTTCTTTTAATAACAATCGTTCGTATTGGGGTAATTAATTTTCATCTAATAATGCAGTTGTACTGCCTGTATGGATAAAGGCCTTAATTTTATCATTACCTATAGTAAGTTCCACTATTGGAAGTGTCTTGATGAGGCTATTGTATGAAAATTTACCTCCTCTTGATTTAATTGTAAATGGTATATTTTCATATTCTCTGTATGTTGTCCCAAATTCGTGTTCGTGTTTCGTAACTGGTATGCCCTGTTGTCATATTGCGGATTTGCAGCTCCATATTTACTATTGAATCTGCTTGTACTTGGTAAGTTCGAAGAATTATTATTAGAACTTGAATAAATTGTGTTCTGATTAGAATCAATGTTAGAGTTATACCTATAAGTTTTGTTATTATTTTGACTTTTGAAATTAACATTTTATATTTTAATATTTTTTCTATTGCTTCCATTTACATATAAATTTATATTGATTCTCTTTTTTTATTTAACTTCATTTCTAATCAAACCTTCTTTATCTAAATAGTTATAAGCATATCTTAGTCTTGTATAATTTCTATTAATAACTACTGAAGCTAAATTTACATTAATGTTATTTAAAAATGTTTTAAACATTATTTTTTCTGCATATATAGGACTGAACTCGACAGGTTTTTCCATATCATACTCATATTTTTCATTTACTTTACATAAAAAAGTTCTTAAAGTTTATAATAATTTTCTAGAAGTTAATAATTAAGCACTAGGTCATTATTTAATAAAAAATTTTAAAACTTTATTTTTTATTATTTTTCAATATTTCGTCAAACCATTAGTTGGCATCATCAGGATAAACAAAAATAATGAAATTGAAAAAAATTTTTTCTTTTTGATTAACAAATTCAAAATAATCAAAAACTTTTACAAAAAAAAAAACAAAACAAACAAAAACAATAAAAACTACAAATTGAATACAATACATACATACATACAAACAAATTTTCAATATTAAGATTTTTTTTAAATGAAAAGCGATTTTGAAAATAATAAAATTACAAAACAATATTATTTTACAAAAATAAATCAAAAACATAAATTTAATGATCAAACATTACAAAAAACTAAAGTATTAACTATTAATATTATACAGGTACAGAGTTTTGTTTTATAATTTAATGCACCAAATGTCAATAATTTTGTGCAACATTCTCCGTATCTGCTTTAAAACTTATTCTTTTGGTTAATTATTTGTAACATTTCTAACATATAACGACGTTTATAATTATTTTCTAAATTGAGCTTTTACTTACATTTTCCTTATTTTTCATAAAGTTTTTTTTACAGGATAACTTACATGTAGTGTAGATATGGGCTCAATCGAAAAAAATGCATCTAAATTGGCAAATTGGAAATTATTTTTATTTATTACTTCATCATAAGGCCAGCAGATAGACAATAGGAGTTTTCACATCGAACTTGTTAGTTTGTTACAGCCATATGCTTAAAAACTTAAAGTAGGTTTAACTGCCGTTGTTAAGCACAATTTCCTAAAGTTGTATTCAAAAAACGCTTTTACCTTAAAATACCTTTGTTAACTTTAAAGTAGGAAAAACCTACTTTAAACCTACAATAAATTGATAGTTCAATTTTATTATTGAAAGTTCGAAAACAAAACAAATTGTGTTTACAATAAACTGACCGTTTATTTTAAAAGTGACATAAGTTACTTTGTTATTGTCATCTTATTTATTTTAAATTAGTTGATATAACATTTTAAATTTTAGCCATTTCAACTAGGCTGTATTTAGTTTTCTTTCTGAAACGGATTTTTTTAATGATTGTGTTGAAATAAAATCTTTTTTCTCCCTGTTGTGTACTGTAAAGGATTTTTTCGACAGGGGGCTAATACTACTATTACTATTTTGTGCTTTACATAAGTCACTATGTGCAATAATATGCTTTTGAGTTGTGACATTCTTAGATATTTTGTACAACACGAAGCAACCTCCTAAGAATAAAAAAATAACAAAATAATGCTAATTATGTGTAGTATATTAGATATCACTATAATATAGTTCAGTAAACCAGTAAACTGCACTATTCTTTCGAACTAATAAAAATAAGTCCAATAACCACAACAATACTTCACACATACTTATTACATGTTTCCATTTCTTTCACACTAAGCTCCGTAATTAATTTCCTGAATACAGCGACTAACGCCACTTTCAAAATAAACATTTTTGTTATATCGTTAATTATCAACACTCCTCTCAAACAAATCTCAATACTTCTAACTTATTAATTTCAAATTTATTATAATTGAAAAAAAACTGTTCAGTTGTGACTTATGCCACTTTCTATGTAAATGGCTCAATTGACAGTTTTACTTTGCTATTCCAAAACTTTTTAAAAATGTTTATTAAAAACAAATTGTAGTATACAAATTATAATAAAAACTAAAATATAATATGCCATTCAATAAAAAACATTTTTACATATTTATTTTATATTTTACAAAAATATAATTATAATTAATTATTTTAAACAAAAGTTTTATTGATGTGAATATAATCAACCCAAAGCTCGTTATCCGAATAATTATTTTTTTAATATGAACAAATTCTTTGTAAGTTCTTCGTAAGCCTTGCAAATTAACCTTTTTTGGGTGCTTTGCTTTTTATTAAAAAGATTAATAAAACAAAAAAAAAATATGTTGGTTTTGCTGAAAACAATAAAAAAATTTTTATAGATCTAAATACCCGGATAAATATATTCATTTTTCTACATCGTTAACTACAACGTCACAACTGAAAATAGTGGCATTGCCAGAATCAAAATACTAATTTTACTAAAGCATACATTAGCTAAAGTACTGTTTTTGAATACCATTTTTTAACAAACGTCTGTTAGCCTTAAAGTGTTTGTTAACTAACGTGTACTTTAAAGCTCAAGTAAGCATTTTTTATGCATACAGCCGTTAGTCGTTAAACGTTACTTTTTTAACGCGCTACCGGATTAATATTTAACGGCATCCTTGATAAAATAGTTGTTGGTTGGTAACTCAAGGTTTCTAAATATAATAAAAAAAGTCATTTGTGATACATTTCGAAAAAAAAATATTTATGTTTTGGCAACTTTCGTGTACATTGAAAGTAAGTATGTTATTATAGTGGATAACGAAAAGAAAAAGCTCATTCGATCAAAAATGCAAGAAAGTGGAGTAAAGTGGAGCATAAATTGCTGTTAGATTTTGTGTTGGAAAATTTGGACATTGAAGTAATGTAGCACAATTTTGTATATGCACTTATATAAGATTATGCCAATGACTTACAGTAAACAAAAAAAAAAAACTTCTACACTGACCAACTCAGAATAAAGAAATTAAATTAATAAAAATATGGGAAGAAAGAAAGATTTATTAAACACATATTAAAGCTTGAGATCCATATTATAAATCTATATAAAAATTGGTTTTGTAATGCTTATATATAACGAGAAAAATAACAACAACAAAAATATGTCAATTTTCTTGGACAAAAAAAAAACTTGTACACTTCTTATTTTCTTTGCACAAAAAGTCTCGTTACAAATCTTTTACTCAAGAATTAATTAAATCGAGTTTGAAGTTAGGCAATTTAACTAATTGCTCACGCATTTCCGAATATTGAAAAAGAAAATGGAGAAAAAACAAATTTCAAAAGAACCAAAATAACCAATTATAAATCTATGGAAGGAATACGTGAAATCGGGAAAATAATTAAAAAAGCACACTGTAATAAAAAACTTCCAAAAAAATAATTCTCAAAAAAGACCTAGTAGAAGTGGTCGCCCCAAAAAAATAAAGATCCAAACTTTCTGCTGTAAGTATTGCTAAAGATATTAAAAACTACAAAATAGCTGGTGTGACTCCAAAGACGGTAAGAAAGTTCCTTAATTTCACACAATTGTATGGATGTGCAGCTCGCAAGAAACCCCTCCTTTCCAAATTAAATACCCAAAAGCGCCTAATGTATGCCAATGAGTTTATTGGCAAAGACAATGCTTTCTGGGATACCGTTATTTTTACAGACGAATCTAAATTCAATATACTTGGCAGCGATGGACGAAAATTTGTATGGAGAAAGAAAGGAGAAGCTTTGAATCCACGTAATATAACACATACTGTTAAACACGGTGGTAGAAATGTAATGGTTTGGGGTACTATGAGTGCAAATGGAGTGGAAAACCATATTTTTGTAGAAGGAAACAGGAACAAAATGGAATATTTACACATTTTAAAAATAATTTAGCTCAGTCTGCTCAAAAAATTGGTTTAGGTGATAGCTTTGCATTCGTCCAAGATAACGATCCAAAGCACTCAGCCATTGTAGCTTTATAATACGAAAAAAGTATTGCCTCATTATCCACAAAGCCCAGATTTAAACCAGATAAAGCATTTGTGGTCATATATGAGAACTAAACTAAAGGGTTGCCGGATGTCTAGCAAAAAACCCTAAAAATCGCCTTAAAGGATACATGGAGTTCTATTCCTGGAGATGTAACAAAAAATCTAGTCCATTCAATGACGAAAAGAGTCTTAGCCGTTAAAAAAGCTAAATGTCAAAAAAAATACTAAAATACGTAATATTTCTTTATTTATTGTTGTAATTTTAAGTTTTATTCTTACTGTACAAGTTTTTTTTGTCCAAGAATATTGACATATTTTTATTGTTGTTTTCTCGTTATATGTAAGCATTACAAAAACAATTTCGATGTACGTTTATAATATGGATCTCAAATTTTAATTTGTATATAGTAAATCTTTTTTTCTTCGCATATTTTTATTAATTTGACTCTTTTTATTCTGAGTTGGTAAGTGTACAAGTTTTTTTTGGTTAACTGTATATGTATTTTCAGAAACCAACTAGTACAATCTACTATCAAAAATGTTTGGACCAGATCAAAATTGACGCAACATGCGAAATGTTGCGATGCAAAGTTCGATACTGGAAAGCTACATTTAATAAGGCTGAAGGAGTGGCGAAAGTCAACTGGTGCTGGAATTGATGTAACTGATGACTGTACCACTATAAAGAGTAATTCGTTCGATTATAATAATTTTGCTTTTCTCACGATTTTTTTAACGATTTGCAGACAAACTACGAAAAATGTGCTCGTACTATGATCGCCTGGCGGAACATTTTCACAATAAAACTAACTCAAATGTAGTCACAGAATCTTCAACATTCCCTTTTCCCTTTTCAGAGGACCAGACTGAATCGGTGTCATTTGAACCCATGCCACAGATAAGAGCATCTACATCAACTCCAATTATTAATCGGTCACTAGCAACTATTTAAACGCGCTTGCAGCTTAAGCTTCCTGGCGGAAATACAAACAAACAGAGATGCATTTTATGAAAAAGGTTGATCCAACTTTTAGTGTTAGTACATGCATTCCAACTTTGCAACGGGTAACAAAAGGAGAAAATGGAGACTTTTTTCCTCGATGTACCAGGAGGAACACTTCCATTTCCTTTTGTTACCCGTCGCAAAGTTGGAATGCATGTACTAACATTAAAGGTTACGTAACCGGTAATTCATATTTGCAACTTAAACGCACCAAAGTTATGCAACGGAACCAGATTGACCATCCAAAACTGTTCACCAAATTTAATCGACGCAACAATCATCGGTGGCAGATTCAAGGGCGAAGAATTCCGATGATTTTCAACGAATTCCGATGATTTTCAACGATTTACCATTCCAATTCAAACGGCTCCAATTCCCTATGCGTTTTACCTTTGCTATCGCCATCAACAAAGCACAGTGCCAATCATGGACTGTTGCTGGCTTAATTTTTGGAAATTTCATGTTTTTCACACGACCAGTTTGAATGTGACTTGCTTCTGAGTTGGCACGCCAAAAAATTTATACCGTATTACACCAAATAAAAAAAACAAAAAATATCTATCCGTTGGCCTTAAGATGAACTAACAAATAAATATAATATCCAATTTACCTTAAATACATGCGTTTCTTTTTTGATTGAGCCCATATCTACACCACATGTAAGTTATTTTGTATAAAAACTTTGATAGGCATTCCATGAAGAAACAAAAAAAATACTATTTATTCACTTAAAAAAGTTTAAAACAAACAAATCTTTTATTGTCAATTAATTTATCATGTGATGCTGTACTGAAACTTTGTTTTAAAGCTTCCGCAATTGAATTGAAAAATAAACACAAATTCCCAGTTTACGAATGTTCCCATAAAATATTTTTGTTAAAACACATTCAGCAGCAGATCTGATTTCTTTATTAATAATGAAATTTTACTAATTTTGTTTTATTTATGTTTTATGTCGTCTTGAATGGTTGTGAATTTGGGCATGAATTGTATAAAAAATATCATATAAGTTGTTGCCGAACCAATGGTCTATAAAGAAAAAATGTATTTTAAAAATATCAAAATCAAATTTCTCTAAGAGTATGAAAGCATACCCTCGTTAAAAGATAACCGTCCATGTGTGTGATGCCAATGCCACTGATGCAGATGCGTTGATGTAAAATTTGCAAAGAGAAATTTTGCAGCTGCAAAGAATATGAACATAAAAATTTTATCGGTTTGTTAAAATATTATTAAAAATATTATGAAATATAGTTATGTATAATGAAAATTTGTAACAGAACTTTATAACGTACGAATTTGCAATTATGATTTAAATGTGTAAAAGTGTTACAGTAACGACTGACTGACAAACACTTTGGCTCTTAAATATTTTCAGTATGCAACTCGTTTAAAAATATTTTCTTTAGAGGATTCACCAATGCTTCAACTGGGAAATCTCTAAATTTTATTAAAATTGAAACTGAACGTAAAATTGCTGTTCCAAAAGTAAATTGCATTTCCAAATAAGTAAATTTTTACAGAAAAAAAGTAATTGAAAACGAAAGTTGTTGGAAATCCACACAAACAAAGTGGCCTTGTTTTCGTAAATAATTATTAAATTACAATTGGTTATGGGCCCAGACACAAACCTCGTAAAGAATTATCAAATGTTTAATATTTACCAACGTATGATAAAAATGCAAAATGGGACAAATTTTTTCCACTAAGTCACCAAGAGTTATGGAAACTTGTAAGAAGCCAGAAGAAGCAAATTTGTAGGGCAATGCTCCAAAGGTTTTTCAGTTTCGAAATGGTAATAAGAAAATGCATGGTATGTATTTTTAACAAAAACTTGGAAAATAACTGCATGAAACTTCCTTTTAATTGCTACAATTGTTTAAAGATGGGCCACATGACCAAAAATTGTAAAATTAAAGAAATAAAGCAAATGAAACATCAGGTTATGCTTACTCAACAATATTTGCCGGTTGATACCTTATTTCATGTAAAGATAAATCTGTTTGGGTAGTTGACAGTGAAGCATCATCCCACATGACAAGCTTAAATTCACACTTTATTAGTTTAAAAGGATACAAGAATGTCACTTATCATGTGCCCGAATTCCAAAATGAATTAGAATTTGGTCATTTGAATATTATAGACGTAGACACTTAATTGCATTAGTTTTATTCGCGGTAATCAGACAGGCCTTTCCAAAGAAAAATAAATCTTTTTTTGAAGTGTTGCAGTTATGTGGCAACTGCAACTGTTAACATGTGTATGTGGTTTGATGAAAGTAGAATCTTTAAGCAGAAAACTTTACTTTCCACATTTATTGATGTTTGTTTTTTGAGCAAAAAAAAAAAACGAGTTGAATTGGAAATAGGTAAGAAGATCAAATCTGTAAAGTCTGATAATGCAAAGGAATTAACAAGTCGTGAATTTTATAATATTTTGAAAGATAACGATATTACTCATCAACTAAGCGTAGAATATACTCCTGAACAAAGTGGAATCGTAGAGAGAATCGTAGAAGATAAATTGCCAGAACTTTTATGGGCTGAGTTAATAATGAAACCATCTTACTTGAGGAACAGGTGTCCAACAAAATTAAATAATAATACAACCTCTGAAGAATCGTGGTTTGGATAAAAGCCTATTATTAAGTATATGAGGAAGATAGGAAGTAAAGCGTTCGTTTAAAATAAAAGCCATGAAAATCTAAATGGCATTTATGAAGTTCCGAATATTAATTTATGGCGTACTCGGCACACGTAAAAGCATATCGTTTATGGAAACGTGTCGAGAGATAATTAAAAGCCATGATGTAAGATTTATGGAAGATAATTCTGATGTCGACATTTATGAGATAAAAACTAGGGATTTTACGAATTCACTTGGCATCAAGTTAGACGAAACGAATTAAATTCTTAAAACACAAGTACGAGCGATTTAGAAAAATCAGATTAATCAAATAATCAAAGGTAGTACGGTGACGGGTGTTTTAAACAAAATATAGACCTGATGGTAAAATTTACAAACTAAGAGTTCGTTTAGTTGCAAAAGGATATGGTACATTTGCACCAGGCGTTATATAAACTTCATTACGTTTGATATATGTACTTGCTGTAGAAAAAACCTAAAATTGCGGCAGTTAAATGTGTCTCCGCCATTTTTGGATGAGATTTTTAGGGCTTAGCTTGAAGGTTTCAACAAAGAAGTAAATAAAATAAAAGTTTGTTAACAAAAAAACTCAAACTTTAGCTTAAAGAACCACAACATGATCAATGTGTTGACGATAATATTATTGCTAATAACAATGAGAAACAATTTAATGCGTTGCTCTCCGAAAACTTTGTAATTCGAGATATAAAGGATCCTACATACTGCATATGGTTTGAAGCTAACCAGAAGTCCAGATCTTTAACTATTTGTCAACCAGCCCAAACAAACACAAAAAATGCAACCAAGAATAAATCTTGAAAAAGAAGCAACAAATCCTTAAGAAGGGGAAAAATAAATAAGACTGCTAAATGTTGCAGTATTCAGTAGACTAGATATTTTCTGTAGTGTAAACAGGTTATCACAATTTTCTCAAGATCCAAGAATAAAAGACCGGTGTGGCGAAATATCGAAAATATAATAAAAAATAACACCTAGTGCTTAAAATTAATTACTAAAAAAAAAGAAGTTTCATTTTATATCATTTAAAGTAGATAATCAAACCTACATGTATAAAAAACTAGTTTGCTATTAGTTAGTTTTGCATATGCAAGTTGTACTCAGGACCCTAATGTTCGCATCTCAATGGAGTTTTTGTTTTATTTTCAAGAGCGGTTAAATTCTGAGAATTAAGTAAGCAACGAGTCATTACAATGTCTAGCGCTGAAGCTGAATATAAGTATAGCATTAAAGGAGTATGGAAAAGAAGCAATATATTGCTAATCCACATTATTGCTAATTTTGGAAATCATCATTCTAGAACTAAGCACATTCACTTATACGAAATGCATTTGAAAATGGTGCAGTCAAAATAGAATACCTGCAAACAGACAAAACGATTGATAACGTTTTGAAGACCCCAGTTCAAAAAATCAAACATCATTTCTATATTAAAGAAATGAAACTTTAGGCAATAAAGCTTAGCTCTGTTGTTAGAAAATACGTTTTTAATTATATTAAAAAAAAGAAAAAATGTGTGAATTTCTAATGACACAGTGCTTCTCCATAAAAATAATAAATTAATTTTTACGTTAATGTAGCGAACTCTAATAAAAAATTTTAAATAAATAAACCCGGCAGGAGAAGTTAAAAGGTATTTTTAAATCATTTTTAATTGTATTGCATTTGCAAGGAACTTTCAAGGCCTGAATTTTACATTCTAAATATCTTTTCTTTCTACCATTAAATAAAGTATGCAATGGTTTAAAAAAACATATGTTAAGTATAAATATAAAATAATAAAACTGAAAAGCACGCAGTTTTTTGATTTATTTCTATGCAAATTTTCTAGTCTGAAATACAAAAGCAGAACTTAAATTTATTTTATATTTAAGCGAAGAAATTAGCCTAAAACTGAAAAATGTGTACTTAGAAAAACACAATTTTTAGGCCACAGAAAAAATGAAACATCAAAGAATTATGTGAAAAATTACCAGCAAAAAAACGAATCAATAGCTTTCAGATAATGCAACAAATTGGTTCATGAAAAACTTTCGAAATAACTATAAAATTTTGCAATATTTAAAAATATAAAAATCATTTGCAGAGTTTGAAATAAAAAGATATTGCAAAGAAATTTGAAGAAAGAATTTCAGATAACTTATTATATTAATTTTTTTATCGCTGAGAACTTAATAAAAAAAAAGAAAACAAAACATTAAATTCTAGAAAGATTGATGCAGGCATCATTGCTTTTGTTTGCACTAAAATGTCCGTACGTATCAAATGTTTGGATTACTACGTTTGATGGCTAAAGTATTTCAATTTTTATAAATTAACAATTTAGCCGAGATATCCTTTATTCTTATTTATTTCATTTTTGGACACTGCATGCTATTTGTACATAAAATGGTTGCATTACTATTCGTTTTGTCGTCTTATGGGTTTGAAGATAATTATAAGTTATAATTGTCTTGTGTTATATGCTAAGAATGTGTGTTTCACTTTAATTAGTTGATTATGTAGGTTATGTTAATATAATACGCCGCCTCTCCTCCCGGGGGCACATAATAGTCTTTTTGGAGCCTACTATTCCATCTAGACTGGTGTCTTGCGGGGTAAAAGAAGCCCAGTCCCCTTGAAGGCTAGTAGGAGCCACCTTGACAATCCACTATATTTCCACGGGAATCAGTAGGCTCGCAGATTTCACTATTTGTCTCTTTAGACATTTAGCTGTTCTCTGGCTGATTATTGTGGTTGACCCCTATATGGGAGTATCGTGGTGGTTGTGGTTTCGAGGCCCTCGTGAGAGTTTGTGGGTCCAGTGAGTATGAATGCCGTCGTGTTTTTAATTATATTAAGCTTCATGCGTTCTGGACCAGGAGTTGGAAAGTGGTTTGGCCACCATCTGGTTAGGGCTAACTGCCAGGTACAGATGTAAATCAAATTACGCAATACGCCGCCCCAAGCGAATAAAAAGGAATAATTTTCAAAAGACATACATATAGTAATCTTGGAATGCGTATCTTTCTGCCAGGGTATAAATTACAATGGAGAAAATTTGGCCAATACTGTACACAATTGTTTTCTAAAAAACTAAATCCGGGTAAAAATTGTTCATTTGGTTTGGTGAATTTTCGAAAATGTTCGTGTTATTGCAGACTGTATATTATTTTGCATACTATATAGAAGTGTCCAAGATTTGAGGTGTTGAATCAGTAGATTCTTTATTCTTATTTATACATATTTTTTCAGTAAAAACGAGAACACAAATTACTTTAATAAAAAATCTATTAAAGCTTACATGCCAAATTATTATTAAGCTTTGGATTATTTAGGATCGCAACTGTGAACACGATTAGATAAAAAGGATCGGAGCGATAACACAATTATAACCAAGTACAAAATAGCAAAATGCCTGATATTTACCAAACACCTAAAACGTAATACTCATTTTGAAAAGTTTTCCTAACTGCTTGCCTATGTACCCACTATATTATATAAATAAAAAAAGTAAAATTAATAGAACCGTAAATTTTCAAATATCTTTCGAATTGAATAATTTACCTACAATATTTCCTCATAACTTATTAAGGATGATTTTTGAAGAGGTGTTGAACTTTAAGTTAGCAACACGTTTTGAACTGGCAGCCATTTCGTTAACTGTTAAGTGATTTATGGTTTGGTGATAATGGTTTGGTTTTCAACATGAAAAGACTCACGCCTGAGTGTCTTCCAAATTGTTCAAATTTATTTTCAAAATCATGGTGCTATTTGAAATATCCGATTCCGATTTTATAAGCGAATTTTGTTTAGCGGTCACAATAAACAAAATTGCCTCAAGTGTTTATTGGGACATCGTTGCATCTAGAAAAACTGTGCTTTATGGGCAGGTGGAATCGTTGGTCTGTACTTCTTAAAACGTAATGGTTAATAGGGCCCTGATTACTGACTTTTTCACTCACCAATTGAACTACCATGATGTGCAGGTTTGGTGTTTTAACAAGACGGCGCAATATGTCACACAGTTTGTACCACAATTGATTTATTGAAGGAAACGTTTGGGGACAGCATAGTTTCACGTTTCAGTTCACGTGTCATGGGCTAAACAATAATGCGATTTAACACCGCTAGACTATTTTCTGTGGGGTTAGTCGCTGATTTATGCCATTAAGCCTGAACCGATTAACCGCTTGGAAGACAACATTCGTTACGTTATTGCCAATATATGTAAAAAAAATAGCCGGTCTGGATGATTATATGCCAGAAGTAATATCTAAGTTATAATGCATGTACATTTAGTAAAACACCGTATATAAACAGTAAAATCATAACTTTATTATAATTTTTACCTGTGCACTTATGATGCCAGTTGGAGTTTTAAGCTGACTTATAATATTATGCAAATTAAAAGTCATATATTTGATCTGAAAATATTATTTGCATATTCGGTTATTATTTGGATATTCGCGATATTTCTTAACTTCATTCATAAAACTCACCAACTCCATGCAACTTTTAGAAGATATTAAAAATGTTGGAAATTGCAAACAAGGTGGTATTAACAAAATAATTTCTGTAATGCAAAATTAAAAGAAAAATCTAAAATTTATTATATTTTTTAAGCCATCTAACATACCAATTTTCTTCGATTCTCGATAGAAGGTATAGTAGCCAAAATATACGTCTACCAATACTCTTATATAAATCATTAAAAGTACAGCAACTATGGAAAAGCCAAAACCATTGTGAAAGTGCTGGAACATTTCATGCATCATCTGATATCGTTTTTGTTTAAGCACTAATTGTTGACGTAAATATTCGTCAAGTCCCCTTAAACTAGATCCAAAAGCCAAAACACGTACAAAGTTCGCCATTAATTTTAAATCGTTTTTCAATTTAAACAGTTCCAAACGTATTACTTCGACATAGAAGATAAATTGCATGTTTCGTAAATGTACACTAAACATGAACGGTGTAAAAATACCCCAAAATAAAATCAAATGTCGTGACATATTTTGAAAGATAATAAAAGTAACTATAACTGAGATTTCTACAAATAAGAATGCGTAGAAAATTCCGAAAAAACGTTTATATTCCAGAATTTGATTCAACAATATTAAATACTTCTTGTTATTTGACTTATTTTGGAGAATATCATAAATTTTCCAAAATCTTTTTATATCTGAACGTTTAAGAATTGTTTCTAAATACGAAACAGTTACAGCAATATTAGCAAAACTAACTTTAAGAATATCATTGAAATAACCAAATTTATCGCTTTTAAAAAGAAAATCATCATCACTTAAGAGAGCCACAAACGCCAACACATTAAAGGTTACTAATAATAAAGAAGACCACAATAAAAGCCAACGTTCTATTATCACTTTGCGTTTACTATCATCGCTAAGAGATGTGCCACAATAACCAACTAAGCTGAATACCCGCAATTGTGAACGCAAAATTACCGGTACGTTATAGTTCATTATTGCGAACTAATGTAGTTTCTTTTATCGACTAATTTCACATCATTGATATTATTTTTATGCAATTCGACTAATGACATTAGCAATACATTATTAGTGACTTTTTTAAGTTGTCTAATTGAAAAATCAATAAATTTTCGTTGTAGTACAAGTGTTGTATGAAGAGAATAATCTTCATTAACTGTCTACATTAGGCTTATCCTTAGCTATATGGCGATTTTATTACTTTCGCCGGCCGGTTTGGTAAATTTTGATAAACAATTTTCATGTGAATCGGTTGAGGTTATGACGTGGCGCAAGCCCGCTCCAATATCCTTTTTATCTCATAAGTTCAAAACTATTGACTTATCAAAAAAAAACTGTGAAAGAGAAAACTGTTGCTTATGAAGTTTACAACAGTGTTTTTTTTACAAATTTATCCTATATAACATAAAATTTAAAAATTCATACTGTGCTATAATGCAGATAGTAATTTGTGAATACAGAAAATTATAAAAAGCAAAAACAATAAACTCCGAATTTTAAAATTTTTTAATTACTTTATTTTTATTGCTGTTCCTATAATCCTAAACAACCTTTAAAACGTTTGTTGTTTTTTTTTGCTCCTCATCTTTTGTCACCTCTTTCTGCTGCGACATTAACCACACCTAATAGTGGAACAACATTTTTACCTTTAATGAAAGAAGTTATTTAATTCCAACTTACAGGATAATCTTTCAGATATTCCTGGCTTATCGAAAATCCTTAAAAAAACAATTTTGTTTCTTCTGAAATAAACTGCTCAATACCATTTCTAAGAACGATTGTAATGTCTTGATTTGTATTATTTCTTTTTTTGTGTATTCTTTGCTGCTATCGTATTTCAAGGCTTCAATCAGCCAGTGTGAAATGTGATACCATAAATGATTTGTGACGACAAAAGTCACATTGTTCGTTTTTGCCCACAACGAGGGATGTAGCGTGTCAGTAGTATGCCGCAACAACACACACGCTAATTTGTTTTGTGCATTGAAGTCCCGTTAAATTTTTTTTGTAATTTTTTATATATTCTTTTTACATTTATTTTACATTGAATTTTTATTGTATTTTCTATTTTTATTGCGTGGTTAAAACACAATATATATATATATATATATATATATATATATATATATATATATATATATATATATATATATATATATATATATATATATATATATATATATATATATATATATATATATATATATATATATACTTAAATTTTTTTGTATGAATCGGAGTCCCGTTCATTCTCTTGTAAATTTTTTATTCTCTTAGCATTTAGTTTGCATTAAATTTTATTTTATTTACTATTTAAGTATACTACTTTGTGAAAAACACAACTGAAATTTATTTAAAAACAGAAGTCAGTCGTTAGGTAGCTGCTGAGAACGTAAAAACGTTTATTGAAGTAACGCAATAAAAGTTCGGTAAGGAAGAACTCAAAATTAGTTAAGCTAGAGAAAATCAGTCGCCGCGATCGGAGCAGATCTTGGTAGGCGGAAGAAGCAAATATCCAGGTTAACACGAGCAACTAGGTGACGGTGGTTCTGGTCAGCTTGGGCACAACAGTCAGATTCACCACACGACGATGAATCTAGTCAGCTTGGATACAACAACCAGGTGCACTGTCCTCCTGCAATTTGCGGTCCGTGAGTCTGGTCTCTCTATAGGTACGTCATACAGCCGGAGCCGCGTTTGCTCTCTTCGCTTTCTACCCGGGGTCTGCTCCGTAGTTGAATCGATAACGCCGAGATACCGATGAATGTAAAACTCAGCGAGACTTAGGTCTTGGGAGTTCCTCGGTATCGGTGATTAACGTATTTTTAAGGTTATTGATAATAAATACAATGTACTATTAATTAACGAATTGGAGAAAACGCGAGCTTTACTTCACTACACGGAAATTTGGCTACAACACTGGCCACCGCTGATCTACTCGAGCACCCAGCGGAAACGTGTCGTTACAGATTTCAGATGTAATTTTGTTTGTTGACAAGTGAAAATGGGATTCGGCTGAAAAAATGATTTTTTCAGGAAAACCAGCCGGTTGTTTCTTAATGTATTGGTCGAATCTAAGGCTTCAAAGTCAAATCCTTACGCAAAATTCGTCATGTCGTGACAAATTTGGATCTGCTTCAGTACTGTAGCTCACGGTTAGGATGTTTCCAGTTGAAGACTCGGTCGAACACGCGTTGGTATTCACACATTTTGTATCGAGCCTGTTGACTCAAATTTAACGATCAAATTCTTAATAGCCGTCTCAGAAGGATGATTATTATGCATTTTCATAGTGAATTTTAATGCGGTTTTCGTGCGAAATTGAATTCATTGTAACAATTGCCAATACATCTACTACGAATACTTACGTCAAAAAACTAAATCAAATGTATCTTCTTTTTGGTGTTGCCGCAATTGAAAAACAAATTTCTTGTTGAAAAACCGGATATATGGTTATTTTAAAAATACATATTTGCCGTAATTACTTTGTCAATTTGAACTCATTGCGGAATAAAAATCTTTGAATGATAAGTTTCGCTATCCATCACCCACCGTGAAGAGCGCCAGCTTTACAGAAAATAGTTTTAGAATTGCGTTTCTCAAGTAGCTGTTCTAAACATTTCAAAATGAGTTCTAGTAATTCTTTGTAACCAAATCTCTTGGTACGTTTTCTTTAAGCATATTATCACATATTATGGTGATTGCGAATTCATTTTCCTGAATGGACCTCGGAAATGGTCCTATTGTATCCACGTATAATGTATCGAATGTCTTTATAGGTGTTGGCGTAACAGTCATGGGACACTTCAAGTGTCTGGTTGCCTTTGTCGTCTGGCATTTGTGACAAGTTTTAACATATTAAGTTATATCCTTTGTCATGTTCTTCCAGTAGTAGTATCGCTTTATCTTACCTATAGTTCTATAAACTCTACAATGTCCACCTTCAATAGGATAATCGTGATATTTCAGCGAAATATGAAGAATTGCCTTAGCATTCTTATTATCAATTAGGGTCACGTCATTTAATAGTGCTATTATTAATTTCTTTAAATATTTATTGCCCATAATCTTAAATTCATTTGTTGAGATAAATTCAAAAAATTTTCTCACTGGGTGCCACTTAAAATTTTTCAATATTTAGTTTCACTTTCTTAAACCTAAAATTCTCCTAAGTCAATTTTCTTATCAGTAAACAAATCATTTTTGGACAATCTTGTCAGACGTCTGGAATATTCTGAATATAAACTTGGGGTAATAGTTATAAAATGCAACAAATCGTCTTAAGCTATACCGCGTTTTTCGGTGTTGGGTAATTTTCTATTACCGAATATTTACTATCATCAGGTAATATTTCTTTATTCTTTATTTATGACCAAGGTAGTAAACTCTCTCATAAAAATTAACATTTTTCAGGATTGTACTTGTAATTTTAGATTGTACTTCATACATAAGTCAACCAAGTCATTCATATACAGAAAAGCTTGGTTTGGTTTCAAACCACTAATATCAAGTGTCATCATTCTTTGAAAAGAGTTTGGAGCTATCTTTAAACCGAGGGTAATCTAGTGAATCTATACGAACCATTGTTAGTGGTAAATGATATTATATCTCGTGAGTTTTCTTCTAAACTAATTTGGTGGAATCCGGACATTAAGTCTAAACATGAGAAATATTTCACACGATCCAGTTGGTCCAGAATATCATCTATTCTTTATTAATTTGTCTATAGTCTATTGCGAGGCTCCACCTTTTGTTTTCCGAGTTTGGTAATTATTTTTTCGGTACTAAAAATATTGGACTATTGTATTCCGATTGTGATTGTTCGACTATTTGATCATCAATTAGTTTCCTTACTTGTTTATCTATTTCTTCCTTATGTGTATGTGGTTTACCGGGTTTTTATCTTTAACACGCAACTTTTGTTTGTAAAAAATATTAGTTGTAATTGTTTCTGTTTCTAAACCGAAAATATCTGTGTATGTTGAGCAACCCTTAGTTAATGTTTCCTGAAATTGGTCAGGAAAATTTTGTTTTAATATATTTAATACTTTAGTTTTTCTATGCCTTATGTTTCCATTATTAGTTTTATTTGCTAGTATGTGATAATCAGAGATGCCTTCGGTTTTGATTTTATTTTGTTTAATTGTAGTGATATTACTGCTAGTGTTTAGAATACGAATAAATGCTCTGTTTGCTCTCACCAACATGTTTGCAATAATAACGCCTTTTACAACTTCCTGGTTAGAAATTACGGGTTCTGTATCTGAATTGTGAATTTTTATTTCACGGATGATTTTATATCGGAACAATTATTCGTAATTTGTATTTTTATTGGCTGTGGCAAATAATAAGGGCGTAGGATAAGAAAATTATAAACTTCATTAAAATCTAATATGCAATTGTATTTTTTAATGACATCCATTTCAATGATTCCATCGCATGGTATTGGAAAATTATTATGTAACACTTTAAAACTGTGCAGTATTAGAAAATTTTCGAATTTTAAATCTAAAAATGTACTTCCTATTGATTTGAAATATCGGCACCTGTATCTACTAGTAGTGTGATTGGACAATGGTGAGGGTGGTCTCGGGAAATTTGGTTCCGAAGGAATTTAGAAGGGTGTGTATTAAAAAAAGACCAACGGTTATAATTTTAATTATAATTTTATTAGGGATGTTTTACCTGCTCTACTTTGAGGTTGTATAAATACTAAATCCAAAAACTTAATAACTCAACTTAACACTTAAAGCTAATAGTTACAATTCTCTGCCATCATATGAGAGTTAAAATGTAAGAGATAATTCATTATGAGTACAGTAAATTTGATATTTTAAAACATAAGTGAACATAATTTTAGGATAATTAGCAGAAGCACTAAACATAGTGTTATTATGTTGTTGTTGATTTGAGTTTGGATGTTTATGAAAAAACATAAGTTGAGGTTTAGATTATAGACTTTATTATCTACTGAATTGATCTTAGGGGGTCAGCAGCTCTAACATAGTTCCTATTTCTGATATTGTTACTATAAAATGGTCTATTTTTGTTAGAATTACGATTGTTATTTGATTATTCTGATTTCTGTTATTATTATAACCGTAGTTATTTATATTTCTGTTGTTTCCTTGGAACGAATTTCCTTTACCAAAGTTTCTTTTAGTCCGTTGGAAAGTATTGAAATTTTGTCTAGGTCGATAATAGAGTACAGTATTCTGTTGTCCAGTTGCTTCAGTGCAACTGTTAACAAATTTGCCAATAACCTCATTCATGGTGTTAAATTGTCCTGCCTCCATAATGAGTTTCACCCTTTCAATGGTGCAGTTCTTTGTAATCGCCTTTACAGCGACACTTGAGTCGCATATTTGTTGGCGAGTTCGCATGATAAACCGTCCGCAATGTAGGCATTTTCTAATGATTTTGTAATTTGTTCTATTTCGTTACTATAAGCATTAGCGGTCTTATTTCCTTGCCTTATGTTCATTATTTTTGCTGACAGCACGTCAACTGATTTACCTTTAATGGTACTTTTTAACTTAATATTGTTTGCTCATTACTGATTAAATTTCTTGCAGTACTTTTTAGTTTTGTCTTTATGAGAGTTATGGCCATTTGCTAATAAGAGTCCTTTATTGACTCCAACAGTTAGAGCGAATCTATAAAGGATCGAAGATTTTCGGCTTTCCCAGGAATTCTACGGCTGTCTGAAGCATTTTCAATGATATTTGCTCCGCGTTAATACTATGGCACCTGCTGCAGGAAATTGATTCCTGCAGTGATGTCGGCAAACTTAATTTTTTCTTCTTTCTATCTGTGATTTTAATTATCTTGTCCCTAATGTCAGAGAAAAATGCGTCTGCTGCTACTTTATGCGCCGCTGTTAGTACTAATCTTATTTCCTCAAAACAATTTGTAATAATATTATTTAATTAGGTTTTTGAAATAAATAAATATTGATCATTTTAATTTTAATCCTTTTTATTTATCTCTTTTGTGTGCTCAGCTAGGAGCAGTCAAAGTTAATAAGCTCAACTAGGAGCTTGAACATGCAGACAAAGATTGATTTTCTTCCCTCAATTTCAGCCGTTTATATTGCGACTGTGAGAAGGTTATTATTAGTCTAGAACTTAATTTATTAATATTATTTATATACAAATGTTATTATAAATATTATTAATATTAGTGTTATTATAAAAAGTGAAATGTGACCTGGTTCTTATTGCATTCATTTTGGGATTTCTTTCCACAAAGTAAATGTGTCACCTGAAACTCACCGATCGACACACACACGCTATGTAAATGCCCGTTGAAGGCCATTCATCAGTTGCATGTATGTAAAGTATAATAACAACAAACATAAGTGCATTGCTAGTGCATTGCACTTGAGTAATTTGATTTAAACTTTTTAGTTTGTTGTGTTAGGTATTTACATTAGGGTGGTTCCACTACAAATTCAAAAGCGTCTGTATACGTTTATTTAAAGTTTCTTTTTAATTGGTCTATCTATATTTAAACTTTTATAAGATTTATCAAAATCTTTTTTAATATGTCTAACTCTTTTTGTAAAATTTCTTGCCACTCCATTTAAAAATGATTTCCCTTAGGCTTGTATTTCTATGATTATGTATATAATAACTATTGTAGAAATTTAGTTATTAATAAATTCGTGATTTTATTATTATATTGGTAAATTAAATTTGTCTTCAAATCCTACGCAGTTTTACACACTGAGCGTTGCATAGGTATTTTGCAGTAACGGTGAGGTTTTTTAACACCACCGGTGGAACGCACCGAGAAGTTGTGTTGGCCAATTGCCTACGAGAGGCCTTTCCAATAGTTGATTTGTGAACCATATCCTTTATACGTGCCACTTCTTTTAATTTATTATTTTTTTCTATTGCCCCGTTTTAATATTTAAAATTAGAAAGAACATTTTGCCCCGAGCGGTTAACGCTTACAGGCCCTCCGAGTGCGTTATAATTATGCGCACTTCGGTTAATAAGCTAAGTTTAATATATATTTATATATATTTGTTTTTTTCCTCATCCTAGGTTGCACTTTGGACCTCAAAAGAAATTGGCCAGGCGGATCTTCTCCTTTGCCTTAGTTTAGGCAATTTCTTAATAATTGTTGGGGTGCCTTTTGGCCTTTCTCAAAAATGTCCTTTTTAGGGGTGCTTTTTTTAAATTTAAGCACTCTCCTTAGGTCCTGGAAAGGTGCTTCGAATTTTTTTTCTTTTTTTTAGCACTCTTTATATCCAGGCTGGCAAGATCGCCATGTAATATGTTTGAATAAAACGGCCTTTTTTGTTATTCAATTTCTTGTCTTAGAGCTTCCAAATTGAAGCTCCTACGACTTTTGTTTTTTGAATTGTCTTTTATTATTAATTTCTACGGCTTATATACAAACAATGAGAATAACCTAGATTTAGGGCTTGAGTGACATCACTCAATTCTTATTTCTATACCTAAATGTAATTACATATATTATTATTCAAATTGCCAGAGTGTAAATTTAATATTTATAAACATATATACAAATATATCAAAAACTCAACACAATTAAAAATAGGTAAAATAAAGTTACAACAATAAAAGCATAAAATTTTGCTGGCGTTTAATTAACTGCCAACCCAATTCAACACCATATACTTATATGCAGATGTGTTTGCAATTAAGACTCTTTGTTATTGTACTTATGTGTTGATTACACTAACTGGTCGGTTACACTACAGGTGACATTCGAAAAAATGGTTTGGTTAAATTTGATTTCAACGACACAAAGATTTCAAAATAATCTCATGACTATAGCGCATATTCCGCTTATATACCCTGCGTTTATTAATGTTTTATCAAAACTCGTGCCTTTTATATGGTCTTGAATACCTTAATCCTGGATATCATTCCACACAGCTAACGCCTTTTCTTTTTCACACCTATAATTACCTGACGTATTATATAATGCTTTTTCACAGTTGATACTTTCTCTTGGTAGCTTTTAATGGCACGTTTTCACTTTAAATGCTCAATTGAAAACATTTTGCAACAAAATCGCGACTTTATTTCAGTATATTATTTTGTATATGTTCGTACATTTTCGTAAATTTTTACGTATGGAGAAAAGTTTTAAAAGTAAAAAAAAATGTTGAAAACTTCATAAGCAACAGTTTTCTCTTTTACATTTTTTTTGTTAAATCAAAAGCTTGGACCTTACTCAAATGGATAATTTTTTGGTTTTCCACAAATTTGGGTGGACTTGCGGCACGTGTTAGTATCAAAGGAATCGCACAAAATTTTTTCAGGATACGAGTATTGAATAAAGATTTAATTTTAAACGCTTAAAAGTTTAAATGCTGAAATCTACCGACATTTCAAGCGTCAACAATACGTCGAATGTTCAGCTGAGTAGACTGAAGTAAATGATGACTTTACAAGGAAAATCATCATTATCGACGAAACACACTCTTATCAAAATGGATTCGTTAGCAAGCGGAATGGCCGCATTTGGGTATAATAGAGATATAATACGCAATTCTTGTGGCCAGAAATTGGTGTCTTGTGTTGTGGTAACAAAAATCAATTGATTAATCGACTTGAAGACCACAACGTTAAAGGTACACGCAAATTTCCTAATTTGTCCCGTAATTGAGGAATTAATAGCCAAATGCGTGCGGGTGAGAATGTTGATACTTACATCAACATAATTTTCTTTTCTTTTTATTACTTTATTTAATTATTATGACTTAAGAACATGATCTCATTTTCGTTTTTAAATTTTACAATTGTCGACTAAACATTTTTCTGTTTTGATTACCTGAATATTTTATTCTTGTATGACTAAACATCATTTTTCTATTTATTAAGTTTAGGTTCAATATTTTTTATAAATTTTATATCAAGTTTCATTAGCCAGTGGTTATTGGCAAGTGATATTTTTAACTTTAAATTTGCAATAAAATAAAAACAGAAATATGTAAATTCAGCAATTTAAATCAATTTATTGTAAAACAATTTAGTATATAAGAATGGAAAATAAATCAAATTATCAATTATTTTCTTTAAAGCATTTCAGGTATTTTATTTAAATGATTCGTGTCTTTCAGGTTCAAGTGCTTGTAAGAACAAATAAGGTAAAATAGCCTCAGTTCAGATGTATTGCATGCATGAGTCATCTAAATCCTCCTTTACTCATTGCTTTATTACTAGCGATTCATAGGAAAGGCATGCAAGCAATTCGAAAGAAGAGAACACTAGAACTTGTTACGTTACCTTTGTACTGACTATTATGCGCCATTCTTTTTTGTTCCATCAACTTCCAGGCGCCATCTTCCAGTGAAGTCATCACTCCGATCATACGGTCCGGTCGGACTGACGAGGTTCCCGCCTAGCTCCGTTTGGTGTCCTCAGAGGGATTCGACCCTCCTCGCCAGCCGAGTAACACAAGAAAAAATTTCATATATACGTGAGATCATTCAAATACACAAAAAAAAACCTATTACCAAAAAATTACCTTCGCCTTGAAACATCCACAGGAGTAAGGTAATTGTCGTACCCTACTCTGCCCTCCCAACCTTGTCGTGGCAGTTGCCCCTACATTTTTCGACGACCCACTGACGCATCGTCAAGTCCGCCATCAGAAATCCACTATCGGCTACCTCCCCCCCCCGAATTATCCTTAGCCTCTCATTTTGTTTTCATTCTTATTTATTTCCTTTATTATTTTCATTTTTTTTCCGCTTAGGTCTACTTTTACAAATTTTTCTTTGTTTATACAATCAACCTTATTTCTATTATGCTATTACTTTTTAGTATTACTTTATATTACTTTTGAAATAAAAATATATCCTCTAATCCTTTATTTCTCTTTTCAAAGAACCCGAACCAATTATCCTATCTTCACTTTCTAGGCCCCGTTCACTCATTCCTTACTTTATCTTCTCCTACACCTAAAGGAGCTCCCTGAGGTGTCAGACGGTCGTAATGCCGTTCCTTTCTTAAAACTTACGCTTTTCTATTTCGCCTGGTCCGTGCTCTCTCTCAGATATATTTTCATTTGGACCTTTCTCTCTTTCTAATTTATTTCTTTTCTAGCCGGGAATATTTTTTTCCTCACTTCTCCTCTTCATTAATTAAAATACACAATTGGTTACTAATTGATTTCAAGACAGTAAGAAATTTTAACATTAAGTGGAAAAAGATAATACTAATTTTGAAAATTATTTTATACATCACAAAAAAAAACAACCTAATATCTTATTTTTAAAATTAAAAATACTTATAAACGTGAAATTGCAAGATTTTGTAAATATTATTATACGTGTAAATTAATACAAAAAAAGAACTAAAATTGTAGACAGTGCTCTAGCCAACACATTCTACTTTAACTCACTTATTCTCCTCACTCAGCGAACTGTTGATCTCCTGCCCCATCATCATCTGTGTTATCGATGACACCTTTACCTTCCTCTTTTCGCCTTTATTTTGTTCAATCACTATTGTCCTTGTCTTAGGACTTCTCGGCACTATTACGCTTGTCGTTTTTCCTTTCCTCACCCTTTTCAGCTATCACTTTATTAATGCTTTCTTTAAAATTTCCTTCCTTCTGAATCGCCACTCTTCAGTTAACCCTGACAATAACTTCACGTTGTAAAATCCTAAGTACGTTCTTCTTCTTATGTTCAATAAATTTTCCTTTGACACCGAGATGTTTAAAAGTGGATTTTGGGATTGAAAAGACAAAAACTCACAAATTCGGAGATCGATAAAACCAATGTTCTTCTCCAGATATATTTTCTTTATTTGTGCTTCCAGTTCTGCTTTTAATTTTTCTGATATATTTCCTTTTTACAGGCTTTTCCTGGATTTGTTTTCTTCAGCCACTCATACGACACAAATAGTTGTCAAAACAATACTCTTTTCCAAGATTCTTTTGAAATTAACAATTTTTATTATTTTTTTTTTTTTTGTAGCCTTAATTTTGTAAAATTATTACCACCACGATTTTTTTTCTTTGCTACACACTTTTTTATAGGTTTTCTTTTCATCCACACAACATCTATTCTCCAACAAGACTGACTTCTTTTGCTGCATGCTATTTATACTTGCATGTTGTAACGGGATCTATCTACTTTGAAAAACATATTTAAATTCTCCCGCCACAATTCGCCATCTTTTTTTCTTCTCATTTTTCCACTATCGCCTGATTCTAGAAAATTCTTCATTCTGTCTTGTACATGCACTTGATATATTTCGTTCTCTCTACAGGTGTTTTCAACTACAGATATATTTTCGCCATACACCAAGTGTACAAACCTATACGAACAAAAATGTAAACAATCAACTTATAAACAGTAGTCAGCTGAACAAATCTGGTAAGTAAATTTGTCAATACTCTTTACTACAATTTCCTTTATTTCCCTTTAGATTCGTGCTAAAAGTTTTCGTTCCGGATTTAGACGCGTCTCTTCCTGGACAGGATATCGGTAAGTATCTTTCCATTTCTCCTTCGCTTTTGCCAATTTTAATGTTTCCTTCTTTAATTCCCAGAAAAACACAACACTACGGGCAAACATCAGAAAACAACCGACCTTTACCCGCAACGAACTCATTTAATAGAATATTTAGAAATAAGGGATTGTTCATCGTGTGGGACAATGCATTTAAATTGTTTATTGAAATATGATTTGGGTAACAGAAATAAAGTGACCAAATATAACATACATGCATACATAACATTGTTGCGATGATCATCGTTGCGTTGTCTGCTATTGTCGTCCTAGAAAAACAGTTTAGACCGGGCGCATTGCCAAAAACGTTTTACAAAACTGTATAGAATGGAAACGATGGCACAATTGGCACTTGTGAATAGCTGGATAGCGATCCTGCGAATGTCTCCTAGAAATTGAAACCTAGTAAGTAATAGTGTAAATGGAATAGCGGTTAATGAAATAATCTTGGAATATAGTCGTAAATAGAATGGTAGAAATGGGATTAATTAGACCCCTATACGGCCGCATTGCCGTCATTGACATTGGCTTAGCGATTGGGAGAGTTATGATACCAAATGCAGTGACTACATCCACGACTCTAACATTTTGATCTGAGGCAAAATAAACTTTTTCAATCGATTATGATTACGAAATTGCCAACTTTCAAATTGGGTCTTGAGAACTTCCATTTTTATCTTCTATAAAGTGATTTCAAATATTCTTCTTTCCACTTTATGACAAACCCACCGTCCCATTAGAGATATATTCCCGCAATATGGTTCAGGGAGAGCCATTATAGGACCGTCCCGTAGAAAGTGTCCAGGAGTAAGAGCCCTTAAATCATACGGGGCTTCCGAAACAGCAGATATGGGACGCGAATTTAATAAGCCCCTTATACGAGCTAATATTGTAGCGAACTCTTCCAAAGTAAAGTAAGCGATTCACGCTAGCAGTCCTTTTCAAATGATATTCAAAACTCTTTACGGCTGATCCCCAGATTACACTCATATAGGGGGCCTGGGGGGTATAAATGACCATTCAAATCCTTGTGTTACATATTTTTTAGTAATGTCCTCCGGTACTGAGTTGATAAGGATACGAAATTCTCTCCGAAATGCTCGATTCGCGCCAACAAAATTTCGACCATTATCGGACATGATTCTCCATGGAAGACCTCGTCGGCCAACAAATCGGGAAAAGGTTGCCTGAAACGCCGCCGTAGTTAGATCCAAACAAGCCTCCAAATGCACCGCTTTCGTAGCGAACATACAAAGATGCAGGCGTATCACCTTATAAGCGATGCCCTTCAAAGATTGGAACTTTTAAGCTCAAACGGTTCAGCGAAATCAGCACTTGTAATATAAAAAGGAAAAGAAAGAGAGAAGCAAGCTTGAGAGCAAGCTTGTCTTGTATTTAATTTGTATGTTTTACAATAACGTATAAGCTTTTTAACACGGGTTTTTAGACAAGGTATATAATACTCAGTTTGTATCATACGACACATTAAATTGCAGCCAGCATGTGCCAGAACTTCATGCAAATGAGCTAAATATAAATTGCAGAATTGGGAGTCATAAGGCAATATAACGCGAAATATTTCATTATACGGTAGCAAGGAGTTTACTAGTCTGTCGTTTACTCACGAAACACCGTTGGAATTCATAAATGGATTCACCACTTACAATGGATAGTTTGCGAAAATTAGTAAGAGAATCGTATTCAAGCTTATAGCATTTTTGTTGGACTAGACTAATTTGCTCTATTTTCACGGATTTGACCTCGGCTTGACTTAAATGAGCACTAGTATACAACAATGGAAATGTTGGTTAAGCGAAGGAACATTTAAACTGCCTTATAAAGCGAAAATAAGAGGAAAACCTTTCGAGAACATCAACTTGAATAGTTATAGTTTGAAAGCTACTGATGGGAACAGTAACGCTTTTAGTTTCGACAGGAGTTTTCTCGGTAATTATATTAAAATTTTCAAATTTCAATGCATAATTCTGTGGTCACTCGGTAAGAAGATTGGTCAGCCACTCAGGTCCATGCCACAACAAGTTATTATTTACAAGATCTTGTTGTCTACAACCTCTTGCCGCCAAGTCTGCTGGATTAAAATGGGTAGGAACATGGCGCCATTTAGCATCTGGAAGTAGCTGATGAATTTGCCGTATTCGGTTAGAAACATAAATTTCCTTCCATGTTGCCGGTGGCTTAGCCAGCCATCCCAAAACAATAGATGAATCACACCATAGAAATGTCTTACTCCAGTTGATATTAATTGTTTTACCAACTTTGCTAACATAACTGCGCCAGAAAGTTGCAATCTAGGTATCGTTATGGATGCTAAAGAAGCGACCTTGCATTTCGCAACTAGCAAATTGAAAAATCCGACGGTAGAAGAGGTTTGTATTCTTATGTAGACCGTGGCACAATAGGCTAATTTTGAGGCATCACAGATTCCATGAATTTGAACAGTATCAACAGGGGTGTACTATATCCAAGGAAGGATTTGGGTTTTTTCTATTTCGGGTAAATCAGTAATTTTTTCGTTCCAGATTCGGAGAAAATCGAAACTAACGTAATCGTCCCAATCGATTCGTTCCACCGGTGATATCCAGCCAGCGGAATCATATAATTTTGCAACGTAGAGGTTCAAAACCGTACGTGAGCAAATCAGTTTGTAGAAGTTCATCCTTCGCCTTAATAGCACCTTCGATTGAATGATCTTCGCAGAGGACATCATCGACATAAGTTTTCCTTCGTAAAATTGTACTCGCCTTTGTAAACTGTTCTTTAAAATCAAATGCTAATTGCAATAAAGTTCTAATGGCGAAAAAAGGGGCGGAATTAATGCCAAACGTTACGGTTTTTAATTAAAAATCTTTGGTGAATAACCAACTTAGGCCACTTTTTGCCCTTCCGATAATGGATGCCTTTCTGCGTTGTCAGTATATAAGATTTCTTCGAAAAAATTGGATCCGGTTATTGCTTTTATGTGTGTGCAATGTTTTCCAGCGTGTACAAATTTGTTTTATCAGCGTGGAAAGATTTGGATGCCTTTCTCACGAAGAGGATTCAAACGCTGGAATATCTGTAAGATATCGAGGAAACCTCTTTCGAAAACCGGAGACCGATACAGAAAGTTAAGACCCATTATCTGAATTCCCCTGCATCCAATTCATGTGTTCTATGTAAAAATCAGAGTAATTTTTTGCGGGATTGCAAACGTTTAAGGAGTTTTTCAATTTCGGAAAGATTTTCAACAGTTAAGAAATTTCATTGTTGTGTTAATTGTTTGTCGCACACTCATGAAGTTAGGGAGTGGAACATCGTTCATAATTGTTACTCCTTCGGGAGATATGAATGGGAATCCTTCTAATTATGCCGCCGTGGGCTCTGGCTTTTCTGGACCCCGGGATTCACCATCTACCTCTTGCGGTCTTACTTCAGGTCCTATAAATCGTCAAGTATTCCATGTATCTCAGAACCGAGCTGTATTATTACGGACTGCAATGGTGAGTATACGTCACTAGGGTATTTCGTATCTAGTTCGAGCCCTGATTGATCCCGCTTCAGAAACTTCGTTTATTTCTGGGCGGGTACAACCACGTTGCTCGCGATTATCAGATCTAGGGCGATTGTACAAAGTATAAGAGAAGACACAGGTCAATTCTTCACGCCGAGAAGCCTTCATCGAAGGCCAACCGAAGTAAACCTCGAGCTGATCAGCAGGGGAATATCGCGGATCGACCTTGGTTGTTTCATGAGTTTTGTATGTGAGAGCTTGGTCTGGTCGTTAAAGTTGCCTGTGACCACTTTGGGGAATGACAAAATCACAATTCTACGGGTAAGGTGAATATATGACTCCTCGCAACAACAATTTAAACTGACGGCGACAGTAGGGAAAATAAAGAGTATAATTACGCCAATTGAGACGGTACCTGATGCGATAAAGGAACACTATGCGGGGATGCAGTGGGCAGATTCGAATTTTAATGTGTCGAAGCTATTCGGCGCTGAATACCCTACTGTCCCCAATGAGCCTTTTGGCCCTCTTCTATACGCGGTCGAGCAACTCCAATATAGACTTTGGTGCGCTCGCCCATACATGATGATGAGTTGAATTCCACCTTTGGACAGATATTGGTGGTATAAATAGTACGAAGATCAGATGGAGTGAAGTATCTCTTACATCGTTTTAGAAAACCGAGGCACTTGAAGCCCCTTCAAAAACTTGAAAAATGTGTTAAGTCCATCTAACATCACATTGAATTTTCATGCCAAGAACATCAAGAGCTTCCTTTTCCGTTATACATGCATCACCCATAGTAACACATGCAGCGCCATTTTCGAACACAGGTCTATACGTAAGCATGAAACATTGCGTCTTAAGGGCATTAAAATCAACTCTATTCGCACGACCCCATTCGGAGATCGCCGCGAGATCGTGATTGAGCGTATTATTCATGTTCCGCCTTTTGGAACTCGTCTCCAACTGGTTCGGTCTATTACTAAATGGATACGAATGATAAATGGTGCTGTCATCTGCGAACGAGTATACAGGGTTGAAAGTTTGACAAGGAAGGTCATTTAGAAAAATAAGAAATAGGGTAGGAGAAAGAACGGAGCCTTGCGGTACCCCTGAATTAATATTGAATTCGTCTGATGAAATCCCATCTATAACAACTCGTATAGTTCCTGAGAAAACTCGATATAAATCTGGAGAAGTTATCACCGACACCAAAAGCAACAAGTTTTGACAGAAGTGCATCATGCCACACTCTATCAAACGCCTAGGAAATGTCTAGAGCCATATTACTCTCTCTGGACTGATGTATGGAGTTACAGCATTGTTCCTACGGAAACCATACTGTCGGTCGATATGTAAACTGTTGGACTCCAGGTGGCTCACAAGAAGAAAATTGATAATACTTAGAAAGTCCAGAACAAATTGCAATTGGCCGGTAATTTTCAGGGTTGTTAGCCTCACCCTTTTTGGGAATTGGCGTTATATGAGCAACCTTTCTACACTTTGGAAATTCACCGGCATGATACAACATGCTGAAAAGGGTTCCTAACGGAGGCACTATCGTCGGAGAGCACTGTTTCAGTACCAGTGCTGGTATCCCATCCGGCACAGGAGACTTGCTGACGTTAATATCTGCTAAAACCTTTTTAACCGCTCGAGCTCGAAAGAATATCTTTGGCATAGTAACGGGTACTTCGTCGAGCCTGGGCGGTGCTTGACTACTTTCGCGTAAATAGGATGTCAACATTAGCCAATTGTGGTCACAAAAAAATTGAGTATGGTGGTTTGTTAGCGTAGAGAATTCAAGGTGACGGCGTTTTCTTGCTTATTTCTGAAATAATACGGGCCGATGATGCTGGGGCTGACTACAAACCGCACCATATGGTCATTTTCTGTGGACGCAACGTGAGTCCCATATACGACAATTGTGTTTGCTTACATATCGGCCTACTTGAAAATGAGCCTCATCACGCTAAGTTGAACTTTATAAGCGTGATGAAAATCTTAATTAGAAATATTGCACAACGTGCCTATAGTTGTTGCAAACGGTGACGAGTTCAGGCTCATTTTCAACATTTTGCAATATAGCTTCTATGTTTGTATCACTACGGCCCCTACAAGCGTGTTGTTTTGATATATTGTCTACAACAATACCGTTGATTACTTTCCGGGAAATAGGAATTATTTGCAAATATATCAGCCAAAAGGATAGCTTTATTTTAAAGAACTAACATTATTCAGTAAGGCCCAACTATGATATGCATAAGCTGGCTCAAGCTAATGACAAAAATTTAACGAAGTCTGTCAAATGCTTAAGCAAATCATTAAAGACTTTTAGGTGGCTATAATGTAATGTAGTAACTTCCATCTGTATTTGCACTGTGCGACTTTATTTAATTCATACCAGTATGAAAATGAAAAACGCAACCAGAATTCCCCAAGGTATTACCACTTTTACTGCATTTTTCTGTTACTTTTTTCCATACTCATTCCGTTGAATTGCGGTTATAATAAAACGCATCTCTTTTGTCATTTAAGCAATTTTTTCCTTGTACGTTTTCTATTAAATTCGCTTTCGTGCTCCATTGCAATTTGTTTACTAATGTATGTATAACACAATACACAAGGCAAAATCAGCTGTTTCCGTACGGAATGTGCGATCAGTTTCGTACTTTGCTTAAGCAATTGATATTTAACGAAACTTGACGAAAAGTTTTGTTAAGTACATTATAGTTTGCCACATATGATTATTAGGTTGTTGTTTAAATTGGCTTAAGCCAAATTATGCATATTATAGTTGGGCCTTTACTCTTTTAACAAATGCCCAAAAGTAGTTTCTACGCCAGATACTGAATGATTCCTCTCATGATCCGACTGCATGTTTGCACGTCTGATTAAACCAAAATTTCGTTCTTGTATTAATCAACATTTTTTTGGGTGGAACAAAAGATTTTATTTTAAACAAAATTATGTTTACAACCATTTCCGCCATGGCATCGACATTATTGCCCAAGAAACAAAGTTTTCAATTAAATTATCTAAAAAAAATCGTTGAGATCAGACCAACGAGCCTTCTCATAAATATATTTCAAACGTTTGGTAGCTGGTTTCGAAACGTTTCGAAGTTCCGAATATGAAAAGGAGGCGGAGATGATACAATGATCGGATTTGCCGAGAGGTGCACAAATACTAACTTGATATTTTTGGGGATGTGAAGTTAGAAAAAGGTCGAGTGTATTACTCTGGTAATACATATAGATAGGAAATAATAAATTATATATATATATATATATATATATATATATATATATATATATATATATATATACATATATATATATATATATATATATATATAGGTTCAAAACTTTGTACTATCCCAGTTTTTTTTTTGGAGTTTGTTGCAATAGAAGTTGATGTTGCAAGGTGGCCGGCAATGTTTGATTTAGTTTTAGTTAGGCTTATATTGGCAATTAATTTTTATTATTACTCGGTTAGGATTTAATATACTCCCACTTCAATCACCAGTGGACGGGAGTTTTTACATAGATCCTAACGAGTAAGCCGATAACGGTATCAAACATTGCACTCGTCATTCTCTGTTTCCGTTTTTAAATAACTCAATTTGGATTACAATGTCATTGAGGCTAGATATATATGACAGAAAAAAAGGTAAAATTAAATAAATTTTTAATATAAACAAATTTATACAAAATTTTGTTTTTAATATTTTTACCACCCCATGCTAACATAAGCAGATCAAAATATTCTTACAAAATTTTTAGGCAAAAGATCCTTTAATAAAACGGTGAAGTAAGATTTTAATTTTAACACATAAATTTCTTAAACGGAGAAAAAATGTTCCAAAAAATTGTTTTATTTTACAAAGGCCTGGAAGGTGAACCGTTACAATTTTTGACGCAATGTTTCCTTTATTCACTTTTACTGTAAGTTGTCTTTAACATAGTGTAAAAAAATTACTAGTACCAAAGTAAGTTTCAATTATATAAGCAAAAAACCATACCTACTTTTTGGGGAAAATCCATTTTCCCAATTCAGGGGGTTGTAACTTTTTAACGAAACGTGTGATCAAAATGGTACTGCTTTATTATAAATTTGATCGAGAAATTGTATAATAGTAATCCGAATATCAATAAGTAAACCTCTACTCGGCCTCTTTGAAATTTTATTAAGATAATTTATGTGGTTCATAAGCTACCGAATTATATAAAAAAATCGTTTTCAAACCACTGTGTGACGCCTGAAAATCGCTTTCAGACTGTACAATTTTTTTTTTGTTTTTTTTTTTTTAAGAGAAGTAGCACTTAAGGCAACAATGCCTATTTAGTCAAGTACCGTGCTACATTCTTTAGGAAAGGGATAGAGAAGAGATGAAACAGGTGGTGAAAGTAGAAGAAGAACAGTTATATGTTTTCCAAAAAAAGGATATCCCTTTTTTATTATTTATTTTTTTATGATTTTATTTTTATTTTCACACCACACTTAAACTATATAAAAAAAACAAAAAACTATTTCAAAAACACAAAAACTTTCAAGATCACTTGTCCAATTTCATTCTTCTTCATTCCCTAACAATCCTATCCCCTTCCAATGCTGAATTCCAAATTCTTAATTACACCTTATCCCATATTGTAACGAAAACCGATTGAGTAGCAAAAATTCTAGATGGAACGTTTGAAATTATCCATATTATAAATCTAAATAAGTATCAAGCGCT
Organism: Trichopoda pennipes; assembly: GCA_030448955.1. NCBI lineage: Eukaryota > Metazoa > Arthropoda > Insecta > Diptera > Tachinidae > Trichopoda > Trichopoda pennipes. The sequence continues at coordinate 2,077,400 of JASKUP010000026.1, read as the reverse complement.
TTATTGCGATATGTTTTCAAATTACCGATTTTATTAAGGATTATCTGAAATCTGAGATAGATAATCTTGGGCTAAAAACAAGATTGCCGTTTATCTCGATTTTCATAAATGAATTTTGCTTAGCGACGAAGCCGTATTTGGAGTGCTAATAATTTTTAAGTGTATGTTGAAATGCTGTTACATCTAGAAGGGCTGACTGTTTCAAAGCTTTATGGGCTGATGGAATCATTGGTCCGAACTTCTTTTAAAACGATGCTTGTCAGAAGGTTACAGTCAATGGTGATAGTTATAAAGCCATGATTACTAACTTTTTGTTCATAAATTGACCGACCACGCTATGCAGTGGCGGATAATGTCACACAGTACGCGCAAAAACTGATTTATGTTTGGTAACCAAGGTCGTGAAATTTAAGTCCGTTATTGACTATATACAGCTATAAATATTGGTTAAAGTCCGAGCTTGCCGTGAAGGTCATAAGCCAGAAGTCATATTTAAACTATAATGCCAGAAGATTATTTTTCAAATAAAGAAAGTTATATGTCAATTTAAAAAATGCATCCGTGTTTTATACACACTTTTATTAAAGTTTGTGTGTCATAAAGCAACATATATTTTTCCTATTGTAATTAGTTATTAAGCAATTGAATTAAAATATCTTACTAACATTAATAAAAACAATTATAATTGAAAAAACAAAAACAGTAGTCTTAAAAGGCCGTTACTTTTTGTTGTCGTTGTCGTTATTTCAAATAATGCCAATGAAATTTCAGTGGTAATGTAAAAATTTCAAGTATGACGTTTAAGATATTGGTTCAGAAATATTTATTTAATTTGTAAAACGTCTACACTCATATTACGGAATCACCACTATAAATTATAGTATGAACATAAATCGTTATTCATTCTGAATCTTAAATATTATTTAAATACAAAATACTATTTTTTTAAATGTGTTCTTTTTATTTATTTTCTTTTTCTTGCAAGTACAGCTTTTGTTTTTATGGTTAGGGCGAAGCCAGAACAGGCAAATATGCGCCGAAGTAAGCGTAACCACTTATGTTTGGGGAAAATATTTGATATTTCTATTTAAAATCCATACAACTTATTCGTAAATTTTGATTTGTCGACAAAAGTCGTTTCGCTTATTTCGTCAAGTATTTGGCTTTTCTGATCCTGCCCATAATCTGTACAATAATTTAATTTGTAATTTGCTAAAAAGTTTTATTGGGTTAAAACTAGACTTATATATAAAATATCTTAAATTATAGTAAAAAATAATAAAGAACATCATAGATTTAATTGAGCAACTTAGCTGTAATTATTATAGTTACCAAAAATTAGTAAAAATTGTTAAAACTAATACTATAAAGTAGTTGCACTTTACATCCACATGTTATTATTTTCTAAAATACATACAATAATCAGTCTGTAGACTCATTTTCAATGCTTACAATATTAAAAGTAAAAATTTTTTTATAATGAGACAACATTGTAATTAAAATTATGGTCTATTCACTTAAATAAGAACATCTAAAATTAAATTAAAAAACTTATGTTAATGAAAAAAGTAATGAAATATTAAATTTAAGTTTTTAAAATTATTTAGCTGCACTTTGTGTTGGATTTTCCGTAAAAAATTTATAGTTATAAAATCCATATTAAAATATTTACATTTTCATTTAAAACTAACTAAATTTAATAGAACAAAAATGAGATTTTTACGTTTACATTTTCTTGATTCTAAAAATATGGAATTTATAAACATAGCTGCACATAAATAAACTTTAACTAATTAATACAATTTAAAAAAGGGAATAACCAAACACTACTTATACTAAGTAGTATACATATTTTTTATTTTTGCAATATATACCTTAGTTTTAGTCAGGGTTTTTAGAAAAGTACAATTATCACAAGTTGTAAATATAGTTCAAACATATATATTTATTATTCTTTTATAATGAGCGAATTTGCATTTAAATTGATCACTATTTTTGTTACATCGATTTATGCCCGGATTTTAAATTGGTGGACATAATTGTAGGTTTTACTTCTTATTTTACTAGTTAAAGAGAAAATGAATATCAATTTTTAATGCAAACCATTTCAACATTTCGATTATCGTTATGCTTTAATAAAGAATAAAATAACATTTTAAGATACATGTAGAAATCCGAATGTATGTAATAATAATAAAATTATGTATTCAAATTATCTGACAGCATCTTTAAAATAGACAAATAAAAATCAGATTATAAATATTGTATTTTATTCTAACTATTTATTAGTTTTCAATTAGTCTTAAATTCGTTATCAATTGTTACTAATTATAAAGAATTAGATACCAGAATAATGAAATGCACTTTTTGTGTTTTATTGAACAACCTTCATATCTACCTACAGAGTTGTTGTGAACTGTTAAATTTTCTTTTTGTAAAATTATTTAGAATTGAATTTATGAATTATGAATTTTAGCTTCAAACTGAAAAATAATTCAGTTAGTATTTAATTTTTTTTTAATTCATGACAGTAAAATATTTCCTGTTTTGAATTGCTTCCCGTTAACTAATTGTGCTCAATACTGTGTATAGTTAAATGGAATAGTTCGGATCTTATAACATTTTCCTTGCTTTCAAATTAGGAAAAAATTATGTTAATAGTGAAACGATATTTTGAGATATTAAAGATTAAAAAAAAAAGTTGAAAGGACAAATATGTCTTTTAAAACTCAAAAAATTTAAATATTTGGAATTTGGTAATTTAATAAATATTTCACGCATCCTTGATTGGAAAAAAAAACAAAATATTTATATAAAACTGTTATAAAATGTCGAATATTTTTCCATATAAGTTGCTTTCATATCTATTACAATTTAATTAGGGCCAATTACTTATTTTCAAATGACATTTTTGAATACGTAGAGTCAAACATACATTCGTCTGTATGGTTTTAAAAATTTAATACTGCAAAAACCTGCGTTTTGGATTTTTAAAAGCTATTAAATGAAGTCTTAGTGAAAAGCAATTTAGTAGAAAACTAATCATTCATTTAGAATAGCTTTTAAAAACCAAATAAAATAGGTTTTCTGTAAACTTCATAATACCATAATAAGATAAATATATATATATAGTAGTTACATTCCTTATTACAAACAAAAAAAAAAAAACAAAAACAAAAAATAAACCTTAAAAAATTGAAAGAATTTTTGAAAAATATCTGGTATCAATGTAAATTACATGAAAATTTAATTTAATTTATAATACTTAGTTAGTTGATTTTTCAGTTACAGATAAAATAAAATATCGTTAGGTATCATAAATTAAAAACTATAATAAATATATTGGGACACAATTCTATTTGTTTTACTAAGATTTGTAATTATTTTATGAGTGAATTTGTAAATATGTCGTTACTAAAAACCAAAAAAAAAAAAATATCATTAGTTATATAAGTAGCACGTATTTGTTTAAAACTCTGTAGATTGTCAAACAAAAGATGAGAAACCAGGCAGTGGTGCTCTCGATCTAGCCATATTATTGACAATAATTTGACCACCATTGAGACTCATCACTGCACTACCTTCAGGTTCAGAATCTGTGTAGCTCGAATAATTTCGCACGGGTTTTTGTTTTTTCCATGATTGTCGCAAAGAATCATTAACATTAGCGTAATGATTTACAAAAGAGTGAGGGTCTGAACGTACACTTTCATTTTCACTTTCAGAATGCTAGAAAGCCAAAACAAACAAAAAGTAAAGCAAATTATTGTACGGAAAGGCATGCATTTTATAGAGATCTAACCTGTGATGCTTCTGAAGAGCTAACTTCTGATGGTTTTTCTGTGACACTACTATCATCGGGATTCTCGTCGTAACACTTAAGACTTTCTTCATCACTATGGTAAGCTACTGATGCAGGTGAAGGTCTAGGAGGACTTTTGCCCAGTTGGATATTCGGTGGTGGTCTATTATTGGTCTTGCGACCTATTGTACCCAAAGTTCCTCTGCTTAAAGTACCAACACTATTCAAGGTGCCTGTACCTACACCGTGTCTTGATCTATACAACTCTAATGCTAATTCTTGTCGTTCATCAATTGACATTGCCATTGATTCTTCTAATGTTTTTTGAGCTTCTTCTGAAAAATAAGAGAGCCAATATTTGTTAAATCCTTTTTAATTCATTTTATCGTTCTACTCGACTTACGTTTGTATTTATAACTTTTGCTTTTAACACACAAAACTGATATAACCATTATAATTATAACAATAGATGTGGCAGCTAGAGCAACCATAAACCAAGTTTGCCTGTAGAATGGTTTATGTTGCAGATAACCATATTCCAAATGCAATTTTGATGGCGTTAATATGGAATCCTTAGAGTAGACTGGAAATGATATGCCATAGCGATTATATGCAATAACTCGGAATGTATAAGCTGTGGAGGGCAACAAGCTTTGATAACTAACAGTAAAGTCCTGTATCATACCAGTAGTCGTTTTAGTTATCGTCTCCCAGCGGGCATCATCTACGCAAGAAAAATTATTAATTTAATAAAGGTTTTCTTAAGTGTTTAAAGTTTGATTTAGATGCGATAAGAATCTACAGGAATCTTAATCTAGAAACTGTTATAAGTTAAAAAAATACTAAGATGTTTTTTTAAATAGAATAAAAATGACATTTACTCTTTGACCAATACTTACAAATCAATGATGGTTCTCCTCTTTCTACAAAAGCACGTTCAATTTTTAGTTCAGCACACCAAAGTTAATTAAAAATAGGAAAATATAAGAAATTTAAAGAAAATAAATAAAAAAACAGAAAGCCAAAACTTGCAAAAATAATGAAGCTATGTATGAAAATACCAAAATCTTGACTCAATAAGCATTTTTGTTAGCAAGCAGTTAGCTCTCGTACTTATTTATATTAATAAATACAAAGAAAATCAGCCGGGTATCGTTATACTTATACAAAAAGAGTTCCGTATATATATATACACACACACACACACACACACACACACACACATATATATATATATATATATATATATATATATATATATATATATATATGTATATATTTGTTCTTCAATGCTTTGGATCTGCATGATGTACTTTCAATTCAAATTTGATTTAACAATTTAAATAGTAATCGTATACGTAAAAATTACACCTCTGGCGGGAAGCGTTGCATACTCTGTATAAATTTTTAAGGTTACATTATAAAAGTTTATAAAATGAAGTCATATATGTGCGAATAACTTCCCTGTGGAGACATCAGTTTTTTTCCCAGCGGATGATCTCTACTTCATGCAATGCATTCCGCCAGAACTAGGAAATTAAGTTATTGGGAAGAGGAAAGAGGGAGTAGTGTTTGTAAATATTCAGTTTGAACTTTACTACATTAAAACTGACAGGACACTGTTCTGCTAAAAAACGGATTTTCCCTGTAATGCGTAGAGCGATTCACTACCCAATAAACCACAAATGGATGTGCTCCTAACTCTATTAAAAGCCTTGGAAATGCTGTCTCCGAAATGATGTATGGAGGTGCACTGTTTCTCCGATAGGAAAGTTAGCGAGTCACCCGTAGGACGCCTCCTACGGAAACCATACTGTCGGTCGCTAGGTAAGCTGTTGGATTCCAGATACCGCACAAGATGAAAGTTAATCATACTCTGCATCACTTCAGAAAGAGCAGAACAAATTGCAATTGGGGGGTAAGGTTGTTAGCCTCACCCTTTTTGAGGATCGGCGTTACATTAGCAACCTTCCAATACTTTGGAAATTTGCTGGCGTGATGCAACGTGCTGAAGAGCGCTGCTAACGGGTGTGCTAGCGGCGAAGAGCACTGTTTCAAAACCAGTGCCCAACAAACGTAATTTCCAATTAAATTGCCTAAAAAATTCGTTGAGCTCATCCCAACGAGCCTTTTCATAAATATATTTTTAAAAGTTTAGTAGCTGATTTCGAAATGTTGTGAAGTTCTGAATATCAGAAGGAGGCGGAGATTGTGCAGTGATCGGAATTGCCGAGAGGTGCACAAACACTAGTTTCATACTTTTGGGGGTGTAAAGTAACAAAAGGTCGAGCGTATTAATTTGGTGCCCTTTAACACAAGAAATGTGTGCTGGTTCATTCACTAATTGCACAAGGTGCATATGCGCAGCAAATAACTCAACATACTGTCCTTCTGGAGTTGTATAACTCGAATGGCGAAGCCAAGAACAGTTATGGACATTGAAATCACCAGCAACAACAATTTCACTGTTCGGATAACTTTCGAGAATCGAGTCGGAAAGAGAATCGAAATCAGTTAGGGTTATACCCCCCTTCCCGCGTTTGGACTTCTGCAGAGAAACCCGAAATGCAAGAGATGCGACCTGATTTTGAATTTTACCCGCATATACATAACTTCACAACGCATATATAATGCAAGGCCCCGATGGTAATTGAAAAGCGATAGTAGGTGGTACCCAGGTAAGTGATAACCCTATGGATTAGCATTTTCAGGCACCTGAGTCTCACGTAAGGCTAAAATATCCGGCCAATAGAGACAAGTGTGAGCATATACAGAGAAAAAATTAGCCCTTATCCCACGTATATTGCAGAAGTTAATTTTGAATTGTCCTGTCATAAGAAGCAAGAAAGTTGAATCTGACCGTCTATGTTGCTATATTGCAACCAGGGCAAAACCTTCGGTTGAAGAACTATTGAACTATTATAAAGAAAAAAGCCATAAAAGCTCTATAAATTGGCCTTATAGCCGACATAGAAATACATACTCTCAAGCCTTTGTCAAAATCACGACTCCTATGGAAAAACTTTACATTTTTAAATTTTTTGTTTACACTAATAACTGACATTGTATATACTCTGTGTTAATTTAATACCCTCCTACTACGGTTGAAAAACTACAGCCATATACTTTAAATTTAACCGCTATAGGAACACTCTTTTTAATTTTTAATACTTTTCGTTAAAGCAGATATGAAAATACTTTTACCTAAGGAGCCTAACGTAATTGAAAAGCCAAACCACATACATACATAAAAATTACGTTCCTATGGGAACACTTTTTCATCTGATATATAATTTTTTCGACTTGCTACAGTGCATATAGTTTTACATACAATGTGTATGTTCAAAAAACAATATTTTTATAAATTATCTACTACTTTTAGAACACCCCTTAATTTTTAGTACTTTTTGTTACAACGGCATTAGTCACACACCTCACATGAAAGTTTCAAGGGTCTACCTATTACGTTTTCAGAGATAGATTGCTGAGACAGCCAAGCCTTTACCTTTCGTTTTACAGCTTGTCGTAATTATGTTTTGATTTGTTTAAAATATAAAAAGTACAACCAAGTCCCAAAGTTAATCAAAATTAACATAACATAAAATACTCACCTCGTTTTTTGGCTTCAATATAATAACCCAATATGGGTCCGCGTCCTGAAGGACCGTTTAACCAGTGCATTTCTACACTAGATAAAGTTTTTGATAATATTAAATCTCTGGGCGCAATAGGAGATCCATCTTGAGGACCTGTAGTAACATTCTCACTAACTGGTGGACCATAATCAATAGTTTGAGCACGAACGGTAAATGTATAAGTGACTTCTTCTTCTAGATTTTGAACCATTAAGCTAGTGCTTGAAACCTTTTGCTTAACCTGCTTACTGAATTCTACAGAATATGAAGACTATTAAGTAAGGAATATAGTAAAAAGAAGAGTTTTGCAAACTTACTCTCATTTTCTTCTGTAGTTTCGTATGTGACTAAGTATCCTAAAATCTCCCCATTTTTAAATTTAGGGGCGTCCCAAGACACTTTCAAAGACTGCATAGTTATATCTTCAAAGCGTAAATTCTTTGGAGCACTTGGCAAACCTTGCAATGTTTTGACTGTGATGGGTGCTGATCGCGGACCATCACCCGCTGGATTAAACGCTAATATTTGTACGCGATATTCGGTAAATTTATCTAAAAACACTAAACTATGCGAAGTGGCAGTAGCTGAAACAACCTCTATTTCCTCTTCCCATGTTTTTCCATCTTCAAGCTCTTGTGGTGAATCCGTAACTAAATAGAATATTTTGTAACCTAAGAGATCGCCATTTTGCATACTTTGTTTTGGTGGTTTCCATCTTAAGCGAACTTCAGTACTAGAAATAGGCGCGGCATCTACAGCTCTTGGTTCTCCAGTAGGAACAGCTTCTCCGACATACACTGCAACAGGTGGTGTTGCAGGTCCGGGACCTTGAGAATTAAAGGGTAGTACCACTATTTCATAGTTTCGATCTTGCTGAAGGTCAGATAGTACCACCGAATTAACATTAATACCCATAACATCTGTTTTCGGAGTTGATTGCAGGGCGGTCGGAAAATCAGAGAGCTGCTGATATAGTATGCGATATCCACCGGTAGCGGCATCTCCATTCCACATAGATGTTTCTAATGCGTTCCATTGCACACGAACTGATGTAGTTGTTATCGGAACAACTTTAAGATTGGCAACGGACACTGAAGGTGCTGCTGATAAGGTACGTACTACAATGCTTTCTCTGCTAAACGCTGACGGCCCTAAATCATTGGTAGCTTGAATTCGAAATTGATAAGTGGTATGAGATTTAAGATTTGTTGCAGTATATGACGTTAGCATTGGATCTACTCTCTCAGGTAATACATTCCAGGGACCATCGTTTTCACGCATTTGAACAGTGTAATATCTTAAGGGTGCGAAGCCATCTCTTCCTGGTGTCCAACTGAATGTTATCTGGTGTGCCTGTATTTGTGATCTGGATATTTGAGGCAATGATGGTGGTTGCGGTCTTTCACGATTGTTAGTTGTATAAACTAAAACTGATGCTATTTTACCCCACCCTAATCTGGTTTGAGCAGTAACACTAAAAATATAGTAACGCTCGGCTAATAATTGGGTAGCACGGAATGTACGATCAGATGGTGAAAACTCTCGACTATAATTTAAATTAGAGCTGCCGTTTAGAGAGTAAGTCACTTGATATGCCAATATTTCACCATTAGGATCTTCAGGAACATCCCAAATAATACGAGCGGTCGAAAATGAAACATCTGGAAAGCTGACATTTGAAGGAGGTCCAGGAGTATCATCAAATGTTTGAACTCTTACTGGTGGAGTACTTAAAGCACCATCACCCAAACGTGTAAATGCTAATACTTGTATGTGGTAAATGACAAATTTGTTTAATTCTGTCAATGTTGTAGTGAATGAATTGTTGTTTGATATACTTTTATGTAAAACTTGACCACCGCGATTTGTAGCGGCATAAAATACTTTATAACCATCTATTTGCCCATTACGATGCTGCTTTGGCACTTCACCCCATTTTACCACAATAGTTGTTGATGATGTCGCATTAGCCCTTACATCCAAAGGTCCATATGAAGGAACAGCCTCTCTTGTTCTTTCTGTTGCTGTAGCGCTATCACGTGAGCAACCCACATCATTACATGCATTCATTATAATTCCATAAACCGTCCATTCTTCGAGACTTTCTAAGACATGTGAGTTTGCAGTATGATCTTCAATAAGAATACTTTTTGGTATAACTCTATTCTCACTCTCAATTTGTTTATAAGTGATGTTATAACCTCGGGGATTGCCGAACCATTCTGTTTGTTGTAAGGGAATCCATCGGACACGCAGCTGCGTTGCTGACATTGCCCTTACTGTTACATTAAATGGTGGATGCATTGGACGCGCTTGAATGGTTTGAAAGTCTTTTGTGGGTTCTGAGGCTTTGGAACTACCTACTACATTTGTAGCACTTAATCTTAAACGATATTGGGTGAACGGTGTTAAGCCTGTCACCGTTAATGTTTCCGCGTCAGGGTCAGATATTTCGCAAACCGTAAACCATGTTAGATTCCGAGCAGTTTGCGCCTCTACTTTCCATTTTGTTATGGACGAGTTACCATCAAAACCTGGCGTAAACTGTAGAACAACTGAAAATGCTTCAATGTTAGATAAAGCTAATTTTGTGGGAGGTTCTGGTAGAACCGGTTCAACACCAGACTGAATTGTAGCCGTTTTTGGTGGACCACCACCAATTCGTGTCCAAGCTCTAATTTCAAACCAATAATGAGTTGTAGCTTTTAAATTGTTTACTACTAACTGTGTATCTTCAGCAGTAAGATTAACTGATTTTATTGTTTCGGGAAGATCTTTCACCTGATAACGTACCGTATATCCTGTCAAGATACCGTTTATATTTTTAGGAGGTGCCCAAAGAACTTTTACAGAGCGATCAGAAACTTCATCGAAGTGCAAAGCGGTTATTTCATCCGGAACATCTTCTTGCGTTTTAACTGGTATTCGGAGACTTCTTATACCATCACCTGGATCTGTAAAACATAGCACTGTTATATTATAGTCTTGGTATTTATCTAAACCATTTAAAATAGCAGTTTGTTCGACTAATGGATCTAACAAATTAGGTGGTACAGTAATTATTCTCTCCTCTATTTCATGCACTTCACCATCAATTGCTTGATAACGCCAAGCCTGTATTTTGTATCCCTGATTGATGCCATTAATTTGTTGTGGATTTGGTGGTGTCCACGCTACCTTAATAGCCGTGGAATTTATTGCTTGTGCATTAACATTAGTTGGCGGCGCTTCTGGTACGCCCTCTTTTGTTTTTATCTTGGCACCGTCAGTATAAACTCCAATGCCCATGTTATTGTATGCAGCAATTTGAACAACATAATCCTTCCACGTTATTAATTCTTGTATCAAATAATTCCTCTGAGCCTCATTGGTAATATTTTGATATATCCAGGGCACGTTGTTGTAGCCATACAAACGATACCGTATTATATAACCCAAAATCTGTCCATTACGATGTTCTTCCAAAGGCGGTTGCCATTGCGTAATTATTTCTGATTGGGAGCGTGCAGATCCCACAAAACCAACAGGTGGTCCAGAAGGTGCTGTTGAAAAAGTACGTCAATTAATGTTCAGTTTTTTTAATGTTATTTCATAATAAATGCATGTTTAAGTTGATGGGCATGTTATTATTTTAGTAATACCTCGGTGTAGCGGTAATTCTACATATTTTACAATACCACAGAGTCAGTGCATGTTATACGGATTAAAACAGGAATTTATTGTTGTTTTAGTATTAGTAAGTCTCATTTAAAATTGTTAAATTTTAATAATTAATTCGATGACAAAACAAAAAATAAAACAAATAAATAAACACAAAATTTGCAAACTAAAATAACTAAAGGAAAACGACACTACAAAACTCTCTTCTACAAAAGTCTCTTCATATAAATATGCTTAAGGATCTGGGATAACTGCGGCAACAAATTTTAAATAATACGTTGTCGTAAAACTTTTATTCCATTAAGTTTATTAAAACTGTATAAATGGCATTTTGTTTGGGTGAATGAATTGTAAAAGTTATTATGGCATATCAACAATAAAACACAAATCTATTTTTTATTAGAAAGTATCCGTTACCAAAATAGATATTTTCTTCTTCTTTCCATTGTTAAAGTGGATCCGCTATGGTGAAATTGATTCCTGTTAAAAACTAGTGACAAATTTAAGAATAGCTTATGTCCTTTAACTTCAAATTAAATCTAAATAAATCTGCATCCATTTTTCGCATGTTATAATTATTTTTTAATCTATTTTGAAAGTTCCATATGCATTGTGAATGAACCCAACTTGCTGTGGAAAATGATAGCTTTTATAAATAAAAAATACGATTCCTTTGCAACCGTATATAATAATGCCATTCAATTCATGGGATTGCTTCACGTAATTTCTCATTGTATGATTTTCGATGTGATTACGGACGTAACGATTTGGTCTATACTTTGTAAAGAATTTTTCAACAAGAAGTTAATTTTCAAAGACAAAATAAAACAAAACATTTAGATTAGGATGATTCAAATTTTTATTGTGTTACGAAGAGAAAAGTTCGGCAACTATAAATGAAAGATGATATCTGGCAAATGTTTACCATGACGACATATGTCGATTTTTTCATCAAAGCTTTTAATCATTTTTTTTTTTTTTGAAAATGGCGGTCTTGTTTCGTTTTAAGGCTGAAATCGATTCGACTGGCTCCGTATAGACTCTATCCTTAACATAGCTCATAAAAAATAGTCCAATGGTGTTAAATCACACGATCTGGCTGGCAACTTAACTCCTAATTGTCGTGAAATCATGCGATCGGGAAATTTGCTTTGCAATAAATTGGTCGTTTCATTGACTCTGTAGCATGTGGCACCGTCCTTTTGAAACCATACTGATATCCATGTCGTCCATAATAGACCAAATTAGTTGTTGCCATCTTGCGATAGCGTGATCCATTGACCGTTACCGTATTTCCAGCCTCATATTCGCATCATACAGTGACATGTTGAGCATGCAAAAGCTTCTCAATAATCGCTCTAGGATTTTCAGAACCCCAAATGCGGCAATTTTGCTTACCCTGATAGGTAAAAAGGCCTTCGATATTTTCAGAAAATCAGTCGGTTGCTCCTGAATGAATTGAGCGAATCTACGGCAATGTGAATGTTCGGTCGACTTTAGTTCCTGCACCAATTGAACCTTGTAAGGCTTCAAAATCAAATCCTTACGCCAAATTCGCCATGTGGTGGTTTTAGATAACCCCGCGGAATTTACAAATTTGGATCTTCTTCAACACAGTGACTTACGGCTGCAATGTTTTCAGTTGAGCGATCGGGTCGAACACGTATTTTGTATCCAGCCTGTTTTAACAGAGACCTCAGAATAACGATTATGTTGTTTGAAAATATCACCAATTTTAAAAAATGAAACTTTAGCAGAGACACCATTTTTTTAATGGATTTTAATTATTTTAATGCGATTTTCGAGCGAAAATGAATTAACTCTAACAATTGCGAATACTACAACTACGAATATGTCAAAAAACTAAACGTCAAAGCTATCAGTTGTCAGTTGGTGATTTCAACTTAAATAACTACAAAAATTCAAGTTCAGTACATAAGAAAGTACTGTAAATTAACATTAAAAAATATACTAAAAAATTTTTGAATTCCGAATACACATAAAATTCACGTGTTTTTATGTTCTTACTTCCTGGCCCAGTATATCGAAATTTCTTTCATATAGCTTAATTTTAAACAAAAACAATAAATAATGAACGAATTTTTTTCTTTCGATGTAGTGGACCAGGCCAATAATTTTCAATAGTTTCATTTTAAACAAACAAAATATTGATACTAACACAAAATTGAATTTAAGTTTTGGGTTAAAATGAAATGTAATTTTTTAAATGATTTCTTTGCGAAATGTAACTATAAAAAACAAGAATTTCAATTTCACGATTACCCCAAATGCTTTTAGCTAAAAAATGGCGCCGTGTTACAATCCCATATACCATAACCCCATATTGGCTTTATAACACCAGCGATGTGTTATAGTCCCATATGGGTTTATTTCCTTCAAATAAGTGCGATAGTACCATATTAAAAATTTAAAATTTATGCTATAACCCCATATTGGCTTTATTGCACTTTTTTAATTAAAAAATTTTGTATCACATGCATTATCTTATGAATTATGTTCCATATTCATTTGTTAGGAATAATAATATGTTTTGTACATAACTGTACATAAACAACAAAAACTATTTAAAACAAAATATTGTTCCTTTTACAAAATAAACCTATTGTGAATTTCTTTTTATGGAATAAATATATTATAAATCGAACTTGTTGTTATGAACGTCCTGTTGTGCTCTTCTAACTCTAATGTAATATATTATCAAATTGTTTATCATATTTACAGTTACATTTGTATATATGTACACTCATCTATTTCTTATTAGTTTATATCAGCATGCAGTGTTTTATCGCATTTTGCAATCAATTAGTTTAGTGTCCAACGTGTGCTAGAAGTGTTTAAAAGAAACTAATATTAATAGATGAATAACATTAGAAATGGAAGAAGAAATATTTGAATTTAAATTTATCCCTGGATTTCGGACAAACAGTAATTTATTATATATAGAAGCACAAGAACAAATTTTTGCATTTAAATATAAAAAAATGAATACAGCATATTATTACTGCTACAATAAAAATTGTAACGTTGGAGTCGCGATTGATTTTAACAGCACAATGTATTGCCGTCGATGTGGTAAAAATAAAGTGCATAATCATGGATCTCAAATCGAAATAATTAAAAAATTGAAAATTATGAATTCAGTGAAATGTGAAGTTCGTAAAGCTCCACTAAAAAGATCAAACGTTCGTCAGATTTTTGACGAGCAATGCAAAAAATTCAAAGACGCGGCTCATACCATTAATTACGGAAATATGCGTAGGCAATTGTTCAAAATAAGACAAGATAAGATGCCGAAAAATCCAAATGATGTAGTTGATATTATTGACAACTTTAAAAACGAAGAAATTTTGAAAGAATTTGGTATGTCGAGGTATGAGAAAGACAAATCGTTTTATTTGGATTCTGTGATAACAAATGACTTCTCATATACCTTATTCGTATCACCGACAATATCAAAAAGTATACAATCACTGAGCTCATCTGAGCCACGAAATTATATAATGGATGCAACCTTCAACGTTCTACCAAGATCGAAAACTCTTAAGCAATTATTGATAATTCATTTCATTCACGCAGATCATGTAAGTACTAGATATACGTATTTATATGTACTTTGTTAAAAATAATTTCATTTATTCTTCTTTTCAGGTGTTTCCATTTATTTATGCGTTGATGTCTAATAAAACAGAAGAAGCGTATTTACATATGTTTCAATATATAAAATCTAATGTCTTTGATTTGCGACCAACAACCATTATAACCGATTATGAAAATGCATTACGTAATGCTAATAAAATAATATATCCTACGGTGAAAATGGTTGGTTGTTGGTTCCATTACACCAATGCATTACGGAGAAAGGCATCAAAAGTAACTGGCTTTATACAGCATCTAAATCGTTATAAAAACGCTAAAAACTTTTTTAATAAGTTTTTATACCTTCCATTGTTAAAGGCAAGTGATATAGAAGCAGCATACCAATGCTTAAAGACTGATATAACAAATGATGAATGTGGAAAAAAATTTCAACAGTTTTTTAAATATTATGAATTTTATTGGCTTAAAAAGGTATGATTCCCTCTTTGTTTACCGAATAATTATTTATACACATTATTATTTATTTTTTTAAGGAAAAAGTGGCAAATTTTTCGGTTTATAAGGAGCCGTATAGAACAAGCAATGGTGCAGAAAATTTTCATAGCCAACTCAATATGAAACTTAGAAAACATGGAAATTTTTATAAATTTGTCGATGCTTTATGTGAAATTGATGCCGCTAAGTATACGAAAAAAAAATTAACTATTGAAAATAGGGATACATTAAAAAAAAAACATATGACTTATTAAAAGAAAATAAAATATCATTTCAAACAGCTCTCGCTCAGTTTTCGAATATTAAAAACTGCAAGCTAGAAGCCGATTTCATTAACACAATTGACAGTAATGATGATGAATCAGATGCAGATGAACAAATTGAGACCGAAGCACTGTACCAAAATTATTTGCAATGTGTTATATGTTCTGATAGGGAACGTCAACTTATGTTTCAGCCATGTAAACATTTTAAAGTTTGTAAAACCTGTTAAGATACCATGAAGGAAGATGCTGAAGTAAAGAAAATTAAACCATTGTGCCCAGTTTGTCGCCTCGTTATTATTGATGCCGTAGTTATATTTTGTTAAACGTATAATTCTTTCTTTGTTGATTATTTGTTGGTGAATTTTGTATTGAGTTTAATTTATTGCGTTGAATATTATACTCTTTGTTGAATAAATATATTTTGTTATGTTTTTGTAAAAGACAAAATAATTTGGTTTCCTTTTTATAGAAATAACATAGTATGACTAATTTTAACTTTTCGTACAAGGGAAAATTCCCTTCTATTATAATATTTTTTTGCAAAATTATGGTTTCCCCTTTTACGAAATGCGGAATATAAGTGATTTAAACTTTTCATATATTTTGAAAATAATCGAAATCAATCCCTTACAACTATTTTTTCATGGCATACTGAATTTTCTGCTGGGTTTTTTTTTGCAATCAATAATAGAGAGTGAACTAACTGTTAAACCTGTTTTGCATTGAATTGCCTAATAACTATGTTATCACATAAAAAGCGAATATTAAAAACAGTTTTGCGTATGCTGCTTAAAAATAAATATGGAAAATTTTAAAAGAATGGAGAGTAATCGTTTAAACGCAAGGAAGATCTTACTAAATAAAAGCGATATTATAAATTTTTCTAATGTTCCCGGATTTATAATTGATTCTTTTTTCGGAAAAAGAACTTATAAAGCGCAACTAATAGCTTGTGCTTTTGCTTTTGTTAATGGAATCAGCGAGTCGCAAATCCTTCAACTCATACGATAGATACCTTTCACAAAAACTCACAAAAAAAAAAATAACAGAATTACTCTTATGGTTGGCATATTCTCCGAACGCTCACAAGTACTATAGCTATAATGTCGAACTTAATCAAGTAATATTTTGTAACGGAGATTTACGAAAATATGGCGTAAGAAAACAAAGAAATTAAATAAAATTTTTAATTTATAACTGTTCGTGGGGGCTAATTCGTACACCCTACAAAATCATTTGGTTTCATTTGTATACAAATTTCTAATAATACAATATGAGTTTATTCCCTTCAAATAAGTGAGATAATACCATATTTAAAATTTGTGCTATAACCCCATATTGGCTTTATTGCATTTTATTTTGTGCGATAACCCCAAACCCAAATTATGGGTTTATAGCATAGGAAAAAGTGCTATAAAGCCAATATGGGGTTATGGTATATGGGATTGCAACACGGCGCCTAAAAAATAAGTAACAGATGCAGCAAAAGTAGTGTGATAATGTAAAATAGCTACCACTTTACTTTGTTGTGCGACATATTTGAAATTGTAAAAAGTATGACATTATGTAGATAAAAATACATCGGTAAAGTGGCCCATGTAGACAGCAAGGTGCCAATTTCTTCTCAAATTCTTACTTTCAAAACTTCCAATAATTTGTGATAATAAATTCAAAATTTTAAAGGATGAAGTGTTGTGCCGGTTGATCACTAAACAAGGATTTCGCAATCTCGGCATTTCAATTATTGCTCGTGCTGTGTGAGATGCGCGACACAAGAATTAGCCAGAATTGTGCAAAAGTTTGCTTAACGTCTTCCTTAAAGCTCACCACTAAGATCTACAACAGATTCAGCGGTGCCCTCAAACCAACCACATCGAAGAGGTCCAATGTCTTTAAAAAAATTTGGTATGGGATATCTGTGTTGAAAAAATATTTGTTTACATACAAATTTGAGTGGAAACGAATGAACTGTATTGCTCATTATAATTTTATTTTACCAAGTTTGAGAGAACATACAAATCAGTTAATCTCCTGTGATGCTCAGCATATAGTAATTGGTGAATTCTTTTACATACTGTGTGCGGGAAGATTATGAAGTCTTTTACTTAACTTGATAGCAAAAATTGTCAGCGTGCATTGTTGTCTTATCGAAGTTTGTAGGTTTGCGGCAGCAATTGAGGAGTTCGCAAACTAACAATAGGAGGACGATATTTACTTTTAGTGGACATTGTGCTCAAAAACATAACTCACGATACATTACGACAACAAACTGAAAATTGGTGCTGTTAATAGTAAAGTAAAAAGAAAACGTGCGCAGACGTGAAAGCAGAATGATATTTGATATTAGTTATATTGCTTATAGATTTTTATTTTAATAGTAATATTGCTTTCTGATTTTTAAAATTTTATTCCGGCATATTCGAAACCTAGAACGAACTCAACATGTTTGAGCAGTTTTTTATTTAATGTGTCTAAAGGTTTTATAAAATTTAAATTAAAATTCGTTTTACATTCTTCTTTTTCAGAAAAGGATCATAAATATATTTCAACAAAATACATACAGTACATAAAAACTAAAAAAATACATAGTAAATAAATACAAATTGAAAAGCAAAATAAAAAAATGTAATAATAAAATAAATTATATGCTAACTTACCTTCTTGTGGTAGTTCGACAATGTTACTTGGTTCCGACGGAGATCCTTCACCAACTCGATTAACAGCACTGACACGAAACTGATAAACTGTGGCAGCTTTTAAATTGCGTAACAATATCCAACGATGTTCCGATGAAACATTGCTGATTTCGGTAATCCAATTCAGTAATGGGTCTGGTACGGGACCTACGAATTTTTCTGATGGTGTTAATTATTAAAAAATTGTAGTGAGTTAGGGAAAAGGGCGCAGGTAAATGAAAATTAAAATAGCAACATGGTTGGGGAAGTTGGTTTTTTTTTTTTTTAAATTGAAAATTTTATTTAATTGAACAGCGGGATAATAAATCATGTGAATATTAAAAAAAAGTTATTGTATTTGAAATGCAATGTATGAAGTAGTAAGTTTTATTTGATGGACCAGTTTAAAAAAAGTCGTATAATCAGAAGTAGGCATTCCAGGTTGTTTGGTTGGTTCGTCCGTGTTGTGAATATGCAAGTTTTATGCAGTGTGTGTTGTGCATTTTTATTTTCGTTTTTTTTTACCAAAAAACCAACAAAAAGCAAGAAAAATGAAAGAAAAAATAAAATCATTCTTGTCAGAATTATTTTAGTTGTTTGGTGCTAGAATTATGCAATAACAATTTTAAACTTTTAACATAGGTTTATTATTAAAACACAAACTTGTTTATCAAACCAGGGGTCTCAACTAAATTTCATTATGTTACTGTATATTTTTCAATTGTATACTTGAAAAATTTTAATTAAAATTAATTGCAAATTTCGGAAAAAGAGTTAAATATAGTTTTTTTATAAAGCAACACAAATATTTAATATTATAATCAAACGGCGTTTTTTATAGAGGTACAGATCTTTGAAATGGTATAAAAGATGAATTTTTAAAATTTATATGTAATTTACATTATTCGAACGACAATTTTCTGGAAATATAATTTAAATATGACTTCTGGCATATTACCGCCACGTCTGGCTCGGACGTAGTCTAATCTGATGGTATTTTCAAACATTAGTAGCCATATATCGGCAAGAAAGAGCGAATTTTGTCCTGGTCAATCGTTTCTTGCTTATGGGTGTAGACTACCCACTTCACATGACCTTACAGAAAGTAGTGGTTTGAAAATGTTTTATTTCGGAAATAATTCGGTAGCACATGAACCACTTAAATATTTATGAGTGAAGCTGCGGGCGATCGGTCTCCTAGGGATGCTTCTGGATATGCCCCCTCTCCAAGTTTAGATACATCGAGCATAAAATTTTTGGAAAAGTCATAAAAAATTTACTTATTACTTAAATCTTAAGTGGACCTTGAAAATATCTACAAAAAATGTCTTTACATGTCTGGGTTACCTTTTAGTTTTGGAAAAAATCGGGTTAGAAACAATTTGTTTTTTTAATTTTTAAGCGACCTTAACTTATTATTTTTGATATATTGGGTACATTTTTATAAAATTTATAATAAAACAGTTGAAGGTTTGGTGCTGATCACATGTTGCGTTAAAAAGTTATAAGCCTCTGCATTGGCTTGCCTTTTTATCATATCAAAATTCGTCGAAGTGAAAAAGACCGATTGAAAATAACATATGTTTCGAAACGTGAAACTATGCGGCTACCAAACATTTTCTTCAATAAATCAATACCATGTTGCGCCGTCTTGCTGAAACTCGAGACCCTGTACGTCATGGCTTTTCAATTGATTCAAGAGTAAGCCAATAATCATGCTTCTATTGCGTTCACTATAAACAGTCAGTTTTTCTGGATATATTGATGTCTCAACATACACTTTAGGAATATCATCACTTCAAACACGGCAGTTTTGTTTATTGGCGTATCCATTCAAACTTAAGTGAGTTTCATTGCTTAACAAAATTTGCTTATGAAAATCGGCATCGTTATGGCCTACACAATTATAAAGCATTGTTCAGGCGTAAGTCTATTCATGTTGAAATACCAAACATAAATCAGCTGACAAAATAGCTTCCAGTCAAAAAGTGTTGTCAACGTGAAGTTCTATACCTCTATAAAAACATTTTATATTTATTCAAAATAATTACCTACAGATGGTAATGGAAAGTATTAATCATTTCAAGAAAATTCAACTCAGACAACTCTTTCAAGAAGTTTGAAATATAATAAAATCAATTAAAACGAAAGCAACAGAAAATACTTGCCTAGCTCTGATACTTCACGCCTCTGTATAATAAATTTGGATATTGGACTGTTGCCATTAAAACCTGGTGTCCATGAAACATTTATGGCTCTCTGTTCCGCTGTCTCTAAACGAGTTGCCTTGACATTTGCTGGTGGGAATGGTAGTTCAATGACACTTAGACGTGCTGACCGTGTTTCATTGCCACCTGGTGAGGTTACGACACATGAATAACTACCAACATCAGAAGCCCGTACAGCTTGTATTTCTAAAGTACCATCGGATTGCACACCAATGCGCTGTGAATTACTAATGGCTGTCAGATGACCTTCACGATACCAATCAATGTTAAATGGTACTGTTGGATCGCTAGAGACTTTACACTGCAACGATGCGGTCAGGCCCAAAAGAACAGTTGTGTCGACTGGTGGCTGTACGATTTGTGTGCGAACTGTTTGTATTTTGTTTGAAAAAGACAAGAACAAAACTGTCATGTAAATAAGGATAATAAAGAGAAAAATTTGTATGCATACACGTTTATGTTTGACATTTTTAAATATATGAATGAAATAATAGAATTTTATGTTTGAAATAAATGTAAGTATTTAAATAAAACCTTTGAGAGCAATTTGTTTAAATAATTAGACGTATTTTTATTTATTACTTTTGCGTCAAAGATGTTTAGTTTATTCAAACTCTTAACGAAAACAAATATTAACACACAAAAGATGCACTAAAATACATGGATCACGCTCGAAATTTTAATAAAATTTATATTTTTACAATTATATTTTAACAATATTTAAAGTATCTGAGTATTATGCTTTCAAAGAATAGACAATATAGTAAGTTAATATAGTAAAATTGCTAGATTTAATTTTTGTTAATGAGTGTGTTTATATTATACTATAATATACTATTAATCGATCTCAGCCAATTCCTACAATCGAAATTAACATATCTATGTCACTGGGTTCTGCTGTCTCACCAAACATTTTTTCAAGAGATAAATTGTTTTGTCTCAAAAAAACGAACTACCAAATATTAAACGTGTTTTTAAATAATACAATACAACAATCGGGCTATATTAGTTCCATTTCTTGATGAATCACCAGTTTTGAGCTGCTTAGAAAAGTTTAAATTTTCATATATATAAGGTCCAGATGATATTCCGAGTTGCATACTTAACAAATGTGCTATGGCATTGGCAAAACCCTTTACAAAAATCTGCAACATATCATTTGGTTATTTTCCTAAAATATGGAAACATTCTATTATTATTCCATTAGTTAAATCCGGTTGTATAAATAATTTTGCCAACTACAGAGGCGTTGCTAAACTAAGCGCTATACCTAAACTTTTTTAGAAAATTGTTACTGTTCACCTTTTGCATCAAGTATCGTCTATATTGGTTCTTGCTCAGCATGGTTTTAGAAGGGGTTTGCTTATCTTTTGGAATTTACAAGGCCAGTCAATTGCGGATTTGTTTAACGTAAACCGACTTTAGTAAGGCATTTGATAAGGTTAACCACAATCTTGTGATAAGGAAACTTGTCCTTATAGGATTCATAAAAACAGAACTCACAACGTTCATTTTAACGCGCTTACTTCCAAACAAAATATTGTTTCATCTGGTGTGTCGCAGGGTTTTTAAACACTCTAACTTTATATTATACGCAAACGACGTATAATCGTCACCTTAATCATAGTAAAAGGACTTAGATGCATTTAATTCCTGGTGTAATATAAATCTTCTGGAGTTGAATCTGATAAGGTGTATATACATCTTCTGAACGTGCAATATGTTCTAAACGGCTGCGAACTTGAAAAACTTAATGTAGTTTTAGCTAAATTAAATTGTATACAGCATATTTCGTTAGCTTTGCTGAAGCACGTACAATTCTTGACCCAATGTCACAAAACATCTTTATACTTCTTCTGTGAGACCTATTTTGAAAAAAGGCTCAATAATTTGGGATCCAATTTATAAAGTCCAAAGTAATAGCATGGAATCGGTGCAAAAGCGGTTCTTGTTATTTTGTCTTCGAGGCTTACAATGAAATCCCTTAATTCTATCATTCTACACTAGTAGGTTTACTCTAATATAGCTGTCAACTCTAAAAAGCCGAAGAATAATGTTAAATGTCGCTTTGTCCTACACGCTGTTTTAATCCACTGGTAATTAAAGTATTCAGATAAAATTATGCTAACTCTGACCCGTTTTATTAAATTTTCTTTAAATATTAATGCCTGACTCTATATTTTTGAATAACTAAATTTAAGTTTTATGCTATATTATTATTTACTGTTTTATAGTCTGTAGGGATCTTTAATCCTTAGACTAAATATATAAATAAATAAAAAACTTAAACTCAATGTTCTGCTTAAGTTTTAAAGATCCACCGATTGTGATTCAAAAGATAATTCAATGTATTTATATTTTTATTGTTATCGTTATGGCGCGCATAGGACTAAGTACTCTACTGCAAATTTTAAGTGGCTATAATGTTGCAGCCTTTAATTTTTAACTCTGTTTTATTATTTGTTGCTGTAGCAGCGGTAGAACTAGGGTTTCTATGAATATTGCAAATGTTTACCTTTTGCGCCTGTGGCAGACGAACAGACATCATTTCAATATAAATAGGATTACCTTTTCACCCTTTGAAAAGAAAAGATAAAAGAACATGGTTTTTGTATACATTTAGGAAAAATGTGATTTTGTCATTGAAAATCAACTGCAACATTTTAAAATACCACATTTCGTTATTTACACCCGTTATTATACGTTATAAAGTTAAAAGTAAGATTTTATCAAAGGTATTCAGTTGATTTTTATTTTTTCTTTAGTCGACCTTTTTATATTTTAAATAAATATCTGTTATTCTTTTCAACGGTCTTTTTTAATTAACAATATATATTTTTTTTCGGTATTTCGAAATTATAATATTATATATTATATTATATATATCATATATATATATATATATATATATATATATATATATATGTATATATATATATTATAATAATAACTTTTTTTGTTTTTGTAAAATATAAAAAATAATTTCCTGAAGAAGCTTTACACAGGAAAGCGAAATATCAAAAAAAATATATATTGTTAATTAAAAAAGACCATTGAAAAGGTTAACAGATATTTATTTGTTATTCAGTTAAACTTAATTCTAAAGGATAGCGATTAGTAAAAGATCAAACTTTTTGTTCAGTTTCTGTTAGAAGTAAAGCGCAAATCTCGAAGTCCTAAATTTAATTATAAGTAGCTTATAACAAAGGATCTTAGTGTGGTACAAATTAGGTTTAATGATAATCAAATAATCAAAGTTGCTATTTTCTCTTTGATCTTAGAAATTGTAAAGCTCTTATTCAGGTTCAAGACAGAAAATATATTTGGACACATAGTAGATAAAAATAAACCGAGAAACTTTTAATTAGGTTTATATTTGCTTAAAATATGGTCAAAAGAAACTTTTTTTATAAGTTTTTTTTATTTAATTTTTTAATATTGTGTTTTTGTGATTTTTGTATATTTATTGAAGAGAAAAATAATGAATTTTATTAAAAAAACTTATAAACTTATAATTATAAATTATAGGTTATACACAAATAAATATTTTTGACGTTGAGCCTGAATATGAAATTTACAACTGGATTTTGCCTTTTCTTTTGCATGTAAGGTGCTAAAATAATAAAATAATTTTTCAAACTATTTACATACGTACGAGTACATGAATGTACATAAAAAGCAAGTTAAATTTTAATAACGCTTTTAATAAATAATAAATGCTTTATAAGAAAATTTTTTTTTAGTTTTCAATTTTTTCCAAAAAAAAGTGGTGATTAGTGAAATGTGTGAAATAAACTTTGTAATGTAATAATAACTTGTGCATTCATTATAAACTTTGTAGTACAGGGGCATTAAAATAAAATAAGTGAGAAGTAACTTTATTATTAACTTGCAAATTAGCATGCTCAATAATTTGCATATGCGATTATTTATACAGCTGCGGTCAATACAATAGCACCCTTTGCAATATTCTGATTGAAAGATGTATATAAACAACTGTAACATTATTATGCTATCTCAGTGTGTGCAATTGTTGTCAGAATTTCGTAACTGTTAATCAATTATAAAAGATCTTTTTTCAAGACTTATCATTTCGTGCAGTCAATAAAATAGCACCAGTAGGCTTTTTTACATTTGTTTTGCAAAATTTTGTGAAAAAAAGTAAAAACGGAACGTAATAAAAATTCTTTAATATACTTTCTATAAAATAATAATAATTTAATGTAATAATTTTATAAAAATTGTATAGTTATGGGTAGCCGAAAGCATTGTTTCCCTGAAAAACGTGAACTAATAAAAAAATTTGCGTTCGAGGGTAAATTGTATTCCCAAGTAAGGGAATTGCTGGGATTGCAAAACATGTTCGTATTTAGAATTTATAGAATCAACCACATAAAATTTATTTTAGTGAGAAACTTGGTTGTGTAGGGAATTTGATTTTTTGAAGTTATTCATTCGATTGAGCTACCCTATTTCAATATGTACGTACCCATGTATGTATCGTTAATAAGCTAATAATAAAAAGTTACATTTATATTTCTATAAACAAGTACATAAGTGTGTAAATGTGAACATCTGTATTTTTTATATGCAAGTTTTTGTATTTAAGTGCCAAATTTAAACTTACCCAAAACACCCAAATAAGCTTCACCATTAACAGTGCCGGCTTCATTTGAACGCACACAAGTGTAAAGACCAGCATCAGATTCGCGTACGTTTGATATTAATAAATCTCCAGATTCTAGTATTTGTACACGACTCGAAATCTCAACAAGTTGTGTTTCTGTGGAAATCATAATTGTTGGAGGATCACAGTAGCAGTTGTGGTAGACGGATTTTGCCATAATATTTGCGGACACGTAAGAATATGGCATTCATAGATATATAGGTAGTCCATGCCATAAGTTGACAATATTACAAACACGATCAAATGTATTTGCCCGCCATTAATAATGGTTTTGTTGACATCGGGTACCGGCAACATTTACATTGTGATTGTCACAATAACATTGAGGTTAATGTCAATGTACGCATTATATTTTGACGGTACGAACAATAGTTATATTTGTTGTAGGAATAACAAGTATGCATTTCGATTTTAATTTCAGTACGTTGTATAGTTTAGTGAGGTGTTTTATTTCCAACATTTCCAAAATGCCATTAATAATGATTATAATATGAAATTGGTTTTTATATTTTTGTTGTTTTAATTTAACCCAAACCAAAGGAGGTTTACATTAAAAATGTTTTCGTTGCAATTTGGTTATTAACCAAGATAACAACGTTTAGATCGCAATATACATTCACAGTCATAATATACGTGTTAAGTATTGCATCGATGAAATTTTTATATAATTTTTATTTCGGCATTAATTCAAACCACCAATATATTTATTTATTTTTTTTTGGAATTATTGTCGAGTTTTGTTAGTGTTTGTAGTGGCAGTAGTTGTCAGGCAAACAGTGTTAAGCAAGGAAAGGAAAAAAAAAATATATGTAAATTATAGATTAGTAAAACACATTGAAAAAATTGTAAAGTTGTAGATCTTCGTATAAAGGAGACTTAAATTACGTGCAACATTTTATTAATTTTTGATAAAAGTTTTGCTTTAATTCAAGTTTTTGAAATAAATATTTAAAACGCTATATATTTTATTAAATCCTAAGAAAACAACTTTTAAAAACCTTTTAAATTATGCTTCGAATCAAACACATGTGATATTCTGTTCTTTAATTTCGTACAAAATTTACAGCTTTTATTATAGACAAGTTTTGCGAAAAAATAACACATTTTATGAATGTGTGGTGAAGCTTTTTAAAAATAAAATCACCCGCACTGCTGACTCACTTCTCATTTACGAAATTTAATTTGCAACAATATTTTGTTTTATCTATCTATTAAGCAAATAGATAAAATCTTATTTATTCTTTTAATAATCTTACCGTTGTAAATCCAAGTGATATTTGGATTTGGTGCACCAATAGCACGGCATGAAATGGTAGCATCTTTGCCATCTAAGGCAGTAATATTTTGTGGCGGCAATTCCAAAACTGGTGCTGAGGCTGAATTAATAAAAAGGTTAAATATTTATATTCAAACTTAACACTATTAAAACTTAAATTTAGACAAAATTGTAAAAAATAAAATTAAGCGTTTACATAAACCATTTCCAAACCCTGTTATGTAGTTAAAAGTTAGTTGAAAAAGTTAAAAAAAAAAGATTAATTTTAGTACGATGGGAAGTAAAAAAGTATATTTAAAAATTGTATGTCTATTTCTTAGCTCTAGAAACAGGCGCATTGCGCTGGGCAACAAACTAGGATTGTTGAAGCAGGTAACAATTTGAAAGTCCAGTCGTATAAATTTTCCATCACAATTGCTCAATTCTGGTATCCGATCTTGATTGAAAATAATGTTTAGTTTTATGGCGAAATGTAGTAGTGCTTGCTTTCTTTTCCAATATAATAATAAAACTATTTTTCGTATTTTGAAGTAATCAATACAAGTAGTTCTATTAACGTCTATTTTCATAACATTAACAAACGATTTTGCTTTATGTTTTCTTCAGGATAAATTAACTTCCTATCATTTACTGCATTTCTAACAAGCCGAAAGTTTCAAGTATGAATCAATTCTACCTACTCTTTTTAACGGTATCCTTCAAGGATCTCCTTTCTCTATAGTGCTTTTACTAATTGCCTTGAACACCATTTGTATAATAGCCTCAAATGCCAGTGACGCTGTCTGTATTCCTTTCGAAAAATAATAACAATCAAAGAGTCATACTATCCTTCCTGAATAGTATCAATCACTACTCTAAAACTTTCGATAGATCCCTCTCTCGCAATAACAACACCGTAGTCCTCCAACCCTATCATACAATAACAATCCCATCGAATATGTTTCACATCTAAAAATTATGGGTATTGTTGTCGAAAGTAAATTTAACTTTAGCCAACATTGCATATATCTGAGAAAAAAACATCAGACAAATACAACTTTTATGAAGTAAATCACCAATTTTATCAAATATATATTTCGGTTTTTTATAGCACTACATAAAAAACTATTTAAATATGCTACATCAATTTTGCCATTAGGATATCAGATATTCAATAGGAGCATTTTCACTGAAAAAATTTTAAAAATCCATTTACCGAATCGGTGTTCCCATCAATTACTGAAAGGATAACAAAAGCGACTTAAGACTAATGTTTAAATGGTATATTATAACGTTTTCTTTTTGAGTTAATATGCATAGATTTTTTCACTTTTTTTAACTTCTTTCTAAATACGAACAACTATTGTAATGTATAATATGAATAAATAATTTGATCTAAATTTGTTCTGGTTGATGAAGTATAGTAAATAAATTAAGGTAACAACACCATAAGGAAGGGTGGCTATTCTTCCTCACTGGTTTAGCAGAAATTTTCCTAGCAGTTCTTCTCTTCTTCTAGTCTAAACTTCCCCATTTTGCTATCCTGTGCACTATCTTAAATTCTAATAACGATAACTCCCTTAATGGTATCGAAGCCCACGCCCATTTCATTGAGCTAGTTGTGCAGACCAGTAATAATCTAAGGTTGAGTCTATGGTTCGCTACAAGTTGGCTACAGATTGAGGGTAGCCTACTTAGTAAAAACACTGTTTTATATTTTCCAGACTACTACTTCATTACGCTGCAGATTTTCCATCTGTACCTTTCCAATTTCGACATAAACAGTCATCTACCACTTTTAGGTCCGGTCTTTTATTCTCCAGCTTAGCCATTATAATTTTTGCCGAATTGTGGCCCTAATTCTTGACCTTAGACCAGTCGTCTCCTGAGGCAATTTGGATAAGTCTAACGTCAATGATGGATGGATTGCACACTACTTTGCATGGCCGTCATCAATGGGCATCAGCATTATTGTGTTTTCCGTCATTCCTCCGTACAATACTGAAATCATAGCTCTACAGACAGTCAATACAGCGTGCGGCCGACGTAATGTGGAGTTATCCGTCCTTAGAATAAAGATTTGACAATGTAAGTATTTGTGGTAATGTTTAACACACTCAAATTTCGCCGTCGTGTAATGCAATAACTTATTTCGGGCTTGCACTGTACGGTGCTCCAGTAGCCAATGGCTTTTTCCTTCCCATTCAAATTCATGTGCAGCAGTCGGATAGATGAGGACTAGTGCCGTACCCAATAGCTCCTTAAGCCTTAATAAAACGCTTCTTTTGCTGCCTCACTCCAGTCTTACGGCTGTGAATTTATGGTCGACTCATACAAGCTAGCGGCCAGCACGAATCTCATGTAGTATGTGTAAAGCCCCAGAAAACTACGCAGTTCATGAAGATTTTGTGGACGAGGCAAATTTTTTACTCAAGTACTTTACCTTCATCAGTTGATACGCCTTCTGCCTGAAGTATTTGACTTCCTTTTGAAATAAAGCACATTTCTTCACACTTAATTTTAGTTCTGCAATCGCTATACGCTTAAATACTTAACTCATGTTTTTGAGGTGTCCGTAAAAAGTCTTTCCCATCATGAATATGCATCCAGATACACTGATACTGGAAGGGATAATAAAAGTAATAAAGCTGTAACTACTACTGATCAAACAAATAATGGCATTCGATGAAATGTAATTCCTGTACATCGTATATTGTAATAAAAATTACTGCTCCTAAAATTGAGGAAATTCCAGCTAAATGAAGAGAAAAAATAACTAAATCTAAAGATAAAGGTGGATAAATAGTTCATCCAGTTCCAGCCCAATTTTCAACTATTCTACTCATTAATAAAAGAATTAATAGTGCTGGTTGTAATAATCGGAAACTTAGATTATTTATTCGTGGAAATGCTATTTCTTGTGCTCCTAATATCAATGGAACTAGTCAATTTCCAAATCCTCCAATTATAATAGGTACAATTACATTATAAATTTTATCATCTCCAATTAAAGAACCAGGATACACATCTTCCAATTGAGTCGCTTAAGCATGCGTTGTATTAGCCAATTAAAAAGTAACTAGAACGTTGCAGAGCCCAAACATCACCACCTTGAAGTGCCATAAACCATGTCTCGCACTAAAGGCAGTTTTTTGTCCTTATCAGCTATATCTACTTGCCAGTAACCACTCTCTAGGTCCAAGGAAGAAAACCATTTCGTTTCGGCCAATGTGTCTAAGGTAAAATAATTCTGGGTATCGAATAACTATCTTTTTGTTGACGTCGTTGAGTTTGCTGTAGTCCACGCAAAACATCGTGCCGTCTTTTTTCATTACTAAAAGTATCGACCTGATTCGCGGAATCAAAAATGGCTCAATCACTCCATTTTGTTAGCCAGTTCTTTGACCTCATTTCGCTTTGCAAGGGGAACACTCCCAGGCGTTGGTGTTATAACTATCGCTTCGCCAGTATTTTTTTCGTTTTCCACCATCGCCGTGTTTCACCTTATCTTTAATTATTTAGGCCGAAGATGGAGATATGTTTTGTTAGCAACTGCTTCGCTTTGTTTCTGCCAGGAGATGTCGGTTTTGCTATCTGTTCTACTAATAAATACTGCTCTTTAGCTATTACTTTGGGGCATGCTGAATTCTCCGCTAAAAAAAATAATTATGGTTCCTGCTGGCTCATATCGACCAATTTCCAAATTTCTAATAATGATCTTCTCGCTGGACGGATTAACTACTCACTCAAGGACTTTGCTATAATCACAGCTTCACAGCTGTTCACCAGGGCTTAGCTGTTACGATCTCGTCTTTTACATATTTTAGTTCTACCAACCACAACCACACAATCTGCCTCCACACGTGTCCACACGGCTTGAAGTGTTAATTTCCGGCGTTAAACGGCGAATAGTTTTCTTACTCCGATCCTGCTCTCATATCCAATATTCAGGGGTATTTCGACATTGCGTCGTTGTATGACGGAAAGAAGATTGCGGGGCTATCGGCTGTGGGAGCTTCTTCTTGCCCGTCAGTGCTAGCTCGATATGGTTTAACGGTGACAAACGTTTAATCTCCATGGCGAAATCCTATGGCGTCTCATTTGCCTTCTGCACGCTGCCTCATAACTCCATTCTATAAAGTTTTCGCTTATATTCGGCACCGTACTAACGTTGTCCTTGTAGGTATTTATGTAACCAGCTGGTAAGTTTTCGAGGTTCTCGCCCGCTGTACCCTTTAAGGCCACAATTAGCTATAGGGCTTTTTCTTTATTGCCCTATACATTTTTGCTGGATTCTGTTTCGAATTGGAACTTAAACACATTAAAAGGTGTGCTACCTTGAAAGCTCAGAGCCACCCATTTACGTTTTAAATTTATGCAATTTTCTCTTTATTTGCTTTTCTGGGCCGGACAATTTGTTGTCAAGCGCGCTGACCATCAATTCACGGCATCCACTAGTTTGCCGTAAACCTTTGATATTTCTTGAGGTTTTTTGTATGCCTCACATACATACGAACCTTTCTCCATTGCCTCTAGACCTTTCTTGAATTGCATTAATTCTAGCGCTGTTGGTTCTAGAACTTTCTTGAATTGCACTGTTGGCTCTAGAAATTTCTCTCATTTTTGCCATCATAGCGGCAGTCATTGAATTCGAGTCAATATTGTTGTTTGCTGCTAGGGTATATACCTTAATCTTTTCTTTTTCTTCAAACTCGTATGTTCCAATGTCGATATCCCGCTGCGTGAATTCATCAATTGTCCTTTTTTGCAGCTCTGCTTTATTTCTTGCTGTCAGAAGATCAAACTTATTCAGCTCTTATTTTTGCTGCACATCTTTTCTTTCGCGAAAATTCATTATAATTTAATTTTTTATTTTAGAATTTCACTTCTGATTCCTGTTGTTACATTTATTTCTTTAATAAAGCTTCAGTTGTATAGAGTTCTTTTATTGCAAAATAGTACCACAATAGTACTAACAGTAGGTTTTGTTTTCTGTTGTTTGCCTTTTTCCTGGAATTTTTAATAAGCATGTTGTCGTATTGTGTGTATAAGATTTCTTAGAAACTGCCTACTTTGTAAAAATACAGAATATTTTATTTGGTTTACTTTTTCTATTGATAATTATTTCCTCTTAAAACCTAACCAAAGTATCAAAGTAACAATACATTTTTGCCATTTTTTCTTTTAGAACTTAAAATTCTTCGGGAGTGTTTGCTGATTTTATTTTTTTTAAGTTGCGTGTATGATTCTATAAAAGTTTCTTTATTCAGTTTAGTAAATAATTACTTTAAATTTTTGTGATTTAATTTTTTTTTAATTTATATACATTTGAAATAACTAATTGCACTTCAAGGTCGTTTTTTCTGTTTTTGTTATTGAAATTAAAAACATTTTTTTACATAAAACAGGACTTAAACTAATTGGTAAATTGACGAGTATATATAAAAAATACATGTATAAAAAAGTTTGTTCAAAATAATAATTTATTTTCGTATTTGAAATTTATAATGCTTAACTTTGTTCATTTTACTTTTAGGAAGCATTCTTAAACCCTAAACAAAAATCTTTGTTTTAAGCAAAGGTATCATCATTTATTAATTAATTGAGATATACACTATAGCTAAATTCAAAAAACTGTTCTTTTACTAATTTTTAGGCTATAAATATAATGATTTTGTTTATTGGAGTTTGTTAATAAAGATAACTTTCGGTGGCAAAAAATTTTTATTTAATATAAGAAATAATTGTTAGAAAATAGAGTTTTGATTTCATTGTTTCAAATGAATTTTTAAACAACTTTTGTTATATTTCTAATTGTCTATTGGAATAATATTGGCAGTAATCTTTTTCGAAAATAAGTAAATATCTTTCCCGGGATATCTTTCCCGGTAAAAAATAAAGTTTACATGATTATTTAACTTATGACAGCATTACGTTAAATCAGTTCGCATCACCGACCACATTGAAAACCTATACAACCAGTAAACATTTTTGAGCAGTGCTTGAATTTAATGTACGCGTCAACGCATTGTACGCGTATGGGCTTTGCACCATTCCAAGTAGAATTACACGAGTTCTATTTTTTGAAGCGTAGGATGTTAAGAAAGTTAAACTTAAGTAAAAGGGTTATGTGGTATTTTAGCTCAAGTATTTAGTATGTGTAGACAATCCATGCCTTTGTATATTTAAAAGGAAAACGCAACTGCATGACCACTAATGAAGTACACTTTTTCTGTCCCTAAAAAAATTTCTCTGCAAAACTTTTTAATTAGGTTGCCGGCATTTCAAGCATTTTAACAGTTCGCCATTCTGCAATCTTGGGCATGCGATTGAGGAGTTTTGACGATTTACTTATTTTTCAATTATTTATAAGTCAAACTCATCAGAGATGCACTTTAACACCTCTCAATGAAAATGGAGGCCGACAACCTATTATCATTAAGGGAAATGGAAGTATAAAAGAGAAAGAGAGTGTGCCCTACTTTAAAAATTGCATATAAAAATATTTGCTTTCAATAATAAAATATAAATTACATTGATTTTAGGCTTATTTATTTTAAAAAATTTAGTTAATTTTTGTTATTTTTGACTGCCAATTTTTGTGCAAATGTTTTTTAATATAAAAGAGATTATAAAAAAAGATATATAAATGAAACCATTTCATAGTTCTTTCCAGAAAATTTGATTTCTAGGGCACATCTATTGATTCTTTTATAAACATATTGCTGTTTAATTCGACTTAATTTAATTCCTGCTAAATAAATCTAATTGTACTCATACTGTTTTTTTGATTATTTCAAAATTTATTATTACAACAATTTCTTACGAATTTAAACTTTAAAGTAATAAGACATCTGATAAACCATAAGGATTCCTTGCAGGAACAATATTTTCAATTTTAATTAAAAAGAAAGACCTAATAAATTATGAATTTGAACAAAGGCAGCGCTCATGTGTATGAAAATAATTTTGTTTGTTAATACTAGGCACTAAATCCGAATACGTTCTAGTAAAGACAACAAATTTAACTTTAATGACGGACCTTTTTTTTATATACATATTTAAATGTAATCTGTTTTTGCTGGTAATGTTGTTTTTACACTTGAGTCATGTTTTTTTCAACCTCATGTTAAGTAGAGAAGAAAACTTTTAAACTTCTATATAAACTTTATAAGTGCATCTTAAACAAAATATAAGAAACTAAAAATATAAGAAGATTGAGATATACTTAGTTTATAATCCACAATTTTATATACATATGTTTATTCCACCCAGTTTGTACATTAGGGACGTAAGATTTTTTTTTTTTGAGGAACAATGTTGGTTTGGCCAAATGACATATACGACTATACTTTAACTGGTTGACTGAATAAATTTTATACACATATTCTTAACATATAAAAATATTCTTCGAAATGTTTGATTTTTTGCGGGAACAATTTTTCTTGATCCGAATTTCATCAATTTTGAACACAGTTTTTTTAACAATGCGAAACCCTGCGGTAACAAGAATAGACCTAGTAATAGACCTTTGTTAAAATACATTATTAAATTGAATTTCGGTTTGAGGATTTTTTTTACTTGACTTTGTAGCTGATAAGCATGATTTAATAATATTTTTTAAGTTGCAAACTTTCTAATAGAGAAAGTACGTTTTAGATTGCTTGTGCAAATTTAATACCCGTTTTTTTAATGATTTATAATTTTTTTCTTTTGTATTGTGAAACTAATAGAAGCAATTTTGCACAAAAGGTGGGTGCTAAATTGAATTTAACATAATCAAGTGGATTAAATCAAATTTTTGGCTTGATACTTAATGCTGTTTTTTAAATATTTGCCAATTAAAATCATTCCAAGTAACTTTGCATACCTTTTTTTGTTTGCAGTTAAGGAATTTCGGTTATTTTTTTGCAAAAAAAAGTAGATGGCAACGCTTTTTGCCATAGGCATCACAAGCATACAACGCTAGCAACGTTATTTTTTTCATTTCATTTATTTCTGAAACGCCAATTTCATAATAAAACTATTTTTTAATATTGTTGCTTATAGACGCTGCCAAGACCAATATATAAATAATGTGTGTCGAGTTTTACTCGTCTAGACATATGAATTTGTAGTACTGATTGCTTTACTTACATTCAAAATATTTTTAATTAAATAAATAATTTCAGAGTGCCAGTGAGGCTTGGGCTCCTTTTAAGATGTCCTAAAGGTATTTTGTATTAAAAAGTGGGGTAAAATTTAAAGAGAGTAATATTTGATGTATAAAACACGGATCAAAATCAAATCAATGTATTTATTTATTATTTAAACTTATAAAAATAATTTTAAATATTACTTTTATTTTTATTCGACCTTTTTTTTTTAAATTTTATTAAATATGAAATAATCTTTTAACGGTCTTATTAAATAGTTTAACGATTTTATTTTTTTCAATATTTCGCTTTCCTTTGGAAAGCTTCTTCAGGAAAAAATTTTTTTTATATTTTTGAAAACAAAACAAAATTATTATCAAATTGAAAAATGTTTCAAAACATTTGACAAAAACATATAAAATATTTTTTCATACATACATACAAAAAATTTTTAAATTTTCAAATATTCAAACATACAATAACAATGAAACGGAAATAACAAATAAGAGAGAATTTGTTATTTGTTATTTGTTATTTCCGTTTCATTGTTATTGTATGTTTGAATATTTGAAAATTTAAAAATTTTTTGTATGTATGTATGAAAAAATATTTTATATGTTTTTGTCAAATGTTTTGAAACATTTTTCAATTTGATAATAATTTTGTTTTGTTTTCAAAAATATAAAAAAAATTTTTTCCTGAAGAAGCTTTCCAAAGGAAAGCGAAATATTGAAAAAAATAAAATCGTTAAACTATTTAATAAGACCGTTAAAAGATTATTTCATATTTAATAATAATTTTAAATATAATGCTTAGCGGAATAATTTGGGTTTCTGTAAACTTACATGCACTTATAAAAAAAGTGCATTTGAAATATGATACGAGTAGACAAAGGGCAATACCGCGAAATAATAACCAAGTTTATTTCGATGTGATACCAACAAAAGCATACCTTAAAATTCATTAAACGTTTCTATAACAACTTTAAGAATGCATCAAAGAAATTGAAATTAAAAGAATTAAAGTTGCACTAAAATATTGCAGCAACCTTTATAATCATACAATGTAAACTTACTGCAAACGCATGCTGAAAAATTTTGTATAAAAACTTTTTAGAGCAGTCTTTTTTATACTATTTTAATTTTCTTGTTCTTTTTGTGGGATTTATTTACTAATCGCATGCTATGACTCTGTTCAAGTGTTAAACATTAAATACACAATAACACGCAAAAAAGAATATAAAGGACAGAAAAAGGAAAGTATCAACAACATGAAACGTACTTAACAACAAAAGTTTTGCACCATGAAGAGTAAATTGGGTACACTGTTTCCTTGTTATAAACTTTAGAGTACAAAAGTGAAAAAGATGATCAATACTGATAATTAAATCAATGACTAAATTATTTTGTTACCTTTAGTATTTTTACATTTCATTTAAGGACATATAATATCTTAATTGTAAACTAATGCTGTTGTTATATTCAAACAGTTTCACTGAATCCTTTTTTTTTTTATTAAAATTACTAACAACTGGAAGCAAGATCTTAAATATATTCGTGATAAATATTTATTTAGTAACTTAAACTAACAATATAATAAAAAAAAAATTTCTTACATACTAAAGTATTTTCCAAGAACTATATCTCTCTGTCGAATAATAATTTTGTACATTTTTTTGTAAAGCGATTTAGAATAAAATGAAAAGTTATAAACGATTAAAAACAAATATCCCAAAAACGAAAAAAAGGAAGACAAGTCATTCAGAATTGTCGTATAGCTATTCATGCGAGAAATAAACGTCGATAAAATAACGAACATAAATTCGTTCATGAGCAGAATTTCATTCCTTTTGAAGAGTTTAGCAAAACATAACTCTTTTAAAAATTGAATGTTTGATGACAGACATCGTTGTGTTGATAATGTTATGATAATAGCTTTTAACCATGGACATAGCATAGACAAAAAAGTTTTTTACAAGCTTAATTTAATTTAAATTTAAAATTAGGAAATTGTTCATTGGCTGCATAAATCGATTGCTCACTATGGCGATGTGCAAGAAACGTTCATGAACTTTTGATATATTTTTTAAAATCTGTTTCATGGAAACATTGTATAACATAGTTACGGTGAAGGTGAGATTTGTTCCTTGTGTTTGGCCAAGAATTTGACCTGATTTTCTAAACTCAAACGTTTGTTGAGCTTTTTTCTTGTTTCTCGTTTTTTAATAAAAGTACTGTAAAAGAGCATTTATGGCTTTTTCATATCCAGCTGGTCCGTTAGAAACAGAGATATGTACATATATATTTTTTTTAATTCTTAAAAATTTAGCACAATTTTTCTACTTTATATAAGAAAAGAAAACTATTG
Organism: Trichopoda pennipes; assembly: GCA_030448955.1. Taxonomy (NCBI): domain Eukaryota; kingdom Metazoa; phylum Arthropoda; class Insecta; order Diptera; family Tachinidae; genus Trichopoda; species Trichopoda pennipes. The sequence continues at coordinate 2,040,577 of JASKUP010000026.1, read as the reverse complement.
TTGCAATTGTCATTTTAGTTTCTTTAATTTCGGCAAATGTTCTTTAAAATAATAGGTTTAACATCTATTTTTAGTTTAATAATAATAATAATTAGGGTCGAAGCATAAAATAGAGATAATGCTCACTTTGAATATTAATGACATTAAAGAAAATCTTTCATAAAAATTGTTTTCTTGCCCATGTTAATAGTTGTGTTTTATTGACTAAAATTAAGAAATTTTTCGTGGGACATTTTTAATGTCTCAAATTTTCAGTGGCTATAAAACATTTTTTATATCTAAACGGAGTATTGCAAAGCGTTCTAGTGACTTATGTAACATTTCCTTAAGAAAGTTTTCCAAATGTGAAGATGTGGTCAATATTAAAGACAATCGTAACGTGATGTCAGAATTTATTAAAAAACAAAAAAAATCATCGCCAGAAAGTTTTATAAAATTTATTAAGATATGATTTGCTTCACAGGTAAATTAATTACTTAGCATGTCAAATAAAATTATAAAGGTTATATTTGCGATTCTACAAATTTTTTTCTATTCAAAACATTAAGTAAATTTTGTTCGCAAATTTATTTACGCGGAAGTTTTTTTACTTAAATAGGTAAAATATAAAAGTCATATTTGTGACTTATTTGTTTTTGTTATCTTCTATCTATATATATATACAAATTAAGCCCAAAATAGGTGTCCTTTGGTTGCCAGTGTTTGACGAGATGCGCCGTCGGGTTTCCACTAAATTTTCACATCACCTTTGTAATAGTTGTTTGCTGGTTTGTATCTTTGATTCATACGTTTATGAACAATAGTGCGCCCACAGTGCGTGTTTGAAACAAGACAAATTTTTCAAAAAATCAAATTTTGTTTCCATCGCATCATAATTCGACTCAATGTTTTGTATCAAATGAAATGTGTGTTTTTCTTTGTACGTTGCTATGTATGCGTGTTTGCACAGAATGCGACGGCAATACAAATCGAAATATGCTCATGTTCATAGCAACTGAATGTGCAAACAAATAGGGAATCTTGTTTTCCATTATCTGTTGCATTCTTTGTGTGTGTGTAATTTGACTTTGACGCATAAATTCTTTTTTGCTCATTTAAATAACAATTGTAGAGGGTCCGTTTTGCTATAAACAAAACTACACAGATTCGGCTGTGCGTTCAATCCCATTCACACTGATGTAATTGTGATTGACAATAAGTGCGGTTTTACACACATCAACTTTTGTTGCTCAACTTTTGTTGTTTCCATTAGAAGGAAAGAGAAGGGGTATAAAGCACATTTTGTGCAGATATAAGTCATAATTTTGTGCGTTGTCAATTTTTTCTGAATTTCTTCATAGGGGAAGATAGATTTATGTTCCGTAAATTGTCAACGAGCATGACAATGGGAGATTGCAGTGATTGTGCTGTTGTTTGTCGCGAAATAAGCCACAAGTATCTAATATGATTGCTTTTTTTTGTTATTGAATTTAATCAAAATTTTATATTCGCCATGCAGAATAACGATACCAAGTCCAAAACGGAATATCGGTCGGCGTTCACGAAAATCGCAATCTGTGTCTGCTGGACGGGCAAATCAGACAGAACAACTAAGACAACAAAGAAATGATACTGAGAGTCAACGTTTATCTAGATCACGTTCAGGCCAAACCGACGAAGAAAGAATAGCACAAAATCCAGATGGTACACAAAAAAATCTTTAGAGGCCTTAGACAGGGCTTTAAAAAATTTACAAAATAATCATTTTCTTTTTAATTGTTTGGTGGTGCCTTGATTCTATTGGCTGGAGATTTCCGCCAAATACTGCCTGTTATTCCTCGATCTACTATTGCCGATAAATGGAATGCATATTTGAAGGCTTCATATTAATGGAGACACGTCCAAAAACTATCAGCCGAACGTTTTTCAAAGCAATTTTTAGATATTGATTACGCTTCCAGATAGTATTTGCCACTTTGCACAACAAAACAAGAACGAGAAATGGTATTGCACAAAATTTTAAACCATGATTGGTTGGGGGAAAGAGCTATCTTAGCTGTGAAAAATACAGATGTTTCAAATATCAATGTGATAATTTTGAATGACATTCCCGGGGAAATTTTTACCTACAAATCGGTTGACTCAGTTATATAAATGTTATAAATTATACAGTCTAATTTTTAAATTCGCTTGAGTTACCTGTACGCCGCCCCACCAATTGTGTACCAATTACTTTGCTTCGAAATATCTGCCACGTTTAGTAGTCAAAAAAGGCATGATTGAAGCAATAATTTTTAAAGGAAAATATAAGGGCGAGGATGTGTTGATACCACTCATTCCTATGATTCCTCCAGTATCGCCGCTTGATTTTAAACGGCCTTAGTTCCCCATACGTGCTGCTTTTGCAATAACCATCAATATAGCCCAGGTGGTCAATCATTAGCATTGTGCAGTATTTATTTGGAATATTACCGTTTTTCGCACGGTCAATTGCTTTGTTTGTCTATACCACGACCCAAAATCTAACTAAGAATGCCGTATATTTAAAAGCATTGGAATTGAATAAGTGCTGTTATATAAGCACACAAAAATATTAAATTGTGAAAAGGATAAAAATATTAAAAAAAAACATAAAAACGAAAAAAAAGAATTTTTGTTACACACAAAAAACAACGCTGCAAAATATAAGCAAAGCACAAATGACTTGCAAAGCAGTCACGGGCCCGCTAGTTGGTTTATAAAATTACTATATTTATTAGTTTATATGTTCGATAGTTTTTTTTTACAGGCTTAAGATTTTTCTGGTGCTGAACAAATACACAAATTAATAATAATTAAAAATGGCTAAGCAACATGATATAATCTTGTGCTTATATCGCGATCGGACTAGAAAATTTGATTTATATTCTTCCGCTTATTCTTTGAATAAACGTTTTGTTGTATTGAGTTGTTTTATTGCAAAATAATAACACAGTACGTTAAAGTTTTTAAATTAAATTATACGAATATGTCGTATAATACTGAATACAGTCTGGAGGAGAAGAAATAGCATTTATTTTTATGTCTTGGTTTACGCGTGAAAGAGTATAAAATTGTCGCTTTAGAAGAACCCTACTCGGGAAACTCGTGCTGCGTTTATCATATTATCGTATTTATGGTTCACAGAAATATTAGTGTAAAGTAAATATTAAAACTCTTAATAACGTTTTATTTGGCATTCTTAATTAATGAACGCAATTTACGACATGAAAATATCGTAACATTTTTCATGCACGCGATTGTTTGTGAGTATTTCATACGTAAAATTCATTTCCTTTTGCAAACTGGTAATAGTAACACAAAAAAATTCACACCTTCAGCATAACTGGTGAATAAAGGGAATCCAAAAAATTATTCCATGTTATAAGTTGCATAGAAAATTCTTGATGAAAGTGGAGATCATATTTAAATAATTTTTATCGTAACTTATTTTCATTTGATTCTCTTTTCAAAGACAATATTCTCCTAAAGAAATTTTCCTAAACATTTTTATCTTTTGATTTTGTAAAATTCAATATTTCGCTATCACTGCCATTTGAAGATTTAAATACTCTGTCTGTAAAACACTACAACAGTAAAGTTTAGACAGCGGCAGAATGGAATGCATTTTCTTGTTCCTCAGCATTCTGCTATCTATCTACGAAATAGTTACCTAATGAAATTTTTTCTATTTATACAACTACATACTTAGAACAAAATAGGATGTAATAAGAAATTTAAATTTAGTTTTTTAATGTTTATTTCCCTAATGATGTCTTTATTTTTGATAATTCTTGTATGATAACGAATTACTTTAAACAAAATATAATCTAAAAATTAGATTTTATACACACAGTTTTAACTTCTAGAAAGTTTTAATGATAAATCGTTATATATGTAAATAGTCTCCAAGTGATAACTACATAACATCCAAAAGTACGTGCCTAAATTACCATAACAGATCAACATATTTGGTTTGGCTTTCCAGATTAATTTAAGCATTTTTGAATTTTGAAAATTTGTGTACAATTGAAAGCAACACAAACAACTGCATGTTTTGTGGTCATAAAGGTCAATGTGTACTAACTGAAAAAGCCATTCTTAAAATTAAGCAAAAGTTGTTATTTTTAACCTTAAGTGACAGTATTGTATTTTATTAAATGCTGTTGTTTTAAGTAAACAACAATCTTTAAATGGTGATAAGTGGGTTTTTAACGATTCTTAGGAGCAAACAATTGTCATAAATACACACATATATTTTGCTCTTAAGACAACCCTCCAAATTAACGTATTCTACCATTGTGCCAACTGATTAGCTCTGAAATGAGGCTACTGCATGTGGAATAGCTTCCTTTTCTTATACGACAGTTTACCATTAAAACTGAGTAAATTCAGTGACATAAGTTATATTATAAATTCTTTTGGCAGCGAAATATTTGACAATCACTTGTTAATCGTGAATTTATATGAATAAAGAAATAAAAAAAAACATAAAAAATATCTATCCCGTTATTTACCTTACATCCATTAATTTAATTATTTGTTTTCAAAACATAGATTTTTTTCATATGTTTTCACAACATTTAATTTTACGGTTTTTAGTTTTCATGTTGGGCATGAATTAATAATATTCTAATTTAATCGCATGCAAATACATTTTTAATATTTTTATTACATTTACAATATTTTTTAAATCGTATGTTGTAACAAATACAAGCACAGCTGTTGTAAACGGACTGTTTTAGTTTTTGTTAATAAACTTCTTTTACATTTTAAAACAACATTTTAACATTTTAATTCAAATGAAATTGAAATCGTACAAATCAGCAAACACAAGACACGAAATTAGATTTATGAAATAGACAATACTATCAAACTGAATTAAAGAATTGTGCCATCTATCAAAAGGTAAATCTTAAGTGTTATGTTTTTATTTACGCATACTTAAATTTATATTTTACTAGCTGTACGACCCGGCTTCGCTCGGAAACTATTTGCTAATGATTAATATTTCATATGGATTAAAAAAAAAATTCAGTACAAAGAAGAAACGACACAAATTTTTTTCAATTTATTGTTTTAATAGTTCTTAAGGTAATTCATTAAAAAACAAACAAACGAAAAAGGTAAGCATATATTTTATTTTAAAGCTTGATAGTAAACAATATTTTTTGTTTTTCTGTTGGGAGAGAAAATAAACAGTGCTGACGGTGTCCAAACTCTTGAGTATGCAACATACAATTGCTCGTGGGAAAAACATTGGGACTCTAGACGTTTAAACTTAAATGGTAAATCACTTGGTATGATAGGTATCCTTGGAGTAAGCAGCTCTTCACCTACAAACTTTGCTATAATTATTATTGCTAAGTTTTTGCCATCAGCGTTTTAATAACCAATCTAGTACCATCGCATAGTATTGGCTAATTCAGGTTACGTAACATGACTATTACCGCTCTAACGTTAAGCTGAAAGTTATGTGGTGGCATTCCCGGTAAGCTTAATGAATTCAGGAACTCTACGGGGTAGTTAACAATATTTTCGGGGTCGGTACTGGAACCAATCGATTTATACGAATACCATTCGCCATTATTTAAGCTTTGGATTTTTGAATTTATTTAATCAACGTATTTGTTTTTTGCAGCCAAAATGGCACTTTCACTTAACCAAATTTAATCGCTATAATTTTGAGCAATGTATGTGAACAGATTTGCAATTAGTTCGTCTTTAGACGTTGTTAATTGGCAAGAGCCCATAGAATAGATAGATAAACCTAGACGTAGATAATCAGTAAAACTTTAAGAAATGGTGACTGTTAACAAAATCGTTCGAAGTTTAGCTTTTATTTTTTACTTTAGCAATAACATTTTAGAACCAAAGAATTTTGATATTGGATTTTTCAGCATATAAGCGATATACATATGTATGTATCGTTAAAATTGCATCGAGTAGAAAATTATTTTTTAACAAAGTTTATTATTTTTTAGCAAAGCGAAGTGTAATTGTCGTTGACTTAATTTTTTTCAAGCGCTCACTATCCAATGTATCAAGGTTTTTCTTCTCTTATAAAAACTATTAATTTTAAAATTATGTGAATCAAATCGCACGAAAAATTTTAAAGCATGGATAATGTGCATACATATATGTATATAGAATATAAGTTAACACAGTTTCGTCTCCCACTGTAGATGAACGCTGTTAGGCTAACCGACGAACGCTGGTATCACATTTCGTGATTCCAGCGTTTGTGAGTTTTGCTGATTGCATGGCTTTTGTAAGTTCTATTTTGTTTAATAATTATGTTTTTTGTATGTTTTTGCTTTGGATCATATTTTTGTTTAACTAAACGACAAATGATTGGCTAGAATAAGAAATATTTGTATTGTAGTGAAGACAGTATGTCAGCACTTTTTAGTTTTAAGAAGGTTCATTATAAATAACTAAAAATTAATAAAGCAGTCTCTTTAGATTCACCGAACCAAAAAGAAATATTTTTTATTTGGCGCCCAACGTGGCGCAAACAATAATTTTAATTCATACAAAAGAAATTATTAAGGAAAACCTAAGTACATTTGGTTATCAACAAAACCAAAAAAATCATCAAAGGAAATCAACAAAGGAACTCATTCAAATCATACAATTGAGGAAAACCTAAGTACATTTGATCATCAACAAAACCAAAAAATCATCAAAGGAAATCAACAAAGGAACTTATTCAAATCATACAAATCATGTCAGTGTATTGCTCGCATCGAAAGTGTTAAATAATTAAAAGTGATCAATTTAAAATAATTAATTGAAGTTAATTTTATAAAGCGGTTTTGCTAATAATTCAGCTAAACTATTTTAAGTTTGTTTATTTGTTATCTTAATTCCAACACCGTAAAAATAATAAATAAAAAAAAAAACAATATTATTTTAACATTTTGTTGAACACAACATAGGGTTTCTAATTTAATCATTAAAACTGTCTTTAATCGGTTTGTGCAGTGGAATTTTGTTCTTCTTTGTACTAAAAGTATAGTTTCATGAGTGTTGAAGATTTAAGTAATTTGCTTAATACTTTGAAATTAGATAGAGTACCCCAAATTAGGAAAATGAACGCGGAAGAAATTTCAAAAATTGTAGAAACCGCAGTGCGTGTTGCAGCTCAAAATCAAAAAATTGAATTCGATAAAAAGATCGAAGAAGTTTCAAATAAAGTCAATTCCTTAACTATAGGTACTTGTCAAACTAAGACATATGAAGAAGCAAGGATATTGGGCGCGATTCTTTGTAGTGAAACAATGGATGTGGTTAAATCTTTGCCAGAATTTGATGGTAAGGTTCAAGATTACGTGTCATGGAGGCAAGCGGCCCATACGGCCTATAAGGTATTTGAAAAATATGACGGAAGCTCCAAACACTATCAGGCTTTAGCGATCATTAGAAATAAAATTAGGGGTTCGGCAGACGCCGTGCTTTCGTCATTCAACACTGTACTAAATTTCGCGGCTATTATAGCCAGGTTGGATTTCACTTATGCCGATAAACGGCCAATTTATTTAATTGAGCAAGAACTTAGCACCTTAAGACAGGGTAGTCTGAGCGTAGTAGAATTCTATGAAGAAGTTGAAAAAAAACTCTCTCTTCTTACCAATAAAAATATTATGACTTATGATAAAAGCTTAGCACAAACTATGAATGAAAAATATAGAGAAGACGCACTTAAAGTATTCGTGTCTGGACTTAGGAAACCACTGTGTGATATAATCTTCTCTGCTCGTCCAAAAAGCATGCCAGCTGCTTTAGCCTTGGCGTAGGAAATTGAAGCAAACCACGAGCGTTACATCTTTGCGACTACCTTTGCTAACAAAATTGAAGGGAAAAAGGTACGTCCTGAAACAAATAAAAATATTTCGAAAGCGCCTGTCGAACACAATTTTCAATGTCGCCGGAAAAATCCTTATTATGAAAGAAATTCGCAGGTAAATCAAAAAAATTTTAATACAAGCCGGCCAGAACCTATGGACATAGATCCAACATACTCACGTTTTAGGCGATCATCAAATTATTATAACGGTAGGAATGCTCACGCGGATCAAGTAAAGAGACCAGCAGTATCCGATAGGAACTCTGGGTTTTAACATCAACGGATTAATAATATTCTTAATGAAAAAGATCAATATAATGAGGCTGCTGAATCAGAATGTCAAGACATAGAAGACGAAGCAGCTGTTTCATCCGACTACGTTAATTTTTTAGAAGCAAATCCTTGCTACCGTTTATAAGGCGAACGATAGCAGGAAGAGATATTAATTTACTGATTGATACAGGCGCTGCAAAGAATTATATTAAGATACTACCAGGAATTGAAAATGTAATACCAGTAGAAAAAAGGTTTTTAGTTCACTCTATCCATGGAAAGGATTCCGTTAAAGAGAAATGTTATATTAGTTTATTTGGTACAAATACACCATTTTTTATTTTGAATTCTTTATCCACTTTTGATGGAATTATTGGATTAGATCTGTTAAAGCATGTAAATGCAAAAATTGACCTGAAAGCAGGCCAAATTTATTATAAGAATGGAGTGGAAAAATTTAATTTTTTTGAATGTAAGGATGTAAATTTTATTGAAGTCGATAAAATAGAAGTACCGTTTAGTGTAAAAACACAGTTTCAAGCAGTAATCAGGAAAAGAATGCGGGTTTTTTCTGATCCAAATGAGGCATTGCCCTATAACACTAATATCGTCGCTACCATTCGCATGGTGGACGAGGAACCAGTTTATTCAAAGCTGTACCCATATCCAATGGGGGTGGCAGATTTCGTTAATGCCGAAATAAAAAGGCTTTTGGCAGATGGTATAATTCGACCTTCTCGGTCACCGTTTAACAGCCCAGTATGGGTTGTTGACAAGAAGTGTGTGGATGATTTGGGTAATAAGAAGAAACGTCTAGTAATAGATTTTCGAAAACTCAATCATAAGACTATTGATGATAAGTATCCGGTTCCAAATATATCTGTAAAGGTAAATACTTTACCACATTGGATTTGAAATCTGGATTCCACCAGATCGAACTTGCGGAAAGAGATAGGGAAAAAACTGCCTTTGCAGTAAATAATGGTAAATACGAGTTCTGTCGTTTACCATTTGGGTTAAAGAATGCCCCAAGTATGTTCCAAAGGGCAATTGATGATGTTCTTAGGGAACAAATAGGAAAATTTTGTCACGTTTACGTTGATGATGTGATTATATTTTCAGAGACTAAGGAGGATCATGTCAATCATATCGACTGTGTTCTAAAGAACCTGCTTGATGCAAACATGAAGGTCGCAATTGAGAAGTCAAACTTCTTTAAAACTGAAGTTGAATATCTAGGATTCACCATATCAAGAGGGGGTATAATAACATCTCAATCTAAAATAGAAACTGTAAAAAATTATCCTGTGCCCACTACACTGTTTGGCCTCAGATCATTTCTAGGTCTGGCAGGGTACTACAGGTGCTTTGTTAAAGATTTTGCTAGTATAGCAAAACCTCTTTCCAATATTCTAAAAGGAGAAAATGGTCGAATTCGTGCTACCCAGTCAAAAAAGATCCCTATTTTCTTTGGAGAAAATGAGCTTAATGCATTTAATAAATTAAAGAGTGTTTTGACATCTGAAGATGTCATACTCATGTATCCGGATTTCAACAAGGCATTCGATCTTACGACTGATGCCTCGTCTCATGGTCTTGGCGCTGTATTGTCACAAGACAACAGACCAATAACCATGATTTCTCGAGTATTATCCGATAAAGAACAGAATCTTGCGACGAATGAGAGGGAACTTCTGGCTATAGTTTGGGCATTGAAGTCCCTTCGTCATTATTTATACGGCGTAAAAACTCTTAACATTTATACGGATCACCAACCTCTCACCTTTGCCGTTTCTGATCGTAATCCTAACGCCAAGATAAAGCGCTGGAAAGCTTTTATCGATGAGCATAATGCGAACATATTTTATAAACCTGGGAAAGAAAACCAAGTCGCGGCCGCCTTGTCAAGACAGCATATTAATGCTCTTGAGGATACGGCTCAATCTGATGTAGCTACAGTCCACAGCGAAGAATCACTTACCTATACGATAGAGTCTATTGACAATCCAGTAAATTGCTTTAGAAACCAAATCATTATTGAAGAAACAACATTTCCTAATACTCGCAATCTTATTGTTTTTGGAAGTAAGACCAGACATATCATACAGTTCTCTGATAGGAAAGATTTGATAGACAGAATACAGGATGTAGTCAACGCTAACGTAGTAAATGCCATTCATTGCGAATTACCTATTCTGGCACACATACAACATGATCTAGTTCGACTTTTTCCCGCGACAAAGTTCCGATACACTGATAAATATGTGATAGATATCTTCGATAAAAATGAACAAAAGGAGATAGTAGTGACAGAGCACAACAGGGCCCATAGGGCAGCTCAGGAAAATATGAAGCAAATCTTATTAGACTATTATTTTCCAAAAATGGCCAAGCTAACTGCCGAAGTAGTTGCAAATTGCAATATCTGCGCAAGGGCAAAGTATAAACGACACCCTGAAAAACATGTTATCGGCGAAACCGCCATACCTTCTCATATTGGAGAAATTCTTCATGTTGATATTTACATTACAGATAGAAAGTTTTTCTTAACTTGCGTCGACAAATTTTCTAAATTTGCGGTTGTACAACCAATACAATCTAGGACAATCATCGACATAAAGGAACCAATTTTGCAATTAATAAATATTTTCCCAAGAGCGAAAATCATGTTTTGTGACAATGAGAGATCGCTCAATTCAGAAACTATAAGGACAATCTTGAAGAACCAATTCAATGTAGAAATAGTCAACGCCCCATTATTACACAGTACCTCAAACGGTCAGGTGGAAAGATTTCACAGCACACTTGCTGAAATACCAAGATGTTTAAAGTTTGAAAGGAAAATTGATGACACTGTTGATCTAATATTACAATCAACTATAGAGTATAATAAAACAATACATTCGGTGAAGAATGGAAAACCAATCGATATTATTTATTCAACTTCACCTGATAATAGACTTAAAATAAGAGAGAAAATCAGTATAGCACAGGCTAGACAATTAGAACATTTTAATAGAAATCGTCAGAATAGGGTTTTTGATGTGGGAGAAAAAGTTTACGTAAAGAATAACAGAAGGTTAGGAAACAAATTGACTCCTTTGTACGAAGAAGCGATAGTAGAAGCTGATATGGGGACAACCGTTCTTATAAAGGGGAGGGTAGTCCATAAGGACAATTTAAGATAGATATTTTTCCATCAAAAAGGAAGAAAACTTTTGATCACTAGTTTTATGTAAAGACTTATATAAAAAGTGAAACTTAGGATTTGCTTTTCATTATTATTTAGGCTCAAACTGATGGTATTGCTCACCCTGATAACTGCTCTGGCAAGGATAATGGATTATTCACATTCTGATTACATCCCTATATTGGACGGAGATGTTGTCGTTTGGGGAGATTATGGCTACTTGCGTCATACGACAAATCTTAGCATTTATTATGAGGCCGCTAACGAAACAATTAAAATGATGGACATATTCCCTCAATCCCACATGAAAAAACCTTTAGACTCAGACATACAGCACATGATTTTGCTATTATCAACTCTAAATGTCCATCACAGACATGCACGAAGCATTAATTCTATAGGAAGTGCATTAAAAGTTATTGCGGGTACGCCTGATGCGGACGATTTTGAAAATCTAAGATTAAATCAGAAGCAGCTGATAGATTCTAATAATAGACAGGTAGAAATAAATACAAAATTACAAATAAAAATAGAAACACTCACGAATGCTATTAATATGATTATAAAAAATACCAAAAAGGAACAAATTGACACTAGTAACCTCTATGATATTTTATTCGCTAGAAATAGAATGATTTTAATGGAGCTGCAAAATTTAGTTTCATCTATAGCATTTGCCAAGTTAAATATTGTTAATCCAACTTTTTGGACCAGGAAGATCTAAAGTTCATGATCGATGGCGAGCAATACACAAATATTAGCATATCAGATTTAATTAGCGTATCTAGTATTAAGGTTATTTTAAGCGCAGAATTTTTATATTTTATAATTAAGTATCCAAAAGCCCAACAATCATGCAAGAAAATAACCGTCTATCCGGTTCCCCACTCTGGTAAAATACTGCAATTCTCTATTACAAACACAGTGGCTGACTGCGGTAACCAAACTTTTTCGGTTTATTCTTGCCAACGCACCTTATCATCAACCTTTTGTAAAATAATGCTAAACTCTACTTGTGCTCAACAGTTGATTTCTGGAACAGTGGCTCACTGCAGCACTCAGTATAACTATTTGGAGCCGGTGGTTGAGGTCGATGATGGCATTATTGTCATTAACGATGCAAATGTAAAAATTAAGGAAAGTGCCTACGAGGAGAGACAAATAAATGGCACATATTTGATTGTCTTTGACAACAGCATTACTATAAACGGCTCTTTGTTTGTTAATAAAAACAATATTCAGAACAGGAAACCTGGTACTCCGACCTTTCCTTTAATTAATGTCACAGAACACAAGAATGTTCTAAGCCTACAATTGCTACATGAAATGAACATAGGAAACCTGCATTACATCGGCGAACTGCAAAAAGAAACAAAGACTAGATTTGTATGGGTTGGAGGTATTACTCTTATATTATTGATAGCATGCTACCTCGTAGTATTTACAACGGGAGAGCTAATGAAGAGACGAAAACAAGTTAAGCTTAAATTGGCAATTGAATCTGTTTTGAAAAAGACCGAGGACGGTCTTAACTTAAGAGGAGGGGCAGTTAACACAGTTTCGTCTCCCACTGTAGATGAACGCTGTTAGGCTAACCGACGAACGCTGGTATCACATTTCGTGATTCCAGCGTTTGTGAGTTTTGCTGATTGCATGGCTTTTGTAAGTTCTATTTTGTTTAATAATTATGTTTTTTGTATGTTTTTGCTTTGGATCATATTTTTGTTTAACTAAACGACAAATGATTGGCTAGAATAAGAAATATTTGTATTGTAGTGAAGACAGTATGTCAGCACTTTTTAGTTTTAAGAAGGTTCATTATAAATAACTAAAAATTAATAAAGCAGTCTCTTTAGATTCACCGAACCAAAAAGAAATATTTTTTAATTTATATATTCAAATTATATTATATATTCAATATATCAACACGTCTAAATCACTGAGAACTGTTTAGGAATTTTATAAAGTTTAAACGTAGGCTAAGTAAACAAATTAAGAAGTGAAAACGATTTATTTATGTTTTCAATAATATGATTTAATACATAGTATATTGAAAAGTGAAAATAAAAATAAGTATAAAAAAAATTTATACTTTTTCTTAAAAAATCATGTTCCTCTTTAAGTTTTCTCATGCGAAGAAAAGTTACTTTAAAATAAAGACTAGTTATTGAAAACGTATCATTTTCGTTGGGCTCTTCTGGCAAATTCTGTAACATAAGCAAAGCTAGCTGATGTTTATTAAAACGTATGTATGTATATGTACATATGTAAGTAAATTGTTTATATATGTAATTATATTTTTCTTAGTATAAATTTATACACTTTAAGGAAAAAAATTTTAATAATTAAACTTAAAATGCATATTTTACGAAATTGAAAACAAATACACCAAAGAATTTGAACTTTATTAAAAAACATGCAATCTACTTACATACATATGTACATGTGATTTTATTGCGAATTTTAATTGAAGTAAGATTTTTTCCCCAAAATGCATACGTGTGTTTGCACCTATCCAAACTCATTAGCATACAAACAACCACATAGCTTTATCAAACCAGTTCGAACCAGTTATTCACGACTCGACATGTTGAGTCGTGAATAACTTATTTGTGTTTACAACAACAACAGAAGAAAATTAATAAATGAATTTTCTAAGTTTTCCGGAAAATTTAATAATTTTTCTTTCATACAAACCATCTCCTGAAAATTTCGAATCGAATAAAACAAAAATCGCCAAATCGCTCCAGCCGTTCTCACGTCAACTCATTACATACGTGCACCATTTCATTTTTTGTATATAAATAGATAAAGCAATTTTTAGTTACCATATAACTTTTTTTTACTTCGGGATAAAAACGGTATTTTATGCATTTGATCAATTGTAAATGCAGATCCTAGTTAAATCTGATTGCTCGTATTATTTACAAATTTCTTATATAAATAAATGTTTCATTGCAGTTGATTTTTGAAAAATGTATTATATTGTATTATGAGTATCAAGTACACAAATGGAAATAAAAAATAATCATAAATGATAACGAAAATAAGCATAATATTTATTTATTTAATTTTTTTAAGTCTTTAATGTAAGAATTCTTTTAAAACCTGGCTTTTCTTAAGGATTTATTTGTTAAGATATTTATTTACTTGACTAAAAATTGTGTACATCAATCGCAGATTAGAAAATTGTTTATCAAATATCAGAAATTCGCCGATAAATCGCCAAAATTTAATAAGTGAGTTTGTTTTTCGGTTGGAAAAATAATTATTTTTATTCTCTAAACTTATAGGTATAGGGCTGGAGTTTACAGAAAACACGCAATATTTTATGAAAAAACTGTAAGTTCATATTAAACCAAAATTTTGAAAAAGAAAAAATAAAATTTTAAATTTTAATTTTAAGTAATTTATTCATCGGAATCATTTTCAATCTAAGTAATTTTATTATTTGTGCTTGATTCCTTTAAATAAATATTTCATGATATTCTCACGAAATATTTATTACAAAAATTTTTATTAAAAAATAAACATTTTATGATATTCTCATAAAACATTTATTTCAATAAAAATAAAAAATATTTGAAATGTATTACTGCGGGGGAGAGCATATCCATATTGCAATTTCACTTTCGCTCACGAAGCTCATCAGTGAATTTTACCCCAATATTGTATAGAAAAACCTAAAAGTCTTATATCTAAAGCCAAACTGATTCCATGAGAATTTTTCCATAAAATCAACATAGCATAGACAGCAAGACTCAAAAACACTTCTATACAAACACAGCAGAACATTTCAAAACAACAAAAAACATTGTTTATTTTCAATCATTTCTACATAAGGGTTGCCATTGGAAACCATTCATATGTAATTTGAAAATTCAGAAAATAAAAAATATTTGTAAAAAATTTTACAAAAATTTCTAAGAAAGCAACGGGCACATGCAATGGAAATAAGTAATTTATTCATCGGAATCATTTTCAATCTAAGTAATTTTATTATTTGTGCTTGATTCCTTTAAATAAATATTTCATGATATTCTCACGAAATATTTATTACAAAAATTTTTATTAAAAAATAAACATTTTATGATATTCTCATAAAACATTTATTTCAATAAAAATAAAAAATATTTGAAATGTATTACTGCGGGGGAGAGCATATCCATATTGCAATTTCACTTTCGCTCACAAAGCTCATCAGTGAATTTTACCCCAATATTGTATAGAAAAACCTAAAAGTCTTATATCTAAAGCCAAACTGATTCCATGAGAATTTTTCCATAAAATCAACATAGCATAGACAGCAAGACTCAAAAACACTTCTATACAAACACAGCAGAACATTTCAAAACAACAAAAAACATTGTTTATTTTCAATCATTTCTACATAAGGGTTGCCATTGGAAACCATTCATATGTAATTTGAAAATTCAGAAAATAAAAAATATTTGTAAAAAATTTTACAAAAATTTCTAAGAAAGCAACGGGCACATGCAATGGAAATAAGTAATTTATTCATCGGAATCATTTTCAATCTAAGTAATTTTATTATTTGTGCTTGATTCCTTTAAATAAATATTTCATGATATTCTCACTAAATATTTATTACAAAAATTTTTATTAAAAAATAAACATTTTATGATATTCTCATAAAACATTTATTTCAATAAAAATAAAAAATATTTGAAATGTATTACTGCGGGGGAGAGCATATCCATATTGCAATTTCACTTTCGCTCACAAAGCTCATCAGTGAATTTTACCCCAATATTGTAAAATTACCCCAATATTGTAAAATTCACTGATGAGCTTTGTGAGCGAAAGTGAAATTGCAATATGGATATGCTCTCCCCCGCAGTAATACATTTCAAATATTTTTTATTTTTATTGAAATAAATGTTTTATGAGAATATCATAAAATGTTTATTTTTTAATAAAAATTTTTGTAATAAATATTTCGTGAGAATATCATGAAATATTTATTTAAAGGAATCAAGCACAAATAATAAAATTACTTAGATTGAAAATGATTCCGATGAATAAATTACTTATTTCCATTGCATGTGCCCGTTGCTTTCTTAGAAATTTTTGTAAAATTTTTTACAAATATTTTTTATTTTCTGAATTTTCAAATTACATATGAATGGTTTCCAATGGCAACCCTTATGTAGAAATGATTGAAAATAAACAATGTTTTTTGTTGTTTTGAAATGTTCTGCTGTGTTTGTATAGAAGTGTTTTTGAGTCTTGCTGTCTATGCTATGTTGATTTTATGGAAAAATTCTCATGGAATCAGTTTGGCTTTAGATATAAGACTTTTAGGTTTTTCTATACAATATTGGGGTAAAATTCACTGATGAGCTTTGTGAGCGAAAGTGAAATTGCAATATGGATATGCTCTCCCCCGCAGTAATACATTTCAAATATTTTTTATTTTTATTGAAATAAATGTTTTATGAGAATATCATAAAATGTTTATTTTTTAATAAAAATTTTTGTAATAAATATTTCGTGAGAATATCATGAAATATTTATTTACAGGAATCAAGCACAAATAATAAAATTACTTAGATTGAAAATGATTCCGATGAATAAATTACTTATTTCCATTGCATGTGCCCGTTGCTTTCTTAGAAATTTTTGTAAAATTTTTTACAAATATTTTTTATTTTCTGAATTTTCAAATTACATATGAATGGTTTCCAATGGCAACCCTTATGTAGAAATGATTGAAAATAAACAATGTTTTTTGTTGTTTTGAAATGTTCTGCTGTGTTTGTATGGAAGTGTTTTTGAGTCTTGCTGTCTATGCTATGTTGATTTTATGGAAAAATTCTCATGGAATCAGTTTGGCTTTAGATATAAGACTTTTAGGTTTTTCTATACAATATTGGGGTAAAATTCACTGATGAGCTTTGTGAGCGAAAGTGAAATTGCAATATGGATATGCTCTCCCCCGCAGTAATACATTTCAAATATTTTTTATTTTTATTGAAATAAATGTTTTATGAGAATATCATAAAATGTTTATTTTTTAATAAAAATTTTTGTAATAAATATTTCGTGAGAATATCATGAAATATTTATTTAAAGGAATCAAGCACAAATAATAAAATTACTTAGATTGAAAATGATTCCGATGAATAAATTACTTATTTCCATTGCATGTGCCCGTTGCTTTCTTAGAAATTTTTGTAAAATTTTTTACAAATATTTTTTATTTTCTGAATTTTCAAATTACATATGAATGGTTTCCAATGGCAACCCTTATGTAGAAATGATTGAAAATAAACAATGTTTTTTGTTGTTTTGAAATGTTCTGCTGTGTTTGTATGGAAGTGTTTTTGAGTCTTGCTGTCTATGCTATGTTGATTTTATGGAAAAATTCTCATGGAATCAGTTTGGCTTTAGATATAAGACTTTTAGGTTTTTCTATACAATATTGGGGTAAAATTCACTGATGAGCTTTGTGAGCGAAAGTGAAATTGCAATATGGATATGCTCTCCCCCGCAGTAATACATTTCAAATATTTTTTATTTTTATTGAAATAAATGTTTTATGAGAATATCATAAAATGTTTATTTTTTAATAAAAATTTTTGTAATAAATATTTCGTGAGAATATCATGAAATATTTATTTAAAGGAATCAAGCACAAATAATAAAATTACTTAGATTGAAAATGATTCCGATGAATAAATTACTTATTTCCATTGCATGTGCCCGTTGCTTTCTTAGAAATTTTTGTAAAATTTTTTACAAATATTTTTTTATTTTCTGAATTTTCAAATTACATATGAATGGTTTCCAATGGCAACCCTTATGTAGAAATGATTGAAAATAAACAATGTTTTTTGTTGTTTTGAAATGTTCTGCTGTGTTTGTATAGAAGTGTTTTTGAGTCTTGCTGTCTATGCTATGTTGATTTTATGGAAAAATTCTCATGGAATCAGTTTGGCTTTAGATATAAGACTTTTAGGTTTTTCTATACAATATTGGGGTAAAATTTACTGATGAGCTTTGTGAGCGAAAGTGAAATTGCAATATGGATATGCTCTCCCCCGCAGTAATACATTTCAAATATTTTTTATTTTTATTGAAATAAATGTTTTATGAGAATATCATAAAATGTTTATTTTTTAATAAAAATTTTTGTAATAAATATTTCGTGAGAATATCATGAAATATTTATTTAAAGGAATCAAGCACAAATAATAAAATTACTTAAATTTTAATTTTTTTAACTAATAATTTTCTTATTAACAAGAACCTTCAAAAAATGTTTGTGAGACAATGCATTCCATAGTTCCATATATGGTTAATCACATATCTTCATTGTAGCTGAAATGGCCTAATTATGGCTTGGACTCTGGTTTTTGCAATTGGTTTTTTTCACTTCGCTAGCAAATACTAATAACTGGGGTGACTATAAAATGCAGCGATACAGAATTTTTTTTTGTTTTTTAATGTTAGGCCCGAATACGTGTATTTCTGTTTTTCTCAGTGAGTTTTTTGATTGTTGGTGAAACAGTTACATTTACAAAACTATGCACTTGTTAAAGAGAAACATTAGCGCAAAGGTATTAAATCACATAATATGAATGGAATATAGAGGGAGGAGGGGCAAACACTGACTATTCGTATAGGCAAGTAATTGCTATGAAATGCTAAATGAACAATGTTCATTAATTTTTTTCCTTTGGTAAGCAGTTTTAAATTTCTGTTTGCTTTAATTTATGTTGAATATAAATTTACAAAAAAATATGTTAACAAAAGAATGTGATGTACAGATGTATAAGTTTGGAACATGCAAGTGTGTATGGTTTCATCGATATTGAGAGTGCATTAACACATATAATATATATTGCCGCTAACATGACCTAACTGCCGTTTTTACAAGTTTTAAAGAAGAGCAATTGTTGTGTAAATTTTTCAACCTATTTTTGTGGATAGGGTGAATTAATCGTATTCGTATTCATTTTTTCAAAAGAAACGAGAATTACAAAGAGCATTTTTTTTACACACGAATTATAAAGTAACTCAAATCGCCAGTAACCATAACACGTCTGGTGCTGGGCGTAGATTAGCGTACGTGTATTTTTCTCATTTTTTTTTAACGTTAGTATTTTGTTTTTTTAAGATAATCACTATTTGCTCCCTTTTTGAATTAAAAATGTTTTGCGATTTTAATGACAGCCTTAAATAATAGACAAAAGCCCGCCTACATAATATAATAATAGTGCTCGTGCTCAAACTGAAATTATATTTATTTTTATATGCTTAACACGTTCGTGGACGCGAATGCTATAGCATTCATTTTCATACTGATGTAAAATGTCGGGAATGCTATAGCATTCAAATTTTAAAGCCAATTTTTATTCATTTAATTATATACAAGCTTAAGTTTTTGTAATTAATATACATTTCAAAATAATCACCAACTGGTTCATTAGTTAATTTCATGTTATTTGATCTTTTCTCTATGTATTTACAAATTTCCTTAAGCCGACACATTGAGTAAACTATAAGTGTGATCGTCGTGGATGCTATAACATTCATTGTATATAACGGTTAAAATACGATGTTCTGATTATTCTAATAATACATGTCTAATCAGATTTCGGATATTACAACTAGTTTCAAAAATAATTGCCTGTATATTTTTGCAGCTCTTTGAAAATTTTAGCGTCCGCGAACGTGTTAAGCAGAATTTAAGCATTCTGTAGAGCAAAACTTTTATGGTGAGCCAAATTTTGTAGTTTTATTATTAAACACAAAACGTTTATGATCAAATCTTTACCAATAGTTTACAGATAGATTAAATCATAATAACAACCGCAGAATTAGAAAACGTGCTCATCTTTCTGCATTTTATTTCATATTGAATTTTCCATCAGTTTACAACCGATTGTGCGTGTCCTAAGTAGTGGCTCTCTACGCCAGTTGGATAATAGTTAATAATTTTTATATTAACATTTGCTACAATATACACAATACTTTTGCAGATGTTTATTAAATTAATTAGAAAATTTAGAAAATTTTCTTAACTTTTGTTTGAATGCTGTTTAATTAACGGTAGGTGTTTCAAAATTATAAATAAAATTTGATATTTTTTGCTGAACATATTGAAAACCGATAATATTATTTTTATGGCAACTTTACGTTTTGGTTTAATTCGAAACTTTATCATTACTCTTTTGGTTTTTTTAAGTAGATCACCAAGGCAGCTACACATCAAAGATTTCTCAATTTCGTAAGTATGAAAACACTGCAATAATAATGTACCGACTACCGGGATACCATAATAGTAGGTTTTGTGAAAACTGTAGAAGTATACTACGTTTTGTAGTATGCTAGTTAGAGTCTTGGCACACTTGTTTCTCTGAGCAATATCATCTTATACTTAAACTCTACCAGTACTTTAGCATTTAAAAAAATTCTGTCGAATTTAGTTTTTCTAAATATCGAATAAACAACATACAACAACAAAATGTGATACAAAGGGAGTAGAAGATTCTTAAATCTTCTAGACTTTAAATGGACAAATATAAACAGGGAAGCGTCGGAGTGGATAGCTAATCAGTGTAATATTAAACCTCATCAAGTAAAGATGTGCACCTTAAGTAAATTGTACAGTAGTGTCAACTTTGTGTAGTTGAAGTAAATAAATTTGTTATTAATTTAAAAGCTGGGTTATTTATTTTGGAATAAGGAACTCATAACAAAACTTTTAAAAAGGATATAAACGTAACAATATATTAAAACCTAGCACGAAAAGTTTAAAAAACAATGTCAATAACTTTAGGTTGTTGCTGGAAGATTTGGATATCTTAAAATAAATAGATTTTCTCATAAAGAAAAGATTTAGAAAATAACAGAAAATAATAGAAAATAAAATAAATAATGAAAAGGGAAAAAAATTGGAGAGAAAATTTTACAAGTCAACATATGTTCCATGAGTTCCCTTATAGCCTGTTTCCACGACAGTTTGAATCTCGTGCTTCGCTCTCTGAAGCAAGTTTGTGAATCATGCTGTTTACACGACTCATTTATCTGCTTCGATTTGGCTGTTGTTATTAAAGAGAAAAACATAAGTTGAAAAACAACAACAACAGTTGAAAAACAACAACAACAGTTGAAAAACAACAGAAGATATCCTTCTTGCCGCGATAGCATTAAGTATAATTTTTTTTCCTATCCATTTTTTTTTTTAATTTTATAAAATTAAAATTAATTAATTAAGTTTTAACTTTATTTTGTTTATAAATTTTCTTTGTTTACAAAAATGTTTAATTTTGATAACTAGTGCAGATAAACTTACGATAAATATTAGGGAAGAGAGGATTTTTACTTGCTTCGCAACTAGCTTCAATATGAATCTACCAGCTTCGCTCTCAAAATTTTGTATGGCGAAGCAGGTTGATTCGCTTATGATTGGGGTGTGAAGCAAGAATAGAGAGCGAAGCAGGTGCCGTGGAAACACCATATTAAGTGTTTGAATATGAAAACTAAACACAAAAAATATAAACAAAGAATAGTGAACTTAAAAGAAAGCAAATTAGTTTTTTTACTTTAAAATTGCTCGTTTTCTCTCTTTCTCTCTCTCTCTCTCTCCTGTATAAATATTTGTATAATTATTTTGATTTAAAACTCTAACTTAAAATGTGCAGAAGGTGAGTAAGGTAGGAATGATTGAGGTTATTCCCCCTCTTCAGCAATACTTTACTTTATTGTACAATTCCTACAGAATGATTGACATTTTAAGGAAAACTTAGAAATAACTTTATGTTTGCACTTGAACTTTAAATTCCTTCTTATTTTACTATTTGTTCTTATCCTTGGAAAACAATTGTTTTGTTTTTATTAATTTTTTTATTTGATTTTTAGTGTTTATTGTGAAAAAAATCAAGAAGTTTCTTTAAATTAATTTGAAACAAGAGGAAGCAACCAAATAAATAATAAATAACGTAAAACATGGCAGAGTGAATAGAGCGAAATTCTGTGATTTTACATTTTGTAAGATTTACTTTAATTAAACTACATTTAGCAGAAATTGTTGTCAGTTAAAAAAGTATTGGCCAGTTTATCGTATACCAAATTGTATAGAGTTAACATCGGAATCAAATACAACAATAACACAACTTTAACAAATTGCCTACACCTAATAAACTTGCGAAAAGACGCGAACAGAAAGTGTAGATATACAATCAACACCTTTTAGTAGTATATTCCTCTCAGATTTAGTTAAAAATCTAAAAATATCATCGCATGTCAAGCGATAAGTGACACCTCTTGTAGATAGTCGCTGATATGCTTCACATGCTTATTTAGATAATCTTTCGCTTTGATTTCCATCAGGAACCACAAAATACAATAATTGTTCAATGCTTATAGTGCTACAGGATAGCAGTAATTCCATCGACATGAAACAGTGGTACACTTTACTTCCTATTAAAAGGCACAAAATATCTTAAAAAACTCAACTACTAATTAAAATCGATGTTAAACACTTGGGGTATTACAGGGTAGCAGCGAACGCCACTAGCGTTATTTCAATTATTATTAATTATTATTTATTATTATTATTTCAAAATTCTTACATCCTTTTCTTCGAACTTGTTTTTTTTTTTTTGGTGAAGTAAATCTGTTATCAAATTCAAGTATTCAAGGTTCGGAATGGCTTAGTGATTTTTATTCATTAGATTGTGAAACCAAAAGGAAAAAACGAAAAAATTTTCCTTTATTCTATTATTTTTGAAGTGACATATTAAAAAACGTGATACAACGTTGCCTGAAGATGATGTATTCACATTGAAAACCCACGCCATTTGCAAGCAAACAGCCAGGAAAGACGAAAAGAGGAGGAATTGAAAACAATATTAAAAAAAACTTATAAGTTTTGTTTGGAGTGATAAATAATGATTTTAACAATCATTAAGTAAATTTTATAAACCACAAAAAAATATTTTGCGTTGCAGGAGTAAATTAATTTTTATTAGTGAATATTGTACAGTTGGTGTTGCAAACACTTGTCGCCATAACAAAATTATCCCTCTAAAAATTGTTCAAAGGGTAACAATCACTGGACTTGTGTTAGAGAATTGTGCAGTCGAAAAGTAAGTTTTTTTTATTGAAAATAATAATTAATATAAGAAAATTAAATAAATAAAATAAAGTACCAAGTTGAACGAAGATTTGGCTAACTAACTTTCTCAAATTTCCGGTTATTGTTTTACGAGAAGGAAGGGTCGTTATTATTTGTTTCATTTTTTATTCAGTTGTAGTAGGATTTATTTTTTTAGTCAGATAAAACCCGTTTAGAATAAACTTTAGTGGTTTTTGTTAACCAAAGTGAGTGTTACTAACATAAGATTAATTACAATTGTAGTTTTATGGTTTTGATTAGCTTTATTTGCGACAAAGACGACAATGATAAAATAAAGAAATACAAATTTAAATAAAATTTGGAAATCTCTTCATAAAACTATTGAAGCATTTGTTACTTGAAATAATATAAAAAACACAATAAAAGCAAAATATGAGTTCGAGAAAAATGTACTAGATGAGAGTCCGAAAAAACACAAGATTAAAAATGTGACATGAGAAATAAATAATTTTCGTCACATTATCAAAGAGGTAACGAACTGTTAATTGTACTCATGCGTTGTCATTCATCTTGAAATGTTTCAATTGATTCAAGAAGTTCACTTAGGGCAGTAACGATTTATGTCATCAATATAATTAACTATTCGGGCGAAATAGTTGTTTGAACACAATTTTGCATTAAAATTTGTGTAATGAGAGTTTCTTCTTAAATGAGAACAAAAGAAACTGTCACAACATAATTGTCAATAAAACATATAGTGAAACGGCTTCGAAGAAAGCAAAGATAAAATTGTCTCCTACAAAAATGGGTGTTAGAATTTCCAATTGCTTCTACATTTGCTTATGTTAAAAAATTTACAAGCAACAAAATCTCATTTCCAATTTCCAAATTAAAACAAATATTATGCAATCATAGCCATAAAGTTAAATAGCTAAAAATGAGGACTTAGATAGATTTGATCTTTTTATGGCAAATTGAGTTGAAATATAGATATTAATAACGTTTTAAGTTTTCCAATAAATAGCTAAAATGTATTTTATTTCTTTTAAAAAGATAAAAATCATGCACTTATATAAGCAATTTATTGGTTTGTTTTAGTTTAATTTTACAATATTAAATGTCATCATATCAGCGGATTATAATGATATAGAAAATTTCTCTCTACTTCACCTCTAATCATCTAAAAAGAATCCTTTAAATTGTTTTCGCCCATTTAATTAAAAAACTTATTTAATGAAAATTACCAAAATAAATTTCAGCAAACACTCTTTTTGATTTCATTAATAATATTTAGCTTAGCACGAAGTAGCACATAAAAAACAAATGGTAAAAATTGACTACGTCAGAAATTAAAATTGGTGAAATATTTCCCTATTTTCAATAAAACGATTTTTATAATTAAGTTAGTTTTTGCTTAAATAGAATTTCTAATAAGAAAAAAAGTTCCAAGCAAAGGCCAAATGTTAAGCTCTATCTCTCTGATTTGTTTGGCTCGTATAATACGTTACAATTTTTTCTGTAAATTTAAAAAAACGTCCTTAGTCTGCACAACTACAATAAACTACCATACAGATGTTTGTTACTTTGATTCACACTATATTCTTTATCTGGAAAACTAATTGCAATAGTGAAAATTCTAAAATTTACAGTGGATTATTGAAGCAGAATTGATAGTGGGGAGACATCTTATAAATGGAGAGCTATGGCTTCAAAATGCTTTAAAATTCGTAATAAAAACAACTTTTTGCAACAGATTTTTAAAAGTGACTTTGTGTGGTATTTTTATTATTTATTTTGAACTAAAGAGATAATTACCATTAGGAAACTTTCAGTATTTGAAGGCATTTAAAAATAATTAAAAAAGTTATCCTGGTGAATTGAACAGTTGTATACATTTATTTCATATCTTAATTTATATAGATAAAATTGAAGTAAGGTCAACAAATTTCCTATTTTAAGAAATACATATTTTTGTTATTTTTATTGGAACTTCCCTATTTTAATTTGAATTTATCTAATTGCTGTTGTTTTTAAAAGCTGAACATTTTTTGAAATTTAACAACAGAATGTTATTATTAAGATTTTTATGAAATTTTATCCTTGAAGGAACCCAGAGCGATAAACACCGTCGTTCTCAACAATTGAACATTTCGGAGACATCATTGAGACGAATTTTTCATAAAGACCTTGGTATGAGGCCATACAAAGTTCAATTGGTTCTTAATTGGAACACTTGTGTAGAAAAACTAAGGGATTCACACAACTATACGATATGTATTCATGGACATACATATCGGGTGTTTTTATAGAGGTATATAATTTTAAGTTGGCAACACTTTTTAATTGGCGGTCATTTTTTGAGTGTGTGTAGTAAATATAGTTTGGCATTTCAAATTTAATAGACTGATACCTAACAACGCTTCCAAATTGTGCAAATTATCGCAAAAAGAAATTGCCGTTTATCCCGTTTTTCATGAGCCAATGAACTAAACTCACGTTTTTGAAGTGATGATCTTCATGGGTATGTTAAAACACAAAATATGTAGTCAGTATTTTGTGTGCTTTATAGGTTAGCGGAATTATTGCGGCGTACTTCTTTAAAAAGCAATGATGGCCAGAACTTTGCGATCAACGGTGAGTATTATTATATTAAAATTAGAAGATAATGACCTTCAAGCACAGGGATCGGTAACTAAAAGATATTGTTTCACATAAAGAGCATTATATAGCAGAATGCTACTAAATCAACTTGTACTAATTATATAAGCATACCAATGCAATTTGATGTTTGGGAAATAGTTTTGAAAGAAGCCAGAATAACACTATTGTTACTACTAAGTAAAGTTCTGTTTAAAATTAGATTTTTAAATTAAACTGTCACTTCAAGAATAAAATCATAAAGCAAAAGCATAAGTGCAAAAAAAAAAAACTATATGAAATGATAATTTTTAAAATCCATAATGATTGTCAAACATTTACCAAAGCGAAATTCCTTGTTGCGTCTATTATATCCAGAGCCTATGCCGCCAGCATGTGAAGATTTGACGCGTAATATACGAGGTTGGGCCAAGCGTTTAATACGTTTTAAGAAATTGCTAACGCATACAATATTTTTATCGTGGATTATCCTTCTGCTACTACTGCTGTGATTTATACTATTATCAACAATACCAAAATCCCTAATTATGCCATTAGAAGGTGCTGTAAAGACTGGTGAAGATGATGACACTGATGACGTTGGTTCTATTAACAATTTTCTAGTTTTTTTAAGTATCACCCCATAATGCTGGTAAAATTTATTATATTTTGTTGTTGTAGTATTTTTTGTTGCTGTTATTCTTGCCGTTATAACGAAACGCTGATTGGCTTGTTTGTTCTTTTGTATATAATTAGTAGCAGGCATATGAAGATTATTAGTATTACATTCCAGCTCATTTTTATAGGGATAGAAAGTGTTGATAGCTAAGCATTTTTGTTTTTGCATTTTTGGTTTTTAGATTTCAAATTAATGTTGAAATATAATAGAAGATAGTAAATGAGTTTTTCATTGTTAATACGATCAAACATTATTAAAGCAGTTAAAATGTTAAGTTAGCAAAACTGTTTTAAAGCATTACATATACATGTGTGCTATGTTTTTAATTTTTTTAGTTATACTTACTCTTTACTCTTAACCAAGTGTAGGCTGTCTTTTCGCCGGCCTCATTGACAGCTAAACACTGAAACATAGCAGAATCATCAATAGCAAGTCGTTTTATGTGTAAAGAGTTATCATCTGACAAGGAAAATCTAAAATGTTAAAAAAATGATAAATATTTGAATACGAATAAGTATTTAAATTAATTGATACAAAGGTATTTATTGAATCTGTATGAAAATATAAGAAGTACACTTTTAGTTCGGTGCATTTTATCCTGTTGCATTTTAGCCTCTTGCAAAGTAAGCAAGTTTTTGTACGAGATAAACTGTTTTACGAAAAAAAAACAAGTTTTTTGTTATTAATATAAAATTTCCTAATTATTTTGAAGTTGATAATGTTATTGAAAAACATTAAAATATGTGGGTACGCTTTTTCAATTCCACAATTCCGAAAACATCTTTTAAACTACTAATTTCCAGTATCTTTTTGTTTGAGGCATACGAATTGCTCTATGAAAAACACTAATTTCAAACGTAATCAAGTTTCCAAAAAATGCCTCCCAACTTATAGAAAAGTGGTCTATTTCCAGGAATAAGACAAGTTTTTATTGCATGTGCTGTACATTATAAAAAAATAAACTTTTTTCTAAGGATTCGATTACTTAAAAATACCTGGTGAAATATTTTCCAAACAATTTTTATGCCACATTTTTAAAATTTGCTTTTCAGAAAGTTGTTTATGATTCTTTCAAAATGGCAGAAATGATTGAAAATAAACAATGTTTTTTTTGTTGTGTTTTAAAATGTTTTGTAGTGTTTGTATGGAAGTGTCTTTGAGTCTTGCTGTCTATGCTATGTTGATTTTATGAAAAATTCTCATTTGGCTTTGGATATTAGACTCTTAGGTTTTTTCAATACAATATTGGGGTAAAATTCACTGATGAGCTCTGTGAGCAATAGTGAAATTGCAATATGGATATGCTCTCCTCCATTACAATACATTTCAAATTTATTTTTTATTTTTATTTGGAAAAATGTTTTATGAGAATATCATAAAATGTTTATTTTTAATAAAAATTTTTGTAATAAATATTTTATGAGAATATCATGAAATATTTATTTAAATGAATCAAGCACGAAATAAAATTGCGCTTATAATAATATATATCCTAAAAATTAAAATGAGATACATGCGTCCGAAAATTAAAATTTAGAATTTACACGTTTGAAATTAAAGTTGCTAAGACGGAGGCTTATTGCTAAGGAACATGCTTAACTTAGAAATAGTAAAAGAGATAAGTCAATATACCTCGTATGCTTTCAAAATATAAAAATATGTACTTACTTATCATCTTGATAATCAATAGGTTCGCCATTTCTATACCAAGTCACTGATAGTTGTGGATTTCCAAACACATCACATGGCAATGTTACCAATGTACCTAAATCACCAAACGTTTCTTGTCGCATTTGTGAAAAAAAATATGGTGCTTCTAAGATTTCAATATTTGCCTTAGCTGTTAATGTCTTGTAGCCTCCGCTTCGTAAACGCACCTGACATGAGTATTCTCCGGAATGCGTTAAATTGACTGACAACAATGCTAACGAACGATTCCATGGATCATTTAGTGTGTGTGCAACTTCAGCATTTTCAATTGGTATACCATCCTTAAACCATAATGTTTCCAATTCATGCAATGGTCGTGCATTCGCAATACATTGCAATTCAGCAACTTGTTCGCCACGTTTTAATTTCATATCATGCGGATGTACAATGATTTCTGGCGGCACCTCAATGTATGGATCACCGCTTACATTCAAGTGTATAAAGGCACTATTCTCTTCTTTACCTAATTGTGTGTTTATGGCACGTGCACGATATGCCCGTCGATCAACTTCATCTGCACTGAGTATAATCAACTGGTTGGCTTTTGTGAAGGCATATTTAATATCGTAATTTAAAGGACCCTCAACAGTTTGCCACATAACAGAAGGTGCTGGCATAGAGTCAATGGCAGGCAAATCGAAAATGGCTGGATGGCCAGACACAACAGTTAGTCGGCCTTCTGTTATATTATTAAATGCGCCCATAACTGAAATAATAAAAACAAAAACAAAAGCAACTACTTTACTACATGAACTCTAAAAATTTTACAATAAGAATCATTCGGTCAAGCAACACATACAACTAATTCGAGGAAAAATGTTGTTTTAATACTTCATCGGATTTATGTTCAAAGTTAAAAAAATTAATAATATTAGAATGTTATTTGGGTAAAAATCTATAATTTTCATTTGCACTGTATTTTTTATATTAATTTTATTATATTTTGGTTTTATTTTGAGCGATATATAATTTACAATAGAACGTGAATGAAACAACTAACTATATTGTTACTAAGTTTCGAAACTAACCGACCTTAAAAGGGTTTATCGATCTATTTTTATTTAAAACACTCATTTATATTTTATTTAAAGTTAAAGTTTATATTAGATAAGTCTCATAAAATGTAAGATAACAATATTTGTTATAATTAATATCTTTTCGATTTTAACTTTTAAATTAAATTTCTATCGAATACCAAAAATCAAACATAGTATTTTTAAAAAATTGATTTAAAATTATTTCTCAATGAAGTAGCTTTAGATTGAAACTTTGAAAACGTTAATTTTATACTCGGCATCAATGTTTTTAGGCAGACGCAAGTAAACTTTTTGTTTGTGTTACTACAAACAAACGGGCAAGTATACTAATTAATTACTAATTAATTTAAATACCTGCCTGTTGCTTATTAATCATGAAAATTTAATTCGTTAAATATCGTTGTTATCTTATTATTTCATCTTTTTTTATTTTCTTGCATATGAAAATTTTGGCTTTTGAATTAAAAGACATTCTTTTATTCAATTAGAATAAAATCTGTTTATCCGCTTAATTGTTTTCTAGTAGTGTCTAGCTCTTATTTTCGCTTTTAACTCCTAGAATAAAGTTTTTAAATTAAATGAGAAAATTTGTCACAATTTTTTATGCTTTGCGTGTTTCGTAGGGTTTTTGGGAAATAAATATTATTTTAAAAAAATGTGTATTATTTCACATTTTTCTTTGAAAGAAACAAGTAATGCTTCTGTTAATTTCAAAGTGACGAATTTTATCAGTGTGTTAAATTTAATACCATTTGATTAAAATTTCACTCCCTACAAAACTTTTCACATTCCGAAAAACAAAAAAAAAAAAAAAATAATAAAAAGTTGCAAGTTGCAAATAAAAAAAAATATTAATGGTAATCCTACAGTTCGTAGAATAATTTAACTAAACCTGGCTATAGTCTTCTCATTGTGTTTACTCCATTAGAGAGAATCCGGTTTAAAGTTAGCTTTAAAAAATTGGTCCACTTTCAAAGAATTTAGGTTTCAGTTTAAAAAAAAATTTATTCGGATAATATTTTACATAAAAACCAATAAAATAGTTACTACTTATCTAACTAATGAGAAAAGCCACAAATTGTTTTTGATACATATCAAATAAATCGACATTTTCTTAATTTTTTTGGAAAATAATTAAGCAATAAAGTAAACTACTGGGTATGCTGTTTACTAACTGCGTGGTTTGCTAAGAAAATTTATGCACGTTAATCAACAACAATTTTCAAGTTACAAACTGCGTACAAGTTTTATTAATTCAAAACAACAACAATCGTTTATGCTGTTTCTTAACTGCGTGGCTTGCTAAGAAAACTTATGCACCCAAGACAACAGCAAATTTCTAGTTACAAACTACGTAGAAATTGTGTACATCTAATACAACAACAATTAGATATGCTGTTTACTAACTGTACACAAGACGACAACAACTATCCTAAAATAAATTCCAGGAAGAAACTTTATCAGCATAAAAACAAAACTACACAAAGACATACATTGAATGGACAACATATAACAACAAAATGTGATAAAAAGGGAGTAGAAGATTCCTTATTTCTTCTAGAGTTCTAGTGGACAAATATAAAAGGCAACGTCTTAGTGGATAATAAGTTAGTTAAAAAATAAAGTGTAGTTAAAGCAAATAAACTTTTAATTAATTTAAAAGCTCTAAAATCTGATGTTATTTCTTTTGCAATAAAGAACTCACAACAAAACGTTTATAAAAGGTATAAACGTAACAATATTTTGAAAATGTAAAAAATAGGTTCGAAGGGCAAAATGAGAAAAAAAATATTTTAAAAGGCCAAATATTTTTTGAACTATAAAAGATAATACGTACGTTTAGAAATGTTTGTCGACTTGAGAATAGCTATCCAGAGCGTAAAACCATATGGCAATCTTTAATTAAAACAAGAACTGAATTCTAATCATTCGCAACGAGAATCAACATTTGAATGATGGTTTTTTGCACTGAATCGTCATAAAATTATTAAAAATTTAATGGTTTTGTTTGAAGATTTCTATAGCACAAGCTTCTTTTAAATATAGAGGATTTAAAGGATTAAGCGTGCTTACAAAGAATTTGCTTTCAAAGTGTTTTAATGACCATGCAGTTATATATTATAGATACGGTATATTTTATAATAAGAAGGATACCAGAAGATCAAGAACACAATTACCATTAAGTTACTCTACACTTTTTTATATATTCAACAATTTGAAAATATTCTTTTTCTTATTTGAAAAGATGAAGAGGTTTTCCCTTAAATCACGTTATGACAAATTTTAAAAGGCAAAAATCAAAACTTTTTACATTATTTTGCATATCCAAGTTCAATGAATAGTTCTCAGGTTATACTATGAAATAAATTCACATGAACCCCTACTTAAAAAAATTTAATATCTTGAATTCATCTAATACTTTTAAGGAGAAAAAAAAGTATATTTTAAGAAAACGTAATGTAAAATATTATCAAAGTTATCGTAACTATAAACACCTTTTCATCTAACTAACGACATGTATTATATAACATATGTATACATGCATATGTTTTTTTTATAAATAAATGTTTTACTAGAATAAAATATTCATGTACTTACAGGCAACGACAACATCAATTTTTTCACTAAATATTGAACCGGCATCATTTTTAGCAATGCATTTATAACTGCCGGCATCTCCCCTTTGTGTATTCAATATTCGCAAATATTGACTGGATGAAAAATCGCCAATGGGTATGCCATTTTTTAGCCAGCGATATTGAGGTTGTGGAAAACCTGTAAAAAGAGAAAACAAATTTTTATACAAAATTTTTATAGAAAAAAAAAATACATGTATGTATATATAAAAAGAGTACGAGAGTGAAATGTTTTAAGGCCCACTTTTATTTATCGTGAACAGAAATTTTTTGAGGATTCATTGGAATTTTATTTACGTATCAATAAATAACTTTAGACCGATTGTGCGTTGCGTTTTTATTTTCTAAAAGTAAAAGTGGCACGAAAGTAAATTATATCTATTTCCTATCTTTTGCTAAAATGTGCAGAATTCATTTGAAACATGCAGAATTCATTTTAAATTTAATTGGTTTAAATTAAATTAAGTTTTCTTTTTTGATGACAATATTTTAAATTGGGTTTTTTCACTGACTGGATTTTAGACTTAAACGAGCTACGTCTTTTTTAATCTTTACCTAAAATCATTTTCTTACAGTATAAAAATGTTAATTTTCCATGCATGTGAGAATTATTACTATTTTCTATTCAGCAAGCAAGATTGGACTTCAATACAAAAACTAAAAAAGTC
Source organism: Trichopoda pennipes (assembly GCA_030448955.1). NCBI lineage: Eukaryota > Metazoa > Arthropoda > Insecta > Diptera > Tachinidae > Trichopoda > Trichopoda pennipes. The sequence continues at coordinate 2,007,792 of JASKUP010000026.1, read as the reverse complement.
TACTTTTACAGCATGTTTACTCTACTATATATATAAAAACATAAATAACTATTCAGATATTTTCCCATCAACGTTTTCTGATTTTTGTGATATAAAAAGTTTTTGCACTAAGTTAAATAATTAAAAATTTTATTTATTAAAGAATGAACTCATAAACCCTACATCCAATGTGAAAGTGAAGATAATAAGTTGTTGCACAACCAAACATTTATAATATCATTTTTTTAGGTTTGCCTAAAGAATAAAACTCTTAGATCTGGTAAAGAGCAATTTACCATGAACTATTAGAGGCTTTTACTATGTCAAGCTTTTTAGTGGTTGCTCTTTTTTCTACATTTGCTGAACAGCTGCGTTCTGGTTTTTTTTTGTAAGTATATTTTTGAGTATGATAATTTATTTATGCCTGAATTTTGCTTGTTTATTTAATTCTGCAAGAAAAATTGCTACGAAAAAAAAGGAACATTATAAAATTGAATTTAACTTTAAATCCGTAGCAATAAAATAAACAACTAAAGCGTGTCTGTGTTGTTGAAGTCTTCTAATAGATTTTTGGATGAATTCGAAATCGAGTGACATTGATCTTTTGACGAATCTTTTTGTCCACACAAGAAACTTATAATGTTTCTTATCAAAATCGTATTACTACCGAGACATCCTGTACTTTATTTCTAAATTTTTAATACCCCTATAGCAGACATTGTAAAAAATATTTCAAAGGTCTACTATGGCGGTGTAAAAGATAAGGCTATATTCGTCAAAAATCACTCTGTGAAAACAGCCCTTAATTTTTTGTTCATACTTATTTTTATAGGGAGGTTGTATGTAAATTCTAATTATCTACCTACAACGGTTGAAATATTTACCAAATTCATAGTACCGTAGGCACACCCTTTATACTTTAGTTATACTTTTAATTTTTTGAACTTTTTCTAAAAATTATTTACACCCAAAGAATTCGTCGCATATTATGGTTTGAAGAACAATTAATTATCTATTTAATTTAAGTTTTTTTTTGTACCTGTTCCTGTACCGAAATTATTTTTTCAGACTGTATGTAAACTCATTTAGAGTTAGAGTGTACGTACTACGGTACGGAAAATATAGGTCAAATACGTATCTTAATATCACGTCACAATAGCAACACCCTTTATATCTCCTTTTCATGCATTCATTGTAAATATATCGTATAGACACATCTCTAGCTTAAATGGTGTAGTAACTGAAAAAAAAATTTTGAGCATTAACACTTGAAAAAAGAAAAAATAAGAAATGTGACATTTAACTTGTTATCATATTGCTATTATTTAATAAGTGACTTATTTTCCGATGAAAGCGGACGGCAGAAGGTAAAGTAAAGGGCAGTGAAAAATTTACCCTTTCAGGAGGAAGTGCGGCCATTATCTAGTACAGAAACCTTTGCTTTGAAGGTAACGCAAGTTTTACATCCATGAATGCACTGTAGTGTACCCATATCGTCATGCTGCATGTTAAGTGTGTACATTAGTGTGACCGCAAGTTAAATGGACAAATTTTTTTTTCGTATTTTGGCTTGGCAAATTGATTCCAAATTAGAAAAAAATTATATATAAAAAATTTTAGATCGTTTGCATAACTATTAGGCGTGCCTTGAGCCCACAAAGTTTGTTAAAAATGTAATTTTTCTCACTATGGATCGTTTTAATTGTTCATAACTTTAGTAATATTTATTTTAGAGAAAAACTTTATTTACAAATATTCTAGGGCCATATCTGATGAACAATGTTGCTCTGTATTAGTTTTCTTTAACATTAATATTTATTCCAGGAAAAACCAAATTGAAAAATAACTGCGATATTTTCACATATCTTCGCATTCTTTGCATACGAACATATTTTCTTAGTATTTATTGCTTTTGTTCATCTGCGTTATGTTTCTTTTTTATTTCTCAATCATCATTATTAAAAAAAGTCAAAAACAAAAAAAAAAATAATAATAAATATGAGTAACAATTAACAAAACAACCTTCATTCGCCGGCTTGTTAATTCGATTAAATACTCAAATTGATGTGCATTTCTTGCGAATTATTAGAAGTTTACCGTTAGTTCTTACTAAGTAGCAGAGCAGAATGTTATTTTTGTTGTTACTTGGGAGCAGAAGGTGCAATGCCAACGCCAGCAAAAAAAAAGAGAGGATTTAAAAATATAATGACTCCAAAACTTGCAGCCGCTTTAGATATTTGCAAGGTCAGTGATTGAAAAGCCGTGCATTTAGTTATATCTGTGGTGGAAGCAGTTGGTCTTGAAGTACAAAATTATATTATAAATAAAACGTCTACACATAATACAAGGGAAAAATTACAAGTAAAACAATTCAAAAATATAAAAGAACGTTTCAACAAGAACGAACTTTGTGCAATTTGTTTGCACTGGGACGGAAAGCTGTTACTAACTCTTACTGAAAATGGAAAAGTTGATAGACTTCCAGTCATAATTTTATGCGGGCGTACTGAGCAACTACTTGAAGTGCCCGCACTTAAAAGTGAACTGGCAGAGAGCAGGCTTCTGTTGTTTGTAAAGCTATATTTGAATGGGGACGTCAAAATCATATAAAAGCCTTGATGTTCCACACAACTGCCGTAAAGATCGTTTTAATGGAACATGTACGACTATTGAACACAGTCTTCAGAAACAGTTTCTTTGGCTACCTTGCCGTCATCACATTTTGGAAGTCGTATTAAAAAGTGCCTTTTAAGTTAAGATGAGCAAAACCGAAAGCCCAAATATAAAATTATTTGACCAATTTACATGGGGAAATATAAACCAAAATAATTATCAGTCTGGAATGGAAAATAATGATGTCAAAAAATATTTAACAGCAGATAAAGATAAAATACTTGAATTTGTAAACGATGCAACAAAAACTAAACAGCCAAGAGATGATTACAGGGAGTTTCTTGAGCTAACACTAATATTTCTTGGCGAGACTACACCTATTCGCAATGCAACTTTTCGCGCTCCTGCGGCTGTCCATCACGCAAGATGGATGGCAAAAGTTATATACTGCTTAAAATTATTTTCATTTCGACGTGAATTTGATTTAGCAGCAAAAGATAAGAAAGCTTTACGTAATAAATGTATTTTTATTGTTTCAATATATGTCGAGATGTGGTTCTCTGCCTCTTTTGCTGCTCAAGCACCATACAAAGATTAACAGCTTTTGAAAAAATTGGATTCTTTTAAAAAAATTATGCTGATGTATCTCAAGTTGTACTACACAAATTTAAAAACCATCTATGGTACTTGAGTCCTGAATGTGTGGCTTTAGCATTTTTTGATAACAGTGTTTTTTTCTTCGCTTTAAAATCAATACACCATTTTTGAAAAACGATCCAAGTTTATGGACTGCAGATAAAAATTTTAAAACTGCTCTTCAAATTGTTAATGATATTAACGTGGTAAACGATACAGTTGAACGAGCTGTGAAATTGATGAAAGACTACAACCCAATGCTCACAAAAGACGAGGAACAAAAACAATATATATTGCAAGTAGTCTAAAACTATCAAAAACAATTTCCTATGAGCACGAAGGAGATTTTACTACAAAACTTTTTATAATTACACCATGTAATAAAACAAATAATTACCAGGCAAAGAGTGCGAAGATATGTGAAAATTTCGCTGTTATTTTTTAATTTGGTCATTGCTGGATTAAATATTAATGTTAAAGAAAACTAATACAGAGCAACATTCTTAAGATAAGGTCCGAGAATATTTGTGAATAAAGTTTTTCTCTAAAATAAATATTACTAAAGTTATGAACAATTAAAGCGATCCATAGTGAGAAAAATGACATTTTTAACAAACTTTGTGGGCTCAAGGCACGCCTAATAGTTATGCAAACGATCTAAATTTTTTTATATATAATTTTTTCCTAATTTGGAAACAATTTAAGTGGTTTGCCAAGTGAAAATACGAAAAAAATAACGGTCACCCTAGTGTACATGCTTGTAGCGCAATGGCTACTTGAAGTACAAATGTTGAAGTGCGACAAGCAAAACCACCAAATTAAATTTAAATTGGAATATCAAGTTCTTGGAATGTTTAAATTTACTTTGCTGTCATATATTATTCTGTAAATATAAGTACATTGTAAAAACTTAATATTGCGTGAAAGTAGAAAGTCACTCAATACTAGACGATAAGATAAATTTTCATAAGTAATATATAAGCTAGGATAAATTGTAAATAAAATTAGACTTAACAACAGCTATAGGGCATAAAACCATCCAACCAATTTCTAATAAGGTATATGGAACCCGTAACGTAACTTGCTGTCCAAACGAAGTAAATTTCGATGGGTACATTCAACAAAAATATAGCATGCTCTTCGTAACTACGCCTACTCGAAGTAAACCACCTTTGTTAATAAACGGAGAAAGAATTCGGTTTTTTGTGGTTGAGAGCACTTTAATGTAGCATTCTTTGAGAAAGCACATCTTTTGAGGAAGTTGAATTAGTCGATTTTTTTACAAAACAACATTCTTTTGAGATTATAAAACTTTCTGTGCAAAATGGCCGTTTGATAATACGATTGGTATTTAGAAAGCGATAACAAATAACGTTGAGCGCTAGGTCGAGCGATGAAAATTATTCCAAAAAAAAAATTTTTATTGTGCTGAAGAATCAAATTTTAAAAACCCTTTATCCAGAAGATCTTCCTAGGGCAAGTGATAAAGCAACGTAAATTCTATTTTCTATGATCTCTGTTGCTCTAAGACAAATAGTTTCGTCATCTTGAAAAGTGTTCTGATTGCTAAAATGAAGGCGCACAGTTAACGAAAAACGTGACTGCTTTTAACTGAAAGGTTTTAACCTCATTTTTGCCATTGGGGTGAAAAAAAGCCTTTGGTAGGGCCGGTCCGCTGGATTTATTAAAATTGGGCGGGACATCTTTTGGATGTCACTTGTAAACACGTATTAATATTTTCTTTAAGATGGCAGTATTTACACTAAATCTTTCTAAAGAGTCAGGCCTTGATATAGAACAATATTTAACGAAAACCCGACTGTAGTTTTCTTTGAGGAGTTGAAAACTACTTATTGGGGTAAATAAAAACTTAATTGTCTTTTGTTCACGTTTTTTCATCGTCTTCCCGATGAAGTATGGTATGATGCTTTTGATTACATTTGATGCATAGATTAGTACTTTTGCATTTCGACTAATAATGATTTAGAGATAAGCAATCAACGCAGTATTTATTTGCAAAAACATATTTTATTCTGCTGCTTATTGATATGGACATGGAATGACTGGTGCTCTCGTGTTGAAGGTTTACGTAGTTAAAAGGTGTTTCCACAAAATCAATTCTCTTTGAAAGGTAATCACTTATTTCTTTTCTTTTTTTATGATCCTGTAATGTATTTTCACAAGATCTCATAGTTTCTTCATGGAAGGCGGGGTGCAGAAGTATATGAGAATTGCATCTCATGATTTTGCAAGGTTTGAAGGGTGCAAAATTTTTAGACTTTCATCGCGAATGTATTTGACGAATAGATTTTGCATTTTCATTTTGGGCTAACGGCATACCAAACATTAACTTTCTTTGCTGGTTGGCTAGGATCCTTGGATTCTCGTACCTATTCGATAATGCTTTCCATGCTAGAGAAAAGTTTTCGTCTACCAAATCGAACCGCGTTACGATTTGGTTAGGCTCCTCCTTTGTCTTGCTATGTAAATGATACAGCTTTTGTGCCAGCGCTAGGTGACGTTGTTTACCTATTACTGCCTGAATAAGTCACGAAAAGCTGGCCACTTGAAGTAGCCTCCTTCAAAAACTTTGATTTTACATGCAGGTAGTTTCAGTGGAATAGTGTGTTGTGTGTCATGTGATGTTGCTTTTTTTTCTTCCTTTAGGTTTATTTCCTTCTTCATAATTTTCACCTGCCTCTTCATATTTAATTGTAATATCGTCGTTAATATCTGCTGTCTCCCTTAATATTACATAATCCTCGTATCCTCCTTTCAGCTTGACCCATCCATTTTTCAACTTGCCTAGCTTAACTTCAATTACAATATCGGTTAAACTGTCATCGTTTAAAGTATGAAGTTTGATACTGAAACTATTCAGCTGGTTCATATCAAATTGACATCTTTTTACAGCCGTCATTCTTGCTGCTTGCTCTGCCGTAAAGAGCTTTCAAATTTTCGATCCAAATCCAAAATGAATCAGTAGTTGTTTTTATTTTTTTTTATAGGTGATTCTGTTAAATTGTCTCCCTGTATCCAAAAAAAATTATTCGTTTAATAAATTTGATGTTATATATTTCTTTTAAACTTTTAATATAAAGTCAACAGCAGGTTTGTTTAATATTTACTTCCAATTCTTAGAACAACTCACATATTTCATAAATCAATAATTAGAGATCTTTTTCGCTGTAGAAATGTTAACCTTTCATTTGCTTGCCTTACATTTATGTAATAATTTCATAGATTTTAATAAAGGACAAGCTGTTTAACCCGTTATAATGAGTATTTTCTTGGGCTTGACGGTGGAAATTGTAATTTTTTTAAGGAATAAACTGTAATAATAGTTAGAAAAAACATAGCTTTTGCTATGTGATTCGCTGTGTTAGTTTATTGTAATTTATTTCTATTTTTTGCTAAACAATACAAATAGATGTTGCGGTGCTTGTTATTTGTAGTACTCATCAATCATGTACTCTTTGTTAACTTTAAACACTCTTATTTTTAAAGATACAGGCATCTATTGACTAGATTTGCCACATTTTTTTCCAAAAATTGGTTATTTAATTGTTGTTTTTTTCTCTAGTTTATCGTTTTTTTTTGTTTTAATAATAAATGTAACAAACCATCGACTCAACCTTCGATTATCACTGGCCAATGCTTTGGTCTTAGCCCAGGAAAATGGGCGTGGGCTGTGATACCGTTAAGGAAGTTAGCGTTATCATAATTTAAGATAGAGAAGAAGAAGAGAAAACTTGCTGAGAAAATTTCTGCTAAATCGGTGAACAAGAAAGAATAGTTTTCCTCTAGGTCAAAATACCCGCCCTGCCTGCTGATGACCCGATGTGTTCTTAGCCCTTTTATGCTGTTGTCAACCAATTTAGGGCAAATTGTTTATCCATATTATACAATACAATATTTATTTATAATTAGAAAGAAATTTAAAAAAGAAGTAAAAACGTTTATACCTTTTATAAACGTTGTGTTGTGAGTTCTTTATTGCAAAATAAATAACACCAGTTTTTAGAATTTTTAAATTTATAACAATTTTATTTACTTTAACCACACAAAGTTGATACTTCAGAACAATTTACTTAACGTCTTTACTTAACGAGGTTTAATTTTACACTGACTGACTATCCACTCAGACGCTGCCCTATTTATATTTGTCCATTTAAAGTCTAGAAAATTTAAGAATCTTCTACTTCCTTTGTATCAGATTTTGTTGTTGTATGTCTTGGACAGCAGAAATTCAGAGAATATGTTCAAGGAAGTTAATAAACAATTTAAACAATCGACTGCACTTCATATTGAGGTTTTAAAAATTGATACGAGTAGGGAAATATGGCTTAGAAATGCTGGCATCGATACAGCTGAAGTAGAAAAGGACCAAGAAAATAATAAGTACATAATAAGAGAACAAGACAAAATCGGAGCTTATCTTGAATCAGTCCACTCTTTTAAGTAGATTGACACTGATAACAACTTGCACATCGACGTTGACATTTGTTTTTCCAACTTTTTAGGAAAAAATTGAACATGAAACAAATAAATCAACACTTACCACGTTTAACGAAACCAAAAAAGCCAATAACTTAGAGTATCCTTTTGTTGAAGAGTATTTTTTAACAAGAGAGTCAATTCTTTATATATTCCGGGTTAGATAACATCCCCAATTTTATTCTAAAGAACATACCAAAGGAAATAATAATGGAATATTGTACAGTTTTTAACAACATGCCGAATAATTCCTATTTTACTACAGCATGGAAAACTGCGAAAATAGATATTTTGCCTAAATAAGGCAAGGACGCGCGATCCTAGGAATTTTCGGGCAATAAGCTTGCTACCAAATGTAAGTAAAGTCTTTGAAATGTCCGTAAATAATAGCATACTTAAATTTTGCGAGAATAATAAATTAGTTAACGAGACTATTTAGCGTCAAATATTTACTATAATTGGAATAAATCCCTATGCACATGCGCCTGTCTGGCAGACTTCGAAAAAATATAATACTCCATTCTTTGTAACATATTTATTTTCGATCTTTTGCAACAAGTCGATAATATTATTGCTTTCGCCGATGATATTATCTTTTACCATTCCGATAATTAAAATCAAAAAATTAATAATAATTTATAGAATAAATTCAACTGTGTGGAAAAATATGCCATTAACTTGAAAATGAAAAAAAAAAATTGAAAAATGCGAAACTATTCTTTTTCGGCCACCTGTGGGAAAATGTAATTACAATATTAGAAAAAATTGGAAGGACTTCGGAATAAAATCCTATTCTTATAATAATATTCCAAATTAAGTTAAGTATCTGAGTATTCATCTCGATAAATTTTTATAGTTCCACAATCAAATCAACATTCAAATTTCAAAGGCAAGAAATGCCTTTTTCATCTATAAAAAACTTTTTTTTTCACGATATATTTGGTTGCCAAATTTTGTTTAATATTTCTCCCGCTTACATGGAAAAAATTCGACTCTTTGAAAGAAAATGCTTAAGACCATGTACGTCTCTTTCGAGTAGACAATTTCATAAATATTTAATTAGAAACCACATTTTGAGAAGCTCTAATTGCAGAGAAAATAACTTAATAATGGCTCCATACTACGTGAATGGGGAATATATAGACAAAACACTCCAAAACGGATATGTCCCACCTGAGGCCTTCTTGCACCTAGATAGTCAAGGTTTTATGCAAAATGAAACAGGTATTCCTATATTCTACTACATATATAGACGATCCACTCAAAAAGCAATATTTTGCAAGCAATTAACTATAGGAAATAAAAGATTTGATACAAGCCTGTATTTCAGAGATAAAAATATACTTCCAAACATGAATGTAAATAAATACTGGTGGCTAACATGAAAGGTTATCTACAAATCCCCCCCTTTATCATATAAGTATTATCATTTTATTCTTAACTAAATATGTAAGTAATTTTTTTAAACTTTTCTGTTACATAATATTTTTATAATGGCACCATTCTGGTTTATATATTATATAATTTTCTTAAAAAGAATTAATATTGTTAATGGAAAATATACTAGAGAGCTCAAATAATGGACTGTGTACAGAAAGAAAAAAATTACTACAGTTTGTTTATTTATAGTTTAATTATTAAAAATATTGCCAAATAAACATTGTTGTTGTATGTCGTTTATTTGATGTATAGGCGCCTGTATGTCTGTGTGTGTATTTTTGTTTTTGTTTCTATGCTGATAAGGTTTCTGCTTGGGATTTATTTCAAAATATTTGTTGTTGTCTTTTGTAGAAAAGGTTTCTTAGAAAAGTACGCAGATGGTAAACAGCATGCATGTTTGTCGTTGTCAAATTTGTTTTTGTCTTGGATGCCACGCAGTTAGTAAACAGCATAACAAATTGTTGTTGTTTGTGTATAAAATTTCTGTGCAGTTTCTAACCAGTAGTTTGCTTTATTGCTTAATTATTTTATTTTAAAACTTAAGCAAGACACATCCGTAACAATATATTTAATTTAAAAATACAACGTTCTTTACTTCAATTTTAAACTTCATGTTAGCTGGGATACTTCTTTCGAAAAAAAACAACTTAAAAATTTTAACTTAAAACTATTGAGCGAGTATCAATTCTTTAATCTACCAAAATGCAAAACTTTATACATAATTATAAAATTATGTGAGAAAGGAAAATAATGTTAAAAGAGAAGTAAATATTTAAGAGAGTTTCTATTTCTAAAGAGCCATCATTTGGAATGACTTGTTTTTGAAATGGTTGTTAATTTAAACAAAATTGTTGTACTCTTCACTTACACGATAATTATCCCACGATGTCAGACAGGAATATGTGGACGTTAATGATGATTATCACTTTTTGTTAAGAAAGGTTGTTATTTTGTAATTAAATTAGACGTTAGGATTTTCAGTAGAGAAATTTTGCATTTTTAATGTAAAAGAATATTTTTTTGTTTGGAAAAATTTAACAAAATTTGTTATTGTTTTATTAGTAGTTTGAAAAAGTTTTTATTTTAAATTCTCCGTGATCTATGAACTATTGGGGTGGTTTTGAGGTGAAGTGTTTCCTGTTTTTAAAATTTGCAAGGAGGTGTTAGCGATAAGTTTTACTTCATAAGCAGGTAAAATTTAATTATAACGTGATTAACTTGGTAATAAATTTTAATGCATAAAAAAAATCGAGAATAAACGTTCGTTAAGTAAGATAGTTAGTTTTATTAAAGAAGTTGGACACTAGACCAGTAGCATTTAAACGATGAGACCAAGAGTTGAGATATAGGAGATAAGGTACGGCGTATTTTACTTTAGATCAGTAGGTTGAATCGCTGTTCGGGGAATCGTCATTAATAGATGGAAATTAGTGGAAAGGGAAAATTTTCTGGTTGATAAGTTGTATATTTAACAAATTGCCGCTATCTCCCCTAAAACCACCGTATGCCAAGCCTTTCCAAAATCATAATAACGTTCGGTCCTTAAAATGTCATATGTTGCATTTCATTTGGGTTAGCTCCAAACCAGTTTCCACATGGAAATAAGCTTCAGGCGTTGAAAAATATGTATGTAGTTTGTTCAGCAAGCCAATTTCCTCTTACGCCTTCACAATAAACAACACTCAAAATTAAAATTACTAAATGATATTTCTATATCGTAAAAACAATGAACCAATTACTTAATTTGATAATTTTTTTTTATGCCGTAATCAATTTTAAACCTTCATTTCTTAGTTTGTCACCTTATCTATTCATTTGTTACTAAAATACATAAAATGCCAAAAATACAGTCACTTATTTTCTAATGCATATTCAATTACTCTATTTGTTGTAACCTGTGGAGTAATTTTCGAGAGCCAGTTTAATGTTCCTTAACCCGAGATTAACCTATTTTTCTTTTTCTTACAAAACTTATAATGTTCTAATGTTATTTAACTTGTATTTCTTTATAACCTTTCAAAAAGAGAGGGAACATCTTTAAGGTTTAAAAAACTGATAAGACATATAAATTATATATTTATACACAATTTCCAGTCATATATATATATATATTTTGATATCATTATATATGGAAAGCTTAAACTTGGAACAACAAATCTTGGTATTTACTAAAACATGGCTTAGCGACAACTTTTTAAATTTCGAAATACTTTGTAATAAATTCAATATCTTTCGTCGTGATCGTGGCAGGAAAACTACTGGAGGTGGAGTCTTTATTGCAGTTTCCAGCAGTTTGTCATCTGAACTTGTTGTAACTGACTCAGTTTTTGATATTGAATTTATATCTGTATTGATAAAAAAACAGTAATAAACGAATTTTTATAACATGTTCTTATTTGCCGCCATCTTCTCCAATGCGAATATATAATCTACACGCCGAATCCATTAAATCTCCGTCAGCATTTACTGATGATTTAATTTTTGTTTTTGGAGCTTTTAATGTACCATCAATATCGTGGAACTATTTACAGGTAGAGAAATTTTTTGTTCAAACTACGCTTGGTTCTAATAGTGCGGAATTTTTTGATATATTATTCGATTTGGATTTATACCAACTGAATGGTATCACAAATAGTTCCTCAAGGTTATTGGACTTAATTTTCGACAATGATGTTACCAATTGGTTTATTAGGCGCACCTTACCCATAATAACACCCGAGGATATCTACCATCTTACTATCGAAATATTGCTTTCAACTCCAAACAAATCTGTTGTGCTTTCATATATAAAGACATTCTCAGTTTATTAAATAAACTCTTAATGGATACTAACTGGAATAACATATTATCTTGCGCCGATATGGATCAAATGACTAAGGCATTCTACCATAAGATTTATTCATTTATAGATCTGTGTATTCCAAAAACAATAACCAAGCAAAATGTTCGAGCTCCTTGGAACAATAAGCAATTATATTACGCTAAAAATAGGAAGAACAGACTATATAAAAAATTTTTCTACTGATTATTTAAGGTATTCTACATACTCTTAGCTTAATAAACTATTTTATAATATATATATATATACATATATATATATATATATATATATATATATATATATATATATATATATATATATATATATATATATATATATACATATATAGATACTTTAAAGCAGGATTCCCTTCTGCTTTAAAGTTTCAACAAACCGAATCTAGTGATGAAATTGTTGTAAGTAATTTTTTCGCCGATTTTTTCTCGACAATTTACTCAGTTGCAGATTACGATGAATGTTTTAAGTACCCATTTAATATTGCAGAATCTCAGACATCTCTAGCAATATTTTGATAAATTGTGCTGATAGTATTTCCATCCCTTTCGAAATTTGGTTAATCCGTCAATACAATGTGGTATTTTTCCTGAAATCTGGAAGGATTCCTTTATTATTCCTTTTTTTAAATCAGGAAACAAGTCTGATATTTTCAATTACCGTAGTATTGCAAAATTAAGTACTATACCCAAATTATTCGAAAAATGTATCACCGAATATTTATCATATCACATACATCAAATTTGATAACCCATAATCAACATGGATTCGAAAGAGATGCTCTAGCACAACAAATCTTTTACATTTTTCAACAATCATACATCGTGGATTTTTATAAAAACAACAAACTGATGTAAAATACACTGATTTCAAATGGATTTACTCTAATCTAACAAATAGAAAACAAATGATCCGTTTTAATAATTCCTGCTCTAGATGTACAGGGTTCTATGTGGGGTACCACAGGGAAGCTACCTTGGACTGCTTCTTTGTTTGTTATTTATTAATGGTTTGGCTGATGTCATTCATTCATCCAATATTTTGATGTCTGCGGACGTAATAAAAGTTTTTCTTAGTTACAGTCAAGTAACGGACCAGCAACGCCTCCTAGGTGACCTTAATTCGCTTCACAACTGGTATAAAATAAATCGTATGGAGCTAAATCTTAAGAAATGTAAATATATGTACTTTGCTAGAAAGAAACCGATAACTGCATGCTACTTTATCGATGACCATCATTTGGTAGAGGTTGATAAAATATTAGGTCTTGGATTGCTACTTGACTCTAAACCCCATTTTATTGCACATATTAATTTGACAGCAAACAAAGCTAGAGATGCACTTGGATTTGTAAAACGTTGGGCTTAAGAGTTTGATAATCCATACGTTACCAAAAGCCTTTATATGTTCCTTGTCAGGCCTCTTCTGGAGTGGGATACATCATTTGGAAATAAATAAAAAATATTCAGATGTTCTCGAATCTGTTCAAAAACAATTCCTGCTTTTTTGCCTCCGTGGTTTTAACTTTAACCCATTGGACTTACCTACCTATTCAGCTAGACTGTCTCGTATCAAGCTACCAACTGTAAGGAGTCGCAGAACAGCACTTAACATTTCGTTCATTTTAATCATTTTAATCATAGCGTGATTAATGGTGATGTTTTTACTCATTCAATTAATAACAGAATTACTCTAAATGTACCACAATGCCCTACACGACATTTTATACCTTTAGCGGTGGAATTCTATCGAGCAAATTATGCTAACGCGGACACTTTTAGGAGAATTTGTGCAGATTTTCATAAATATTATAATTTCATTGATTTCAATTTGTAACTAAACGCAATTAGAAATAACTTATTAGTTTACTTGAACAACTAGTTGTTTGCATTTATGTACATTTTTATTCAACGATTTTTTTTATTGTATGTATGTTTAATTTAAGCAAATTTTTATGTTATGTAAAGTTTTTTTATTATTGTATGTGTTTTAATTTAAAATAATTTTTATACTGTAATTTTCGTAGACAATTAATAATAAATAAAAATTATTTGATTAAGATTTTTATTCGACCTTTTTAAGTATTAATCTTTATAAAGGTCTTTTTAAGTAAATTTAACAGGTATATTTTCAATATTTCGCTATCCCTTGAAAAGCTTCTTTAGGAAATTAATTTTTATAAAATCAAAAATTATTAACAATTTCAAAAAAGTTTTAGAAAATAATTGACAAAAACATATCAAATAATTTTCTTCATACACTTACATACACAATTAAAATTTCAAATACTTAAACATACAAAAACAAGGAAACGGAAATTAAATAACAAATTCTGTCTTATGAAATAATTACAACAAATTATGCGTCTTTATTATGCGTATATCTACAAAAGGAGGGCCTCCCTATGGGCTCCCTAGCATCACCAATTATATCTGATATTGTGATGGAGGAATTACTAAATTCATGTAGAACCGAAGATTATCACAAAATATGTAGATGATTTATTTTGCATAACTTCGGAAGATACAGTGGATGATATTTTGTCAGAATTTAATAGTTCTCATTCGGATATTAAATTTACGATTGAAAGAAAGTTATAATCTAAATTTCCATATTTAGATATATTGATAATAAGAAAGGGAAATAAGTAAGTGTTTGATTGGTGTAAGAAACCAACATCTTCTGGAAGAATTGTTAATTTTTATTCTACACATCCGAGAAAAATGATAGACTAGACTAGATAGAATATGATAGACAGAATATTGACTATAACTGATAGAAGATTTCATTTGAAGAATAAGGACACAATAAGACATATACTTAATGACAATGATTTTCTCGTAGAATTAACTAACCGATCAATTAGACAATAGGGTAATCATAGACATAATTTAGGAAATACTACGGCAGAACTAAGAATTTATAAATCATTAACTTATGTTTCTGGAATATCAGAAAGATTAAATTATATGACACTATAGATATATAATTGCACACAAAACATATAACACATCAAAAAAATTATTTAGCAGCATGAAGTATACAGGATACCATGTGGAGGAAATGACCAGGAGAACTGTGACAAAGTTTATATTGGAACAACAAAAAATAAACTTAAAACAAGATTAGTTGGTCATAAATGTGACCAAAAATATAGGGATACATCAACACAGAAGACATCCTTATCTTCATTTTGTAAGAAATATAACCATTATCCAAAGTTTGAGCAAGCATCAATATTAGATATAAAAAAACTGTAAGAAAAGTTATATGTAAGAAATGTTAGAAATTGTTAATGTACCAAATGTAAAGAGGATAAATTTCAAAACAGATACAGACAATTTAGCGCAGAATTATAGGTACTTAATTAAAAAGACACATAATTTGTTATAATTATTTCATAAGAGAGATTTTGTTATTTAATTTCTGTTTCCTTGTTTGTGTATGTTTAAATATTTGAAATTTTATTTTTGTATGTATGTTTGTATGAAGAAAATTATTTTATATGTTTTTGTCAATTGTTTTCAAAAACTTTAAGAATTTTTGTTTTTATAAAAATTAATTTCCTGGAGAAGCTTTCAAAGGGAAAGTGAAATATAGAAAATATACGTGTTAAATTTACTTAAAAAGACCATTACAAAGATTAATACTTATTTCATAAAATAATATTTTTTCTTAGGTTATGTTAACCAGAGGAGGAACTGAGGTAACAAAAACTTTATCTATCTATAGAATTATTTCTCAGAGAAAACATGTTACAGAGATAGAAAATACACGATTTCAGCTGAGATAATATGCTGATAGATATCAAGCAAAACAAATGACACGATTATTATTTCGTTGACAAACATTTTAAACTATTGTTGATGTAAAATTTAGTTTAAACAGTTGTTTTAAATTTTTAAAAATTTTACCTATCACGTAATGAACATAGATAATTTCAAAATCACCATACGTACTGTTAAATTTCATCTTAATATCCTGCTCTATTGGTACCGTCCCTAAGTGTTTGACTTTAAGCAGGTACAATAAGCTGCAGTTACACGGGATGCATAATCTGCTTTGGATTTCTTCTTATCTGAAGGACCAAATGTTGGTTTGATTGTGGCTTCTAAAACCACAGCTTAAAAAAATACAACTTTTTTCTTTGGTTGCTTTATTAAAAGCTCTGCCTTCAATGACTAATTAATTATAAATATCAATAATATCTATGAATGTTACATAAAAAATACAAGAGAGAAAATGGATTTTACATGCTCGTATAAACATTTTAAGTTCATATATCTACGTCACCTGCTTGTAGAGTAACGGTTAAACATTCTAACTACAAAGAACTTTTTAAATTCCGACGATTATAGGACAAATACCTGGACCAGAAATATAAACTCACCAGTACGTAATAGAACGTGGCTTGATAATGATGTATTCACATCGAAAGTGAAAAATAATATAAAAAAAGAATATTTTGAAGTGGACGATGTCGATATTTAGAGAAGACATGAATCGGATTACCGCCATAGTGGGAGTACCACAGCACTAGTAGATTCCAACGGTATAACGCTGTTTGATTTTGTTTCGTCGGTGAATAATATTTTCCATCCGAGATGTTATAGATCATCAATAATTTTGTAGAAAGTTTGCCTATATATTAATGATATTGTTAAAGATTTTTGCTTAACAGAATATTTCCTTAAGATGCCATGGCGGTTTGGAAGGATATTTCACATTCTGCGGCAAAACTTTTTAAATCGACCTTTGGAATTAATTTTATTGTTCGTAAGAGACTTCGTTTTTCAATTGATGGCATGCCCGCTTCGGGAGAACATTTTTATAGGGCACAAAATCAATATAAAGGAAGTGTGTAGTCAACTATGGAAATTATGATTGGACGAGGTATATTCATAATTGATGACATGTGCATTTGAAAAAGCATAGAAGTTAAAAATGTTATTATATTCAATTTATTTCAGATACTTTTTCTTGTTATCGAATACGGCAGAAAGGATTTTTCGTTGATCCATAAGTTATATTACAAGGTTTTTATATTATAGATTTAAAATCTGACAATTATGTTTTCAAAAAATGTTAACACCTTAGAGAAACCGAGAGTCATCGATTTCATTGTGTTTGCTGAATATAATAACTTCGTCAGCGTATATAGGAATAGTTAATATATTTTTGCTTTGAAAGAATAGTAGTGAGTTCTTCGAAAGCACCACTGAAAGAGGTGCACCTTGAGGGATCCCAAAGGTAGCATTAAGGAGAAGTAATTTTTTGCTCTTACCTAAAGGGTTTAGGGTTAAACAGAAACTCTTTAACGAATACGTTATGATTCTAATTATTGTAAAATAATGTAGGTAACGATTTATCAAAAGCTCTTTTGAAAGCGTTTGACAACATGCCCACATGATTTTTGTTTGATAGCGCTATGCAAATATCGTGTTTCTCATAAAAGCTACTTGATTGAGAGATATAAAATTATTTTTTTAAGGAACCATATTTAACGGATGCGTAGTGGGTTACATGACACTGAAAGTGGCGATTAATTCATGGGAGCCAAAATTTAAATTTTTTTTGAATTTTTTTTTTCAAATCGTTAAATATATATAAATTGGCATATTTTGAAAACAAGATACCGGAAAAAATTTTTTTTATGATTTTATAGACATTTTTGTTTTTCGGAAAATTATGGTTTGTTTCAGAGTATTCGCCGCAATTTTGAAATGGAAAGTGATTTTTCTAAAGAATGAGAAACAAACGAAAGCTTATATTGTCTTCTTTCTAAAAAATAAATATATATTTTGCATAAATATGTACATAAGTTTAATTTAAAGTCTGAATTTGGATTTTAAAAGATTTCGAGAACTTTTTTAAAAAAGTAACGAAATAAATTTTTTGATAATTTTTATAGTTTTTTAAACAATCTTTTTTTTTTTTTTTTTTTTTTTTGTTTTCAAATATATAAAAAATTTTTTCCTGAAGAAGCTTTCCAAAGGAAAGCGAAATATTGAAGAGAAAAAATATATAAAAAAAGATCTTAAAAAAGAAAAAAGATATTTATTCGAAATAAATTTTTATCTTTTAGTAATTAATTTTAAGCACAAGGTCTTATTTAATAAAAACTTTTTTAAAAAACTTTATTTTTTATTATATAATAAAAAATAAAGTTTTTAAATTAATTAAAATTAATTACTAAAAAATATAAAAAAAAGGTCAAAAAATTATAACTATTATATAATAAATTTTTATAATTTTTTTTGTTTATCAATAATTGTCATACACTTAAAAAGAATCCATATTAAACAAAAAATATAGGTCTGTTTGGGAACGTTTTTTCAATTTTGTGGAAACTGGGCTTAATTTACAAATTTTATTGTATTTTCAAATTAGCAAGCTATAAATGATTAAAAAAAAAATTGAAAGAAAAGTATATTTAATGTATAATTAAAATATATTTTTTCTAGAATCTCTTAAAGCCATTTGTGTAGCATAAGCCAAAACAGATAAAGAAGTACTTTCTCTAATGCTTCTACTTTCCTTCGCTTTTGACTTTTCATAACTCTCTCTAATGAAACTTTCTTACGACCTCGTTTACTTGTTGGTGGGACAAAAGATATAGAAGTACCTAGCCATTCCTTTCATTGTTCCTTTCACTTTTGCTATAAGGGATTTTGAAGTCGGAAGCAAAGTTTTTAAATCTTTGTTCAAAATCAGTCATATTGGTGGGGTTTATTCGTTTAATTATTTTCGTTTTTAATATGCTGATGTTATGTACTGCAATATTTTTCATAAAATTATAAAGCTCACGGCGAGGGCTATAGGCAATATTGGCGCTTGTCCCTGAAATAGATTATATTATTTTTTAAAATAATTTAAATGTTTTATTTGTTTATCCAATACCGATTACTTTATTTGAAGTTTAACACTATAAACATTTCTTTTAAAGCAACAAATATTAATATTAAAACTCAACATAATAATTATATAAATTTTCGTTATAATGTTTTTTTTTTTAATTTAACACTCTCGTGAATGAAGATGACTGAAATGTTCACGCACCTTTCTCTATTGAAATTTAAATTATCCGACAACAATAACAACAATAGTAAACGCTGAACGAATGACTATAGCAAAACAAAATACACGTAAGTTTTGTTAAATGACTTTGAAAAAACACGACTTCAAACAGAAAAATTTAATAGCAAAAAATGGAGCAACAACACCGCAAATTTTCTTTCTTGTATAATCAAGCTAAGATTTCATACTTTTATAAAATATATAATTCAAACCTTAGCTAACTTAGAAGTTATGGTTCACGAAACATTAAAAATAGGCCAATTTTAGACCTTTTTTAAAAAAAATATTTTCACGCATATTTTCAAAAACACTACATCATTTGTATACATTTAAATACTTGAAGTTGAAGGTACCACTCTTAAAATAACACTTTATTAACGTTACGTTACGTTACGAAATTACGGACTCGTTTAATGCAGAATTTAACTTTATTCGCTTTTTAAAAAAATTTCAAAAAATTTGTAACTTTGACAGCTTGAAAATTTACATAGTGATGTAAAATTTTATCTGGTTTTATCCGATACCATATATTAATACAAAAACTTAATTTAAAAAATTCAATTAAGCGTCATTTTCGACCCATTTTAACCCACAGTGGGATGGGGATAAATTGATTTGTGCTCTTCAACCTCATAAATATCTTTATAAGGTTTTGGTGTAGGTATTATAACGACCGTTTTCCAAGCTTGAGTATACGTTGAATAGGTAGAGTTTTGTAGCAGAATTAACGCTTGTGAAAGTAAGGTGTTTTAGCATTCCATATGAAATTCTATCATTACATTTGCCTTTACATGACTGATAACCTTTAGTGGTTGAATTTTATGTGAATGAATATTGACGGAAGTAACGGTGTAATGGTATGTTGTAAAAGAAACTTGTTGAGAAACTTTAATCAGCAAATAAGTCAGATAATATTTTGCGAAAGATTTACCTATGGCATAACTAACGTAACCAAATCGGAACCACTCTTAATATATTTACCAGTTACCTGTCACTCCACACACGATGTAGCAGGACATAAGGATTAACATTTGATGTAAATTTCTCAATACATTCCGCTTTATTTTTCTTAAAAGCACATTTGAATATAGGTAAAGTTTTTATACAGGATTAAGTTAATGTTGGTTCTATTACGTTATCCAAATTTCAGTTCCACCATACAACACGTAGACTGGGGGATATATATTGGAAATAATAAAAGTGATTGTGACCTCACTGGTGCAACTATGGCAAGTACCACGAGGTAATAGTTAGTGTATCCATTCCACCTTGCCGGTGTTGCTAAAAACGAGTATTGTTTTATTATTATTTTCAGCTACAGTAGAAATTGTTTTTGGACTAGAAGGTACAACTACTTTTTTTTTAATTTCTAAATTGTTGTTCTGCTATGGAGTTGTTATTTAAATTATATGTTCTGCATTTAGTTCTTTGATCGTATTGTTATTAGTTTATTTTGCGTTTAAAGAATAGGACTTTGTAATGGCTTTGTTAATGCAAATGCGGTTTGTTTTTCTTTTGCTACTTTAAAAAACATTTTTTTCTGACTTTGTTGTCGAAACATTTTACATTCTCTTAAAGATGATGGATGATGTTCAGAGCAGTTACCGCATAAATTGCACTACCTTCTGATGGTATTTGAGCGGTTAAAGCATATATTTCACGTTTCAGTGTATTCTCTCCCGCACAGGGGCACCCGCTAAAACAGAGTTGCGTTTGTCCTCCAGGTAGAAAGGCCCAATATCGCTTGACAGTAAATAATTAACTGTCCGAACGCAAACTTTTGTTGATCACAGGAATTAAAAGTCATATTAAGAGCCAATAAAAACAATAAATGGAATAAAAAACTATGTACTGTAACCGACCAGTTTGTGTAATCTACACATAAGCAGAGTACCAAACAGTCTTAATTGTAAACACATCTGAATATAAAAGGTGTTTAACCCATTTGGCGCCGGTGTACTCATTTGAGTACAGCTAAACATTTGCAAAAATTTCAAAAGTTTGAAAATTTTTGTGCATTTTTTTGCATTTGTATATAAAAAGAGACCTGTACCCCTTTAAAAAAATATAAAAAATTGGTTAGATACATATTAACTCTCAAAAAATGCACTGTTAAATAGACACAAAGTTGATGTGTCGAGATAAGCTCAGACTTTTCCCTTTTTCAGCTTTTACTATATTGCTAATTTCTTTTCTATTTTATTTTTCTGAAAAAGAACATTTCATTTGATAAAATAAGCATAACATAAATTATCTGCTAGCTATTTCTACAAAGTTGTCGTACTTTAAATACTACTGTACTCAATTGAGTACAGCGGCAGAATCCATATACAAATTGTGGCAACACTGCTACAGAAATATTAAAGCATACTTATAGGTTTATCTACATGTGTAAGAAGGGGATTCCCAAAATATGAAAGTATCAATGCTACTCGTTGTGTGTGCTTCGAATAAAGTCATTAAGTGTTGAAAGTTAGCATCGTTAAGTTGTGTTGTGGTTATAAGTTTAGAGTTCAAAAGAATATGATGAGTACTAAACATTTTAAAGCTCGTAATGATTTCAAGGGATTACAAGAAGCTGTTAACGGAATATTGGAAGATAGTGATAACGATTCGTTACATGATTTCGCTATTATTCCGCCGGAACCGAGTTTTTTGACAGATGAAGAAGAAGGTTGTGATGAGGACATGGTAGCTGACAACTTACCGAGAGATGTGCCAGGTAGCATTGAGGTATTTAGGCGACACAATAATACCATTTTAACTGATGATAACGATAGTAGCGATGACGAACCGTTGGCCGAAAAGATAAAAAGAAGGCGCAATCATCTACCAGTTTGGCGTAAGTGCTCACCAACATACTCTTCCACATCTCTGGTATCGACTGATGTGCTTGCCAAACAAGAAAATGTAAAGAAGTTGCTTGGTAATCTCAACCCAGTACAAGTATTCGAGAAAATATTTGATGAAGAAGTGGCTAGTTTGATTATCAGCAATACAAATTTATATGCTAGTCAAAATAATAGGCATAACTTCCAACTGGACCCCGTCGACTTAAAAAAATTTATAGGTGTACTGATACTATCTGGATATAACAAATTACCCAGAGAGGATTTATACTGGTCCTACGATGAAGATGTTGGCATGGAAATGGTATCAAAATCACTGCCTAGACAAAGATATCGTGATATCAAAAAGAACATTCATCTTGCGGACAATAGCGAAGCTGGCACCACCAGGGACAAAATGTTTAAAACTCGTCCATTAGCAAATGTTGTAATGAAAAAATTTCTTCAGTGGGGAGTGTTGCACCAACACATTTCAATTGATGAGTCGATGGTAAAATATTTTGGACATCACCCTGCTAAGCAGTTTATACGTGGAAAACCAGTGCGATTTGGCTTTAAGAACTGGGTAGCAGCCAGTTCGAACGGATATTGCTACACTTTTGATTTTTACTGTGGAAAATCGGAGGAAAATTACACTGATCCCTTAGGGTCAAGAGTAGTAAAAAAGTTGCTTGAAAAAATGGAGACTGACCCAGCATCGCATGAAGTATTTTTCGATAACTTTTTTACTAATTATAATCTCATGGTGGAACTCAAGGAAAGGGGATTTCGTGCGACTGGAACAATTAGAGAGAACAGAACTAAAAAGTGTCCATTGAAAAGCAGTAAAGACATGAAAAAAGAAGTGCGAGCCTCCTATGACTATAGGTTTGACAAGCAAAATGAAGTTCTTTTGGTAAAATGGAAAGACAACAGCATATGTACAATGGCAACAAATTATGACACAATTGAGCCATTAGGAGCTGTAAAACGTTGGTCTGCTATACAACGACAAAAAATTGATGTCAATATTCCAAAAGTATTTCAGACTTACAATAAACATATGGGAGGAGTAGATGAATTGGACCAGTCCATTTCACTCTATAGAATAGCCATTCGTGGTAAGAAATGGTGGTGGGTATTGTTTACCTATATAATAGATATGGCCATTTCAAATGCTTGGCGATTGTATGTAATGAGTCACAGCGATAGTATGGATCAACTTTTATTTAGGCGTTCCATTGCAAGGTACTACTTACGCCAAAACGTGCAAACTAAAGCTCGCCTTTCATCTTCATTGGTACTAGGGTTACCTCAAGATGGTATAGGTCACTACCCCAGAAAGCTAGAAAAGCAGTTAAGATGTGTTTTATGTCATACAAGAGTTCGCTGGCAATGCAAAAAATGTTTAAAAACGTTATGCATTGACAAAAAATGTTTTGAAGATTTTCACCTATAAGCCGCCGCTGTACTCAATTGAGTACACCCATCCCACTCAGCCTACTTATTATTTTTTAAACTTCTTTCTTTATTTTATATTAATTTTATATACAATGAATTAAAAAACAAAGTTATTTGTTAATTATCGCTTCTAGTTTCATTTTGGCGGTTAATGGGTTAATTACCAAAACATTTGTGTTGACGATTTATTAAACGTCAGCAAAATTTCAACACTTTAATATGATCTTTTTGTTGTTACTTTATTTTACACTGATAGGTGTATTGCATTTTTAACCTATTTTTAATTGTTTTGAGTTTGTTGATATGTTTGTATAAATGTTTATAAATATCATAATTATACTCAAAACATTTATGTTATTACGCTATACTTTCTGATAGCCTGATAATTTTAGTAATAATATATGTAATTAAGTACATATATATATATATATATATATATATATATATATATATATATATATATATATATATATATATATATATATGTGTAAGTACAGAAATAAGAATTTGTGACGACCAAAAGTCGGCAGGCTTGTGTCTGAACCACATAAGTCAATGAATTAAACTGTATACATTTTTCACATTTCTTATTGAATTCCATAATACACTTTTCATATTCTACAATTGCATTTATTGTTTTTTTATTTGTTTAATGTTATTATTGAATAAAATACTAAATTAAAATGTTATTAATTTTAAGACAAAGAATAGCCGTCAAGAAGTGCCACCTATTGAAATGCAGATACATCCGTAAGAAAAACATATCATTAAACACAACCCTAAACCAAAGATTATAGAATTACAAAGATGTTGCACTGCCGTACATTGTTCTGCCACTGCTAAATTATTGATGGGATTTTCTGAAAATCCTCGTGTGTACGACTAATGAGCGAAATTTCATCAACGGAGAGCAAATTACCAAAACATAAATAAGCTCTCAGCAAAAGCAATTCATACTTACGAACATTGTTTATGTGTGTGTGGGTATGTGTGTTTACGTTGTCAATATTATGCCCAACAAACAAAAAGGTTTGCTTTCAGATAAGTGGATATGAACTAATTAAAAATAATATTATGTGATCAAGCCTTTTCTTAGTTCACTAGCATTAATTTCTTTTCACTTTGTAAACAAGAAAAACAAAACATTATTCTAAACTTAGTCTTAAATTGTAAGCTAAAATTATATACTATAAATACGATTAGTAATAAACAATGAAAATCAACGTTGTTATATTGTGGTTGTTGGGCTCTACAAATTCGAGTGGTATTATTGTATACAAAACTAATTGGATCTTCTGTATTGCCGTAGCCAAACCATACAGATTTTTTATTGTAAAAATAAAACAGCATCGACTGTCGACGAACTTTGGAAGCCTTATTAACCAATATTTTCATTAAGGCAGTGTTTGCTACATTTGTTAATTTTTGTTCTTTTAGAAAAATGACAAAAAAGTAAATGATAAGCCCTTCTTCTGGTTACTGCATGTAAATTCCCATAGATCATAAACATGATAATAAAATATAGTTGTAAAAAAGATAATTAGAAAGACATTACTCAAAGCATGATATCAGCACAGAAATATGGGAAAAACTATACATTTATTTAGTTTTAAGTATACCCATCTTTAAGGTATAAGGAATGAAAGTATAAATAGAAGTGTAAATACTTTCATTCAGCAGTTCATATGTAAACGGTTTTTAACTTACATAGTTAAAAAAATAAATAAAATAATGAATAGAACAGAAAAGTTGAGTTAAATAATGCTGTGAAAAATAAAGTTTTCAAAGAAGCAGGCAATAAATGTTCTCTGCCACATTGTAGCAGATCGAAAAGAAAATTTCCTGAAATGAAACTTTTCTGTTTTCCAAACACAAACTCATCATTATTTAAACAATGGCTAAAAAAGTGCAATTTTGAAAAACAGTTTGTGGAAGAAACTACTTCCCTTTTTTTATGTGATAGGCACTTTTCGCCTGATTTAATTGGTAAAAGATATTTACATCGAGGAGCCGTGCCAACATTATACTTAATTGATAGTGCTGAGTCAGAAAGCATTGAAAAAGGCAGCTGCTCTGAAAATGAGAATACCAACGATACATTTTTTTGAAGTTCGTCATGTAAGCGAAAAAGATTCGAATCACCGCCACCTTTATGCTCAAACTGCCTTAAAAGTTTAAAAAATGAAAACTTTTATAGAAAGAAATTTTTCAACATGTTTAAAAGACTTAAGAGTAAAACTCAACAAAATCGATGTATGAAGTCGAAAACTTGAAAAAAGATTGAAGGCATTAGAAGCAAAGTTAAAAGTAAAAGCCTCTCTTGAAAGTGAAATTGATAAACTTGGTATCAATTGTAATGAAAAAACATTCTGCAGAATTCTAATGAAGGGAAGCAGGGGAACGAACGCTCGATGGGAGGATTGTGAAAAGAATTTGTTCAAAGCATTTATTATAGATCAACCTCTACGTACTTGTTCTTGCGTAATATTTTGAAATTGAACCTTCCAAGCAGATATTAAGAATTTGCAGCCAGGAAACAATGTTTGCATATATAATGTTCTTAAGAAAACGATTTTAAAGATGAAACCTCTTGAAAGAGAGTGCATTTTAATATTTGATGAAATATCAATCAGAAGAAATTTACGTTATAATGATTGTGCGGATGTTATAGATGGAGTAGACGAGCGAACAAATGAAATGGGTTCTCAAATTGGTGTTTTCATGATTAGAGGAATTATAGAAAATTGGAAATGTGTGTTAAACTACTTTGTAACTGCTAGTTCCATAAAAGGAGAAATATTGAAAACACTTCTAATATCAAATTTAGATGACCAGTTACATGTGATCAAGGTCCAAAAAATAGGAAATGTTACGACCTATTGGGAGTGTCACCAGAACAGCCTTATTTTCTTTATAACACCAATAAAGTATATATGATGTACCTCATATTTTTAAATCCATTAGAAATGCTTTTATCGAAGGTGACTTTAAAACACCTGATGGAATAGCGCGGTTTGATGTTATTAGAGAAGTTTTTGAACTAGAGCATGGTAAAGTCACAAAAATGACAAAGTTGACAATATCCCATATAAGTCCAACAAATTTTCAGAAAATGCGCGTGGGGTTGGCTGTTCAAACTTTAAGCCGTTCTGTTGCAGATGCAATTCAAACTCTTAACGAAAATCGTAAATTTACAAGGACTTCATCGGAAATAGCCTCTTCTACTTACGTATTTATAAAAAAACTTGATAGTTATTTTGACTGTTTAAATAGTAAATATTTTAGCGATCCTAATCCTCTAAAGCGTGGTTTAAAGCATAATAATAATACTTGAAAGGTATTGCAGGATCTAATAATATATATGCAACAAATTGAATATGTCGGCAATAAAATATTTTCCATCCGCGGTCTTATCCAAACCACCAGGGGCATATTATCTTTAAGTGAAGAAATGTTTCAAGAAAGTTCTAATTTATTCACAATTTTAACTAGCCGGTTTAATCAGGAGCCATTAGAAAACGTATTTTCATATGTTCGCGCCAAAGGCGGACACTGTAAGAGCCTTTCAGTTCACGAATTTAATATCGCAATGGCAAAGCTGATATCTTTAAAAATAAGCCAGTTTACTTCGTCAAAAAATTGTGAAAACGACGATACCATATTCTTACCGGTGGATTTTCAAAGCTCCGCCGAATATAGTGAAACTGTATCAGCTAATAATCAATGTCCACTGATAGATATCGTAGACATATATCAGAATAATGAAGAATATTTTGCTGAAAGTGCCGACTGTTTTAACTCTCCGAATGTATCAATAGAACTTACTTCAAGCCGATATTTCATTGAATACATAGCGCAATGAATATCATGCAGCAAATATAGAATGGATACAGTAAAACCTGCACAAATTCTAACATATCCATCAGAAATGTGTGTCCACACAAAAAAACTATGAAAGTGACTCAGATTTTGGAAGTTTATGTGCACCCGCCAATCAATTTTTCGAAGTTTGTAAGATTCATATAAAAGTTTTTGAAAAGCTTTTTTCTGCCAATAATAATAATGAAAAATATTAAAAAAGACATAGTTCAGCAATGCATAGAATGTACTAATAGTACAATTTATTCCTTTTGGTTTGACGAGAAGAGTGCTTGTTACAATCACAGGCTGGAAATTTTAAATTTGCTTGTAATAATATTACTAAGAAAGCATTCTTCCTGGGAAACTTACCAGTATAAACGAGCACTTATTGAAAAAGTAAAAATTTTAAAACACTAATTTGAATAAAAATTAAAAATCATACAAAATATTTACTATGTTTACATGTCTTTTATTTTACCTCCATTATAATAGATCTTATACCGAAAGTTGTGCGCGGTTGAATTAACTTTAAAAAATAAGTAAATAACAGCATCATGACTTCGGTGTAAACGTAAATTTTTTCATTCATACAACAATAAAGTAAGTATATTTGCCCTACAATAACGAAAGGAATCATGTTCGTTTTCTATTAATGTTGAACATCCACACAAGCTGTATGCTGTGAACATTAATAAAGTTGCTAGTCAACCTAATTCATTTTTAATTTTAAAACAGAATTAAAAACAAAAATATACCTAAAACTATACGCACACCCAAACACAAGTATTAATGGGAAGCATATGTATGCATACATGAACAAACGTGTGTTTCTGTGCATAATGCAAAGACAGTATTCTCTGTTTACCCTTTACACTTTCCCCCCTCGTCCATTGATGCTTAAAATTTTTGTTTATGTAAAATGTTCGCAGTGCAACATCTTTATAATTCTATAATCCTTGCCTAAACAGTCGCAAGCAGCTGACGTTTAATGATATGGGTGTGTATGTGTACCTGGCAGGGACATATAAGAGCGGTATGATTTTGCGGGTATTTTGGGAGAGTTAGCCACGGGCAAGCAACCGGGCAAGACTTCTTTTAAGTAAGTTAGAATTTTATTCAACATAATCAAAATATTCTTGGGGAATAGGTTCAGCTCAGTTAATCAAAGTCAGAATTTTATTCAACTTCAAATTAATTGAGGATACCTAAGGTTTCTGGTAAGGCAGGTTCTGTCGCTGCTTCAACTGGTCAGAATTTTATTCGTCTAGGTGACGGAGCACAGAGCAAGGCCGCACTTTGTTCAGCCAGGCCAGAATTTTATTCGCCCTATCTGAATAGGACGGACAAAGTCGTGGAAAAGGTTAACACCAATTTAGACGTGGAAAGGTTGTTTTAGAATTTTATTTGTGACAACCGCAACTAGTCGAAAATTGGTGGACAGGCAAAATGTTCTGTTCAGGCTGGACAAGAATCTTATTCGCTCCAGTATGAGAAACAGTAGGCTAGTCAGCGGAGAGTAGATGTAGACCTGCGGGAACTCGTGAAGGCAGCGAAACGATGGAATCGTCGTTGGCGTGCTCAATAGTGCAATGAATTATAATTTTAAGCTAAATTTAAGAGTGGACTGTAATAAAAATTAACAGTAAAAAGAAAACGAAAAGTGTCACTTGTGTTATTGGAAATTAAAAATTTGTGTAACGAACCCTGGACGTCGAGAGTGCTATCCCATCGTATCGTGAGAACACGTCATTACAAATTGAGTGATGTCACTCAAACCCAAAATCTAGATTATTTTCATTGTTAGTATGTAAGTCATAGAAATTAAGCATTAAAGACAATTGAATTGGCATCTAATTGAGGAGCTTTAGGATAATTCAATTAATAATTAATTCAATTAAAAAAGCCTTTTTTTATTACATTACAACTTCACAGATTAGCCCAGAATTTGTTAAAAATCGTTTGGATCGAAATGGATGTGCTTTCAAAGAAAATCGAGTTAAATGCAAAAACGTGCGAGTAACGGGAACAAGTTTCCTAACTTAATTTTTAATACAAATTAAAATTTACCAAAAGAATGATAAACGGTAGGTAAACACCAAAAAACTCTAAATTGAAAAAATAAAGGATCATTTTATTTATTTCTTAGTTCTACAAAATATGAAAGCTTTCTTTGCTAAATCGGCAAGTCAAATCGTAGAAATTGTCTCTTAGTTTTCCCCATTTAAATCAGACATATCAAGTACGAAAAGTAGAGTACATAATAAATGGGACTGACGTTTTTTAACAACCTCGGAATAGTGAAAAAACTAAAATAAAAAACCTACATTTATTTTTAGCTTTCCGAAACAGGAAGTAAAAAAAGCTTAGGAAAATTCAGATATTTTGCATTAAAGATACAGGCAAATGATTGTCGCCAGAAATGTTTAACATCAATAGTGACAAATAGCGTTTTTTGGTTTTTCTCAGTTTTTTGTTTAAAAACCTATCATTTGTCATGTCATGTCAGTGTTAACAGCAATTTTTCAATTTAAAAATATATAAATTTATTTAAATACGAATATACACTGTGTGACTAAGTAAATATGTTATTCTTTTCCTATTATTACTATTAAAATGATTTTCTAAATTTTTGCAAACATCCACAATGAAAATGGAACTGAAAATTAATTAACATTTGTAAATTAAACTCTTAGGATAAGTCGTTTTTTCGAATTACTTTTTTGTTATATTAATTTTAAGTTTTTCTCAAGAAAGCATATGGCAACGCTGGGAGCAATACAAAAACAACAACAAAATTGATATATATTTTAAAGTACATTCCTTTTTTATGTGTAACAGCCAAATGTGTATTTTCTTTCCTACTTGTTAATATTTTTTTTATCAATGAATTTTCCTTTCTATTATATTTTTCCGTAAATGAAAAGCAAAAACAAGGCGCACAAAAGTGAAAATGTTTCATTTGTGTTAACAAAGCTTTGCTTGTTAAATGTATTATTCTTTAACAAAAAATGCTAACAAAAATAAAAATATTCCTTTTTGTGTAAATATTAAAAAAAGAAATATTTATGCAGACCCCAAAAATTTTCCGGGTACTGAAAATTTTTACTATTATGTTACTATTCATAGTGATAAAGGTACGAGTATAAAAGAGATATTAAAGGTACTTTTACAGCAGAGTTTCAATATTACTTAAGCTCATGGAAAGTGATATTTATTTTGGCTTATAGTTTAGAAGAGACGAAAATAATAGTGGTGTGTTTACCTTTATTATTATTAGTTATTATATATATATATATATATATATATATATATATATATATGTACGGATAATATAAAAGACCGAAAATACAAAGCTTATAATTATACAATCTTCAAAAAAATGACAACGTTTAAGAACTTTATCACTGTTTAATAACCTTTAACTGTAACAACTTGTGACAACTTTACTTCGCAACTGCCAATCGTCAACTGTGTGCAAATACCAATTCCACTGCCCCAGTATTGCCAGATTGTTTTCTCGTACACTGCCCAAAATATCCTACATATATGTATATATATATATATATATATTGTTCGGAGTGACCAACTTTCACCAGCATCCATAAACCCACAACAAATAATGTATTTGCGGTTTAAAATTAATATTTATTAATATACGTGGCGTGATATTTCTTGGCCGCTGTTCAATTCAAGTGTGTATATAAAAAAAACACGATTAAGCAAATAATTACATAAAGGTACTACAACGAATTCAGAGAGCAGCCAATTGTTAACAGTCTCTCTTCCCGTATCACGTTAAATAAACGGGAATACCAAAACAACTCGACAATTCGCTGCTTTTCAGATTTGATGTCCAGTACTGCAATTTAAGCCGCAGGTCGATGATATACTCCATTGGTGGTTAATACAATTATACTTTTTTATCTGGGTACGGTTTTCCGTCGACCCTCGTCAAATTTGGTTTGTGAACAAACCGGTTTCGGCTGTTTGCCATCTTCAGTGTTCTTTTCGTACTAGTTGCGTTCTATTGTTAGTTGTGTTTATATAGTTCGTGTCTCCCTTCGTGTTATTGCGTTCGTCACTTACTGTCTTTTTTGCCTGCATCTCTCTCTCTCCTTTTTCATTTGTCTCTTTTTACCTAATTTGTCGTCCCTTTTTCATTCGTCTTCTTTCCTAACTAAATCCTTTTACGATCATGCTTGTTGTCCGTTTTTGTTCATGTGTGAACCTATTGGGTTTTTTTCTTTTTTCTTCATGTGACATAATAATCTGTAATTGTACGTTTATGATGTTATGATGTTATGAACATCATAAACGTACAATTACAGATTATTATGTCACATGAAGAAAAAAGAAAAAAACCCAATAGGTTCACACATGAACAAAAACGGACAACAAGCATGATCGTAAAAGGATTTAGTTAGGAAAGAAGACGAATGAAAAAGGGACGACAAATTAGGTAAAAAGAGACAAATGAAAAAGGAGAGAGAGAGATGCAGGCAAAAAAGACAGTAAGTGACGAACGCAATAACACGAAGGGAGACACGAACTATATAAACACAACTAACAATAGAACGCAACTAGTACGAAAAGAACACTGAAGATGGCAAACAGCCGAAACCGGTTTGTTCACAAACCAAATTTGACGAGGGTCGACGGAAAACCGTACCCAAATAAAATTGAAATTAACCCCGTCGGAAAAGCCAAGCACATATCGAACAATTATACTTCGTACTTGGCCATCCTTCGCCCTTATAGTTTCTGTAACTATGCTCTTTGGCCTCCCATGCCCCACCCATGTGTGGACTTGGTGGGGGTATAAATGACCAGCTCATATTCGTGCTTGTAAATTCATTTTGGAGGGATTGAAAATCGATATTCCGATACAATTCCTTTTCCGCTGCTTTTAGATTAGTGACATTATCGCTATACATGTGCAAAGGCACTCCACGTCGTGCAATAAAATTTCTAATTGCAACGACATACGAGTTCATGTCCAGGCTATATGCCATTTCGATGTGTACATTGTAAGACAGGTGAATACGGCTCTGTATCGTTTTTCGCTTCCTCTTCCGGCAGTCACAATAAACGGACTGAACATTCAAAAATACTTTATAAAATACTGACACACGTGCTTCCGGTAATAGTCCCATTTCTGGTGGATTTGGTCGGGAATTTCTTATTTTACACATCATACAATTTTTGCAGACAGTGCTTAGTAGCATGCGCAAGCCTTGGATATGGTATTTTTGAAAAACCTCATTCATGACCGTGTTTGTACTTACGATGGTACCAATCGACTAATAGGTAGGTGATGTGCTGATTTCTTGGTAATATTATAGGGTTTTTAGTTTCTTCTGGGATTACTGTAGCGTTTTCCAAACGGCCACGTAGTTGTAAAATCATGTTTTCGTCAAGAAATGGTGATAGTTTCCGCAATCGACTTGATTTAGGTAAGACATGAAGGATTATTTTGCAGTAATACAATATCATTTGCATTGGTATAAGATTGTGCTAGACGAACCCCAGTATATTTGCTCACTTGTAAGACTGGAATTAGGTCACTAAAAATATTATTTTAAAATAAATAAATATTTTATTTAATTTCTTATCGCTGACTTTTATGCCATTGCACTCAGTTAAAATTGGATATGCTATCCAATTCCAATATTTCATTCTTTGTTGTTGTTGCACCTATCCACTCAATTAGTATAAATATTTTAATGATAATTTAGTTTAAGGTATTCAAGTAAGAACCATTGTTATGATTAAGATCGACGGAACATTTATTTAAAAAAGGTTTGTTAATGATTAATTAGAAATAAAATAAATAATGAATTCATGTAAGAACCATTGATATGATAGGTCGCCAAATCTGCAAAGTTTATCTTTGAAGGGACATAACGCCATTTTGAAATATCTGTTATTTTCTGTATATCGGCAATCCGGAACATAACGAACTGCTTATAACGTCTTGGATCAGATTGTAACCACAGGAGTACAGTTTTGGAATCTATTCAGAAGTGTGTGAATGCAATTTGTAGATCATGACCATTAGAAATGGTAGCAGCTAGTCGAGCTCCTAAAACAGTAGCAAGTAGTTCCATCCGAGGAATGGAAACAGATCGTAGAGGTGCTACCTTTGTCTTAGACGCCACCAACGAAGTTTCTATCTTATTTTGGCTTTGTATACGAATGTAAGCCACAGCAGCATACGCGTTATCGCTTGCGTCCACAAATACGACATATGATACAGAGACTTAAAATAATTCCACTTTCTTCAGATAAGTACAACAAAGAACTCGATACAATTAACACCATAGCTAAAAATAACAGCAAGAAACCCACTACTATCAACAAACTTTTTAGACAATACAACACCAAAAAACATGAATAAAGAAGACAAAGAGACAACCGATAAAATACGACACATTTTTACTTACACAGGACCAGAAATATATAGACTATCTAACCTTTTTCACAAAGAAGGTTTACTCATAGCATTATAAACCTGCAACACTCTGAGATATAATCTCAGTATATCGACAGAAACAACTGTAAAATTTAATTCCAGCGGAGTATACAGACTTACTTGTACCTGCAAACATTTTTATATAGAGCAAACTGGACGAATACTACAAACAAAATTTACAGAACCCATACGCTCAAACGAAAAAGAGTACACTCCAACTTTGCATTACACCTTGACACTCACGCACACACAACAAGGACACATCCTGGCAAAAAAGGACGAAGAGTAGAGATTCTTGAAAACATGGAAATCCACAAAACAAACAGTGATATTAAAAACGAGCAAGCAAAAACGACTTCAGATACAATTTTCACACCACTAAAACGACTCGTACACTCGAACAAACGAAAAACACCCTCAGACGGACACACGTACCTAGATAATAATAAAAGACGGAGATATTGAAAATTAGCCTCGCATAAAGTGCCAGGTGGCTGGCATTCTACCTACATGAGTAGATACGACCTTACCTTGCTACCTAAACAAGAACACTGACTCATCCGTACAGATTAGAACACATCTTGAAAATGATGTCTTTACAGCCAGAACAGACTGGAAATAATGACAACAGAAATTAGCTATTTACGTCTAAAAAGCAAAACCAATTATGCCTTTGCGGTGCCACCTTCATGTCAACACTAACCAATGTGGCCACAAAATATTGGTTATCATAGTTTAGTATCGCAGATAATTCACGTTGATGAAGTTTCTTCGTTAATTTTCCGAAAATTGCGGCCGGTGATACTACCTGAACACAATCAGCCAATTCACAAACGTTTAACGCAAACAGTGGTAGATCGGCTTTGATTCTTTAACGAGTTGAACTTTATTAGCGTGAAGTGCCTCTAGTTGTGCCCAATTGTTATTTACGTCAACGGCTCATTCTCTACAAGTTGCTCGAATTTTACGACGTGATACTGTGAAATTTTCGCTATTTGGATAGTAAATTTTTACAATTAGAATTCCTTGCCCAAGAGTGCAGTGTTCCACGCTCGAATGAGAATTATACCTTATTTCCTGACATTTAATCATTTGACAGACAATTTACCTCTTCCCTTAAAATTTGGCCTTTGTTATACTCTTTAGCAGCATATCAATGCCAAGTTTTAAAATTTATAACAATTTTATCTTTAGCACGCACAGATAAAATATGTGAAATCTATCGAATTTGTCGCATTGGTGGATTTATGTCATGGATTTATTTATTGTATAGATTTTATTTTTAAAGTATTGAACTACCTTCTAGTATTTAAATCTTATTAGGTCCAGCTAGCGTTAAAAAGAATATTACATAATCATAATAAGTTACAGATATTAGAACTAACTTTTTGGGTTTCGACGGAGGAAATGATGTCCATACTTCTGAGGCTAGCAAAGCCACAATCGTTTAATATATTGTGGCACAGGGGTTTGGGATATGATTCTTTGTGTACCATTTTGCAAGGTTTCGAAAAATAAAAATTTTAGGGTTTCGAAGAACATTCCTAGAATTTGCTTCAGTTTTCAAGGGAAGCACTATGCCATAACTGTATTTTATAACACCGCATTATAAAATAAAAGTGTGCATTCAGAGGAAGTGCAGAATTTTTACTAATGAACCACCTCATTAGTAAACTGTTAAACAGAAGTGACATTTAGAAACATTTTTTCCAGGTAAATATACTTGTAAGAAAGCTATATAAAAAGCAAGAATTTGATGGGCATATTATCCGTAATTCTGCTATATTCATTTATTATAAACTATATCCGTAAATTGTTTTAAAGTGTAAATTGGTTTACAGTAAGAAAAAGATGGCTGATGAGTTAAAAAATCTATATTGAATTTAGTCAGTAGCTTCGATGGCAGTAACAAAAAACTGCAATTAAAAAGATAGATATTCTCACCTTTAGCTTTCCAGTTTTTTTTTAGTTAAAAAAATAATTTTAAAACAAACTAATTCTAAATTTGTATTCCACAAAAAACCCAAGTATCAGTAGCATACTTGCATTTAACGAAAACTTTTAATGAAGAAAGAAAGGGCGCCTAAATAATAGTAAAATATTGTACATGAAACTTAAATTAGTGCTGATTTGAATTTCCTATATTTTTTTTATAATACGCAACAAATTTTTTTTTGTCTTTTTTCAATATTTCTTTGCTAAGTTTTTAAGTTTTAAAGAATTCAGCGTGCTTGCCGATACAGCATGTCACCGAAAAATTTTTTGCTAAACACTTCTAGATAGGCTGTGGGACCGACTCCACATTTGCTTTCGTCCAGAAAACATAACCATAATGCTGTTGCTTGTTGTAAGTGTAACGAAAGTTTTAAAGATTGTCTTATAAAATCCAAAAACTGTATTAGAGAAATAAAAGAGATATTATAGAAAAATAAATATCTCAAAAATTTTCTTAATATATGATATTATTTTCCGAAAACTTTCGAGTTGTTTGAAAATATTTGAATTCCCTATAATTTTTAAGTTACACAAATAGAGATGATAATCTCACAAGGGATTTTTCAAAGTATTTCGATATTTCAAGTTTTTATTCAACGAACAGTATAAAAACAGTATAAGAAACAGTATAAAAAATAAAAATTATTTGAAAAATTATTTGAGGTAATATTTAAAAAAATAAAGCTTGAGCAAGAGTATTAAAAAGGATAGCTAATCTGACAATACCCAGCAATCGGTTTACGTTTAGATTAGCCTACGCTTAATAATTTTAAGATTTTGTTTTATTGAATATTTACTGACAGCTTTAAGCAATAACCAACACAAATATTTTTCTTTTTCAAACCCATCTATTAATACAAATGGTAGATACCTTCTTTAAGGATCAATTAGTCATTTTTTAAATGAAAGAAATTTTTCTAATAGAACTTAACATAACTCACTAATATTAAAATTGTGTTTAAATGAAGTAGAAATTCAATACGTTATAAATTGAGGTGCAAAAATGAAGCAAAACGAAACTATTAACTAATATAAGAAGCCTTATTTTTGTTAGGCAAACATGTGGGGCTCATGTGGCAACTACCATAAAAAATGGCAAGGAATGAAAACAAATTGGCTGTCTGGTTGCACGAAAACACTAGACATATAGGTCGACTGTCGGAAGCATTTCATGTAAAATGCAAAACAACTACCGAGCGAAAATAGTAAGCTGGGAATAAATTATAACCCTTACCAGAATTTAAAGCATATGAACATCGGGTATTTTTTATAGAGATACAGAACTTCAAGTTGCCAATACTGTTTTAAGTAGAGGCGGTATGTTAGCTGTAAAGTCATTTATAATTAGTTCCGACTTGTCATTGTAACATGAATAGACTCACGCCTGAACAACGTTTTCAATTTTCATAAGCGAATTTCGTTTAGCGATTTAGTCCATTTTTGTTGCAATGGATTCGTCAAAAAATAAAAGTACCATCTTTGCATTGATGTTAATACCTACGTATACGTTGATGTACCGTTACATCCACAAAATTTACTATTTGGTGTGCTTTGGATTAGTGAATCATTGGCCCGCACTTCTTTAAAAATGATTCTGCTCAGAGAGTTACAGTCAATGGTGATCGCTATGAAGCAATGATTACTGACTATTTCGTTCATCAATTTAATAACCGAGGTATGCAGTAGTAGTAGTTTAAACAAGACACCGCAACAGGTCACCCAGATTGTGAACCGTATAGGTTAACGTTTCGGACCTGTGAATTGCCCTCAAAAATCGTGCGACTCAACACCGCTACACTTTTCTGTGGGGATATGTGACATCGCTAGTCGAATAAAATAAATTACATGTCAAAAAATACATCTTTCTTTTTTTCCACGCAAAGTTTTATACCACTAAAAAACATCCTTTACTTGACTTACATAAATCATTAGCAGCAGTAGACTGGACGAACAACTCATCACGCAAACAGGCCACAAACAAGTAGATAAGCGAATTAAAGCACTAAGAGAAGCGAAACTAACACACGTTGCTTTCCAATTACCTTTTCGTTTTCTTTTTAATATGTTTTCACTTTTATATTTACGAGAAACCCCATAAAAATATTATTACTGCTTTTCGTTTTAGTTCCATATCTTGGCAACATGTTACTCTTTATTTGGGTTTAGCATTTAGTATCATTTTTCAATATGAGTCAGTCAACAAACAATATGTTTCATTTCCAACATTATTTTGTATTGTTTTTTAATTAATTTTTTTTCACTGTGCTACTTCTAACTGCGCACAGAGTGGAGTAATAGGGAAAATAAAAAACAAACTAAAGTAAAATACGACAATCAAAAAATTAATTATTAAAAATGTTATATTAGACTTACCCAAGGCATGACACTGCAAAATTTTTGTACGTCCTTCACTAACAATTGAACCTGAAGATGATGGTTGTGTTGTAAAGCGAGGAGCCTGTAACTGTTGACCATCTGTGTATTAAAAAAAAATATATATATATATTTAAATAAATTATTATGCACCGAACAGAAACAAAGCTTACTCTCAAACTTAAAATGATATCAGTTAAGCTACACTTAAATCTGTAAAATATTACACAAAAAATGTCTAATATTATGACAATAAAACAACCAAACTGCTGATTTAGGTAAACAAAATGTGTTAAATGCGACAATAATGTGATCTTTTGATCCTTTTGGAAGCAACAAAGATTTTGTAAGATCAAATAAAGACAAGTAACAGATTTTGATTTTATACTCACTACAAAAAGCTTAATATAACTAAATATTATAATATAATTTTGATAAAATTTACCAATAATTTTTGAAAATTCGACAAATAATTGTAAGCTTGTGAAGATAAATATTCCAGACACGTCATACAGAAATTTTTAATACTGCGAACTGCCTGCAATATTAAAATGTACATTTAAAACAGGCTACATTAAATATCATAGAAATATTTAAAAATATGGTGGACTCTATTACAACTTTTAATACATAAAAAATAATAAAAGCCGCAAACATTTTCTTTAAGAAAAATAATATGAAAAACGGGAGTGTGGATAAAACGCGTATTTAGAAAAGACATGAATCGGGTCCCCGGCATAGTAAAAATATCCTATTTTTAGTAAGTTCCAGCAATATACAATTTTTTTTATTTGAATCCAGCCCGATATCGAAGATATAAAGTTTTGACATTTTTCTTTTGTTTTTAAATGTGCATTTCATTTTATCATTGCAGTTAGCAGTATGTGAAATATATTTAAAATTTTTGGCGGATGTTTTTAACTGACAAGTTCATCCTACACCCTTTTAAATTGTATTTCCAAAATAATGGTTTGTATATTTTGGTTTTAACTGGCTGTTTAAACACGCATCACGCAACAATAAACCATTTTCGTTAAATCAGACCTTTTAAAAAAGGCTTTGAGCATTTAATGTAACTTTTCCTTTATTATTTTAAAAAATAACTATTATTAGTAACTATTTTATATAAAAATTTTAACTTTAGTATTTCTTTGTTATGAATTCATTATAAAGCTTGCACCTGCTTGCACCAATTCAAATCACTATTCATTAAAAATGTCCAAATATATTTTAATTCTTTTTTAAAATTTTAAAGTAAGGGAAATAATCATTATGGCTAAAGAAATAAAAAAGAAAATAGAAGATGGAGTATATTTCAGCCAAAACAAATTAAGTATAAAAAATAAAAGATTAATTTTGATTTTTTAAAAAATTTAACGATTTTTCTAACAATTGCCATAATGTATGCCGAAAGAAATTGTTTATAAATAATTCTCAAATGTGATTGAGCATGAAAATAACACTGCACAACAAAAAAATATATTTTGAATGTTTCCTACACTAAGTTAGTCAATTTCTACTAATTGTGGGGTGATAAAAACGAAAATGACAATGAAAAAGTTTTATTAGCTTGTCCTTCCTGGTCCATGGCCTTGACAAAGTTTTTCATTAGTCCCAACCTAATATGTGATGGGGGAAGGAGAACATCCTTAGGATCTACAAGAGGCTCATCAACTACATTTCTCTCATTAGGGTTAAGGTCTCGGGTAGCCCAGTTCACTTTTTTATAGTGAGATTTTCTATCCCGACTGTCCCACAGACACAAAAAACAACAGTACTTGGTGAACCCTAATTGCATTCCTAGCAGTATAGCAATGACTTTCAGATCACCACAGAATTGCCACTTTTGTTGTTCATATTTGATTGATTGGAGAAGTGTTTTCATAATTATATTAATTTTCTTCATGTGAACTGCATGTCCTATAGGAATAGAAGGTAGCTGATTTCCATTATGCAAAAGTACAGCTTTTAAGCTTAGTTTTGAAGAGTCTATAAACAGTCTCCATTCAGATGGAGTGTGATCTAAATTCAAGCAGTTCATTAAACTATTAACATCAGAACAAACTACGAGGTTTTCTTTCTTCTCAAAAAAAGGAAGAAAATCTTTTTGACGCTATCTGTACTGAGATATTTTCACATCATGTTTTAGAAGATTCCACTGTTGTAGTCTTGACCCTAAAAGCTCAGCATTTTCCTTAGACAAGACAAGATCTCTTATGAGGTCACTCAACTCTGCTTGACTAATTCTGTGCGGATCACTAGACCTATCGCTTACCTCAAAATCAGGGTCATAAGATGTAGAAGGATGGGTTGCTCCTTCTACATAGTCTTTATCACCTTCCTCTAAAATTTCATAGTTTTGGGGTGAAGAACGGACTGGCAAAGTGTCTGAGTGTGGTACAGGCCAAAGAGCAGATAGGAGATTAGGGTTTTTAACTCTTACTCTCTTCTTTATAGATAAACCATGCTTAATGGGAGGAGCTAAGCAGAAATAACAGTCATCTATATGATTGGTAGGCTCACGCCAAACCATAGGTACTGCAAAAGCCATTGCCCGGTTTTTATTTTTCAGCCACTCTCGCAATATGACGGAACAAGAATTGCAACATATATGAGGAGACCATGACTTATCTTGGTCCCCAACTTTCACACCAAAATAATGTTCATAGGCAGTCTTAACGATAGGTGTCATTTTACGTTTCTGAGCCAAAAATGTTATTTTACCACATATATAGCAAAAGCTATCGACGGAATTCACTCACTTTCGAGGCATTTCAGATCAACAGTTAAATTAATTTTAAAATCAACTTACATAGGCTATGTTTACTACTTATGAACAGCTGAAGAGAGGGAAATATTTGATGATGAAATATTTAATTTGTTGAAAACTCAATATACATATATATATATATATATATATATATATATATATATTTATATATATATATATATATATATATATATAATATAATGATATTATATTTCGAAAACATTCGCGCTTAGTTATTCAAAGCAAACAGACGTATTCTGTGTACTTACTTTGCGACTTCCTATACTTGTAATAAAACAATAACAACAATTACATTTTAGTGTTTTAATTTAATTTAAAGCCTGAATATTGTTTCTTGCTTTGAAATGCATTTTATTGCATTCAATAAAACTACCGCTACAGATTAAAAACAAATTATCATAAACAATAAATATAACAACAACCAACATGTCATCATCGTCCGATGATGATGATAATTTATTAAACTGGCAATATGTTACAACTAAACGAAAAAATACTAAAGAAATAATTAATATTGCAAAAAAACAAAAGAATTTGAATGATAAACCAAGCTGCTCAAACACTAACAAATTTGCTTTACTTGCAAATGACGTGGATGACGTTGATGAAGTTGAAGATAATAATGATAATAATGGTACAAATGATAGCAATAATAATGAAGATGAACCTGAAGCTGAAACTGAAATTGATACAACTAAACCTCCACCAATTTTTATTAATAATGTTACTAATATAACCAAAATGCTTAAATGTGTAAGTAGTGTGATTGCCAATTCCGAATTCAATTATAAATCATTAAATGACGGACAGGTTAAACTTAATTTAAAAACAGTAGAATCATATCGAAGTTTAGTTAAGTATTTTGATGCCAATAACATAAGTTATCATACATACCAGTTGAAGAATGAGCGTTCATATCGATTTGTTATTAAAGGTCTTCACTTTTCAACTAAAATAGTTGATATCAAAGCAGATCTTTTATATAAAGGTCATCTCGTTAGAAATATTGTAAACGTTAAAAGCAGATTTACTAAACAGCCATTACCAATGTTCTACGTTGATATTGACCCGAATCCAAATAACAAAAAAGTCTTCGAAATACGTGAAATAAATAACTGCATGGTACAAATTGAAGCCCCTAGAACCACAGACGATATTGTGCAGTGTTATCGATGCCAGCAATTCGGTCACACGAAAGGTTATTGCAAAAAGCCGTTTGTATGCGTAAAATGTGGACTTGGTCATCCAACAGCCAATTGTCCGAAAGACACTGAAACCCCTCCTAAATGTGTACATTGTTTGAAACAACACACCGCTAGTTATAGAGGATGTGAGGTGTACCAAAATGTTTTAAAAAAAAGATTAACAGAGAAAAGAGCAACTATAAATCAACAATTTATTACAAGTCAGAACAAATTTCCCACATTAAACCGAAACGCTAACTATACCAATTCTAGTGCTGCATTTAATAACTTATCAGGGGAATCCTATGCTAACGTAACTAGTCAAACTATTAACAACAATATAATGAAAAATATTGAAAACCTTTTAAACAAGCAAATAGAGTTAACAAATACACTAATGAACATGATGTCTCTCCTTATTAATAAATTATGCAAGTAAATCTGCGAATAGCAATATGGAATGCGAACGGACTACCAAGTAAACTTAATGAAATTGATTATTTTATGAAGGAAAAGCACATTGATATATTTTTCATCTCTGAAACTCACTTAACTTCTAAGTCACACATTAAAATCTTAGGTTACGACTTTATTTACACAAAT
Organism: Trichopoda pennipes; assembly: GCA_030448955.1. NCBI lineage: Eukaryota > Metazoa > Arthropoda > Insecta > Diptera > Tachinidae > Trichopoda > Trichopoda pennipes. Next base: position 1,965,146 of record JASKUP010000026.1, on the reverse strand, counting down.
CATCCTGATGTAAAAGCCCATGCCGGTGCAGGCATATTTGTAAAATCTTCAATCCGCTATGAAGTTGCCGAGGAATGTCAAAAAAATTATTTACAAGCTGCTGGTATTACATTGGTTTGTAATAACAGACCTATTAACATCTACTCTATATATTGTCCTCCTAGACATACGGTTAAGTGCGAAGAATATGAAAACTTCTTTAGGACATTGGGTTCTCGTTTCATAGTTGCTGGTGATTATAACGCAAAGCATCCTTGGTGGGGATCCAGGCTTACTAACCCAAAAGGTAAACAATTATATAAATGTATTTTGCAAAACAATTTCAATACGCTAACAGGCGGAAGTCCAACTTATTGGCCTACTGACCCAGCAAAAATTCCAGACCTTCTTGATTTCGTTGTGTATAGCGGAATCTCAAGACAGTCACTAGATATTTTAAATGACGATAGCTTAAGCTCTGATCATACACCCATCCTTGTAAATTTAAATGTTAATATTAAACTTGCCACTAAAAATAAAAAGCTAATCACAAAAGGCACAAATTTAAATTTGTATAGTCAATTTATTGAAAATAATTTGAATTTAAACATCGCAATTAAAACTGAAGAAAATCTAGATGATGCTGTTGAGTCACTTAACTTATTGATACATGAAGCTGCTGCTTTATCTACCCCACCAGTAATCCCTACTCAGGATCTAGGTCGTAAAGTACAAGCTTCAGCTGCGACTAGAGACATGATAAGACAATCTAGAAGACTAAGAAGGATTTGGCACCGAACTAGAAACCCGAGGGACAAAGCGAACTGGAATTTAGCTATTAGGTTATGCTCTGAAGTCTTGTCAAGAGAAAGAAACGAACAAATAAATACATATCTAAGTAAATTGACACCACACAATAAAAATAAAGACCACGAGCTTTATAATGCAACTAAATACCTCAAACGGCCTGTAAAAAGAAATATACCCATTAAAAATACTAACAATACTTGGCTAAAAACAGATAACGAAAAATCCATTGCATTTGCTGACCATTTGGAGAAAACTTTTAAACCGCATAACCTCAATAAAAATCCCGACGACATCATGCATTTTCTAAACATCGCTTGCCAAATGGAACTTCCTATAAAACATATCACCCCAAGAGAAACTAAAACGGAAATTAATGCTCTCAATAATAAAAAATCTACGGGATATGATAAAATAGATGCAATTGCAATCAAAACATTGCCATTTAAGGGCGTTTTGTTTTTGACTTTAATATTTAATTCCATTTTACGACTTCAACATTTTCCTTCACAATGGAAATGTGCGGAAATAATAATGGTTTTGAAACCTAGTAAGCCAGAAAACATGGTAACATCTTACAGGCCTATTAGCCTTCTGCCCATTTTTTCAAAAGTTTTTGAAAGATTGCTCTTTAATCGCTTATCTCCTTATCTACAAAAACACAATATTATCCCTGATCATCAGTTCGGATTTAGAAATATGCATGGCACTCCAGAGCAGTGCCATCGTATTATAAAAGTTATAACAGATTCATTGGAGAACAAAAAGTATTGTTCTGCTGTATTTTTAGATATACAACAGGCATTTGATAAAGTGTGGCACGATGGATTGCTGTACAAATTAAAGCAATTACTCCCAACACCATTTTATTTATTCTTCTTGTCTTATCTAAGGAAGAGATATTTCTATGTAAGAGTAAATAACGATTACTCAAATATTCGTCAAATAGAAGCCGGAATCCCTCAGGGTAGCGTCCTCGGACCAGTGTTATATACTATATTCACATATGATATGCCAGCAAGAGGGGATATAACTATTGCAACTTACGCTGACGACACCGCATTCCTGTGTACTAGCGAATCATCTTCTGAAGCTTCTAGAATAATGCAGCTACAACTTGATTGTTTTAACCAATGGCTTTTAAGATGGAATATTGTAGTTAACACTCAAAAATCAAGTCTCGCTACTTTTACAACTAGAAGAGAAAATTGTCCGGCGGTTTTCCTTAATGGTACTGCAATTCCCAGTAACGATACTACCGTAAAATATTTGGGTATTCATTTAGACAGACGACTAACGTGGAAAGCACATTTATGCGCTAAAAGAAAGCAGTTAGATATTAAATTTAAACAAATGTATTGGCTACTTGGATCAAAGTCTCAACTCTCCCTGGAAAACAAAGTTTTACTGTACAAAACCATCTTGAAACCAATTTGGACCTATGGCATAGAATTGTGGGGAACAGCTAAAAACTCTAACATCGAAATTTTGCAAAGATTTCAGTCGAAAACCTTGCGTGCAATCACAAATGCTCCTTTTTACTTAACAAACAAATCTCTGCATAATGACCTAAATATACCTTTCGTAAAATCAGAAATAAAGAAATTTAGTTGTAACTATTTAGAAAGACTTAGCAAGCATACAAATGTGTTGGCAATCTCACTTTTAGATGATACTGATGAGGTCAGAAGACTTAAGAGAAATCACATTTTAGATCTCCCTTTCATTTAATATCTTTAAGATTTTCTCGTTAATAATTTAGATATATGTTGTTAATAATAATACTTATTTTCTTAAGAATATAATTTATCCATATATATGTACATATATGCATGTATCATATATAATTTTAATTATTGTTTTCACTGGAAATCAATAGGACATGTTATATCTTTAGTTTATACAATTTGCTTATTATTGTAAAATAGATTGCAAATAAAATATATATACAAAAAAAAAAAAAAAAAAAAAATATTTCGAAAACAAGAGCTAACATATAATTTTTATGGTCATTTTCGGTTTTAACACGTGGAAATACATTAAAATCAACTAATTTCCACCCCGAAACTAAAACTTTGTTATTAAGTGTAATCATATACCACGCTATTATTTAGGTAAATAAAATCAAACTACTTAGTTTTGTTTTATGCGTTTCGTTTTATACCATAAGTTTTGTTACGAAATGATTTACTTTTCTTTAACATAATTAAAAGAAAAAGCGATAAAAGAAAAAAATAAATAAATATCACACTATAATTCGTTACAGCATTAGCACGCATCGAGGCTTTCATGCAAAAGCATGTGTAAACCAAATTTCTGGGACTGTTCTAGAGTGACGTAACCAACTGTAATAAAAAAAAAAGAAAACAATTTTATTTACAACCTGCATAAAAATCGCCCAATTGCTGTCAAAACTTTAAATAACGTTTAAATTTTTCTGTTGTCATTCTTTTCTGTCTCGTCTGGCTGTTTATAAAGACATCATTTTCAAACCCTTTTTCTTCAAGTATATGAGTAGTTTTAGTAGTGTGGAAATTGTGCCTGAAGTTGTGTTTACCTGTTGGTACGTTATATGTCGCTGTTAAAAGTTCTTGTTTTGTACACTTCCATGTTTTCAAGAAAGTCAGTCTTCGTTCTTTTTTTGCTAGGATGTAGTAATGTCATACATTCATCTATTTCCCTTGGTGTGTGTCCGTTAGTGTCAAAGTGTAATGCAAAGTTGAGGTCTTCTATTTTTCGTTTGTATGTGCGTATGTGTTCTGCAACTCTTGTTTTTAGTGTTTGTCCAATTTGCCCTATATAAATATGTCCGTATACTCCGCTGAAACTTAATTTGTCCGTTGTTTTTGTCGATGTCCTGAGATTATGTCTCAGAGTGTTGCCGGTTTTGAATGCTGTGAGTAAACGTTCTTTGTGTAAAAGGTTAGTTAGTCTATGTATTTCTGGTCCTGTGTAAGTAAAGTTTCTTTATTTTCTTCTTCCAAGCGAAATATATAAACAGGACGAAGACTAGACATTCTTAAAAACAGCGACATTATAAAGGAACAGGTAGACACGACTTCAGACACAGTTTTCACACCACTAAAACTGCTCATACACTCGAACAAACGGAATAGACCGTCAGACGGTCATACGTACATAAATAATATAATGCATAAAGTGCCAGGTGGCTGGCATTCTACCTGCCTGAGTAAACTAAACCCGAACACTGACTCACCAGCACAGATTAGAACACGACTTGAAAATAGTGAAAATAATGATAACAGTATTTCATTTACTGGCAGAAAAGTTCCAAATAACTTAATACATTTTCCTCTTGGGTTGTTATGTTATACTAGCTGCAGACCCGGCTTCGCTCGGAAACTATTTGCTAATGATTAATATTTAATATGGTGTTAAAGCTTGATATTTTAAAGCTTGATACTAAACCATATTTTTTGTTTTTCTGTTGGGAGAGAAAATAAACAGTGCTGGTGGTGTACCAACTCTCGAGTATACACATACAATTGCCCGTGGGAGAAACATTGAGACTCTAGGTTTAACCCACACACTTTTAGCGATTGTCCTTAGGATTTATTAATCGTAATTGTGAATGCAAGGCGTACGGGAAATTGGACATGTTTAAACTTAAATGGTAAATCAATTGGCATGATAGGTATCCTTGGAATAAGCAGCTCTTCAGCTACAAACTTTCCTATAATTATTATTGTTTTAATCGCGTTTTGCATAAGCGTTTTAATAACCAATCTAGTACCATTGCATAGTGTTAGCTGATTCAGGTTACATAACATGACTATCACCGCTCCAACCTTATGCTCCAAGTTATGTGGTGCGTTTCCCGGTAAGTCCTGAATTTGGGAACTCTACGGGGTAGTTAACAATATTACCAGGATCGGTAATGGAACCGATCGATTTATACGAATACAATTCGCCATTTCTTAACTTTGGACTTAAAAATTTTTTTCATCAACGTATTTGTTTTTTGAAGCTAAAATGGTAATCGCTGTAATGTTAAGCAATATGTGGGAACACTTTTGCAATTAGTTCGTGTTTAGACGTCGTGAATTGGCAAAAGTCCATTGGAAAGGAAATCTGGAACTCTGTGGACCATTTCATTTATATATATATATAAGAAATGTTGTTGGCTGCCAATAAAATCGTTCGATGTTGAGCTTTTATTTTTTACTTTAGCAATAAAATTTTAGAACAAACGAATTTTGATATTGAATTTTTCAGCATATAAGCGATATACATATGTGTGTATCGTTAAAATTGCATCGAATAGAAAATTATTTCTTAACTTCAAAGTGAAGTTTAATTGTCGGTAACTTAATATTTTTACACCCTCACTATCCAATATTTTAAGGTTTTTTTCTCTTATAAAAACTATGAATTTTAAAATTATATGAATCAAATCGTACGAAATATTTTAAAGCAGCACGTCTAAATTAAATCACTGAGCACTGTTAGGAATTTATAAAGTTTAAACGCAGGCAAGTAAAAAAATTGAGAAGTGAAAACGAATTATTTATGTTTTCACTAATATGGTTTAGTACATAGTATATTAAAAAGTGCAAAGGAAAACATGCATAAAAAAAATTAATCCTTTTTCTTAAAAGCTCATGTACGTAGAGTGTATTAAAAACTTTAGTTCTTCGAATTGCTCTTTAAATTTTCACATGCGAAGAAAAATTGCTTCGAAATGAAGTATAGTTATTGAAAACGTAAGTAAATTTTTTATATATGTAATTATATTTTTATGGTATAAGTTATTTACTTTTAGGACAAAAATTTACAAAATGAAACTTAAAATGCATATTTTACTAAATTGAAAAGAAATTCACCAAAGGATTTGAACTTTTTATTTTTGCCATACAATATACATATTTCAAAGTATTGAAAAGCATGCAATCTATTTACATATATATGTACATGTGATTTTATTATGAATGTTAATTGAAGTAAGATTTTTTCCCCAAAATTGTGACCGTATTATCTCTAAAAAATCTGGCAGCTTTCTATAGTAATGAATTAAAATATAATAGTTATAATTTTTTTTGACCTTTTTTAATATTTTTAGTAATTAATTTTAAGCACTAGGTCTTATTTAATAAAAACTTTTTAAAAAACTTTATTTTTTATTATATTTTCGATATTTCGCCACACCGTTGGTTGGCATCATCAGGAAAAACAAAAATAATAATGAACAAACAAATTGAAAAAATTTTTTGATTAACAAATTCAAAATAATCAAAATTTATTTTACCAAAAAAACAAAACAAACAAAAACAATAAAAAACGGCAAATTGAAAAAAAATTTTTTTTACATACATACAAACAAATTATCAATATTAACAAATTTTTCAAATGAAAAACAATTTTGAAAATATATAACACATTTACAAAACAATAGTATTTTACACATACTTATATTTTAAAACATAAATTTAATGACCAAACGTTACAAAAATTAAAGTATTAATTATTAATATTATGCAGATACAGAGTTTTGTTTTATAATTTTATGCACTAAATGTCTATAATTTTGTGCAACATTTTCCGTATCTGCTTTAAAATTTATTCTTTTGGTTTATTAAATAAGACCTAGTGCTTAAAATTAATTACTAAAAAAAGGAATGAATTAAAAAAATTTTCAAACAAAAATACATGCCAAACTGTAGACATGTTAGAACAATTTTCGGTTTGACCGAAGTTGAAGATGTTGCCTCTCTTTTATTTGCTTTTTGTTTTTTTTTCTTTTGATATATGCGTTTTTTTAGCATGTGCTAAGAATGGATAAGTGTGTTTGAACGTATACAAACTCATTACCATACGAACAACCACATAGTTTCGTCAAACCAATTCGAACGATGTCGAGTCGTAAATAACTTATTTGTTTTTACAACAACAAAAGCAAGAAGAAAATGAATAAATGAATTTTCTAAGCTTTCCGGAAAATTTTATAATTTTTTTTTCATACAAACCATCTCCTGATAATTTCGGATCGAATAAAAAATATAAGAATAAATAGATAAACCTAGACGTATATAATCATTCAAATTTTAAGAAATGTTCCGTGCTAACAAAATCGTTCGAAATTTAGCTTTTATTTTTTACTTTAGCAATAAAATTTTAGAACAAAAGAATTTTGATATTGGATTTTTCAGCATATAAGCGATATACATATGTATGTATCGTTAAAATTGCATCGAGTAGAAAATTATTTTTTAACTTCAAAGTGAAGTGTAATTGTCGGTGACTCAATATTTTTAAGCCCTCACTATCAAATATATCAAGGTTTTGTATTCTCTTCTAAAAAATATTAATTTTAAAATTATGTGAATTAAATCGCGCGAAAAATTTTAAAGCACGGATAATGTGCATACACACATACATATATATGTATGTAGAATATATATTCAAATATTCACTTTTAGTATTATCCAAACGTCTAAATTAAATCACTGAACACTGTTTAGGAACCTTATAAAGTTTAAACGTAGGCTAAGTAAAAAAATTGAGAAGTGAAAACGATTTATTTATGTTTTCACTAACATGATTTAATACATAGTATATTGAAAAGTGAAAATAAAAACGAAAAAAAAAATTAATACTTTTTCTTAAAAATGTGTTCTTCGAGTTGCTCTTTAAATTTTCTCATGCGAAGAAAAATTAGTTCGAAATAAAGTCTAGTTATTGAAAACGTATAATGTTCGTTGGGTTCTCCTGGCAAATTCTGTAACATAAGCAAAGCTGATGTTTATTAAAACGTATGTATGCATACGTACATACATATGTAAGTCAATTTTTTATATATGTAATTATATTTTTTTTGGTATAAATTTATACACTTTAAGGAAAAAAATTTTAAACACGAAACTTAAAATGCATATTTTACTAAATTGAAAACAAATTCACTAAAGAATTTGAACTTTATTGAAAAACATGCAATTTATTTGCATACATAAATAAGTACATGTAATTTTATTGCGAATTTTAATTGAAGTTAGATTTTTTCCCCAAAATTGTGACGGTATTATCTTTAAAAAATCAGCAGCTATGTATAGTAATGAATTAAAAAAATCTTCAAACATAAAAATACATTTTTGACTGTTGACATGTTAAAACAATGTTTGGTTTCGCCGAAGTATAAGATGTTGCCTCTCTTTATTTGGTCTTTTATTTTGTGTTCTTTTTGTTTTGTGTTTTTTTCTTTAAATTTGATCTACGGGTTTTTTTAGCGTATGCTGAATATGTATAAGTGTGTTTGCACGTAAACAAACTCATTAGCATACAAACAACCATAAGCTTCATCAAACCAGTTCGAACGAACATGTCGAGTCGTGAATAACTTATTTGTGTTTACAACAACAACAGAAGAGAATTAATAAGTGCGGTTTTACACACATCAACTTTTGTTGCTCAACTGTTGTTTTTTCCATTAGAAAGAAAGAGAACGGGTATAAAGCTCTCTCTTTCTTTCTAATGGAAAAAACAACAGTTGAGCAACAAAAGTTGATGTGTGTAAAACACCACTAAATGAATTTTCTAAGTTTTAAAATCGAATAAAACAAAAATCAGCCAAATCGCTCCAGCCGTTCTCACGCCAACTCATTACAGACCATTTCCTTTTTATATAAATAGATATAAAGTTAAACCATTAGCCTAAATTGTTAGTGTGAAAAATTAAAATTGATAGAACTTGAGTTTAAATTTATTTTGCACAAAAAGGGAAAGAAAATAAGAAGGTCCTTAAGTTTTATTGAAATACATCATAACCATCAGTGCTAATATATTTGTTATCGCAAAGTCGGCACTAAGCCATAATTAAAGAAAAAACTGATAACGATACCAAGCCTTTCATAAACTGTTTATCTTATTTTCAACATTTTTATAAGAATCTTTTATTTTCAATTGAAATCAACCGTGCGTCTAAAATATATAATTTCGGAGATGTTAGAATTCCCCAAAACTCTTAATAAAGAAAATAACTATTTATTATTCCTTAAAATTTTCTTTTATATTAAAAGATATTGGGTTAGTAACAATTCAAATAAATAAATAGACATTGTTTTGTTCAATTGTTCAATTTATCTTTTGTTTATTAATTAGAAAATGAAATACACAAATCCAATTTTTGTTAGTAGTTTATTAACATTTGCAGTTTTTTCTTTTCCTAATTTCCGAAAGTAAGTCCTCCTTCACTTGGTCTTTTTTTATCAAACCTTTTTTGGTCTCTTTGATTTTTTCTTTTTTTTCCATAATATCTTCATATTTCTTTTTATTAGAATTTGCTTTATCTTGCGCCGTTTTGTGTATAATTTTTAGTTGATTGTCTGTGGCTGCAATTTCTTTACGAAGTTCAATAATTTGGTTTCGTAAATCTTCCAAAGAGAGTTGGCAAAATGCCATCGCCAATATAAGGCTGAATATAAAAATTGTTAAAAATTTCATTTTTCGGTAATAAAAAAAATCAAATAAGAACTCAATAAAATCAAATGTAGAACTCAACTGTACGTTTTTCTGTTTTAACGCCACTATTTATGGAAAAAAATTAGAAAATATCCTAATATAAACAAAAACACATCTTAAATTATGGCAAATGATTCAAATCATGAAGATAATGATATAAAAAATAAAGTTTGCTTAATTAAAAAAAAATGTCAACAAGAAGTGTTTGCTTTCAAATACAATCATGTTTTTCTCATCTTAAAAAAAAATTGTTGAATAAAATCCTCCTTCTTGTGCACGCTATTGGTTGTTTGATAACTTTCAACAATTTAAATAAAAAATGTTAATCTGTGTTGCTAGTTTCCTTTACACATAAATATTTTGTGATATTCCCATAAAGTACTTGTTCTTAAAAAATATAAATGCACCTACTGTGAGGAAAGTATATTCAACAGTGCTATATGAGCATTATTCCGCTATATGAGCTTCCAATGTAGGTGCCCCTGTAGGCTAGTAGATAGTGTACTAGCTTGTAAGTATGGGGGTTGTGGGTTCGATTCCCAACGAAGACCTTGGTTTTTTTCACTACAAAAATAAAAATTGACTGTCGGTGGGGCTGCTCAGCGATGAAGGCATAGTCACTGATCGCTTTGGTGCCTTATATACGGCAGTTAATTTCCGACTATCCTTCTACTTTCATCACCTGTTTCATCTATTCTCTATCCCTTTCCTAAAGAATGTAGTACGGTACTTGACTAAATAGGCATTGTTGCCTGAAGTGCTACTTCTCTTTAAAGTTGAGTTTTGTGGTTTTTTTGGCTTGTTGGTTAAATATAATATATTTTGCGAGAATATTGTAAAATACTTATTTAGTAATAAAAACATTAAGAAAATTTTACAAAAGAGTATTTAAGATGGCAACAAAGATTGTTGAAAATGCTACAAAAAATTACAATAGAGAAATTTGTACAAAGACGGAGATAATATCTAAATCCTTAACTCATATTCCTGGTTTGGTCGAAAAAAGAATTAATAACATAAAATATTTATGTTTAAAGGAATCCAGCACAATTAATATTAATGTAGTTTATCTTTTCAATTCAAGCAAAAGAACTTAAAAACTTCTCAAAGTTGTTAGATAGATAGCGATCTCAACAAACTGGTTGTTAACTGACACCTAAAGATTGATTTTTGGCCCTGTAGGTAGTGCCTTGGATGTTATCTTATACTAGTACTATATATTTGATATATCAACTGGCATTTATGTGTACAATCCCAAAGTATTTGTTAAAGCAAATATAAATTTTTTGGAGAAGCATGTTGTCATGTAACATTTAAATTGGGCAAAGAAAACTTTACTTTGGTGGCCCTTTTAACACGACGATAAAACAGGTGAGATGAAGAATGGTGGAGTACTAGTCATTATTTGGTTAACCGAATTACCTGATTTGAACTTCGGACTTAAAAATAATGTTTTGTACAGCTATCTATACCAGCATGTACGTTTTAAATTAATGCACTCTTGTAGTTCCCTCTTGTAGTTGCAAATTCTGCAAAAATCATACACGGAAAGAAAAACCTCACTCTAAATGAAAGAAAAGTTACTTTTTCTGAGAAACGAGTGCGTTTTATAAAATTAATTGGAGAATTTATTAAAAGCACAATACAATTTTTATACTTGTAATTATAGCTAACTTACCATCAAATTTTAAACTAACTGTCTATAACCGATCAACAATTATTCTACTTGTATTTGTTATAACGGACATAGTAAGTAATTTTTAGGTATTTGACTACAGCGGTTCAAAAGCTAGGTCGGGTCAACTGTGGGGACCCTCTGTAATATTTAATTTTACTTTTGAAAACTTTCAGTTATTGGAAGCTATAGTGACACTAACTTTCTACAATGTTTGTTGTATGAGGATACCTCTTAATTATATCCATATATTTTTTAAATAGGCCCAACTCAATTGGCAATCGTAACAGGGATTATAAATATCTGCCAACGCAAATATACAAAATTTAAAAGGTTATAAAATATTTTAAAATATGATAACAAATCCTAAAAATCCTTGAAATCATTTATTTCATGAGTTTGTTAAAAAGAATCTGGAAGTCATACTTTTTACAACACATTCTTAAATTTTGGTTAGATGGTTATTGAGAAAGATACATGTTGAATATAAGCACCTGCAGGAAAAACGATTTGCGTAACATAACAAAATCTATTACTTCTCCACACACATAATATATAATAAAACTATAGGAATTAATCTTGTTTTATTATGTATTTGTGATTATGAAACAAAATTTGGTGATAAATTTTAATTTTAAGATTTTAAAAAATTTAAGTTTTAAAAATTTAGGAGTATTTTAAAAATAGGATTATTGTTTTTAATATTCGGGAATATTATTTTAAAATTCTATATTTGCAATTTTTATGAATTCTCCCTATTTTTATTTTGCATCTTTTACATTAACAGGATTCCACAGATGTATGTATCCTTATGGAGTAAACATAGCTGGTTTTTTTTTTGTTTCTTCTAATTTTTAAAAACATTTTGCAAAAAGAAGACGAATTTTTAGACATAAATAAAAAAAATCTTAAAACAAACATTTAAAAACAATTAAAAAGTGAACCGAAGAAACGTTAATTAACTGTTGATCGGTTAAACAGCTTCGAAGTTAGTCTAGTAATTAGAAACATGAAAACAGACATATCTTTTAAAAATGTATCTTTTATAGGGCACCTCATTTTTTTGTGCATTCGCAAATAAATGGTAATATCATTTTAAATTAAATTTCTAATTTTATTTTTTTTTCTGGTTTTTCTTAAAATTCTTATCGTATAAAATTTTGTTTAGACGAAAATTTTTATTTAACCCTAAATCCACAGTGTTAGTTGATTCTACTAACAGTAGTTTGCTTATTAAAGTGAGCCTTTTGTATAAGTGTTGGTGGTAAGTTTAAATTCTTGGATGCCGCTGACCTCCCTTGGTTTCATTTCTAAATATAGGTTGTAAATAGTTTGCTTATAGATTGCGAAGTACATCAGTTATATATAGATGTTTCTCGTTTTTACTAATCATTATTAGTGTTCGGTTCTAGGGTTAAGCAACCATAGTAAACACATGTGTTTAAAAAATTAAATGGAGTCAAGGTTATTGCTGATTCCTTTGTTTGAAAAATAAGGTTGATTTCTTTAACTTGATTGTATTAAATAAAAACATGTGTTGAGCAATAAAGTCTTCTACTATCTTATCTTATCATTTTAAACCATAAATTAAACCTGTTATTGAAAATTTCATAATCACGCTACTGCTTAAAACCCCTTAAGAAATTGCCTGTTCGACTCATGCGTTTGACTCTATAAATAATAAATATTTTCTTAACTTCTATTACCGTAGTCTCAAGTGTCAAGTGCTCTAAATAAGAAAAATCCATAAACAATAAAATTTCTTTAGATTTAATTATTTTTAATGTTAAAAATGTAGAATTTTCCTCCAATTCTGTACTATTAAATAAACTATTGCTACGATCCTAATGAAAGAATGACCTAAGCCAAACACTATTTATACTGATAGATCTAGTACTAACTCTCCTGAACTATCTAAAACATAGCTTGATGAGGATGCCATCGCATCGAACCGGGCGGACTTTGTATATCTTGTCAGAATATCATGAATTCTTTTGTTGTTAGACAATAAATACTTTGTGGGTACCAAGAATGATTAATAATAATAATAATAAAAATAATAACAGTAATGAATAAATAATTATAAACAATGTATTTATTATTTTTATATTTCAATTCAAAAGAATTTCGTGCCTAAACAATTAAAACAACCATTTTGAAAAATCAGCTAATTTTAAAAAAACGTCAATCTGGTAAGGGCAGTTATATTCGAAATTATCGATAAATGCCTATGCACTTGTAGACTTTTAGCTCTTCAGACTATAATTTTTGTTTTGTTTTTTTTTTGTTTTATTTTTATTTTATGTAACCGGCTCTCTTTTGAATAAAAATCCAAAGTCAAGTACTTCTAAATGGTTTCGGAAACTATTACAATAATAATAATTTGGTAAACATGTTAAAAATACGATTATAACAATTTTACCAATTGACATGAAATGATAATTTATTTAATAAAATCATCAGGTTTGTTTGGTGGGTACATAAAGTTATAAAATGCAAGGAAAACGGGTTGATGTTTAAATAGAACAAATGAAACTATTTTGGTGAAAATTATGATGATGATTTTTCAGTAGCCATAATTTATCATGTTAAATTGGGAATAACTAAATAATAATTGACAGATTCGACAAATTAGTATTCGAAAAATCAGCATAGTCGCCACAGTCTATTAAAAACAAAACGTCAACAGATTTTTAATTATACTGATCTTTTTATTTGCATTATTTTAAAAATGTGTCAAAGTATTAAATAAAGTATACAAAAGATTATTATATATTTAGCCAGCAATAAAATAATAATATATTTTTATGTCAACAAGTTAATACAAATAATAAAATAAAAGTATGTGTGTGAAGAAGCTTATTTTATACTAACAACGATGAATGTATTTAATCACAAAAAATGCAAAATCCATACCTTTCTAGCCCAAAAACTTTTCTTCGTAATTAAATTATGGTGTATAAATAAAATATATTACTAATAATACTTACATTTATTAAATAGGAATTTAAAATTACATTTTATTTAATAAACATCTAATGCTAGAGTCTGAAAAACATGATAAAGTAAAATTTTACTGTACAGACTCTCTTTATTACGATATTTTATATGCTTTTTATCAAAAAATAATTGCAATTAAATATTTGTCTATCTTGATGATTTTAAATAAAAAGTCTTTAGGGAGAAATAGTAGAAAAATTAATTTGCTTTTTTCTCTGGAAAAGCGAAAAATTATTTCTGTATAACCCAAGTAATGATCATTACACTTTCATTACATATGTGCAGTAAAATGAAACAATTTATTTGATATTTGTTTTTTATAAAAAAATATTAAATATTGTTTAACTATATTTTTTATATTAAATCAATCAGTTATTTATTTATTTTAAAACACTCCCAATGTAGTGTTTTGGGCACTGAATTACTGTTTTGGTTTATGTAATTGTAAAAACGCAATTTATATTGTATCGATTGTATCATTGTATTGCTAAAAGCCAAATAAACTAAACAAAGTTATTACAGCCAAAAGGAATTCAACTAGGATTTAACTAAAATGTAGAATATAATATTCGTTGAAATGTAATTTATGAACTTACCACTTTATAATTATCAATTTTAACTTCTATACATATTATTACTTTTCCCATTGACTTGAAAATTGTTATTTTCTTTTTTATTTAAAAAAGAAAAAACCTAAAGACAGTAAATAGTTGGTTTATGTATACAGGTAATAATACTAATAGTTTCGAATAGTTTCAAAACTGTAATCAACCTAATAGAACAATATAGAATTCACTAATTCGCTTCGCTAGGGTATTTAACTTTCTGACATTGAGTAATTCTTTGTATAGAAAGTGCCACCAGCTACAAAAATAAAACACAACTAAAGCTTGAAAGCCTGTAAAGAAGTTTTTTTAAGACAGTTTAAATATCAGATAGTATATTTCTGAGCTGAAGAAATTCTATTATACAAATATCGTTTTACACTCTTAAGTAAAACTCTAAACTATGTCATTATTTAAAATCTAGTTGTTAGGTTATACAAATTACCCGTACTCAAAAACAATTATATTTCTTTATATAAAGCAATTGTTGTGATTTTAGGTCATGGTCTACTGCAACAACATTAGGCAATTGTTTAATTTTAGAATTTATAGGATGAAATGCAAACGAATTATTTACAAATACTCAAAATCTACAATTTATCATGTTATTTTGTTTCTTGCATTACGAGGGACAGCCAATCAATCCATCACCTCAACAACTATCTTGTTTTGGGCCCAATTTACACAATTTGGAATTGCTATTCAGGCATCAATCTTTTCTTGCAGAAATGCCAAACCTCTATAAAATGCCATACCTCTATAAAAAACACCCGATATGTAAATAAATGTTCATAAGTATGTATATTGCATAAAGATGTGTACATACACTTAATTATAAGTTTCCATTCTGAGGAATATAAGTAATATAAAAAACATTGCCTGAAGAGACCCAGGGAGGCAGTCATGTATTAAATTATTTTACGAGAATGTATAAATATCAGTATGAACTTGAGTACATTATACATAAAGAGGAGCTGCTAAGAGGTATTAAATGGATAAAGATGAAAATGTTGTTGATTATAATTAAAAAAAATAAACAAATATTTTTATAATCATAACTGTGAGAAATATATTAAATTTATGTCCATCGGTTGTAACAGTGCCATACAAGAACGCATTTGCGAAATTATTTTCCATCTTAAGAATTTCTTCAAGCGGCAAAAAAGGTTTTAAACATAAAAATTAGAACTATTAGGCTTTCAAACTATTGAATCTATTGAATCCTTTCCTGGGATACATTATGCTATAATGGCGATTTTTTATTTAAAAAAATACGTTCTTTACCGCTTACAAGTACAGAAACCACTAAGCTAAACATAGCTTACAATGCCATCTTATATATCGCTAATAACGGACTCAATATTTCTCCAGATATTATTTATTCACATATGAGATACGGTATTGCTTTTTCTTCTGTAAAACCTTTTTCTGGTATGGCTCCTTATTTTCAGGGCAAGTGGAAACTATACAATTCCAGCTTTAAAAAATTCATTATCATTTTAAAATCATAAACTACAAATCTTACTATGTATCATTTTATTTTTCTCGTAGTATGTAATGCGGTCTATTAAAACGAGATCGAAGACACGTAATTTAAAAATCTAAAACGTAAGATTATTGCAATGTGCTATGAACAGAATAGCAAACTCAGTCTTATCCAACACCGTTTTAAGGAAGGATGTTGAAATAATATTTAGGGTTGGGTTATCAGTTTCATCAATGAAGTAGCGTTAGCAACACCAGAAAACTAATTGATCAAATGAAAAAAAATATAATTTTTTACGTTTGGCTTGAGTGCATCAAAGCTGATTTAAAATTGTAAGTCGTTTTCAAATGACAACAACATTAACAAAAAAACTTAAAAAAGTAGTTTAACACTAAAATTAAAGAAAAAATATGCAACTCAAACTCTGTTGTGTATTTATAGTATAAAGATTTTTATAAAATAATTTGATTATTATTTTTATTGCATGTTATTATATTATTGCATGTTATAGTCTATAAGGATTGCATCTATTAGACTAAATCAATCAATAAATAAATAGCAGATGCACGCACAAATAAAATTTAAATAATTAAATTAATTTACCTTTAGACACAATTAAGAGAATAAATGTTCGTTTTTGTTCGTTTGCAATAAAATTATTTTCAAATCGTTGGTCAAGCCTTCCTGTCTATTATTTCTGGAAAATTTGACTTGTTTTCGAGTATAAGTTTACAGAAAAAATTTCTGTTAAAACATTTTAATATAAATAAGTACGCAATTCCATGCAGTATTTTGTTGTCTTATTCGTATACATATAATTGGAAGTTATTATTTATATGCAATGCTTATTAAAAAACCCCCTTTGGGACATGATAAAAAAATTAAAATGAAAATCTTTGGAAGGTAATTCAGTTTTTCTTTGTTTCAGGTTTTTTGGCCTCATATGCTGAAGTTTTCTCTGTGAATATATTTAAGAAGCCGCTTTTCAATTAGAAATAATCGTAATTTTCGGCAAGAATCTTTATTAGTTAAAAAGGTTTTTCATCGTACAGTGCAGAAATTATTTTATTTTTAGTTTTATGAAGAAGGAATAAGTCTTCCAACCATTTTTTAGGTTTTCATCACATCAGGAAAAATTAGACACTACCTGAATGTAATGCATATCTTCTATGAGTATTTTCTTTAGGTTGCGACGCTGACAAGAGAGATATCCATGACTCTTCTTAAAGTTAATAAAAATTGCACTAAGCTATTGAGAAATATTATTCTTGAACATTAGAGTACATTATAATGACGTTTGATCGCCTAAGTATCAGTTTGCGCAAAATTGGCGCTTTAGCAACCGTGACCCTTAAAATTTTGAGACAACATAATTTACAATATTTTTCAAGACAAATATTCTACTGGTGTTCGTGCACAAAAGAAGGGCGGCGTATTTAACAAACAACACAATAAGTCTCTTTAGTTATTATTACAGCCTTTCCCCTGAGTGATATATATTTACTATAAAGGAAATAACTAGAACAAGCTACCACATCTTTTTGTTTTAGAAGAACCTCTACGTTTTAACCAGCATATAAATAAAAACCTATATATGAAAAAAAAGAAAACAAACAAAAACAAATTCAAACATAATTAGGAAAAAAGAATGCTTAAAAACTGATTATTTAATAATAATCAATTATAAAACAAAAATGTTTCCTATTTGGTAATTATCAAAAGTTTACATATATATATGTATTATGCTAATTCATAACACTCACGGATTCTACGATACCGAGAGATTAAAATCTTTTGAAAATGTTTATTATTAATTCTGCTAATAAAATCTGGAAATAGCTCGTTTGGTGTCCATCATGAAGAAGCGGAGTATGAAACCTCCAGTGTAGATTATGTATCATCTTTAGGCATTTGTTCTGGATGATTTGGAACTTCTTTAGATGTGTCCTTGCAGCACGATACCAGATTGGCGATGCAAAGCACATTATTGGTCGAATAACGGCTTTGTATATGAGATTCTTATTTTTCAGGCTTAGAGCTGACCTCCTGTTCAAGAAGGGCCAAAGACTTCTGAACGCTTTCAACGCTTTTTGACAGCATGATGTTATATGTTTTTCAAAAGTGAGTTTCTTGTCTAAAGTAACTCCAAGATATATTACATTATCTACAATGCTGATATCAGTATCATCAAATTGCAGTTGTCTTGTTGGTAACCTTTTAGGCGATTTATTGAATGGAAAAGTAATTGCCTGGGTTTTGTTGCAATTTAGTTTTATTTTCCACTTCTTAAAGTACTTGTTACAGGATTTTAGGCTTAGCTCCATCTTTTTTAAAAGAGCTGAAGTAAGCCTACTGGAGGTAATGAGCGCCGTATCGTCAGCGTAGTAGGCTGTATCCACTTTTCTAGGTGGTTTAATGTATTCTTTCATATTCCTTCATACTTTATAACAAATTTTGCTTTCAATTTTTAATTATATATATTTAAAAAAAAGTTAGGTCTACTATATAAATTCCAAACAAAATATCATCTTTTTGTCCTCTAAACGCAGGTGTATTTTTTGTGCTTTTGCATGATATTTTTATATAGTTTTTGTTACTGCTCGTGTCGCACATCTGATTCATGTTTGTTTTTTCTCTAAAAACAGCTTCAAGTTGTTCTCAATTCAGCAGACTAAGTGCCATTAGCAGACTTTCACAATTTCTTTATATGGTAGGATATTGGTAAGTGTTTATATGTGTTGGTGGGTAAGAAACGTATTCAAAGATATACAAATACGAATGTGTACAAATATAAAAAAAGGCAACTACCAAACACGATTATAAAAAAAACAGTTTCATTTACACAAATTGAACACGAGTGTTTGCAAAAATGAGGTGACATTATTTTTTAATGCTTTTGATAATAATTTTATGAAACACTAAACAAAATCAACGACTTTACTTTATTTTTTAAACAGTGAGCAGTTAGTTTTGTAAAATTTTTTCGTCTTTTTACTGCCAGAATATTGAGATATATGGTTTACCAACAGCATCTAGTTTTCACTTTTCTACCTAAATTCTAATATTAATGATAAAAGAAAATAATTTCATTATAATAAGAGTTTGATATTAATTTTAGCCCTATTCGAATGGGTTTTCTCTAGTATCGTTTTTGGTTACAGATATTGCTGTGAGCAGTACTGCTGGTACCAATAATTCTACTGCCATATTTTATTTTTTCGTACTCTTGTTATAGTCGTGGTTGTTTTTACTTTTATTCAAATTAAAAAAAAAACGAAATTTACAACATATTGTTTTTTTGTTCCATTTCAATTTATTTTTTTGGCTATCAGTTATAAAAGTGTATTAAAGCAAAACAAATAATGAAAAAATGGGTTCTACTAAAATGAAAAGGATTATTAAAACAAAAACGGAAGTGAGAGTGGCGCTTAGTAAGAATATTTCTGATCCATAAGGTAAAAATAACGACGCAGCAAGCTGATATAAGCAAAGAGGAAGAGTTTCCTGGTCGAAAGGAAAGCAATCTAGATAAAAGTAAAAAAACGTGAATGCATCGTCAATCAATGGGCGGAAATTCCACTATCATAGATGTATACTCTGCTTATTATATTATTATACATTCTCGCCAAAAGACATGAGATCATTACTGATTGTTGTAGCTTGTCTGGCGCGAATATATGCGTATGTTAAAGACACCATTCAATATTAAAGGACTAAATGAACTATTCTGTGCTCCTCTGTTAGCATATTAATAATATAGAAGGAAGGGTGGTGGTATAACCCTGTATTTCAATTGGCGATCGACGATATACAATGCTGTAAGCTGTAATAGTGTAGTGTGTTTGACAGTGTCGTTATTTCTATGCCTTCTGCACGCAACTGTACAACCCAATTTCTGTTGGAATGTGCTTGTCCACACAAAACGAAACTCATGCAACGTTTGCATATTCCCACAACACATATTTAGTGTATTATTTGTTAGTGTATTAGTGTGTAAGTTAGCTTTTAAGAAATTTAAATTGTAATCATTAAGTATAGAATACACGTCACTCGCGCAAGTGGCTGATCATTAGATCAACTAAGATAATAAAATAAATCAATTAGCAATTAAATAAAAACTCTTTAAAAACTAATATAACATGACGATCCTGCCAGCGATTTTTCTTTAAATAAAAAATCAATAATCCTTTGAAGCATTTCAAAAAAAAAAAAACAAAACAAAAAGTACAATTTTATTAAAACCAAAAAAAAAACATAATTTAAGAACTGAAATATACTTTTACAAAATTATAAAAAAAAAACAAAACTATAAAGTCCTTATCTTTTGTGCGCTAAAGTGATCGGTGCAGCATTTGACAAAAATGTGTGTTTTAATAATTTTAATTTTGTACTTATAAACTTAACCAACAGTTTTGTGATAAACCTTAAATTACTTAATTTAAGTGGAAGTGAAAAATTATAAAGACTTAAATTCAAACTATCTAAATATCTAACAAAACATTTTACATAATTTATGAACTTTTAGTATTCAAAAAATTAAAATATAACGAAAACATTTTGTGTATTTAAAATAAATTAAAAATTAAACATTTTTCAAAATTATCACCAAATATTTTGTTTTATACAAATTTTGTCTATATATTGAAAATATTTGCCTATAAATACATAAATACATATTGTTGCGGATGTGTCTTGTTTAAGTTTTAAAATAAAATAATTAAGCAGTAAAGCGAACTACTGGGTATGTTGTTTACGAACTGCGTGGCTTGCTAAGAAAACTTATGATACAACAACAAAATTTCTAATTACAAACTGCGTAGAAATTTTATACACGCAAACAACAACAATTTGATATGCTGTTTACTAACTGCGTGCCATGCAAGACAAAAACAAACATGCATGCTGTTTACCATGTGCGTAGTTTTCTAAGAAACATTTTCTATACGAGACAACAACAAATATCTTAAAATAAATTCCAAGAAGAAACTTTATCAGTATAAAAAAAACAAAAATACACACAACATACAACAAAAATGTGATCCAAAGGGAGTATAAGATTCTTAAATTTTCTAAACATTTAATGGTCAAATATAAAAGGGCATTGTCTGAGTAAATGATCAGTCAGTGTAAAATTAAATAACGTGAAGTAAAGACGTGCATCCTAAGTAAATTGTTCTGTAGTGTCAAATTTATGTAGTTAAAGTAAATAAAATTGTTATTAATTTAAAACCTCTTAAAACTGGTGTTATTTATTTTGCAATTAAAAACTAACAACAAAACGTTAGACCTGTTTCTACATCAATGGAGTTTCATCTCTACAGTGCAGAATACTGCCAGGTACAGCACAAATAAAATGGCTCTTAATTGCAGTCTTAAATTGTAAAACTTAAAAGAAAAAGGATTATTTGCAAAATGCCCAACGTACTTCAAACAGCAGGGAGCTGCCAGTGA
The DNA here is from genome assembly GCA_030448955.1 of Trichopoda pennipes. Taxonomy (NCBI): domain Eukaryota; kingdom Metazoa; phylum Arthropoda; class Insecta; order Diptera; family Tachinidae; genus Trichopoda; species Trichopoda pennipes. The sequence goes on along the minus strand of JASKUP010000026.1, from coordinate 1,943,671 downwards.
TGATTGTTTCCGAGTGTGAAATTTTACGTGCCCAGCAGATTAAGATACCGATCTATTACATCCAACATAGCCGCAACAAATTATTCAACGATTTAAGAGTCGAATAAACCAACATTAACATAAACCAACATTAACATCTCTAAAGACAAGAAAAAATAACGCTGAAGTCGCCATAAATTAAGATATAAAATTGAATTTAAAATATTTTAAGTTTTGTAAACAAAGACTTTTATCAAAAAAAGTGTTCAACTAAAAAATGGCTACAGCAATCGAAGATCAAGTTGGAACTTCTGTAGAACGCTGTACTAACACTGACAACATTAGTGATGCGTTTGGCTTTCCTGGATCATCAACAGACAATTCTTACCCTTAGTAAGAAAAAAAATTTAATTTTTAGTAAGTATGTAATAAAATAATTTATACTTTATAAAAACAAAAAAAAGAAATATATATATATATATATATATATATATATATATATATATATATATATATATTATATAAAAATAATAAAATTATAATATATAAATTTTTTTTTTAATTAAAAAAAAATTATATTTTAAATTGAAAAATTAATAAAACATGGCATATTTAACTTAAAAACTAATAAAACATTAATAAAAAACTACAATAATCATAATTATTTGCTTTTGCTTAAACTTTTAAATAACCTTTTTCTCTTTAATTATATTTTTTTGTTTTTTGATAACTTGATACACTAAAACAATAATTATCCTTTTAATACAAAAAAAAACATAAAATAGAAATAAATATTTTACTAAAAATTATATTCTGCTGCGATACTTACGAGTCCCTCCAATAGTTTATAATAAAATGAATAAGTGTAGAAGTCAATTGGGGTATATTGAGGTCAAAAACAATTGCATAAATGGGCGTAATAAAGATTCAAAGCTCACAGATTCGGTTAGTTTAAATGTAGATGGGGCAACGAAAACCCAAGAGCACAGGAAAATGCCACAGATGTATTTTTTCCAGAATAAAGTAAGGAAAGCAAGTACTTTCTAAATTTAAGTTGGAAGACTTACTTATTAATAGAAATGTTGATCTAGATCGCCTCTTTCTAAAACTTGAAAAATAGCTGGTAACAATCGTCTAACAACTTTACGCCTATCAATAGATGATAGACCATTTAATAATGTACAAACATAATTTTATAAACAAGGGAAATGAAGTCCTAAGGGGCTCTCGTTTGAATATAGTGCTCGCACCAAAAATGAACCAACATAACTACCCCTTCGGGGTGAAAAAATATCATTTTTGTTTTTTTTTACTTAAGATTGTATTTAAAAGAATGATCAACCAAAAGATGTTGGTCATTCTTGAAAAGAAGCGAGGTGTCGTGTGTTTGACAGTGTCGTTATTGACATGCCTTCTGCATGCAATCGGACAACCCACATTCAGTTGGAATGTGCTTGTTCACAGTGCCGGACAGTGCCTTGAAAAACCGAGATGCCACTAGAATGTGTAACTACTTTTCACAGGTACACCTACTAGTGTTAAACGAAACTGGTTCTGTTTAAGAGAATGCAAACCTCGTATATTGCTATCGACGAATAAATATTGTAAATATAGTTGCTGGAACGAAGCGGGACATAAGTCCGTGACCTTTTGCTGCTGCCAACAATTGACTTCTGTTTGGATTTAAACAAGCTGCGTCATTTAGTTGGTGTTGGACAACCATTTGGCTGTTAGCAGAGTGAATTTCGTGCAGTTTAGTGTCCAGTGTATTGTAGTAGAGCTACGCAATATGGACAAATTTTTTCACCGTTTTTTTAAGAGAGGACGAACTTATTCACGACCGAATACGAATATTGTTGGCCCTTTTATATTTTTATTGTTCCTAGTATCTATACGTTCCTTATAACTTTTTGATTTACGAGTTTTGTTTACATATTTTATATTTTGATGCTAGAAGTTAGAAATTATGCATGCAGTATAATGAAAAAAATTTCATCTTTTGATATAAACTTGAGCAATAGTATATAAAATTCTTGGGTAACGTTAAATAATTCGAAGTCATGAAAATTTATAGGATTGGTATTGGTTTATAGCAAACGTTATTTTGAAAAATTATGCTACATAAAACTATCCGCTTGGGGTTACTGACCATAGATTAACGCAGCACGCTGATCATTTTTTTTTTCGGACGAAGTATTAATATATAGTAATCGTTTCAGAGGACCATAGCCTAATCACCCTCACGTTTTATCATCCATTAACTTTCCGTAGACTTTTAAATATAGGGTCCGCCTTCTAACGATTTCTCTTTCAACTAGTGCTTATTTCGTGAATGGTAACACTTAGCTCGTTTGATTTGACAGATAATTAGTTTTATCCTGCCGCTGAACGATGCTTCTGTATACGCTTGAACAATGCTTCGCTAAGTGGGCCAGAAGATGCCGATTTAGCAAAAACAATCATCTTTTTAGATGAAACTCTTGGCGGGTATGTAAACAAGCAAAATTGTCGCATTTGGGTCACAGAAAACCCGCACGCATACATTGAAAAGCCGACGCACTCAAAACGAGTCACTGTTTGGTGCGGATTTTGGTCCAGAGGCTTAATTGGGCCATTTTTCAAGAGTGGCCGTTGCAGTCAATAGCGATCGTTATCGGGCCATATTGAACGAACTCTTGTTCACAAAAATTGAAGAAAAAGATATCGGCAACATTTGGTTTTTATAAAATTAAAAAAAAAATTTTATTTTGCGGCCCCTATATTTTTATTGTGATGGCTTGGAATTTCGTATTTATTTTTGATACGACAACCATAGCTATCACCGTATTTTGTTTTTTCTTTTCATTTTCAAGTAAATTCTCAATAATATACATTTCGTAATTTTTTTTGTTAGGAGAAGATCACAAAATTAAGTTTCTCTTTTAATTTTCGAATAAAATCTCAATAGTATGCATTCAAGAGCTGTAGCACAGAAAGTAAATGACTCAGCTTTTTTTTTTATACTGGACAGTAGTCTACTGAGAGCAAGGAAAATATAGAAAGTGAAAGTGGTAAAAAAAGCAACAGTAGTTTTTGCTCAGTGTTCGCGGTCTTTGCTACTAGAAGTTACCTTTAGACATTAAGACAAAATAAAACACAAAACAGTGTAAATCATAAATTAAAAAATAAAGTTGCAGTTTGTAGTTAAAGCAGCTACGAAAAGAATATCATCAATTAAATTAATAATTAATAAAGCTAGAAAAATTGCATTCGTTGCCAATAATGAGGTTTGAAGCAAAAAACGAAAGTATCTGACGATTAATAGGGAAAGAATGTTACCTAAGCCTGTGGGAATTTAGTTAGCCGATAATGATAGGAGATTGTTTATTTGTTTTATGAACTAAAACTTGTTGGCAAAATAGAAAATTTTTAAAGCGTACATTGACTAGTGCAGATAGATGTAAGCAACGGTAATGATTTCAATGTCTACATTTTAAAAACGATGTCTTAAAATTAAAATTTAAAAAATATCTATATGAATAAATATTGGGTAAAATTGCTTTGGCGGTGTTATAAAACTTAAACTTTAAGCGCAGTACCCGTTTTGCATGGATGAAAATAACTTTATAAACACATGAAAATCAGATTCTAAATGATCTTATTTTGTGTTGTTTTGTGAAATATTTTGAGATATTTGTTAAAGCAATAACAATGTAATAGAGGACTATTTGGTAGTGTACAAATTTTAAAATGCGTATTCAGTTCATACTAACCGTTCCGGATTAAAAACTTAAGTTAACTTACAAAAAAACTGACTAAATTAGTAAGAACTTTTAAATAAAAATAAGTTATTTTATGCTGAATTATATTATTATATGGCAGCCAAATTTTATTGAAAGTACCACTACTATTTTTGATAATTAATTTCCTTCAAGAGCATTTTGGCATATTTGTACATTTAACATTCCGCAGGAGATTAAAAGATATTATTTATAAATCTTATTATTTTCATTTGAAGTTTAACCACAAAAGGTTTTACATGAGCGGGCATACAGTTATGCAAATCAGTCATTTAAAATCTAATGAATGAAATAAAAATTAACTAAACTCAGCAATTCCTTAAAACAAAATTTGTATGGTTCGCTATTAAATGCATTTTTGGCTGATATGCCTCGTATCAAACTACCATATTGTCGATTTATAAATTTTTATATTGCGTTTGGTAGCAAAAGTTCCAAACTTTTGTAGAATGATCATCAGCCGGTTTTTCTGAAGTAAAAAAAAAATTATTTATTATTTTAGTAGAAAAGAAATAAAAAATAATTTGATATGAATACATCCAACAGTTCTAAGATAAAGAAAAGCTTATTTAATTTTAATTTAATTTTGATTAAATTTTGTTATTCAAAAATCATTTCGCATTTCCTCACAAATTGCATTATAGAAGTCAAATTTAGGTTTACTATTTCGAGCATACCACACGAGTAATAAAATAATTTTCGTCTCCAGGTCGCCAATTATTGCTGGCTTATCTTCATAAGGCAGTAAATTCATATCGCGGAGCAAGATACATATGTCTAACCTTACGACAGAGGGCAATAATTTATAGGACCGTTTCTTGAAATTAACTTATCGCCAAGTAGCACCAGCCTGCTCAAAGCTTGAGCGGATTAATGTTATCTGTGTTTTTTAATAAAAAAAACTTGTAATTATGGTGCGGCTACAATTTCCTGGGTCTAATCGCGAGCTCTTGCATCATTTTGCGAAAAATAAGGGTTCAAAGATATTATTGGCGTGTAAACTGCTCAAACCGCGGATTGCAAACGATTTCTGCATCAGCTAAATCTTGTAGAGTCCTAAACCAAAATTTTTGCAAACATTTGGAAGGAAAAAACTCCAGTTCCTGTGAACTATTTAGGGCTATTGTTGAATTATGTAAACTGGAACCTGTGCGCCGTGCTTATATGCTGTTGATATAAACAATTCAATGTATGAAGATTATTTATGAATTTGTACAAACAATTTTAGTCTAATTACTTGATTAGGAGAAAAACTCGTGTGTAATTGGAGTGATGATACAAACTTTATTTCAAAAACGGAAATCTTTTTTATCATTCAAAACATGTGGACAACTCTCCACTTTCTTACGTTAAGTACTAAGGCAAAATAATTCACAATAATAATAAAGATTCTCATACTTATCTTTATCGTTAACAATTCAAAGGTAAATGTAAGTAAGTAAAATAAATGTAATGAGTAACGTGTAGTGTGTATAATCTATATAAACACAATTTTAATATTTGTAAATTCATTTCTAAGACACACTGTTAAACATAATTTTTATATATGTACTTTTATTTTAAGACACACTGTAAATAAATATTTTTTATTTCTTTTATTTGGGTACGGTTTTATTTCTTTACATCAGCATAATTTCATTTGACCATGAAAATAAATTTGATACTGCAATATCAGCATAATTTTATTTGACCATGAACTTGTTAACAAATTATTTTTATTATACATGGGAAAATATATTGAATGTAATTATGCTGAATAGACATAATTTTAGTATATAAGCTGTAAATATTTGTTCAATAAAATTAATGTTAAATCATAAGGAAAAATGCATAGACCTTGTTCCTTTTTTCGGCAGCAGTGCTTAGTGAAATACTGACCACAAAAAATCGGCATTTTGATGCTGGACTATAGCGGCAGCAGTGCTAAGTATAATACTGAGCCCCACACTCAACACTATACACCAACACTCAAGGATAACTGATCCTGCCTTTTAAGAGTACATCCTCTCGTTCGTACAACTTAACTCGTTCAGTCAATTTTTCCTCATTCCCTACAAACTATATCGAAAATTATGTGTCCAATCATTAGGTTGGACATCCTGCAATCTATGGCGAATCGAAAATTTAAAGATTTTTTCGTAGTTTCCCTTGCAGTGTTAATATATTCTTCAGTATGCACATTCACATTCTTCAACGTATAGGTGTTATTCGTACAAAATTGTATTTGTATTAACTCTTAATAAAGTTAGTATGCCAATCAGTGATTTGCTATATCGGAAAAAACCCAAACTAGTCGCCATATATATACACACACACACATATGTGTAGGATTAAATACTATTAAAAGCAACACTGAAGAACACCTTAAAAGAAAACACAGGAAAATGATAAAATGGGTTTTTTTTGCAGTCAGTCGTTAAAGAGTAAAGGCCCAACTATAATATGCATAAGGTGGCTTAAGCTAATGTCAAAACTTGAACGAAAAGTCTGTCAAATGATTAAGCGAATCATTGTAGACTTTTACGTGGCTATATTGTACTTACATGATTATAGAAATTATTATGCAGAGTTGCTAATATGTTTTATTTGTACTTTTGCAAAAAAAATAAAATCATTCTAAATAAATGAAATTTATTAACACAAAGGCCTTTAATAATCATATTTTGTATATTTAATACTATGTAGTTTTATTAATTCTACTTGAAAAATATTCAACCTTTTTCATATTTAATTACTTTTTTATTTTCAAATTCAATAATTGCTCTTCCATCTTTTTAAATTTCTATGCTCACACTTTCTTTATTACTTTTAGTTTAAACCCTTTTTTATTATATTTTCTATGTTTTGATCTTATAATGTAAATGAACAGAATAAAATTAATTTCACAAAAATTCATTTCTTTTATTATTAAGTTGGTATTTATATATTCATTGACTTAAGATATCACATATTATTCTAGCTGATTGCTACCTTAAAGTCTATTATTAAAAATTCAATAAAAATTATTTTTCAATGACTACGATTAAAATCACATTTTGTTCCAAATTTATCAACTTAAATTCTGGTATTAAAAGTTCAACCAAGAATTGTTATTAATGACTATAAAAAAAGTTTAGCTTATTATTAAAAAATAAAAAACTAATTTTGCACATTTAGCTTGTCAGAAAAGCGCCCATTTTTTAAAACGCAAAGCTAAAATTTTTATTAAAAATATAAAAATTTTAGCTTTGCGTTTTAGAAAATCAGGCCCTAAATAAATAAAAAAATATGAAATATTAAAAAAAATAAATTAAAAACAAAACAGGATCACTACTACAAACTATGATCATTTCTATTATTTCTGCGTAGTTTATAAAGCTCCTGTAACATGTTTGCTTGAAAATCGTCTTTTACTGTCACTGGCAGGTCCTTCATCAAGCTAACGGTTGTCTTCATGAAGCTCTCATCAGTAGAGTTTTCTTCGGTCGTTGATGCAAAGCTCCTCTCAATGCTTTCTATAGTCTCACCAAATTTTTGGTAAAGGCTATCTATCAAGCGTTATTTTTGACTTTTTTGGAGGGGTTGAAGTTGCTAAAAAGGAATATTCCTGAAAACTGTTTACACTGAACATAGCTTGCTCCAAGGTTGAGTCTATTTCTTCAACGTCATCACGAGTACTACAAAATAAAGATTGACATTATAAAAAAGTAAAAAAAAAAATTTAATGTAAATGCTTATACCGGCGGTGCGCGAGAGAGTTTTTTAAAAACACCATAGGCTGCACTAGTGCCCATTCCTCAATGTAGCCCATTCCACTGCCTGAAGGAGCTTCCATCCTCTTCATTTCCTTGCAGAAACGTTCGCGAAGTAGTTTCCCACCTGTGATTGCATTCCGTGAATTTGTATAATTCATATGAAAATGAAAACCACAAACAAAATTCTTCTAGGTATTACTTACCACTTTTGCTGCATTTTTCTGCTACTTCATTCCATGATCGTTCTTTTAAATTACGGTTATAATAAAACGCGTCTCTTTTGTCATGTAAGCACTTCTTTGTTTTCAGGCTTTCTATTAAATTAAAATAAAATATTTTTTCACTTGCGTCCTCCCTTGCAATCTAATGTATCTATAAAACAATGCACATTGCAAAATCAGCTGTTTCCGTACTGAATGTACGACCAGTTTCGTACTTTTAATTAGCAATTGATATTTGATGAAACTTGACGAAAAGTTTTGTAAAGTACATTATAGTTCACCACATATGATTATTAGGTATTTGTACAGTTTTTTAAGTTGGCTTAAGCCTGCATATGCATATTATAGTTGGGCCTTAAAGCGCAGAAAAAAAGTTAGTGCGAAATAAAGTTGAAAGCCGGGTGAAATAAAAGTCCTACATAAATTTTTAATTAATTAATGCTTTAATTTAAAAATTGAAAAATATAATATTGGAGTTCAAATAAAATCTTTTAATTTTTTTTTAATTTACTTTTTCCTACATATATATATATATATATATATATATATATATATATATTGTTTTAAGCCCCTGCTAGCTTAATGGGGAATAGTAATGATTTTTGTTGAAAAGTAAACAATTGAAAATTAAGTATTTCAATACTAAATTTTAATCAACTTTTCAACAAACGATAATTTTCATTTTAACAATGTTTATTTAAATGAACAAAATCTTTAATTTAAATTATTATTATTAATTATAGTGCTATTATAAACTTGAGAGCTGTTAAGGTTGCGCCCTATAGATAAAAATTAAAATTAAAGAAATATGTTAATATTTTGTGGTGTTTCTTTTCAAAAATATTTTTTTCTCAGTAGATTTACAATGGAAACTTGCACCTTGTTTTAGATTATACTGTTTATATTTAATGCAACCTATACTGTACAGTATGTACAGCTATGTATTGAATAAGTTAGTGTTATTATCTTATAAAAAGACTTAAAATTATTCATGGACTTCAAAATTAACTAAAATGAAAGAAAATACAAATTTAATAAATGCAGTGTCCAAACTTGCTTTGGACACACATTTATACCATCTGGCAGCACCAAAATTTAGTACTGGCAAGAAAAGGAAAAGGGAAATTTATTCCGTAAAAAAGAAAAATGGCAGAATAAGTTTCCATTTTTTATTCAATTGGTTGCCGAATCTTCTAGAGTAACGTGGTTTAAAGAATATGAAACATACGTAACTTAAATTTACCAAAAAAAAAAAAATGACTTACAAAAAATTAACCTAAACTAAACGCTTAAAATAACTTACCTGAATTACTTACCTTAAAACTTTTAATTAATCAACCTGAATACCCATGAATTATAAATCCATTGATCAACCGAAAAATAAAGAAGAAATTTATATCTAAACCTGCTGGTCATTTATTTAAAATCATCGAGGAAAAAGGTGAGAATTAAGGTTTCCACATATTCCACAACAAGGAAAAGAAATTAATCTCAAATATTATTCCAACTTCCCCAATTATAATTGCTCTAACCGAGCAATTGTAAATACAGAAATCTCCCTTACAGAATGGCCCCAGCTGGAAGTGAAGTTCCCAACTCTGCCTACTCTAGAGCGCGGGAGTAATTATTAATACAACTAAAGTGACGTATTCATGCATTATGATTTCCTATCTTCCTTAATAGTTTGAGTAGTTCAGATGTTAAAAGTTACAGAAAAATTACTGCCAACAAAGAAAGTCGATAACTAAAACCATAGAAAGTTTCTAGCCAAATTCTAGTCTATAGATAACAGTATTTGACAGGCTTAAACATTTCCCAGCTTTTCGGCCAGCTTTTGGGTTCAAACATGAAGAGCTCTGTACTAATGTATGTCAACCTTTAATTTTAAATTTGATATTTTTATTGAAGACTTAAGAACGAATCAGTTGTAACAACTCGGCACATTTTCATTGAACCCAAACAGTAGAAAAAAAAAACAAAACAATTAAATCTACTGATTAAAACTACAACTAACTAACTAACTAAGACTAACTTTATTTACTTTTCAATTCGCTTCTCCTATTTGCATGTTCACATAGAACATACACATGAACTTATGAAAATTATGGAGTAGTAGCAGAAACTTCAGTAATAACGAACAAACATTTTAAGCCCAATGAAATAGTAAAGAAACAACAAAAGAAAACACTTAGTTAAGTTTTACATGTGAAATAGTAACACCAATTGATGTTTAAAGAGGATATTTGGAAAGATATCCTGATATTTCGTTTTGGCAACATTCACTAAATTATACGTGTAAGCAAAAGTACAGAATTATGTAGCCTGTTTGTATAAAAAAAAAGCAGAACCAGAAAAAAATTTTTAAAGTTATGTATTGCAGCATTTTGATAGCACATTTTTACAGAGCAGTTTAACATACACTCAAGCTATCCTTTACATTTTCAGCCATGCTATGTTTGTTTGAGTTCTTTGGGATTTAATGGTAATAAGTGTTTACATATCTTTCGTATGCAGAGCTTTTAATAATGTTTATTGCAAAACGATTCTTTTTAATGCACTTGATAACCTGAATCCATCTTTCGAACACTATTTATCTGCTGCTCTAACTACTTCTTTCTGATTGTCATCTGAATGTAGGTGCCTACAAAAACGTTGTTGCTTTACTTTAGTATTTGAACATTCGTGCAAGTGAACAAGAACAAGTGAGTAGGAAACTAATGCACATATCATAATTTATATCAATATGCTATTTAGAAAAGTTTTGACAATTTTTGCTGTTTGAATGTTTGTTTTGTGTTAATTACTGTGCTGTTTATTGATTTACTTAAAATTTCACAAAATATTGAAAACTAAAGTTATTTACCTAAATTTTTATAATTTCTCATGTGCTCACTGTCATTAGTTGTATATTTTGTCAGAATATAATTGTATATTCTGTTGGACGATAAGCAGAAAGCAGATTTCAGATTTATTAAAGGCGAAGCATCTAAAAGCTGGATTTTTAAAATATTCGTTAATGTATGTGAACCAATAGTTAAGCTTTTTCTTTAGAGTTACGACAACTGCCATTTGCCATTTGCTTGAACTGATCAAAGCTACTTTTTTGATGGAATGGCGAATGTTACTTTCCCATTTAGTTTTTCTCTACAAGCAAAATAAGTTGTTCGTGTCACCGACTTCACACCTCCTTCACCAGTAGACTTGTCATCAACATTATCATTAAGCAGATCTATACTCACATTACTCACAAGATATATTCTACTTCAGATAACTGCTCATCATCAGTCGAACTGCTCCTCATCGAAAATAGATACGATATATATAGCTGATATTGTCGTTACGGTATTAAAAATGCAACAAAGATTACAAGAAAACCTATTATAGCATGTTTGAAAATAGATTTAAAAAAAAAATCTTACAAATAATTTAGACACAAAATAAAATGCATAACATAACTACAAAAAAGACGTTTACAAAGTTGGATTTGTATTACAAAATTGTATAAATATAAAATACATATTTTTGAACACATAAAATTTTAGGTATAACCGATATGACCGGTTATTAGGGGTGAACTTTAAGGTTAATTTATGTTTTTTGGGTTGTAAAGCGGAATGCTGTAAGGATATAAAATATTATGTTTTGTAATTCTTGGTTGAACTGTTTGATATTATAGCAAATGAATCAAATAATTCGGCATTAGTAAATTTTCCTTTTAAGGAAAAAATTATTTCTTACGGAAACTTCTCCCTTAATTAGTCGTATTAGTCACGTAATATATTCGCGATGATATAAGAATCAGTTGCCTTATTGTTTTGACCAGATCTATTTAAGGTCTGTAAAGAAGTGTAGTGAAATGTTATATGTGGTATGGGGATTTTTTCCAGAAAGGTTTTTGACCATTTCTTACCCTATGGCGAATTACAATTTCAGCGAAATTAACAACAAAAAGTGTAAGAAGCAATTGCTTATGATTTACTTTAGACCAGTGATGGGCGAACTACGGCCCGCAGGCCACATCCGCCCAGCGAGAGGCTTAGATCCGGCCCGCCGAGCGTTTAAAAAACAAAAAAAATTAATCACCTATTAAATAATTATGCCCAAAAAATAAATTTACATTGTGTTTTAAAAAAGATATAAATTGACAATTTTAGCAAAAAAATGCAATGTTTTTATATTATATTGTGTACAAACTGCGTAGTTTTCTGGGAAATATTGTACACACAAGACAACAACAACTTTCTTATACAATATTCCTCGTTAGCTGGTCACATTATTGCCTATAAAATAGCAAAAAGTAACAAACCGTTTTCTGAAGGAGAATTTATTAAGGATGTGTTAATTAGCATTGCAAAAGTATTATGCCCAGAAAAGGTAAAAGATTTCGAATCTATACGGCTGTCACGTAGAACGGTCACAAAAAGAATTGAAGCGATTTCTTCTAACTTAACCAATCAACTTGATGGACGTCTTAAAAAGTCTAAGTATTTTTCGGTCACTATAGACGAGAGTGTTGACAGGAGTGATACAGCCCAACTTCTAATTTTTATCAGACGAGTCGATGAAAACTTTGTAATAACCGAAGAACTTGCTTGTTTGAGATCTTTGAAAGGAAAGACGACAGGAAAAATAATTTATGATGAATTTAGAGAGGGGATGGAATCTCTTAATGCCCCAATTTCCAAATTAATTAATTTAACAACTGATGGAGCACCTAACATGGTGGGAAAAAATACGGGGTTTGCAGGAGTTTATAAAAGTCATTATCCTGAAAGCGAAAAAATTTTTTTTACATTGTATAATCCACCAAGATGTTCTTTGCAAGGCTGCCTTGAATATAAACCACGTACTTAATATTATTTTAAAATTAATTAATACCATTCGAGCCCGTGGTTTGTTACATCGACCATTTCAAGAGTTTTTATCGGAAGTTGATGCAGAATTTTCAGATGTACTTTATTACACAAAGATCAGGTGGCTGAGTTGTGGGCGTGCCTTCTCGAGAGTTTGGAGTCTTCTCGAAGAAATTAAACTTTTTCTAAAAACCAAAACTGAAATTTGGAATGAGTGGGAAATATTGGAGGATAAGAATTGCTGCATAGAGTTTGCTTTTTTCACGGATTATCTTGAGCACTATAATAAACTGAACAAGAAGTTACAGGGAAGAAATCAATTTATAGATGAAACTTGGGACTTAATTATTTGGGGCCTGTGAGTGAAGAGAAGTCTTTTGACAATCTTTATTAAAACTGTATTCCGAATTTGAGGCCAGATTTGCTGACTTGAAAAAAAAATCCAACCATGTTTAGATATTTTTTCAATGCCTTTTAATGTTAATCCTGAGAATGTTCCATCTGATCTACAATTGGAAATTATAGAATTTCAATGTAATAATAATTTAAAACAGCTATTTTGAAATACGGAAATTCATCTTTTGGTAGGGATTTATAGACCTTACCAAAAGATGAATTTCCAAAGCTAATTAATCATTCGCAGATAATTATGGCAATTTTTTTGCTTCCTCATATTTATGTGAACAGGCCTTTTCAGTAATGAAATGCAGAAAAAATTCAATAAGAAACCGATTGTCAGACGAGAGTCTATTTAATTTATTAAAAGTGGCATCCTCCCAGCTGGAACCAGATTTTGAGGAAATTATGTCAAGTCAGAAAAAGATCCATGCTTCCCATACATCTGGAAAATCTTTAAATCATAATAAACCGTATCTTATAAAACTTTTATGTTGTTTTAAAATATTTCGTAATATAACTAATAAATATATAGCTTAAACCGAACTTTTAATTGAACAGCAACCCCATAATTTTTTAATGAATTACCCTCTATGTTTTTTTTAATGGCCCGCTGCAAGCTTTTTTTCCTTTAATGGCCCGCCACCCGAAAAGTTCGCCTATCACTGCTTTAGACTTTAACGGCTGTATGCATAAAAACAGGTTTAACTGCCGTTGTTAAGCACAATTTCCTAAAGTTGTATTCATAAAACACTTTTACCTTAAAATACCTTTGTTAACTTTAAAGTAGGAAAAACCTACTTTAAACCTACAATAAATTGACAGCTCAATTTTATTATTGAAAGTTCAAAAAAAAAAAACAAATTGTGTTTACAATAAACTGAGCCATTTATTTAAAAAGTGGCATAAGTTACTTTGTTATTGTCATCTTTTCATTTTAAATTAGTTTATAAAACATTTTAATTTTTAACCATTTCAACTAGTCTGTATTTAGTTTTCTTTCCGTAATAAAATCTTTTTTCTCCATGTTGTGTACTCTGAAAGATTTTTTCGACAGGAGGCTATTACTACTCTTACTGTTTTGTCCTTTACATAAGTCACTATGTGCAATAATATGCTTTTGAGTTGTGACATTCTTAGATATTTTATACAATACGAAGCAACCGCCTGAGAATAAAAAAATAACAAAATAATGCTAATTATGTGTAGTATATTAGATATCACTATAATATAGTTCAGGAAACTGTACTATTCTTTCTAACTAATAAAAATAAGTCCAATAATCACAACAATACTTCACACACACTTACTAGATGTTTCCATTTCTTTCACACAAAGCTCCGTAATTAATTTCCTGAGTACAGCGACTTAAGCCGCTTTCAAAATAAACATTTTTGTTATACCGTTAATTATCAACACTTCTCTTAAACAAATCTCAATACTTCTCAACTTATTAATTTCAAATTTATTAAAAATGAAAAAAATGTTCAGTTGTGACTTATGCCACTTACAATGTAAACGGCTCAATTGACAATTATACTTTGTTATTCCAAAAATGTTCAAAAATGTTTATTAAAACAAATAGTAGTATACAAATAACAATAAAAACTAAAACATACCATGCCATTCAATATAAAACATTTTTACATCATTATTTTATAATTTACAAAAATATAATTAAAATTAATTATTTTAAACAAAAGTTTAATTGATGTACATATAATCAAAACAAAGCTCGTTATCCGAATAATTATTTTTTTTAATATGAACAAATTCTTTGTAAGTTCTTCGTAAGGCTTGCAAATTAAGCTTTTTTGGGTGCTTTGCTTTTTATTAAAAAGATAAATAAAAAACAAAAAAAAAATATGTTGATTTTGCTGAAAACAATAAAAACATTTTTTATGGATCTAAATACCCGGATAAATAATATTTATTTTTATACATCGTTAACTACAACATGACAACTGAAAATGGTGGCATTGCCAGAGTCAAAATACTAATTTTACTAAAGCATACATTAGCTAAAGTACTGCTTATGAATACCAGTTTTTAACAAACGTCTGTTAGCCTTAAAGTGTTCGTTAACTAACGTGTACTTTAAAGCTCAAGTAAGCGTTTTTTATGCATACAGCCGTAAAAAAATTTCATACAATTACATCAAAGTTTAAAAAAGTGACAGTGCCATAGGGAGCGATATTATTCAATTGTGTCACAATTTAATATAAGCAAAAAATTTAATGGCATTAAGTTAATATCTTTTAGGTTTAATGCTGCCAAAAAGTATTATTTTTTATATTAGATAAGATTATTTTTCTTTTTTTAGAAATCCATTTTTTTACGCATAATTTATTAAATATATGACGGATATAGTGAAAAATAGACCAAATAAAAATCGTTTATATATCGGTTAAATATAATTACCGAATGCTGTACTGATAAAATTAATTATGTATTCTTAGCGCTATAATCATAAAAAGTGTATTTTGTTGTAGGATTTAAAACATTTTTTTCATCACAGTATTTGCTGTTCCAGTATCGTTCATTGAATAATATTAAGTTTTTTATAAATTTTGCTTATTTTAATTTTGCTGCTAAAAATCTGTAGCTTGGTTTCCAGGCCGACTTTCAAAAATTATATCGTCCCTCTTAAATAAACTTCAATATTTTATATAAAATTTTATTTCGCGGTCAGTATATTAACTTTAAACTTCCGTGGTACAACTTTTTTGTAATTTTAGTTTTTGCCATACTTATAGTTTCTTTACAACATAGTATTGATTTTATGCAATTTCATTAATATCAATAAATTTTAGATATACTTTTAAATATGCTCTGTTTGGTCCGCATGACTTTATTTCAAACTAAGAACAAATTCCTTAACCCATGATATTTCTTTGATGAATAACCTGCTATTAAATTTCTTATATATGACGGATTTCTACAGCATTCTCTTCAGTTTTATATTTGACTTTAATAAATAAGTATTTATCTTTTTGATAGGTCTTTTTTAATTAAATTTAACACTTATAAACTCACTATTTCGCTTTCTTTTTTCAGGAAATTTAATTAAAAAAGACCTTTATTAAAAAATAAAAAATAATAATAATAAAAAAGTAATAATTTTTGACTTTAAGTAAAACAAAAGCTTTAAACATAAAATAGGTAAGATGTATTTATTGTTTACTAAGTTTCGGATTTCCTAAACTGTAAAATTTTCTGGGAAAAGGGAATAACACTTTTATGGTATATTAATATGGTTAAAATATGATTTGAAAACTTTCGTTACAAGGTTAAAAATATTTACCATTAAAGTATTTGTAGGAAACAGTAAAATTATGTATTCAAAACATTTACACACAATAAAAATTATCAAATTTTATTTACATTTAAAATTGATTTTCCATTAGAGCATATAAATGTATTTTCATTTCTTTCACTACATTTGTAAACAGGAAAAACAGAAAAAAAAAACGAAAAATAGAAGGACACAAGAATTGAAAAGGCGGAAAATCAATATTTTTTTATTAACTCAAAGTTCCTTGAACTTGGAATCTTAAACTTCAAGTTATTCGTATTTATCTGTTTACTTGATAGTTGCTATATTATTTGTTGTATATGTGTGAGTGCACTTAAGTATAAGGACGTGTAAATGTTAGAATGCTATTTTTTTGTTTTCTTTGCCAACTATTAGCAAATGCTCTTTTAATTGGCTTTACTTGCAACGAAGAAATAAACCAAAACAAAACAAATTTACTAGCAAATACAGGGTGCCCGCTGGGAAGGTATACTACTTTATTTTGTCGTCATTTTGGTAAAGATTAGCCTAGACAATTCATATTTGGCAGTCGTGAAGTAGACACGTGGCAAATTTATTATGGAAACATATTCAATAAACCAACGTGTTTTAATCGTTTAAACTTTTTATCACAAGCAATCACCGATTACTGTGACGAAGAGAAAGTTACGTGAAATTTTTTGGAGAAACAAAGTGCCAACAAAAGGCATTATTTATCGTGTAGTGAATGAATGCGTGAATGGGGAGCGGTATCGTGATATGATTGGAAACTTTTATTTTATTTATTGGAAACTTAAAAACAATACGGTGCCACATCGCATACAGCCAGGACCACAAGAGACCTTTGTCCACAATTTATTTCAAGAAATGGTGATGTTGATTGGCCTGCGACCATCACCTGATTTGACTGCTCCGGACTTCTTGTGGGGATATCTGAAAATTACGGTTTATGCAAGCAAACCTGAAACGCTTGAGCAACTCAAACAAAATATTCGTGATGAAATTAATGAAATACCGCGTGAAAATCAGAGAATGTAATGAAAAATGTGCTCAAAAGGCAAAAAAGCATTTATCTAATATTGTATTCCATACATAATTCCCGACATTAAATAAAAAACATTTATGAAAATAATATCCATTCTCTTTTATTTAATCAAAAATTAAAAACAAGCAAAGTAGTATACCTTCCTGGCGGACACCCGTTGGTAGTAAGTAAAAATATTTTTCGTGCTCAGGCACATACACATGTTTAAGAAAGAATAAGAAATAATTAAAACAAATGTCTATAGTTTTACTAAGTACGTCTTTCAGCTCATTTCTCGAGTGCACAATTGTTATGGTCAAAGTAGTCAATGACATTATCCAACATGCAGGTTTCAATTCATTAAAGGCCTTAAGTATTGCTTAGACATAATGTTTCAGAATATAATAGTACAAAAAAGTTGTATTATTCTGACTTCACCCCGAACTAAAACTTTCTTTTACATCAGTAATCAGTGTTAAACCGTTTTTTAAAGAGCAAGTAAATGATGTTCGATTTTTGCTTTAAGTGCAAATATCATCGAATAATTAAAAACTATTGATGCTAAAAACTACATATAAAAACAGACAAGATGTGAAATAATGCGGTTGTGATTTAAGATTTTGTATTGGTGGAATTTCGCTGCAAACTTCTTTGCAGATATAACAAAAATTCTACCTTTTACAAAACCACAACAACTACAAATGAATATCTTCAGTATTTATAATGAATTTCGGAAGATTTAAGCAATTTATAGTTTTCAATATCTAACAGAGGGCTAGCGCAATGATATGCTATATAATAGTTAGAATTTCCTTCCGAAAGCTAATGCAATAGAAAGTAATTTACAGTTATTACAGTTACTTTTCATGTACATATGTGTATGTACTTATATTTTTTTTATTTTAAGAGAAGTAGCACTTCAGGCAAAAATGCCTATTTAGTCAAGTACCGTGCTACATTCTTTAGGAAAGGGATAGAGAACAGATAAATCAGGTGATGAAAGTAGATGGATAGTCGGAAATTAACTGTCGTATAAAGACAGCACAGCGACCAGTAACTATGTCTTCATCGCTGAGCAGCCCCACCGACAGTCAATTTTTATTTTTGTAGTGAAAAAATTAAGGTCTTCGTTGGGAATCGAACCCTCAAACCCCATACTGACAAGCTAGTACACTACCTACTAGCCTACAGGGGCACCTTGTCTATGAATGTGCACATGTAAAATTTTTCTTTACAAACCAGTGTCCTCTGCAAGCACTAGCTTAATGATGTTTTAAACACAGAAAACGTAATTTGTTCACAAACCACTTTTCTCTTTCTTTATTTAGCATTCTCAACATGACTGCAGTATGTTTGACCACTTTTTAGTTTTTATGATTTTTTATTATGACTCAATGATAGTCATTCTATATTATTTAAATATTTTACTCAATTATACAAAAAATTAATTGAGGCATTGTGTTTTTTTCTATCTTTTATTTTAGCAACAAGGTAAATCTTAAACCGATAGTTGAGTTTCAAGATATTTTTAAGATAAATGTATTTATTTATTTTGAATATCAAATTTAATTTCAACTTAACTTTTCAAGCATTTCCTTGTTTACATTATCAGAATGTATAACGGGCTAAATTGCTATGCAATTGAAAATAATTAAGATAAAATATATAAATAGTAAAATTTATATAAACACCGGCGACATGCACGGGAAATCACACTATTGTGCCCCGATACTTAAAAGACATTTAAAACCTCTTTAGTTCCAAACGAATGGATCTTTTCTCTTTCAGTACCACCATACCAAAAAAGCTCTACCTGGAATCTAGGCAAATGTATGTAAATATATCTAATCTGTAAATACCTAAAATTATTATTTTTTAGCTTGGTTTAATAACCGCTTTTTTGAGATAAAAAATGGTTTTGTACTGTTAGTTTTAGCCATGTTTTCAATAACGTGTTGATTTGAAAGACATGCCCAGGTGCATATTCTTTATTCTTTAACGTAATGGATAACAAAAGCAGATGTCTAAAATTAATTCCGCTTCATGATTGCATTCCATACTCCAAAAAAATTATTCTAGTCGAAACGAGTTCCCGAAGCCATTAATTAATCATATCTGCAAATTAATTTAAAAAGGGATTTAGCATTTTGCTGTACTACTTTAAAAAAAAACCAAGGAAATTTATCTTTATTAAAAATATCTTTATCTTGGCAATTGCTTTGCAGATGCTTAGTCGAAATACCAAGTTGAAGAGGTTTATTAAAGGGTAGTAATATACTCACATTAGTCATAAATTCTTCAAGAGCCTGAGATCGGTTAATTTATACATCTTTACTTGACATGCCTTAGGTACTTACATGAGACTCTTCTTCATACATCGAATTACTTTTTTTTACAAGGAATTTCAAGAAAGCTGCTATTCGACTGCGATTAATTTCTATTGATGTGTTGCGTGCAAGCGGATTCGATGTGTTTGAAGCGTATTTAAATTTTTTAGGTAAATATATTGTTAGTATAGAACAATCCCTTTTTTTCAAAAATACGTCGAACGAAATTTTTGTTTTCATAAAGTAATTAGAATAATGAAACACCATTAAATAAGCAATTCTAATTAATGTTATCCAAATTTTTCGCCTAGTTAAAAAGATTGTTATCATATGCACTAAAAATGGTTTTAAAGCTTTGTTAATTTAATCTTAAAGTTCAGAGGCTGACAACAACAGAAATGTGTATGCGTGCTAATAAATGTTTTGCTGAAATGAATAGTTATCAATTTTAGTCACATATTCACATCACTTGCATATTAATTTGTCGATTTCAAATAATTTTATGCTTTTATTGTATGAAATCCCATACCCAAGTAAGTTGGTAAATGTTTTGGCTTTATCAATAACTTGCGATGTGTATTTTTGCTTTGCTCACACATTTCTTTTGCCACTTTGCCTGAAGTAAGTAGCTTATAACGTTTGTAATGCTCGTTTCTTTAGCATTGTTTCATTTTGTGTTTTCTAATTTTATTTATTCATGTCACATGCAATTGCTCGATGGCATAGTAAATACTAAATGCCTGCAGTGCACACTAGAGAAGAAACGAAATATTTTCGATATAAATCGGCAATTTATATTGATACAAGACTTCATATGCTGGTATCACAGGGTATTTAGTTAGAAAATTATTTAAGCAGTTTTTAAATTTAAATTTGTAAAATTAACACATATGTAATAATTTTGGTAAAACCAAGGATCAAAACTGCCGACAGCATTTAAATCATTTCAGGTGTCCTATTTTCACACGCGAGTGCACTGCTTTTGGGAAACGTGGAAAGCACAAAGTCTTACCTTAAACTCGAAGTCAAACTTTGTCTCAATGCTACACTGTGCAGTCAGTGGTATGCAAAAAGTGACAAAAGTTTAGAATTTGATTCGGCACCAACGCATATGCAAAGTTTCTTGCTGTTTCTAAAAATACAAAATGAATCTTACTTCTCTTTCTACTGCTTAAAAAATTGTAAAGTCAAAATTCTTAACGTCTCTTTTCTCTGCGCCATCTAAATGTCATTGTTTTTTGTGGTTTTGTTTTTATTTTAATCATTTATTTATTTATTTATTACCAAGCTGTTGGTGGTGGGGATTCTTCACAGACCTCCGTTAAATTGTAGTTTTAGTTTTACTCACAATATTTCTTTGAATTAATTACGACAGAGTTTTTCTGTAACTGTTTTGTTGTGAATGTATATACATATGTATGTACATATGTTTGTATAAGACATTGGATATTAATTTCTATTTCTAGTATGCTTGGAAAAATAAACAACATTTAACTCAGTTATTGACATTTTTTTCTTTAACTGTTTTTCATTCGTTTTTTATATTTTATGTGTAATTTAGTTTGTGGTTTTATTTAGTAAATTTTATGATTTTTATTTTTTTGATAAGATTTTAAAAATTGCAAGTTTTATGATGATTTAGGACGCATTATTTTAGTTAAGTTGTACTCAACGAAAAATAAATTTGGTATCAAATCTTAATTATAAATTAATAACTTTTATAGCATAGTTTTAGGGAATTCTGAAGAAGTGCAAAGTAAAATAATATAAATCACTATTATTATTCCACGGAATTTAAGATTACATTCAAATAAGACTACAATCATTGAAATTATTAAAAAAAATAAAACTTTTTTTCACTTTTAGATAAACCGAAATTTATTTAAAACCTCGAGGGCACGAAATTATTTTAGGAAACCCGAAAGAGAACAGAATACTATTAGAAATTTAGCAGTCTTACTAGCAGACCACGAAAACTTCAGATATTATCTGCCAGAATAGACGATCAAGCAGGAAGCTGTGTTTTGGTCATGGTTACAAAATGTCACATCGTCGCAAATGCCGGTGAGCACAGCGAAAGAAGTGGGCAACTACCAGTTTGGTATTTTTTATTTTTTGTTTAATTTCATAAGGTACGTTTTGAAACGTACTTTTTTTTAATTTTTACAAATTATTGTAGTACTTTGATAAATCGTTTATCAATGTGTTATTGAGGTTAGAAGGAGTTAAGTAAGCATCTTTTTACAAATTATAAAAAATATAGTACATTTATAAATTTATGCATTAATTTTTAAAAATGCTATTCGTTTCTATCCCAAATTATTTAGCTAAATAAAATAAATACAACTTTTTGCTGGATAAAACCAAATTGTTGCCACACACAGATTTATGAGGTTTTTTATGTGCACATATATATGTACATAAATATAGATATTCACATACTGAGTAAGGGTCAAAAAATATTTTTAAAAACAAATCTACAACAACAAAAACCAAAATAAGTCTTATAAAAACATCCAGAAACGAACAGCAAATGTAATGTAATAAAGGTCGGTTGTGCATTTGTTTTGTTTGTGTTGATTTTATGCCTCAAAGTAATAAAACAAAGAAAAGAACTAGAGAGTTGAAGAAAACAAAACTAAAAACGTTTGCTGAAACAAACAACTGCAGATTTCCACTTGACTCACTTCATTAGATGCGATGGAAATGACAGTAAAACTTTTAATAAAAGCCAAGCAGCAGGTTGCGGAATCTAGCAATAGCAGCTGCATGAGTTAAATCAACGCAAACAAACTAACTAAGATGAAAAGAAAAATACTTTTAGTGTTTGGCTAGCCATATTCAGGTGTTCTACAATCGGTTTAGGCAACAACCGAAAAAGTTTCACACAATAAACATCGCATTTCGTTTTATATTATTTTGTAAGCGACCCTATTTTAAATTGTTGTTGGTTATTTTGTATGTTAAAGTGTTACAACATCTGGCATTGTAAAATTAAAACTCCAAACAAACTATAGAAAAAGCAACTAAAAATATATCTAAAAGAAAAAACAATTCATTTTTTCAAATTCACATGTGCTTTTTCCATGAAGAGGAAAGCGTTACAAAGAGAAAATAAACTAAAGAATATCAAATATTTTTACACTAAAAACTACTAACAGTGAATGTATGCCGCAAAAGCAGTAGGGATAATTAATACCGTTTTAAGTAGAAGTACACTTAGAGAAATCGAGAAGCAATAATTTAAAACTATTTTTCTAATTTTTATTGCCCAGGAGTGGCTCTATTTGCTTTTACTTTAATATTATAACAGTAAACCGAAAAAATGATTTTCTTTTATTTTATTTTAATATTTTGAGCAACAATTTTAATGCACTTTTACATTTATTAAACAAAATTCGATATATTTAATTAAAAAAAAAAAACCAAAACGCTATTGCTTTCATGATTTCAGAAAACAGTGGCGAGATGTTAAATGACAGTCTATACGTTTTTTAGGATACATTTCTACCTAGGTTCTCTAATATTAGTTCGCATATTTACAAATAATTTGTGGCTTATGCTAATGTAAAGAGGACATATACGAGCAGATAAACTTACGTCGGGATATAAAGTGGCAGAATTTGTGTAGACATTTTTTCATAAAATTTTTTTACAATTTCTTTTATTTATTTATATAAAACACGTAACAAATTTTTAATGCTTATTTAAAAAAAAAAAAAACAAATATAAAAATTTAGGTGAAAAGTGTTTTAAGTTTATTTTAATTTTCTTCTACAAAATTCATTAAATTAGTTTTTGTGTTTTGTTTTTCTTTTATACTTCAGTAACAAGGAAAAGTGAATTCCTCATTTCCTACAGTTTGAGTAAACCTTAAAGATACATTATATCTTTAAATGCTTTTAATTTAGAGTTTTGTGCATTTTATTTTGCCTGATTTTTTTTAAATAATTTATCTATGATATTTTTTAAAACCACTTAAATAACAAACATGTATTTTAGTTTAATAATTGGATGCGCATTTCCAATTTCATAAAAAATTTGCTCTGGCATTAAGATTGTAACTAGTGCTGTAATGTTCCCTGTGAATAGCTTTTTAAACTGGTACCACTAAATATTCATTTACTACATCACTGATTATTAAAACCTGTTGTGAATAACGCTTGAACAACCGACGAGGCACACTTAGGAAGATTTTGATATTGAAAAAGTTTTATATGCATTTGGGTAACTCGACTAACATTTTACTTCCAGTGTTTCGTTGTTATTTGACTGTGTTTGTGTATTCGGGTGAGTTTTTTTATACCTAAACAAGCAAGAAAATAAACACAAAACACCATGGAAATTTTGCAGAGGTTCTTAAATTATTTTGCCTCTTGTTACAATAAAAACTACAAGGGAGCATCTTTACTACTGGCCCTTATAGTGGTACCACTATTATGTTGAGTATTTATACAACAGTTATAAAGGGATATTTTATATATAACGACATGGAAAAGTTATCATTTAAAGCAAGATTTAGAATTTCTTTAACCAGTAGAAAAATACATATTTTTCTAGCTAATCTTGTTAGCCATATCTTTAAAGGATATTAAATACAGATGAAATGGTAGGTAGCATTGCCTTTCTTTAGTATTATTTGCAGATTAGTACAGGTCCTTTATTAGACGAAATGACTAACAAAATAATTTTGATAAGCATTCGGCTTCTGTTCGATTTTGTTTTTATTAATTTATAAATTTTATTTATTAAGAAAAATTAAAAGTCTTTTGCGGTCATTATTTTAAAGGGAAGAGAAAAAATAAGATACGAACAGAATGCAATGCAGCATTTTTAGATCGCTACGTCCGTTATTAGTATTCTTGCATCTATCTACGTTAGGTTGTGATATTGCAAACAATATCTATATAACCATCCAAGTTTTTAATTGAATAAGAGAAATATTCATAACCAATCAATAATAATTTTGTTAAACAAAGTCCACACGTTGTAGGTTTTTAAAAATCTCTCTTTATAAGCAGTCGTCAAATATTTGTTAATTATTCTTTTTTAATGAAAAAAAAAAATAGATATTTAAATCAAAAACAAAATGAACGTAAGCTGAGTTATATTTTTGACAAAAACTGAAAACACAATTGTAAAGTTTTATATTTATTTAACTATTGACTACAAATAGGTTATGGGAAATTAAACTACCAACCTTTAAATATTTTTAAAACATTTATTTAGTTAACAAAAAAGTATTTATTATATTTTTCGTTAAAAAAATTATTTACATAGAGTAACACAATTTATTTTTTTTTATTCAGCTGCTGTCCGAATATTACTGCCCTGTTTATGAATTAATGGCAATTAATAACGAAGAAAGCCAAACTAAAAAATATTTATTCTTTTGTGAAAATACTTCTAAGAAATAATCTGAAGGATATTAATGCTAGCATCTATATTCCCTGAGTCCTGAGTCAAAAAATAACATTTTGGCCTCGGTAAATTGCAATAATTTTAAAGAGTCAGATTTACCATAACTTAATAGAAAAGATTTTAGTTTCGACTTATTTTCATTAGGACATACCAAATAAAACTACACACATATGAATACAAATACTCATATATAAATATATATATATATATATATATATATATATATAAAAATTAAGCACAAATAGTGTTCAGTTGCCAGTGTTTGCGCTGTCGGATTTCCACCAGTACCTTCGTGATGGTCGTTCGCTGGTTTGTATCTTTGTTTCATGCATTTATGCACAATAGTGCGTTGACAGTGCGTGTTTGAAACAAGACAAATTTTCCAAAATATTACAATTTTTTTTCGATTGCATACTTCGACTCAATGTTTTGTATGTGTGTGCTTGCACAGAATGGGACGGTAATACAAATCGAAATATGCTCATTTTCATAGCAGGTGGATGTGCGAACAAATAGGGAATTTTGTTTTCCATATTCTGTTGCATTTTGTGTGTGTATTTAATTTGCGTGTTCAATAGCAAAATGATCCATCAGCCGAAAGTTTTTCAAAGCAATTGTTAGATATTGGGAATGGCGCAATACCAATTGATCCCACCACAAAAATGATTACGCTGCCAGACAATTTTTGCCACTTTGCACAATCAAAACAAGAATTGGTCACAAACGTATTTTCCTGTATTGCACAAAATTTTAGAAACAATGATTGGTTGGGGGAAAGAGCTATATTAGCTGCGAAAAATGCAGATGTTTCAGATATCAATGTGAATGACATTCCCGGGGAAATGTCGGTTGACTCTGTTACCAATTAAGACGATGTTGTAAATTATTTAGTCGAGTTTTAAAATTCGCTTGAGTTATCTGGACTGCCATCCCACCGCCTACAAGTGAAAGTTGATGTACCAATTATTTTGCTTAGAAATATCTGCCAGCCACGACTTTGCAATAGGTCACGTTTAGTAGTCAAAAAAGTCATTAAAAATGTGATTGAAGCAAAAATTTCAAAAGGAAAATATAAGAGAGAGGATGTGCTGATACCATTTATTCCTACCACGTATTCCTATGATTCCTTCAGATTTGCCGATTGATTTTAAACGGCTTTAGTTCCCCATACGTGTTGCTGTTTTCTCACGTTCAATTATATGTATCACGTTCACGTGCTTTGTTTGTCTATACCGTAAACCAAAGTCGATCGAAGAATATCGTATATGTAAAAGCATTGCAATAGAACAAGGCGTATAAAAACAAACCACAAATGACTTGCAAAGCAGTCACGGGCAGCTAGTATATATATATATATATATATATATATATATATATATATATATATATATATATATATATATACTTAGGTCTCTCGTGTTCAGATTTTTGTGCTTACTTGTATATTTGATTTTCTTTTACATTGTCCTTTATTTAATACCTCTAATTTATGAGGCAGTAAAAGAATATTACTCTTAGCTTGTGTGCACAAATAACAACAACAACAAAGCAAAATAAATGACAAAAAAAGACAACTCATCACATTTGAAACCAAAGTAAGTAAATATTTTTAATAAATGCTTAAAGTTTTAACTTTTGGTGTAATTTATCAAAGAGATATAAACACACTTCGAAAAAAAATAAATAAAAGAATATTCTTTTATTTGCTGGGGTTTTTAACAAGTGTACAAATATGTTATTAAATAATTTATTATTATCATTATTATTCTTAATTAAATATGAACTAATCTTTTAACGGTCTTTTAAATAATTTAACGATTTTACTTTTTTCTTTCGATATTTCGCTTTCCTGTGGAAAGCTTCTTCAGGAAATTATTTTTTATATTTTGCAAAAAAAAAAATTTATAACAATTTGAAAAGAAAACATTTTTTGAAAACATTTGACAAAAAATATAAAATAATTTTCTTCATACATACAAACATACAAAAATTAAAATTTCAAATATTTAAACATACAAAAACAAAGAAACGGAAATTAAATAACAAATTTTTCCTATGAAATAATTATAACAAATTATGTGTCTTTTGTATTAAGTACCTATAATTCTGCGCTAAATTATCTGTGTCTGTTTTGAATTATATGTACTTAATACAAAAGACACACAATTTGTTATAAGAATCTTTCTGATATTCAAAGAAAGGAATTAGGAATTAAGGTTAATGAAGAATGGTTTGTTAATAAGACTGACATAGATATTCCAGAGGATGTTAAGTGGATTCTTTCTCTAGGACAGAAATTTGCATTACCACTTGAAAAGAAAAATTTTCCTATAATGAAGGTAATTTCAGAAGGAGATGAATTGATTCAGACTATAAAAGAAAAAGAGGACCAGGAAGTAGCGCGGACAAAACTAACAATGATGATTGATAGGCACATTAGCAACATTAGACCTACTGCTAAAAAATTGTTGAATACTAATAGGAACATATTAATTGTTAATGCTGACAAGGGTAATGTTACTGTTGCTATGAGCAGAGATGATTATAATTCGAGAATAAATGACATTCTTAACGATTTTGCTAAATACTCAATATTAAATAAGGATCCTACTACTAAACTGCAAAAAACAAACAATGTTTTAGTTGATGAACTTTTTAAAAAGATATCATTTCAGTAATGAAGAAAAAGAGACTTAAGACTAATGTATTAAATTCTCCAAAGCTATATGTAGTACCTAAGATCCTTAAACAGACTTTTCCTTTAAGGCCTATTTGCTCTTGCATTAATTCCCCGGCCTACGGACTGTGTAAGTATATAACGAATATTCTTAAGGTAATAACAGGACAATCAGTATATAATATTAGAAATTCATTGGAATTTAAGGATAAAACCAAGAGAATAAATATACAAGATATTGATAAATTGTTTTCATTTGATGTAGTTTCACTTTTTCCAAGTGTTCCTGTAGGTTTAACTTTGAGAATTATAGAGGAAAAATGGCAGATAATAGAACAAAATACGAATATTGAGAAGGAATTATTTTTACGTATTCTTAAGTTTTGCATTGAAGACAACAGGTATTTTCAATTTGATAATAGGATATATCAACAGAAGGAGGGTCTCCCTATGGGCTCTCCAGCATCTCCAATTATAGCTGATATTGTGATGGAGGAATTACTAAATTCATGTATTAGTAAAATGCATATTAAACCGAAGATTATCACAAAATATGTAGATGATTTATTTTGTATAACTTTGTCAGAATTGAATAGTTTTCATCCGGATATTAAATTCACGATTGAAAGAGAGTTAGAATCTAGACTTCCATATTTAGATATATTGTTAATAAGGAAGAGAAATAAGTTAGTATTTGATTGGTATAAGAAACCATCATCTTCAGGAAGAATTATTAATTTTTATTCAAAACATCCG
This sequence comes from Trichopoda pennipes, assembly GCA_030448955.1. Lineage (NCBI taxonomy): Eukaryota > Metazoa > Arthropoda > Insecta > Diptera > Tachinidae > Trichopoda > Trichopoda pennipes. Next base: position 1,915,209 of record JASKUP010000026.1, on the reverse strand, counting down.
AGAAAAATGATAATTAACACAGCGAAAAATATGATCCTTGACTATAAGTGATAGAGAATTTCATTTGAAGAATAAGGATACAATAAGAGATATACTTAATGACAATGATTTTCCAGTAGCATTAACTAACAGATTAATTAGACAATATGGTAGTTATAGGCATAATTTAGGAAATACTACGGCAGAACCAAGAAATTATAAATCATTAACTTATGTTCCTGGAATATCAGAAAGATTAAGAAAGTCTAAAATATATGACACAGATAAATATATAAATGCACACAAAACATATAACACATTAAATAAATTATTTAGCAGTATGAAGGAAAAAATAGGGAAAATGGAAATATCTGATGTAGTATACAGGATACCATGTGGAGGAAATGATCAGGTGAACTGTGACAAAGTTTATATTGGGACAACATCTATGCCCAGATTAGCTGGGCATAGATGTGACCAAAAATATAGGAATATTTCAACACAGAAGGTATCCTTATCTTCACATTGCAAGAAATATAATTATTATCCAAAGTTTGATGAAACATCAGTATTAGATATAGAAAAAAACTACAAGAGACGTTATATGTTGGAAATGTTAGAAATTGTTCATGTACCAAATGCAAGGAGAATAAATTTCAAAACAGACACAGACAATTTAGCTCAGAATTATAGGTACTTAATACAAAAGACACATAATTTGTTATAATTATTTCATAGGAAAAATTTGTTATTTAATTTCCGTTTCTTTGTTTTTGTATGTTTAAATATTTGAAAAATAAAATCGTTAAATCATTTAAAAGACCGTTAAAAGATTAGTTCATATTTAATTAAATTAAAAAAGGTCGAATAAAAATAAAAGTATTATTCTTAATGTTATCATATGTATGTATATGACAAATAGCTTCAAGAATCATGATGTAATTTAATTATTTCACTTTGCCTAAAATTTCAATAGAATATTTTGTATTGAAGTCAATTTGTTACATTGTTAATTTGCTAAATTAACTAAAAACTAATCAGATTAGCAGATAATTTTTCAATTAAGAAAATATTTACAAACCTCGTTCTTTAATGAAGCAATAGTTATCAATAAATTTAAACATACCTGCAAAGATAAGAATTTAAAGCAAAATTAGTGTTTTTAGTCACTGTCGTTGATTTGTGTTTTGGTGGTCATTAAAACTTGGTCGGTGTTTTCACATCGAAAGCTTTCGCTCCTGCATTGCCAGTGATGGCAATCTACACTGGAATGACAATGACGAGTATGAGTGATATTTGCACTTTATTCTTAACATGAACATTATTATTTATTCAGGTAGAATACATAAATACAAAACAATTATCTAGGTATTTGAAACGGTTTTATAAATTAGTATTAAAAACTTTTTCAATCAAAAGCTAAGATAGTGAGCGATGTTGGCTGCTAGAATGTATGTGTTATAGAATTTTTCTTTTTTTTTATTGTTTTCTATTGTGGGGTTTATGAAGCAAGATAAGTTAGAATAACCGTTCCGTTTACTATTTTAGAAAATGCATTTTAAGTTTAAAATATTTATTTTCATATTTTGTTACAAACACAGTTAATAATTATTTTTAATGTTATTTGATTTAATATTACATTAAATAAGAAAGTCTGTTACCGATTTTAATTTTTTGATTTCTTTAATGGTATATTGTCTAAATATGAAACTTAAACTCTATGGAGTTTCTTTTGTAGCACGGTGAAATTTTGTTCATATCATTAGATTTTTTAAAATTTATTTACTGTGCGCTAAAAGCATCATTTATTTAACCAACAAATCTAAACTGATTACAATATGAAAAAGAACTACGCCTGACTTCTTTAGTTTCATCATGCATAATTTATGTTATTTACCTGTGTTAAACGCATGTGTATCGGGAAATTACTAACATTTTGCAAGTAAAATAAAACTAAAAGCGAAATAGTATATAACGACATGTTCGTCTTTATTAGTTTCTTAATTGGAAATTCCATTTTATTTTAAGGGCAAGCATAGATTTACTGCTTTGTCATAGATTTACGTGTTATCGCTAGTGTGTTTATTTTTTATTAAAATATTAAATATACTACTTCGCATTGCATTTCAACACTACAATATTATATTTAAATAAATCTTAGGATTTACAAAGTTCGAAGAAAAATATGAAATTTTTAGCATGTTAGAATTTATGCTTTTAAAAATAAAGATATGTGTAAATTTATAACATTAGGTGATGTTAGCCCGAAGACTATTAAAGCTCATGAGCGTTGTTACATTATTTTCTATTTAGTCAATATAAAAAATTCAATAGATAAAAAAATTATGTATTTAAAAAATAAAAAAACAATTAAATCTGTGTCATCTATTTGTCATTTGAAATCCAGAACAACAGCCGTAACGTTTAGGCAATAAAATTACTTAAAACGTTAGAAATTTGGGCTTGCGATACGCCTCGGGGAAGTTGCATACTGTCCTTTAAATTTCTACATCCGGTAAAATATTTGTTTGTTTCTCTTTGTTTAAGTAAAATATAATATATAAATATATAAAATATAAGAATAAAATAATAACATGATATAAGTATTCATGGTTCTTGTCTAAATACACTTTGTTGTCCTCAATTAAGACGTACTCTCTATTTTTTAAATCAATTATATTATTCGCTAATATGAGTCGGATTGTAGGTGATAATATCGCTATGTTTGCTGATATATTTACTTCTAATGTTATCTCTGTGTATAAATATTTTCCTAGATGTGCTGATTGTTTCGCCTTTGTCTATCTCAACAATAGGTTTGGCAAATTTAGTTACGTCTTTATTTCTGCTATGCTTTCTGGACGATGTCTCCCACTTATTTTGTATAAATTAACGTTCTCTTTTGCGGTAGGCCAAAGTTGTTGTTTGAGTGTCTTTAATTAAATCATATCATAATTCATATTCTTCAATAAAATTCGTTTAGTTAGATTTTTATTAGACTTTTTGTTTTTCTTTTTGTTTTTTTTAGGACCACCACTCAGGGGATGACAACTACCTATGCAATGCATTGTGCCAGAACTAGGAAATTAGGTTACGGGAAGGAGGAAAGAGGGAGGAGTAGTGTCTGTGGACATTCGATTTAAACTTTCTCAGATTGAAAATGACAGGAAAGACCTCCGAAGAGATTTTATTCCGCATACGGACTGTTCTGCTGAAAAACGAATTTTCCCTGTAATGCGTAGTGCGATTCACTAGCCAATCAACCACAAAAGGATGTGCTCTCATCGAAAATCGAGTTAAACGTAAAAACGTGCGAGTGTCAGGAACAAGTTCCCTAATTTCATTAGAGCACTTACCATTGTAGTAACGACAGAACAGTGAAATGCACTCCACATTGGGTCGATGCTCTAGAGAATCAATAGAGTTGGATACCCTACTGTCAGCAATGAGCCTCTTGGCCCTCTCTCCGAAATAAACTTTGGAGCGCCGGCCCATACATGAGAGTTGTATTCCATTTTCGGACGGATATATGTAGATGGTATAGATAGTACGGTGATCGGACCCCCTGGGGGCACATATATATGGTCTTTGGAGAAAGCAACAACTTAGACCTGTGCAACTGGGGGAAAAAGGAAGCCCAGTCCCCTGAAGTCTGCAGGGGTACAAGTGGAAACCACTTTATTTCCACGGGAATCAGTAAGCCGCAGAGTTCTTTATTTGTCTCTTTAGACATTTAACTGTTCTCTGACTGAATATTGAGGTTGGCCCGTATATGGGAAAATCGTGGTGGTTGTGGTTTCGCGGCCCCATAACAGTTTATGGTTCTGTGGTGGCCGGGTTCATTTCACCTTTAATAACACCTACCTGGTGAAATGTTCCTAGATCCAGTGAGCATGCTAGACATGTGTTCTGGACAGGAGTTGGATAGTCTCTTTAGCAAGGTGTGATGATTTGCAGCCCTGCTCTGAAATCATTAAAGTTGCAACTAGGAAAGACCTGTTGCTAGAATTAGTCTTCGGCTTCCTAGGACGAGCATGACGTCCCTTATTATGCAGTGGTTTGACCACCACTACATAGTCAGGAGATCGGATTGGGTGAACTATCTTCTACACCGCTTTAGAGAACCGAGGCACTTGAAAGCTTCTTTAGAAACCTAAAAAATGTGTTTAGTCCATCGAACATCACACTGAATTTTCATACCAAGAGCATCAAGAGCTTCCGATTCCGTAACACCTATATCAACCATAGTAACAGATGCAGCACCACTACCAAACGCTGATTTATGCGTAAGCATGAAACCTTGCGTCTTACGAGCATTGAATTCTACTCTATTCACACGACCCCATTCCAATGGAGAAAATAATAATGGTGGATGGCGTGTACAAATTGTAAAATTTGCTATTTCATATAAGTAACTTCGTATGTTAAATCAGTCTCGTTTAGAGTTCTTGAGTCTTTGTTTCTGTGAAAGTACAGCTCCTATAGGAAAATTACAGATAAAAGCAATTTTATTTTAAAAGGTTCTAGTGAGCTCAGCTTCAAGCTCGTTGTTGATTTCATTCATTGCTTTTAAAGCAAGTCGGTCCAATTTATATTCATTTTTGCGCACTGTGTTTTCGATAAGTTTCCGTGTCCTCTTTTCTAGTTTTCTTGTTAAGAGTTTAACAATTGCAGTGAATTTTTTGTATGAATTTCCTGTGATAAATGGCCAAAGTAAGGAAGGATCTAAGCTCTTTGAACGTAGTTGGCTTAGATAATTTATAATTGAGATAATATAATTATCTGTATTTTTGTAGGAGCAAGAGTACTTGCATTATGTTAATTACATGACCTAAATATTCTATGTCTCCTTTTGTTTGAAATTTTCATATTCGCCTTGTGTAGAACGTTGACACTTATTTCAATATGTTCAATATGCTCCTCGGGTGTGAAAGAATATAACATGAAGAATAACATGTCCTCAAGATATCATCTACGCATCGATGAATCATTCAGATTATATTCCTTACACCGAATGTCATCCGAAATAATTCATATTTAGCGCCATTAACCAAAACGGCTGTTTTTTCACGGATTCCTAAATGTAATGTTGTAAGGATCTGTGCTAAACTTAAGTTTTGAGTGGTCATAATTAATGTCCGAAATATGATATCTGTCCGTAGTTGTTTGTGCACTCAATTATGCAATGTATTTAATCCTGGATTTCTTTATTTATAAATTCATTATTAGAATATGAATATGGATATTGTTATGTCCATATGGGTTTATTTGGCTTTGTCGTGATACTTCCTTTGATTATAAAGGTATTTGGTGGTTTTTCATTTAGGTATGTGTTTGTATTCATAATTTCTTCTATTCTTTGTTTACATTCATCATTATTTACTGTAAAATTTATTTTATGCATATTTCCTTTACACTTGTAATTGAGTCTGTTATTAACTGCATCTATAATTGCACATATTTTTTTAGACTATGCATTCCTAATATGTATCATGTCTGAATTTGTCAGTGAATCTATTTCAAAAAATGTCAACTGATAATTTAATAGGTTTACCAACTTTTTACTTTAAACATATTAACATCCGTGTAATATTCTTACTTTTTCACTATAACCTATTTTGCAGTCTATATCTATACAGTATTGGTTGCACCGCATTCTATTAATTTATCGTGTCTTATTAGATGAGGTAGGCCATCCTTTAATTTGAAAGAGCTATTTTGTTGTTTTCATATTTATCGTACTTAGCTCTGGTTGAATTTGTTTCATCTTCCTGTTGAGTATGGTTAATTCTGTCTTGTTTTTTAAGGTTAACATTTTTTTGCTCTTGCTTGAAGAGATTGACGAACCTTTGGTTGGTCGCTTGAAATTGTGTTGTTTTTCGAATATTTCTGTCAGTTGTGTTCACTTGGAGTTGTCTTTCAATGCATGGTGCCTGTACATTTGACGTCCGCTATTCGAATTGTTGATTACGTGGTTTATGTTAAAACCGTTCATGAGTCACTGGATGTGGTCGATGTGCTTGTGTTGGTGTATGGAAATGCGAACCTTCACCGTAGTGGTATGTAGTACTCGAAAATGAAAACGCAGGCTCTAAATCTTTTAAATTTTATACCAACTGTGTACTTTGAGTTTAAACCAGTAACTAACATTCTAACAATTTCTTGATTAAATTAAATGCTTCATTTACGAATGAATGATACTCAGGCAAATCCTTTCTTCCTTGCGATATCTATTTCATTTCTTCAAGCAAAACATACATTGAGCATTGGTCAGCAAATGTTTTGTAATAGATAAGTATATCTGCAGCCACAGCTAAAATTTTTGTTCGTAAGTTAACAAGTGCTGTAAAGTATGTCGGGGTGTTTTCGAATCTTTTATGGTCTCCATAGGAGTCCATGCTGATGATCTCCAGACGCAGTATTGTTTATTTGGTTTTCAGTTATTATTTTTTATTTCACGCTTTGTTATTTTTTATTGCTGTGGGTTTGTGTATCAGTTTGATCGGCTCTAACTGTTGCGACTTGTTTGCTTAAAAACCAGATAAGTCTTGGACGTCTTGGAAATCTTTTTCTTTATTGCTGTGGTAATACCTGTTTATATGTTATTTTTATTTCGCTTCTTCAGGATACCTTGTGCTGATTATATACTTTATTAAACTGTGAATACAAAAGAACTTACAACCTGAATGATAATTGTTCTACATTTACAATTGTATATCTGGTTCATTGTTCTTCATCAATCTTATGATTTGTCTAGGTCAAAAGTAATTATTTTTTTATATATTTAGCAAAAATAATTTTTTAAATGGAGATTTGTTGTGTTCTTTTGTTATTAAATAAATTGATGGCAAAATTTTCAAATATTTTTGAACATAGTCTTTTCATTCAAAAAATACGTTTTAGGTCATATTACTCTTTTGATGTTATACACAAAATTTGTCATAAAACTTTAATTGTCTCAGGATAAATTATTTTGTACATAAATTTTATTGAAAATCTTTTTTAATAATTTTAAGGGCTATTCAGAAGTTTCTATAATTTAAATTTTATATTAAAATGTTTCAAAAATAAATATGTGAGCGTAGCAAAATATACAATAATCTTTAATTAATATTAGGTATGAATGATATCGTATTGGATAAATTTCATAAATGTTTAATTTAAATAATTGAAATTTAATGTAACAAATCAAATATTTTAAACAAGTCGCTAGGCAGTTTTTTCCAAAAATTCTTTATAAAGAAAATGTGATATATAAGTGTTAGTCATGCTAATTCAAGTAAACAGAATAGTGATAAAGGTAAAATTTACATTAGACCATTTTTGATAAGAAAAACATTTTTATATCGCTAGTTTAACATGAAACTTCTCTGTTTTCCATATTTTAAAATTTACATGGGAGACAAAAAACAATCAAAAGATTTTGCTTTTTCTTATGACGTTCTTCTCATCACTACAAAACAACATGTTTCTATACACATATTTTTTATGCAAAGATTTTAATTTTGTTTCATATATTTTTGTTTGATTTTTTATTGAGTTGTTTTTAATAAATTTCATTTTACTAAATTAGAATAAAATTATATAATATTTTGGGAGCCATTTGGAAAGTTGTTCGATAAAATGTTGCAAATCAGAAGAATTTGTTAATTTATAAAAATTAATTTCTAATATCAAGATCAAATTGTAATTAAGAAAGAAATTAGCAATATCTTCGAATTATAGTATTAAACCAGTAAAGGCCGTGTCAGATAAAACTTTTGCTTTGCGTTTCGTCAGAGTTTCGCTTTGACATTTGAGTTAAAATGTACGTAAATGTATGAAAGTTGCCACATAAAGCACTTTTGAAGCAGCGCAAAGCGAAAAGTTAACCAACATTCAACTTTTTGCGCGCTTTGACAAAAACCTGACTTTTATTATTTGTGTTTGTGTATTTGTGTGTGGGCATAAAAATTAACATTTTTAACTTGTATTTTTTTAAACAAAACAAATTGAACTAGCATTGAAAATATGTAGCTTTTTTATGTATTTTTTTGAATAAAACAAATAGCACTAGAATTAAAAATATGTAGCTTTTTTATGTAAACAAAAAACTCATGAGTGTTGTCAAATTTTATTGTGACATACACCATTTGATTTACGCTTTTGCTTTAAAGTTTCAAATGTCACGCAAAGCAACAAAGTTTTATCTGACATCGCCTTAAGAGAGTTTCCAAAAATTCAATATTATCGATTCGGCAGGGAAATTTCTAGTAAAGTTCTGTTTTTTCATTTTTGTGAATTGCATTAAGTGCAGGCTTAATAAACTAACGCACACCGACGACTGAAGATGTAATTTACAGTTTTTGGGATGAAAATCATTTCAAGCAATGAAAACATCATTCTCACCTGTTGCTGCCAAGTTATTAAACTCATTTGTATTTGGGACTCAGAGAGATGACACTTTATCATCGAAAAACAAATGCCTTTAAATTTTCTCCTATATAATTGACTGAAAACTGTATTTACTGGTTTCTTATATCGACAATTGATCTTGATTTTTTAGGCTCCAACATCTCGTTTGACAATTTTAATAACGGACAACAGCTTTTCTGTTCTTTTTTACCCTCTAATTTAAATGATCACAATTAAGTGTATAGATCACGTATTTTAAAAACACCTAAGGTCTAATGTGCTATTTTATATATAACGCTATTTTTTTACTTAACGCTTTATATAAAAAAAACCGCCTGACCAAGCAATCTTTATAAAGATATATGTAAAGGGTGCACAAATTTAAGGTTAGGAAGTAAATTGTCAGTCAAGAATTAAACTATCATCCTTTGATATTTATTTAGTAAAATTTTGAGAAATTCACATTTACTATCAAAATAGTTAGACCGCTATGTGTATTATAAGCTCTAAATTCGAGGCGGTGTTTTGCTGACAGTAAATTAAAACAATATCCTAGTGGTGGCCATAATGGTGGAAACATAGCCACTGTATAGCAAAGTGTTCGCATCGCTAGAGGCACATAGCGCAACATTTTGCACAAATACCTTTATCTTCACGCTTATAATGGTGTTAAACTTTCGTTAACCCTTCGTTGAAGAATGGAAGCCGAACCACCAAAGGCCCATTTGAAATATTATTAATTTTCTACTTAATTTTGTGACATAGGTTTGTCTGCACATTACGACGCACATCGACAAAGCAAATAATAAGTTTTGAGATTCTTTAATGGTTTATAAATTATTTACTGAAGCAATTGAGATCATTAAGTGTGGAAAAGTCGATCAAATTTAAGAAAACCAGTTTATATAATAAGGTTATATCGGCGAAGCCTGTCACGATAAATTTACTTTATTGCTTTAGAAATGAAATAAAAAAAATTAATGCAAATGCAAAACAATATATTTCCACAAAATATTTATAAACTATTCATTACTATTTACAATCAACCTTAACGTTTAACTCAAAAGTTAGTCAAATAAGTACCTTTACCTTTTTAGTTAACCAAATGCTCAGTACTACATTTTATACATATTCAAAATTTAACACATATTTTTAATTATATGCTTTTCTCTTTTGCTAAATTGAAAAATCGATACAAAAACCAAAAAACAAAATAAAAAAACAATATGTATATGTTCATGTACACGTTCATATGATTAGATTAGTATTTGTTCTATTTTAGTTTAATATGTAAACAATTATTGTAGTAACTGCAGTCTTGAATAAACATTGAAAGACTCATTCATCACCAGTTACACACAATTTTAGATTTTGTTGTGCCGTTAAATGAAGTGACTAGATTTTCATTACTTGTAAGAGATTTAACAGATTCAATTCTTAGTAATGTTTTTTACTTTTCATTTGCAGTTAAGGATTCACAACTCATCTATTTATGATTTTTTGCGTTAGACAAGATCAAAAGACTTATTGAGCATATATCAGTATTTCAATATAATTTTTTAAAATCATATGGGAACAGAATACCAAACTAGGTTTCTGCAAAATTTATAAACGAATCTAATACCAAATTCACAAGTGTTCAAAAGAAAAACAACTGTTTTTGTACTTTTGAGAACGGTATTTTTCAAGATAAAGAAGAAAGTGGTGTACAACAAGCAATCTGAAAATAGTTAAAACTTACTTGTAAATTAATGAGAATGGTCTTTATGAGTCTCTTTTAAGATTTTAACACTTTAAATTCAAAACACTTTTAATTCAAAAACGAGTATGATTTCTTACTGTAAACTTTTGCGCGCGCCTTATGCGGCTTCTAATTGTATATATATATATATATTGTGAATACATCTATCTATCTTCTATTTTACTACGGTAATATTCTGTGATGGTGACATTTTAAGTTAGGCTCTTTTTTTTTGATAATTTGTTTTAGTTACGCTTTCCCGCTAAGTGCGCAAGAAATTTTCTCACTTTGATTCATCACAATCTACGATGCCCAGGAGAAGACGTCCTGACTAGCTTTAATTTGTCTCACCACCTGATCCCTTACGATCTTTAGTTTGTGAGGTTGGAAATGATTCTAAGCACTTCTTGGCCAGCATTCAAAAATATAACAGAAATCAAGAAGTTTTTAAACAAAAATTCATGTGTATGATCAACTCCGTTGCTGAATGTACTGTGTAGAATGACAAAATAGTGGTCTGCCCCATACTGACATTTTAGTCTGGTAAGTAGACAAAATAAAACTAGATGAGATTGATTTCATAATTTCAGCTGAAATTCTTGATGAAACAGTTAACCCAAAATATCTCGCAGTAGTTACCAACTACGATATATGGACCATGCGGGCTTTTTTAACTATGGTTCACGCTGTGTGGTCAACGGTAACTGTTGCAAGCGATACCCATGAGACATGACAGTTGAAACCATCACGGCAAATGGTAGATACCCATTGTATCGTTAGCGATTAATTGCGAACAATGGGGGATCGGTAGTTGTGAAGGTAAAAGGAAAGAGTGTTGATGTAGACAACAATTTGATTGTACTATACTCGCCAATATTGTCCAAAGCATTTGAGACTCACATCAATGTGGAATATTGTAACTTCTTGAATTCGATAAAGTACATATTGTTACGTTTATACCTTTTATAAACGTTTTGTTGTGAGTTCTTTATTGCAAAAGAATTAACACTAGTTTTTAGAGTTTTTAAATAAAAATTTTATTATTTACTTTTTAACTATACAAAGTTGACACAGAACAATTTACTTAAAAATGCACGTCTTCACCTATTCATACTTGTCACCCCTATTTATACTTGTCCAATTAGAATCTAGAAGATTTAAGAATCTTCTACTCCCTTTGTACCGCGTTTTGTTTTTGTAAGTTGTTTATTAGTTGTGTAGGCGCCTGCTTGCCTGTGTGTATAGTTGTTTTTGTTTTTATGCTGATAAGGTTTCTGCTTGGGATTTATTTCAATACATTTGTTGTTGCTTTTGTAAAAAAGGGTTTCTTAGAAAACTACGCAGATGATAAACAACTGTATATTTGTTGTTGTAAAATTAGTTTTTGTCTTGCACGTTTAAATGATAAGCAGCATGCCAGGCAGTTAGTAAAGAGCAAATCAAATTGTAGTTGTGTGTGTGTATAAACTTCTACGCAGTTTGTAACCAGTAGTTTGCTTTATTGCTTAATTGTTTTATTTTAAATCTTAAGCAAGACATATTCGTAACAATATGTAAATATACTAACAAAGGTAGTGATATCACTACTTTTGCTTTTACTAACGAAGTAATTTGACGTATCTTTTCGTTTGCGATCCATGAAGACACCTTACAGTATTTCATTAACAACTTTTTGCACAGTTTGTCAAACTGATGATTTTGCTCGCACTTTGCTGTATGCTGATATGCAACGGTATCTACTATCAAAGCCGTTTCAGCGTCGAAAACAAGGAACAGCAGTTGAAGTACATCCAAATGTATTTGCTTCAGGCTCTCTAGGTCGCAATCTACATAGTATATTCAAATAAGGACAAATGTTATTACTTGCGGTTGTTATTGATGAATGTTTGTGGTCTGACTTCATTTGAAGAACTGAGAACAGTTAATAGACATCTGTGTGGAACTTATCGTGAGGCATGTCAACTATTACATTTACTCGAAAACGATTCGCACTGGGATGATACACTTAAGGATTCCGTAATATCTTTATAGTCGCATCAAATTCGTATACTACTTACGATCATACCGATATGTTTACCCTCAAATGCAAGTGATTTGTGCCTTAAGTATAACTGTCAAACTTTGAATCCTACACTACAAATGACTGCCAAAATTCATAATGAGAAAACAATTATGATCGAACATACGTGTTTATGATTGCAATGCTCCATAAGAGGTCACTGGAGGCACTGGACAGAATGTTAAAAATCTTCGTGACAACTAAAATATTTTTGGTGGAACTAAGATTCTGCTGATAAACTAAAGCCATTCCTAAAATCATTAAATTTAGGACCGTATAGACACTCCAATGAACAACTTACATGCGAGTATTTTCGCAACAAAATGAAACAATAAATGTCGTAGTGGGCACTACGACTATATTTATCACATTATCTACAGATATCTGTCATATCGCAGAATCAGAAACGAAGTTTATTAAGCGTGTTTTTAAAGATATAGCAATATTGACGGCGAAAAATAAAAGTGTCGATGATCTCAATACGACATCAGACTTCTCTTGCGGGACAGTTGATTTCCTTCAAATCAGTTGGCGGCGTTATAAACCAGGATGAATTAGTCAACTGTCCCACGTAGTTTTTAAAATCGATAGAATTCCCTGAACTACACACCGAACAATGTGCAGTTACAAGTAGGATCAGTTGTCATCTTGTTGCGCAACTATAATCAACCTCGGCTGTGCAATAGAATAAGACTGGCTGTGAAAAAGCTAAACACGTCATAGAGGCAACAACTATAAAGGTAAAATACAAAGCAGCGGATGTCCAGATCCCGCGTATACCATAATGACCATAAATAAATCGCAAGGACAGTCCGAAGTTTGGGAATCAATTTGAAGTTTTCCTGTGTCGCGCATGGACGCATGGAATGTAAATAAAGATATATTCCGTTTTGTCATATCGAGTTTCAAATTAAAACTTATGGTACAGCTAGTTTATACTTAATGGTTTTGCTAACTTTATTTCGTAAGTAAGTAATAATTGAAAAATAATAAATAATAAAAATGAATAAAAACCCCTTTTATATCGAGCAATTTTGCTCAATAACGAATTCCTTTTGCTTGTCTAAAGTTTATTTTATACAAAAGTTGAGTTTTTTATTTATCAATGAAGTCTGCCGCGTCAACTAGTCTTAAATGACTATTCCGATTATACATCGCGTATATTCTTACAAGGATATGGGTACTTGAAGGCATCTCTTTTAAATATTTTTAAAATAAACAATTTGAAATCTACACATATTGTTACGGATGAGTCATGCCTAAGTTTTAAAAGAAAATAATTAAGCAATAAAGTGAACTATCGGGTATGTTGTTTACTAACTGCGTGGCTTGCCAACAAAACTTGTGCACGCAAGACAACAACAGATTTCTAATTACAGACTGCGTAGAAGTTTTATACTCGCAAAACAACAACAAATTTCTGTTTACTAACTACAAAAAAATTTGTAACACGCAAGACAACAACCAATCGGTACGATGTTTACTCACTGCGTAGTTTTCTACGAAAACTTATCTACATATACCACAAAAACATGTGAGAAGATTTATAATTTTTCTAGACTTTTAATGGACAAATATAAAAGGGCAGCTTTTGAGTAAATAGTTAGGTAGTGTAAAAATAAACCCCGTGAAGTAAAGACGTGCATCTTAAGTAAATTGTTCTGCGGTGTCAATTTTGTGTGTAGTTAAAGTAAATAAACTTGTAATTAATTTAAAAACTGAGTATAAAGAGAACATGGCAAGTAGCTGAAACCGGTTTGTTCACAAACTAAATTTGACGAGGGTCGACGTAAAACCATACCCAAATAAAAATTTAAAAACTCTAAAAACTGGTGTTATTTATTTTGCAATAAAGAACTCACAACAAAACGTTTTTAAAAGGTACAAACGTAACAATACTTCAACGTAATAAAACTATAAATAAAAGCTGTTTCTTATAGATTTAATTAATGGAAGCTGTACAAAGCATTTGAAGAACTATATGAACATGTTATGTCTCAATCTAAAAGCTGTAATGTTTTTTATTTGAAAAATTATTATAAATGATTCCCCAATCAAAAAGGTTAACATTTAGTAAATTTTTCAACCGACAAATTGATTTTCAACTGATGAATGTTTTTTCCATTACAAATCAACATGTTCATCATTTTCAATACACCATTCAACGTTTGATGCAAAATGCGCATTTTTAGTTTGGGGACAATTAGCGAAGCCCACAACTTAACCATATATAGCATCTAACATCCTACTAGAATTAAAAACATCGCTTTTTCAAGCAGTTAATTTCTTGGTCATCCACCTGATATCAAATGTAACATCCTTCAAATTTATGCAAAGTAAATGATTAAAATGATTTAACACACAATATAGACATACGTATAGTATAAGGTAAAAACAGTATAGACTTCGTTTCTATGACCCGATTTTAAAATATGAAAAACAGTAAAAAAATATAATAACAAATGAAAGTTAATTTACATCCATCATAACTTATGATATAAATTTTAAGGCAACTAACAGAACGTTTTTTTGTATAGAAAACTGCCGGTCAAAAATACTTTGGCCACCGAGCTCGAGTTGATAGCGTCTATAAAATAATTTTAAAATCTAATACAATATATAAATTTGCTAACAGCACGAACAATTTTATAAAGAAATGATTTTGAAAAAGTTTTTATTTGAAAAACTACTGAGAAAGCAAGGTAATAGATGTACAAGAATATAGAACAAATTTTTTCCGTATGCACACGAAATTGTTTATAATGTAAGTATATGCATTTGTATGTTTTTTACAGATGAATTTTTTAACGATTTAGTTTCGAATGCTAGTCGAATTTCCAGGCGACTTAAACAATTTATATGTAAAGAGTTTGGCTTTAGTTTCTATTTTTTTTTTTTTTGGTGTCGAAAACAAAACAAAGATTGTTATTAATTTTTGTTTTAAAATTATTATTATTTATTTTTATTCCTCATATTTTATTCCTTTATCCCTCATTTTGCTATCAGAAAAAAATTAAATAAAAATGTAACACGTTTGGGTAAAAACAATTATAGTTTTATTGTTAGTTGAAACAAATTTAATTATTTTCTTTTGATGATCACTCGAATAATCTATTTTGTATTTAATCGACTTTTCATTAGATAAATTATTTTAAAAAAGACGCATCTCAATATAAAAACATTTGACAATTATTATAATTTATTTTACCTTCTATCTAGTTAATCTTCTTGTACATAATTAATTAATTACATAAATGAAATAATTACTAAATAATTACTAAATATCGTAAAATAATCTTCTGTGTTCTAATTAGAATAATTTAATAACGTGGAATAAAGATCCCGTAGTTTCAATTTACATTGCCTTATACTGTTGTTTACGATTTAAGGATTTTTGTCGAATATAAGCGAACAATTTTTATTTATTTAAAACCTTCCAAAAGGAACAACACAGAAAAATTTAAAACAACACTACTTATTTTTTACATTTCGTAGAATGTGCACGTTTAGAGCAAATATCAGTAATTTTACGCAGAGTTCCTGTTAAAATACACAGTAGTCAGCGATTTTAAATAGTGGTAAACAATGACTACTTTGTATTTAGGAAAAACAATTTTAAACCTTAAAAACTTGACATTTTGTGTATTTTTAATTTTTTTCCTCAAAAATGTCACATTTAAACACCTTCTAATGAAATGCTTTTTTTTTGCTACTATTCAAATTAATTATCGTCTAATAATTATCAAGATCAAAGCGAATTTTGTAGAAAAATTATATGAGTTAGAAAAAGGGTACAAATAAATGAATAAATAGAAAAAACAGAATATCGGAAATAAGGTGAACTTTCAAACTGCGGATGCATAAGTAAAAGTAAAGAAAATTATATGTTCTATAAACTACTTGTTAACTATTAAACACAATAACATCACTATAAGGTTCATTTTGTTAATTTGACCATTCGTTTTGTAATAAATAGAATTTGTAGTTATTTGGACGTTTTTCGGTAAAAAGTAAAAAGATATATTTTTTATTATCGGATTTACACACGGAAAGAAAAACAAATTTTTAATCATATAAGATTTTAATTTAAATATTTTAAAAGGGGTTTTCTGGACGCGAAGTACAAATTTTTTGAGGTACGTAGTTACCAGTGAACGTGACTTTTAGATCACCGTTTATTACTGATAAAATTTCCCACGATAAAATTATACATGCCGTAAGAGCAAATTGTAAAATTGCTCGTGCAAAAAACATATAACAAATTCATCCGACAGAATTTTAATTGAAGCCTATTTTATTTTAATCTGACAAAGCATACGACGTAAGCAGTTATCAACACAACAATGAATTTATTTAAAACAATGTATTTTGTTCGTTTTATATTCTTCTTTTAATTTGCTATTTTCAAATAAAAGTCACATGGCATTCATTGTATGTTTAGGCCGTTTTTAACAAAAACATTTCCATGGTAATTTTTGAACACATCCCGAGTTATCTCCGGAACAAACTAAATTAAATAAAATTTGTTCTTTCAGTGTGCGTCTAGATTATTTAGACATAATTAAAATAAAGTTTTCAAGTTAAAGCCACTTTCATACCACTTTTAAGCCATTCTTAATTAAATCAATTTCATGACCATTTTTCAATACAACCTGCATTGATCAATTTAGAATTTTGCAAATTTTGTGTTGTTTAGACATAATTTACAGTTTTTAAGTAAAATTTACTTTCATGACATGGTTAGGTCGTTGCTTAGAAAAGCCGTTTTATGACAAGTGATTTTAGATGTAAATTTATATATGTATTTTAAAGAAGAAATTATTCGTGTGGAAATAAACAATAGCAATAAAACAATGAGTTGAGTCATAACAAATAATAATTAACTTGCAAACTTAAGAGTCCCGATTTTTATTTAGGATAGAATATTTAAAATAATACAAGTAAAAAAATATAAGTTAAAAAATACAACATTTAAATTTATTGCTGTCGAATTATTTCTAGTCGTATTATTTTTTAATAATTGACTCACTAAATTTTTTGATGGAAACTATTTGCGAACTGTGACACTTTAGTACTCTAGTACTGACTTTTTGACCTTACGAACACAAGCTTTATGAAGACACATAAAGATAATTTCAAATCCTGAAATTTAAACATTTTCAATAACTCTTATTCTAATGTTTATGATTGATCAGTTTTTAAAGTTTATCAAGAAGAAACTGCAAAAAACTATCTAATAAATAATACATTTTTCGTTTTGAAAGCGGTTGAAAATAATTCACTTTTAACTTTTACAACATGTACATAATGCCAACTTTAGTTTAAAGAGCATATTACATGTTTTGTATATGTTCGTTTAAATGAGATACTGAGAGAGAGAAAAATCGTAACTTTAGTTTAAAAATACTTGATTCTTTACTTGCACTTGTTTAACATAGTAGATTTTGTTTTGCTATTAAAAAGTTCCGCCTCATTTCTTAACAATTAAAAAATATGAGAGTATGGGCAAATTTAAGAAAAAATTAATTTTTACTTTTTTAAAGTATAGCCCTTTTGAAATAATCTTCTGAAATTTAGAAAATATACTATTGCGCTTGTAAAGATTTAGTAAAACTAAAAGAAAAGAAATATCATATTTGTTTAGAATTGCAGAAATAGCAAAATTTTTACATTTTTATCGACATTTACCATAATTAATTAAGTCACTCAGTCACTTAATAACTATAAACTTCCCCTTGTCGCTATTTCTTTTAATATTTTTTAAGTGAATTTAATTGATACTCTTACATGTAAAATACAAAAGCAATATTAACCTGTTTAAAAAGAAGTAGAAGACTATGCTAACAAGTTATGAAAAATAAAAATACGCTAATTACATGTTTGTTGTCGTCAGCTGATTGGAAGGACGCTAACAACCAAAGTGAGTGTAAATTATGTTTCAAAAACAAAATAAAGAATCTAGCACAAGTAACGTAGATTAAGTCAAATTAGGTTTCTTCAAAAAAGTTGCAAATTTACAAAAAAATTTCCCCAAATACAAAATAAAAAAATAAAAATGTAATTTTAAGAAACAAGAAGAAATTAAAAAAAAATTAAAGAATTGGCAAATAATTACATATAATATAGCAGCTACGTAGAAAATTAAAATTTTAGCAACAATTTGATGAATTCCCAAAACCATAAAAACTTCAAAAATTTTGATGGTAAAATTTCGCTTAAAAATTTTACAGTAAGTCAAAATATCAATAAATAGGTAAAAGTGAGGATTCACTAATAACCTAATTGCTGAAAATATTATTAATAAAAATAAAAGCCTACATTGGTTTTTTTTTTATGATAGTGGCGATGATAAGAAAATATATTTTTTCATTTCCGCCATTGCCCATATAATTGTAAATTTATATTACTCAGGCATATTTGGTGGTCGAGTTTGGTTAGACTGAAAAAGTAAAAAACTATAAAACAAAAGTTTACGTTAATATCACTAATAAATAAACTCAACATTATATAATGATTTATAAAAAAATATTGTTTTACTTTGAGTAGTGGTTGTTTTTAGCCACATTCAAAGATGTAAAGTTTACATAAAATGTCTGTTTACATTAACCTCTTATGTGGTTATTATTATCAGTGGCTATATTACAGTTTGTCTTTAAGTTTGTGGACGACGACGACAATGATATATCATTTATCTCTGTTAAATATAATGTTATTTATAATTATTTAGTATTTCGTTTTTGTATAGAATTTTTGGGATTTAAAATTTTTATTTAATTTTTTAATATTCAATATTTTTAATAAATATTTGCAAAGTCATACTCCATTATTACATTAATCAAGATCGTTTATTTAATTTTTTAGTTTTTGGCCATTTCCTCCTATCAAACAACACAGCCCAAGTCAAAGCAGAAATATTCATCATTTATATTTGAACGCCTCTCCTTATTTAATTGCTTTAATTATTGCTTGGTGTGTGTAGAAAAGAAAGAGCTGAACTGTCTGTTTAATAATTATATTTACTTTTTATTGTGTAGCAGTTTTAAAATATGTACATGCAGTTCATTTAATTTGTTTTTCCTTTAATTATGTATTTCATTTGGTATTTTTTTTTTATTTCTTTCTTTTGGCATATTTTTATGCAGACAAACGGAATGTTTTCATTTAGACATAAAAAGGGACTATTTATTAAACAAAAAAAGAACTTTAAATTTATTTTCATTCAGTTTTAAGTTTTGTTGTTATTCTCAGATATCCATTTGAAATTTGAAGAATAGTAAAATAAAACTACAGAAAACCAGCAGCTAGCAGATGATAAATTAAATAATTTATGGCGACTTTAGCAGCCAAACAGAATAGTTCTTTTGTAAGATTCTTGCAAATTTTTGTGTTTTTCTTTTTTCAACAAAAATATATAGTTCTTATATAGTTATTGTTATTAAATTAGTTTAACTTTCATTATTTAGAATTAAAATTATATGTGGAAGTTAGCGAAAATATATTAAATTTAATTTTTATTTAGACTAAGTAGTTTTTTATGTAAAATAATAAATTATACTAACGAGCGTTGGTTTTTCAAGTTTACCAATCGAAGTTAATTTTTTTGGGGTATTAAAGATAACGCAAAGTGGACACGCTGATGTAACGATATTCTAAGAGCAGCATGTTATATTTGCTTATTTTAAACTACAAGATTTTAATGATCAATAGTGTCATTTATAGAATCATGTAATTATCACAATAGTAAAGAACTTTAAAATGGATTAAAACAAAGAATTTAAAAATTGACATGAAATTTGCTTTATTCGGACGATAATATTCTGGCATTATAAATTATTAATATGACTTTAGTCCTCGACTTCTTAGGGAGCGGGCGCACGCATAATATCGCCCCAATGGTTTGACCGCCGTCGAGCTATGGCATACCCAAGCTTAGTATCGACGAAGATCACTAACACTAAAAATACAGCACTTTTGTTTTTTTTACGTATTAATTCCAATAAAAATGAATTTTGCCCCTAAAAGAAGTTCGCTTATGAATGTAGAGATCAAGGGTAATCATGCCCAAGTTTCTTATTTTGGAAACGTTGATCACGGCGTCAGTCTATTCATATTGAAATACCAAACCAATGTAAACTTAAACCACTTGACAGCGAAGAAATGAACGCCAGTTAAAAAAAGTTGCCAACTAAAAGTTCTATTCTTCTATAAGCAACACCCTTTGTTATCATATTATAATAATCATAGCAATTTTAATAACGAACTTGCTTTCTTTAACATTGTAAAAAAAAATTTAAACAAAAAATTTAGATTAATATGATTAAAATTTTATTACATTACGAATATGCAATTATGAATGAAAAATTATATCTGGCAAATCTCCACCACGATGACAGATGTCAATTCTTTTATCAAAGTTTTTAATCACGTTTTGGAAATATGGCGGTCTTATTTCTTTATCACATTACGGATATTGAGTTTTAAGGCTGAAATCGATTCGATTGGCTTCGTATGGACTCTGCCCTTAACATAGCCCAACCCCCCAGAAGGCACATTTATGTCTTTATGGCCTACACAACCTTTTAGACTTGTGTCTTGCGAGGGTGAAAGGGAGCCTTGTCTCCTAACAGGCTAGCAGGAGCCAACTGGACAATTCACTATATTTTCACGGGAATCAGTAAAGGCCCAGAGTTCCGCCTGAATGGTCCAGGTTCAGTGAGTATGAATGCCGTCGTATTGGACCAGGAGTCTCCAACTCTTCAGCAAGGAGTGAAGGCTGCGACCTGCTCCGGGCTTTTGAAGTTGCAACTAGGAGTATCCGAAGGCCTTCTAGGCCGGGGATGACGCTACATTTCATTCACAGTGTTAATGATCCACCATTTGATATTGGCCCACACGGCTAGGTGTAAATGTAAATCTTATCACGCACGCATAGCCCAAAAACATAATCCAGTGGTGTTAAATCATATGATTATCACACACTTAACTACTGATTGGGTTTTCAGAACCCCTGATATGGCAATTTTATTTATTGAAAATGGCGTTCGTCCGAAAAAATGATTTTTTCAAAAAAACCAGTCGGTTGTTGTTGAATGAATTGACTGAATCTACGGGGATGTGAATGGTCGGGCGGCTTCTATTCCTGCACCACTTGAACCTTGTAAGGTTCAAAGTTAAATCCTTACACAAAATTCGCCGTGTGGTGGTTTTAGATAACCCCAATCGTTGAGAATGTCGAGGAAATGATAAATTTGCATCTGCTTCAACACTGTGGCTCACGGTTGCGATGTTTTCAGTTGAACGACCCGGTCGAGTACGCGTTGGTATTCGCACATTTTGTATCGAGCCTATTGACTCAAATTTAACGATCAAATTCTTAATAGCGGTCTCAGCGGCCATTATCGTCCTTAAGCTGTCCAAAAAATATCACGAATATTGCGAAATGTAACTTTAACAGAACCACTACTTTCATGGTACATTTTAATTATTTTTATGCGATTTTCGTGCGATATTGAATTCATTATAACAATTGAAAAACAAACTCTTTGTTGAAAAACTCGTAGATGTTTTTATTAAATCTTGTATTGAGTTTTTAAGACCTCTAAGTTAGTTAACAGAAGTTTAAACATAGTTCTTTTTTACCAGATATGCAAATTTATACAAAAACCTTTTAATACAAAAGTTAAAGAATGTAGAAAACCTTGTGATTTTTCAACAGGCATTAACTACCTTCAAATTAATTACCTTCAAAGCTTCGTAATCGTAAAATTTAATTTTTCCCAAAATGATTCCTTAAACAACATACACAATAATCAAGGATTCAATAATTTTTCTACATTCAAAGAATTCGTTTATATTTAATAAATGCACTTTAATAACAGCAATTTTAGTCAAGATTAAATATTTAAACTGTGACTACAATTCAATAAAACATAAAAAGTTATTAAATAAAAATGGTAAATATTTTTAAACACAAAGAATGTAAATAAAAAATTAATTAGTGTAAATAATAAATACAACACAGCTACAACTAAACCAAAAACAAAACACACGTATAATGTATAAATTCAGTAACATAAATGTAAATATTTTTCTATTTTATGTTTATTTCCTTTCAACTTTTTTTTATTATATTTGAATATGGAATGAAATTCAAATAATTTTGCTTTTGTTTTTTGCAGCAAAATTAAGCAGATGTTTTTCCAAACACAAGCCAGAAATTTTTTCAATAAATTTAAATAAAAAGATTAATTGTTAATAAACCGTTCATTTCTTCGGATTTCATTTTTGCATACAAATTATTTTAATTAGAACAACTTTTAAATTTTTTTTAATTTACCTCAAGGTTTATGATATTTTATTTATGGTAACTGGTTATAATATATTATTTTATTTGCGATAGATTTTTCTGCATATTTTTATTCATGTCAAAAATATGACATAATTTTCTTATAAAAGCAACACAAAACATTCTTGTTGATTATGAAGAAATACTCTTACTAAAGTTTTAAACTTTTACAGAGTTTCATAATTCAGAAAAAGTGTTCATGTAGAGAACTTTAAATTTGGATTGAAGAAATGCTTTCAGCTAATCAAAAATGCAATAAAAATTATTTTGGTTATTAGGTTCAATAGTGTGTAAAAATGCATTTTGCAGAATTTGATTTTTTAATCTTGCAAACAAATTTAAATTAGTTAGAAACTTCGTTTATCTAAACACTCGTTTGGAACTGAATATGAATAATTGACAATCTTGCCCTCTCACTTTCTCTATATTTTCTTTGGTCCAGAAATTCTAAGGACAAGTTGTTTTACATTGTGAGATTAGTATGCTCGCTGCTACAATACGTACGCGACTTGCAGTTTTTGAACGTAATCTTAGTTCGTTAATATTTTAAGTAAATACAAATGATGCAACTATTTTTCAATGGCAATTACATCGTTGCAACTATCTTTAGAAAATACAGCGGGAAAGTATATTTTTGTAAAACATAAATCGAATGTATGATACCTATATTCGAATATTAATATTTTTTTATTGATATTGTTAGTTTTCATGACTGATTTTATACTTTTTTCGCTCAAGATTAAAAACACCTGTGTTTTCAACTTTGACTTTATTTTTATTCTTTTTTTCTTTGTTTCAGAAAAGTTTTTGCGCTACAATCAAAACCTGGAACGAGGATAGTCCAAAAACAAAAATTTTAAAGGCTAAACATCTACCTAATGCCACAAATATTAATTTTGAAAATAGTCTGAAAAATAAATAATTTGTATTAAAAGCAAATTTCCGATGTCCTCTAAGTAGTGCAAGGTTAGGTTACGTTAAACGGGCAGCCAGCAACAGCGAATTCGCTTGGAGTTTAGTTTGCTTTCAAATATATAACCAAGTCTAATAGCATTAAGCCATATATCGCGCTATTTCCTGAATTTTAGAGCTCGCCTAGTAATAAAGTATTTGATGCAAATCTTTGTATTTTGTCTAGAGAAAAGAAGTCATCCTTTGCTCTCACCACTTTCCCCTAGACAACTTATCCATAGTTAAGAAAAGACTTAACCACCGAAGTGTGCATCCGCTGTGACATATACGGTTTCATTTAAAGTCCTAATTGAGTGCAACAAAAAAAAAAAAAATATCAATAAAACTTTATCTTAAAATATTAACGAAATCTGCAATCTTATGAATAATTTCAAATTATATTATATAAATTTAAGCAGGGTCTTAAAAGAATAATTTTAAATTTTGGAAGCTAACTAACAAGTCAGCAAGCAGCCTTAATATTATAAACACAAAATCGATTTTACCTTCATCTTGTTTTCTTGGCTCTTACATTTGTCTATATTATTAGTAATTATATATATACATATTGTATACATATTTGAGACAAATTTCTTTTTAAGACTTTTAACCTACAAATGTAAGGGAAATTTTAAAACCACACATAATTTCTTTTAAATTACTTGTAAACGTAGAGCAAGTCTTTTGCGGTGAAGACTAAGAATATAAGGTTCGTTTATTTAAGTGTCAATTACTAAAATAAAACTTTTTTATAGAAAATTATAGCAGACCATAAATTTTACGGCACCTTATCATACATACATAAACTTAAAGTGGTTTAAGAAGAAAATTATTAAGCAAATGCTGTTTGATGTTCAATAATTATAATTGTTACATATGAGAGCCATAGTCGTACCACAAGAAAAAGTAAACTTTTCATAATAAGGAAATAAAATTGAAGAAAGAACCCAAATAATAGTCAGAATTTTTTGAAATACGAAAATATTTTTGTATTTAACTGACTCCAGAACAGAAAATAAAAAATTAGTCAAATGATTTTAAAGATTAAAATTACTGTATTTGCGTAAGTAATTTAAAATAAGATGTGTTAACATTCAATAGATTCAAATTAGAGCAAATTTTTTTTTTGTTTTTAGTTTTAAATTCTTTTTTAAATGTAATTTTTACGTATGCTAAATAAATAATTGAGTAACTAACAATCGACAAACTGAAAACGGAATTAATAAAATTGTTTCGTAAAGCATATCCCCAGGCGTAAATAACTTAAAGTTAAGTGCAGTTAAAATCCATTCACATTTACAAAGTGTAGAACTTTCAGAGAATTTTTCACACAACATCATTTACTTTTTGTACACCTACCTACCCTGTTATATAAAAAGTTATTTCAAAAAACAAAAGTTTTAAAGACAAAATCTATGAAGTTAATATTCATCTTAAAATTTGTATTTAACATGGTTTAAATGATTTTGACTTATTTTAAAAGATATTTCAGACTACTGTGCTTCAAATCCGACTAGGCCGAAAATTGATACAAACTATGCCGTTCCTAAAGCACAGATGAGAGAACCAGAAACTGCTACCAATTTAAAGGAAAGGTCCGAATGTTTGCTTGGATTAAAAAAAAAACAATATGCCGATAAGAAGTGAAGAGATTTAGATAAAACAAATTGCACATTAATGTTTTTTTATTATATCTCGATAATATACAAAGAATTTCATTTAATTTAGTTTTTATTAATTTTATTTTATTCGAAATTGAAATATTCCATCTCTTTTTTTTAACTAGTATGGTCAGGAAAGAAAAATTGGAATTATTTCATATATTTCATTTT
Organism: Trichopoda pennipes; assembly: GCA_030448955.1. NCBI lineage: Eukaryota > Metazoa > Arthropoda > Insecta > Diptera > Tachinidae > Trichopoda > Trichopoda pennipes. The sequence continues at coordinate 1,889,908 of JASKUP010000026.1, read as the reverse complement.
TTGTATACATAAATAAAGCGGTGTACAAGTAGTAAAGAAAATTAATAAACAAGAGTAAAAAACAAATGTGACAAAAACGTTAAAACATTAGCTCCCGCATCAGTCTCACCAATAAAATAATCTGGCATCAGTAGATTCATTGGACGGTTGATTAATAAGCAACTTTAATTAATGTCCGTTTCTTTAAGAGACCCGCTCGAAGGAACTAAGTCGCTTCAGAGTCGCTTCGGCCCAAGAGTTTTGTACATTTTAAGAATGGTAAAAGATAAGGCCAAAATAAAATCGTACCCTTTTCGCTGCAGCAACACAAATTATTTATGTACCAAACTTTTAACGTTTTGCGCCTGGCAAGTATGTTTGGTACCCTTAAACATAAAAAGTTACACAATTTAAGTGACCTACAAAACAACTGATCATAATAATTTATTTAGGAGGACTGTTGTCGACAAGTTAAAATGAGAGTACGCATTACTTTTTTCAATGAAATATATAAATATATTAAATGTTTAAATAAATAAATATTTTTGACAAATAAACAAATGGAATTATAAATATTTGTTAAAATAATATTTTGTGCAAAAAACTAAAAAAACCTACTGCATGACGCATGAACAAATAACATCAGTCATAATTTTAATAATACCTTTCATAGTAGCCACTATTCCAATCTGTATCAGCAGTATTACTATCAAGTAAATAAAATTAAATAGAATCATTCTTCGAAATGATGAAATTTCACTTGCCGATATTATTGCCATAGTTGTGTTACTGAAAAATATAAAGCAGGTATATTTTACTTAACAACAACACTATTATTTTTATGCGAACAAAATAAAGAGCTTAACTAAGAACTAATCCTAAAGAATAAATATTTTTGTTTAAGAAATGTAGCCTGACGGCTCTCGACACTTGCACCACCTTAATTAATCCGTTGCGCATAAAGTTGTGAAAGATAACAATTTTTTTACTAAAACCAAATTTGCTAAAAATTCCATCATGAAATAAAAACAAAAATCTTTGCTTGTCAATATTTAAAATTTTTTTTACTAAAGTAAAAAAATAATCCCTTAATACTCTTCAAATACACAAAAATATTTACTTCATATGAAAATGTTTTATGCCCACATAAAAATGGGGTGAACGTGTCTGTTGTTGTTGCTACCGTAATCTGTAAAGCTATTCAATGAGAATATTTGACTTTTGCATTTATGTCTTAAAATTTTCCTTTTCTATACAGACACTACACACGCAAACTCATACACATGGCCACTTTGTTCTTATACAAGTCAGAACTTCCTTTTAAACAAATCTACACACGAGTATACTAATTACAGCCGAGCTGCCATATATGTAGGTATATAAAAAAATATATATGACTAATCTTCAGCATGCCTCGCACCCATTTGCTATACAGAAGATTTTAATGGTGTAAAAGATTTTTTGACATGACATGACCTATGATATCTACATATTTTAGTCTTTGCGTAAATTATTCTTCGGTTGTCAATGAAAGCTTAACTTATTTTAATTTACTTTTATTTGGTTATTTGGTACGGTTTTCCGTCGACCTTCGTCAAATTTGGTTTGTGAACAAACCGGTTTTGGCTGTTTGCCATCTTCAGTGTTCTTTTCGTACTAGTTGCATTCTATTGTCAGTTGTGTTTATATAGTTCGTGTCTCCCTTCGTGTTATTGCGTTCGTCACTTTCTGTCTTTTTGCCTGCATCTCTCTCCTTTTTCGTTTGTCTCTTTTTACCTAATTTGTCGCTCCCTTTTTCATTCGTCTTTTTTCCTAACTAAATCCTTTTACGATCAGGCTTGTTGTCCGTTTTTGTTTATGTGTGAATCTATTTGGTTTCTTTCCCTTCCCCCCTTCTCCTATGTGACATAATAATCTGTAATTGTACGTTTACGATGTTCTTTATTCCCTTGTCTTGTGCACCTGCGAAACGTTTTTGTACTGGTGTAGTGTTTGTTTTCCTGTAAAAATGTTTCAACGGTTCAAATATTGTGTCCGAAGCAGTGTTTATTTGTTCATTTATTATTCGTCCGTCAAATGTTTCTCGTTTGTATATTTCCATGTTCTCCAATACATTTAGTCTCCTTCCTTTGTGCTGTGTATGAAGCAGTTTAACCGTTGTCCCCATATGTCCTGGTGTACATTTGTTGTCAAATATAAGGTTCGCAAAGTTTTAATTTAATTTAAGTGTAAATAAAGACATTATTTCATATATGAGATTTAGTTTTTCATTTAAAGTTGAACAATTTTAAAAACATCCGAATCGAAATTAAACATAATCTTTATATTTTAAAGAAAAACTTAAGAACCGGGTTAGCATAGGGTAGGGTTTTATAAATTTGTTTTAATTCATTGCAGACTTAGGAATTTTTTGATGAAAACGAATTATTTGGTTTTAACTTAAAATTGTTTTTATATGCAAAAGTGTAGGGTGTTCAACAAACAAATAAGAAACACATTTTTAATTTTAGTGAAATTGAGCTTACAATATAACTTTTTTTGTTAAAATTGAAAATTAACCATAAGCAAAAATACTTTCTATCACAATGCATCTGGGTAATAGCACAAAGTAATCTTAGAAATGTTAGTAATTTTAGTTAATAATTTTTACTAACAGAAACAGTAACTTTTTAATAAAAGTACGGAATTAAGAGAGGTGTGTTTAATGTTATTTAAAACTTAGATATACCAAGTTTTTGGTTTTAACTGACAAAATTTAGCCAAAAGCCAAAACAAATTAAATCAATCTTATAACGAGTAGTAAGTGAAGTGGATGTTTATAATTTTAATATAAAAATAAGAGATTTATTTATTCTTGAATTAGAGTAAGAAAAACCTTTAACCCTGGCATTGATGTCTGAATCGAAAGGTATAAACCGACGATAATTATATGAGTTTTGGAAGAAAGTATCTTATTAACAGCCTTCCAGATTACAAACTCTCAAAGAATACCAAGTATCGAGCATATTTTAATAAATATGCACAAACAAATTCAAAAACTTTAAATGCAGCACTATCTAGTGGATGCTAGTACAGGTGAGTGTATAATTGTGCGAGTTATACGTTTCGAAATATTTCTTAATGTAAAATTTGTGTGCAGCGTGATTCTCTTCAAAGGTAATAATCCTAGATGGCTTATAACTTTTCAGTTGCCATTATTTTCAAACGGCTATTTACTAGCAATTTGTATGTATTTACTTATATTTCCTCATTGGGTCTAGAGCCCAATAAAAGAATACGCAAGTGTTTAAGTGTATTTAACTAGGTTTTTGACTTTTCTCTCTTTTAAGTGAATTCATGCCAGTAATAGTTAATAAATACTCTTGATATTGTTACGTTTATACCTTTTATAAACGTTTTATTGTTGCTGAGTTCTTTATTGCAGAATATAGAACACCAGATTTTAGAGCTTAAATTAACTATAAGTTTAATTACTTTAACTACACACAAAGTAAAATTTGTACGTTGGCACTACAGAACAATTTAGTAAAGACGCAAGTCTTTACTTCACGAGATGAATGTTTTAACTGCCTTTTATATTTGTTGTTGTTATGTTATTCATTCAATGTATAGGGTATTTTTGTTTGTGTGTATTTTTTTTTTGTTTTTATGCTGTTAAACTTCTTTCTGGGATTTGTTTTAAGATAGTTGTTGTTGTCTAGTGTGCATAAGTTGTCTTAGCAAGCTACGCAGGTGGTAAACAGCAATCCAGTTGCTTACTTTATTACTTAATTATTTTCCTTAAACACTTAAGCAAGACTCATCCGTAACAATATGAAATTTGATTGCAAATTCATTCTACAGTTAGAGTATGTGTGAATAAATAAATAAGAGTACGCATTACGATGTATTGGTACGATTGCATAAAATGGTGAAGTAGAAAGTTATAAATGTTATAGCTGTTAGCATTTTGAGCTCTTTAAATTTTATTCTAATAATTCTGGTATAAAGTTTACAAATAAAAACATGTTAACGTTTTTCTATTATATTAAACCCCTTATAACTTTCAAACATTGTTGGTTGACAAGTAATTATTTTAATATAAGTTTATTTCACTTTCCCATTGTGCATACATATGTGTATCTAAGGCATATGCCCCTACCAGTGACTACACTATAGCTGTTACGTTTTTTAAACGAAAAGAAATTGTATAAAACACGAAACTTTTGTTGTCTTTAATTGTCTTATAATTCTCTCTTCTAAACCATTTAGCAATAAATACTTCTCATATTTTTATTTGTTTCACAAAACGTGAATATAAGTATCAGCTATAGCCAAAACTAGTAAAAATGAGAATTATGAGAAAAGAGGAACGTAATAATATAGGCTTCTTTTGTTTTAACAAAATGCAACATTAGTAATTTACAGTGGTTTCTTGTGGCATCATTTTTTTAAATTTATATTTATTTAGTCATAATTTTGTTTCCGTTAGGTATAAACATCATCATGAACTTGTATATTAAACTTTTTAACTTTTTAATAATAAAAATATATAAATTTCAGTTTGTGAGTTTTATGTGGAAGTCTTTTTCTTTTAATATTTCAGTACTTCTTGTCGCATGAAAATATTATTTTATCAAAATATTGAATTTCAAAATTAAAAAACAAAATATATATATAAAATTTTAAATTTTTAGCTTCTAAGTTAAGAATAACAAGTAAATAATTCAAATTAATTAAATGAAAAATAAATAAATTGACAATTAGAAAAAAGTTTTTATCAATCATTTCATTTCGATTTAAAGTTTGGAAGTGTGTTTATTATCAGCAGTTGAACATTTCTGCTTGGCTCTTGTACCAATGAATCATTTACGAAATATCGTTTTATTTTGCCTTTCCTACCTAGAGTTAACAAGTATTGAAACTAAAGACTAATCTAACCATATGCAAATAAGCTCTGACACGCATCGTATTTTGGGATAGAGAAAAGCTGCATTATTAAAAACCAAACAAAAATTCTATATAAAAATGTGTTACAAAGAAAAATATTTTGTGTCACAGTTTTATGCCATTATATAAAATTCAGAAAAGCTAGATAATTAAATCGCTCAATTATCTGAAACATGGGCTTTTGTTAATTTAGTGCTGATTTCGAATTTTTTAAATGGCCTTGGAAACGTCTTTTTAAGTTTAAAAAAAGTATACTTTGCCATTTGGCGTTGCCTACATTCGCTCCATCTTCATCGATACTCCCTAATTGTGTAAATCAAATGAGCAAATTCGCAATTGTTAAGTATGTGATCGAGGGTACGCAAAAGAAATTTTTTTTTAAACGTAAAATATATTTCCACTAAATTAACTGATTAGTTTTGCTACTTTGCGCATTATTGGGTATGAGCTTTAAAGCTAAACACAACATATTGCAGTTGCTAGATAAATTTTATTTTAGATTTGGCCACGCTCATAAACCAAAAAATTATAAACAACTTACATTAAATTCGTATCTGTTTTGAATTGATTTATTGGAAAATCTTACAAATCTTGACAACGCAGACGCGTTTTGCGAAAAAAATGGTCAAATCGAATTTGGTGCTGTTTAGCATCCACTGTGTTGTGATGGATCCATGTGCAAAAACTCATCCATATTGCGTGGATACACCACAGAGTGTCTGAAAAACGGCAACAGCCGAAAATGTAAGAATCTGATTAATCTGATTTTGTTGACAAAAATAAACATGCAATGTTTCTGACATTGGGAGCAGTATGATGTGTTTATTCATTTTACAACATTTTGTCATCAAAATGCGATTGTCAAACACAAATTAAATGCCGCAGCTTGTTAAAATTTATACAGGAGTAAACTGACAGTTGCCTGTTGATATGAGCAGTATTGTCATTTCAATGAAGAGGCGGGATATTTGAGTCACGAACTCGTATAAAAAAATATGCAGTCAAATATTTTTACTTTGTGGGTTTCTTCTTCAATAATTACCTTTTCAATATTTTATAAGAAATTTATTGAATAAGCAGTAGGTCTTTATATAAAAAATTATGTTTTTTTTTTCTTTATTACAGTTTTCGATATTTCGCTAATATTTCACCATTGGCATCTTCAGGAAAGGAAAAAAGTGTATAAACAATTTATCAAATTAATCAATACACAAAAATTTGTTAACAAACAAAATAATCAAAAATGTTTTTTCGAGAACAAAACAAATCAAACAAAAGCAATAAAAACTACAAATTGAAAAAATATAAATACAATTTTCCAATACTAAAAATTTTTCAAATAACAAATTTTGGAAACACAAATTTCCAAAATAATATTATTTTACACATTTATTTAAATGTAAATTTCAATGATGAAACATTACACAAAATTAAAGTATTAATTATTAATATTTTATAGATATAGAATTTTGTACAAATAATTGCAATTTAGTGCAACATTTTCTGTATATGCTTTGAAGTTTATTCTTTTCGTTGATGGTAATTTAATTGATTGTAACATTTCTAGCAAATACCGACGAACTATAATTATTTTCTAAATTTAAAATTGAAACATTTTCATTTTCTAGTTTTCAATTTGTTGTGCCAACATAAACTTTATAACAATTCGCCTTATTATTACCGTTACAAAACAATTTTTTACTCTATATTAGACATATTAAAATTTTGAATTTTATCTTAAGCTTTACTAAACAACCTATTTAATGTATTAGTATTCCCATATCGCATTAGGTATATAAGTTATAGATTTATATAATTTGAGTTCTGTTACATTCTGTTACATCTTATAACACTATTCGACCTATTATTAAATTGGTTAAGCAACCTATTAGTTGATCGTATTGGAAAATTGTTATCGGTTAATAAATTCCTAATTTTTTCTTTATTATTTCTATGGAATTCTTTGTCACTTGTTGCTAAAATCCTTTCTATCAAATTATTGGCCGTGTTAATAATAACTCTTTTATTTTCTTTAGAATAATAATTAATTATTCTAACTGAAGCAGTTGATTTTTGGTACCAATCTATAACTAATTCATTATTTCTTCTTATTCTTACAGACGTTTTAAATCAAATTCCTTTCCAACTGTAAATTTTATCGAAGTGTCAAATTCATTTAATGTTTCTTTCTGACATTTTGTTAATTGCAGATTCAGATATAACACAAAACAAATCATCAAGATGTTTTGATATAACTTTTGATTTGAGATTTAATTTTTCAATAACATTATCTAATAATTTCTTTGTAACAATATCTGCCACAATTGGGCTCCCCACAACGGAAGTCCTTTTAACTGGATAAATATCTCTTCATTATACTGAAAATATCTATTATCTTCTATACAAAACTTGAGAATACGTAAAAATAAACATTTCTCACCTTTGTAAAATTTTCTGTAACATTCCATTTTTCTTCTACATATAGTATTGATTGCCAAATCAACAGAAATGCTGGGAAACAATGATACTTCATCAAAAGATAAAATTTTTTGATGATCTTGCACATGAAGTTTTTTATTTTTCGTTGATATTCAATTGAATCCTTTATATTATATTTAGAACCCTCAGTGATCATTTTTAACAATTCATAAGATGTAGAATTAACAAACGAACAAATTGGCCTCAAAGAAAATTCTTCCTTGTGAATTTTTGGCAGCCCGTATAATTTAGGCACAAAAGCAATATTTATTTCAGGCTTATTTCTTTCCCTAATGCTGATAGTTTTAAGTTTGAAAAGTTATTTTACTATATCATTATTAGTCTTATTCAATTTGGGTCCCTATTAACTTGTCTGTATTTTGTTATATCTCCTACAATATTGGTAATTTGTAAGTTATAGTCAGCTTTCTTTTGTTGTTACCTTTATCTGCTTTTTAAATTAACAAATCTTTTTCAAGAGCCTCTTAGTTTCTATAACTTTATCTAAAACAAATTTATCTCTGTTTAACAATTTCATTTTTTTCAAATGATTATCTGCAATTGTAGTTAATTTTGTTCTTGCTATTTCCTGATCTTTCCCTAAAGTGTCTGTAGAAAATCTTCTCATTATGTTCATTATCATTTAATTTTAAATTAAATGTCTTCTTTTGTAACTCATAGAGACAATTAAATTTCTTGATATGTATCATTTTCACCTTTTGTTTCAATAAATCTGCTAAGATGTGCTCATAAAATAAAAATTCCCTCATTTCTTCTACTCTAAAATAGTTTCTTATTTTTCTCTGAATAGTCATCCTTTCTATTTGAAAGTATTTAATGTTTTTCTTCTTTCTGTTAACCATTTTTGGAAATATAATAATAGAAAAAATATTAAGAAAAAAAGACGTTCAATATGTCATAAAATAAAAAAGCTACTTAAATAATAAGTTGTTTATCTTTTAATTCCATAAAATCAATAAAGATATAAAACACATTTCACACTGCGTCAAAGCTCCAATGATTCGATAGAGGTAGATAGCCTATTCTTACTGATGATGTTCCTCACTTTGTATATATGTTTAATAGAGTTGTCAGAAATTCTCTTGCACCACACAGTGAGGGATTTGGTAAAAAAAATATATGGAAGTTATGTAGTTTCTCAACAGACAGAATAGTAACTTTGACGCATATACGTAGAAAAAGTTGTCGAGGCTGTGTTGCTATACACGCGGTTCATCTACACGTTGTGTATATGTTGTAGTGTTCAAAAGTTGTTCTAACCACATTTTAGCAATTACTTATGTATTTACCAGCACTTACCGAATTTAAGGCAAGAGCTCTGACATTTTAACTAAAAACGTTTCCACGAAAATTTTACTTTTAAAAATGTTTCTTTAAAACATATAAAATGTTTTTGTACATTTTTGATTAATTTGAGTTATAAACATAATCGCAATATTTTATTAATACATATTAAAAAATCTAGTATAATATTCGGATAATTAATAAGTAACAAGTCATAAAGTCTCCATCGAATAATCAAACTACTAATGCTAACATATTTACAATAAAGACGCTAAAAACAACAAAAAAACAAAAAACAAATAACGCGAATTCCCATAGATATGTAAATAAAGTTATGAGTTTTACTGAAAAATGCATGAGTTTTCAACATTTTTTTTAATCTCTGTCAATTTACTCAATTGAATGTTATTAAAAATTTTAAATATCAAAAAACTTGCCGCAGGCTAACGGCGAAAGTAAGCAATTTGCAAAAACAAATGTAAATATATTCACTACTGCACCATAAATAATAGCACCACCTACAAATAACATTGTAATAAATGATTGTTTTGGTGAAGAAAATCATCAATTTATTTAAAATTATAAACCAATCTACGTGATATTTTCATAAAATATTTCTTATTCAAAAAATTCTTTAATGTGTTACTGTGAAGGAAAGCATATCCATATCTCCATTTTACAACTGCTCATATAACTCAATGGTGGGTTGTACTTAAAATATTTACAGTGTTTTATTAAGTTTTAAAAAACAAACAAAAACCCTATAAAATTTTAAAAAATATTTTTTACATTAAAATTATTTTGCGAAACGAGAAAAAACCGCAACCGCGAAAAATCAATTGCGCTGTAATTTGATCTTCATGATGGCTTGCGATACTCGCCACTTGGTCCCATGAAGGGCCTTATCCCAAGGAAACCAACCAAAACCAACCTCCCGCAACTCACAGACCTCACCATCTGATAGGAATAACTCCCAAACCAAGCCGGAAAAGCGTAGAAGATGACAGGGCGAATCAATTGGCGGTACACTAGAAGGGCTTCTTAGTATGCACAATAAATTTTTTTTTTGCTTCGTTTAAGAACATTATCAATGTACCGGCAACTTTCAAAGTTCTCATGGAAGATAACACCGAGGTATTCAAGCCTGTCCGTAGTCCGAATCAGTTTTCGTTCGATAGTCAAGCAAGGTCTGTACGATATAAAATTTGGGTAAATATATCTCCGCCTTCCCTTAAACATTGCCACCATGGTCTTCGCAATGTTAAGAGTTAAATAGTGATTTAGTCGGTCATAAGTGGTCTTTGCCGTAACACCAGAAAAGGGAATGAGAATAAATTAGGGATAAATAAGTAAAATTTTGCCCTGGCAGTTTTGGTAAGTCGGAGACAAAGATATTGTAAAGTCCAGGGCTAAAGCCTGGAACGACCGAACATCACCCTCGACCTAATCGGTTCCCCAAATTTTGTATAGAAAATTTAAGAGCCTTACATCTCAAGCCAAATCGTAAATATTTCGAAATTATTTTTGGAATTGGAAATAACAAATATAACAAAATTTTAAACAAATGTTTACATAAAACGCAATGTGCACATGCAATAGAAATAGCCATTTTATTATCATTTGACGTATTTTCGCTTTTTACAAACATTTTGGTGCATATTGCTATTAGAACCGTAATGAAAAAATGAAACATAATTGAAACTTTTACTAGTATAGTATAAATTCCTTAAGATTCCTTGAGATACTAAAGTTCCTTAAGATACTAAACTTTTATCTCACTGATAATTATTTTGTGTGTGATGCGAATATTTACAATCAAACTTTGGAATGCCAATAGAAAACCCGCTTTCGCACATTAAAGCTGACATAATATTCGATAACCTAGACGAAGCATTAGCTGAACTGGCAATCAAAATTATCAATTTAAAAATCAAAATCAATTTAAAAATCAAAATCAAAATTACAATTTACTGTTGCGATGAAAAAAATGCTAAACTCTCATATTTAGACACAACACCGCAATGGTTAAATGGCAGTGGTGCCCCTGTAGGTAAGTAGGTAGGTAGTTTGATTCCCAATGAAGACCTTGGTTTTTTTCACTACAAAAATAAAAATTGACTGTCGGTGGGGCTGCTCAGCGATGAAGGCATAGCCACTGGTCGCTGTGCTGTCTTTATACGGCAGTTAATTTCCGACTATCCTTCTACTTTCACCACCTGTTTCATCTATTCTCTATCCCTTTCCTAAAGAACGTAGCACGGTACTTGACTAAATAGGCATTGCTGCCTGAAGTGCTACTTCTCTTTAAAAAAAAATATATATATATATAATTTTCGATTGGCAAGCGATAGATATAGGATCTGGAAAGCTATTGCACAAATTATTAATACCGCCAAAATTTCTATTTTTAGAGTCTTAAATATTAGTGAAGATCAATTTTACGCCTAATAGGACATATTTATAATTTAATTAAAGAAGCAGATGTTACACTAAAAACTAATTATCCTCTAAATGACAATATTAGTGAAAACGCAAATCAACAGGTATATTTTTACAGTGTAACATTCATAACAGATTTAAATATTAAACAAAGTATTCACAAACATGAAAGTTAAGTGCAAGGAACAACAACACGAACATAGGAGACAAGAATGAGTGAATATAAAAACGATATTGGGAAAGAGAAAGAAACTACAGCATTATCACAACACATACAAAAGCTGGGCATACAAGTAACTGCAGAAGAATAAAAATTTTAGATATAGAATATAATGAAAGGAAAAGAAATTTATTTATAATAAAATAAGATTTTATTTTTGAATAGATTAAGTCCTGGAAAAGGTCAACCAAAATTGACGAAACGTTGGGCAAAGGAGTAATAAAGTTTTTTTATTGGCATAAGCTGAGGTAGGACTGACCAGCTTAAGTTTATTTAAACAACAACATACAATTCTAATTTGGTCAATGAATAAAAACTACTATAAAATTTTTTATGTTAAATATATGGCATGAGTAGTTAAAGAAACTGGCTAGAGGTCCAAAATATATCAGATAGATAAATGATTTCTAACATAGTGCAATGAAAATGCATGTCTTAAATTTTCCTATTTATAAATGGAATACAAGAAAAGTAATATCATTATAAATCGGGTTTAAAATAAACTTCTTTTGATCGTAAAATAGAAAGTGAAGGTCTTTTATTAAATATGGTAATTTATTTCAAAACTATAAAACGAATTTGAAATAGAATGACTTGTTATCCTATATAACACTATGTTGCTTTTTTTTCTTACAACGAAGGAGGTAAAACATCCATTGACATGTATATTTTCTTTTTAATATTTAAATTGCACAGGAAAATGTTTTAAATTACAAAGTAACACAAAAAAAATCAATATAAAATAAATTAATAATTGTACGCTTTTCAGCATTAATTTCTTTTGTAAATGACACCCACTCATTATTACCTTTTTTTCAGTTTAAAAACATGCTTCGATGGGATTTCGATACAAACAAGATGCTTATCTTTCTAATAGGGAAAATATATTTATATAGTCTCACTTGGACATATAGTAAAAATATCTGAAGATAAAATGATATTAAAATGCCTGTGATGAATCAAAAAGTAAACAGTGTTTATGCCCCACGCCACCCCACTATGCCATACCATTATGTTTAACCCAGTCTTCTGTTCATCAGTAATAAATTCTTTGATCGAAGTAAGTTTTGTTTATCTCAAATCAAATTGACAATTCAAAGCCCTGTTTGTTCAATTCATTTAAGTTATGCCGTAAACGCCAATTAATTGCTAACAGTCTCTTTAATGATCTGGAAATTTTACATTGAATACATCAAAAATGTATTATGCAACCTTATTGCAGAAAAGAAAAATTTGTTTTGATTAAAATAACGCAACAACTTTTATGTCAAAGAGAATAGAAAAATACCTCATCCAGAATTTAACTCCTTTTTGCGTTTCCTTATTGGAATTGCGTTTGAGTAAAAGCAATATTAGTCGGCTTTGTCCGTGAAAATACCGCTGGTAGCAAAATAATATGGCTCGATGAGCGGCTGATCAAAATATCATATCATAACACATTCCCTTTAATGACCACAGGCTCCTACAGAGATATTTGTCCGATAGGTCGTTTAAAGTTAGATATATAAATTAAATTTTACGAGCAATAAGCAGGTACTGCAGGTCTCCGTCAAGGTAGTATGAGTAAGCAATTACGCTACCTTATTTATATAGCAGACACTATCTTCTTTTATTTGAGAACTAGATAACTGTTGGAACAAATGCCAGTCACAGAACTTGAGAACTAACAAATCTGTAAGAATATGTACCTGATGCAATATAAGATTTTCAGCAGTTGTGCATCATATTATAAATATAAACTTGGTAGTTATTGTAGTGTTTTTAAAAATTCATTAATTAAACTATCCTTTAAAAAATCCAACTGTACCAACAACAATACTTTTGGTTAACCCAAATTTGCTCGTGATTTTTTATTTATTTTAAGCAAAAAAAATTTTTTTTTTATGCTTCACCTTTTTCAAGTAAAATTTGTTTAAAGTGGTTTTGTTTTTTCAGTCAGGTTTTTTTAATTTTGTGTATTTATAATGTTGTGCTGCTGCTGCTTCTCAATTTTGTTGCCATTTTATTGATGCATATTTGTAAACAATGGCAATATGTTTATGTTTTATGTACGTCAAGTTTTGTTATTCTAGTTCTTTGATCCAGCTTTCAATAAACAAACAATGAAGAAACAACCAGTCAATCTCGGCAGAAAGTAAATTGTTTACTTTGCGCATACACACAACAGAAATATGACGAAATGGTACACAACCACAGCAACAACCGCAGTAGGAAAACGAACTACATCTTTACAACATTTACATAGCAAAAAACGAACAACAAACAAGATTACCACTTGAAGCCCTAACGAAAAATTGTTATTCAAAAACCCAAGAAATCTCTAAAATCCCAGTAATAACAATAATACATTTTAACTTAAATAGTACTAAAAATACGCCATATTTCTGTATATCTTTCCACAATTCAATTGATTTACAAAATTAAAAAGTTTACAATAATGTTTTGATGCGACAGATTCATTGGCAATCATTCAATATTATTATTTATGTTAAGTGCACCTACATAATAGGTTTAATATTAAAAATAATGTAAATTACAAACAACTAACCAAAGCATTCAAAATTTCCCAAAAATATCACCAATTTCTAAACTAAATCGTCTACCAATTTCCACAAAACAATTCCCATTTTAGGGATAAATCCCTTAATCTGATAACACTGACAACAAAACAAAACACATTGCACCGAAAAAAAAAAATAATAAAAATGTCGACAATAGCTTAAAAACTGCTGATACTGCAAATATATTTTTTTAAATCTTTTGCAGCGGTATTGCTGACAACATTGACTTAACAGCAATAACATAAAAAAGTAAAAGGAAATAGCTAACATCAATCTCTTCTCTTGGTACAGCGTTAAAAGCCAAAACACTTTGGCTGACTTGATATGCAATCAGCTTTCAGCACTTAAACATACTGAGGCATTGCTTTCTTCGTCCTTTAAATGCAACAAAAATAAGAAGACTAAAGCTACTTTCAGATTAGGCCAATATTAAACGTAAAAAACGTAACCACTATGTTGTGTAAATTTTTACTACAGAACGCTTACCTTTAAGAATTCATATTTACATAATTTTATGAATCTACAAAGACTAGATCAAGCCAACCAGTCGGAATCATTAAAAAAATAAAAACGAGTTTTAAATTAACTCTGAAGAATTTTTAGTTTCTTCTAAAATTCCTTAGCTTAATTTTTTACCTTTAATTTTTTATTGTCGGTTATATTTAAAAAATTTTTGTTTTGAACAATTCCAAGTTTAAATAAGTGAAAACCATTTTCTGGCTGACAGAAACAATGGAATCAAAAATGAAAATACAATTTTGATGTCTTTTAGTTATTTTCTCTGCAAAATCGCATATTACGTTGCATTTCAGTTAAATCTAATGATTCTCGCCTTTATTGTTCCTCGTTATATAGTCTGTCTGGGGCTGCCACTGGATGAATGAAAAATTGAATTTTTTGCTTGTGGTGTTGGCAAGCTACTTTTTAACTTTTACTTATAATACTGTTACAATATTCTTAGGCAGATAATGGTCAACTGTGTAAATCTTAAAATTGTTTTTAATTTTTCTACCGTTTCTTCTTTTTTTTGCAGCAAAATTAACAAGTCAAACTTGTTCTTCGTGAATATTGTGCACACGTTTGGCGTAGCGATGTTTTTATAAAATAAAAAATATAACTTTAATAAGGTTTTTAGCTTATTATGTTTTCTAATACTAATATAATAAAAAATGTTCATAATTTACATTTATTTGAAAAGTTTTTAAAGTTAGAAAATTGTGCGTACCAATAGTTAAAATATTTTTACAATTTGTGTTTTTTGTTGTTGTTGTTTTTTTTAAACAAAACATTTTATTAACGGTATGGCGAAATAACGGACACAAAATAGAAATTTTCTTAACTTTTATATGTATCTTGATGAAAAAACTATTTATAAAATTAAGGATAATATAATATACGCTGCTATCTAGCACATTAAATCTGTTTTGCAAAAAGTTAAAACGATAAGGATACATTCCTTCGCGAAAAATTTTGGTAACAGTTATCTAGTAAAAGCACAATGATTCTACAACTAAAATAAAATAAAAAAAATCATGAGTGAATTTATCGTCGAGTATAGGCGTCACAAGAAATTTTATATTTTCAATGTAGGAGCGGACCTCTAGCGGAAATATAATATAGTTTAGGCAAACTCCAACCAGACCGACTTTAAAAGTTATGGACGGAACAAAAACTGTAGAAGCCTGCATTTTAAAGAATAGAAAAGATATTTTTCATTTTTGGTTTTGTTTTAAGACTTAAATGGCGATTTTCTTCTTTTGATTTGCTCAATTACCTGTAATTTTATTACGATTAAACAGCGATCAAACATTACTTGGTTATTGCTTTGTGTGTATGACTTTTAAAAACGAAATCGTATTGTAGTTAAAAAATACACAATCATAAACGTTACTTACTTAAATTGATGTTTCCGATTTATTTTAGTTTTTTGTTAGTTGAATAATAATTAAAGACTTTTAATTACTACTTTTTTAACGTTTTGTTCTGATAATTCTATTTTAAACATGAAAGCCTAAATACGAATGCATTTCTTTTTTTGGAACAAAATAGAAATTAATTTAAAATATTTTCTGTATTTCAATCTGTTCCATAATACATTTCTTTTTTTTTGTAATTTATTCAGACAAGTTGCAAAGTTCAGGTTGGCTGAAACGTTTATAATGAGAAACGCCGGCTATTAATAATGCCACTCATGAAAACAAATATATTGAATTTTATTAGATTTTTTCACATCTAAATGACTTTATTCCAACCAACAATTTATGAATAAATTGCCAGCCATTCCATTAATCTTCTCGAGAAATTAAAAAAAATTACTATATTAAATAACTTAGATTTTGCTACACCAGGAATTTTGATATTACCTAAATGTATGGAAGAAAGTACAGAAGTATAAAGTTTTAGACTTATAAGAGCCCACGCATTTATATATCGTTCACCTCATGTAGAATATGCTTCGCTCAAATACAGGTGGTCACAAAAATTGAATGCAACAGCATTAGAGTTCATGGTTTTACAAGTATTTATATTTTCAATATTATGTTTTGACATCGTAATGTTTTTACCTTCTCCTGTAAAGTTACAATTATGTCAGTTAGAGCCTTTTTACATAAGACCAACGACATGTAAGTGTATCAAAATACAAGTGACAAGAACTTTTGCATTATTTTTTGTGTAATCGAAGAAAAGTAAAATTGTTAAAAAAGATAAACAATAACAACAAATAGCATTTGATTAAAACAAGTCGATTATTAAACAAGTTGTTATACGTTTATATTTTGCTAGTTTTCTTTTGCATTTTGTATATATTTTGCTGGACTTAACAACTCCCATTACTGAACTAAATTGTTTTTATGTTTTCTAACACCAAGTTTCAACTAGAAACTGTGGCACAGAATATCCTTATTCTGTATATTGTTTCTTCTAATCTAACTTTTCCTACAATTTTTGATTTATTACATTTAGTTAAGAGGGAAGACTAAAACAAAGATAATAGGAATACATTAAAAAAATTGACGAAAAAATGCACAACATAATGCAACAACAAAATTAAAAGCAGAAGCAACAATAATATGAAACGGCTGCTCAGGCACTTAATCGAGCTTAAAGAACAAATTCACAGCTGCAGTTCTTTGTTAAATGAGATCTTCTCATATTAAAGTACAAGCAATTGTACATAAACAAAAAAAGAATTAGGGAAATGAACCGAGAGAAAATGATACAGGAATTTCAATATCTTCATATCTTGTGCAAAGCATATGCAAGTATGTATGTAAGTACTTCTTAGTTTGAGTATGATAGAAGAAGTTCAAGAAAGATATAAAGGGTATAAGGAAGATAAGTAAAGCAGAGCTTGTTTCGCATGGTTGATTAAATGACATGCATAATTATGAATAAGAGGCAATAGGCACATGCTTTTGCATACGCCTTTATACATTTTTTCTGCAGTCTGTATATGTACAATAAGTAAATAAGTAGAAGAAGAAGAACACCAAAATAAAATTTCTCCAAAAATTTCTATAACACTTCTTGCCTGATATTATTTTCATTGTAAGAAATGTTAAACATTTCCAATTAAATCTTATTTTGCTTCATAGCAAAATATTGGACAACTGTTTACATATATATATATATATATATATATATATATATATATATATATATATATATATCAAGATAACGCTAGATTAAGGCCATTACAAGACCATGTAGAATTTTCGTTTTGAAAATTTTGAAATTGTTTTTGGAATTACTAAAATACTTGAACTTTAAAATTTTTCAAATGCTTAAATAAAAACAATTTTAAAGAAAAAAAATTGTTTTAATTTTTTTTTCAGCGATGCACACTGGGGATTTCGCGGAAAAAAGTCAAATTGTCAACATACTCTTCATGCAATCTGCAATGATATTTTGAAATTTTAGACTAAATGGTACAATCAAATCAAAGAGAATTACTCTAATCTGACTGCTATTTTTTTTCGTAGCCGTCTCACGCTCAGTACTTGTATGTTTTACTGAACCAACTTAATTTAAACCTACAAATTTCAAAACGAATATTATTTTATTATATGAGCTAACGTTTTTATTTTTATTTCTTATTTAAAGTAGGTTATTTCAGTATACTAAAATTGAAAAAATAAACTCTGCAGAGACTTAAGTTTTTTTTGTTTTTTATTTTTATGAACATATGAAAAAAATCCCTTTTTTTCTCCAAACATTTGGACCTGCAATTTTAGCCATACTTTCCCACAGTTGGAAATCACTACTAATACATTGTTTCATATCTGTTTTTATATTTTCAATCACTTTCAAGTGCCACCAGGTGCCACCTCTCAATTTGTTGCGTTACACAATACAACATTTTTCAGCTGATTGGTTCGCGACTCAATTCTGATAAGGCCATTTTGTTTAACATAACTCAAAAACCATCAGTCGGACTTTACTTAAACAAATTTAGAAAAATCAAGAATTACAAGTACTTTCATCTGTTTATATAACGTTTCGCTACATAAGCAACAGTTTCGCAGTTATAAATAAATGTATGAAGAAAAAAAAATAATTTTTGCCTAAAAACTTAATTTTTTTTTTTAATTCATAAAAAATCCAAAACGGTAAAAAAAAGTGTCAAGGCATATTACTTTCACGATAAGTCGTATAACTTATGAACAAAATGAGACATAACTTATTAAAATCGAGGAACACGTTTCGCTTTTATGCACAATTAAGTAAAGGTATGAATTTAAAAAATTTGTACATTAAAAACTTTAAGGATGTTTACAAAGCGTGAACTTACAAAAGAAAAAAACGAGGATCTAATGCATTGGTTAGAAAATGAAGGGTACAAAATACTCTTACCATACAAAGTACTCACAAACGAAAAAACGAACAGTTATCCGCAAGGAATTTCTATTACTGAAAGTTCAGGCAGTGTACCTCAGCAAAGTCTGTTGAATCATACTGCTAAAAGAATCCTAGAGACCAAGTCAGCAAAGGAAATAGATAAAATTGAAAGCGGAAATCTAACAATGTACTATAAATGGGGATGTGATGGGGCATCTAGTCAAAGCGAATAGCAACAGAGATTTTCAGATGATTAAATTTGCATACGTTAAAGAGTTACCTCAAGTTATACGAGAAGAAAAGAGAAGAGTCGATGAGGAGATATCTCAACTAAAAGAATTTGAGTTAACCATAAATAATCGTAACTTTAGAGTAAAACATGAATTATATTTTACAATGATTGACGGCGAGACAGCACAATCAGTAACAGAAACACCAGCAGCAACTTCTTGTTTTATTTGTGGAGCTACAAAATCCAAGATGAATAAAATCAAAGAAGTTTAAGCTATGCCCATAAATGAAAAAGCACTGCCATTTGGTATGTCACCGCTTCATGCGCGTATTAAGCTGATGTGTGATGATGATGTCTTGTGCATGTAGTTTATAATATTGAATTTAAACGTGGAAGTGGCGACTCAAATACTCGTCCGATAAAAGAAGCCTGAAAATGTTTGATAAAGTGTGAACTTAAAGAGAAAATAGGAATACAGGTTGTACTGTTGCTCTGGTACGACAAATTCAGGAAATACGTCACAAAGATTCTTTGCTAATCCTGTTTTGATTTCCGAACTAACGGGTCTAGATGAAAACATAATCAAGAGGTTTTCAATAATTCTCGAAGCTATAACAATCACCGAGGTAGTAGATCCAAAAAAATTTGGTGATTTTTGTTTGGAGACGGCAAAAGAGTTTGTTGCACTGTACGAGTGGTACAATATGCCACCTACACTTCACAAAATTCTGATTCATAGAAAAGATATAATTGAAAAGTGTATTTTTCCTGTGGGCCTACTATCCGAAGAAAGGAAAGTCGTAACAAAGCCTATAAAAAATATCGCCTTATACACTCCAGAAAATGCAGTCGAATTGCCACGAACGGAGATATAATGCACCGAATGATGGTAACTTTAGATCCCATGATTTCACATTTGACGCCTTCATTTAGCTAGAAAAAGCATAGTGTTATAAGTTAAGACTCTTTTAGAATAATAAATTAAAACTAGATTTCAAATAAACAATAAATTAAAAATGAAAACAAAAATCATTTAAATTTTTTGTTAATTATGGCTTTTTTATTGCAGGTATTGGTATTTCTCTGACTTTCTTTATTTTGATTACTTTTGTGTATTACTATATAAATAAAACTAAATTTGTGATAAAATCATTACATCTTTTGACAAATATATTTTTTTTCTCACCCCCATACAAAAATCCCTAGTGTGCGATGCTACCGGAATACAATAATTACCACGTAAAGTTTCATTACAATGAAGTCAATCATTCAGAAATTACAGAATTATTTCTATAAAATAAACTAATTATGTATTAGGTGAACAATATCTGTTATATGAAACATTATATTGTATAATATATTGTCAACAATTAACTTATATAATTTATCTTCTTTATAATACCTACATATAACATCATGAGTGTTCGTGCTTAGTATTCATTCACTTGTTCATTCCTACATATTTGGTTGTTATAATAATGAATGAGTTAAGCGAAAATGCACAATAGAGGTGCTTTGTCTCTGAATAATTAAAGTACTTACATATATAAAGTACTTACATATATACAGTTCTTAAATTGCCTTGCCATACTCAGAAATGACTATACAGCCATGCATTTACTTGTATTGACATAATAAGAAAAAAGAAGTTAAAAGAGCAAAGATATATTTTGACGCTTGCCGTACAACAGACAGCTAAAAATAATTAAAAGGATTGTGGGATTTTTTAAAGCGTACATGTGAAAGCAACTAATTCAATTTATAATTTATTATTAGAGTCGAATGTCAACTCTATAAAAACACCAATTTGTGCTTTTTTTTAATTTTTATCTGTGAATAGATCTACCATTAAGGCATTAATGTAGTTTCGTGTATGGATGTAAACATATTATGATCCAGTATGGCATATTGTATTTTTAACCAAAATATAAATTTTATTTATTTTATTTATAATAAAAACTGTTATAATTTTGTATGTACTTTAAAGAGACCTGTATATAAAGTGTAAAAACGTAACCCTTTTGTTTCTCCTACAATTTATGTCCA
Source organism: Trichopoda pennipes (assembly GCA_030448955.1). Taxonomy (NCBI): domain Eukaryota; kingdom Metazoa; phylum Arthropoda; class Insecta; order Diptera; family Tachinidae; genus Trichopoda; species Trichopoda pennipes. The sequence continues at coordinate 1,868,880 of JASKUP010000026.1, read as the reverse complement.
TTGTCAGATCTCTCGATCTCTGAAACGGTAATAGATAATAACAAAAATTAATGCTTGTTCTGAAAGTAAGATGATATTCACAAAAATATTTTAATTTTTGACCTGTAACAGGTGAGAAGATTAACATAAATACAGCAAAACTGTATATCAAAAATAATTGTTAAAATCTTTTATCATCCAGACATTTAAGGTATAAATATTTTTGTTATAATGGCAAGTACAAAAAATTAGAAAGAAAAGTAATATATAAGGATGCTCCAATAGATCAGGTAATCATTGACTATTACATATGCATTTAATTTTAACCGTAGCAGGCAGACTTTTTAAAAAGAACACTGAGTGTGAACAACTTCAAATTTTAACAATTTGTTAGAAAGAGTCTGTTGTTTTTATGAATATAGATTATCTTTTAAAGGTTTATGGGCAGACCACTTTACGCCTATGCTATCAGTACATTTACATTTGTTTAATTGTACCTAAACTGTATCAAGTTAAAAAAAGGAAAATAAAAAAACAAAACACAAATGCAAGGAAATATGCAGCTACATTTACACAACTTTTTATAACTATTTAAATCTTAAAGTTTCTGTCAATAGAAGAATGTTTATCTTCATAAATGCAAAAAATCTATTTATTCAGCTAATTTAAATTTTTTTCTCTTGTCTTACATCTTTTTAGTACAATGAAAAAATAATTCAGTTAATTCCTGTTTAATTTTTACAATTTATGGTGATGGCAGGCCTGAACAAACAGTGCAAGATTTCCTTATGACAAATAGCTGCTGGTTGCCTTTAGTAAAATGTGCTGCAATGTCACGTTTATTGCAGTTTATACAGACATAAGTGCCTGCTGATTTGTGCTCTTTAGTTTTTCCTGTTTTTTCCCTGTACTTCCAGTTTTCCTTAACTTTTTTGTGTTTTTTAAATTAATATTTCTACGGTAATTTTTATACCAGCGGGTATCTTAATGAAGTCATATACAGAATTCGCTGAAGCAGCCAAGAAGCAAGTAATGTGGCATAGAAATGGTTTTTAAAAGTATTAGGGAGGGTGACTCATCAAGATAACCTATTTTAAATAATAATAATTTAATTCAATATTCTATTCAAAAAATGAGTCGAAGGAATGCTATTAATCAGATTAATCTAGCAACAGTAATAGCATCGACGCAATGTAGGTTGTATTTCACTGTTTTGTCGTTACTACAATAGTAAGCGCTCTAACAAAATTAAGGAACTTGTTCCCGAAACTCACACGTTTTCGCGTTTAATTCGATTTTCGTTGAGGGTGCATCCATTTGTAGTTGATTGGCCAGTGAATCGCACTACGCATTACAGGGAAAATTCGTTTTTTAGCAAAACAGTTCGTATGTAGAATAAACTCCCTGCAGAGGTCTCTCCTGTCACTTTCAATGTAGGAAAATTCACATCGAATGTCCATAAACAATACTCCCTCATTCTTTCTACCCATAACCTAATTGCCTAGTTCTGGGGCAATGCATTGTACGAGTAGAGGTCATCCGCTGAGTGCTGGTCCTAACGGAAAAAAAATTGTTAAACGATTAGCAGTTAATTGACTTGAAGGACCACCTACTACTTAAATACAAAGCAGTGTCCTTTTTTGGAGACCCTGTATTTTCAGTAATATTACTGCATCAACCCTTATACTAACTGATCAAAAAAATACTTTTGAATGCTTTCATCAAGTGCTCAAATACAAAGATTTCTTTGCTGGCATCATCCCCAATTTTTATGATTTATTTTGCGCTACAGAATACAGTCTAAAAAAACCATTTAATTTGAGTTATTTAAACAACAATATTAATAAAAAAACCGTTTTTTATAACCGGAAGTATGTAAAATGATGGAAACAATTAAATCTTATTTGCTTGTTCCTGTTGAAAGGCATCGTTTGGTGCTTTTGTCAATTTGTGAAAAGTTTTTCTATATTCTTCTTCGTTTAGTTTTTCATACATAAAAACTAAAGACAGTAAGACAAAGAAATATAAAAGACAGGAGTTTTCGTTTTCAAAAAGAATATGTTTTGGGTTGCTTCCTCAATATTCATATTCTCGTCGTGCATGAATGGATGACGTTGTCAATGTTGTTGCACGATTATGTTTGTGGTTGTGTTGTGCTGTGTATGTTTTTGATTTTGTCAAAAATCTAAAGTGCATATTTAAGTATTTTGAGTAAAAGAAAAAACTAAACTTCATATGAAGGTGGGCTAGTGGTATAAAATACATATAATAAAAATTTTCTCATATTGTCATCTAACTAGTTTTTACGTTTGAAGCAAAAAAATCTATGGCTACTTGTGTTTTTCTTGTTTCAAAAATAATAAATGATGAGGAGAAAGATGTTTAAAATATTATTTATAGTTTTATTAGGTATAGAATTGTTTCGTCTTTTTCTTTAACCCTTACGTATTTACAAAAAAAAGTTAAGGCATGTGTATTAAAATATTAATGGAAAATTCTTCGTAATCAACAGAATTTATCATTTTGAGTGAAGTGATTGATTTAACTTGAAAAATATTTAGCAAAAGAAAATATCATGCTTATAGTTAGAATTATATAGGTGTGTTTTGTATTGCATCAACATAGTTAATCAATAAATTGTGCTATTATTTTGTATTAAGAGATGGGATATGGAGTGATTCACACTCACACAAATTCAGTCGTGATCAATAAAACGAAGGTATTTCGTAAGCCTTAATAAAAATTAATAAATACAAATTAACATAATTTTTCATTTTATTTTTAAATTTAATAATGGAAAATAAAACAGATAATATGTATTTCAGTTAATTTTCTGAATTTTGTGTTTTGGAATATTTTATTTCTATTTGAAATTTTCCTATTAACTGAAACACAAACAAGGTTCGGAAAATAAAATATTCCCATGAATATGAAAACTAAAACTTGTGTTTTTAAATCGTTTATTTTATACTCATGCCATCTTTGCTACTTCGGATCGTTTTGAATATATTTTGGTCTATTTTCCATGTTAGAAAAACGCATATTTTCCGTGCTTTTTTAGATTTAGTGCAGTACTTGCTTTGTTAGAAATACAAAATTATTCAACAGTTTTAAATATACACAAAATTTAGAAAACCCAGCTCTGAGACTCTACGAAATGGTGTAAATGTGGTACATAAGCAAAATCCCTACAAAAAATACAAAATATACAAATATTTATTTACCATTTGTGAATATGAACCTAAACAAAACTCCATAAACAACGGTTGATACTGATGAGCCATAAACACGAATATAATGAGCTGGTAATTTTTTAGTGTACATTAATGTTCAGATCTTAAGAAAGCTACGTTGACCTATTTTTTTTTTCAAATACAGCTTAAAATACTTTAAAGCAACCGGCTTTTCTCACATATTTGCATTCAGCTAATGTTCTGCAACGCTTTTAGAATTTAGGATTTAGTTACATTCAGTAGGGTAAGGAAAATTAAACTTGTGTAATTTAGTTAACGCTTGTCTTAAGGTATAGAAAATGCGTTATGAATGCTAAATACTATTTTAATTTAAAAAGGCTGCCATTGGATTAAATATTTACAACAAAATTAAAAGTTTTAAATTAAAAATTTAACAATTAATGAAGTTTACACAACAAAAAAAAAACGATGCTTAGTTGAAAATTCGATTAGATATCGAATTAAAAAACAAAAAAGTGTTATTTAAACTTTAAACAACAAAATTATCACTTCCAAAAATTTACAGGCTTCTACAAATAAATTGCAATTTTTACCAATGCATAGAAAATTGCTCTAAAAATTGTAAGTGTAGCAAATATATAAAAAGAAAAAAATTATAACTACAAAACAAAAGCAGTGTTTCTGTTAATACAAATATCAAAAGTAGCAGATAATTTAATAAGTCACAAGACAACATTTTTTAACAGGGTCATCATTATTTACTTACAACGTATATCTCTGCACACAATTTGAGACAAAAAAATTCTTTATGTTCTAAAACAAAAACGTTTTAATTTATACATCTACTAAATTGCCATAAGCAAATGCATGGGGGTAACATTTCTCGGGCTTAACGTAAACAGAAAGTATTTCGTTTAAGAAACATTTAAATGAATAAATAAAGAAATAAGCACATAATGAGAAAATATGAACTAAACCACAAAAAGAAAACTCTAACTTGTTATCTATTATGGCAAAAACTCAAGTGATGTGCATAAAAAACAAACATCAACCTTAAATCTATAATTTACGAATGTAAAACACAAGCTGCAAACAGAAATAAACATATTTACGATACTAGTGATAGTTAAGGAGGTCTTAAGATAATACATTTTTATTTCAGAGTTATTCGGGGGAAACAATAAGAATAAAAAAATATTAAGTGTACAAACGCTAAAGATTTTATGGTTCAACTTGCGTACGGTTCACAATAGACCATTTTACAAAAAGACGCCAAAAATCTAAAATTTTTGTATGGATTGAAATTTTGTAGGTTTTTGCTATTAAATATGAGAATTGACCGATAACAAAAAAAAATATAGAGGATTCAGTTTACATTTTAACTTTTAGTTGAATTTTAGTATAAAACTGAAGTGTTAAAACAATTAGATAAAGGTTGTTTTATGTAATATCAACATTTTTAAGGTGCTTTTGCAATTAATACTTATTAACAAATTTTTAACTTAAATCTTGTCAGAAAATGGCAAACTTTGGCCAAGTTACTTATAATTGATTCAAAATTACCTTTAATGTAATTATTTTTTATTTTTAACATCTTATACAAATGTTATAATAATAAATTTATAAAATAAACATTGATTAACTAATACAAATAAACATACTGTTATGTGTAAAACAAACGAGTATAAAAAAACGAGTAAGTCAATCATAGTAAATGTTTCCTCTAAATAGCCTTGATTTTCATATTCTGAAAGTTTTTAAGCTTCTTCTTCTTCTAGTTCAATAGAGGTAGATTTCTATTTTTATCGAATATTGGACATATATCGATCTGAAGTGCACAGTGAAATAATAAGGTCTTCATTAGTGCAGTATCTAGACATTGTTTTGTGTTCAGCTACTGAAATAATCTGTAGTATTTGTCGCTCTCTTCTTGGGCTTCTTCAGATAGATCTCCTATTGACAGCGTATTGCGCTAAATTACTTGTTCTCCATTGTAAAATTTTATGAGTACTTTTCGTTGTAAATTATAGCTGTTTTATTTCCGTACTTCTCAAAATTTTCGGCATTTATCTTCTTGCTACGTGCTAGAATTTGTTAAATGATTTTTAAACCTCTTACTAATTCATGATCTATACCTGTGATAGACGCAGCAGTTTCTGTATCGGAAAAAAATCTCCTTGCAGTGTTTCCATCCTCCTCCTTGTTTCGATTTATCGATTATGAGGCCTAGCTGATATTTTTCATGAGTTTGTGTTTTTTTCTTGGTATTTTTTCCATTTTCTTTAATTTTTCTTATTTATGTATATGCGCCATAAAAGATATGAGTAAGGAATAATCTTGTGGTGGGGGTTGGCTTAATCGACAATGTGTTTTTTGACATATAATGCAACTTCACGGTAACTTTGTTTGGGACTTTGCAACTTTTCCATAAATTGTTGAGACATATTTTAAAATTTACTTCAACGTCTTGTCGAACATAAATATAGCTGGTTGAAGTTCTATTATTTGATCTTTTATTTTTTGAGCATCTTTTGTTTTGTTTTTGAAGCAAATTTTATTGTCTGCTGTACTTGAATTTCATTTATTCATACATAAATTTCTGTCGCTACAATTCCAACTACCTAAACCTACAATTTCCGCCTTTTTTTAATGATCAGCATTAAACGCATTTAATAATGCTTTAGCTTTATGCACTGGAAGATCTTGAAACTTTATTCCTGATGAAGTTTTTGACGATAATAGCAGCTTGTAAAGGCAAATAATCTGTTTTGACAGAAATTAAATCTCGATACTCTGAAAAAATTCCACATATTTTTCATTTGTTCGCATCCGCGATTCTTATGCTGGTTTTTAGTAAATTTTAAATCGAAAAATAGAGCGAACACTTCTTCTGAAAGAAATTTCTTATTTTAAATTGATATGGAAATACTTTTTAAGATCCTGTGCGCCCTGGGCTCGCTTCTAATATTTTTAATTTTTTTTCTTATGTTGTGCTGGTTGAATTTGGTGCAAAAATGAATGTTAAATGATTTTTTGAGAAATTTCTGCATTGATATTCTCAAGCTTGCGTCTTCGAAATCTTTCACTACATTTGTGAATTGGTTTTGATGGTCGACCTTTTTTCTTACTTTCTTTAGGAGCCGTAGATGAACTTTCAAAATTAAGTTCCTTTCATAACCATTCGTGCTGACGTTTGTACAACATTTTCTCTTTTCGACAAAATTCAGCGTATCATTTATCAAACTTGCTAAAAATGTACATTTTTGGTTTTGTGCATTTCCAATTCTTGAGAACGAATTGTTAAGCATGTGCTTCGTGTTATATTATACACATCGTCTTGTGGAAAATAAATATCAGCGAGATTACTGAAACAGTACTTTGCCAGCGTTCAAACCATAATGATAAATAATTGTTATATTACTACTTTTCGAAACAAAAAAAAAACTCTTTGGGTTTATTGAGTATGTTGCACTGTTGTTTTTATATGTTTTTCCCATTTTATCAGGAACTACTACAATGTTATTAATTAAAAATTTACCCAGAGAAGAAAATTTTCAATCCAATTGCAATTATTTTTCATATACCGTTTTTCTGTCTTCATGAAAAATAGACAAAATAATCCCACGATATACAAACACAGATCTAATTTTGTTTACAGTCTAAATGATTTTATTTAGAATATATTTTATATACCTTTTATGTTGACTCCTCTAACATTGTTTTTGGGCAGGATCCGCAAAAGTAGGAAGATAAGATTTGTTTTAAAAAGTAACAGAAAAAGTGCAGAAAATATGCGACTTTGGATCAGAAAAATTATTCTGCTGCCCATGACGGCATCCCATTGCATCTATAATGAAGTATAAAAGTGTACGGGAGAGTTTGGACTACAAACAGGTGAAAGATTTTTTTAGAATCGGAATTTTTGGCCGCCTTCTCGAAATGTGTGTTGAAAGGTGAGTGTTTGCTCGTGTACATTTGAAATTATATTAGGCCAGATAATAAAAAGTTGGAAATAGTTAAGGTAAGGATTTTATAGACCATATAATCAGCCTAGGCATTATTCCCTTGATCAAACCTTACAATGGTATTTCAAAGTGTAGACAAAAACGTAATCATTATTAAATTCTGGCATGAACTATTGGATACTTAGAGGTACAATAATGGATCTAAGATCAAAGTGACGGGATTAAAAAAAACTTTTCATAAACGTTCTTATGAAAATGGTGTTAATATTGTTACGATTATACCTTTTATAAATGGTTTGTTGTGAGTTTTTTATTGCAAAATAAATAACAGGAGGTTTAAGAGTTTTTAAATTATTTACAAGTTTATTTACTTTAACTATACCCAGTATTTTTCTTTGTTGTTTAATTATTTTCTTTAAAATCTTAAGCAAAACACATCCGTAACACTGCCGGCCACTTCAGCCTTTTCGTTCCGAACAGGCTCAATATTCCCTCAGATATATTTGGCCAGCCGCTCCAAATGGACCACTTTCATCTTAGACCACGGACTTTGATATTTCTGTATCCGATAAACCACGTCATTCAATTTCTTTTTTACCTTGTATGGTGCTCCCCAGTGGGTTTGCAGTTTGGGAGACAGTTCTTTTTTCCGTGGTGGGATACACTTTCATATTGAAAATGATTAACTTGAAGCTTTTAAAATAGCATAAAGTTTAGTTTTTTCACAAATTATATTTAAATTAAAAATCTGCAAAAATATTATTCACATACTCAGGTATGAGCTGTGTCTGTATATTTTCTACGCAATTAGTACCCAGTAACTTTTTGAAAGAAAAGTAAGACAAATTTTAAGCCAGTTAATAAAAAAATATGTTAGGAAACAGGTTACAGGATTTAAAGCTAAAAAAAGCTGAGGCCTTCACAAATTATGAAGAATTGAACACGGCAATAAGTAAGAAATAAAAAGTAATTTTATTGAAATCGTACTACGTTTTTTTTTTTGTAAATTTCAATATAATTTTATATGCAAGTTTACTAATAGCAAGATGTTTCTGCAAACTATATTTGAAAACTCCGAAATACTGCTTTATAAGTTGCAGTATTTTTTTCTTTTTGTAAAAGACTAAAATCGATAGCATGCAATGTTTCAATATTATTGGCACCACTAACTAATTGTTAAATTATTTCACTGGAAAAATAAATCTGCTAAACAATGTTCCCAGTTTTAATAGAGTAGAAAGAAAATCTGTGTAAATTTAATTTATTTGAAGATTTACAATCTCAGCGAACACTAAAAGGACTAAATTCGTTATCGTTGTTACTTAATACGAAAAACGTTATTGGATGTTCTAAAAAACTCCATAGATAAATTCGCCAACGAAACAATATCTGGCGAATACGTAATTAATAAAAAGAAATGTGATATACGAATTATTTTAAATATTAGGCGACGACAACTTATAAATTATTTATATATTTATTACTATTATAATATTGAATTGAATTGAAAAGATCTCTCCGGTTGTCCTTTTTCACCATATTAACTTCATTAAAATCATAAGCAAAAATTCTGCAAAACAATTTTTTCTGTTATTTATTTTGTCTGATTTCCACATTTTCAATTTAAGAAAACAGGGAATAATGCCGTAAATTATGCATTCTTAAACCTATCATGGAACTATGTCTCGCATGATGATAATCATTATCTTCGCTAATATCACTATGAGAATTAGAAAAATGATAAAAGCTAAGAAAAAACATCAAAAAATCGTACGACAGACAAATACTGCTTTATAAGTTGCAGTATTTTTTTCTTTTTGTAAAAGACTAAAATCGACAGCATGCAATGTTTCAATATTATTGGCACCACTAACTAATTGTTAAATTATTTCACTGGAAAAATAAATCTGCTAAACAATTTTCCCAGTTTTAATAGAGTAGAAAGAAAATCTGTGTAAATTTAATTTATTTGAAGATTTACAATCTCAGCGAACACTAAAAGGACTAAATTCGTTATCGTTGTTACATAGTACATAATTTCGCAATGGTACTTAATACGAAAAACGTTATTGGATGTTCTAAAAAACTCCATAGATAAATTCGCCAACGAAACAATATCTGGCGAATACGTAATTAATAAAAAGAAATGTGATATACGAATTATTTTAAATATTAGGCGACGACAACTTATAAATTATTTATATATTTATTACTATTATAATATTGAATTGAATTGAAAAGATCTCTCCGGTTGTCCTTTTTCACCATATTAACTTCATTAAAATCATAAGCAAAAATTCTGCAAAACAATTTTTTCTGTTATTTATTTTGTCTGATTTCCACATTTTTAATTTAAGAAAACAGGGAATAATGCCGTAAATTATGCATTCTTAAACCTATCATGGAACTATGTCTCGCATGATGATAATCATTATCTTCGCTAATATCACTATGAGAATTAGAAAAATGATAAAAGCTAAGAAAAAACATCAAAAAATCGTACGACAGACAAACAATAAAAATTTTGTTAATCAAAGCGAGAAAAATTATTGAATAAAAACTTTAATTTTAACTGGTTTGCAAGAAAATCTACAAAAAAAAATAATAAAATAAAAAACCAGGCCAAAACAACTAAGAACATAAAAAAGGGGGGAAAATAATACAAGTATGAGAATTAAGTAAATTAACGAGGCAAGTAACCGACATAATAAGGTAGCTAGTGAAAAAAGAGTATGTATTTACAAAATAATAAGCAAAAACAATGGCATTGCAGCAGAAGTGGTTAAAAAAATGAACTACAGTGCAACTTGCAGAATGTTGTTGATGTTATTGTTTTTAATGCAACAACATAATAAAAAATGGCAAAGGTATTATGGCGAGTTGAACTTCGCAGCCAAACTTTTTAGTTTATACTTCGAGGTCATCTCTAATATATTTTGTAGGAATAGAGAACTTTAAGCTGCCAAAACTTTTTTAACTGATGGCCTGGATTTTGACATAGTTTTTGTCAGCTACCTTAAAAACATAAGCTTTAGAACAGTAACATATATACACCATCTTAAATATTAGTTTTTGTGTTTAGTAGTTTTTGTATTTTATAAGATCTCCCTGATAAATTTGCGATTAAAATTTAGAATAACGTGGTTTAGGCAAAGGTGTAATTTAAAATATAAAATTTCACAGGAAACTATTTCTGGCTAAAAGTAATAAAGATCTTATGTATGTTTCTATTCACGCTGAAGCTTCATATTTATTTCTATCGTTATGTTTCTAAATTTGAATTTTTCTATATCGTAATTTTTCTAAAAAATTTTAATACGTTATTCTATTCGCACAGAATTTGGACTGTTGGGTTAGGCTTCGCTATTAATTTGAAAAGTTTTTGTGTTAAAATGGGACCAGACATGGATCTCAATCTTTAGTGATACTTTTAACTTTGTATAATCAGTATTTTATCGTTTAATATGTCAAGTTACACAAATGTGCCAAATAGCTAGTAAAGTATGAATTTTTTTCTCAATTACAACGCTAAAAAATATTTCTAAAAACTTTAATGATACGAAAATATATGTGGTTTCTGTCAACACTTAATAAATCTATATAAAGATTATAGTTCTTTGCGCTTTAAGCTCGATATAGGCCTTAATACACTTCATAAAATATAAAATTATTTAAATATTTTTGTACTCGTAACTTTGAGGTTATAAATAGCAAACTAAAAAAAACAAAAATAAAAAACACGACACAAAAAATAGTTATAAAAAGATAAGTACGACAACCTCATAGAATCAACAACTACCACATATGGTCGGTAACAAAAATATAAATAATAAAGCACGCACAGCTCAGAAGAAAGAAAATTTCCAGAGAATACATGGTGAAATTGACGCAAGAATGGAAGTGGCTATTGTGGTTTTTTAGCTTCCTTTTGACGTCATAACCATCACTAGTGTTGTCGTAGACGAAGTAATCGTCATCATCGTCAACACCATTGTCATTATTATTGTTTGATCATGTAAAGCAGAAAACATTTAAGGAAAATGTTTAAACTAACAAGGGGTAAGAACCTTAATGTGCTTTCAAATTGTTTAATGAAGAAACTTTAGAATTATAAAAAAATATATCATAATAATTTTATCGAGCTAACTTTTTATCACTCAATACAGCAGGTGTTTTATAAGGCCGATAAAATTCCAAATTATAAAAAATAATACAAAGAAAAATTTCCTGAACAAGAGCAATATATGGCAGCATTTTGATAATCAATCGGGCATGTGGTCTCCACGACTATTCTGGATGAAGGGTATTCCGGACGTCTAGTTTTGAGTCACATATTCTGCCATTGAAGGCCATGCCTCATGAATAACTCGACCTATGTTGGCCTCAAAGGTGCTAGCTTATCAACATTTGACAAAGCTACACAGGATATAATAATTGTGTGACCTTAAAAGCCATTTTTCGAACATTTTAATTTAATAACTAGCAATCGCTCTTGTGACACGTAGCAGCAGCAAACAGCACCAATAAGTCTTACAAACATTTTTGTGATACTTTGTTAGTTGTACTACTTTTAATAGTTCACTCAGTGTTCTTTATCATGTATTAATTCATTGTCAAGCGAAAAACACTAATTCTTTTAATCCGTTTAAACATTGTAATTGTAATAAACTTTACTTGATTCTTAATATCTGTATCTTTTTTGAGCAGTTTTTGTTTATCTTTTATGATGGGGTGTGACGTAAATTTTACAACTTTCAAAATTGTTAACGATAACCTATTTCTTGAACAACCAAACAACATAATACCATATAATTAATTAATAATATAATTAGATTCGTTTTTTATTAATTTTTTGTAAAAATGATTATTCGGAAATCTTTCCGTGTTTTTCTTTTTTTAATTATACTTTTCCATCTTTTATAACCTAGATTTTAATTTTTGAAAAAAATAAAAATTGTATTTGTGTAAAATTTCCAATTATCACATTCTCATTTGCAAATCATTGCAAAATTGCAGATCAGTATTGACACTACTACCACTACCACTACTACTGTCATGATACCAACTAAAGGTAAGATCCAAGAAGAACAATAAATATAAAAGCTTAAATTGTAAATAAGAGAATTCTTTAACAGATGCCAATTTTGACTTTAGTTACAAAATAACACGGAACTAAAAAGGAAATGGTCAAAATGACAAATATAAAAAAAACATTATTCCCTAAACTATTATCAAAATTCTTTTGAAAGACAATATACTTCACATTGATGTAATAGTAAAAAAAAAACATAATTTAAGTTGGAATAAAAGATAAATATGCTTACGTACATCAGCTTTTCAAAAACATTTAACAAAAAACAAATTGTCTGATTAAGAATGTTGTTGTTAAAAAATGGCTCTTAACGACAGCAAAAAATAAAAAAAAATAAGCAGTAAAACAAGTTAAAAGACGCAACCTGTTTCCACATTTGAGACACACACTCAAATGTCACTTAAAAATGCATGCATACATATGCATCGACAGAAAGTTATTCTTGGTCAGTGTACATGTGTGTTAAAAATAATATATAATTTTTGTTTATAAAGAAGAGAATACCCAAAGGATTTTTAGTTTGTTTTTTGTAATCTACGCTTTGAGAATATTAAATATTTCTTTTTGTCGTTATTATTTCTTCCTCAAAAAAACCACCAATGAGAACTTGATGATGATGGTTGAAAAGGAAACTTAAGAAAAATAAGTAGAAGTAAAGTACAAAAAACAATGAAGCGATACGATCAAAGAAGTTTTAATAACATTTCAATTTAGTGAGTCACCAACACATTATGGTCATGCAGTCACAAAGAACTGCATTCAAATTCTTAATAACATTTTTGCAGTCAAAAGCAAAATTATAAATACACCTTTATTTTATAAAAAACAAAATATCCAAAATAAGAATCTGGCTAAACAATTTTTAAAAATTTTAAAATTCAATTAAAATATTGCAACCTTCCGAAATATTAATTGTTTTCCCTACATATTGTTACGTTTATTCCTTTTAATAAACGTTTTGTTATTTTAAGTTTTTTATTGCAAAATAATAACACAGCACTTTAGCGTTCTAAATTAAATTAAACGATTTATTTACTGCCTATACATACGAAATAAAAACGATGGTAACTTTTTTGTCTTCAATCAAGTGGTGCTTATATGTATAGTTTTTTAAGCAGTTCTTGGTTCTCGGTACATTATAATTTTTTATGTTTAATTCACAAAAAAAACTTTTCCTTTTTCCAAGGGAACTGCACTTTATTAAAGAATGGATATTTTTAGTACAAAAATTATTTTTACATTTTAGTTCAATTACAACTAATAATCTATAAAATAGGCTTGTTAATTATATTGACACGCTCTTGTTACCGATACAATAAATTAGGTTTTTCATCGTCTAAGAAAGTGTCAGCAGTTTTAAACATATTGTAGTTGTTAATATTAATCAGCTAGGCGCCTGCTTGGCTGTGGGTTTGGGTTTTTGTGTTCTGTGTTAGTAGTTTTTGTTTTCTGTTGTTTATCTTATTTGGTAGAATTTCTTATAAGCATGTTCTTGTTGTCTTGTGTGTATCAGATTTCTTAGAAAACTACGCAGTTTGTAAAACGCAGAATGTGTCGTTTGCTTAATTACTTTCTTTTAAAACTTAACAAACCATCTTTGTAGCAATTTTGTAAAATTTTGTAATGAATTTCAAGCTGGGATTGCCACGCCGAAATCGTTTTATCTGAGAGCATCAAACCTATTAGAAAGCCGAATAACAAATTGCCCTAGTAAATCCAATTTTTCAAATTGAATTTTTGAAATTTTTTATAAAACACATAAAATTGACATTGAGTGTGTACAGCGTATACATTGTTTCTGTGAGCAGTTCTATTAATGTTACCAAAACTTAAAATACCGAAAAATTAATCGTATTGGGAAACTAAACACGGTTTAGTCACTGTAGAAATTGTACTTTATGTTGCAAAAAATATTGCTCATATGCTACGTTTTTTAAAAGAAACTTTTTTTCGATAACCTTTGGAAATGGCAATAAATATTGTACATTTTTCTTAATAACTAAAGTTGTTATCAATTGCTAACAAAGTTTTGACAAATATGTATATAACATATTTTATGCCACCCATTATACTTCGTTCACTAATGTAAACATAACCTAAAAAGAAACTACGAGAATAAAACTAAATGGTACGGAAGTTTATGAATGTAATATTAATGACGAAGATAAAACCAACATTGTGTCCTGGCCCAATCCATCAAGATTAGAGTTTTATGCATACAAAAATACATAGACGCCTAAACAAACAAACAAACAACAATCGCTATAAATGTGACTAGAGAATTTTTATGTCAAATTAAACAACCAAATAAAAAGCCATAGCTGCGCCAATAACTATACACAATTTCAACAACTTTTGCTTCTTATCTCTCATTTGTTTCACTATGAAGTCCTACTTGACTTGTTTATTTATTTCAAAATGACTTATTGGAATGCGAGTGTCAGCATTTTCACCTTCCGTGCCTAAAATTTTAAAAATGTTAGCCTATTATTTTGCAATGGTTGGCTGTCTGAATTTCAGTCACAGCTCTCTATCTCTGGAAGCGTAATAAGTAAACTCTTGGAAGTATATCGGAATTATAGGTATGCATGTGAAATTTGTTCAGCTGCAGTAAAATATGTATGTGCGCTATATAAACAAGTTAAAAAAATAAACCTTTAAATAAAAAACAATATTAAAATAAAAGAGTGTTCATAAAGCGACGTGATTTAAACATGTACAGCTTAAATTTTTAAATCGTAGTAAAGTATAGACCATATGTCCAGGTGCTCAATTTTGCATAGAGTATGGTTCTTCTGCAAGGACAAGTAAAAAAAATTAAATGAAATTAACGGTCCACCGTTAGAGTAACGTTATTTTTTTGAACCGCAATAAATTACGCGGATTATGTATAAAATTAAATAATGTAATTTCTAATTAAAGTGCGGGCCATACATTGTACGGAAACATTCGTCTGTGAGTCCTAATCGAACTTAGACAATTTGATATTATTCAAATGAATATACGACGAAAAATTAGTAAATAACAAATAAACTATAATTTATAAACTATAATAAAAAAAGTATAATTTGCTTAATTGCCATGCTTAGATTATTAGTATTTATTCACCAGAACCTTTTTCATCTTTGTAGCATTAAAAATATTTTAATTATTTTTTATTTATGCTCTGCTATTAATATTTAAACACTTAATTCTTTCAGTTTAACAATACCATTCAAATAAATTTCATTTATTCTCTTTAATTAATTTTCCATTATACATTTAATAAAAATCTGTAAACACCACGTAAAACCATTCAAAAATTTGTAGCTAAAGAATCTGATCAAATTTATATTGACTTAATGGATTGGTATTAATGGTCTTAATCCTTTATTATATGTGCAGAAAATTTTAATTATGATTTTAAGGCATTTCAAAAATAAAAAAAATTAACTTCGCAGGCTTTTAAATTCTGTACTTAGAGCGATGTAAGCCATTTTTATTCATGTTCATTTCTAAGAAAAGGAGAAAATATTTGGTTTGAAATAATTCTAAATTCATTTATAACAAATTCATCTTCAATTTAAGATGGAACAAAACATAGTTGAATTTTTTAAGTTGACATGAAATTTACTTTATTGGAAAAGTAATCTTCTGACATTATAATTTAAATATGACTTCTGCCAGCCATGGCTGGCTGGGACGTCGTAGTCTAATCTGGAGGTCTATTTTCGATCACTTTTTCGTGACGAATGTTTTTCTCCAAGTGGTCAACCGTTTTGGGCTTGTTGGCAGAAAATAGTCTCGAACGATTTTGAAAGCCTGATTCGAATGTGAAACTATACTTCAAAAATCAATTAACTGTGTGATATGGTGCGCCATGTTTGAAGCTACAGTTCCTGCACATGATAGTTGTTGAATTGATGAACAAACAAGTCAGCAACCGTGCCTCTATTGCGGCCACCGTTGAATCTTTATGAAAATCGAGATCAATTGTTTTGGTTTTAATTTGACCAGTTCAGCACATTTGTCCAGTCATCACATCGAAAGCGCTTACCGCTCACAGCGAACAAACGGACAGCAGTAACAGTTTGCATCAAAGAAAATGACAATATATACATGTACTATACGCGTTTCTAACATTGCACCATTGAAACCCAGAACCCAGAAAGAAACGCAGAAGAATGAAATGCATACTTAGAAATTAAATTATTTCTAACCTTAAAGAAACGAACACTTCTAGCAATTATAGTAAATTTGAAAATGTGTGCTGAAAAATTTTAATGTAAAGACAAACAGATGATCTTGATAATGTTTTTTTTTTTGGAAAATTGCATGCAGCTGGAAAACTTAGTTGTCTCTATGATGTAATAATATTTGTGCATATAGAAAGGAGGAGAAATGGAAATTACATATATATATATATATATATATAAATTATTGTATATATATAAATTATATTATATAAATTATATTGTATTATATATATATATATATATATATATATATATATATATATATATATATATATATATATATATAGACAGTATACACTTAACTATTTTGTAAGAGTATATATATGTATATATATATATAGACAGTATACACTTGACTATTTAATAAGAGTATAATCCAAAGTTATGAAAACTTACAATATATGTGTCCACTTAATTACAATAACCAGTAAATTTTTACTGATAATGAAAAATTGTAAATTAAAAGTGGTTACTGAAAAAATTACAGTAAGATTTTAATGGTAATGAAATTTTATCTTCAATAATCATAAACAATTGATTGGTGCTTCAAATTAAATCGCAGCATCAGAAAATATTTATTTTTACTGGAATTTAACTGGTGCTGCTGAGTAATTAACAGAGTTCTGTTGAATTCAAAACCATATTTGCAGACTTATGTTATAATTAAGAAGAAAATACAAAAATATATGTAAAATATGTTAGTCATTTGGAAACCTGTTAAATTGTATGTAGATTTTAATTATTAGTTTTGCAAATATTTTAACTTTATTGTAAAAAAATTTTGTTTTGTTTTTCTAATTAAGCATGTTTCTATAAATAAAGAAGATCTATTTGTATTCAGATGTACTTTCATGTACTCTAATTTCATGGCAACTATTTAATTTTGATTTCTTGGTTCATAATAATGTTTTTTACATTTTTTCCTAAAAAATTTTTTTTTGTTTTGATAAAATACAATTTCTTTTATTTTTATTAAGGCTTTTAAAGACTATTAATCATTTAAATAAAAATATGCAATCTGACTTTTTTATTTTGTGCTACAACGCGCCTTCCCAACTTTTGTTGCTTTTTCTCATAGAAGCCTAAAATGTAAATTAGTAATCTGATTTCATTTGAGTATACCAATACATGATGTATGTTGCAAGATAACTGAGCAACAATGAAAGCAGACTGCATAAAATATGCTTAACGGAAAAATATGGGAGGCAATTCAAAAATTTGAAAAACTTATCTTTCCCATATTAATTTTAAGGATTTAAGTAAGTTCTGTAATAAAAACGTTACTAATTTTAGATAATTTGTAACACTATAGCTGATTTAAAAAAAATGCTAAAATACGATAAGCAAAATCGCAAACCAGATTGTGGTATTGCGCATAACAAAAAAGAGAAGTAATAGATATTCGTACCTCTAGAATCGTAAAATTTTAAACCTATTTTATGCTCCAACACATTTGATCATCGGAACATTTGCAAAACAAATTATAGAAATTCAAGTGCCTTAGCATTGAAGTTTATTAATCTTAGTTTAATAGAAGTTGAGTTTGAACACTGATCACTTTATTCCACAAAACAGTCAGAAAGCACATTTTGCTTTGCCTACAATTTTGTATTTTTTCTGTTGTTTGTGTATTTATGCTTATTTTTAGTTATGCTTTTTCTAATATATCGTAAACGCGCCCAACCTGCTTAGACCGGTCAAGTCCTCAGACCATAAGTATCTCCAAACAGACTTAACTTTGGGAAAAAAGAAAACGTATATGCATTATCGAATGTCTTGAACACTTGACTACAGAATCCTATATTAAAATATACACCAATGACAAACATTACTTTTATTTGATTAAATAACGATGTTAAATTATTATAAAATAAATGACTTAATTGGTAATGCGTGAATAAATAGATTGCTCTCTAAATATATATTTTTCTTCTTTGTGTAAATAAATTTATTTAAAAAATATGAATTAAACCACAGGGCTTAAAATTAAAGGTTCTAGCTATTAAATATACCAAAACTCTGTTATTAAGTTTTAATTTTATTGTTTTTCTTTGTGCATTTTTGTTTTATATGTTGCAAGTATCCAAAAAAAGCATGTGCATATTTACATGTGTGAGTGTATATGTGCATGTTTGTGTTTTCAATCCAGTGAAAGTAACTCTATAGTAGTTTAGAATTTAACATGTTCAGTTTGCATGCAAGGAACACACAAAGTGTGCGTGTTCACTCTTTTACCCACTGTGCTAAAAATATTTAATTATTATTTTGAAATATTTTTTTTAACAAGTCTGTCTACTGTTTAAAAATAAATTTTTATAACCAAACATTTCTTGCGTTCTTCTTATATATTTAAATTGGGGTTGTGTCCACTTGATTGTCATTAAAAAAATTGTCATTCAACTTATTACCCCGTTCAATTAAAATATTTAAATTTAGTTCATCGTTCTGTAAGTATTTTTTCTACATTCATAAAAAATATATAAATTTGTTTTCTGGCTTTTTATATCTCTGTACACACAGAAAAAAATTTTGTAGAAAAATTATTTTTTTTAATTATATTATTAAATATGAAATAATCTTTTAACGGTCTTTTTAAATAATTTAACGATTTTATTTTTTTCGATATTTCGCTTTCCTGTGGAAAGCTTCTTCAGGAAATTATTTTTTATATTTAACAAAAACAAAAAATTATAACAATTTGAAAATAAAAATTTTTGAAAACATTTGACAAAACATATAAAATAATTTTCTTCATACATACAAACATACAAAAATTAAAATTTCAAATATTTAAACATACAAAAGCAAACAAACGGAAATTAAATAACAAATTTTTCCTATGAAATAATTATAACAAATTATGTGTCTTTTGTATTAAGTACCTATAATTCTGTGCTAAATTGCCCGTGTCTGTTTTGAAATTTATTCTCCTTACATTTGGTACATTAACAATTTCTAACATTTCTAACATATAACGTCTCTTGTAGTTTTTTTCTATATCTAATACTGATGTTTCATCAAACTTTTTCACTTTTTCCAAGTATTCCTGTAGGTTTAGCTTTAAGTATTATAGAGGAAAAATGGCAGATTATAGAACAAAATACGAATATTGAGAAGGAATTATTTTTACGTATTCTTAAGTTTTGCATAGAAGACAATAGGTATTTTCAATTTGATAATAGGATATATCAACAGAAGGAGGGCCTCCCTATGGGCTCTCCAGCATCTCCAATTATAGCTGATATTGTGATGGAGGAATTACTAAATTCATGTATTAGTAAAATGCATATTAAACCTAAGATAATCACAAAATATGTGGATGATTTATTTTGTATAACTTCAGAAGATGCAGTGGATGATATTTTGTCAGAATTGAATAGTTTCCATCCGGATATTAAATTTACGATTGAAAGAGAATTAGAATCTAGACTTCCATATTTAGATATATTGATAATAAAGAAGAAAAATAAGTTAGTATTTGATTGGTATAAGAAACCAACATCTTCTGGAAGAATTATTAATTTTTATTCAAAACATCCAAGGAAAATGATAATAAACACAGCGAAAAATATGATAGACAGAATATTGACTATAAGTGATAGAGAATTTCATTTGAAGAATAGGGATACAATAAGAGATATACTTAATGACAATGATTTTCCAGTAGAATTAACTAACAGGTTAATTAGACAATATGGTAGTTATAGGCATAATTTAGGAAATACTACGGCAGAACCAAGAAATTATAAATCATTAACTTATATTCCTGGAATATCAGAAAGATTAAGAAAGTCTAAAATATATGACACAGATAGATATATAATTGCACACAAAACATATAACACATTAAGTAAATTATTTAGCAGTATGAAGGATAAAATAGGGAAAATGGAAATATCTGATGTAGTATACAGGATACCATGTGGAGGAAATGACCAGGTGAACTGTGACAAAGTTTATATTGGGACAACAAAGAATAAACTTAAAACAAGATTAGCTGGTCATAGATGTGACCAGAAATATAGGAATATTTCAACACAGAAGACATCCTTATCTTCACATTGTAAGAAATATAATCATTATCCAAAGTTTGATGAAACATCAGTATTAGATATAGAAAAGAACTACAGAGACGTTATATGTTAGAAATGTTAGAAATTGTTAATGTACCAAATGTAAGGAGAATAAATTTCAAAACAGACACGGACAATTTAGCACAGAATTATAGGTTCTTAATACAAAAAGACACATAATTTGTTATAATTATTTCATAGGAAAAATTTGTTATTTAATTTCCGTTTGTTTGCGTTTGTATGTTTAAATATTTGAAATTTTAATTTTTGTATGTTTGTATGTATGAAGAAAATTATTTTATATGTTTTGTCAAATGTTTTCAAAAATTTTTATTTTCAAATTGTTATAATTTTTTGTTCTTGTTAAATATTAAAAATAATTTCCTGAAGAAGCTTTCCACAGGAAAGCGAAATATCGAAAAAAATAAAATCGTTAAATTATTTAAAAAGACCGTTAAAAGATTATTTCATATTTAATAAAATTTAAAAAAAGGTCGAATAAAAATAAAAGTAATAAACAAATTTTAATTATATTTTTATTTTATATGTATTAAATTTTGTTCCTTAGTAACCGCAGCATTTGATAACTAATTTTTGCTAGTTATGGTCCTGTTGAAATCGTAACACTGAAAACTCACGCTTGTTATGTCTAATAAAATTATTTTTGAAATTTTTGGTAGACAGCTAAATACTAAAGAAAACTTAATTTGGTATTTGCACAAAAAATTAAAAGCTATATCCATAAAGTACATAAATATTTTAAAATTATTTCATTTATAATATTTTAGCACAGTAAAGAGAAAATAAATTTATATCGATTTCAGAACATTTTCATTTTTTTGGAAAATGAATCCAACTTCTCTGTGTAAATGCACTATTCTGTTTTATATAAGAGAAATGATTTATGTATGTTATTGTATTAAGATGTCATCAAAGACTGGTGCATAAATTGTAAGAACCATTGAGGTTTATTTAACTGCACACATACACATATGATTTTAAATAAATGTATGGATGATTCATTCCCTTTAGATCTGTGCAATTTTCTGTTTTGCAATTTGCAATTTTTTATTTACATTTTTATGAAGAAAAAATATTAACAAATACATATGTATATTTAAATTTATCACACACAGATATAAATGTGTTATAAGTATTTATTCTTTAAATTGTGTTATTGCTCTTAGTTTTAATAGTGTGTAAATTAATTTAAACTCTAAACTTACAAGTTTGTTAAATTGATGTTTAATTAGTCATATAAAATATTAGAATTAAATGTTTATCATTCGTTACTTAAATTAATCACGCTAAAATTTAAAAAGCAGCGTTATCATAAATTGTATACTTTTTATAAATTTGCCTATAAGACCATCTTGAGAAACAGCCAAAGCTTCTGGATTTCAAATTATTCAATTTACTTAAGAATGTTTCCAAGATAATTTTAAGTATTAATTTTTATAAGAAAAGTTTTCAGCAAATCGATTAAATAAATCGCAGGATATTACATTCTATCATTTTGTTTTACTTTTTAGCAAAGCAATAATGCTTTGCTTAGTCTGGTCAGTTTTAAATAAAAGAGTTTTTAATTATATTGGGTAATTTTATAGAGGTATAGAACTTTAAACTGGCAGCACTTCTTAACTGGTGGCCATTTTGTCAGCTGTCAACCTCTAAGATCGTGCGATTTAATGCCAGTCTACACCGATAAGCCCGAAAGGATTGACCAGTTGGAGTACAACATTCGCCACATTTTCGCCGATATACGACCACAAATATTGAATATTAGATCTATAGATAAGACTACATTCGAGTTATCCATGGTAGTCATATGCTAGAAGTCATATTTAAATCATAATGCCAGAAGGTTGTCTTTTGAATAAAGTAAACTACATGTCAATTTAAAAAATTCCATTTCAAAGTTCCATGCTTCTATAAAATTCCCTTTAGTACCTACAGTCGTATGGATTCATCTATCTGACGTTCGACCACAAAAACAATATTTTTACACCTTAGTATGCGTAAAAGTCTATTTCAAACCTCTTTACAAGCGTTCGGCTTTAACTACTGATAAAATGAAATCTTAAGACTTGAAATAAAAACATAAAAAACTATTTACAACAAATTGAAAAGCCCTATTAAAATTCTAAAAAGCTTATTAAGGATAAATGAATTCAAATTGTTTAGCTAAAATTTTGTGAAAGATTGTTGGTGGAGATCTAGGAAATATCCAATTTTGGTGTAATTCTTCTCAATAAACATATTTCATACGTCAATGTTTTTCGAAATCATTTTTTTTAATTTGAAATTTAAAACAAGTTTTATTTAAAAATGCTTACATATTCTGAAAGAAGATTATTAGGTCAACAAAATGCAGTAAACTCGGAATATATCCATTTAGTAGTTTCGAATATTTCGATATCTTATGTACTCTACATTTGATATATATATATAATATCAGTTTCAACTAAACTGACCCAAATTGTATATCAGAAAAAAATTTAAAATATGCAAATATTTTTTTTTGCAAATAATATAATATTTTTAGCCCGGACGCTAAAACCACAAAATCGCGAAATTAATCCGAAAATGTATATCAAGGAAGAAATCACATCTTAACTGTGGCTGTTTTAATATTACATTTTCTCAAAACTAATATTAATATAACATAACTTGTATTCCAATTAATATGATTGGACTAAATTATTGAAGTACTGCTATTCAGTAGATGGGTCGTGCTCATAAAAATTTTAAAACTCTACAAGATTCATCTTTAAATACACTGGCCAAACAACTACACATGGAAGGACTGTTCTTGAAAAATATACCGGATTCAAATACAATGGCTGGTGTTTTTCCCCAAATTATATTTTCATTAAAAATCAAATTATACTAAATAAGCTGCGCGCAAGTGGAATTCTTTGCGACTTGATGGACTTAGTGTTTCAAAAGGAGCTGATTAAAATGCAAAGAGAATAGAAATGAAGGCACACTATTTGCAATAAAATTTGTGGAATAAATTTAGCACTTTAGTTTAGTTTTTTTTAGTTTATTCAGAGTAGTACACAGTTATTTAAAGTAGATATGCTATAAATGTCATATAAACGTCAAAATATACTCCAAATTACCTTAACCGAAGTTAGTACGAGTAAACTTTTAGAAAAAGTAAAATAAAAAAATTGACTATTTAAATAACATTACATTTATGTTTTTTGTTTTTAATAAATTTATTTAAATTTGTAAATGCTTTTATATTTTTTAAGAACAAAATTTAAAAAAAAGTATAATAACAGCAACAATTTATTGCTGATAAAAGATGATTTAATATCAATTATAATAAACTAGGGTTCTGAACAAAAGCGAAACGACTATAGAGTTTGAGAGAAGCACACACATACATATCATTATTCAAATACATTTTTTGTGGGTTCAACAAGGCACATACTGTTATTAATGAGTAACAATGATGTCATTTTAAAATGTGACCGATAGATATAATAATTATTGTTCAAACATACTTCCATGTATAAAAAGATTTTCCTGTTTTTTTTTTTGCAACAAAGAGATTAAATACACTATTATTAATAGAATGGAAGGTTATTATAAATACACACCTAAGAGTAATTGAAAATTACAAATCTTGTTTTAATATGTGATATAGAGATATGGGAGATATATAAAATTTAGGATGTGTTTTAGTTGTAGCAACATTTAATCTAGCTGACGCTAAGTTTAATTAAGTAATTTAAATTAAGTATTTACAAACTTATTTTTTTTAACTTCATATACGTATAAATATTAAACCGCTAAAAATTTGAAAATTAAGTAAAAAATATGTGTTCACGTACAAACCAACTGCTACGCAAATTTTGAAATGTTATTAGACATTTTATAAAAAATTACAATTTGGAATCAAAACCATAAGCCAGTTCATAAATCACAATGCAAACACATTTATAACTTACTTATAACCTTTCGTTATTCATTTCATGATACAACTATTAAAAAGGACAGATAGGAAAATTGAAACTGTTCCTAATCTAAAATATTTTTAATCAATTCGCAGCAAACTTTATAGCGTTACGATCGGGCGCGTTTTGTGTTTTTCGTTGTTTTCATGTTTTTTATATTTTTAATGCCAGTGTCTGTTTTGTTTTGGGTAAAAATAAGAAAGAAAAGATAGAAAACAAGAGTTTTTGTAAACAAAAACAATTCTGAGAAGCATTGTGTTTAAATAATTTTAAATTTATGAAAATAATATGTAAACTGTTTTTATGTGAAATAAAAAAGAGGAAAGAAGAGAAAAGAAACACGAGGGAAAAGAGTAAGCGGTTTTTCGAAAAAAAAAACAAAGCGGTGCAAATAACAGAAGAGAAGGAAAGGTGTTGACACAACGGGCCGCTTGAATAGAGGAAGGGATCAGATCAGGGCTTTTATGGCTCTTATAAGTGCAACTTGTACCCTTTCCTTTTTTGTTTAAATTCAACTTTTACTTTACTGATACTATTGTTTTAACCTTTGCTGAACTACTTGCGATGAATAGCTTAAAAAGGAAAGGCTATTGCAATGTTTGCAGTATAGCAAAATAGACGGTCGGATTTGGACTTCTGTTATTGTTTTGACAGGACGGTCCAGAATGGACTATGGACTTCTGCAATATACGCGGGTTAAGGGCAAATTTTTTCTCTGTATATGCTCACATTTGTCTTCAGTGGCCGGATATTTTTGCCTTATGTAAGACTCAGGTGTCTGAAAATGCTGATCCACAGGGTTTTCATTTACGTGGTTACCAGCTACTGTCGCTTTTCAATTTCCAACGGGGTCTTGCATTTTATATACGCAATGAAATTGTGTACCAATGCCAGCATCCATTGGGCACATATGACCTCTGGGTTAAATTCAGAATCAGGTCACAACTCTTACATTTCGGGTTTCTCTAAAGAAGTCCAAACGAGGGAAGGGATAAAACCTTAACTGGCTTCGATTCTCTTTTCGACTCCATATCGGAGATTCTCGACAGTTGTCCGAATAGTGAAATTGTTGTTGCTATTGATTTCAATGTCCACAACTGTTCTTGGCTTCGCCATTTAAGCCGTACAACTCCAGGAGGCCATTATGTTGAATTATTTGACGCGCACTACCTTATGCTATTAGTGAATGAGCCAACACACATTCCTTGTGTTGAAGGGTACCACAGTAATACGCTCGACCTTTTTCTAACTTCACATCCCCAAAAGTATAAAGTTAGTGTTTGTGCACCTCTCGGCAACTCCGATCACTGTATCATCTTCGCCTCCTTTTCATATTCAGAGCTTCACAACATTTCGAAACCAGCTACCAAACGTATAAAATATATTTATGAAAAGGCTCGTTGGGCTGAGCACAACGAATTTTTTAGGCATTTTAATTGGAAACTTTGTTTCTTGGATAATAATATTGATGCAACGGCAGAAATGGTTGTAAACATTATTTTGTTTGGAATAAAACTTGTTTCATCCAAACAAATTTCGATTTAAAATAGATCGAGATCTTGCTTTAATCAGACGTACAAAAAGGCAGTCAGATCAAGAGAGGAAACATTTAGTATCTAGCGTAGAAACAAAAACGCTACGCAAAAGAGCGAGATCTTTGTGTGCCAATGTACTAGAAGAGTAAAGGATAAACTAGTTCTTCAATTCTGACTCTTTAAAGAATGATCAAATATAAACTAACCCGGTTGATAAAGCTAACCTTTTGGCTGGTATATTTAAAAATAATTCCTATTTTCCGGAAAGTAGTCAACCACCGACCAAGCTCGTCAGGGTACCCCTTACTATGCCGAAGATATTCTTTCGAGCTCGAGTAGTTAAAAAGGTTTTAAAACATGTCAACGTCAACAAGTCTCCTGGACCAGATGGGATACCAGCACTGGTCCTGAAACAGTGTTCTTCGACGCTAGTGCATGTATCATGCCGGTGAATTTCCATAATATGAAAAGGTTGCTAATGTAATGTCAATCCCAAAAAAACGTCAGGCTAACAACGCTAAAAATTACAGCCCAATTGCAATTTGTTCTGCACTTTCTAAGTTGATGGAAAGTATGATTAATTGTGGCATGGTGCACTTCTGTCAAAACTCTCTGCTTTTGATGAGAATTTCTTCAGATTTATATCGTTTTCTGAGGAATTGCACTATACGAGTTGTTATAGATGGGATTTCATCAAACGAGTTCAGGAGTAATTAAGAGATGCCGCAAGGCACCGTTCTTTCTCCTACACTTTTTCTTATTTTTCTAAATGAACTTCTTTGTCAAACTTTTAACCTTATATACTCTTTTGCAGATGAGAGCACCATTTGTCATTCGTATTCATTTGGTAATAGGCGCGAATGATACCCTGTCTTCTACAATGGTTCTGCACCTGTTACTACTTTAGTGATATAGGTATTACGGTGATATAGGAATCGGTAGCTCTTAATGTTCTTGGCATGAAAATTCAGTGTAATGTTCGATGGACTAAACATATTTTTCAGGTTTCTAAAGAAGCCTTCAAGTGCCTCGGTTTTCTAAAACGGAGTAAGAGATACTTCACTCCAACCGATCTTCGTACTATTTATAATACCTATATCCGGAATACAACTCTCATGTATGGACTGGCGCCCCAAAGTCTACTCGACCGCGTACAAGAAAGGGCCACGAGGCTCACTGGGGACGATATGTATCCAACTCTATTGATTCTCTTGAGGATCGATGCAATGTACATTGTATTTCATTATTTTATCGTTACTGCAATGGTAAGTGTTGTAACGAAATTAGGGAACTTGTTCTCGAAACTTTTACATTTTTGCGCTTGACTCGATTTTCGTTGAGAGCGCATCTAATTGCGGTCGATTGTCCAGTGAATCGCACTACTCATTAGAGGGAGAATTTTTTTTTTAGCAGAACAGTTCGTACGTGAGTTAACTTCCCCGAAAGGTTTTTCCTGTCACTTTCAATGTGAAAAAATTCAAATCGAATGTCCACAAACACAACTTCCTCTTTCCTCCTCCCTATTACCTATTTTCCTAGTTTTGGTACAACGGAGTGCATGAGTAGGGGTCATCCCCTGAGTACTGGTCCGAGCAAAAAAAAAAATACAAATAATGAGGTAGAACAGTGACTGCATTTGTTAATCTGATTATTGTGCTTGAGAAGAAATTAAGTTGAAACAGGTTTCCAAATCAACGATAACCAAAGAAATTTGTTATCTTCTTCCATATTATGTATATATGTGTGCTTTTACAAATGGTCTGAAGTTACTATAAGTTATAATAAAGTACACGTTGATAGCACTTTACAACTTCACCTTTGAGAAATTTTTATTCATGCAATTTTCCCCAGTATATCTGTTCCTAAAGCTTGTGGTATTATTAATATAAAAACCGCAACAAAAAAAAATTATTTAAATAGAAGTTAGTAAAATGTAGTGGAGCAATGTGTTTTAAGATAAAAATGAATAAAAAAAAACACAAAAATAAATGTAAAAAATAATTCCCTCTTTAGAATACTTTATTGCAATGAATTTTACTTTTTTAAATACAACTGGAAACAAAATTGTTGGAATCGTAACACCACATGCATGCAGATCAATGTTTGAGTGTCTGATTTAATTTTGTAGTTTCTTTCCTTTTTACACATACAGTGGTTTTTCCTGCGATCTCTGTTGGATATTTGTGAGAACGTCAAACAAATCAAAATTGTTTTTTAATTCTCTACAGCAATCAAAAAAAGTGTTTGCTGAAATTAATATATTTTAAAGAAAATTTGCATTGTTCTTTACAAAAACCGGAAATGTGTAATGATTGCTTAAAAGACACCGACGACCCAAATTAAATACATGGAAGCCATCCACCGACCAACGACACAATCTGCTAATATTTTGCAAGTGTAGCAAGTGACTACGGCCAATAACGTGATTCTTGTAATGAATTGATTTTGTTTTTATTATATTTTTTTTAAAGTGGTTTTGTGTCCAAACAATTTTAATTCAGCAATTGGTTTTTATCTGTTCAAATACGGAGGTTTTTGTTTTTATTTAGTTCTTCAAATTCCAAAAGTAAGTGTTTATGTTTAGAGTGTTAACAGAAAAGACGTAAACCAGTTAAATAATTTGTTGACTGTGTTAACAATATTTAACAGTAGTACAGGTAACTAAAGATGGTGGAGCAACCATTAATGCGAAATAAAAAATTTTGAACTGCTATTGACAGGGATAAAATCTCTGAGTTTCTATAATAAAGGAAATAAATTCATAATAGATAAGCATTTTCTCTTTTGGCTTTCCTAGCTTCCCAGTGCTTAAAGAAATCAACATATTTATCTAAGATTCTTTCTATACATTTTGTGGTTAGCATAAGGTTTTGTGAACACTTGGTCAGAGGTCAACCATAGCTTAATTATTATTCCAAATAATATATTATAAATTTTAAAATCAAACGAACTTAGGGTTTAAAATAACACAAAATTTAGGTTACCGACTGTTATTACTAAAAAATAAAGGAAAAATATAAGTAAAACCAAAAATAAGAACGTAACTCAATATACAAGTGGGCAAAATATGCAATGAGAAGAAATATGAAAAGGATAAGGCATTTTCATACCGACAATTAGAGAAAAACAGCATGAATGGCAAGTGATATAACAAGAAAAACAATCCAACTAAAATCAGTGGAAATTAAGTTCAGATTACGAAAAGGAAACAATAACAACTGTGTACGCGTCATAGCCATAAAACTTATTTAAAGTGCAATTAAAACATATTATGTAAGGCAGCCACATACTTGGTATTATCATTACAACCACTCATTTTACTATTATTCTCATATTAGTGCTATAATAAGGTTAACCGCCATAGTAAAGTAAGTGGGCAGACGAGCAAATCATATGTAATATATTTTTCGAGCTAAAAGTTACAACCGTTTTAATAGACATTGTTTGAATTTAAATTTAGTTCTCATACAAGGTGAGTTTAACAAATAAAACTACCTTTTTGTGTTTTGAATAATTCAAATATAACAACAAAGTGCAGACACTCTAAAAACGAAGCATCGCTACGTAGCTTTATAAGCAGCATTAAAATATTTGCGATGCTTTGCTTCTATTTGTTGTTAGAGATTGTCCTATTAAGAAAGTTATCATATTTTCAAAATTATATTTGAAAACTGACAGAAAGTATTAACAATTGAATCGACAAGTTGGACAGTTATTCGGTCTATCCAAGATCCCAGTGCAAATTGGTAATATTAAACGACGAGTACAAAATCCACTGAAGTCTGCCAATATTGATAAAATAAAGTCTTTATTGGACAATCTGAAACGATATCTTCTGCCAGTATTGACGGCAACATTGATGAAAGGGCGGAGAAGAGTTTCGCCCAAAACGACAATAAAATTAGCTTAGAGCTCTCACCTATATATTATTCTCAAATATATTTGCCACGTTAAGTAAAAATGTGAGATATTTTATGATGGCTACTTTGTATTAATTAAGCCGTATGGATAATACTAGGTTGTCCTATGGAATAAAACATTTTCTTTATTACAATACTTTATATAAATAATTCTGTACGTGTAATTCTGCATGTAATTCTGCATGTGTACATAAATGAGTCATTTAAGATCTATAACTTTTAGATGGAAATAATTGTTAATAATAATTTGTTAATTTTACTTGTTCTATTTTATTTGTTTAAAAATACTCGTGGCATATAAAAAAGACATACTATCTTTATTGACCTCACACTTACTGCCTGTAATAGGCTAAAAAACAAAAAGTACAATTTTCAATACATTAATTACTCTAATTTATACCAAAAAATTTATAGATTATTTCCCTATTATTTTTGTTTCACAAGAGTTTTAAGTTTTTGGAAGAGAGATTAATGAGGCAACATAAAAGCTGCTTTATATGCTTTATAAATATTTCAAGGCAAAAATTATTTGGTATTACAACCTTTTTTTCTGAATGTTTGCTTCTCTTAAATCTATCAATTTTCTTATTTTGCGACAGCAAATCCTCTATTGATTCGTTGTTTGTGACTTCGGTTAGTTTGTCAGTTGCTGCTACCTTTTAATTTAAGGCTGTGAAAAATAAAGCTTTCTTCCTGCAATTGCTTTTATAATGGTGCTGCATTAAGAGTTGAGATATAAACATGTTATCATATACCTTGTATTTTTATTTTAGTAATTATGTTTTTATTGACCTTCTAGAGTTGAATGCACATAATGAAATAACAACATTGGCATTGGTAATATCTGGCCATTCCTATTTACAAACCCTTTAGGTTTACCGTTTGGTTGCAGGATTCCACGAAAAACATATGTTTAATGAAATTTAATATATAAGGCTACAGAATAAAACCCAAATGCCGCAGTGGCTATGATGCTTAAAAACTACAACAAAATATATAATTACACATTCTTTTTAAGTAGGTATAGCTGTACAATGCAATGAGTTCGCATGCTTGTAAATTTGTAAGTGTTCTCTGCTAACAACTCCAAAATCTGTATTACTCTTTTAAATCAACCTAAAATTTGTCAAAGAGATATTGAATGCCACCACCACCAACAACAACAACAACAAAATTTACATTATATTGTATCTTTATAACAGCAACACGGAATATAATAACCTAAACCTAAAAATATTTGAAAAAAGATTACATGAGTAGACTGGAAAGTCTTTACAGAAACTGTTTACATTACGCTTTTTTTGTTTAAAGTTGATCGCATATGCTTATAGTAGCTAATTAAAGATTTTTCGGCTATGCAGCAGCCGAGTTTTGAAAATGGCAATCTTATTTCTTTCTGCATGAAAACTCTACTTCACTTTTATTCCATTCTTACACAGTTTTACCTATTTAATTTTAATTTGCACGCCTTCAATTTTTAGAGAATTTCTAAACTAACCTCTCAGAAACGCACATGCATCACATAGCACAATGTATGAGCATTCTACTCTGCATTTGCGTTCCTTTTTCGAGGGGTTATGCCACTCAAATTTTCAATCAACAAAGAGTTGGTGGTGTTATTTTTTGGCACCTCTTGCTCCTGTTTTCGACAGAATTCTTTTTTAAGATAGCAATAATGCGCCTGCTGTTTGTGGTTTTCAAAAATTATATGCTGGCAAATATCACATTGCGTTTTGATATTTAGTAATTTCGCTAGCTGGCTGGTCAATGTTTAATTCGTTGTTATTGTTGTTCGATAATACCGATATTCGCAATTTAATATATATAATTGAAATTAGATAAACCGTGTAAGTCATATAAGTAAGGCACAAAGCTGTTATTCCATTCTTCCTCCTCCACACTAGAAATCAGAATTTATAAAATAATAAATTAATGGCGAGAAACATATACGACGAGTTTGAACCAATGGTCACAAAAGCGAAGAAGAAACTAAATTTAAATAATAGAATGTTAAAAAAATTGCATTTGTGTTGCGAGTAGCTACAACAAAGTTGCTTTTTTTGTTGCTTTAGCAAGGAGATAATGAAAAAACAGGAAATTAAAGAAAAAGTAATGACTAACTAATAGTTAATCAATATTAAATAATCCATAATTAATCAATAATTTGTTTCTGAACTCCCTTATTTTTCAAAAAATTTTAAGAATTTTTTTCTCTTTTCTTAAAAGGTTCTAAACATAAGAGTTATTGAATATTACCGAAATGGTTTTGCCTTGCATTTGCTTTCGCCGCTGATTATTTAAAGATTCTTTGCTAATGACCAAGCAAAAGA
Organism: Trichopoda pennipes; assembly: GCA_030448955.1. Taxonomy (NCBI): domain Eukaryota; kingdom Metazoa; phylum Arthropoda; class Insecta; order Diptera; family Tachinidae; genus Trichopoda; species Trichopoda pennipes. Next base: position 1,836,589 of record JASKUP010000026.1, on the reverse strand, counting down.
ATGTATGTAGCTTTAACCATTATAATTTTCCTTTAGAATGGAAATCGTGAAATAAGAATGAGAGCCACGCTTAGCACCAAACTATAAGTTTACAAGTACCAGTCACCAGAGGAAGGAGCGGAATTGGCTGTTGGGAGCAAATAACTCAGCAACGAACGAACCTTCAAAAAGGCGATAAAACGTTTCTGGCCCGAATTGGTAATTTCTAACTTTTCAAGTATTATTTTTGAAAATATTAGCAGAATTAATTAGCAATTCGAAGCTGTAAAAGCTTACGCATACGAGCAAAAATGCATTCATACGACTATTATTTATTTATTATTTACATAGTTGTAGAATGAATGTATCAATTTGTAGTGAACATATAAATCTCATAAAATAAACCCTTAAATCATAATTTGCTTTACACTTTTAAATATTTAGCCAAATTTTGGTAGGTGCACACAAAAAAGGACAAATGTACTGGATTTAAACGAAGTTACAAATAAAGTTAACATCAATTACAAAATATATTGAAAGAAATCGTTATTCTACACGCAACGATTCTTCACAGAATAAATTCTACAATGTTTCATCTTCGAAATGTTGTGGCCGTGAACGTTCTCTAAATTTAGCTTAAAAATCATTAGCTAAAAGAACATGCTTATCGTAAACAAGAAAATATTGCCCCATGTAGCATTTAATAACAATAACAAGCATAAGGGTCTGCCAAATAACTTTTTTTATATGCTTTAAAAAACATGAAGCAATTGATTGGACTTTGTATGGCGTCATACCAAGGTCTTTAACCAAATTTTGCCTCAATGATGTCTCTGAAATGTTAAATTCTTGAGAACGACGGTGAATTGATGTTGATGGCGCTCCACGCACAATTTCTGCCACAGCAGCAATATTTTCGTGTGTACGCACTGTTTTTGGCTTTTCACGCTTTGGTTTATCGATGAGGATGCCAGTTTCTTTCACTTTTTTCACAAGATAATGAACATACGGAGCTGATGGTGCTTCTCTTCTTCCAAAACTTATTAAACTTGTGAATCCGTAACTTGGCATAAAGAAACAAAATTAAAAATTTTTGTTGCATAACATTTTGTATTTGCGCCACTGCAACTTGTGTCTCTGTTTACTCTAAACATAATTTTTCATATATAAAAAGAAACTGCAAAGAATAACACAAATCTATTTTTTTCACAACAACATTTAAATTTGTGGTAGTTATTTATTATGAAGAAACATATTTACCACATTGCCTAAATTCGAGAGATAAGCGTCTAAAGATCATTGTTAATGGGTAGTTTAGTTTTCGCGTTATAAGAACTAAGAGCTAAGAGCACAAAAGTAGGTAAAATATGATATTCATTTATTATGCACGTTATAGGAGATAATAAACAAAATATGAGAGAACTAGAAACTGGAATGAGCGGTAAAGAAAAGAATATACTCAAAGTTAACAAGAATTGCCATATTTTCAATCAATTAGGAAAAATTTTTTTATAACTTTCTTATAATACGTTAAGTACGTTTACACTTATACACAAGTAAAACTTCATATTTATAACAAGAAAAATAAACAAAAAATGCAACTTGCGATTTTTCTTCAGTGAGTTTTCTAGTTTTATTATTTTTTTTAATTTTAATATTTCATCAGAAAATTATTTTGTTTCTGGCGATTTTGTTCTGTATTCCAGTATCACTTTTTCTTATACAGCACTGCGTTTCTTTTTTTTTTTTTGCAATCTTTACACGTATTTTCACATATCTATATTATTTTGATCGATTGACCTAAACCAAACTATACAAGTTTTCCTTTTTTGTATACTAAATCAGGGATGGCCATCAGAATTGCAAAAAAAAAACAAACAAATAATGCAGATTGTTGCTAGTTTGTCTTATCAGGTCTACATTGTCTTTGGACTTTTATATCAGTAAAATGATTCACTTTCTGACCCTCAAAATTATTTCTAATATAAAAATGAAACGCTAAATTTGTTGCCAATCGCAAATCTCGACAACAGCTGAATCGATTTCGTTAATTCTTCTTTTATATTCCTTGAACTATTAGCATGGTTCTAAAAAACTGCCTGAAAAAGTATAAACACAACAATTTTTTATACCCCCATACAAAAGACACGTAAAAGTATACGCGATTTGTGAATGAAGTACAAAGATAATATGTGTGACGATGTTTTATTTAATATGCACAATAGAACAGGGAACCTGAATTCACAAATAGGTGAACAAATTTACAATCAGGCATTGATTTTCATTGAGGATATGTGCTTGATGATGTCAAACAAATCACTACATTAATAGGGGATGGCCGCGCCCAATCGCCTAATGCACGATGCTCATCATCAAGAGTTAGAACGTGAAAAACCGTAAAATCTCAATACTTTGAAAGAATGGATTCAAATAAATCTTCCACTATTGAACGAAGAACAAAAGTATATATTTGATAATCTTATGAAAGTAATAAAAGATGGAACTGGAGGGATTTACTTCTTGGATGCTTCTGCCGGTGCAGGAAAAACTTTTTTGGTCACTTTAATATTGGTAACAATTCGCTCAAAAAATGAATTTGCTAGAACAACACATTCAGCCCTAAAATTGCCATTGAATATGCAAGGCAACGAAGCTCCAACCTGCAACGTTTCCAAGAATTTAGCAATGGCAAAGGTTTTGCACATTGCCAGTGGTTCTACGTTCAACGCAAGCTGATAAACTGAATGTATGTTTAAAGTCCTCCAAATGGTGGAAACACGTCAAGGTATTACATTTTCGTAAGAATATGCGTGTTATGTTGCATGTTGCAAAATGATCAATCTGGAGACATGTTCCCTAAGCAAATCATTGATATTGGTAATGGCAAATTTCCTATAGATGTGCTGACTGGCTGCATCTACTTTCCTGATAGTTTTTCTCAGTGAACGCAATCAAAAGATGAACTCATTCATAAAATGTTTCCGAATGTTGCCGCAAATTACTTAATCCATGATTGGTTGAGCAAAAGAGCTATACTATCGTGACAAAATGAGGGCATATAAATCAGTTTAATGAAGATAACGTCGGAATTTTTAAACTCACAATCTTCAATTAAAGGTTGAATCTGTAGGTTTAACGTTTCGAAATATTAACCAACCGAAACTTTGTAATGGCACACGATTAGCGATAAAAAAATCAACGATTCCGACTGACACCATTCAAGTGTAAAAGACTACAGTTTCGGCTTGCTTTCGCAATGACTATAAACAAATCCCAGAGGCAGTCATTAAGTGTATGTGGTATTAAACTAGAAAATCCATGTTTTTCGCAAGGTAAATTTTGTATGTTAGCAGTTCCCGTATTGGAAAACCATCTGATCTGTTTATTTACGCGCCAGGCAATCAAACAAATAATATCGTGTGCCATAAAGTACTACAATAAAAATGGACCTTAATTTAGAATAAGTAAAAATAAAATAGTAGGTATCATAATAAGGTATCGGAAATTGTAAATTTCTTTGTGATTTTTAATGAGTACTAAAAGTATTTAAAGTGATTTACAATTTTGATTTTTTGTCATAATGTAATTGTTGACATCAAATTTCTTTATTCATTTTTAACTAACTAGCGGCCCCGGTGTCCTGAATAGCAAAATAAGTATTAAAAACATCAACTGTAAAGCGATACGAAGTTTACCGGGTCTGCTAGTTTAAAAAATAAATTTCATAATTGCAAACAGAATAATTCACATACTTTTTAAGTAGTTTAAAGTTGTCTCGCAAATATCCCAGTTGATGTAGACTGATGGACATAACAGAATTTCTATTTTAATTCTGTTATAACTCAGAAAGATATCAAATGGTGAAGTATTCCCTCAGATAACTTAATTTGTTAAATTTTTCATTAAGAAAACAAATAGTATATTTTTTATTTATTTTCTTCTTCGTTTATTTGTTTTTTATTTGTTGTTTGTGTTAATCTGATTGTTGAAAAAGCACATTTGCTTTTAAAAAACGTGCATTTTGCTCGCATGTGAGGTCATTAACATATAATTGTTCTCTATAGTATTTTAACGAAACTGCATAGAAATTATATTATCTTTTAGTTAAGTAAATTTCTGACAACAAAAGATTAAAATTCCAAATGTTTGAAATTCTATTCTTTATTTATTTAAATTTCCGATGTATGTAGAAAACTGAGAAAATATATATAATATATTTTTTTATAAAATATAGTTTTGTTTGGCGGTTGTTAATTTAAAAATTGTAAGTTCTATTTTATAAAAAACCTTTACGAAATAAAATTTCACCTGAACTTAAAACTATTAAATCTAAATTTTTATTCTCTGGCTTCGCGCTGTCAGTAGGCGAATTCTTTGACTTTGGGTTCTCATATAATTTCTGAATTTCAAAATCAAATATGGATTGTGTATAAAGAAATATGAGAGATGCCAGAAAATCGTAAAGATGTAACGGACTTAAAAAATCGTCAATATTAAATAACATTAAAATCGTCGAGTTACCATCTAACAATGCTTGTATAAGAAGCAATGGAAACTATAAATTCTATCTTATAAAAAAATTCTACATTGAATCAATAGGAATGAGTCTGTGAAATACTTTTAGTGAAGGAATAAACGATGCTTAAAAGGGATGATGACTGCATTTAAATTACTTACCCAAAGAATGACAGCAGTTGATATTCAGCTTCATTGCAAAGATTGTTAAAATAATCCACAAATAAATCTTTGATTTGGACAGCATTGTTGAGCACTTGCTATTTTTGGAACATTTATTGGAATTTTTCTTAAATCGCTTCTCAAGTTCCTCCATTCTGTATTTAAAATTTATAAACAATGGCGATTATTGTTCTAAAAATACAAGCTACTAGCACAAGTTTTTGGAACTTGATTTTTAATATTTATTTTTCCATTTTATACCTATCTTTTAAAAGATTCTTTTTCCTTTGGATTTGATCACCAACAACAACAATGGCTGATGAGTAAAAAATTACCGATCCTTCTTCATTGCTTTGACTCTCTTTCGCACACAAAAAACACACCTGCCTCACGCTCAATTCGTTCTCTCACAACAAATACAAAGAAGCAAGGTAAAACTAACACAACACAAACGACAAAACTAGAAATATTCACATGCGGTGGCATTGAGGCCTCCCTTTTTTATTTCTTTCTAAATTTTTTTTTTAATAAAATGCAATTCTTGAAAATAATTCTTTTCAATTAATAAAATTTTAATTATTATTATACAAAACTTTCCATAGCAGTACTTTTATAAAATAATTTTTCTTATTTGAGTTTTTAGAGGCATTTTACTTTGTTGGCCTTTTTCATTTGTTTGTTGTATGATTAATACGTGTGTGTACTCGCTGTTGTTTACTAAAAGTAGTTGAACAACTTTTTTGTAGCTGTTGTTAGTGTGAAGTGACACACTTTTTTTATGATATTTTATGGCAACAACAAAATAAGAATTTAAAATACTATCACTATTATTATTAATTAATAATTTGGTTAATTTTTATAACACTTCTTTAAAAAAATTGGAAAACATGAAATATTGTTAGGCCGCCTGCCGCCACTCACACAACTACGACATTTTCACAACGAAACACAAATTACAACTGAGTGCTACCGTGTTTTACCAATGAGTGTGTTACTAGTTAATTGAGTGCTTTTATCGTACGCTGAGTGGTTGCAACCGCTATTATTTTGAGTACTGTTTATGTTATTTTAAGTGATGCCAGTTCAGTGGAAAACAAACACAAATATTCAATGTTTCATTTATTCTTTTGTTAGGGAAACGCAAGATTTACAGATGGACCTGGAATTATATTGAATTGTAAATTAATAGTGAAAAAATATGTCGTCTACGTAGACGGTAGTCAACGTAGGGAGAAAGAAAATAGAATCTCGTGACACGAGCGCTTTAGTGTCATGTAAACAGAACTGTGTTCTAATTATACTCCCAAGTTAGTGAAGTTCAATACACTTCTGAAAATCTGTGGCGTTGTGAAAGTACACAACAAAATTTTAAGTTATAAATATTTTTAAAAAGTTAGGTGACTAATTAACTCTTCTAAAATAAACTAATGATTTAAAAAAATTTAAAACAAGAAATTTGCAGAATCAAAAATGTTTTAATAAAAATGGACCAGTGCTAAATTACGAATAATGATATATTTTTAATCATTCAATTAATAATTGGCGAATTAAATTTGTACTGTCCCAGCTAACTTTTTATTATTTTTTAATTATTATTTTACATTTAAATAATCTTTTACTTTTCTGCAATAATAGCCTCAAGTTTTAATTCTACGCATATTTTGGATTCCCTTAAACGGCAAGAGCATCACATTATAAATGAAGCGTTTGTGTTTAAAACAAATCCAAAACTTAGTGCAAATCCAAAAGCTAATAAGAGATCAGCGAAACAAAAAAAAAGCGTTGAAATGTTTCAAAGTAGTGTTAAATGCACGTGTTTTATTTACAATGTTTCTGCAGAATCAATTATTAAGAAATATTTAGTTTTTACTTTTTGGCTTATTTGGATATAAATTGCCTGTGTGAGTTTTTTACAAGCTCTGTAAAATAACTCACTGTTAGATGGAGTGTGCGCAGTTTCAATTACATTCAACAAGTTGAGTACCAGATATGGTTTTTGACTATAATTTGAGGTTTGCCTTTATCACTACTACTTTTGATAATTGGATATTTACGCACTCAATTTCCATAACGAAAAAATTTTTAAAACATAACAACACTCAACAAGTTAGAGCGGTAAGCCTTTAATTATATACATATGTATTATTTTTATATTTTATTTTAATTGTACCACAACTTCTAACTACCTGTGCATATTTTTAAAACTAAAAAATCGTATTTAAATGTAAAATTAGGTTGTCAAATGTAATTGAAACAAACATTGAAGTGTCAGCAACAGTTAAATTAAAAATTCGTTATTGTCATATCCAAAGACGACGAAGTAAACTAAAATATTCATTCGGCAGCTAGTCAAATTCCGCATATATATTCTTTATTGACTATTAAAAAAGGAAAAAAAACGAAATTTTCTGAAACAAAATTTTACCATTAACTACAATTTTATTTAAATAATTCATAAATTTATCCTTCTGTACAAGCGATTTACCGAATAAAATCTTTGGATAATAAATGCAGACTTAACAATCTTAAATATTTAGATAACAATTTCTGAGATAAAACACCATAAAAGTAGAAGCGTTTTTGAAATAAAAAGATTTTTGTAAGGTTCAGTTGCAGTTTTTAATATCGCACTTTCCATTTAATCTTCTATGTTTTTCATTTAATATAACTTTATTTCCTCAATAGGTTTTTTTAGCTTATTGGTACACAGGTGTTGTTTTTAACCATGAATTCAAAACTACTTCTAAGCATTGCGAGACATCTCAGGCTTAGAAGTAAGTCTAAACGCCGAGAAGAATTGTGGCTACGCATTATACGTGCTCTTAAAAGCCTTGTGTACTAAGATTCGAATATGTTTTGCATGTTATGCTTTTCTATTCGAAAAGCTTCTTTTCAAAAAGTACAAAGTATTATACCAAACGTTAATAAAGTTAAAGCAAGCGTTAAGTTATGCTTTTCTGTACAGTAACTGATTGCACAATGAACATGTAGATATGTATATATCAAAACGAAAGTCAGGCAGGAATTGTAAAAAAATTTTTCATCAATACATCGATAACAGTACGTTATTAAATTAATATATATTCTTAGAATACATACTTACATGTAAGCGTAGTTATTTCACACATATATATATATATATATATATATATATATATATATATATATATATATATATATATACAAAAGTATGCACCAGAAATTTTACCTAATATGAGGGATAAATTTTTGCACTGTATAGGAGAAAATTACATCTATATGGAGATACTATTTACCTACTTTCAAAATTTCAAAACGGATGAACCACCATGGAAGCGGCATTAAAAATATTAGGATAGTAATTCATAAAATCATAGTTGACTACGTAATGTAAAATCAAATTGTATTATTATTGTTATAATTATTAAAATTTCGATATCAACCCTAAAAATATGGCACTGACTAACAATAATTTAATAAGTCTTTTTAATAAAATCCCGTGAATCGGAGTTAGAAACCCCAAATATAAGGTTTCACCTTAGACTTTATTTGCTCTTAATTAACTTTATACATTTTTTGGGTTTCAAATATGAAAACATAATTCCCTAGAAGAGTCCGAATTAGTATTTGGTCTAAGTTTTGTATCACTGTAATACTGTGTTCGCGGTTCGTCATACAAAAGTATGAGAGCAAACCTCTCATAAAACAAATTATCGTTTGTTTATTTGCACTATTTGTCAAAAATTGTAAACAATGATAAAATCAAAACAAAAAGTGCAAAATAAACATCAATACATTTAAAAATGGATACAATAAAAAGTGTTGTGATGTGCCGCGGAATGCGTGCAAAGGTAAAATACTTACAATATTCAAAAATGAATTTATGCATGTAATAATTACTATAGTTATACGTCAAAACGTTCAGAGAACGAAACAATTGGTTCATTTTGCCGTGTGAACAGTGTATAAATAAAAGCAAAAATATAATATTTAACATTTGTTTTTGCTTTCTGCTGGACTGGCATCACTTTTTCATAAACCGTCTGAACCGCTCGACGAACATCAAAAGCACTCAATTAACAAGTAAAACACTCATTGGTAAAACATACTAGTACTCAGTTGTATTTGTGTTTCGTTGTGGAAATGACGTAGTTTTGTGGGTACCGATAATATTTCAGATTTCTCTTCAACACAATTTTCAAAAGGAATGTTACGAAAATCAACAAATATAAAATTATATTTAAAATTTTTGCTCTGTTGTCTGCATAAAATATATGTAAAAAAAGAAGAGGAATGTGCATCAATTTTCAGTTTGGTGTCTTTTTACACTTCCAACACACGTACATATTAATCATACAGTAAACAAATATTGAATAAAATAAAAATAGAAAAACGTATCTAAAAGCTCAAAAAAGAAAAATTATTTTGAATAAAACTACAATTATGTAAAGTTTTGTGTAATAATAATAATTTTAATTAATATTAATTGGAAAGAATTCACTTCAAGCAATCCATTTTATTCAAAATGTGTATAAAAGAAATAAGCCAAGTGAAGACGCCCTACCACTACATGTGAATATTTGTTTTTGTTTTTGAGTCGTGTTTGTTCTTTTTTACTTTGTTTCTTTGTTTTTATTGTAAGAAAGCGAATTGTGAGCCAGGCTTATGTGTTTCTTTATTTTGCGAAAGAGAGTCAAACCCAAGAAGGAAGTTGGATAAAATATGTTTTACTCGCCGCCATTTTTGTTGTAGCTGATCAAATCCGAAAGGCAAAAAAAGATAAAATGGGAAAATAGAAACCAGAAAATAAACAAAAATCAAATTCCAAAAATTTTATAGTAAGTATTTTTACGACAATAATCGCCAGTATTTATAAAATCCAAACAAATAACAGTAGAATTGACAGGCAATTCAATTCCATTCCATTAAATTAAATATTTATTTGTGGATTATTTTAACAATCTTTGATGCATTGCATTGATGTAACAAATCAACAGCTGGTGTTATTTAGGTAAGCAAGTTTAATGTGGAATATTCTCTTTTGAAATATGTGCAATAGATTATTCTGCAGCTAAAGCATTTTCGATATCCTACCCTAATTATTAAATATAGTATGCCTTTCATTTGATAGTTGTAATGTTTTTATATTACCCTATAATGGTCACATTTTAGACCTATGTACATCTACTAAAGTTGATTTGAAAATTTTCCAAGAGCTTGTGTGTTTACAATATGTTTTTTGCACATACCTATGTATTCAAAGGAAGCAGGCAGTTACAAAATTATAACACATTTTATTCACAATTAACACTATTCATGTTTATAGTTTTATTTACATATTTCTTTATGTTATTATTATTTGGTTTTGTATTTTCATAAAAACATACAATTTTTCTTGAACATATATGAAGGGACCATAATTGGCATTAATAATTTAAGTAGTAACAAAGTAGCTTCTGTAATCAAAATCAACTAAATTGTCTCAAGAAAAATACATATACATATGTAGTTAAAAATATTTTTTGCGATTTTTTGGAGATCAGAAGTGGAAATTTCGCAACATACGGAGTTGGTGCGTTTAGCACCTGCCCGCTACCCTCAGTAGTGAAAATGAATGATATTCGTTTTTAAACTGATGGACAAATAGATTCAGTCTTGTAAATAAGAAGGCAAAACTTGTGACATTTAAATTTTTTAGCTCTTTAGCATATTCAGTTTGCTGAGTGATTTCTATCAGTCGTAGAAAACTCCAATTCATTTATTTTGCTGTAGAAATTCCTTAGTTGAATCTTTTTGGAGTATGAAGAATGCCTTTCCATCAACTATACGATATAGTCAGCTTTAACTTCTTCTACAGCGAGAAATACATTGGCTTCTCTTTTTCCAAGCGACCTCTTCCGCGCACAGTGGCACATGTTGTGAGTTGCTGGTGAAAATTCTATAACTTTTAACTGGATTGCGGTTTTTTATTAAATTTTCTTATTTTGTTGGATAGAAGACATCTCTAGATTTAATGGATATATTAACTTTACAATCGAACCTTATTAAAGTAAAGTCATACATGTTAAAAAATGATTTTGAAAAATATAGATTATCGGTATTAAAAAAAATAAATTTAGAAATTTCGTGATTTTGCATTGCATTTTATATATAGAAACGTTAAGTGAACTAAAAAATTCATATTTAAATAACCCGGTCCATTTTATTTCGGCCTTTAACACATTCTTTCAATGGACCTGTTAGATTATGTTAGATTACGGGTTTGAAGCACATAAATTTTCTCGATATATTAATATTGATATAAAAATTTGCAAAATAAAATATAATTTAAATCTTAACGTTTTTATAAGAAATAATTTCCTGAAGAACCTTTCCAAGGGAAAGCGAAACATTGAAAATATACGTGTTAAATTTACTTAAAAAGACCATTATAAAGATGAATACTTATTTATTTAGGGAAATCAGCATACATTTAGTCGAAGGTCTGTGTAAGTCCAAATTGGGAAAATAGCCCTAGTGATCACAATCCACTAACAAATGTAGTAACAATAATAAATACGACAGTTTTTGATATTATTATTATATGAGCAATTTTATATATTTTGAATCCATTATTGACATATATATATATAAGAAATTTATACAGGAAAAAAATTATTACTATTTATTTTTAGAAGATCTATTTATTCCAAACAAAAAAATTACAAATTTTTATTCAATTATCTTAGTGAAAATTTCATCTAATTATGTTTCCTGTTAATATTCAAGAAACTGCTTGGCGTCTTAATCCAATAAAGGAGATATATGTTTTTGTTGTGATTTGATTTTCGATTACACATCCAATCATATTTTTCAATTTTTTGTTGTAAAATTCGGTACTACTATCACTTCTTAAAGACGTCATAGTCTTACCTTTTTAATTTTCAACAAAATTCTTAAATTCTAAAAATTTCATCTTGGTTTAATAAAAATAGAAATACTTTTCTTCTATAGGCATCTATAAAAGTAGAAGGATGTATCCCGAACCATTGATGAATCTTACCTTCATTGGACCGCATAGATCATTACAAATAACACCTAGAAACTCTAAGGTTTTTCTTTCAGGTACTTTAAATAGCAATCTAGACATTTTTCTAGTCAATCATGTTGTAAAGTTTTCTGTATAAATTTCACATTTTACTTCTCAGACTGGCTCGACATTTATATTTCCTAAAACTTCACTGTAAGCATAACCAATACATTTATTTCATAACTTAGTATCATCAGTTTTAATTTTGATACATATATATTGTCCTTTCCTGTGTTCATTCGAAACATACCGTATGCATTCAAAACTTTACAACGGTTTTCGTTGAAACCATTCTCAAAAATATTTGAAGTCACCTATTTGAATGTACGTCAGAATTATTGGGTACTGTCACATCAAAATTTTGATTTCTTAATTGATTTTAATATATGCAGTCGTCTTTATCTAATTGACGAACTGTAAAAACATCATCATAGCATTACCATTCTTCTTAATAATAGTTTTTGTGGATTGGGTTGGACACTTAGCTGCGACATGTCCATACAGGTTGCAATTGAAACAAATAAATGCTTTTTTCTAAGTGGTTAAGGTTCAGTCTTGACATCTTGAAGTAACTTTAACTAATTAGCATTACCAGTAATTTTAATGCCATTAAATTAAGTTACCAGCGAAAATCTTTGAACCAACCCATTCTTCATCCATTTGCAAATCAGCAGCTCTTAGTTAGTGTATATTTGTCAAAACTTTAATAAGATATTCGTCAACGTTTTTGCAATTCCTCAATTTCGTTGATCAAAACTTTTGAATTAAGCCAAAGATGATAGAAAGATGATGATGAAAAGATCTTTATCTTTGGTATCTTAAACTGCATTCAACAAAACCTTCATGTGGAAATAAATTTAAATATAAAACTTCCAGTTTTTTAAATTTTCGCTCACTATTTTTGTAACTTATCCTTTAAATAAACTTTTATTTAATGGATAGGCACATAACCAGTTGTTAGTTTGAAAATTAAAAAAAATGTTTTTTTTAAATACAAATTATAATAATTAGATTTAAGTGTTATCAAGTGTTTAATATTGGTGTTCACTCTTATTCCTCAACAAAGTTTCACACAATTATTAGTTTTCAAAAATTTTACGTACGGCGTTTTCCTTTTGGCAAAGAATACAGCTGCATCTAGGCATCTGGAAGTAATTAATGATGCCTTCTGTTTGGCGATGATTATTACGTGGATTGAGCACTGTTGGAGTTGAAACTAGATTTGTGTGTTTATTATAAAAATACGCAAAATACGCTTGTGGTAACCTCCAATAAGTTATTATTTCAAAATAACAAAATGTTATGCCTTAATATTTTTGAAGGCGCAAATTACATTAATTTTTAAAATTAGCATTAAAATTTGGCTGTACTTTTATTTTTAATTACGATTACAATAAGTTCACGACCGGTTTGTTAACTTAAAACTTACTTAGGTATATAACAGTTTTAATGCGAATTTCATAAGTTACCGAATATATAGATTTAACCCAGACATGCGACTTAATTGAAAAAGTATGAAAAGGAAAAATGCAACAACAACAACATAAATAAAAACATGATCAACATTAACATTGTTGATCATGTTTTTATTTATTATTAATTTTTATTTTAGTTTTGCGGCAAATAAGTATTTAGTACTGCATTGTATTTGTAGCACTGCGTTGCTCCATTGTTGCTACATGCCACTTTAGTGTCTGGAAGAAGCAAAATGTACCCGTTACCGAAAGAATGCAACGGACAACAATTATAATATTTAAATAACAAGATTAGTAATAAAAACAAGGCATCGGCAAACTGCACTAATCTTTAAACAAAAGATAAATAATTATACATATTGTACCCCGCACAGTGGTCATTTTACGAGAAGGCGGCCAAAAGTCATTTTTTTCATGGTCCCCAATTGTAAAATTTTAAAGTTCGTTAGAAAATAGATACTAGTGTACCTCGGGAGCCAAAAAATTAAAACTTTATTTTAACTATATCACAACGAACAGTGTGATTCAAAACGGGCATTTCCAGTATTTTGCTAAAATGAGAAATTTCATGGTAAATTTTTGATTTTTAAACATCTATAAATCGTTTGTTGTACAAGGTTTTTAAACGAAACAGACTTTGTATAATAGCGTAATTTGTTAGCTATAAGTGTAAGGACATGTTTTTGACTGATTTTTGATTTTTAGAAATTAATTTTTTTAGAGGGCCAATTTTTTTCTAAATTCTCTTACTAAATAGACAATAACTTCTAAAGTTCGTTAGGGAATGTAAAAGCATTAGCACTGGGTCATAGCCCTAAATGTCCCCTATACGCCTATATCCCATTGTATACCCGGCACGATCCGACTGTGAGCACCAGAACAATTTTTCTGACACAAGGACGAACATTTTTTGCAAAATGGAAATAAACATTTTTTTTCTGTTTTGCTATTTTCTAAGAATTATTTTTTTATTATTATTTTATTTTTCAAAACGCCCTTATGAGAGACGTTGTTTAGATGAATATGCGTATTTTTAGAAAGAAAACAAAAATTTTTAGTCAATTTCAAAGTCATGCACAGTTGGTCACAAAATATTTTGCCTACTCAAAATAACGTAAATTTATATAATTTACTTTGCTTTTTAAATTGATTTGCACTGATTGTAAAATAGTATGGAAAATGAAATACCCTCCTCAACAAAATATTGCAGACCAATAAAATTTACTTCCAAAAAAGAAACAACAAATGTCATAACTGAAGAAGTCCGAAAAATAAAAGATGAAATTAAAGACCTTCAACCTGTAATATTTACATTTGATGAACAGGAAATCGAAGTAGATTTTAAAACGTATCTCACAATGATTGATGGAAAAGTTGCACGAGCTTTAACTGATACAAAAGCATCATCAAGCTGCATTATATGCAAAAAGACATCAAGTCAATTAAGCCATCCAGTTCCAGAAGATGAGACTTTTAAGGCAGCATAAGAATTTGGATTGTCCCCTCTTCATACTAGAATACGTTTTATGGACCATACTCTTAAATTGGGTTATGATTTGAATTTTGGTTCGTTAGACGAAACAGTGAGAAAAAATAAGCAAAATGACGAAAAAAGAAACCAAAAAAAAAAAAAATTATTCAAGAAAAATATTTAGAACAAGGCCTAATCATCGATCAGCCAAAGCCAAGGGAAGGGAATGATGGAAATACTGCAAGAAGATTTTTTTAGATCCAGAAACTGCAGCATCTATCACAGCAGTAGATTTGGAACTAATAAGGAGATTGGGTATTATTTTGCAACTTCTAGCATGCAGCAGAAAGATAAATGCAAAAAAATTTGGAGAGTACGTCAAAAAAACAGCTATACTTTACAACAGAAAATATTCTCGCAGATATATGCCATCCACAGTTCATAAAATTTTGTACCATGGGGAGCAAATAATTCAACACAATATTCTACCAATAGGAGATCTATCTGAAGAGGTGCAAGAAAAACAAAGACTATATATTGTTTTTTATTATGCACATCAGGTCCCTATATGTCCAATATCCGGCAAGCATGAAAAACTACTGCTTTTGAACTAGACGTAGAAGCTAAACTTCTTCTAGGAGATGAAAATCAAGGCTATTTATAAGAAATATTTACTAAAATTGTTTAATTAATAGCAATTTTTCCAAATACAAGAGTTATCTGTATGTATTTCATTCTTTTAAAATTTTTTGAATATTAATAAAGTATTAATCAATTTACAATAAAAGTTTACATATACGAGTAGCATTTATGTTTATTTTGGATTTAAATACTTCGTTATCTAAACTAAGTTTGAACCAATGAATATATTTTTTATGTTTTTGCTACTTAATCAGCTAATTTTTAACTCAAATTGTTTCAAATAACCGACATTTGCCCTTCGTACTAAAAATTTCACGGGGGCCAAAGGTTGGCCCTATCTGACTAAATTTAAGTTTTTAATAAGTATAAGTTCTAAACGTGTCTCAAAATATATGACTTTATGGAACAAGTTGTAATACTTTACTTTCGTACCAAAAATCAGCTAAAACTTAGAATGTATTTTTAAATCTATCACAACTATTTTTCTAACCGGTCGATTTTAAATTTTTATACCTTAAACAAAAGCGTATGATCTCACCTAGTAAACAGAGACGTATCAAAATTACGATCCGTTCAAAAGTTATATATTTTTGACCGCCTTCTCGTAAAATGTTCCCACAGTGCCCCGTAGCTTTATTTCTTATAACTTTTCAGTTGCAACTCCAGGAATTTTATTATAATGCATTAAATCAAGTGCCAATTGGTAACCGAAAAATATGGAAACTTATTCCTTTAAGAGAAGTTAGCTGTTTGCAAAGTCCTAACTAGGAACATTTAGGAAGAAAGTTTGTAATAACTAGTATTATTTTTAAATAGTTATTAAGCGTATAAGCCTTTGTGTTGTTGCATTATTGTTTATTACAAAAACTTACAACTTTTGCAAGAAATTAAAAATAAAAGTGAGAATATTTGTGAGCATTTGAAATTTTTTGGTAAGTACTTATAACAGGCCTTTTTACTTCTTCTACAAAATATGCGCACACTAGACTAAAATATTGAATATTGTATTTTTTGTTTTATTAGTCTCTATGCATTAGTATTCTACTTTATTGTTAAAATTAAATCAAAAGACAAAATGATTTACTTTTACTCAATTTGGCAAATATATTTGAAAATAATTAATAATGTATAGCAGTGTATAGGTGAAATGGCATAGACTTAGCTAGTTTTATTGTCGTTTTGGGCTTAACTCTGCACCATTCCTCTATCAAACTTGCCGTCAGTGTTGCTTTTATTTTATCCATATTGGCAGACTTCGGTGAATATCGCATTGGTCGTTTAATATTTTCCTGTCCAAAAGCATTGAATAGATTTTTTCAGTAACTTTTGTTTTTAGGTTAAATTTTGATTGAATTGTACTTTGATTTGGGTTTTCCTGGATAGATCGGATAACTGTCCACTTTGTCGATGAACAGAATAGAACAGGACGACCAGAACTTGCCTTACTCTTGTAATTTCCATTATCGTATAAAATACTAAGATTTTTTAAATATAATTAAGTTTTAACCTTCATTATGAGTCTGGCCATTATCATTAAAGTTGTTTTTAGGTTCTGAAACTTTCTTTGCTCTTTCCATTTTGTTGCACTACTGTCGCTTTTTATATATAATTTTGAAAGTACAAGTAAAGTATCAAAAATGTTATAGTGAAACTTATAAAGCTACCTCGCAACTCGTCGTTTTTTAGTTTTTACATTTTGTTGTTATATTTGAATCATTTAAAGATTAAAACCGTAATTTTATTTTATTTTTAAACTCACTTCATTTAAATTTTAGTAATGTAGTTTGCTCAGCATGAGAAATATATTATGATTTGATTGTCTGCCTATTGTTTACTATTGTGGTTAACCTCTTAGGCACTAACATGAGCATAAGAGTAAAATAAGTATTATTAACGAAAATACTGAGTATATAGGCCTTACTCAGTGTGTGTTAATTGCACTGTAAACCTTTATTATTGCTATGACACGTACACAGCCATTATTGTTGTCCTTTCCACAATCTAAAGTTTTCGTGTAAGGATCTTTGTTGTATTGTTTTCCATTCATTGAGAATCTTAAAATTGCACTTGCCAGTCATGCTGTTTTTCCCTAATTGTCTGCGAATAAAAACGTCTTGTGCTTTTCCTATTTCTCTTCATTGCATCCTCTGCCCACTTGAAAATCCACTTACATTCTTAATTTTTGGTCTTGCTTATATTTTTCCTTTATTTCTTAGTATCAACAGTGTCTAGCGTAAATTTACAAACTTTGAAACTTTCTTAATATTTAAGCATTGACTGCTTTCTGAACAAGTCTTCTCCGGATATTACGCCACCTTCGAAATACATGGGAAAAATCTGTGAATAAATCCATTGATTCTTTTATGGATTTCTCTTCTATATTGTATCTACTCAGATTTTATCATACCTGTCCCCAGTTTAACCAGTCTAAAAGCTAAACTTTTAATTAATGTTTGGTTCGAAATCTTCGGTCATCTACATCACTGTTAAACCATGTTTAACATCCTGTCCTTAACACAATCAACAAATTCTTTAACCGTTTTATACCAACTCTGTGTTAACACCATATACATAAACACTCACCCTCTTAAACTTGTTTAGGCATAAGACACTTTTCAAAAGAAAACAATCACTTCATTACAACAATTGTGTTATTGTACATAGTCACTTGCTGCAACCAAGAGATATTTTTCTTTCTGCCATTTGTTTTCTGGTTATCCTAGGACCCATTTAAGGTGCTCTTGCTTCGTAGCTGCAAAATGTTTACTAGTTAGTTGATGTCGTTGGTCGGTTGTTTGCACCCATGGGTCGTCGGTGTCTTTTAAGTAATCATTAGACATTTCCGGTGTTTGCAAGAAGTATACTTTCAATTTTCAAAACACGCAACGTATCAACAACAACGTTATTTGGTTCTTTTGTGTATACTGTTTCGCAACCAGTTAAAGATAATTTCAATTTGTTTGATGCTCTTGCATATTCGCGATGTACGCAAAGAATCTAACAAAAAACTCAGATTAAAATTATCTACAAAAAGCAAAGAAACCACAAACTGTCCCAAAACTGAATCAGACACTTAAACATGTATCTGTGCAGTATATGTTTCCAGTTGTACTTAAAGAAGTAAAATTCACTCAAATAAACTTTTCTAAGGACGGAATTATGGTTAACATGCTATTGTGTTTTTTTACTTTACTTTATTTTGTATCAAATAGCAGGCCGTATAATTTATTCATTTTAGTATTAAAACACAAACTCCTTCCGTCAAACTTAAGCGAACGTTTTAGATTATTTTTAAATAATTTTTTACGTTGTTGTTTTTTTTTTATTAATTTATGGAAACATATACTTGGAAGAATATCATGAATGTTGAATGTCTTATCGCTCAAGAGTATATTAAGAATTCTTAATGTTGAAGTTGTTTAAGTGCCATCAACTTATACTTTATTACTACAATAAGTAGCCAACATTCATAGCTATAGGCCATTTAGGTAAGCACGCATGCATACATACGTACATTTAATATATGGAAGAGGATAATAAAATTCTTTGGTTATTGTTGTTTGGAAAACGTGTCTGAACTTAATTGCTTCTCACCCACGATACCAACATCTGCGAATGCAGTGGCTTTTTTATAACTGATACTGGTCCCTCCTTCTTATTTATATATATTTTGAAAAATCCAATCCTGTAAAGATTACGCTACATTCTATTAATGTGTAATTTTAAATAAAGTTATAAAATTTGACTAAAAATGTTTTAGATTAGGCAAAACTTAAAATTATCGATCTTTAGAAATCACATAATTTCACGTTTCAGGGTCCCGAATTAAACTCCAAAATCGTACAATTTCGTCGCTAGATCAACATTCACCTCTTTGTTGCCGATATTGGAAAAATTATCGAAAATAGGACCTCTAGATCAGACCGTATCGGTCATATGCCGGAAGTTATATTTAAATTATAATGCCAGAAGATTATCTTTCGAATAAAGTAAGTTTTATAAAGTAAGTTTTATGTATATACATATGTAAATAACTTTAATTCAATTAATAATAGTGTATAAACTTTGTACTGCAAAAATTACTGCACATTTCTTTACATTCGATGTTTTTGAACAATAATAATTTATCACAGTTATTTATTAGCATCATTATTTCTTTGTCCTAACAGGTTTGCAGTTAACAGCACCAGAGAAGAAAACGTTTTAGAAAGGATTTACCATACTAGACAAGCTACTCTTAAAGCGACTTTTGACCAAGTGCTACACAAATAACTAGCTCCAACTGCTTTACGTAAATGTGCACTAGCGGGAAAAGAGTACTGGATTGGTGATTTGAAAAAAGTGAAATCTCTGTATTTCGTTGGAAGATACGAACTTATATGCAAAACGTATTATAAAAGTAATTCCAATCAATCGGTCCTTTTGAGGACCACAAACATCTTTGCAAAAAGAGATTTCTATTTTTGATTATAAAATTTTGTTCTAAATATTTTTCTAATGGATTGTTGTTAGCTTAAAAATTAAAAAAAAGTACTTTTATTTATAAAAAAAACAAAAGAAGTAAAATCTAACCAAATTGGAATTGTACAACTTTTATAACCATGTATAATCATATATATACGTATGTATAACTTTATTATACATACATAAATTACTTTACGCTATTTTAAGACTAATAGAAAATTGGAGTTGGGTTACTATCAAACGTAATCAGTGTACTCTGGCAAATCACTACTTATAGACTTAAGCTTTCAATGATGTTGCCAAAGAGGCGACTTTTAAAATTTCTCCAATTATAGTGTTTTAGACTTGTAATTGAGTTACTAGGTGAAACGTGTTAATACGAGCGTACGCTCTGCTAGAACAAAAGTATTCTTAACTCGCTGGATATGATATTATTAAAAAAACTGAAATTATACAAATTCAAGTTTTCTACATATAATAGATGTGAAGAAGCTCAAACTTATTTGGGTTACCGAACCTTGATATGGATAAAATTAAAGGAGAGTTAAAAAATCTTATAGCATACCATTGTTCAATGGAGAAACCCCTATAATCGCAAAAATGGTCCTACTCAATTCTCCAAATGTCCTGTGTACGAGCATGGGTCAGCAAATTGTTTTACAGCTGCAGTTTGCCTAGGTTGTGATAGATCTCATGATTACTCAAGCTGGCAACTGAATGAAATACAAACAGAAGGTCCAGTTATATACAAATGTTTCAATTATATTAAAGAACACCGTTCGAATGACCCGCATTGTCCATCAAAAAAATACCGCTCACCAAAGCAAATATGGTGTAAAAATATTGAGTATTATAAAACAAATATCGAGCTGTTTGAATCAAGAATCACCATACGTCCATTTACGCAAAAAAATGTAGTTCTAATCTACAAGAAATATTGACTTCTACGATAATACAAATTTTTGACATTAATTTCGAAACTATAGGTGCATTGGAAAAATGTAAAACGAAGTAACATAAACACAAGTTATCTGGAAACATGCTCAAGCATGCTATATACTTATGTTTTAAATAAAAAACCAACAGATATTTTCTTTACTAATGATAATTTTCTCAAATCGCATCATAAATTCAGAATTAAAAACTTTAAAGACAAGATAGAAAATGCATTGCAGTAGTGTACTATTCCACTATTAACTCAAAATTGAAAACACCACTTTTAGAAAATATTGCTATCAGTATTAATATTATGAACAGAAATTCATTGAAATTCATTCAGTTTGCATTCAACAACTTCAATACACAACATACCAGATGTATCAGCTTTATTTATATTTTCTCCGTAAACTTTCTTTCGTAAACTTTCTGATGTTGACGTAGTATGTACTAACTCACAAATTGAATCTCAAGCGCAGTTATTAAATTCGGGCCATGCACAGATGACTTGTTCAATTTATGGAACAATCTTCAAAAGAGCCACGCAATTTCACTTTATATCAAATGGCCAACTAAAAATAAAAAGCAAAATGTGTTGAAGATAAGAAACTGCAACTGCAATTGCAATTGTACCATGCAATTTTTGACATCAAAGCTTCAATTCCACATGAACGTATTGCGAAATTGCCAACAACAGTTGTAGACAATATTTCTATTAACTTTAAGACATCAGACTGTTTTGTATTTGGAGACTTTGATGCCCTGGTAATAGCCTACATAATCGCCAGATTAATTTTACCTATTGTATAGATGATCTCCATAAATTTTCACTCGTTACAGTCAATAGGCGGTTCCAACACAATTATCCAAGGTTGACACAGCTAACTTCATATTAACTCTTATTTAAATATTTCACAAATTGAATCCGGATAATGTACCGATAAGTTGTTCAATTTATAGATGAATCAGTGAAAGAACTACGCAAGTTCTTTTATATTAATAAGGCCACCTGTAAAGAAATAGCAAAATGTATTTTTTACATTATACATTCAAAATTATTAATTTAACAACAAAATTGTAAAAGAGAATACTGAAGTTTTCAAGTTTTAAATTTACAACCTTTTTCCCATATACTCGTATAATAATTTACAAAATAAGTAATTTATTCATCGGAATCATTTTCAATCTAAGCTATGTGAGCAATAGTGAAATTGCAATATGGATATGCTCTCCCCCGCAGTAATACATTTCAAATATTTTTTATTTTTGTTGGAATAAATGTTTTATGAGAATATCATAAAATGTTTATTTTTTAATAAAAATTTTTGTAATAAATATTTCGTGAGAATATCACGAAATATTTATTAAAAGGAATCAAGCACGAATAATAAAATTGCTTAATTTACAAAATAAATATAAAATTTTAAAAAGGAAAAACAACAAACACCGAATTTTAAAATATTTTATATTTTAGTTTTATTGGAGCCAAAGTGCCTGCGGTATATAAAAGCAAGTATTCATTATTATTATTATTTTAAATGTGAACCTTTTTATATCATGTAGTTTAGAATTGTATGGATGTCGTCCATAAAAGGAAAATCATTAACGCAAGCAACAGATGAAGAAATCGAAACTCTTGAGGTAATTAAGGAAGCAATTACTACACTTATTTTTCAAAATTCTTTATAACCTATTTTTCATACAATATGCAAGATTATCTTGTGAGCTTAACAAAAAAAAAGTAGAGGCACGAAAGAAATCATTACTCCAGAACTAGCAGCTGCTTAGGATGCTTGTATAATAAGCAATAGAAAAGCGGTACATATCATTATAGCGGTTGTTGAGGCGAATCAGAAGTTAAGCAAAATTTTGACAGTTCTGTTGTGCTTCTTTACGATGGTAAGATATTACCAGCTATTGCCAGCTTTAACAGAAAGGGAAAAAGTGAATAAGTTACCAATAATTATATCAACCCGCCACATTGAGAAGTTGCTTCAAGTTCCTGCTTTAGTAAGTGGAAGTAGAAAAAACAGACATTAGCTGTGTTTAATGATATCCAGAAATTTGTGCTTCAGGGCCACTTAAAAGGTATGGATTTTGACCCAAATAACAAAGTGTTATGTTAAACATTTAGTCAGTCGTGTTATAAATTTTACTCAATCTGTGCCCAAAGAAAAACTACCAAGAGATGATTACAAAGAATTACTAGAACTCACTTTCATATTTTTAGGACAGCTACCTGAGAAACGCTATTCTAAGACTATGGCGCTCTGAAAAATAAACGGGGATATATCAAAGATTGCTCTGAATAGATTACGAAATCATTTATAGTACCTTAGTTCCTTAGTTTTGATTCTAGAATACCACATTACACACTGTCAAAAATGATTCAAGCTTTGAAAAACGATAGTGGCGAAGAGTGTACAGAAAAGGCAACAATAAAAATATCAAGACATTTTAACTATTACACAAAGGAGTATTTGACCCAAAAAGCTGGCCAAAATTATTAAGCGTGTTTTTTGTTTTAAAAGTTTAACTTTTTGATAGTTTTAGCTTTAGCTTGATAAAAAAATGTAGTGGCAGATTATTATTATTATTGGATTAGTGTTATTTTTGAGAGATCAGTTTTCAAGAGATCACCAAATATAATGGCGCAAACTTGCGCAAACTTTTTTTCCTTTTTCTTGAATTAGAGATCTCATAGTTCTTTGTGGTATATAACAAAAAACTTTTCCTTGCTGCTGATGAAGTCTTTTAGGTAAAAAAATCAATGTAATACAATAATACAATGTAGTATAGATATCTTGAAGTCAAAAAAATTCTATAAAAACGCATGAAATTTTCTTTACTTTCTTGACAGTGCCCCGCAAATCTTAACTTACAATCTTTAAAATGCGCGATATGATGTAGAATTTTGTTCTCTATCGATCTGCGTAGTTACTTCTGCTGCCTTTTTGGCCAGCTTTTTGGGTCAAATAATCCTCTGTGCGTTATGAGAAATGGTATTGAGAATTTCAAAAGAAGAAAAACTGTTTTTTGAAAGATTTTAAATAAGTTTACCGGGCGTAACAACATTCTGCCAAAAGATCGTGTGGCTTTCAAAGCTGGAAAATTGCAGATTAATTAAATATTCCTGTTGTTGTACTGCAATAGTTAGTGTTATCACCTACATTATATACAATGTATATTTTAGAACCGTTCTGCTGCATTGTAAGCAGATTAACCTGGGATAATTATTAAAGCAAAAGTCTGAAATACAATCATTAAAAATTTTAATTTGGCTTTCCACATGCTATTAAGTTCTTCATCAAGTGGAAAATAAAAGTAAACCAAACGAAAGCCCAAGCAATAATTTTCCGTTAAAATAATTCGCCCAAAAGAATTTCATCTAGCAGGCTTGTCGTTGATGAAAGTGAAATTTCAAATCAAAATTATATAAATATCTCGGAATTGTTTTAGATAAAATATTGCCGTTTAGACATCATATTATGTTTACATAGAGGTTTATTTCCACTGCTTAACGCTTAAACTTAAAAATAAGATTCTACTCTATGGAATGTGTATACAAACAATAATGTCCTACGGGTGTTAGACAAGCGCAGCTTAATACATTTTAATCAAAGTAAAAATAAAAAATTATTTGTAATTTACCAAGTCGGTACTCAACAAAACTTTTGCATAGAAATGTTCAACAAGACATGCTTTCAACCGCAATAAGTAACATAACCGAAAGGATCTAAATTTCAACAAAATATTGTCAATCTATGTTATTGTAAGAAATTTTTAATTATCAAAATGAAGTGAATACAAGATTCAGAATTGCAAGTTTATATCTTATACTTGTCTTCCAAATGTTTATAATTTTATAAGCTATTGTTAGCTAAAAGATGTGATAATATTTTTCTAACAATTTTTATAAGTAAATTCTCAAGAATGTAAATATAAATATTTTTTATGTTTTAATTGTAAAGATGATAGAATAAATAAGATAACAATAAAAAAAACAACTTCCTAAACACAGTAAAAAGACACACAATTCCAGTTGTTTTGTGTTCAAATTTTTGCTCGTAGATTTTTGCTTTGTTTGATTTCAATTCGTTTAGATATTTATGTTAATTGAACAACATAATTATCCTATTGGGACCATTGTTGAGCTGTTAAATGTGATTAAGTGTATGAAAAAGTATGATTAGTTATTTTTCATTGTATGTTTGATATTTGCTCTCCCTATTTTCCTTTTTTTTTCTCTTACTTTCTCATTTTATTGAAGTTTGTACAATAAATTTTTGTATATCAATTTTTGCAACAATAAAAAGTTGAATTTACGAATAAAGTTTTTATTTATTGTTTAATGTTGTTAGAGTAATTTCTAATAATTTCTATACTTTTTAAAATGGTTTTTGTTAATGTCATGTATTCTCATTATAAATGGTCATAAGCAATATTACTTAAATAGGTTAAAAATATTTCAAAAACTCAGAATGAATTAAAAATGGTTTCAAAAAATATTTTCAAAAATTAATTGAGAAAAAGGTAGATCAAAATTCTACATCTACATTTGTAGGAGATTTGTGTTCACCTTTTCTAAATAATAAATTAAATGGGGTACTTAGCTTTCAAGATATATGCGATGAGGTTTCCTGGCAAGTGTGCCTATTTTAAATATCTCCTTCAACAATCCCTTGCAGGATAGTTATCATGAAACGTGTAATGCGTTATCTATTTCACAAAATGTTAGTTAAGCCATTAAAATTGAATCATCCTAAGAATTTGATATACTTTTAAAATTTATTATGAAAAATTAATTAAGTTTTATTTCAAGTACTAGTTGGAAATGGGCTATAATAAGCCTTTAAAAATAAAGAGCAAAAGAGTTAGCTTCCATAGACTAAAACCGAAATCGTCAAGCATATATAAGGACACATTCTAGAGAAGTATTTATTTCTCGTTTGTTGTGATTAAAAATAATTTAGTCTAACAATGGCTGAACAGACTAGAAATTTTATAGCTTAAATAAACGCGATAAGCACAATCTATCTGTCAAAAAATACTCATGCATATACAAAGTGTATAAAGCAACCGCTAAAAGTGCGAAGTCAATATTAAGCAATCGGAAAATCTAATTTTGACAGTGCAATAGGTGGTTGAGTTGGCCCCTCTTCTTTATTTTGTATTTATTAATTTTACTTCTATTCACTGGATTTTATAAAACAAAATGGCCTCACAACACAGACACACCTATTTAAGTTTGCCATTTTAGCAATGCAGCTGGTCACGTCACTAGATACGGTTGCATTTAACGAGCCTGTATTATTAGAATAATATTAATTACTTTAAAAAGATTTTAAAATCATCCTGGAATAAATAAAGTAAAAAAGTCGACTATAACATAATCTGCAAAGAAAATAAACGATGTGGTAGTTTTTACGTTTTAGCTTAATTCATTGCAAAAACTCGAGTGGCAAATAACAGATATTTAAATAGTAAATTAAAATTGTCAAATCATAGAATATTTGAACAGTATCACGGTTTTTACATTTATTTTTAAGGTCATGATTTACAATAAGATTCGGCCCAAATTTTAGTCCTTTTTTATCTGTGTAAATTTTATATACGAGTATTTTATGCAACTAATTAAACATCAACGAGCAGCTTGCAAGTCGAATTGAAGCTGAAAGGAACAACTTTAAAAACTGCAAACGATAAAAATATGTATTTTAAATATTGATGTTACATATTTATGTATGTGTGTGCTGAATTGCGTGTACCACATACATATGGTATATTCTTAATTTTTTGTTTCTTAATAAAAAACCTGAATGAAAATGATTGTAAAAGAGAAAAATTGTACAGGCCCAAGGGAACAAATTAAAATTCATATGCATATATATGTGTGTGTGTGGCTTTCAGGCATTATGCATCAGTCTTTTGTGACATACATAAATAATTTCTTGTACATAAATAAGAATATTGAACACACACAGAGAAATTTCATTAATTCATTGGCCGAAACAGTTTTTAAAAAATAATTAGTTTGCAAAATTCGTCAAGCTATTTTTAATCGCTTGCTTTATAAAGTGGCAATTTATTGTTATCTTAAATGAAAATGGTATTAATAAAAACCTATTTAAACAAGTCTTTTTTCTATGTGTAGATATGCCAAAGGCACATGATCATTTGTTTTTTATAAATACAGAAAGTAAACGATAAAGAAAAAAATAGAGTTAAATATTTTAATTGAACGAGGGCAATAAGTTAAATGACAAATTTTTATAGTTTTATATTCTCAGACATTAACAAATGCGTGAAAGAAATCAAGAAAACTTTTGCTTGAAAAATCCATCTTTAATTATTAACATAAACTAATTTAAAATAAAATATTTCTAAATAAAAATTAAATATTTATATCCAGTTGGTAAGAGCTTAGATTATATAATATTTACGTTGCCTGACATACAATGTACATAATTCAAGGTAGATAAATGCGAGGAATACTGATGGTTACTGTAGTGATACACAAATATCTGCATTACATTCTGATTATTCTAAGTTTTTCTGTTTCTTTTGAATGCGACAACAATGCTACAAAAACTTGTAAGTAATTTTTTTCCTAAAAAATTAAAAAAAAATATTTTGTATGCTGGAAAGCCAGCTTTTAAACAAATGCCATAAACTCATTTCTATACGACATACGAAAATTTTAAAGTCAATTCTGTTAATCGCTTAAAATATTTTACTTGGTGCATTTAAGAGCCGAACGAATAAAGTCGAAAATGTAGAATTTTTTAAAAATTGGTCTGTTAAATGGCTAGTGAAAGGGTCTAGAGTCTAGACTCTGCTCATAAAAAAAAAATCTGGAAGTCTGTTATAGTTATTTTTTATTTATGAGCCAACCGAATGAACACTGTGAAATCACAAGAAAACAAATTGTTTTGGTTGTTAAAGCTTTTTTATTGCATACCCTACAAAAATACATGCAGAGTTAAGCAGGTTACTTTTTTCAAATCTAAAAATATGTCAAATACGATGAAAAATTGTTGTGCAATGTAGATTTATATTTGATGTTTAAAAATTTTACAAAGTCGCATCAGTAAAAAACAAAACAGGTTTTAAATTCTAAAAAATATTACTAAAATTCGTTTAAATAGTTATCTAATTAAATTTAGATAGCAAAATAAGCATCTATCATTCAACCTCAATAACTTAAGTGCTCTACATGATGCTAGAATTTGTTTTAATATTTTTTTTGCATTGTTATTGCACTTATTAAGATAGTAAACAAGAATATTGTTGAAAGCAAAATTAATAAAAAATTATATAAAATATTTATAGGTTGAAACACAAAATGTAAATCCTTGACAACTTTAAGAAATTTGAAAATGCAAACATGTGGTTTTGAATTCTTATTTATTATGAAGTTTGAAGAATATTGAAAACAGTAATAAGAGTCTTAGGCACAGCAATAAACATTAAACAATGTGAATTTCAAAAGATTCTCCGGCAACAAATTATAAAAAGGTTGTAGGGGACATTGATTATGAAAATAAATTGCAGAGATTAACTACATTTGTGCATGGGTAATAATAATATTTTATTTTTTATTTTATTAACGGCAGCAAAATGACTTTACTTCACAAAAACAAAACAAGTAAATAAAGCAAAAAACAACGCTTAATAATTAATTTTCATAATAAAAATTAATTATTTAACAATTATTCATTTAAGATCAAGCAGAACTAAGCATATAATATATATTATTTAGCACTCAAAATTTCAAAAATATTTGGGTTTCACACATAATGTTTTGAATTTAATTAAAAGTTGACACAAATACGTATGTATTAGATAATATATGTATAATTAAGCATAAATTAAATGTACAGACGAGAAATTATTTTTAAATGAACCTAAAGGTTAGTTAAGAGCTGAAAATTACTTTTGTAGTATATGCTATGTAATACATGTGTACATAAAGGGCTTTCGTAAAAAGCGAAAAATAATAAAAAAATATTATTGGCTTTAAATATTTTTAAACTCTTCCAAAGCATTGTCCAAACTAATTTCAATGCGATTATGAAAAGACGGATATCGCTTAATCGATTCCTATATGCCTAAGGGTAAAAAAGTTTTATGTATAAAGTACAAACGGTATAACAAACTTACAAATATAAAAATTCAACGTGTGATAAAGGGAATAAAAAATAAAATTAAGCATAGGTCAATTAATGGTCAATCAAATACAAGCATTTTGCTACTAAATGCTTTATTATTGTTGTAGGTAGTTGACTTAACAAGGATTAAGTAGTACTAGTTTTCACCATTAGTTTACCAAAGATAATAAGAGCTTATATCTTTTATAGTTTATAATTCTCATTTAGTATAGCAAAATAGAACTATAAGGTAATGATTCCTAAATGTTAAGGAAAAATTCAAGTGGTGGCATACATTAGATAAGAATCTACATTCCTACAGGTTTTCCCAGTCAAATCTCTAAACTAAAAGTTTTTATCCCCAAAGTTCTATTTTGTAAGGATAATACTACCTAGACTCATATATATCCCTTTATTTATTTATTTTTTTTTTTTTATTTCTTTAGGAAAGGGATAGAGAAGAGATGAAACAGGTGGTGAAAGTAGAAGGATAGTCGGAAATTAACTGCCATATAAGACAGTATAGCGACCAGTGACTCTGCCTTCATCGCTCTGCACAGCGCCTGTCGGGGTAAAACAACCAAGATCTTCGTTGGGAATCGAACCCACAACCCCCATACCGACAAGCTATTACACTACCTACTACCCTACAGGGCCAGTAACAATATGCCATATTTAAATATATGTAAAGGGTGTTTTTTATTGAGGTCTAGAACTATAACTTTTTTAACTAGCGGTGATTTTGCCAGCTATCAAGTCATTTATGTTTAGTGCGTCTAGTCTGATGCCAGTTTGTGCGGCTTTATTTCGAAAATCATGTTTCTATTCGAAACGACCGATTTCATAAGCGAATTTTGTTTAGCGATGAAGCTCACTTTTGTTTGAATGGATATGTCAATAAACAAAACTGCATATTTGAAGTGATGATCATCCTCAAGTGGTTGTTGGGACACCGTTGCACCCAGAAAAACTAATTGTTTGGTTTGCTTTATGCTAAGGTTAAATAATTGTCACGATATTACTGATTTTTTCGTTCATCAATTGAACACCTATGATATATAGGAGCTGTGGTTTTAACAAAACGGCGCATCATGGCACACAATAATTTGTTGAAAGAAGGGTTTGGTAACCACATAGTTTCTCGTTTTGGATCCGTTAATTGCCTACCGAAACCATGTGATTTAACGCCGCTATTATCTGTAGGGATATGTGAACTTGCTAGTCTACGCCGATAAGCCGGAAACCACTTGGAGAACAACATTCGCCAAGTTATTGCCGATATACGGCAAAAAAAAATCATCAAAATTTGAACATCTAAATTGGATTACGTCCGAGCCAGCTATGGCGGTCTTATATTAAAAGTCATATTTTAATTATAATGCCACAAGATTATTTTTCGAGTAAAAAAGATTTCTTGCCAATTAAAAAATTCATCTTTGTTTTCATCAATTTCAAAATTCTATACCTTCATAAAAGACACCCTATATAAATTAATATTTCTGTTATAGAAATATATTAAAAAGAGCTGATGCTCTTTATTATTTGCTTCTTTACTAAAAACTAAACTTTACAAAAATATTTGTCTTAAATGTAACTTATTCTATGCACCGAAATTGTTGACTCAGCAGTTCCCACGAGCTGGAGTAGCAGGTGTACGTCATATCTATTTTGTTGCGAAATGATCATTTGTTGTTTTACTTATTTTTATTATTCTTCAATAAGTAATGTGTTAACTAAGCAAAAGTAGCAAGTGTACAGCATACCTATTTTGTTGCGAAATTATCATTTGTTGATTTACTTATTTCTACTCTTCTTTAATAAGTAATGTGTTAACTACTCCCCTCCTAGATTTCGAACGTCCTCGTTCGAAGGTTTTCGATTATTGAATAGTTGATTTAACCCTTCTTTGGCTTCGGGTGTTAATTTTCCTTTTCTTGTGATGAAAATAATTTTTCCAATAGCTATCATGGTAATTATCGCTAATATGGTGAAGGAAAAGCTGATACCATATTTTATTTTATCCTCTTTCTCCAACCTATTGATGTATTTAGTGTTATTGGTATTTAATTGGTGTAACATTTGTAACGATAGTATTTCTTCAACGGTATTGGATTTTGATAGTGGCTGAAGTATTGCCGGTAATGGTTATCTTTTCTTCGTTGCAATATTTTTTTCCTTGGATTTCGATTGTAGTGTTCCTAAAGTGTACCAAAAATGTCCCATTTAGTAGAGATATTTCGTTTCTAATTGTAATATCTCCGTTGAATCTGTTCAGGAATAGTATGCCGGGTGTAATTTCCTCTATTGTTGGAATGTGTTGGTTATTTATCTCGGTGCAGTTTGGTAAGCGACCCTTAAGTAGATTGCTAATGCAAGTATCATTGTTTAGCTCTATTATATTATTACTTAAGCATATCTCTAAATTGTTATAATTTTTACATTTATTTTTGATTCCATATATTTCCTTTTCACAATTAATTATTTCATTAAAATCTATTTTATTAATTCTTTTTTTTTGTTTCACGGCGCGTACCTCAATTATTTTACAAATATCATTCTTAACGGTTGGTAAACTTATGATATAGATAATTGATTTTCCATTAGATGCAATTTTTATTTCGGAAAATTCGAAAGCTTCGTCCAAATTAATGAATGGTAAATTTTCTCTGTTTACAATGTTTTTGGCTATTTCAATTTCTTCAGTAGATAAGATATAAGAATTTATTATATTAGCTTTTGCCCAATGAATGGCGTATGCTATGTTTACAATTTCGTCCTTAATTATTTCTAATTTAAATCTCAATTTTAAGATTAAATCATTCTTTCTATGGTCATCACTTTCCATAATTTTTACAATTTTGTTAGTTATATTTCCTATTTCATTAATTTTTTCAATTGTTAGCTTGTTTATTAACATTTGATTATTATTATTTTCCAAAACATTATTCAATTTATTTAAAACTATCTCATGGTCATTACGATCAGGGCTGCCCGCCAACCATTTCCATGCACTTCCTAAGAAATCTAAGGATCTTTTCCTTTTATAAACTTGCAAATTGCCTAGGTGGGCTTTAATCTGAGATATTAATAGGGTTATGAATGGGTAATGGATACTATTTTGCATTTCCGGTGCTTTCGCAAGGTGTTCCACGCTAATTACTATATTGGTATATGTCTCGAGGTCCATGTCGTGAATAATTTTAAAATTACCTATCTGTATTCTGGCAATTCCCTTTTCGACCGTGATTAATTGAGCATTCGAGTAGTCCAGAATTTGTATGTCTGCGTTGTTAAGCGCTACGAGTAGCCTGTAAGTAAATTAAATCCTGTTTTAATTACGTATTCTGCTTTTATGTATTGTCTGTCCTTTTTCAGTCAGAACTGTACTATTTCTATTTTCTAGAACAATTTCCTTCGAATAAGGCTTAGAAAGTTTTGTTCCTAGTCTTTTATTCCTCTTTACAAAAATTATTTGTCCTGGTACATATGATTTATATTCATGTCTGTTTTGATTATGATACTGGATATCTTTCTGTTGTTTTTTTGTTAGTTTTTCTAAATTGTCACGTCTAGTCCTTTCTATATCGTCTGGCGTAAAATCAACATTTCTGCCGAAAAATAGATCTACTGGTTTTTTTCCAGTAACTGAGTGAATGCTGTGATTATATTCAGAGACGGCTCCTTCTAATAATTCTTCAAAGTTCCTATGCCCTCTATCTTCTTTAATGCACCTCATTATCTCCACCAAGGTGGAGTGAAATCTTTCTATCTGACCGTTAGTTTGACTATTATATGGGGGCGTTGTAAAAATATCTATTCTCAGTTCGTCTTCTAACATGAACTTTATTGAAGCCGAGTTTAGGGATGGTTCGTTATCAATAATTATGAATTTTGGGACGCCAAAACTAAATATTAAATCTCTTAGCGGTCTCCTAATATCCTCGATTGATCTGCTTTTTAGTATCCTGGTTTGAGCGAATTTTGTAAATTTATCTAGGGCTGTCAAAACAACTTTACCTTCCGTTAGAAAGATGTCCATATGAACTGTATGACCTGGGAAGGTTGGCATTGGGGTTTCACCCAATTTTGGTCGATTAGGATGACGTTCATATTTGTTCTCTTTACATTGTAACGGTGAAAGTCGTACCTCGTTTTCACCTACATAAGATCACCACCTTATCAATACTTTTCTTAATTTGTGGAAATGGATTATTGTTATTATTATTCTTATTATTATTGTTATTCTTACTATTATTATTCTTATTATTATTATTATTCTTATTATTATTATTTGTTGCGAGTCACCCTCGCATAATTGATTAAGTTTATTTAAGTTTATTATACTAATTACATTATTATTGTTTTCTTTATTATATTAATTATTATTACTAGTCAGCAAGTTTATTTAAGTTTATTGTACTACTTATATTATTATTTATATTATTTATTATTGGTCAGCAAGTTCATTTAAATATATTGTACTACTTATATTATTATTGTTTATATTATTTATTATTGGTCAGCAAATTTAAGTTTTAGATTAAGTGTGAATTGTGAAGTACAACTGACCATAGTAGTTCGAACCCACAGCTCAATAGGAACTGTGAGACACTAGGTAGAAGTTAGGTTATAGGTAAATAAAGTAGCGGCCTGCGAATCCTACGGGACCCTCCAGGTTTGTTAGTAATTATAATTATATAACCTTGCCTTTTATTTCTAATCCTGCGAATCCTACGGGACCCTCCAGGGTTGCTAAATAGAAAGGTAGAATTCACATTTCATCAAGTTGGTATCCCAAAAAGGATACACCAACATATTCTTATTGTTATTCCTTATTATTTTTATTATTATTCATTCTTTAATGTAAGATTTATGAATTATTATATTTTAATTATTATATTATTTAAATTAACGGTCGGGAACGTAAGAGCGCCACCTGTGAGTCAGAGACAACAGGATCAACAAGACAGTCAGCTGTGAAGTAGATAAAAACTCACCGCTGATAGTTGTCATGCAGCCATGATAGATAATATATGTGTGTGTGAATGTGTGTAGCCACGCACATGTATATAAGGCGGAACATTTCATGAAACGAGGATCAATTGGCAGGAAGATCGCCTGCAGATAAGAAGTCTTTTGGACAGGAATTTAATATTCCGCAAAAACTTCTTATCAGCAGAAAGCAAGTAGATCACCTGTGGATGGGAAGTCTTTTGGACAGGAATTTAATATTCCGCAAAAACTTCTTGCCCACAGACAGCCCGCCTGCCGATAAGAGATCTGTTGGACAGGAATTTAATATTCCGCAATAATCTCTTATCGACAGTAAGGCTACAAGTGGTGGAAGTTTATCTTCTACCGGGGATTAGCTTGACCGTGCGACTGAGGCTGTGGAGGAATTTAATATTCCCGCAGTATCATTTCACCCGACCAAGAATTCCCCGCGATCACTGCTGCGAAGATAGTGCTTAGTTTACCGCCGCGGCCACCTGTGCCGCCGCCATCTATACCGCTGTCGCCTCTACCGCAGCCATCTGCACCGCAGCCATTGGTGCCGCTGCCGCCTCTACCGCAGCCATCCGTGCTGCTGCCGTCTCTACCGCAGCCATCCGTGCCGCTGCCGCCTCAACCGCAGCCATCCGTGCCACTGCCGTCTCTACCGCAGCCATCCGTGCTGCTGCCGTCTCTACCGCAAACATCCGTGCCGCTGCCGCCTCAACCGCAGCCATCTGCACCGCAGCCATCCGTGCCGCTGCCGTCTCTACCGCAGCCATTAATGCCGATGCCGCTTCTCGCGCAGCCATCCGTTCCGCTGCCGCCTTTACCGCAGCCTTTTGTACCTCTGCCGCCAGGACCACTACTATGTCCTGCAGTCAGTGTCGCCGCCGCCCGTACCGCTGCCGCCAGTACCAATACTAGGTCCTGCCGTTGCCGCCTGTACCTCTGCCGCCAGTACCTCTACTAGGTCCTGCCGCCAGTGCCGCCGCCGCCTGTACCGCTGCCTCCTGTACCGCCGCCTGTACCGCTGCCGCCAGGACCACTACTATGTCCTGCAGCCAGTGTCGCCGCCGCCTGTACCGCTGCAGCCTGTACCGCCGCCGCCTGTACCGCTGCCGTCAGTACCAATACTAGGTCCTGCCGCCAGTGCCGCCGCTGCCGTCTGTATGACTGCTGGTGTCCCTACCGCTGCCCATTGCCTCAGCGAGCTGACTCCCTATCCTTCGGCTACAATTCCCGACCGTCCACTACAACAAATCAGCTCGTAAAGATTAGCTAATAAATAAATGTGGTTTTAAGTTTTATAAAGTTATAAAACATTGCTTGTCATTCATTCTACGGTAATAAACTATTAAAATTTGCAACGACCCTGGCCGCCGCTGTCGCTATCCCAGCAACCAGCGGAAACGTGTCGTTACAACATGTTGCGCAGTTTGTTGTTAGAGTTTTAATTTTACTGAGCATGCCTGGTAAGTATGCTTTTTCCAATATTTGTGACTTATTTTCTGTAGCGTTTCTATGAGCTCGCAAATGAGTTTCTAAGATGATGTTTTCCTGTTCCTGATCATTTACAATGTCATCAACAATTTTTCGTGTAAAACGGCTTTTGTATTTGCCAAAGTGATGGGGATAAATATCCTGGATCATACCGAGTATCCTTTCTTCTGTGTGTATTCCGTTTATTACAGATGGGTTAAGATATCTCTTTAAGAGCGATATGAGTTTTTGTTCATCGTACGTTGGTTCGGTAATAATATGTCTGTGAATTGCGGGAAATATAATTTTAAATTGGTATGATGAAGTGTCAGCTTGTTGAAGGAATATTTGATTCTTAAAAACGTTTATCGGCACTTCAGCGCATGGTATAAGGTCATGTGGAGAAC
This sequence comes from Trichopoda pennipes, assembly GCA_030448955.1. Lineage (NCBI taxonomy): Eukaryota > Metazoa > Arthropoda > Insecta > Diptera > Tachinidae > Trichopoda > Trichopoda pennipes. The sequence continues at coordinate 1,800,866 of JASKUP010000026.1, read as the reverse complement.
TATCGTCACTATGGACTTTGGGTGTGAGAGTATTTATTTGTGGGGGTAATCTTGATAGCGCGTCTGCTACCACATTAGAATGTCCTGGTTTATACTTGAGTTCGTAATTATATTCCTCTAAAATCGATTTCCATCGCTTCATTTTGGAATTTGTATTCTTTGAACTCAGTGCGTAAGTGAGTGGTTGGTGATCGGTGTAAATTATGATCTTTTTAGAACCGTACAAGTAATTTCTGAGAGCGTTTAGTGACCATATAATGGCAAGCATCTCTTTCTCATTAGTCACATATCCTTCCTCTGTTTAATTGAGAGTTCTGGATATAAATGTAATTGGCTTACTGTCTTGTGACAAGACGGCACCGATTGCAAAATCAGATGCGTCCGTGGTGAGCTCAAAATTCTTTTCAAAATTTGGATGGGAAAGCGCAATGTCTCGTGATATCAAGATATTCTTTATTTTTTGAAATGAGTCCAGAGCCTCTTGGTTCAAGGTAATCAATTTATTTCTTGATGCATTTTTGGAAACATTACCGCATTCTCCTCTTAACATGCTAGTAAGTGGTTTTGCTATTTTAGCATAGTCTTTAATGAATCTACGATAGTAGCCAGCCATTCCAAGGAATGATCGGAGTTCTTTTAAGTTCCTTGGAGCCGGCATTTTTGCTATTGCATCTACTTTACGAGAGTTTGTCCTAATTCCCTCTGCTCCTACAACATATCCCAAAAATTCCACTTCATCTTTTAAAAATGTGCACTTGTCTATCTGTACTTTCATGTTAGCGCTTTCTAGCGTTTTGAATACCATTTCTAAATTGTGTAAATGTTCTTCTTCATCCCTACCGAAAAATATCACATCGTCGATATAAACATAGCATCTTTCACCAATATGTTGCCGTAGAATATCGTCCAGTGCCCTTTGAAAAGTTGCTGGCGCGTTTTTAAGTCCAAAAGGAAGACGTAGAAATTCGTATTTCCCATTGTTCACAGAGAATGCCGTTTTCTTTATGTCAGATTCGCGAAGGGGTATTTGGTGGAAACCACTTTTCAAGTCGATAACGGTGAATAATCTATTCTTACCGAGATTGGAAAGTACCTCATTAATTTCTGGAATAGGATACCTGTCTGGTATCGTCACCGAATTGAGCTTACGATAATCGATAACCACCCGGTATTTTTTTTCGCCAAAACTATCCGTTTTTTTGTCCACTATCCACACTGGCGAGTTATATGGGGACTTGGATTTCCATATAATTCCGTTGTCGAGAAGTTCTTCTATCTGTCGTTCAACCTCTCCTTTTAATGCCATCGGATACGGGTATGGTTTTGAGTAAACCGGGGTATCTGTCGTGGTACGTATTTTGCCCTTTACTAAGGTGGTAAATGTTAATTTCTCGTCTGGATCTGAGAATAAATTAGGATATTTTCCCATTATCTCATTCAATTCTAGTTGTAAGTCCTGCGCTAAATGTGGTACTTGTACTCTTATCTTCTAGTGGTATGTTCCATGTAAGGAAGAGAAGAAGGCGTTAATCTAAAAAATTAATGTTGTCAGTTTCTTCTAACATATTGTCCTCGCTGGACACGTTATTATTGGGTATAACTTCGTTGTTTTCCGAAAGATCTATCAATGGGTTAGGAGTATCACTATAATATTGGCCAGGATATTCTGTTCTTAAATGAAAATTGCGCTGTATCTTATTTGGAGGATGCGCCATTTGGCTTTGCATCGGACGCTTAAAACTTTGATGCGGATTATTTTGCCTAAACTGTGCAGAATCGTCTATCACCATCGGGATTGGTTTTGGAAAAGAAGTTGCAGTGTTATGTCCGAACCTTTGAAAGTCTTGTTGAGTTGGTTGGGGTCGACTGTGTCTAGCAAAATAATGGTTAAATGGTCCGGTTCGGTTGAATGAATTGTGCGATTGATTAGGATGGTTTGGATTCTGATAGCTAAATCGCGTATCAGGCGTTTGGTTTGCCCTATTCTGGTTAAACTGAAATTGTCCATTGTGCTGGTGTTTATGGGTTGCAGGGAAAATCCTATGCGGATTGGTGACTTCTGGGTAAAACGCTTGGGTGAAGCGCCGGTAAACAAGATGTTTAGTATTCTGTTTCGAACTGTTGGCGTGAATTGCCCTGTAGTTCATATTGCTTAGCTTCAAGCAAATTTGTAAAGCGTCTGGTAAGCTAACTGGTTCTCCTACGCTTAATAGGCTAGGCAGATTACCGTTCAAGCCCCTGACGAATGTGTCCAGGGCTTTGCTCCTGTATGCTGTCGTCATAGCTGCTAGAGCGTCTTCGGTCAATTCAAGGCAATCGATTTTATCAAGTATCAATGAAAGGTATTGATAAACTTCTTGGTAAAACTGTTGAATTGAGTTTCCGCGTTGTGTTAGGGTTGTCATTTGGTATTCTAAGGTACCTATGTCTCTTTTGTCGGAGTAGTGCATCATTAAGCATTTTCTTATTTTTTCCCAATTTAGGGGTGTTCTATACGATTCGAGTACTGCATCAGCCTCGCCTACGATTTTGTGTCTAATTACGTGTAAAATTGAAAAGTATTTAGCCGTATTCTTGTTCCGTCCGTACATTTGGAGTATCCGTTCTACGGACTTCCTCCAAGAGTTAAATTCTGCAGGTTTCCCTGAGAATTCCCTAAGAGATTTGACGACATCAGGAACACGGTCTGATGCGTCGACATCACTAAAGTCTATTTTTAATGGTTCTTCCCGCTCCTCTGCAGGATTTATAATATTAGAAACGGTTGTTGATATCAACTCCACCAATTCTTTCTTTTGACTGTTAGTAAAGGATGTTGTGGACGATGCGGCTAAGCTAAGCCTGGATAAGGTAGCGGATATCTGATCTTCATGACTCATGTTGAATTTATAAAAAACAAGTGTTTACTTTAATTTAAATTTTTTCCTGCCAATAACTTGGTCCTTTTCTTTTATTCTTTCGGATTTGGTTATTATAATTTTTATCAAGTTTTGCAATTTTTTTTTTAAACAAATTTTCTTTTAGTTTAAATATTTATTAAGAACTCTTTGATTATTATAATTTTTATCAGGTTTTGCAATTTTTCTTTAAACAAATTTTCTTTTAGTTTAGATATATATTAAGAACTCTTTTATTCTTTCAGATTTGATTATTATAATTTTTATCAAGTTTTGCAATTTTTTCTTTAAATAAATTTTCTTTTAGTTAAAATATTTATTAAGAACTCTTAATTCTACGAATCATTTGCATTCGTTTTTATTCTGTATATGTGATTTACTTTTCTCTTTTTTCCTCCTAAATTATTAACTTTTCTCTTGTTCTGAATATCCCTAATTTTTATGTATTTAGTTTCCTTTAAATGATATAAGTATTTCAAAAATAGCGTCTTAGTGTGTTAAGCCCTATTCTTCTTTACTTACAACAAACTTAAGATTACTGGCTGCATTTCTGCTTCCGCTGATTGATTTGTTCGGCCTTTAGGATTGTCCTTTTCCTGAAGTACTGGGGTCCCTCTTGGCTAGATGATTTCAACCTGCTTGTCCAAGTAATCCGTTGTCCAAAGATTTAAATTTTATCACTTAGTTCCATTAAGTTTTCTTATTATCTTCTTGATTCTTTGAGTATTGAGTCAATTCATTAATCTTATTCCTTTTTGATTTCTTTTAGTATTATTAGGAAAGATTTTTATTCGTAATTAATTTTTTTGACACTTGATTTGTTTTATTTTTATTTCAATCCTTGGGATACTTGATCTAATATTATTTTGTTATTACTATTATATTTCACTATTGTTTTAAGTCCATTAAAAAAGATTTTGATTATTTTTGTGTTATTCAGTTTAATTTAGTTCGAGATATTTTATTTAATATTAAATCGCTTGATTAATTTTATTTTACTAATTTTTTTTTTTAATGTCATTAGAAAAGATTTTTATGTTTAACTTAGGATACATTATTATCCTTTGTACACCTTACTTTACCTTTTCAGGTGTTGAGTTCTTTACACATGAATCCTTACTTTTGTTTTTCAGGATTTGTAAATTTCAAATGCGAGTCCTTACTTTTTATTTTCAGGTTTTTGTAATTTTCACATCCGATCCCTTACTTTTTATTTTCAGGTTTTTGTAATTTTCACATCCGAGTCCTTACTTTTTATTTTCAGGGTTTTGTAATTTTCACACGCGAATCCTTACTTTTTATTTTCAGGGGTTTTTTTTCGCGTGTCCCTGTTCGGGCGCCAATTAATATTTCTGTTATAGAAATATATTAAAAAAATAATTTTTTTACGAGCTGATGCTCTTTATTATTTGCTTTTTTACTAAAAACTAAACTTTACAAAAATATTTGTCTTAAATGTAACTTATTCTATGCACCGAAATTGTTGACTCAGCAGTTCCCACGACCTGGAGTAGCAGGTGTACGTCATATCTATTTTGTTGCGAAATGATCATTTGTTGTTTTACTTATTTTTATTATTCTTTAATAAGTAATGTGTTAACTAAGCAAAAGTAGCAAGTGTACAGCATACCTATTTTGTTGCGAAATTATCATTTGTTGATTTACTTATTTCTACTCTTCTTTAATAAGTAATGTGTTAACTTATATACATATGTAAAGAGATCGTGACACAAATGTTCTTCTTCTTCTAAGAATAATTGAAAAAAAAGCAAATTTCTTTTATTTTAGTTATAAGCAAGAGATTGAAATAGAGGCTTTAAATGTTGTTTCTCCCCATTTGTTGAAATGCAATTACATTTTTTATTAACATTTATTTTCTCAATTTATAATTGGAATAATATTTAACATTACAACACAACATTTTTGCGAATATTTCGTCTGAAAATGGAAAAGTTAAAGTTTGAGATCAGGGTCAAAACTTCACAAAGCGACAATAAAACCAGCATTATTGCGATAACATCAATTACGACTGAAAAAATTAAGTTTTTATTATACCGGAGGAATTCCAGAATATTTCGCACCATGGAAAGTTGAACGAAACTGCAGCATTTCAAAAAATAAAAACAGCTCTAACAAAAAGAGGTATCGTGAGGAAGGTTTGGATTTCTTTGAATAAAGAAAAAATGAAGATTCATAAAGATGACGACGGGAATATGCACTTTAATAACTATTTATTGCAAGAACAAATTAATGATAACAAAATGGATAGTATTGATGCCCCTCAAAATGTAATATCAGCGGATAGCCTACAACAAATTACAGACCAATTTAATATCACCAAAAATGAAGAAAACCTGAATAATATAAAAACTATTTCAGAGAAACTTGTTATCGGGAAATTTTCAGGAAAGAATGCAAATGTTTTACAGTGGATGGAAATTTTTGAAGCGAATGTTCAAGATTGAAAATAATTAAAAATTCATATAAGATTGAAATATTAAGATTATTTCTTGAAGGTTCTTGTATTGATTAGTACAGTTCAATGCTTATAAAATATACAATAGACTCTGCTTGGGAGCAATGGAAAAAAATTTCTGTGAAATAAAGGGTGGTGTCCGGTGAGGTATGCTATTGAATATATATATATAAACGGCTGTTTGCTTGATTATGCCCTTAAAAAATAGAGAATGCTATTAGAAATAAACAAGTCATTAGAAAAATCCATTTTGATTGACTTAATTGCCATAGGACTTCCAAACCATATATGGATAAAATAGACAGGAACACATTGAAAGAAATGGAAGCTCTTTTTAACGAAGTTAGAGCTTTAGAATACTTGGTAGTGAAGACAACTGGGAAGAAAGTATATCTTGAAAAAATGTAAAAGTTTTGGAACAAAAAAGAATTCATGTAAGATATGCCAACTAGACGGCAACGGTGATCGTTACCACCCGGAGGTGAACTGTTGATTCCGAAATAGGATTAAGTAAAAACTGTCAATAATTCAGAATTAGAAATAGAACTAAATGAAAAAAATCCAAAAAACTAATTAAACGATACTTTTGATGTTTCTGCAATTTATGGTTCGGGTTCGAATGTATCTTTATCAACGCCAAACTTTTAAAAACCAGACAGAACAAATCAAATTATGTTCAAATGAGCAATCTGAGGATGATTAATGGTGTAGGTAAGACAAATAGAACCGTAATATTAAAACTAAAAATTTATAACATTGAAAAAGCCATGGAAATCTTTGTTGTAGATAATATAAATTTTAAATATGACTTTTTAATAGGTCTAGATTGCATTAAAATATTTAAATTGATTCAAAATGAGGATCTTATATTGTGTTCGAACATACACAATTATTGAGATTATCGCAATAAATGCCATTATTGAGCAAAATCTCAATTAAGTTATTGCGCAATAAGTACGAAATTGTTTTAAATATTGAGTAAACCTTGATATGCAGCACTGTTAACAGGTGTGTTCAGTGAGAAAAAATTATCTACCACTTATCTACACTGACATATGCCATCAATGTAAAACAAAACATTAAAAATGGTATAATTGATTTTAACAAAATTGTTTATATTTTACATACCAATTTCCATAAATATCTTTGATTTGCATTTTTCTCCAATAATGCAAGAAGCACAAGCTATTGGTTTCTTAAACTCGGGAGAATTTGTAAATTTTTATTTTTTTTATTTTTAAGTACCGCCAACTTTGAATCAAAACACGATCGCACAAACCGTAAAAACTCAGCATTTTTATTATATAATAGTAACTGTTTTTTTATAAATGAATTTATTTCCATTTTTATAAAATACAATTTATGACTGCAATAAAAACAAAGTTGTTTTCCAGCTGTCAAATGTTTATTGAGTTAGCTAAATTTAGTATGTCTGAACACTAAAATAATATTGCCAATAAACCGAATATTGAGTCAATTAAAAATGTATGTCTGAACATGATGGTAGAAAAATATTGTTTTAAAAGGCCCTACAGATGTACGATTGCAGACAGAAAATAATTAGAAAATCAAGTAGCGAACTTATTGAAAAAAAATCGTATCGAAGAATCATAGATTTTAGGGATTTAAATAAAATTGTAGTCCCTCAATCGCAACCTTTTCCATTGATAGAAGATTTGATTGTTAAAACTAAAAACTGCAAATATTATTCGACTTTGGATATAAAAACTGCATTCGTAACACAAGAGGTTAATTTTTAATGGACTTGTCTTCTATTTGGACTGAAAACAGCTCCAGCAATATTTCAAAGAATATTAAGCAACATCATAAGAAAGCACAAATTGTCAGATTTTGCTGTTAATTATTTAGATGACATCCTGGTCTTTTCCAAAACGTTTACAGACCACTTACCACATCTGTCTAAGCTAGTACAGGCAATATTGACAGAAGGTCTCTACTTAGGTCATATTATCGAGAATAATTCAATATTTCAAATTTTCCAGCACCAGAAACCAGAAAAATTGTTCATCAATTCCTTGGAAAAATAAATTATCATCATAAGTTTATTCCAAATACTGCTGTTATTTTGGATCCTCTTCATAACCTACTGAGAAAAGATGTGAAATTTACCAGGTCAGAAGAATCTCAAAAATCATTTGACAAAATTAAGACATTACTTTTTTGTGGACCTATTTTGAAAATTTTTGATCCAGATATACCAATTCATATTTACACAGATGCAAGTATTAAAGGAATAGGAGCTGTGATGAAGCAACAAGACGAAAATGGAAATTTCAAACCAGTTGCATATTTTTCCAAAAAGTTGAACGAAGCCCAAAAGAAACATAAAGCAATTTATTTGAAATGTTTAGCAATTAAAGAAGCTACAAAATACTGGTAACATTTGCTCATTGGGAAAGAATTTTTAGTCCACACATACCAAATATGAACATTAAAGCTAGAACAGATGAAGAACTTGGCGATCTTACATACTATTTATTTCAATACAATTTTAAAATAAAATAAATAATCCAGGTAAAACTAATCAAGAAGCAGATTGCTTAAACAGGAATCCTGTTCTAGAATCATCCGAAAACGCAAAAGAAATATTGAAAGTTGTAAATTTATTAATTGTTCGAGATACAAAAAATGTTTAAAGTAAAAATAAATAAATAAGTAAATTAAAATATAAATATAATTAAAATATAAAAATAAAATCTTCTGCAAAACTGTAAAAGGAAAAGATAAAATTGTTTAAACAGAAAAGCTTAGCAAAATATTAATAAAAGATGTACATAATACCTACATATTGCCATATAGAAATGACTCAAAAGTTTAATTAAAATTTTGTATTTTAGTTATAAGCAAGATATTGAAATAGAGGCTTTAAATGTTGTTTCTCCACATTTGTTGAAATTTAATTACGTCTTTTAACATTTATGTTCTAAATTTATAATTTGAATAATAATTAACATTACATATATTTTTGCAGACATAAAATATATCTTTTTTCTCATAATTCTAACTTTGTTTCATATTTTTGGTATTTTTTGTGTTCATTCCCCAAGAAACATTTCTACCTTTGTTTTCTCGTAGCTTCACAATTAGTGACGACAACAATTCTCTCGTTTGAATTTCCAAGTGTTTAAAATTATGTAAACAATTTTTTTTTGTATATTTTAATGTAGTTAACGGCATTTATCTCTGAAAAAAATGCTACTCAATAGCTTACCAAAATAGTCAACTTAATTTAGATACATTTTTCTGTTTTTATCACATCAATTTGAATTATTTTGTCATTTAAAAGAAGTTCGATAACAATTTTCTGAATAAAATTTTATTTTTTTTTCTATATCCTCGTCAGTTTGACTGTTTTATTTTAAGTTCATTGAGTTGCTAATATTTAAAGTTCAGTTTATTTATTTCTGCTATTGTGGTGACTTTTGCAGAATCTTAGTTTTAACTTGTCAGTTTTACTTAAGTCATTGTACCGACTATGTTATAAAAGTAGTAAAATCTAACAGAGTGCAGCAAACGAAATTATGTCAATCGGTGATCCAAACAACAACAGCTGATTTTTATCTTACTAGTACGTTTACATGCATTTGAAAAAATTAAAAACTGAAAAAAAGAGTGCACAGATATTGTTGCAATTAATTAGATTTACTTAAAAACATAAGGAATTGGAAAACTTTAAAGCTCAAGATCTCATATTAGTTTGACAAAACTTATATAACCCTGGTACTATTGATCTTTTTACGGTGTAAAGGGCACTCCTTGAAGCTTTAAAGCCCAACTATATTGTGCATATACTGACTTAAGCCAACTTAAGCAACAGTACAAATACCTAATAATCATATGTGGCAAACTATAATGTACTTAACAAAACTTTTCATCAAACGTCATTTGCTTAACCACCGTACGAAACTAATCGCACATTCCGTACGGAAACAGCTGATTTTGCATTGTGTTATAGATACATTAGTAAACAAATTCCAATCAAGGACGAAAGCGAAAAAATATTTTATCTGAATTTAATAGAAAACGCACAAAGAAAACATTGCTTATATGACAAAAGAGACGCGTTTTATTACAAAGGCAATTCAAAGGACAAGCATGGAAAGAATTAGCAGAAAAATGCAGTAAAAGTGATAATAGCTTGGAGAATTCTAGTTGCGTTTTTCATTTTCATACTGGCATGACACAGATGGAAATTACTACGGGAACGTTTTTGCAAGGAAATTAAGAGAATGGAAGCTCATCAGGCAGTGGAATGGGCTAAAAGGGCTAAAGGGCTGAGAAAAGGGCACTACTGCAGCTCTCTCGCACCCCGCCGGTATAAGCATTTATATTGAATATATTTTACTTTTTTACAATGTGAATCTTTATTTTGTAGTACTCGCGATCACGTTTAAGAACTAGACTCAAACTTCGAGTTTAATAACTTAAGGGCCTTTAAACGTTTTTATTTCTTTTCCATTTATTTCACACACAATTTGTAAAAAAATTTTATTTTTTATGCGCAACCGTGTGCGCATTTTTTAGTACTTTTGGCCCCAATAAAACAAACAGCGAAACATGTGTAATTTTTCTTTCGTAATTTTATTAAAACTATTAAAAAAATGTATATTTGTAATTATTTTTTAACAAAAGTGCGAATAAAACAAATTTGCAACTGTGCCTAGTAATTTCTATATATATGTAAGTACATTAGAGCCAGCTAAGCTAAAGGTCTTCAATGATTTGGTAAAGAATTGGACAGACTTTTCGTTAAATTTTTTACATTAGTTTAAGCCAGCTTTTGCATTTTATAGTTAAACCTTTAGCGTTAATTTTGCATGTGCAAGCTTTTTACGACTATTTAATATCAAACAACACAATCATAACCCGAAAGCATAAATAAAAATTTGGGTAATTTTAAAAAACAGTATAGGATTTTAATGAGAAGCTATTGAATAACAAATATGCACTAACAACAACTGAAAATTGATGTGTGAAACAAACTTCTGAATTTCGCCTTAGAACCCAAAATACCCAAAAAAATATAAATAAACAATGTAAGCGAGATGTTACTGAATGAATTGAATATAGTAGACAAAATAAATAGAAGTAAAAGATTATGCTCTAAAGTTATACTACAAAATGTAGATTAAATCAAAGTAAAAATAAAAGTACAGAACAGAAAACCAGTTCTCTTTTAGAGACGGTTTTCAAGTCTAAACTAACTATATTAGTCTTGGAAAGTCATAGAACAGATGATATTTTTCGTTATGTGCAGGTGAAACAATTCCAATAATTATCTCTCTGAGTTCTTGTTTAAATAAATGGCTGCAGTTTAAAAAACACCTATCTTGCTATAAAGCCTCATTTGCCTTTTTTGTTGCCGTTCGAGTATTGTTAACTTGTTTGTTTACATAAGGTATTTCCCTATTTCCTTGCAAAGTCAGCCACTAAACAAAGTAAATTTTTTTATTGTCCTGTTGTTGTTTTTGTTATTCCATAGCGATTTCGTTGCAAAGTAGTTTACTCTTTCTTTCTTATTCAAAGAAGGTCTTTGTCTTGTTTTTCAATTTTTCTTCAAGTTTCGTTTGATCGAATTTACGCACCAAACAATAAAGAAACAATTAAAATATTTATTTTTTCGCATATCTGTACATGTTTCATATTACTGATATATAAAGGCAGAATTAATATTTTCAAATTACAAAATACATTTGAGAGTATTTAAAAATTCAGAACAGCTTCATAAAAGATCGCAACAACACCATCCTGAGTGTTTTTATTTTTCGTGTCCATTCCCATTCCTTGATTAACCATGAAATGAAGGCAATAAAGGAATAATGTCGCTTGAAATAATTTCCAAAAAAGTTATTTTTACTATTCCCAAAATATTGAAAACTTGCACGGAAGATGGCGCAATACAACATAGTTTTATTTTATCATTTAAAATGTAAATTTCTATTGAGTTTTAGAAGTTGTGCGTTAAAATTTAATCACACATCACTAAAAACAATTAAAAATGTTGTTTTAAATATTATTTTTTTTTACAGAAACAAAATCTTGAAAATAATAGAAAATCTTGAGAACAGGAAACTTTGTATCAAATTTCATTAACACACGACTTAGAAAAACTATGAATATTTTTTTCCTGAAAACATGTTCTTCTATATCACACAGCATCTGTTTTAAATAAACAAGATTTTAAATGAAACATGAGGTTTAAATTAAATTCAAAATTTTTTTTATTATTTTGGTATTATTGTAAAAAAGAAGGAATTGAAATCGTTCAAAAAATGGTATTTAGTTGTTTTCGTTTGCGAAAAGTGCATAAATATGCAGATCAGATTTTCGACAAAGTCACACTCGCACAAACACTAAACACACACTCAGTCAGTCACTTACTCACATAACAACAATGGCAACGTCAACCATTTACGTGTGACAAGGACGTGAATACCAAGCCAACAACAGCAAAAAAACTCTTTTTGATAACAAAAGCGAATTTCGTTTAGGTTTCTTTTCCTGCTGCAAACATTTTTGTATGAAAAAGTGAGTGGACAAGAATAAACTTACAAAAACAATATAACCATTTACAATGAAAAAAGAAGGCAGTAGAAATAAGAACAAACGAATAATATTTAATTGTATTTGCAAGTTTCCGCTTACATTATATTTTGAATATTAAAAATTTTTGATACTAGGAAACCATTTAAATAACAAGTGTATTGTTTGATGATATTGCCTCTGCTTTTTTCTTTTATTATTAATTAAAATACAAATTTATTTAAAGTTTAGCCTCTGCACAATAATGAAACTATTTAGACTCTTAGCCAATCAGAATCTTTATTATTTTTATAGACGGATAAAAAAATGAGAAATGCAAAAACAAGAATATAAAAATTGAAAAATAATATCGCTTTTTTTCGTTTTAAAAAAAGGTCAAAAAAGTACAGCCTTAGTTTTCGACGATAATAGCTAGACTTGCTTCGATCTCCAATAATTATATTTTTTTTCAAAACTTCTTAGCATTCAACTGAATAATTTTAATGCAGTTGCTGACAAAATTAAAATGTCTTGAACAAATCAATCCAGTTTGAGAGTCCTAGCCGGACTCTGACACGAGCATTCCAGCACTATGAATAGTCCGGTTATCATCAAATTTGTTACAAAAAATAGGTAGTTTATAAACACATTTTTTCTGAAAAAAATGTCTATCGCATTTTAATTGAGAATTGATATCATTGACTGTTTCATACAAAACTTTAAAATTAATTAAATTGGTCTTGTTTTGTTATTGATTTTAAACAATAATGAATTTGTTTTGTGGTCTTATTGAAATTAATTATTTTATTGGAACAGATTTATCAAGTATTGAGCGACTTCACATCAAATATTCATCTGGTTAATCGATAAAAACAATGAACCGAATTAAAGAATAACCTTGCTTTAAATTTACGCTTCAAATACATCACTGTCAATTTTACTTTGATTCAAATTCGTTCAATAAACAAATAAATATTTTTCATTTTTTTGTCTTATCTACATATATATATAAAAATTAAGCCTAGAATAGATGTCTGTTTGTTGCCAGTGTTTGACGAGATGCGCCGTCGGATTTCCACCAAATTTTCACAGTACCTTCGTAATGGTTGTTCGCTGGTTTGTATCTTTGATTCATACGTTTACGCACAATAGTACGTCCGCAGTGCGTGTTTGAAACAAGACAAATTTTTCAAAAAATCAAATTTTGTTTCCATCGCATCATAATTCGACTCAATGTTTTGTATCAAATGAAATGTGTGTTTTCGTTTGTGCGTTGCTGTGTGTGTGTGCTTGGACAGAATGCGACGGCAATACAAATCGAAATATGCTCATGTTAATTCCAAGTGGATGTGCGAACAAATAGAGAATTTTGTTTTCCACACTTTTTGCATTTTGTATGTGTGTGTGTGTGTAATTTGCGTGTTCAATTGCAAAATGATCCATCAGCCGAACGGTTTTCAAAGCAATTTTTAGATATTGGGAATGGCGCAATTCCAATTGACATTACTATAAAAATGATTACGCTTCCAAATAATTTTTCCCACTTCGCACAATCAAAACAAGAAATGTATTGCACAAAATTTTAGAAATCATGATTGGTTGGGGGAAAGAGCTATCTTAGCTGCGAAAAATGCAGATGTTTCGGATATCAATGTGACAATTTCCCAGGAATATTTTTACCTACAAATCGATTGACTCTGTTACCAATCAAGACAATATTGTAAATTATCCAGCTGAATTTTAAAATTCGCTTGAGTAACCTGGGCTGCCGCCCCACCGCTTACAAGTGAAAGTTGATGTACTAATTATTCTGCTTAGAAATATCTGCCAGCCACGACTTTGTAATGGGACACGTTTAGTAGTCAAAAAAGTAATGAAAATGTGATTGAAGCAAAAGTTTTAAAAGGAAAATATAAGGGCGAGGATGTCCAGATTTGCCGTTTCATTTTAAACGTCTTCAGTTCCCCATACGTGCTGCTTTTGCAATGATCCCTGTTTTTCGCACGGTCAATTGTATGTATCATGTTCACGTGTTAATAAACCAATTGCATTGCTTGTCTAATGTAAAAGCATCTTGTCGTAAATGTAAAAGCATTGCAATAGAATAAGACGTATTATATAAGCACACAAAAATATGGAATCGTGAAAAAGATAAAATTATTAAAAAAACATAACAACAAATAAAAAAGAAATTGTGTTCTTTCAGAATAATTTTCTTGAATGATTAAATTTTTTGGCGCACACAAAAAAGAACAAAAAAATATTTTATTTATTTGGTACTTGATAATCTTCTGTTAGACACTGTATAATGTCTTAATACTACACAAAAAGTTCCGACAATTGAGGAAAGGAAAATAAAAAAGACAGAGTACAAAACAGCAGCACCTTTGTTTATAAGAACAAAAATGAACGTGATATTGCAACACATTGTATATATATAAATATATATATATATATATATATATATATATACAAACACACTTTTCGGGAATAAATAAATGAAATGATTTAGCTCAACTTTAGATTTCGGAGGTATTAAAAAATTAACAAAAATACTATAAAATGTTACAAAATATTCTTCACATACAAAATTATGTTCCAAAAACTTATTCTTAACATATCTGATACTTTTTAGCGGTCATCTCTCGCAAAAACAAAATTAAAATTATGGATTAATTTCTCAAAAAAGGAATAAAAAAAAAGAAAATGCTTACAAATATACTTAAAAAAATACTTAAAACAACTTACAATCTAATAACTTATAACATAAAAACAATAGAAAAACAAGAAATAACAAAAATAAAAGTAATATTAAATTCATAGTAAACAAAAAAAAAAAAGAATGACCATACAATTAACATAAATAGAACTATTGAGCCTTACTACAGACGGTGTTCTGGATGCTAAGAGAACGTAGCCTTCTACGATAAAATAAAAGGATCTCGTAAAAATATCCAATACAATACAATTGTGCTAGATAAATTTTTATACGTTTTCATGCCTTGTTATTTAGTTGTCGAAGGGAGCACAATTTCAGCAATATTTCTCGAGACACACTGAACACAATAAAAACATGATGTACAGAAACCTTTTTCATTATTGAAAAAAAAAAAATAAATAATATAGTATGAATAATAATTAAATAATATTAAGTTTATACATTAAAATAATTAAATTTTTTCCAAAAATTTTAAATTTGTATTTAACATAAAAAACAATAATCAAATATAAAAAAATTAAACTTATATATGCAGACATTGTTATCAAATATTGTTGGCGCTTTTTAAAAACTGAGCGAAATATTTGGTTATTTACTTAACCATTAGAAACGCTTTCCTAACTCAGGCCATTTTAAGTAGACCTGTTGTCTTTGTACGAGCTGCGCATGTTATTCTTGAACTTCTCATTAAAGTTTAACTTAGGACGAATAATGTGCCCAATTTTTGCATAAGATTTGAAGTTACAATTTTTCGATGTTTTAATTTTACTCAGCTTCTTTCCTGTTCTTTAACATATCATTGCAATTGCTATTGCTATTTTTGTTTAATTAATTTAAAAAACTGCAAGATGAAAAGTTTTAACGTTTAAAAATTTCTTTGGCAATAAACTTGTTTTAACTATTTGTTGTTATTGTTATTACATATCTTCCTTAAGTAATTTAACTTTTCTTTGATTACACAAAAAAGAATGAGATAACAAAATGTTGACGTATATTCCTACGCACATAAATACTAGTTTAAACTTAACATTTTTAACTTTTTTCTATATAGTTTTAATAAGATTAAAATTTGTTTGGTACTTCTGGCGGTTAAAATTATTTATTTATTTTTTCATTTAATTCAATTTAATTTTTTGTACCTTCGCGGTTTTTGTGAAAATAAAAAGAAAAGTTTAATTTGAAATTTTATTTAAGCAAAATTGTTTTTTTTTCTATACTTTTGCACTAACTATACTGTTAGTGAATTAGTGGACGCCAGTGTATAGACTTATGGTAATAGGTAATACATACATCAGCAACATTTAAACGCTAATATATTTCCATAGTTTCTGTAAAACAACACGAAGAACATTAAAATGCAGAAACACGAAAAAACAAGTTAAATGTACAAGCATTTATGGCCACACTGTACTTTGTTCTCTGTTCCAATAAATGCCAGGTTCGACCATCAGTTTTAATGGAATGTGTTATGTGTTTCTGCATTAATGAAATTTGTGTAATAACACACAGGAGTTTAGTAATCAGCATAGTGTTTTTGGGAACCGCAAGCGCCGAATTTAATGTGTTGCTAAATAAATCTATTTACAGACTCATGCAATATTAATGATTGTTGATGTAGGCTTGTTGTGGGTGTCGGGTGCGTGCATTATAAACATTTCTTTGAAAACAGTGTTAAAATAAGGTTAAAGAAATTTTTGTGTTAATTTCCATTAAAAAGAAATAGGAAACAAAAACATTAATTATTTGTGTTTCTTTTCAAACCACTTTCGTTTCTTGACCTTCGATATGGTACTAGAGCTTCGTCACCTAATCCCGCTTCTTTTTCTGGACTAGTGATTTTCATTCGTCTACTGCTTTAGATAGAGACTCGATTGGCCGTAGTTCTCACATTATCGATATCCCATATCGTTTCAGCTGCTCTCTTACAGGCACAGGATTGCGTACAGTTATGCCCTACGGTTTTTTAAGATTTGAGGAATCCAACCATATAACATAACAGGCGTCAACTTGTTTGTTTGTTTGCTGATGACGTCTTGCTTCAGGTCTCTACAAATTTGCACGGTAATTATGCGACTACGCACGTTATTACTTTCGTTATTGGAGAGAGTTTAATAATTATATGTATAACTTAGTCTGACACATGTATTAGCACTTTTATAGAAACCCTATTTATTTACTTGTGTATGAAAACCCTATTTTATTGTTAATGCTTGTTAATTAAATACTTTGTTTGTTAAATATATTGTTTATCATAATATCATAAGAAGCTGATTACATTTTATGACAATTGTTTTTAGTTTTAGTTTAAAACTGAATAAAATAAAATGTAAAAATAAAACCTAATTTTATTAATTGGCAGTCGGTATGTGTATACAAAATGGAAAAATTTGTAAATAATAAATTAATCCTACGTCCCTACAAGACCCTCCAGGATTATAAAATATGATTTAATAAAAAAAATTTTAATAATTATATATTATAAATGCAAAAAAAAAAAAAACAAATAAATAGCGTCCGAAAATAAAACAGACGACTAATATCCAAAAGGATTAGAAGAAAAACCAATTAAACCCTAAAAGAAACAATATAAAGAAGCTGTTAAATATTGAAAATAAAACAACCTCGAAGTACAATATTTGTGTAAAAAAGTTTAATAAGAATAATTTTGGTTGCAACAAATTAATTGTGAGGGTGATATATAAACTGAAGAAACTAAAAATTATAATCAACAGATTATAATTTTTCTATTATAGAAAATATTCTGTAATAAAAAAATTGTCTGGGTCATGTAAGTGTGTGAAAAAAAAATAAAAAAAAAAACAATACAAAGTCTGAAAAAATTTTGATATACAAACTTTTTCAACGAAAAAAAAAATAATTAAAATGAAATGAAATAATATAAAAATTAGAATAATTTGGGAAAGTAAACCTTTTTACAACAAACAAGAAATACTGCACCGTAAGTAAAAACTGAATTTCATCTATAAAAAAATCATAAAAAATTGAACATATCGTTTTCAAAAAAAAGAAAAAAAAAAGAAAACGTAAGAAAATGATGATGAAAATGATTTTATAAAATCTAATATTAAAAAATAAAAAGACAAACTGAAATAAACAAATTTTAAGTAAAAACGATGAACTTAAAAATATTTTGCCTTAAATAAAACAATGACGGCCAAGTAAAATAATAGTGTGCACATACATACATCTGAAAAAAAAACTAAAAAAAAATAAAAAATTTTAATTAGAAAAATTAAATAGATATAATTCTAGTTTAATAATCTTGCGATTCCAGGTTATAATAACAAAAATTATAAAGACATAAATTTACATACATATAATGACAATGTGTATGACTTATTTGAAAAAAAAAAACAAATAAAAATATATATATAAATGTAAAGATTAGAAACAGAAACTTTGAAAAAAGAACATGTTTATTTAAGTAAATGTTACTAAATACTACATATCTAAGAAAGAACATATAATTTAAACTTAGAAAAAGAAGCACATTAAAACAACTTAAAAAAAAAATTTTAAAAAATTTATGAAAGAAGATAATAAAAGTAAAAACAAATACAAAAGTACTTAAAAATTATAAAGAAAAAGCGTTGAAGTCAAATCAAACCCATATCAAAAAGCTAATGAATTTGTGTTCGTTTTAAATGCTACAAACAAAACTACCGAATATTTTCTCAAATTTCTTTTTTTTTTGAAAGTACAATAATTCCGGTTAATAATGGAAAATATTTTTTTTTTTTTTTTATTTTCTGGAATTTTCAAATTGCATATGAATGGTTTCCAATGGCAATCCTTATGTAGAAATTATTGAAACTAAACAATGTTTTTTGTTGTTTTTGAAATGTTTTGTAGTATTTGTATGGAAGTGTCCTTGAGTCTTGCTGTCTACGCTATGTTGATTTTATGAAAAATTCTCATAAAATCAGTTTGGCTTTGGATATAAGACTCGTAGGTTTTTTCAATACAATATTGGGGTAAAATTCATAGATAAAAATAGATGTCTTAGAATTGAGTTATAAAATTTGCACTTAACATTTTCTGTTAACCGCTTTATTGAAAAGAGCGGATATAGAGTGGCATCGTAAAAAACAAAGAGAAAAAGCAAGCAGCTATACATACAATACGTACCCACCCCTAAACAAAAATATATTTGACAGGCAAAAAAAAATATTTGCTGGCAAACTTTAAAAATTTGTAAAACTTTAAAATTGTTAATATTAAATGGGTAAGTAAATTAGATTAAATTATTTGAAGACAAACGGGAGCATTGGTTGTAGGAAAACAATCAGAACTCAAAACAAATTGGTAAGTATTAGCTGCAATTGAAATGTTCATTAGTTTGTTAATAACAAAATTTGCTTTTTGTTTAAGGGCACTTACCTACATAGATGTGGAATTGCTAGCCTGGCTGGTGGAATGATCCAAATTGTACTCTGAACGGTAAGTGTTTCTAAAAATAGAAAGTGAATTACATTCCTATAAAAGGAAAATCTTTTTCTGTTCCCAGGTTTTAGGATAACTAACACTAATGAAACTGGGCGCAAGTTTTCGCTGGAAAAAATATATCCAGCACTTATCAAAGAACAGCTCTTTTAAGAGCTATAAAAAAACTTTAAAAATGGGATAAATTAAAACTTTTAAAAGCCCTTTTGAGGGCTATAAAATAACTAAAAGTGTGATAAGTAGAAAATTCACACATTGGTGTTTGGCCTGTGTAAAATTGGCAGAACCGGAGTTCTTAGCTTTGCGTGAAAATAAAAAGTAAGTTACTTTTGTACTGATGCAATGATGAAAATCAGCAGAATTGGACACATATTGATGAGTATTATCTAAAAAATAGAACAGGAACTTTATGGAGTCTATATATTAAAATATTCCTGTAACTTTCAATGCAGAGGCAGAATATTATGTGAAAAAATATGCAGTCAATATAACAAGGAAAATGATTTTTTATATTTTATCTTCTTTTTTATATGTTCCGTAGCACTTAAAATAGTTTTGTAAAAGATGATTTTTTTCAGCCTTGTCTAGTGTAGATCCATTATGTTTTCCTATGAACAGCATCACTTCTTGTGGGATGTGGTTCTTCACCACGCATGACGGCCTTGAATAAAGAGAGGCTAACTACACTTACATCTGAATTGTAAAAATGTTAACACTTTTTAAAAATATTCAATATAATTCCACCAAACAAGCAAAATTTAATTTTTCAAATCAATGTTTTCTACTTTTTATTTCTAATCATTAATTAAAAAACAAATAAAATAATTTAGTTGCAAATTTTATAAAACTATATGTATTTCATTAAAGGAACAAAAAGTCTTAAATTTATAATTACAAATAAAGTCGGTACGGAATTTTTTTACCATAGATATATAACATATAGCGAAATTTTTTAATATTTGAAAAATTGTTTATGATTTGGAACGATTATCTGCCACTGCTGTTGAATTGCCTTGCTGAGTTTGTTTGCTACTTTTGTAGGCAATTTCTAAAGTATGTTCACTTGCATATTACACTCTATACTTCGGGCCAAATTCTCCATGTCACCCAATACTTTGGGAGCACTACTAAATTTATCGATTACTTGCAACCATTGTTGAGTTTGTTTTGCAAAATTAGTAGCTCCTACATGCAATTGTTTCGCTTTAGCATCTAAACGCTTCTGGTTTATATATGCCTGCGCCACTAAAGCTTTAGTTAGCTTATTGAACGCTTCTTTGCGTTTGACTTCTGCGCTTGGAAAATAAAAGATGAGCCAAAAAATTATTGACCAAAACAAAACAGTCAAATATTTTTAATTATTTAATATACTGGCGACTCCTAAAAAACAAGATAAAATGTAAATAATTCAAGTTTGTTGCTTAGGAAGAAAAAAGCACATTCTGCATAGCGATCACGATACCAATTGGACATTATTTAAATGACAAATGGAACTGAACACGATAATACACTTGCTTTTTTATATGCGAAAGTTCGTCATCAACACAAAATACATAAAAACACTTACCTTGTCGGATTCTTTGGGAACTGGTGGAAATTCCTTACGTCTGTGCAGTTCACTACACTTGCGGCTCCTGAAAAATAAGATAAAATGTTTTATTAAGCAAGTCAAAAAATGCAAATTTTAAAATCTTCACAATTGTTTTCTGCTTCTCACAATGATCACAAACCAATTGGACATTATTTAATTGCTAAATGGAACCACACACGGAAATACACTTGTTTTTTTATAAACACAACACATAATACATAAAAAAACTTCAAAAAAATCTTACCGTGTTAGATTCTTCGGGAACCGGAGGAGTTTCCTTACGTCTGGACAGTTCATTATATATTGGCGGCTCCTATAAATAAGATAAAATGTTTTATTGAGTACTTTAAACTTGTTCCTTAGGAAGAAAAATTTTTCCTTAGGAAAAAAATACTCACATTTATAACGTTCTTCATATATCCTTTGCTATTTTATAACACCTCTGCATGCGGATTCACTTGCTGTTTTGACCAGCAAATTGGCGCAAAAATTAGAAAATTATGGCTACAACACAACATTTTCTAAAAATTTGCGCCAACTTGCATAAAATTATAAAATAAAAATGTAAACAAATAAAATTCATTAACTCCTTTATATAAAAGAGACATGCATGCAAATTAAATAGCATGCTGTCTTGTAAAAACAAAGCGGTTCCCTGTGGCGGGCCACTTGCCGAGATTTTTTCCTCGTGTCCTATCTAATTAATTATCTATGGTAAAATTCACTGATGAGCTATATGAGCAATAGGGAAATTGCAATATGGATATGCTCTCCCCCATTACAATACATTTCAAATTTATTTTTTATTTTTAATTTTTGTTTGGATAAATGTTTTATGAGAATATCATAAAATGTTTATTTTTAATAAAAATTTTTGTAATAAATATTTTATGAGAATATTATGAAATATTTATTTAAAGGAATCAAGCACGAAATAAAATTGCGCTTATATTGAAAAAGATTTCGAATAATTATAAATTACTTATAATTATGTTTATTATAATATTAAATGAAGTGGTTATTTTTATATAAAAATAATTGTTAATAGATTAAGTAATTATTTAAATTACTTTTTCTTCACATTTTTAAATTATATAAATTATATTTTGTTATATCTCGTTAATAAATCAGTTTTTTCTTTCTCTTAATTATAAATTTTTATAAAATAATTATTGAATATTCAAAAATTGCACATACTCTAGACCCTGTTAAATTTTTGTCACGATTACCAGAATTTTTTGGGGAGAGTAAAGGTTTATATACCACTTGTTGATAAAATAAACCCCTTCTTACAGTATGATGAACCTTCCCAACTTTTATTTCTCAATTTGATTAAAAGTACAATTAAAGGTAAAGCCAAAGAGGCAACTGAAATTAATTTTCATCTGCGATCGTGGTCGGAGATTAAAACAGTTGTGGTAAATTATTTTGGGGAGAATCGAAGTGTAGAAGACCATCTTTATAGTTGTTCATAAAGTTCGTTCAGCGATTTTTAGAACGAAATTAAGTAATAAGTTAGCTTCAGATTTCGGAGTAGATGTAAATAGTGAGCAAATCGCTAAGAATAATTTGAGAACTTCTTTGGATACTTTTAAACATAAAATTCCCGAACCAATGAAAACCATATTAGCATGTAGAAATCCTGATACTCTTGAGGGTGCAATGAATATCCGTTTTGCATCGGGATATGCTAACTATGGAAGTAATGGAAGGAATTATTTAAGTACAAATAAGAATTATTGGAATATATTGCAATATAATAGAGGCAGTCATAGCAACAGACACCACAAGTCAAACAGATATAACAATAAGCCGTTCATTGTAGGTAATCAGTTTAATTCTAATAAATCTTGTAGTAACAATAAGTATCAACAGAATAATAACCATAATTCAAATTATAATCGTAATGGGAAAAATTACATTTCTAATCCAAATTATATTAGTATAGCTATAATTTCAGCTATAATTTTAATCCAAAGCCTTTTCCAAAACAACAATATTAACATCCTGAACCAATGGATGTTAATATTGTTACGAATATGTCTTGCTTAAGATTTAAAATAAAACAATTAAGCAATAAAACTACTGGTTACACACTGCGTAGAAGTTTATACACACACACACACAACTACAATTTGATATGCTGTTTACTAACTGTCTGGTATGCTGCTTATCATTTAAACGCTCAAGACAAAAACTAATTTTACAACAACAAATATACAGTTGTTTATCATCTGCGTAGTTTTCTAAGAAACCCTTTTTTACAAAAGCCACAACAAATGTATTGAAATAAATCCTAAGCAGAAACCCAGCGCTTTTACTGGGTGGGCTGTCCACAATCTGTAGCCGAATGGATAGCTAATTGCGAGCAGTGCATTGCGGCCAAGGGTCCAACAAGGAAAAGTCGTGGCAAACTACAACAGTACAACGCAGGCGCCCCTTTTGAGCGGATAGCAATGGATATCGCAGGCCCATTCCATGTCAGTAATGCTGGAAATCGGTATCCGAACCAAGAGTCCAAAACGGTTGTAGATGAATTTGTGAACAATTGGGTGTGTCGATACGGTGTTCCAACAGAACTTCACTCCGATCAGGGGCGAAATTTTGAGTCGGCCATATTCAAGGAAATGTGCGATATTTATGGAATCAAAAAGACGAGAACGACACCACTGCATTCACAGTCAGATGGTATGGTAGAAAGATTCAACCGCACCCTGAAAGAATATCTCAGAAAAGTAGTCAGTACACACCAAAAGGATTGGGACGAGCATGTACTAAAGTTTCTTCTAGCATACCGATCAGCTATCCACGATTCAACATCATGTAGTCCAGCAAAAGTCGTGTTTGGGAGAGAATTAAAACTACCAGCCGACTTAGAATTTGGCGTTAAACCGATTCCTGCATACGACGATAATGGAAATGTTCCTCAGATACAAGAAGACCTGCACGAGCTTCATGAGTTTGTCCGCAATCGCATCAAAATGTCCAGCGACAAAATGAAAGCCAGATATGATCGAGCAGCAAATACGGAAGGATTTACAGAAGGGCAACTGGTTCTACTATATAACCCACAACGGAAAAAAGGACTGTCTCCCAAACTGCAAACCCACTGGGAAGGACCATACAAGGTGATCAAGAAGTTGAACGACGTCATTTATCGGATACAGAAATATCAAAGTCCGAGGTCTAAGATGAAGGTGGTCCACTTGGAGCGCCTGGCCAAGTATGGCCGAGGGAATATTGAGCCTATTCGGGACGAAAAGGCTTAAGCGGGCGGCAGTGTTACGAATATGTCTTGCTTAAGTTTAAAATAAAACAATTAGGCAATAATGAAAACTACTGGTTACAAACTGCGTAGAAGTATATACACACACACAACTACAATTTGATAGGCTGTTTACTAACTGCCTGGCATGCTGCTTATCATTTAAACGCGCAAGACAAAAACTAATTTTACAACAACAAATATACAGTTGTTTATCACCTGCGTAGTTTTTTAAGAAACCCTTTTTTACAAAAGCCACAACAAATGTATTGAAATAAATCCTAAGCAGAAACCTTATCAGCATAAAAACAACTATACACACAGACAAGCAGGCGCCTATAAAATGAATAAACAACCTACAACAAAAAAATACACACAAAGAGAGTAGAAGATTCTTAAATCTTCTAGATTCTAATTGGACAAGTATAAATAGGGGAAGCGTCTGAGTGGATAATCAATCAGTGTAAATTAAACCTCAGCGAGTTGAGACGTGCATTTTTAAGTAAATTGTTTTGTGTCAACTCTGTGTAGTTAAAGTAAATAAAATTGTTATAAATTTAAAAACTCTAAAAACTGGTGTTAATTCTTTTGCAATATAGAACTCACAACAAAGCGTTTATAAAAGGTATAAACGTAACAATATGATTCAAAATTGTAATACTGTAAGTAATTTACGGAATATACCAGTTTCTCAAAATGTGATACAAAATAATTCTTCTTCTGAACTGTTAAATCAAAATTGTTACTTTCCTAATCAATTTTGAAACTTGATTCATTCAGTTGAAAATATAGCAACAGAAAATTTTCATTTTCCAGCCTCGCCGCAGAATTACAGTGTTAAATAATAAAAGGAAATCTTAAATTTATAGTGAAAACTGGTGCGACTCATTCACTTTTAAATCCGGGTTCATGTAATTCTAAGTGCAGAATTAGCAGCAAAAGTAATCTTGATAGCCGTTCAGAATCAGGTAATTTCGGACACAATTTATCAAGTACCCATGTTTTCAGAGTTGCGTGATACAAATGAGAAAATAAGACTAATAGAACGCAGGTTTCATAATTATTATGATGGAATCATTGCAAATAATATGTTACGAACATAAAAAGCTGTGATAGATTATAATAGTCGTGAACTGAGGATAAATAATAAAATTGCGCCTTTATTATTTCTAAAATTACGAAAATTTGAGTTAATTACTATTATCGAATGTGGATTGGTCGGAATCATTTTGGCAAAATAATTTTTAGTGTATAACGCAGAAAATTTTAAAATGGAAGTTGAAACTATTGCTAAATGTCCAGATATAATGTGTATTAGCGAAAAAAATGCTCGGACGGTTACCTCCAAAAATTAACATTTGGTTAGTGATGTTTTACTGCAAGAATATAATTGTGATATATTCTTATTCGATAAAATTAAAATGGATCATTTAAATACAGATGGAAATAATCTTAAGCTTACTTTGAAAGATTATTTTGATTTGTTTTATAAAACAAATTATAATCTTTCTTTTACTAACGCTATCAAACACAGAAGATGATATTCCCGTTTTCTCAAAAACATACAGGTATCCATATATACATAAAGATGAAGTGAGAAGGCAAGTTCAGGGAATGCTTAATAGTAAGATAATTAGACCGTCAAACTCGCCGTATTCTGCTCCTTTATAGATCGTACCGAAAAAGAAAGATGCTAGCCGGTCAAAAAAATGGAGAGGCAGTAGACGATCGTTTTCCTATTCCAAATATAGAGGCAATTTTAGAAAAACTTGGTACTATTTTGAATTTAGTGAAAGGGTTTTACCAGGTTGAAATAGACAAAAGGGATGTTCGTAAGACGGCATTCTTAGTTGAAGGTGGTCGCTATGAGCTTCTTAGAATGCCTTTTGGCCTCAAAACAGCATTAGTTACTTTTCAAAGGCTTATGAATAACATTTTAGGTGAATTAGTGAACAAAATTTGTTTAGTATATATGGATGACGTAATTATCTATTCGACTTTTCTTCGGGAGCATATAAATTGACTTCGGCTCGTATTTAATAAATTAAGAAATGCAAATTTGAAAATATTAATAGATAAATGCAACTTTTTAAAAAGGAAAACAGAATTTTAAGGTCATAAGTGAGTATCAAACCTAATTCAAAAAAAGTCCAATGTGTAGTGGATTATCCTTTATCAAGGGCACAAAAACAAAATAAGCAATGTGGCTAGGTGGATATTACAGCAAATTTATAAAAGATTTTTCGAAGATTGCAAGGCCGATAACGAAATATCGCAAAAAAGAAGCTAAAATAGATGTAAATGATCGCGACTACATAGATAGTTTCAAAACGTTAAAAAGCTTCTTATCAATGATCCAATTTTAGTTTATCCCAATTTTAATAAAAAGTTTGTTTTAATTACTAATGCGAGCAACTTTGCCTTCGGAGCCGTGCTGTCGCTGGACGACCATCACATTTCCTGTGCAAGCAGGACGCTAAACCAAATAAAATTAACTATAGTATAGTGGAAAAGGAACTTTTGGCAGTAGTTTGGGCTGTTACGTATTTTAGCCCATATTTATTTGGGAGAAAGTTTGTTATACAAATAGACCATCGGCCTCCACAGTGGCTTTTTTCAAAAATTCAAAATTAGTTCGATGGAGATTTAAATTATAAGAGTTTGATTATGAAATTTCAAATAAACGTGACATAAAAAATGGGAATGCAGATGCATTGTTCCGTATTGAACCCGAGATAAATTTGATTCACCAACCTCGAACAGGAATTATATCGGAAAACAGTTCTTAAATTAATGTTTATAAAAATCAGTTTATCATAGAAAAGTCAGATTCTGCATCTCTTAAAGTAACAATTCAATCGATATTTAAAAATTCTATGAAAATAATAGCGGCGAATCTAATATTGTAAATATTATAAAGACTCATTTTCATCCAACAAAAGTGAATGCAATTTTAATGAAAGATAACTTAATGTATGATGTTTTTCAGTAGTTAATTATTAATCACTAGGTCATTATTTAATAAAAAATTTTTAAAAACTTCATTTTTTATTATTTTTTCAATATTTCGCCAAACCATTGGTTGGCATCATCAGGATAAACAAAAAAGAAGAATTTATAAATAATTAATCAAAATGGAAAATATTTTTTTGATTAACAAATTCAAAAATAACCAAAAACTTTTTTTGTTTTTTTGAATTTGTTAATCAAAAAAAATTTTTCAATTTTGATTAAATTTTTGTATATTCTTCTGTTTTGTTTATCCTGATGATGTCAACCAACGCACATAGAGGTATTTCAACGATCTGGGCGGCCAAAATTATTTTTGTGCTTAAATGTACATATCTTGTCGAGTACAACAAGACTATGTCGTTGAAATTTGCGAAACCCTCTAAAATCTTGAGTTATGGGTAAAAAACCGGGTTTCCTGCCCTTTTGCACATATAAGCTAGTAACTTTGTTGAATATCAACCGATTTAGAATTTCTCAGTGGATTTAGAAAGAAGAAACTAAGCCATTTGGAAGATATGAAAATGATACTTAAGTAATATTGAGACATCTGTGTGTATTCCTCCAGCAAACTAAGTTTTGCAAAAAAATTGGGTATTTTTCAAGCTTGGAGATGTTTTTACACATTTTTTCATTTAGGAACCGTATAATTTAAGACTGTAATATAAAAGTATGTTTATTTATGAGTAAAATGCAACTTTGGTTTAAAACATCCGTTAAAAATTGACTGAGTTAATGAACTTTTAATAAAACCAAAATGCTGGAATAAATACGTACTCAAAAGTAATGAATAAAAAAAAGAAATGGTATGTAAATGATGAGAATATATAATGAACATGTTTTATTGAAAACAAAATAACAAAAACAACATAAAAGATTAAGAAAACATTTAATTGAATATTGCATCGCTCTCTGAAGAATAATCATTTGTATATGGCTCGTCAGATATGAACATTGATATTGCTTCTGGCAAGAACGGGTTAGTATTTCTATTCTTTATTGCTCTCATACAGCTTAACAAAGGGTCCGAACTAAGTAGAAGGCCCCGAAGACTGCCCGAAAGATTTCTGAGGTCGGCCAGGTTGATTTTGAGACGATTCACAGGAATTTCAATGGTCCCTTGAAGCCATAAGTCATTGTACTTCAAAAAGGTTTCCTCTTTGCTCTGAGATTTTATCCATCCTTCTTTAAATTGGCTTTTAAAGTGAGCAAAGTTACGCTTCAAGCTAGCTAATTGCTCTTTATTATATGCGAACAGTTGATTCTTTAAACATTTTAGCTTACCATCAATAGAAGGCACACCTGAACTGTTCATGTTGTCGAAAAGAGTTTTACGCTTCACCATCTTGTCTTCCGAAACAATGATAAATAATTTCTTTTTTTCTTTAATGAAAACAATATGCACACGAACTCGACATAGACAACAACGATTTCTTTTTATTTTCAAAGTTAATTTTATTAATTGCTAAAACTCAACTGACAGAAAAAAAAGCTTTTGAGATCCAAAATGTTTAAGGTGTCAAAAAAGTGCTTATCCGGGACTATCCGGGAAAAATTGTTTTCTACTTTAATAAAGGAAAGATTGAATAATGCTAAACAAAAAAAATTATTCCTTGATCTACCTTGATAACATATCAAAAAGCATCTTGAAAAAGAAATTCAACGAAAATTTACTACAAAAATAACCTTACTTTCAATCAATAAAAAAATCAGCATTGATATGACTAATTATATGTTGTAAAATGATTTTTCATAAGTCCATTATCTGAAGTACTAGGATCCATAATTTTTTCCTTGTGCGATTAACTTGTTTTGCTAATATTTACGATGAAAACCGGTTGTTTTGTAAGGGAACCCAGTTCTATTATGAGAACTCTGTGAAACACTCAACTTTCGACTGCTCGTACGTGCGCGTGATGCGCGGAAAAAAAATTTTGGTTGTTGTCTCATGTTCTTTGGAATGTCTTCTAACGCAGTGACTATTTTTTTTCAATATTATTCCTACTTTGACTTTTGGGGTTTTGGCCGCCCAGATCGTTGAAATACCTCTATGTGCAACGGTTTGGTGAAATATTGAAAAAATAATTTTAATGTATCGTGTTTGGTGGTTGAATAAGAAGTGTTTATTATTTCAATTCAGGCTTAATAACTAATAACATTAATAATATATTAATGGTGTTGTAACGTAACTCACAACTAGATGTCGCAACACTACTACTCCCATCTCAAGTTTAATAATAAGTAATAATATTCATTAAACCTTTAAAAAGTTATTCTTTGTAATTAGGACGTTGCAAACACCTTAAATTACGAGGTCTCGTCTTCTCTTGGCAAGGAGTAGCTTTCAGCTTTCCACCCTCTTCCCCAGAAGCTGATTTATCAGCATCTGTTGGACGTTTGTCAATGGAAGCAATTGGAACTGTCTATTCGCTCACATCAGTACTCTCATTTTCGTTTTGTGTACCGCCTATCATTTGGTTAATCTGTGTCTTAATTATTTTATTATCTCGAGTTAAAATACAACGATACGTTTGCGGACTTAAACGTTCTTTAACCGTAGCTTCTTGCCTGAAGCCTTATTCGGATTAGAATAATCACGAACAAAAACACTTTTACCGGTATCAAAATTCATAATTTGTGCCCCTTTATGATTTTTGGTGTTAGACCACTGTGTTTGTGATTTTTCCCAAACTAAAACTCAAAAGATAGCACTAATTGTCTACTCTGCAAAAGTTTTAAGTTCCACAAATATTAAATCAATTGTGTTCTTATTTTCGTTAATTTGTCATTTGTTTATTGAACTGCTAAATGGTATTGTTTTTTATGTGCAAGCAATCAAATGTACAAATAAACAAATTTACAAATAAGTAGATGTAGATTCTCGTTATTATAAAAGAGTTCTGTAACAAGACATTGAGTTGAGTTTATTATATTAAACAAAAATCTTTGTAAAATAAACATTAATGAATTACTTTTAAGAATTTATTTAGTGTTTTATTTTTGTGCCACTTCTAATCATGAAGATACTGAAAGTTTAATATGAAAAACAATTCTCCTACACACTGACTTTCAACTATTTTGTCCCTCACTAAAGGTGGACTATGCATACTAAAACGTGTCTTAATCTCTTTACCTAATAACAATTTAGCAGGCGTTTCACCTGTAGTGCAATGTTTTGTTGATCAAAAACAAAAACGTATTTACGATCTCGTCTAGATTTTCACTATCACGCAAATTGGCCAAAAGAGACTTTTTAAAAGTTTTTACAAAATTTTTGGTCGCCGGGTGTCCTGGAGCGATCAAAATATGCTTAATATTATTAGACTTCATGAAAACTTGGAATTCTTCGGACGTAAACTGTCGCCCGTTATCACTCATTAGAGTATCTATTAACCCAAACCTTCCAAAATTTCACGAAATTTGCCGATAGTAAAAGTTGACGTTATAATTTTTGTTTTAAATACCTCGACCCATTTTGAGTACGAATCGATGATTACAAGAAAGTGAAAATCCTTAATAGGACCAACGAAATCAATATGAAGTCTGGACCACGCGGAATCCGTGGACTTCCATGGAATTAATGGACCTTTTTCAGGACTTGGTTGACCTAATTTACACGAAATACAATTGGAAACTAATTTTTCAATCTCTTGGTCCACTTTAGGCCACCACACATACGAACGAGCTAAAAATTTTGTTTTTACTATTCCAAAATGTGAATAATGCAACTGCTGTAAAATTTTAACACGCAATTTTTGTGGAACTACCACTCTAAAACCCCATAAAATACAATCGTATTCTACCGAAAGCTCATCTTTACGAGTAACAAAAGGGATCAACGATCCAATTTTGCCAACCTGAGTGGCTTCCTTCAATTTAGTTTCCCTAGAAATATCCTTGAAATTTAAATTTAGTTTATTATCTCCATTAATATAATTTACAAACCAGTCTTCACTGACTTCTACAACTTTTCGTTGAGGAATACGAGATAAATGATCTGCAAACTTTTTTGCACCTTTAACAAAACGCATGGTAAAATTAAAACCAGATAAAATAAAAGCCCATCTTTGGATACGACCTGCTGCCATAACAGGCAACCCTTTATTTTCCCCAAAAATGGATAAAAGCGGTTTATGATATGATTCTAAAGTAAAGTGTATACCCAGTAAATATTGCCTAAGTTTTGTTACGCTGAAAACAATAGCCAACGCTTCCTTGTGTATGGTACTGTAATTCTTTGTGTAAGCGTGCGAAAAACAAAAGCTATGGGCTTTGTCGGGCCATCTGCGCACATATGGGATAAAATACCCGCTACCGCATAATTAGAAGCATCCGTTGAAAGCAATATAGGCAGTCTAGGGTTAAAATGAACCAAAATTTTATCTGACATTACCTTCGCTTTCAACAACTCAAAAGCATTCTGACATAACTTAGGCCATTTAAATTTCAGATCTATTAGCAAAAGTGCATAAAGCAGTGCCATTTTATGGGCAAAATTAGGAATAAATTTTGAATAATAAATCAGCATCCTCACAAACGCTCTACCCTCAGACACATTTTTAGGAATTTGTGCTTCCAGAACTGACGAAATACGGTCCTTATTCATACTTAAACCATTCCGATCAATGTTGAATCCTAAATAAGATACTTTATCTTTGAAAAA
The DNA here is from genome assembly GCA_030448955.1 of Trichopoda pennipes. Lineage (NCBI taxonomy): Eukaryota > Metazoa > Arthropoda > Insecta > Diptera > Tachinidae > Trichopoda > Trichopoda pennipes. The sequence continues at coordinate 1,769,239 of JASKUP010000026.1, read as the reverse complement.
TTCATTTAGTACTATTAAGACGCAAACCTACAGACTCTAGCTTAGTAAATACCCACTCAATAAATTTGACGTGATCCTCAAAATTACGACCTGTGATGATATCATCCAAATAATTTACTACGTTTGGAATAACACGTAAAACATTTTCAATAGTCCTCTGAAAAATAGCTGCCGCAGGCTTCACTCCAAATGTTAAACGAGTCATTTTATATATACCCATGTGGGTACTCCATGCGCATAATAATTGAGAACTTTCATCTAACAACAACTGACTGTAAGAGTTAGACAGATCTAATTTTGTAAAAAGTTGTCCACGAAAAGAAGCAAATATTTCGTCAATTAACGGAAGAGGATATTTAACGTCTTCTAAATATCTGTTGATGGTAGATTTATAATACCCGCATATACGGATCTGACCATTGGGTTTAATAATGGGTACCAAAGGTGTACCCCATTCCGAATTGTCTACGGTTACCAACACGCTTTTATCAACTAAATCCTGTATTTGTATTTCAATTTTTGAACGCCAAGCCAATGGCACAAGCCTTGGTTTAAAAAAAATTGGTTTAACGTTTTCCATTAAATTTAACTTTACCGTACCCCCTGTGTATAAACCTAAATCTTCTTTAAACACGTTTACGAAACGTTACTTTATGCTTAGTACACATTCACTTATGTCCCTTATTGAATTTACATTTGAGAGACCGATACCGAACTTCGTCATAAAATCACAACCTAATATAGGATGGCTACGCGCATTTGTAACAACAAAAGATAAATTTTTAATTTGACCACGAAATCTCACTGTTGCTAAAAACTCACCAACAACATTTATGCCATCTCTTCCGTAGGCACATAATTTTTTAGTACAGGGATTCAACCCCCTGTCTTTAAAAAAATTACCAAAGGTTTTACTTGACATCAACGAACAAACAGCCCAGTATCCACAACAAACTCAATCATTGCATTTTTGACTTCTACCGACAATGTAAATGGAGCAGCAGAACGTTCCTCAACTACACTGTAAACAGAAAAAGCATTATCATTACTATATTCATTTACTCTTACACCATAGTTATTGGTAGGCCAATTCCTGTTTGATACTTATAGCATTAATAATATATTAATGGTGTTATACCGTAACTCACACTTAGATGTCGCAACACTACAATAATAAAATTTAAAGTTTTTAAAAATTGTTTATTAAATAATGACCTAGTGCTTAATAATTAACTACTAAAAAATATTAAAAAGGTCCGATAACTATAATTATTATATTTAATGTATGATGTTTTTAAAGAAACAATTTTAAAATATTTTGTAGGTTCTAATATAAAAATCGCAAGGTGCAATAACTGTCTTGATGATATTTTGGATGAGAATGATCTTCATGAATTTATTCAAAATGAACATAAGAAAAATAACCATCGCGGTATAAACGAAAATTTTGAACAATTAAGAAGGAAAATATATCATCCCAAATTAAAGTTAAGTATGGCCGCAAGCCAATTAAACAAATATTTAAGGTAACTGAAACCCCTGACAGACCTGGTCAAATTGTACATACAGATGTTTTTTATAGTCTTGAAAAAACATTTTTAACAATAATCGATAAATTTTCTAAATGCGCACAAGCAATTAAAATTCAGAGCAGATCATGGATAGAGTTTAAAAGAGCCCTGGTTCAATATTTGAGAATTGTAGGTAATATTGATAAAATTATAACTGACAATGAGTTAGGTGTTAAGGCATTACCATTAACTGAATTTTTAAGAGAAAAAAAGTAAGGAAAGAATTTTGAAATTAAAAGAAAAATCAATAAAAACTTAAATCATAATCGCGAAGATTGTGAGATTCAAACTGGGGATGTGTAGTTAAAAAGTAATCGCGATGGAAAAAATCATGCTACATTTCGTAAAATTAAAGTATAAAGGTTTGATAGCGACCATGTTATAACTCAAACAGGTCATAAATATTATAAGTCGGATATTAAAAGAAAGAGAAATTTGTAAAATTGAATTTTTGTAATAATTGTTAAATTGAAACTTAGCTAATATATATCATACTCGTATGTATGTCTGTATGTATTCTTATTACTACTAAAAAATGTTTTTATTGTTTTCAGTAAAATCAACATATTTTTCGTTTGTTTTTTATTAATCTTTTTAATAAAAAGCAAAGCACCCAAAACGAGCTTTGCTTTGATTATATGTTCATCAATAAAACTTTTGTTTAAAATAATAAATTATAATTATAGTATAGTAGGCTATATGAAGCTTTGATTCGACAAAGCGGCGTGGCACCGCCCATATAACCCAAAAATTTAAATCGCCATATTTTGGGCATTTTTTGACTTACGTCGATGATGTTTGGTACATATGGTATTGGCATAATGAGGAATACGTACCAGGAGAAAAGTGGGTGGGACCACGCCCCTTTTTAGGACAATTAAAAATCGTAATATAGTCTTAACTACTGGCCCGATCGGCATTAAACAATTTTCACAGGAATACTTATTACATGATAATATTTTTCGACCATGCACACTTCTGCACCTACTGTTACTATGTTTATTAACGGCTTTACCTTAAGTTTGAAATACATATTAATAAAAATAGTGGGGAAGCCCCATTCTCTTTCTCCCACAACTTTCTGCAAAACAGCTGATTTGGTATATGTTAATTAAACCCGAGAGTGGGGTAACCCCATTCTCATGCTCTTACAAGTGATTGCGAAAACAGCTGATTATGTAATTGCTGCTTTTTGATTCGTCTAAAAATAAAAAAGGGGAGCATGAAGCAAATTACATGCGGTTCAGTACTAATTCTAATTGGTTTAAAACAAAAAAGGGGAGCACTAACCTTACTGCATATATACTTTTGCCTTAACGCATTTGCAATAGTGAATTAGACAGATGTTGCAGTTTTCTTTTTAAATTATTTTTTTAACTAAATTTTAATTAAATTTATAACTAAAACAATTTAAAAAAAACTTTAAGAAGCGACCATTATAACAGAAAAATATAAAGAGACAGATGTACTTTTGCCGCGCATTCCAATGATACCAACAGATTTACCATTCGATTTTAAACGATTGCAGTTTCCTGTTCGGTTAGCGTTTGCGATGACTGTTAACAAAGCTCAAGGTCAATATCTGCAAGTTTGCGGCTTGAATTTAGCAAATCAATGTTTCTCGCATGGACAGCTTTATGTTGCATGCTCGCGTGTAGGAAAACCCACCGATTTATATGTGTATGCTCCTGATGGGCGAACTAAAAATATTGTATATCCTAAAGCATTGCAATAATTAAATTAAAATTACATAAATAAATTTTTGTTAATATATAATTACTTTTAATTTTATTTTATAACGTGAGGGGTAGCGAAGCACACCGGATTCAGCTACTATAAAATAAAGATGTAAAAATGTTTTATATTGAATGGCATGTTATATTTTAGTTTTTATTATTATTTGTATACTACAATTTGTTTTAATAAACATTTTTAAAAATTTTTGGAATAACAAAGTATAATTGTCAATTGAGCCGTTTACATTGAAAGCGGCATTTTTTTCAGCTCACAACTCAAAAGTATATTATTGCACATAGTGACTTAAAGGGCAAAATAGTAATAGTAGTAATAGCCCCCTGTCGAAAAAATCTTTCACAGTATACAACATGGAGAAAAAAGATTTTATTTCAACACAATCATTAGACAAATCCGTTTCAGAAAGAAAACTAAATACTAGACTAATGGCTAAAAATTAATATGTTTTATAAACTAATTAAAAATAAAAAGATTACAATAACAAAGTAACTTATGCCACTTTTAAAATCAACGGTTAGGTTTATTGTAAACACAATTTGTTTTCTTTTTGAACTTTCAATAATAAAATTGAACTGTCATTTATTGTAGGTTTAACGTAAGTTTTTCCTACTTTAAAGTTAACAGTAGCTCTGTACTGTAAGGTTAAACAACGTTTTTTGAATACAACTTTAGGAAATTGTGCTTAACAACGACAGTTAAACCTGCTTTAAGTTTTTATGCATACAGCCGTTGGAGCTTGCATCCGTGAACAGCCGGTTTTTTTATTTGCAGAAAAGTGTCTTTTGCTAATTTTTTTAGTTATCCCTTTATTGACGTATAATGTTTCCCTTGTAGTTATAGCATTTTGTTTAGAAGTAACCACTCTCTCCCAGATAAGGTACAAACTGCAGTATTAACAGTCTGTTTCTGAACGCCACCACGGAGAGACTAATGTTAGCTGACGAATAGAAAACTATATTAACGTCCAGATATAACACCCCAAAAATTGCTTGTTCTTGGCTAAAAGTAAATATAAGGGGTAAAATTCAAGCGAATGCCGTAAAAAATTTTGATTCTTAAAATTTTGACATAAATCTTAAAAGACTTTAATAAGAAATATTTAAAAAAATTTTTGTTTTCTTATGAACTAATTACGCTTATTAATGAAATCGTTTTAATAAGAGTTATAAAAATAAACAAAATTCTTTTTTTTAATTTTATTATTTTATATTCTACATAAAAAATAAAAACATTACTATACAAATGCACAAAAAATCGAAAAAACATCTATATTTAAGTTGTAATATATATCAGCACGCAACATTTTAAATCAAGAATTAAAATAATGTGTTTTGATTTGCAATTTTAAGAAAAACGAAACAAAGCTATTAAGAAATAACTTCCTATTACTATTTGAGGCTAACAGTTTTAAGATCTTAAATGCTTCAACTAGGAATTAGTGTGGCTGAACTCTGGCTAGATGAAACAAAATTGGGTAGCTCCGAACAGCTTCTAAATCTTTTTTAATGATTCCTATTTTGTTTCTTCCTTTTCAGAGACCTGTTAACATTCTCATGGTTCTATAAATATAATATATTAATTTAAGTTGCTTGCACAGGTACAAAATATTAAATGAACGTAAAGAATTCAAGAACATAAAAATTTTAATTACAGTTTGTTTCCTGGTGACTGAAAGGCTATGACTTTTAGTTTCCCGTTTTTCATTTCGCAGTACGCTACCGTTTAGTTGTATAATTTTTTTCTATATGAAATAGTGCAGAGTAGAGGAGATAGAAAAGTTGTATATAAAAGAGTCAAAATAGGAGGTTAGTTACACTTTTTAAAATTTTGTCATTAAATATTGTGTATTAATTTTTAGAGATACCACTGAGTCCTTGCAACGGCAAAACCTTGTATAAAGAGCAGAGTAAAGAAGTAGAGTAAAGAAGAAAGAAAAATACTGAATAAAATTAGAATTAAAGTTTGTGTGCATGTTTGAGTAGAAATGTAAGAGTTTCGACACTTTACACTCGTTTTATTTATTATTATACTTTGCTGACCATTTATGCCAGGAAAGCAAGAAAGACAGCATTATAAACATACTACACTTATGAAAAAAAGCTATTACATGTAAAGAAATTGATTAATATATTCTTTCAAGTAATGGATTTTGATAAAAAAACATTTGTGGTAAAAATGTTTAAAGAAATTAAATAAATATTACAAAAACTTAATTCATTTGCAAAAGAAATATTGTAAAACGCAAAGTATTGACACTTTAATTAAAGTCGCAGTTAATATAAAATGTATTATAAATTAATAAAATTATAAAAATTTTGATTATAGAGAAAATCAGTATTGTTTATTTAATTTGTGTATAGTTCTTAATGTGTCTTAGAATAATATTAACTACCATTATATATATATATATATATATATATATATATATATATATATATATATATATATATATATATATATTTGAAATGTTCGTTTCTACGTTATTGGAAGCGAGTGGAATACGTACAAACACCATAATCTATCTAAAGCTATTTCCCCCCTGTTTCAAATGCCTTATTAGCTTCTGCGTTTTCTTACATAAACTATGCATAAACGATAAGTGGGCCAGTATGCGAAATCTTTATACAAGTTAAAATTATTCAAAAATTTATTATTTGGACTCACTTTGAAGTTAATTTCTTAACTTGAAATAATAAAATTTCTCCAAAAGAGAATTTTAATTCTTCTTGGGCATTATAGTAAAACTAAAAGTACTAAACTAAAAATTTATTTTGTTGATAACTGGATTGGTGTTAAATGTAAACTGACAGTAATTTTTCTTCGTGAGAGAAAACTTTCAGGTATTATTTTAAATCCGAATAATTATTAAAAAATTCGTAAAAATTTGTATGAAGCGTTAAAAACGTTTACTAAAGTATTACCATAATAATACCATTTGGGAAATAAGCTTAAATTTACTTCCAAAATAGTTTATATGCAACACTGTTCGGTTTTCGAACTGTGAATCACCCTAAATTATGACAATTACTTGCTCAGGCATAACAAACAAAAAAAATTAAACAAAAGAAAATGTTCATTTTAACTTAATTAATTAATTTGAATTGCTTTGCTTACGCTTTTTATTGACTGATGAGTTGGGTTGGTGTTTCTTTTTATTTCTTCTGATATAAAGGTATTTCTTAATCTTGTATTTTTTTTGCATACAAAAAATTAACGAAATCGCTGGAAGATAAATAGTCTGTCTCCTATGTAAAAACTGAAGTGTTGCAACTGGCTACACATCAAGGCAGTCATAGTGTTTTAGGTTTAAAGCTTGTTTACGTTTCATTTTTTATGTTGCTGTTTCTTAAGTCTATGCTATTAATAGTATTACTGCAGTTACATTATAGCTTTAGGTAATTTAGTGTTTTAGATCCTTTTCGGTTACTTGTTTTTACTTCGTTATTGGTTCAGGAATACAGATGTAGTTTGCTCTCACTGCGGTTGTTGGCTTTTTTTTTGCTTTCTTGTTTGCATATTGAAAGCATTTTTAAAGAAAAGAAAAAAAAAAAAACAAAACAACACTAAAACTTGACGTGCATAAAACATATTGTTATTATTTACAAATATGTATTTATAAAACGGCAATGAAATTGATAAGCAGCAGCAACATAACAACAATAAGTATTAAATCGAAATGAAAATATATTGAACTGGAACAACAAAACCTCTCTATGCAATTTTAACTTGAAAAATATGAAACTTAAAAAATATTATAAAAAAATGTTATTTAAAACGAACAGTGGGTAAACAATTAGGGAGTAAATTTAGGTTAGCAAAAAGTATTGTTATTTCAACCTAATGAGAGGGATTTTCATGTAAACATATAAATGCATTTTTAATTGGACTTACCCACCAATGGTTCCGTACAATTTATGCGTCACGCTTTAATTTTTAATTACATTTTTCGACTTATTACAGCAGACATAGTGATACACTCTTTGGGTAAATTTTTAATAAGGCCTTGTAAAAATAAATTTACTATTGTTACTATTTAAGTTACTATTTTAGCTTTTAAATTTGTTTTTATACTCTACCTAGTTTTTAGTCTCAGACTCAAAAAATAAGGTAATATATTTAAAAACGGGGTTGATATCGGAGTGCCCTCTTTTATTCCATATTCAATTTTTTGTAAAAACCAAAAACAATATACGTTTGACTCATGACATTGTAGGAGCACCTAGTATATTTTAGTTGCATTTTAGTTTTTGTACATCTTCCAATACCATAAACACCTTCTTATATTTATGTTTGAAATTTGGTTTTATTACCATATATTTTTAACGAATATTTTCTTGCCTAATGCAATAAAGTCGCAAGTATTTTTTTTTTTAATAATCAGTTTTTATTGGATGCACTAAACTTATTTTTAATATTTATTATTTTAATATCACTTTCATATGCAATTATATTTACTGAGCTCTGAAAAGGAAGTATCATGGACTATAAAGAGTTTTTACTATTTGGGAATTATGGAGACAATATAAACTCAACAGGAATATATCTTAAGGGTAAGAGTCTTTAAGGTTTGAGTTAATGCTTTTTATCTCGAAAAACAAGCATGTACGTATTCGATAAAAGTCAAATAACAATGAAGTAAAGTTAAGATATTTGAGTGTAAAACTTTATTTATTATCAAAATTTTGAAAACGGTTTTGATTATAAATTTTCCAAATATATAATGATAAAGTAAGACTTATTTAATCGCTACTAAATAGAGGTTTCCGACCAACGCTACAAAAGCCTATTTTGAAAGAGAGGAATACAAATTTCTTTTTAAGGTTAAATGGCGCAACTAATTTAAGTAAAATCTGAAAAAATAAATTAAATAAATAAAGTTTTAATTAATCTTAGTTTATTCCACGCTCGTGCACAAATGAGCGAAAACCAACAGAATGAGCAATCAATATATAAAAATCACGTTTTACAGTATGTAAATTTCCATACTACTGAACCAATTCAAAATAATTCTTTTCATTTGTTCACCAACTAAAGGGATAAGAGTAAGTATAATCATAGATATAAACCAATGTGTTACCTCTGATTATATCGGATGTTTTTTATAGAATATAATTTTAAGTTGGCAACACTTCTTGAATTGACGGCTATTTTGTCAGCTGTCAAAGGATATTGATATTTAGTTTGGCGTGCCATTTCAATATGATTGGGCGCTTTAAATTTATGCAGCTTGGGTACAAAATAAAATTACCATTAATCCCGAACTGTGTTTAGCGATGAAGCTCTTTTGCTTAAATGGATACTTCAATAAACAAAACTTACGTATCCGAAGTGATAACAATCCTCAAGTGTATCTTGAGATACCGTTGCCAGAAAATCTGACTGTTGGTATATTTTATAGGCTGTTGAAATCGAAATTGTTGATAATTTTAAAGATAATGGTGATCACTATAAACACATGATTATTGACTATTCGTACATTAACTGAATAGCGCAATATATCACACATGTCGTGTGGTATTAAAATTATAGAAAAAAATGTTTGGTAACCGCATAGCATCACGTTTCGGGGACGTGAACTATCCACCGAGATCATAAGTCTACGCCGATAAGCCCAATACGATTACCCACATGGAGGACAACATTCGCTGTGTTATTGCCGATATAAGGCGGCAAATATTGTAAAAATCATCGAAAATTTAACATCTGGATTAGACTACGTTCGAGACAATCACATATTAAAATTACAATGCCAGAAAACTATCAAATAAAATAAATTTCATGTCAATATAAAAAATTAATTTTTATTTTATGACATTTCAAAGTTCAAGGTTCCTTTTTATTTTCAAAATCGTGTACTTTGTATATATATACATATATATATATATATATATATATATATATATATATATATATATATATATATATAAGAGGTTCTTCAGATCCGTATGTAAAAAGAGACGTTGTAAATCTATGACTGGCCGCTAAAGAAAAAAATAAACGGATAAAAGTCAGCTAAAAATTTTAAAGTTTGACTTAAAATCGGAGAATACTAATTAAGATTTCCTTATGACTTTAAATTCACTGAAACTAATAGGGAATCTCAAAAGCTTACACTATCTCACTATTTCAAAAGAAAAGATTTCAATTTTTGTTCAACTACACCTTTTATCATCAAGCGAATATGCAGATTCTAATTAATTAAAGACAATTTTATTAAATAGTAAAACATTTTTCCCCAAAAACTATACTTTTAACTTAACTTCATTCAAAATCGAACATTTAGAACACAATCTTTTGTTTATTTAATACCTTTTAGTTGGTAAATAGTCAGTATTGTTTTGTTTATTGAAGCTTGAGCGGAAATGGCACTAATATTCCCTTACTTCCATGAATTTGATTATATTTTTTTGGTTTTTTATTATGCTTAAAGTTTTTTGTGATTTATTTTTTTTATTTGAATCTTATTCCATTTTTGCAGATTTATTGCTTTTTAAAAGATTCATGTATAAACGAGTATTGAAATATCATTTATGCATAAAAATTATCAAACTATTCCATGATTTTTACAGCAAACTCGGTTAAAAATAAAAAATAATTTCATTTTAAGCTAAATGAAGCTAGAATAAAAAAATGCTGAAATTATACCATAAGGTTTTTTTTTTAATATTTAATGTTAAACTTTGTGTAAACGAAACAAGGCTGTGCTAATACATTTTTACACGTTTTGTAAAATAACTAAAAACATGAGAAGTTTATAATTTATAATGTAAATATTTAAACCTTTCGGGCCATTTAACGTTCATTAAAAAATATTACAAATTTTATAAATGTATATACATATGGCTTACTGATATGAAGTGTAAATATTATTGAAATTTGCAAATTTGCTACACTCACTATTTATAAAACATATTTAAAATAAAAAGAAATTAAATAGTAAAATAAGTTTTTTACATCACCGTATACTTTTCAGTAAATTTTCTATTAATGTATGTAATTGCAGATTAAATACTACATATGCTTGTATATATTCTTAGTCATCGGACACTTAACCATATGCCCATTAAGTTTGCAATGCTCTAAATGACATATATACTGTCGTCAGGACCCAAAAAAATTTACTACTAAAATTTCTTAAAACAATAAGCGTTTTATTGAAGGTGTTTTAATCCTAGAATGCATAGTCGGGTACTCGTGTTTCCACTAGCAATTTCAAACGAATGAAAGTAAACTATTTAAACTTGGGACCTAAAAAACTAGGGTCTCCAGTCATGTAATTCAATTAATAGAATCTAAGACTATAAGCCGTTAAAGATTATGCCTACGTGAACACATAACCGGGGTACTGAGTACGCAAAACTTTTTATATGAAAAATGTGTGACTACGAGGCTGGTAAAATAATTTATCCTCGAATTTAAAAATATATACTAAAATATATTTAAAAAATATTTTTCAAAATATATTAAGGAATTTGAACGAAACTGTTTTCAAATATTACATAAAAACACTTTTTTAATTCCTCTTGTCACACGGAAAGCAGATGAATCTGGTAATGGAAGTTCCAAGCACTTAGGCTTTTTACAAATGCTGTATGCTTATTGAGACTATTTTGGTTATGAAGTGTCTAGTTTCTCTTCAGCCAGATCGCGAAGAAAAAGCTTCTTTCTGTTACCTGAACTTGGTATCCTGTCCGTTATTCATATTAAATTAATTATAGGCTGCTAAGGCCGGTGTGTCCAAAACGTTGTAAAACAACGGCACTGACTATCGTTTTTGTAGTATATTATGCGAATAATTGGTTCATAACATCAACACCACCTTTCTACTTGTTACTCTTGGATAACTCCCCATTATACTCCACCGTTGATAGCAGCAACAAAACATTCTTTTTGAACGGTACATCAGAACTCAGCAACATTTTTTCGAAAACTTCCTCGTTCTGCTAACTTCCACAATTGCTGGAAGATTCAATTTAGTCTTGTTGGAATAGCCCTGCTTAAGTGTTGAGTGGTGAGTAGGAGTCTCAAGTCTGAAAATTTACAACAGTTACGTGATTTTTCCAGAATTGTATTTTTTGACTTTACTGAATAGAATATTTCACGGCTCAGAAAGAACTCTGTTAGATGCATAACTTTCTTTTAATTTAAGGCTATGGAAATGTCAACTCTTTTTTTTCAAGCCTTTAACTTTAATAACTCATTAGATAAATGATAAAAAGTGATACTTTTTTAGTAGAAATCCTAATATAGTTATGTTATTTAGCCAAAGAATAAAAACTGGAAAGCTTAAAATTTGTTTTCAATTTGTTTTCTTATTAAAAAAGGAAAATAGTGTTAATTGTGTAGAAACTATAATGCCTTTAGCTATCCAGCTTTTTCAAAATTGGTTATTATTAAAATAATAACAAAAATTTTTTAAGCAGAATATATGCTATTATATTTTGTTTTAAACATCTCAGCATTACAACAACCATTTAGTTCAACATCATGGGTACTTATTAACTATTATCGACAACTATTATCCATGCAAATCAAAGAGAGAAAAGTGAAAGAAAACAAAGTTCAAATCTTGTCACTGTTGCATAACTTTCATTTTAATGGACCATAAAACAAGTGTAATTATGTGTACAAGTTATGGGCACTGTAGGATTTACAAATAATAGGTACTGAAAGATTTTGAATATTCACGGATTATAATCTCCAACGAGAATCACGTCTCCCTCACAGATTTAACATTAAGACATTTTTTATACTAACAAGTCAAATTTTGTGAACGTGTTTGCGTCCATTTATTAAAATACGCTTGCTACCTGATATGTATTTCAATTAAGGCCCATACACTTGAAATGCTTTTAAGAAGATATTTTCTTCCAAAAGATATTTTGTTATAACACACACTCACACATAATTATTTTTTACATGTACTACTTGGTTTGAACATAAATATTTATACATGCAACACAAGTAGTGGGCAGATCATGGTTGGATGGTTCGGTTTCATTATATTTTTAATTAGTTTTTGCAAGGCTGACAGTTACTTTTTCGATTTAAAATCCATTTTTCATCCACAGATACGAAACGGCTCGAAAGCTCGTCTCTATTGAGTGGTTTCACAATAACGAACCGGAAACGAACCAGCATTACCAAACAGCACGAAACTTACCTTTTAAAATTTTCTTCTCAAACACGCAGTTTTTTCATATTTAGACAAGGGTCACTTGATATTTTCTCTTGACAAAAGCAATTAAATTCAACTGGTACGACTGCTTTAAATTGTTAAAATCAAAGTAATAATGCTTAAGGACTCGTTTTTTAACTTAATCTTATTATTAATTTTAATATTTTAGGTAGAGTATAAAAATTCTGAGAAGATCCCTAATCCTCACTTTGAAATGATTTGTATAGTTGTCAATCACCTGATTTTTATTAACGATAACCTTATCAGTATTCCTTAGAATAATCCAAAAAGTGGGTTTAGAAGTTTTAAAAGCTGGTGCATTCAATAAGACAAAATAAGATATATGTCGCCGAACTAACTCTGCAAATAAGTGCACAGACTCGTTAAAGTGCTCAGGCTGAACACAGTATGGTCTATCTGAAATTGTAGGATATAACTGGACATAAAAAATAGTTATTAATATTCAAAATAAATTTTTAATTTAAAGCCACCGATAAGCGACTATGCTTCATTAAAATTATCATTAATAGGTTGAAGTTATAAAATCCAGTATTGAAACGTAAAATTATCAGTTATATAAAACTGGACACATATTAAATAGTAAAAAAAGGCAAATTATGTCAAATTTCCCAGCTCTGAGTTACACATTTCATTAGTTGTCGCAATGCAAATTGTAAATTTAGATAAAGTTTTAGAAGTTTGGAGATGTTACGCTTTAAACGACAATTCGAGTGTTAAATTATCAAAATAATATTTTGGGCTTAATAGTTTGGCAATCAAATTAATAACTTAAGATTAGCTTATGTCTAAATTGATATAAATGTGGCAGTAACGTAAACTGAGGATGTTGGTAGAAAAGTATGCGATTCGCCTAAAGAAAAAAATAAATCATTTTCCTAAATAGAACATTTTTTTTTATTATTTTATGAAGATGATAAATTTTATTAAGTATGATTAACTACAGACTTATATTATCATATTTAAAAGTGGAATAGAATAAAAGTGATTTGAATCCATAATAAATCTACAAGCATTTTTAGAAATGTTTCAGGATAATCACTGGTTTTAGACATAGTAAAATAATATAAATTTACTGTTTGATAATTTATTATAAATTAGATATAGATTTTTTGCTCTTAAGAATTAAAGTTTAAGAAAAGAGTTTAACGAATTTAAACTAATTTAAATAAAAATTATATCAAAACTTAAGTAGGTGATCACCTCCTAAATATTTTAAGTTCCACAAAATTTGGCGTAATAATCGCCAGTACTCTACTTATTTCCTCGTAGACAGCATCACATCTAGCAGCTCGATTGCGAGTTGTGAATGTAAAACAATGAATGTGTTCATAAACAAATATTTTAGAACTGAGTTAAGCTCGTTATATATTACGTGTGTGTGTTGTGTGTGTGCGCGAGATACTTCAAACTTATTGAAGCATACAGTATCAATTCAAAACTCTGTATTAAACCTTCATGCATAATGGTACTCATTTATGGTACTTATTTTTTGACTATTTGATTATTTTTTATTTGTTTTGTTCAGAAAAAAATGTTTGTTCCTGATCACCTTATAGCTAAAAGGGTAATTTTTCATACAAAATTTATCAGGCGAAACTTCTTAAAAAAGTTTAAACAATCTCAAGATTGTTTTATACACAGAAATTATAGAATTTGCTTAAGCAAACAACTTTATTGCTAGTTAGTGTGAATAATTCATACTGTTACGTTTATTTCTTTTAGCAAACGTTTTGTTATATTGAGTTCTTGTATAAAAATCAAACCATAGCACTTAAAAGTTTTAAATTAAATTAAGCGATTTATTAACAAGATAAAACTAGATAAGTCAAAATGTTCGATGTGCAAAATAAATAACAATAGTTTTGAACAAAGACGTAGAAAGAATAGAAAAAACGAAGAAAGGAAAAATCTCAAAGGAGAAGGGGGAAAACAACAAGAAAAAAAAACGAAAACAATAGCAATACAATTTCGGTTTATAAAACAGTGATGAAACAACGGGCCGCTTAACAATTTTAGGAAAAAGGCAAAAACAAAAACAATCACAACAAGATCTTATTAATATCGATGGGGTAAAAAACAGCGAAAGAGGATAGAAAAAAGAATCTCAAGAGAAGAAAAGAAAGAAAAGTAAAAAAAAACAAAGAGGTGCGGTTTAGAGGTCGGTTAATACACAACAGGCCGCTTAACAAAGGAGAGGACTGGATCAGCGCTCTTATGGCTCTTTTTTGGTAAAGATTTAGTACCTTTCCTTTATTTTTTCCTTTTCTTTTGGAATTAAAATTTTAATTTTACTATACTGCTGCTGCTGTGTAACAGTGCCAGCACTTATGATCCTGAATTTAGTTGTCTCTGGGTTAAATTCGAAATCAGATCACATTTTTTGCATTTCGCGTTTCTCTATAGAAGTCCAAACGCGGGCTTAGCTGGCTTCGATTTTCTTTCCATATCGAAGATTCTCAACAGTTGTCCCAACAGTGAAATTGTTGTTGCTGGTGATTTAAATGTTTATTCGGGCCGTACAATTACACTAGGCCAGTATGTTGAGTAATCTGCCGCGCACAATCACCTTGCGCAATAAGTGAATGAGCCAATACACATTCCGTGTGTTTAATGGCATCAGAGTAATACACTTGACCTTTCTCTAACTTCAAATCTCCTAACTTCTCGGAAATGGTTGTAAACATCATTTTGTTTGGAACGAAAACTTTTATTTCATTCATTAAAACCAAATCGAAATTTTGGTTTAATCAGACGTGCAAAAATGCAGTCAGATCAAGAGAGGTAGCATTTAGTATATGGTAGTAGAAGCAAAAATGCGAAACTGATACGCTATGCACTACGGCGCGAAAAAAAATCTATACGAGGAGTGCCTTCCTGCTAAGATTCTTGCTACTCCTAGGGTAATAAGATCTTCTGGTAATTTGCTAAAAGAGTAAAAGATAATGCTAGTTCTTCTATTCCGATTTTTTAAAAAAATTATCAAATATTCAATAACCCGATTGATAAGTCTAACCTTTTGGCTGGTAGATTTGCAAATAATTCTTATTTGGTTGAAAGTAGTTAACCGCCGCCCGAGCTCGACAAAGTACCCGTCACTATGCCGAAAAAGGTTTTAGCAGATTTTAACGTCAACAAGTCTCCTCGGCCGGATGGGATACAAGTACTGGTTTTGAAGCAGTGCTCTTCGACGCTAGCTTGTTCGTTAGCAAACCTTTTCAGCAAGTTCTATCATGCCAGTGAATTTCCAAAGTATTGGAAAGTTGCTAATATAACGCCAATTCCCAAAAAGGGTAAGGCTAATAACCCTGAAAACTACCGCCCAATTGCAATTTGTTCTGAACTTTCTAAAGTGCCTCACGGGTGAGTTGCTCGCTTTCCTGTCGGAAAAGTGGTGCAACTTCATACATCATTTCGGAGATATTTCCGAGGCGTTTGAGTGTGTCATGATGAACTTTTGTCAAAACTAGTTGCTGCTGGCGTCGGTGATAATTTCTACAGATTTATATCGACCTTTCTCTATACGAGTTGTTACAGATGGGATCCGATAAGTTCAGGATTAAATCAGTTGTACCGCAACTCTCCGTTCTTTCTCCTACTCTATTTTTTATTTTTTTAAATGACCTTCTTTGTCAAACAGTCTAACCTTTTTACTCTTACACAGATAATAGCACAATTTGTCATTCGTATTTATTTGATAATAGACCGAATCAGTTGAAGGTGAGTTCCAAAAGGCGGAACATGAATGATACTCTCAGTCATGATATTGCAACGATCTCCGAATGGGATCGTGTCAAAAGAGTCGATTTTAATCCCCATATGACACAATGTTGCAAGCTTACGCATATATCAGTGTTCGAAAATGGTGCTTCACCTGTTATTATGGGTGATATGGGTATTATGGAATTGGAAGCTCTGGATGTTCTTGGCACGAAAATTCAGTGTTATATTCGATTGACTTAACACATTTTTCAGGTTTCTAAAGAAGCTTTCAAGTGCCTCGGTTTTCTAATACGGTGTAAGGAATACTTCCCTCCATCCGATCTTCGTACTATTTATACCACCTATATCCGTCCAAAGATGGAATACAACTCTTATGTATGGGCCGGCGCCCCAAAGTCTATTTTGAAGTTGCTAGACCGCATACGAGAGAGGGCCAAGAGGCTCATTGGAGACGGTAGGGTATCCAACTGTATTGATTCCCTAGAGCATCTGCGCAATGTTGTTTGGATTTCACTGTTTTATAGTTACTACAATGGTAAGTGCTTTAACGAAATTATTGAACTTGTTCCCGAAACTCGTACCACTCGATTTTCGTTCAGAGCACATCCATTTGTGGTCAATTAGCCAGTGAATCGCACTGCGCATTATAGGCAGAATTCGTTTTTTAGCAGAACAGTTCGTATGTGGAATAACCTTCTTCCAGAGGTCTTTCCTGTCACTTTTAATGTAGGGAAATTCCTTACCCTAGGGGATATGGGGAGGAGAAATTCATTGCATGAGTTCTGGTCCGAGCGAATAAAAAAATACACACAAAACAAACATAATGGCAACTTGACCACTTTAACCCCTACAAGATACTTTATTCATTTCTTGTCTTTACTCAACAACGTTTCTTATATAGTTATATGGTGTTTATGTAGTTGGTTGAAGCCGTTCCCGCATACACAACATAGTTATTATTATTATCATTTATTGTAGGCGTTTGATTGGCTGTGTCGTTTGTTTTGTTCTGTGTTAGCTGTTTTTGCTTACTGTTGTTTATCTTATTTCGTAGATTTTTTTATGAGCATTTTATTTTCGTCTTGTGTGCATAAGATTTTTTAGAAAATTACACAGCTTGAAAATGCATAGCGGGTTGTTTCGTTTACATTATTTACTGATAGTTATTTTCTTTTAAAATTTAAGAAATTATCTTTGTATCACTACTGCCCACTTAAGACTCTTCGTCCCGAACAGACTCAATATCTCCTCCTCCGCTATATCTGGTCAGCCGTTCCAGGTAAACCTCTTTCATTTTGGACTTCGGATATGATATATCTGTATCCGGTAAACCATATCAGACCTTTTTTATGTTGTGAGTTGAATAGTAGAACCATTTGTCCTTCTGTAAATCCCTCCATATTTGCTGCTCGATCATACCTGGCTTTCATTTTATCCCTGGATATGTTAATGTGATTGCGGACAATTTAATGAAGCTTGTTCAATTCTTCCTGTCCCTCAATAACGCTGTCAATATTTTCAAGCTCAAGTTTTGGTTTAACGCCAAATTCTAGCTGGATATGCCTTTTTCATGTTGGATCCTTGACCGCAAGCGCTATTTGCAATTAGCTATCTAATAAGCTACAGATTACTGGCATCATACCCAGTAAAATTGCTGCTTTATCTTTGCCAGCATTTTTGTTATATCTAGATGACCGCCATTGGAGCCACTATGAAAATTCTTTATTACCTGTCTTATCTTGGAAACTGGCACAACAATTAAGTCCGTTCCAGTTTTGCCGTCTGTACTTTTAGGCTATTCCACTAAGCTCAGTACGATTTTAAAAGTGGACTTTTTGCCGTTATTTCATTACTGTTCGGTCTTTTGTTCGCCTACTTAGCCAGTATAATTTTTGCCAAAACAGGGTCTTTATTCTGAGCTTTAGTTTAGTCTTTGCCTGAGCTAATTTTTGCTAACCTCTAATTTATGACTGACTCCTTTTTCACCACCTTTGTAGCTATGCGAGCTATCATGTATCTGCACTAACAACAAATACGTGATCTGCGCTGACGTTTTTGATAGTCAGTCTGACCTTGGATGATGATGGTAGCTGATTCCCCAGCAGCGATGCGCAGTCATGCATTACTTAACGGTTCCACCACTCCTTTAACTAAATCGGCCTTATTATGGACTTGAGCGCTCCTGTGTCTGTTTCGTAACTCCATTCTATAGAGTTCCCTTTTATGCATGCATTTTAAGGCCACCATTATGTCCTTTTAGTGTTTGTGCACCCAGCTGGTAAGCTTTCGAGGCTCTCAGCTGCTGCACCCTTTAAGTTCAGAATTACGTCTATATTTTCTTTTAAAACTTAACCCATCATTTTCCTAACAATATTTTTTATAGTCATATTACGAATTTAGAATATCGGCAAGTTAGTTGTTTTATAAGTAAGCTAATAGATTCTTTTTAAATTATATGCTAAGGTACCTGTAACTCTAAATATTTTAATCTTGCCCTGTAAAGAAAAATAAAATGTTAATATATACTTTTATTTTTATTTTTATTATTTTAATGTAATCTTGGCGAATATTTGTGCTTGTTTCTGGTTATTTCTCAAAAGCATTTAAAGTTTTACATATATTTAAATTTTCGTTTTAAATTTTTATGTACTCGTATATGCAAGCTTATTATACATAAATAACTTCATGGAAATATAAAGGCTGTTATTTTCTTACTCATTATTACTTGTCGACAACAGTCCCATATATATTTTTTGTAGGTTTTGTTGTAGGTCATTCCAATTAAGTAAATTTTACGGTAGAAAATACATGAAGCAAAACACGTTGTATTTTTTTAGAAATATTTTATGCCTGCCAGGCGGAAAATCTATTGTTAAAGTAAATAAACATTTTTATAATTTTTTTGAACTGTTAAAGTTAAGCTGTGAAAAATGCTTTTCTTTTCAAATATAAAACTAGCTTTTGCCCAGTATTTCTGCTGTATTATGTTGTATGTTATAAAAAGCTTTAATTAACATAGATTTCCAAAATATTTAATTTTGGTTTTATCCTGTGTTACAAAATTTTATTTATAAATTGATGTTTTTCTTTTTCGGTTTAGAGTGCTAAGAAAATGCATCCGCAATGTCAATTTGTATAAAGATTTATTTGTGATACAAATTTTATAATAAAATTTTATTATAAAATTATAGCAAAAGATCATATCCATTATAGTATTTATGAAGCTATTACATTCTACGAAAAGAATAAAATACTTCCAGTCTTATTTTAATTTTGCTCCAAACTGTACAAAAGTTTTTTGAAGTTTTTCTTTTCGACGAAAGAGATTACTTGAACAAAAAAAAATAAATAAGCAGACCTTTAGTGCAAATCAAAAAATTAACGTTATATCAGAAACAATATCCATTTTACATAACATCAACGAACATTTCAATGCAATGTACCAGAACATTAGGTAAATTTCTTTATCAAAAATATGTATAATAATCATGTTAAGCTTAGAATAATTATAACAAGTCCTTTAGTAAATATGAAATCAGCCAAGTTGAGGAGCTTAACCTTCCAACCAGCGAAATGCACTTAAGTATCAATTTATTAAGGTATTATACTATGTGTTCAATAATCGTAGAATTTGTTACTAGTTCAAGTTTATGTTTTGTAATTTGTCTCCTTTTCCTCACAAAAATCTAGTTTTAATTATGTTCAGTACTCTTAAAAAGTGAAATTTAATTATTATTTAACGATGACCAATGTGTACTCTCAAATTAACGTTAATTTTAAAATAATTTTTGGTATATTATAGAATATTAAGCAAATAAAATGTAAAGCTTCGCTAGCATACAAACACTTTCTATTTCGTGTTTTTTTTTTTCTGACGACATCTGGTTGCTGGCAAAGAATTTTTATCTGAAATGCTGATTTTAATTTGATGACAAGATCAAGAGACCACAATTTTAATAGAAGATCCAGTTGATATCATTATCATCGAAGTAGATAGAAATAAAAGCATATACTTTTATCAACTTTACGCGAAACTCAGCAGCAAACAGAGTGACTGTAAATTTTGAAGCACCATTCCTTAACTTTTTGGTGAGTTAATTTTTAAATAGATTAAAGAAGATTTTGCTAAAACTATTTTTAAATCAATAATTAAAAAATTGACAAAAAAAAACAAACAAAAAAA
The DNA here is from genome assembly GCA_030448955.1 of Trichopoda pennipes. Classification (NCBI taxonomy): domain Eukaryota; kingdom Metazoa; phylum Arthropoda; class Insecta; order Diptera; family Tachinidae; genus Trichopoda; species Trichopoda pennipes. Next base: position 1,748,811 of record JASKUP010000026.1, on the reverse strand, counting down.
ATAATTACCTAGTTTTACTTTGTAAAAAAAAAAACCAATTTAACAATATGGATTTTACAATATTTCAATTGTCCTTTCGTATCCTTTTTTTTTTTTTGTTTAACTGCACTAAAGTTCATGAAACAGTGTGTGCATTTTTATTCGTCTTACCTTTCTCACCTACAAACTCAGAAATAATGCAACTAAAGGTCCAGAGTGTAGGCAAGAATTTGGATACGTCATATTATATATAGGATGCTTTTGATGGATAACATCATCTATTTGCGGCTAAGTTAAATTCAAAAATAATTGCATTTATATTTGACTTTTTTATTTTTGGTTTTTGAAAATAATTTGTTAAAAAAAACTAAGATCTTTTGCTGGCGCCATACGTTGTATTTTTCGAAATATAATGAAGGAGCCTGTAGTATATATCTTCCATATGCGACAATTTTGTTTGTTAATAACCTTGTTAAGCCGTAAATGATCCTCTAATTGATTGATTTTAACTATTGATTGATTTCAATATCAATATCAAAATTAAGCGAGGTATGGCTCGATTGTTTAATAGTTAACCCTTTCATAATGGGCCTAACAGACAGCAGCATTTAATAAAACAATAAATTCTTATTAAAAATTAAACGTAGATAATGTAATTTCGGACTAATTTCGAAAAAATTTTATTGTTAGTTTGTGTTTTCATGTTATTGATAAGATAGTACTATAGAACCGATTGCTTTGACTACTGTTTGTTCTCTGGTATGCACATTTCATTCTCATTTACAAAACGTCGCAACACCTGTGTTTTTTTAGTTACATAAGCTGTTACCAAAAACTGAACATATTTTTATGTAAAACGGAAGGAGCCAAAGATTACAAAATGGCCCTATTTTTTAAATATATGAAATTTTCATTTCTAATATAAAACTGCATTATTTAAATTTTTAAGAAAACTTTAACAAAACTTTAACAAAAAAAGCCTGAAACAAATCACCGCTAAGTTCTTCATTCAACGGGGTAGAGAAAGTATATAACAATAAATGATATTATTTTAGGAGATTTTAAAATGAAAATATGTTTTAATAATTTCTCTATACACTGTTATAATTTTATATAGCAAAATCTTTTAAGCTGAATTTTTTCTTCATATGAAAATGTTGTCTGAATTGTAAATAACAACAACATAACTAAAAAATGTATCTTACAAGAATTTGTTGGGTGCTTTTATAATGAATCAGAACTAACTCATACGTACTGATAAAATAGCTTAATAGATATAAAATATGTGTAGCTTAAAATCTCAATTGTAAAAAATTAAAAAGTATGTTCAATTAAAAATATTTTTTATGTAACAATAAAAGCTAAAGGAGTAAACGATTTACCTATAAAAAATTTTATTACTTATATTTATTAAAATTTTTTTCGGTTATGCTTTAAAAACATCTGCTTTATATTTCTAACAATAAAAATACAATATTATTTGTTGTTACTTCGTGTTTTATAAATTCTTAAAAATAAAATAAAATTTATTTCATTCCATACAAAAATAATATAAAGAAAATTGAAATAAAATGAAATACAGAAATGAATATAAAATTTATGTAAAAAAATTAATATTATTTATTTTATTTCCTTGTTTCACATGTAGCTGGTTATTTACAATTTTTGTTTATTAAATTTTATCTTTGAAATATATTTATATATTTTTTTTGTTTTTTAATTTTTCTATTTTAATGACTGAAGTTTAAATTTTTAAACTTATCTGTAATTAAAGCATGTAACTTAAATGTAAATATTGAATTGCTGCAATAAAGTCAACAAGTTTATTATCAGTCAAATAATGATGTGTATGCACCCAGGAATGTGTTATAAATATCATAGCTTATCTGAACAAAGTGGGAGTTTTAAAATATTTACAAATTATTAAAGTTATCACAAACAGGTATTTATTTCCTTTTTAACTTAACGTTTCCATTGTTTTTCACGCTTTTCTTATTTTTAAAAACTGTTTTTGGTTTACTGGGAACTAATAGTAAAATTTGCATTTTTATCATGACTGGCTTCACTCATCCTTTTGACTGCGGTTCTCTGGGATATTAGATATCCAAAATGATTACGCCTTCTAGGACACTAACCGTACTTTTTCCTCAATATTGCTATTACTTATTACATTTGTTGTTGTATTATACTCGTGAGTAGAAAAATTTTGAAAGGTGTCTATTTTTCGATTTGAAGTTATTTGTTTATGTAGGTATCTTACAATAAATATTAAATTTAGCTCATAGTTTATAATTTATAAATTTCCATTGTTATTATTACGAAGATGATTTGTTAAAGTTTTAAAAGAAAATAATTATCAGTAAAAGTAAACGAAACGACATACTGTGAATTTCACAAATTGTGTACTTTTAAGAAATTCCAGGAAATAAGCTAAACAACAGAAAAGAAAAACATCTTTTCAGGCAGTTAAAATCTATTAAAAAGCGAATGGTATGGTCCGGGTCAGAAATATCGATCATATGACAGAAGTCAGATTTAAGTTGTAATGCAAGAAAATTCATCTTTGTTTTATTCTATTTCAAAGGTCTATATAAAACCACACTTCACAATTCAATATTTGCCTGCAATCTTTAGTTATTTTAGTTTATAAAGATGTCTAAACAAACAATTAATAATATTAAAAATATATTTAGACACTTATACTATGTTCACACGGGTAGCTAATATCGAGGTTCGCTCTCTCACTCGCGGTTCGAGACCGAATCTTGATTGAAATAGCATGGTTTACCATACACAAATATGAGAGCGAACCTAGTAGGTTCATTTTGAATCTTATTGTGAACCTCGAAAAAATACTGTCTTCTCTAATTTTAAAAAAGAAATTACCGTTTGTCAAAAGCTGTAAAGAATGAAAAAATCAAAACAAAAAGTACAAAATAAACATTCATACATATAAAAAAGGAAATAATTTGTGTGCCGCAGAATGCAATAAAGCAATAAAGTAAACTACTGGGTATGTTGTTTACTAACTGCGTGGCTTGCGTAGAAATTTTATACACGTAAGACAACAACAAATTTCTAGTAACAAACTGCCTAGAAATTTTATATACGCAAACAACAACAATTGGATATGCTATTAACCAACTGCGTGGTTTTCTGAGAAATCTTATGTACGCAAGACAACAAGAAATATCTTAAAATAAATTCCAGGAAGAAACGTTATCAACATAAAAACAAAAACAAAAATACACACAGACATACATTAAATTGAATGGACAGCATACAACAACAAAATGTGAAACAAAGGGAATAGAAGATTCATAATTTTTCTAGACTTCTAGTGGACTAATATAAAAAGGCAGCGTCTGAGTGGATAATGTAAAACCTGTGTAAAAATAAACGTCGTGAAATAAAAACGTGCATCCTAAGTAAATTGTTCTGTAGTGTCAACTTTATTTGTAGTTAAAGTAAAGAAATTTGTAATTAATTTAAAAACTCTAAAGTCTGGTGTTATTTATTTTGCAATAAAGAACTCACAATAAAACGTTTAGAAAAAGTATAAACCTAAGACTATGTATGTATGTATAGGTATGCATGTAAAACTTATAACAGTTAAACAACAAAATGAAAAAAGAAACGAGTCATATGAACGCCACGGTTCGCTATTGTGGCTCAGAGAACGAAACAAGTAGTTCATTTTGCTGTCTGAACATGGTATAACGTGTTATTTTTATATATAATATTTCTTTTTGTTATCTAGATATTAAAAAGCAATTTTCTAATATTTTTACTTTTATTCCTTTAATAAAATTTTAACATTTTTTCGTGTTTATACAAAAATTAACGGATAAGAAGTACGATATAAACTTTTGGGTCTTCAACTAATTAAACAATTAATTTGTTTTTGTCCCAGAGAGAGGAAACTTTAGGTTCAAGATTACTCTAATTCAACACATTAACTGTAGATGACGTAATTATCATTATTCAGTATTGGTGCTTATTTGCATGTGTACCTTGTTTTCTGATTGTTAATTTTAGTTCATGCAATTTGAATTTAGCATGTTATTCTTTTTGTGTCCATGAGATTTCTTTGATACTTCTTAATACGTTATCGTATCTTTCGTATCTTTTTATTATCTAAGCTAAACATCTTCGTTACAAAGTGTTTATATTTGCTTTTTTGTTTTGTTTTACCGTTCATTTGATTTGCGCTTTTAAATTAGTTTCCATACAGGCCAATGCTATAAATCATTTTATTGTAAAATAACATCTTTTTGCTTGGAAATGCTATTATCAATCATAACAATTTGCTCTTAGACTATGTTTACTACAACGATGTTTTTCAATAGGGCGCAGTTGCTCTTATACTTAGAAGAAAAGTCTAAAGTTTTACCACTAAGTTTTACCAGTAAAAATTTTTACTATCTTAAACAAAGCATTTGTCACCCCAATTATACAACATAAATTTTTTATTATTATAACAGTCTAAAAATTTAACTTTTTATTACAGAAATCCATAAAAAATATTAATTTGTATTTTGTTTTAAATAATATAAGCATAAAAAATGTTTACTGTGCATAATTGCACAGCAGAATATTTGTAAAGTAATAAATTTTCCATCTGCTGGCTATTTGTTTCTATCATTTTCACTTTTACTAGAATATTTAATAACAAAGTTAGAAACTTAACGTACGTAAATTTATAGTTTAATTTATATGTTTTAAATTAAATTTCCCCTTTTTATCTCTAAATGTAGACAATCCATACTGTCCACATTCAAACTTGCTAGAATGATGCAAAAAAATAAATCTTAAACATTTAAATGAATAATATTTATTTTAAAATTGCTTAATAAAGAAACTAAGATAATTGAAAAAGTTTGTATTAAAAAAAAGTACTATTCTTCTTAAAATTTTTATGTTGAACATTTTGAATACAACCGCTTGTTATCTTTTACATTTGTAAAAAGCAGGCAATTAAATCAGGAAGTTGTTAAATGCCATTAAATATAAATTATTCGAAAGGCTGCCGTCGCTTGGGGCTGTCTATTTGTTAGTTTTTTTTTTCGATTAGGGCGAGTGTGGCAAAAATATGCGATTAGATTTCACGTTATTATAAGTTATAGATTATCATTTTCAAATAAACAAAGAAATTTATTATATCGACTTAGCAGTCATATTTTTGTAAGTATAATTTTTGAAGCGCTTATTACAGATTCATTGACCCGTAAATACATTAAAGCAAATATTAAGAACAAAAATAAAGTCTTCTTGTTTGTTTTGTAATTTTGTTCTTACTTAAATGACAAACATCTTTAGGTTTTTAAAAACCATTTTTAATCATAGATGCATACGGACCAACAGAATCGTTGCTGATACGGAGGTGTATTTGTTGCTATTTTTCTAACTAGTGGGAATGTGCTATCAAATTGTCTCATGAAACTTTGAAAATTGATGAATAAATTTATTAAATGCTTCGAAAGAGAAACGCATGAAGAGAAATTTAAATACAAACAAAATAATCAAAAGTGTAAAATTTCGCAATTTTGTGAAATCAGAAGTTAAGAAAAAGCGCATCCTGTATGAACCTGATATATCCGTTATCCATCAGTACAATCAACTTTAATATTTAAATGAATATCCATCGGTTTATAAAACAAAATGATGTTAAAAAATATAGTGACAGCTGCTGAACAAGTAACAGTAAGGGTGGACAACGAAGATAGATGAAATATATGTATAAAAGAAGACATATATGAGCATCAGAAGTATGGAACTGCAGGCTACAAAATAGCCGTTTAGTTGTTGTAATAATGTAAATATATCTTAGTTCTTAATCGCGATAATGAAATCGCCCATAACTCAATATCAATGGAATCAATCGCCTTGCATTGTATATACCCAATGAAACCGTGTACCAGTGCCAGCAACTACTGGTCGAAACGTGGGAAAGTATAAAACATTAGTTGGCTTCGATTCTCTTTCCGAATCCATATCGAAGATTCTAGACAGATTTCAAAATCCGCAACTATTCTTGGCTTCGCCATTCAAGCCATACAACTACAGAAGGCCAGTATGTTGAGTTATTTACCACGCAAAACCACCTTGTGCAATTATTGAAAGGTACTATAGTAACACGCTCGACCTTTTTCTAACCTTACATCTACAAGTATGAAGTTAGTGTTTGTGCACCTCTCGGCAGCTCCGATTACTGTATCATCTTCGCCTGCTTTTCATATTTGGAGCTTCATAATTTTTCGAAACCAGATACCAAACGTTTAAAATATATTTATAAAAGGCTCATTGGGCTGAACTCAACGAATTTTTTAGGCAATTAATTTGGAAACTTTGTTTTTTGGACAATAATATCAAATCCATGGTGGAAATCGCTGTAAACATAATTTTGTTTGGAATGAAAACTTTTTCCATCCAAAAAAATTTCGATTAAATCCAGACCGAAATCTTGGTTTACTTAGACGTGCAAAAATGTAATCAGAAACAAAACTGCGGATACTGATTCGATACTAAGGCGCGTAAAAAATCTATTCGAGGAGCGCCTTCTTGCTAAGGTTGTTGCTACTGCTAGGGAGAGCAAGAATTTTTGGTCATTTGCTACTTCTTCAATTTCGACTCTTTAAAAAATTATCGAACATTCACTGACCCGGTTGATAAAGCTAACCTTTTAGCTGTAGTATGATTAAATTTGTTCTTGTGAGGAACCTAGAGTCCAACAGCTTACTTAGCGGCGGAAAGTATTGTTTCCGTAGGGGGCGTTCTACAGTATACTTGCTGGCTTTTCTATCGAAAAAATGGTGCAACTTCATAGATCATTTCGGAGAGTTTAATGTGGTGGCTCTACATATTTCTAAGGCGTATAATAGAGTGTGGAATGATACACTTTTGTCAAAACTCGCGGCTTTAGGTGTCGGTGATAATTTCTCCAAATTGATGGTATTTCATCGGACGAGGTTAAGATTAATCCGAGGTACGGCAAGGCTCCGTTCTCTCCTACCCAATTCCTCATTTAACTAGTGCTGTACCTGTTACTATGGATGATATAAGTATTACGAAATCGGATGATCTTGATGTTTTTGCCATTAAAATTCAGTGTGTTCGATGGACAAAACACATTTTTCAGGTTTCTAAAAAAGCTTTCAAGTGCCTCGCTTTTCTAAAACGGTGTAAGAGATACTTCACTCCATCCGATCTTCATACTATTTATGCCACCTATATCCGTCCAAAGATGTGTCGGCGACCCAAAGTTTATTTAGGAGTTGCTCAACCACGTACAGGAGAGGACTAAGAGGCTTATTGGGGACAGTAGGGTATACAATTTTATTGATTCCCTAGAGCATCAACGCAATGTAGGTTGTGTTTTACTGTTTTGTCGTTAGTACAATGGTAAATGTTCTAACGTAATTAGGGAATTTGTTCCCGAAACTCGTACATTTGTTCGTTTGACTCGATTTTCGTTGAGAACGTTTTCATTTGTGGTCGATTGGCCAGTGAATTGCACTACGCCTTACAGGGTAAATTCGTTTTTCAGCAGATCGGTTCGTATATAATGTACTATCTACACTGTTCTGCAGAGAAATACTCAATAAGATAAAAATATAGTGAAATAGATGGATTAAAATATCTACCAGTCAATTTTTTTGTAATCATAATCAGATTTTTTAATGGACGAAAACTGTTTATCCATTACGAATAAAATATGACATATATCATTAAAATCAGCAGGGTGTTACCCTCCGCATTTTTACAAAAAATTAACAAGTGTTCGACAACCACGATTTTTTTACTTCTAGACATAATATAGATACCATCGGTGTTTTTCGAAGGAAACAGGCCGGGTATAGCGTAGGTTGGTCTGCCAGTGATAGTACATCTGTAGCAAGAAAAAGCTGCAATTTATATTTGCAATTCAGCTAGCATCTGCCTTGAGGAATCTCTACTGCCAATAATGGAATTTTTGGCACTTTAGCTTTATCTTCATGCAATGTGATGGTAAAAAATTAAAACCATTAATTTTAAAGTTTTTGTGAAAATATCTACACAATTCTATCAAAAAAACTTAAATTGCTTTAAAATAACCACGTCTAGAAAGCCCAACAACTTTGTAAAATTATTTGTTCTCTTCTTTTCCTCGGTTGTCATGATCAAAGTGTTTTTATTTTATAATGAATTTAATCTAGTGGGTTTTTAATTTTTTTAACACTTCATATAATAAAGAAATCGCTATGTGCATCTGGCTCGGTTGCTGGATGGCAGTTTGCTTGCTGCGGCTACGTATTGGCTTTATTATGCAATTATGATATTAGCACGTTTTATATTTATATATGTGTTATATGTATTAAAGTAAAAAGTAAACTAAAACGTTTGTAAATACTGACATGTGTGCTTTGGATTACGGAGAAGTGTTGTAGAATTTTTTATTGGCATCAGCGAAGTATAGTGTTTAAAACAAGTGCAAGTAGAGAATAGCATTTCATTTTCTTCTGCAGTGTTTTATTTTCAATATTAGGAAAATATAGTTTAACAAATACAGCATTTACATAATATTTAGTATGTAATAAAAGTTTTTCCCTTTAAGTTATTCTCGCTATCATTTTTTTTATTACAATCTTCACTATAATGTAAAAGATTCTAAAAGTTCTCAAGAAAAATCTCTTGCAAATTGTATTTGTCTGTTTGCAATAGCGACGAAACATTTTGAACATTTTAAATCAGGCACACATACGCACAAAAACTTTTAATTTTGGGATCTAAATTTGGGGTTTGTTTAATAAATGTTTTTATATCTTAGGTTTTTCCTTTCACTATGTGACGCTTTATTTCCTTTATGACGGAAAATACATCAGTAAATATATCAATATTAGAAGTAAAGACAACAATATTCAAAACAATATACACTGCGGTTCATCAGGATAGAACCCACACACATTTTAAAGTAGAAAAACTATATAAATTTCAAATACAGATGAAATAAAAAATTTAGTTTTACAGAAAAATAGTTGATACATTAAATGATAATTTTAACACAATAAATAGTAAAAAAATATGATTATAGCAATACTTTTTCTCTTTCTTTGTACTCAAGTAAAAATTTTTCATTTATTTTTTGGTTCAACAGAACAGAACCACCCTTTAATTGTCCTGTTAGTCAAACGTACATGCTTTTTTGTGTTTGAAAATGGATTTTATTAAAATTATTTTCTCCAGATATTTATTCAACGATGCGCAAATTTATACTTATTCACAATAACTTCATAAATTCTATTTTTCATTGATTAAATAGTCAAGAGATATTTACCCCCATGCAGCATTTATTCTAACAATAAGCTCATCCTTGGTTTCGTATTGCTTACCTCCTTCGTATACCTTACGCGTTAGCCAACCCCAAACATTTTCTATAATGTTAAAGTCGCGCAAATAGGGTGGCCCGTTTAACGTGTCAATATTTTGGCTGAAAATCCATGATTTTACTACACGTGCCGCGTGTATAGGTGCGTTATCATTTTGATAAATCCAGTCTATTGATCCAAAAATATCTTTTGTCTTAGGAAAAGTTTGTTCCAATAGGGTTTTGTAAGTATTTCATTCGGGTACTTTAAATAACAAGCTCAATAGTGCCGTGGTATGAAACTTCAGCCCATACCATAACACCTCTTTCTTTGCTGTGATTGCGGCTCAGAAATATTTCTTCCTGACGCATATCGTAAAAATAGAAGTTGTAGCCATCGGGGCCATCCAAATTAAATTTTTTTTCATCCGAAAAAACTACTTTTCGCCAATTGTTATCATTTAATTATCTTTGAACATCCCATGCCATATGATCTTTTGCAGATTGAAGGCGCTGTTGTTGACGATTACATTTAATGAAGGTTTTTCTTTAGTTTTTCGGAGTTGTACATGTTCACTGCTTAAAAAAGCGCGACAAACTGTTGATTTACTTGCATTAACTCCTGCTAAATGCTTAATTTTATTACTAGAATGGGCTGAATTTGAGACAATTTGAAGAATATTTCGCTTGGCCGGTGGTGCATTTTTATTATATGTTTCACGATGTTTTTTGTTTAACTTATTACAACATTATGACTTCGGCCGATTTTCCTAGTGATTTCGCGATAAGAATAATTTTCAAATTTCAAAACTCACCTGTTCATCACTATTAAACTAAAAGCCATCTTTTTTTTTTTTTTTTTTTTTTTTTTTATAAAGAGAAGTAGCACTTCAGGCAACAATGCCTATTTAGTCAAGTATCGTGCTACCTTCTTTAGGAAATGGATAGAGAAGAGATGAAATAGGTGGTGAAAGTAGAAGGATAGTCGGAAATTAACTGCCGTATAAAGACAGCAACAGCGACCAGTGACTATGCCTTCATCGCTGAGCAGCTCCACCGACAGTCAATTTTTATCTTTTGTAGTGAAAAAAACCAAGGTCTTCGTTGGGAATCGAACCCACAACCCCCATATTTACAAGCTAGTACACTACCTACTAGCCTACAGGGGCACCTATCTATCGTATATGTGACAACTCAACCTTCATTAGCAATTCTTTTGACAGAAACAAAAACAACAATAATATTTCTAGTAATTCTAACTTATGTTACCAATTATAATTTAAATAATTTCAATCTAACCATATTTTTTACCCAATATACGACTGAAATATATATGTACAGCGCCCTCTTGCTTAAAAATTTTAGGATTTGTAGTACTTTTAACTATTTTTGAAATGTGTGCGTTCCCATAGTATCTATTATATATATTTTTTTTAAAAGAGAATTAGCACTTCAGGCAACAATGCCTATTTAGTCAAGTACTGTGCTACATTCTTTAGGAAAGTGATAGAGAAGAGATGAGACAGGTGGTGAAAGTAGAAGGATAAGAAGGATAGTCAGAAATTAACTGCCGTATGAAGACAACACAGCGACCAGTGACTATGCCTTAATCGCTGAGCAGCCCCACCGACAGTTAATTTTTATTTTTGTAGTGAAAAAAACCAAGGTCTTCGTTGGGAATCGAACCCACAACTGCCATACTTACAAGCTAGTACACTACCTACTAGCCTACAGGGGCACTATCTATTATATATGTTCACTTCTAGTGGGAATAGTTCCGAAGACTTCGTGTATCATTTGCTTCGAGTTCTATCCAGACTAAAAAGTGGTATTAATATCGTTCATCTGAATGCCCAAAGTTTGGGAATAAAATGGATGAATTTAAACATATTTTTGTTTCGTCATGTGTCAACTGTGTTTCGTTTCTGAAACTTGGTTTTCATGTGATATTCCAGACTCCCCTGGGGGCACATTTATCGGTCTTTATGGATTACTTAACCATTTAGACCTGTGCTGCTGGGGGTGTATGGGAGCCCAGTCCCCTAAAGGCAAGCAGGGTATCACCTGGAAACTCTACGTTATTTCCACGGAAATCAGTAAGCCCCAGAGTTCCGCTAATTGTATCTTTAGACTTTAAGCTGTTTCTCTGACTGATTATTGAGGTTGGTCCTTCGGGAGTATCGTGGTAGTTGTGGTTTTGCGGCCCCCGCATGAATTTGATTATGGGATCCAGGATCCTCTCGCCTTTAATAACACCAACGGGTGAATGATCCGGATACAGTGCGCACGCTAGTCATGTGTTCTGGACCAGGAGGTGGATAGTCTCCAGCTCTTCAGCAAACCGGTATGCAAACCTGCTTTGGAACCGCTGAAATTGCAACTAGGAAAGACCTGTTGCTAGAATTACTCCTCGGCTTCCTAGGGCGTAAATGACGTTACTTTTCATTCCCAGTGGTTTGACCACCATCTGATTAAGGCTTACGGCCAGGTGCAGATGTAAGTCTTATCACGAAATTCCAGACTCTGTGTTTGACATTTCTGGCTTCACTCTCTTTCGTTCTGATAGAAGAAAATTGGCAAAAGGCTTTGAGACTGCAGCTAGGGGGGTGGCGCCGCTCTGTATGTCCGTAACGGTATAACAAGTAGGGTTTTGCTAAGAAGTGGCGGTGATAGTGAAATTGAGTATCTGTTCTTTGAGACTTCGGGTCTGAATGGTAGAAAATCGCTGATAGGCTGTGTGTAGAGGGCTAATAGCAGTATTATTCTTACCCCCTTCTTAATACTTCTGGAAGATAATTCTATTCGGTACAACGATATTATCATAACTGGAGATTTTAATAACAACCTACTGACCGACAACTCTTTAATCGCTCTTCTGCTAGCTCTCACATTTTTGCGATACATCTTCCACTCTAATTGACTTAATGTTTACTAACCAGAGAGCTAAGGTTTTCATATACGATCAACTCTTGGCATCGGTATTTTATAGGCACGATATCCTCTTTTTAACTTACGTATGCCACTGGGCCAGACCCATTTAATATATATCGGGATCTGCACAATATTGACCGCGCCGCACTGACCAGATACACGGATAGTATATATTGAGAACATATATACACAATTGACAGTTGATATTGACGACCAACTCTCATTTATCCAAGGAAATGTGGATTTCTTAATCGAACAGTGCATGTTAATTAAAACGAAACGGATCAATAATGACCAACTCCCATGGTTTAGCGCGGAGATTAAATCACTAATAAGGACACGTGACAAGGCATATTCACGGTGGGGAAGATTTACAACAGATGACCTTAAGGCGATACATAAGTCCGCTCCGAAGGTAACAAAATGGATTCAGTCTGCTAAATGTGCTTATTATCGGCGTAGATTTTCATCGGCTATTGATAGTAGGGCTAAGTGGATGAAAATTCGAAAAATAGGCTTAGGACGGAGTAAAATGTTACGGCATAATTATGATGTTGACGTGTACCTTCTTAATGATAAGTTTGTTAATATTAATGTTCCCAGGCCGACAGGTAGCGTTTACGACGATCTTTGTTTTGTCCCAATACGAAATCCTTTTGACTTCCGATATGTAGATCAGCTTGAGGTCCTTGAGAGTTTTTCCGTTGTTAGATCTAATGCGGTTGGTATGAACGCAATGAACCCGAGATTCTTTAGAGTTTTGATCTCGAGGCTCTTACCGATCATTACGCATTTCTTCAACTCTATCCTCACAAAATCCATTTTTCCTAGAGAAAGGAAATCCTCTAGGATTATCCCTATCCCTAAGACTAATGGTAAATTCCGACTGATAGCTATTTTACCGTTTTTATCTAAAGTATTTGAGAATATCCTCAGCAATCAAATTAATGTCTATCTCACACGGAATAAATTTTTATCCGTGGCTCAATCTGGTTTTGTTAGGGGCAGAAGTTGCATGACGGCTTTGGTGGATGTGGTCGAGAGTCTCAGATCTGAAATCGACATCAACAAAGTGGGTTTCTTGATTTTACTGGATCACAGTAAGGCCTTCGATGCGGTAGATCACTCTATCATGTTAATAAAACTGCGTAAGTTATTTTATTTCTCAAGCTCAGCCTGCAGTTTAATATCCCCCTATTTGATTTACAGATGTCAAATAGTGAGTGTGGATAATAGGAGATCTAATCCGCTTGTAGTTACTAGAGGAATACCACAGGGCTTTATATTGGGTCCACTTATTTTCTGTCTCTACATAAGTGACCTTCGTGACATTTCTAAAAGCAGTAGGATGCACATGTATGCTGATGACGTACAGGTTTACAAAAGTAGCTGTATTATTGACGTTCCTATTTGTGAATGGGATAAATGACGATTCGCACATGATCAATCACTAGGCAATGTCTAATGGGTTGTATATCAATGCTTCGAAGTCGAAATGTATTATCCTCTCGAAAGCTAGGAGAACTCTGGTTAACATTAATGTGAGAATTGACGGAAATGTGATCGAATTGGTAGAATCGGTACCTAATTTGGGCGTAATTTTTAGTAATATAATAGTCTGGTCTAATTACATTACCTTTGTCGTTGGCACAGTTTACAGTAAACTTCGCACCCTATGGTAGTTAAAGGATTCTACGCCGTTTGCTATTCGCATGCTTTTGGCAAAGACTTATCTAATCCCTTCACTTCTTTACGGCTGCGAAATCTATGCCAATTGTGACAGTACGGATCAGCGCAGACTGAAAGTTGCATATAACAGTATTGCTCACTATATATTTCTAAATGACCGCCGCGATCATATCTCATCATACTCTAATTTAATTTTTAAAATGAAATTCGATGATCTTCTAAAATATAGGTGTCTAATTTTCTTGCACAGGATCATCACCTCAAAACGACCATCATATCTATTTATTACGACAATTTTTGCAAGATCTCATTGTGGTAGGAATATTATCCAGCAGAAATACAAGAGTCTGTAATTTCAACTGCAGTTTTTCATAAATGCAACAAGTCTAAAAAAAATAGGCAACGCAAATTTATTTAAAAGGGAGCTTTATAAATCATTTAGTTCTACCCAATCTTGACTTTATTTTTATGTTAACACTTCTTACATTTCTACCGATTAGTTTTAAATTTATTATTTCTTGACATTTATTTCATTGTATACCTATGTATTGTTATTACTTTGTTTTCAGATTTAAGTTTAATAGTAACTCAATTTGTATATGTTAAGGATCAATAGCACCGTCACTTATAAGATGTTATCATCTTGTTGTGCTAGTTGTCTAAAGAATAAAGAATAGTAATAATAATAATAATAATAATAATAATAATAATATAAACATAAATTTTTATCATTTCCGACGAATTTGTATATGCTTGAAAAGTTACAAGTAATTAAAGTACCATTTGTAAAAGGAATAAACTTTAAAGCAGATACGGAGAATGTTATGAACATTTCGTACATAAAATTATAAAACAAAACTCTGTACCTCAATAATTTTAATAATTAATACTTTAATTTTGTGTAATGTTTGGTCATTAAATTTATGTTTGAATATATATGTAAAATAATATTGTTTTGTAAATTCGTTATTTTCAAAATTGATTTCATTTGAAAAATTTTTTAATATTGAAAATTGTATGTATGCATGTATGTATAGTTATAATATCACCTACTAGCCTGTGAAAAAAATATTAAAAAATAGAAATTAATTTTATTTGACTTTGATTTTAAATTTAATTTTTTTAAGTAATCTATAATTATTCGAAATCATTTTAATTATAAGCAATTTTATTTCGTGCTTGATTCCATTAAATAAATATTTAATGATATTCTCACAAAATATTTACTACAAAAATTTTCATTAAAAAATAAACATTTTATGATATTCTCATAAAACATTTATTCAAATAAAAATAAAAATATTTGAAATGTATTGTAATAGGGGAGAGCACATCCATATTGCAATTTCACTATTGCTCAAATAGCTCATCAGTGAATTTTAGCCCAATATTGTATAGAAAAACCTAAGAGTCTTATATCCAAAGCCAAACTGAATCTATGAGAATTTTTTCATAAAATCAACATAGCATAGACAGCAAGACTCAAAGACACTTCCATACAAACACTACAAAACATTTCAAAACAACAAAAAACATTGCAAGCTAAATTAACAGCTTAATTTTGAAAAGGAACTATTTACGCTCCATGTCTTATTAATGTAACTGTGAAGGAAATTGTAGAAGAACTCATCTCACAAGACGTGGTGAAGTGTACAAATTTCTTAAAACAATTGATGGTATAAGCTCACCTTCAGGAGTTATCTTATTAACTTTTGGCTTATATAATCTGGCTGAGTATCATGCTATAGGGTAAAGGTACGCGAGTACTTCCCTAACCCAATGAGGTGCAATAAATGTCAGTTGCTTTGGCACACAAAAAAACAATCTTCTTGCAATCTTCCTTCTCACTCTGACTCAGAAGTTTATCTTCATCTTCTAATAAATGCAAAAAATTTTTGGAACAGAAAGAAGTTCTCAAAATCAAGACAAAACGGAAATGTACAATTCGCGATGCAATAAAAATTTTTAGAGAAAAAAGTGTAACAGTTTCTTCCACGAATAGCTTTTCTGCTGTAGCATCCAACAAAACAATTATATTGCCAAGAATGACTCTATCTCATCACCAATGTCAGCAAATAAAACAAACACGCTTGGTTTAAACGAACGAACGCATGATAAAACTAATATTATTAAGTCAATTCCAATTAAAGAGATTCCTTCGCAAAATGAAAAAATCATTTTAAATAATAATAACAAAGAGTAAAAATTTTAAGATTCTTTTCCTTTTAACTCTACAAGAACAATCAAACAGAATCAGTTAATTTTGAACACGAAATCTAAAATAATCAATATTCAGCAACAACAAATCCTCCAACACTCTCTGTATCTCAGAATATCAATAATTCCCCCACTATTCTTCAGAAATGAATGATACACAGAGCATTGAATGACGAATCAAAAATAGCACATAATTGATTATACAGTATTGTTCAGATAGCGGTATGTGGCTGCTGTTTTGAGTATTACTGTATATTATTATTCTTCAATTTCCTCTTATTATTATTCTTCAATACTCTCTTTGATGATTTGAAATATTTTACAGTAGAACATTCGCGGATATATAAATAATTTTTCCAATTTAATATTGCTTATATCTGAAAGGAAGATACCCCTGTAGGCTAGTAGGTAGTGTACTAGCTTGTCAGTATGGGGGTTGTGGGTTCGATTCCCAACGAAGACCTTGGTTTTTTCACTAGAAAAATAAAAATCGACTGCTTAGCGATGAAGGCATAGTTACTGGTCGCTGTGTTATCTTATACGGCAGTTAATTTCCGACTATCCTTCTACTTTCACCACCTGTTTCATCTCTTCTCTGTCCCTTTCCTAAAGAATATAGCACGGTACTTGACTAAATAGGCATTGTTGCCTGAAGTGCTACTTCTCTTTAAAAAAAAAATGAAATCCCGACATAATTTGTCTTCAGGAAACTAAATGCAAAAACAATTTTATCTCTTTTACTCCAATTAAATATAAGGATTATTTTTTAATCCTAACTTAACTTCTAAACAAGGTTCAGCAATATTATTTAAAAAATATACCTAATGAAATATTGAACACAAATCAAAATCTCAATGTAATCGACTTGCAAATAAACACAATCAGCAAATTTGCAGTTATATCGGAGGGCTCGTCAGCTACGAATAGTAAAGGGGCAACAGTAGAAACTTTTCTAATGAACAACAATCTTTCGACATTAAATGATGGATCCCTAGCACATCATAGCTCGCATAATAGTTTTTCCCATATTGATTTAGCAATTGCATCCATATCAATTTTACCACAATGCAATTGGTATATCATTGATGATGATGTTCACAATATTATATTTGAATCTAGAGTCATGGCGCAATACTTCAAAATTGGCTCGGTAAGGTAGGTAAGCCTATAGAAAACATTAATACTTACCGGCCATATACCTTCTTCACTGTATTTCGAAACTCTTAGAAAAACTTATATCAAGACGCCGAATACGATATATTAAAAAATATCACCTAATATAACTTCTAACAATTAAGTTGAATTTCAGGCTGGCCTGGGTACAATGGATACACTATTGTACCTAGAACACATAGTTTGTAAAAATCTATCAACAAAGAAACACACTTCTATTTTGTCAATCGACTTTATAGAGGTGTTTGACAGGATCGGAGTGCACATCATTCTTCAAAAACTTTCGAGTTGGTCAGTTGGACATAAAATGTTTCATTTAATAAAATCTTTTCTGTTAAACAGAAAATTTGTAGTACGTATGAATATTTTCTCATGGGAAAATGGAATTCCACAAGAATCACCTGTATCGGTAACCCTATTTATTATTGCTTCTGATGCTTTATCTCATATTATTAAGGGTAATACAAGGGTTAATCTTTGTTTATACGCTGATGATCTTTATATTATAGCAAAAAACGAGAAAATAAGACAATTGAGCAATCTTTTGAAGAAACATTCTCTGCTATTGAAAATTGGTCGAAAACCTCTGGAGCAAGTATTTCTTTCGATAAAACCCGTCATTTACACGGCTGTAAAAAGCGTGATTGCAATAACATCAACTTTATTTATAATAACATCAACATTACGAATATAGAGTACTGTAAAATCTTAGGATTAAGCATTGATTGTAAATATAGTTTTAAAACACATAGTAATAACCTTAAGAGAGATCTCACCAGCCGATCAAATCATCAAGTATCTTTCATCAAAAGAAAGTTATATGCAAACTAATAGTCTGCTTAAACTGGTTAAATTTATAATATTGACCAAAATATATTACGGTGCAGTGATCTACAGCAAAGCGGCTAAATCAATATTAAGAAATGTTGAAACCTCTCTTATTGCTGCAATAAGAGTTAGTTTTAGAGCATTCAGAACAACACCTACTAAAAATTTCTTAGCCGAAGCGGGATTTGGACCACTTCACATGCACGCAAATAAACTTAAATTTCGTTTAATCCACAAAATTGTTTGTACGAAATCACCTTTGTTGTGTAAACATGTCAAGTTGCTATATAAAAGAAAAACGGAACAGAAATATCTTTCTACCTTAGCGCATATGATCAGAATTCTAAAGAAATTTAACATAAAAGGTATTGATATTCCTGCGTTGAAACATCCCCATTGCTGCTAGAGTCTAATATTTTTAACTAAAACTGTACGATACCAGATATTTACAAAGCACTCTTCCGTGAGCTAGTCAGCAAATATAAAAATGAAAGTTGGCATTTTATTTATACGATTGGTTCGAAGACATTTACCAATGTAGCTTTCTCTGTTGTTGACGAATATGGACAGACAAAATTACTTGGACTACTTCCTCAAAGTACAACAATATTTGAAGCAGAAGCGGAAGCTGTTTTTATAACTTTAAATGTATGTAAATTCCCATCCATGAAATATATAATTTGCACTGACATTCGATCTATGTTCGATGCTGCGCTAAATCCCAGGAATAAGAACGAAACGATTGTTTTAATTCAGCAAATTTTAGTTGAAATAAAAGAAAGAGTAAAACTTTTATGGATAACAAGTCACATGGCATTATGGGAAATGAAGCTGCTGACAAGATTGCGAAAACAGCTTATTTGTAACCTGTCTTTATGCCCAAAAACAAAAGTTTCATATCCAGAGAACTTATTTCTAATCTAAACGTTGCCTCTCTTCAAAATTGGTTTAGATACAGTCATTTCTATAAAAGAATAAATCCTGATAAAAAGAAATCCGTTCAACACATACAAAAATAACACATCAATATTTGATTTCCAGGGACGCTCAACTAGTATGCATATTCTGTAGAAATTCTTCATTAACAGTTAATCATCTTTTGGATGACTGTCCTTCCCTGCAACACATTCGTATAAATATAAATAATTCAAATAGAATTATTAATATATTGAAATATCCTTCCATAGATAATATTGTTACGAATATGTCTTGCTTAAGTTTAAAATAAAACAATTAAGCAATAAGGAAAACTACTGGTTACAAACTGCGTAGAAGTTTATACACACACACACATACAACTACAATTTGATAGGCTTTTTACTAACTGCCTGGCATGCTGCTTATCATTTAAACGCACAAGACAAAAACTAATTTTGCAACAACAAATATACAGTGTTTATCATCTGCGTTGTTTTCTAAGAAACCCTTTTTTACAAAAGCAACAACAAATGTATCGAAATAAATCCCAAGCAGAAACCTTATCAGCATAAAAACAAAAACAACTATACGCACAGACATACAGGCGCCTATAAACGAATAAACAACAAAATACACACAAGGAGAGAAGAAGATTCTTACATCTTCTAGAATCTAATTGGACAAGTATAAATAGGGGAAGCGTCTGAGTGGATAATCAATCAGTGTAAATTAAACCTCATAGTGTGAAGACGTGCGTTTTAAGTGAATTGTAAAGTAGTGCCAACTTTGTGTAGTTTAAAGTAAATAAAATTGTTAGAAATTTAAAAACTCTAAAAACTGGTGTTAATTATTTTGCAATAAAGAACTCACAACAAAACGTTTATAAAAGGTATAAACGTAACAACTGGTGTCAGAAGTGAAATTGCAAAAAAAATAAAATAAATCAACTACAATGAAGTTGGAAGAGCTGAAAGTTAAGCAGCTAAAGAAGGAGCTGAATAAGTTGAATCTGCCAACAACGGGAAGTAAAGCGGAATTGCAACGGAGGTTGATTGATGAATTCAAGCAGCGAAATATCGATATTGGTACATACGAATTCGAAGACAAAGAAGCGGTTGAGGTATGTAATGTAATCCATCAGCAAACACCAATGTAAGCTTGGATGCAATACTTGCGGCAATTCAAGAAAGCTCTAGAATCTGCAGTGCGAAAATTGATGCTATTTAAGAAAGCACTAGAGCCAACAGTGCGAAAATTGATGCCACGAATGACAAACTTCTAGGTGTTGTTCAAGAAAGCTCTAGAATCAACAGTGCGAAGATTGATGCCACAAATGACAAACTTCTAGATGTCATCAAGGAAAGCTCCAGAATCAACAGTGCGAAAATTGATGCCACAAATGACAAACTTCTAGGTGTCATCCAAGAAATCTCTAGAATCAGCAGTGCGAAAATCGATGCCATTCAAAAAAGTTCTAGAGCCAACAGTGCAAAAATCGACGCAATTCAAGAAAGCTCTAGAGCCAATGGAGAAAAACTCGTTTGTGAGGTAAACAAGAAATTTCAGGAAATTTCAGAAATATTTGGTAAACGAGTGGAAGCTGTGGAACAGAAAGTCAGCGAATTTGACCAAAAATTGTCAGGCCTGGAGAGAAAAATGGACGGAGAATTGCATGAACTAAAAACGAAAATGGACGACCTCCATACTCGAGAAGGACCAGTGAGAATCGTCTCTGAGCACTCCAGCAGGATAAACACCCCGAGCTATGACGGTAGCGCACCGTTTAATATATTCAAGTTCCAGTTGGAAACAGTGGCCAGCAAAAATAGTTGGAACAATGAAGAAAAAGCTATAGAGCTAATTCTGGCCTTAAAAGGTGCAGCTGCCGAAATCCTCGAAAGCCTACCAGGAGCCTGCAGGAATAATTATGAGGACATAATGGTGGCCTTACAACGTAAGTACGGCGACGAGCATAAGAGAGAACTGTACAGAATGGAGTTACGAGGCAGGGTGCAAAAGGCAAATGAGACGCTGCAAAATTTTACCATGGAGATTGAACGTTTGGTGCAGCTTACGTATCCAGGTGAACATCATCCATTCCTGGATCAGTTCAAAATAGAGGCATTTGTGAATGGCATAAAAGATCCAGATATTAAATTTGCAGTTTGTGCAGCGCAAAAAGCATCCTTCACCGAAACAATCTCGTACGCGCTGGCCCAGGAGACCGCCAAAGTTATCTCAAAGCCACAAGTCTACAAGGTACGACGTCTTGAGGCTGATACGAAAAGTTACGGAGACAAGAGAAGCGAGATGAAAGACATGATTGAGCAAATACTTGAAGAAAGAAGTAAGTCGCGTGCAAAATGCTTTAACTGCGGTAAGGTAGGACATTTTCAGCGCAACTGCAAGAAAAGGTCAAGATCTGCTTCACCTCCAAGGGAAAACAAACGGGCAAATAACACCAAATCGCAAGAGTCACCGTTAAACTAAAACGGGCTAGCACTGAGGGGCAAGAGCTAGCTCCCACAACCGATGGCCCCGCAATCTGCATTTCCATCATGCAACAGAAAAATAATAACCTTACTGTCTGCGGATGGATCAATGGAAAGAAACAAGTCCTCACCATAGACACAGGACATCAGTCCGTAATAAGGCCCGATTTAGTTTAAGGGGGCAGTAGAACCGTTAAAGAAAGTGCAACTGCGTAAGGCAACTGGGGATTCAGCCATCGTCTATGGACGAGCCAGGGTACAATTGACTATCGGAAACATCAGTGCAGATCACGTGTTTGTTGTCGCTGATATAGTGGATGAAGTTATTATCGGTGCAGACTTCATGATAGCTCACGGTATTAATCTGGACATGGGGCAGCAGATAATGATCTGGCGCAACGTGGAGATATCCTTAAATGTTGGATATGAGAGCAGGGACGCAGTAAGGAAACTGTTTGCGATCGAACGCCGAAAACTATTACCTCTGGCGGAAACTATAGTTTGGGCACGTGTGGAGGCAGATTGTGTGGACAACCGGTTGTGGGTGGTAGAATCAGAAGATGTAAGGAATAATGTGATAACAGCTAAAGCTCTCGTGAAAAGCTGCAACAATGGGAAAGTTCCTGTGAGACTACTAAATCTGTGAGCCGGCAGGAGCCGTAATTAATTGTGCGACATATCCAGAATGCTCCAAAATGACAGCTAAACAGCGGGATTTGCTAACAGAGCAAGTAAATAAATGGGTAGCAGAACTAAAAGCAGCCGACAGAAATAAAGCAAAGCAGTTGCTAAGAACACATACCGCCGTCTTTGCCCTAAACAACAAAAGCCAAGGAAGAACACCTGTGGTGAAACATGAAATAAATACCGGCGAAGGGAGGCCCATAAAACAATCACCCAGAAGTGTCCCCCTTGCGAAACGAAACGAGGTCAAAGAACTGATTAGCGAAATGGAGCGCAACGGAGTGATTGAGCCATCTTCGGGTCCATGGAGCTCAGCGATAGTGCTAGTAAAGAAGAAAGATGGCAGCACTAGATTTTGCGTGGACTATAGAAAGCTTAATGATGTCACTAAGAAAGACAGTTATCCGCTACCCAGAATTGACGACACCTTAGACACGTTGTCCGAACGAAATGGTTCTCTACCTTAGACTTGCAGAGTGGTTACTGGCAAGTTGAGATAGCCGATAAAGACAAGGAAAAAACTCCCTTCAGCGCGAGCAATGGATTGTGGCAGTTTAAAGTAATGCCATTTGGGCTCTGCAATGCTCCAGCTACTTTTGAGCGCTTAATGGAATACGTACTCAAGGGGCTTAACTGGAAGACCTGTTTAGTGTATCTGGATGATATAATCGTGATGGGAAAGACCTTTGATGAACACCTCAAAAACCTGGATGAAGTTCTCAAGCGTATAGCAGCTGCAGGACTTAAATTAAGTGTTAAGAAATGTGCGCTGTTTCAAAAAGAGGTTAAATACTTGGGGCATCGTGTAACAGCAGAGGGCGTATCAACTGACGAGGATAAAATATTGGCAGTAAAGAATTGGCCTCGTACACAAAATCTTCATGAGCTACGTAGTTTCCTGGGGCTTTGCACATACTACAGGCAATTCGTGCCGAACTTTGCTCAAGTCGCTGCCAGCTTGCATGAGTTGACCCGAAAATCGCAACCATACTACTGGAGTAGGGCAGCTGAAGAGGCGTTTCAAAGGCTAAAGTAGCTTTTGTGTACAGCACCAGTTCTCGCCTATCCGATAGCTGGACATGAATTTATATTGGATACAGACGCAAGCGGCTACGGAATAGGAGGAGTGCTTTCTCAGGCGATTAATGGGACGGAAAAAGTTATTGGTTACTATAGCAGAGTATTGTCCAAGCCCGAAAAAAATTATTGCGTAACACGACGGGAGCTTTTAGCCGTACTGGAGTGATGCCCTGTCAAGACGCCCGTGTAACGTAGAATACAGGCACTGTACAAAAGCCGAGGAAAAGGAGTCCATCATTGATGTGAGGCGAATCCAAATTGGTACAGGAGAAGATTGGTCTGAGGCCCAAATGGAGGATCCTATTTTGTCAAAAATTATATCGGCCAAGCTAGAGAACATAAGACTGGACCGTAACGAAATTTCGGCAGAAAGCCCGCTGGCAAAATCATACTGGGCTCACTGGAATAGCCTTAAAGTGGTAAATGGTTGTCTATATCGAAATTGGGAAAGTGCAGATGGAAAAACTACAACGGATTTAATCGTCGTGCCAAGTTCCCGGATAAAAGATGTAATGCAGCAGTTTCATAATGGTCCCAGCGGCGGCCATTTGGGTGTAACAAAAACGCTAGAAAAGAAAAAAGAGCGATTTTACTGGGTAGGCTGCCCACAATCTGTAGCCGAATGGATAGCTAATTGCGAGCAGTGTATTGCGGCCAAGGATCCAACAAGCAAAAGTCGCGGCAAACTACAACAGTACAACGCAGGCGCCCCCTTCGAGCGGATAGCAATGGATATCGCAGGCCCATTCCCTGTCAGTAATGCTGGAAATCGGTATCTGCTAGTAGTAATGGATTATTTCAGCAAATGGCCCGATGCGTATCCCATTCCGAACCAAGAGTCCAAAACGATTGTAGATGAATTTGTGAACAATTGGGTGTGTCGATACGGTGCCCCAACAGAACTTCATTCCGATCAGGGACGAAATTTTGAGTCGGCCATATTCAAGGAAATGTGCGATATATATGGAATCAAAAAGACGAGAACGACACCACTGCATCCACAGTCAGATGGCATGGTAGAAAGATTCAACCGCACCCTGGAAGAATATCTCAGAAAAGTAGTCAATACACACCAAAAGGATTGGGACGAGCATGTACCAAAGTTTCTTCTGGCATACCGATCAGCTATCCACGATTCAACATCATGTAGTGCAGTAAAAGTCGTATTTGGGAGGGAGCTAAAACTACCAGCCGACTTAGAATTTGGCGTTAAACCGATTCCTGCACACGGCGATAATAAAAATGTTCCACAGATACAAGAAGACTTGTACGAGCTCCATGAGTTTGTCCGCAATCGCATCAAAATGTCCAGCGACAAAATGAAAGCCAGATATGATCGAGCAGCAAATACGAAAGGATTTACAGAAGGACAACTGATTCTACTATATAACCCACAACGGAAAAAAGGACTGTCTCCCAAACTGCAAACCCACTGGGAAGGACCATACAAGGTGATCAAGAAATGAAACGACGTGGTTTATCGGATACAGAAATATCAAAGTCCGAGGTCTAAGATGAAGGTGGTCCACCTGGAGCGACTGGCCAAGTATGGCCGAGGGAATTTTGAGCCTATTCGGGACGAAAAGGCTTAAGCGGGCGGCAGTGTTACGAATATGTCTTGCTTAAGTTTAAAATAAAACAATTAAGCAATAAGGAAAACTACTGGTTACAAACTGCGTAGAAGTTTATACACACACACAACTACAATTTGATAGGCTGTTTACTAACTGCCTGGCATGCTGCTTATCACTTAAACGCGCAAGACAAAAACTAATTTTGCAACAACAAATATACAGTGTTTATCATCTGCGTAGTTTTTTAAGAAACCCTTTTTTTACAAAAGCAACAACAAATGTATTGAAATAAATTCCAAGCAGAAACCTTATCAGCATAAAAACAAAAACAACTATACACACAGGCAAGCAGGCACCTATAAAACGAATAAACAACCTACAACAACAAAATACACACAAAGAGATTAGAAGATTTTTATATCTTCTAGATTCTTATTGGACAAGTATAAATAGGGGAAGCGTCTGAGTGGATAATCAATCAGTGTAAATTAAACCTCATAGTGTAAAGACGTGCGTTTTAAGTGAATTGTAAAGTAGTGCCAACTTTGTGTAGTTTAAAGTAAATAAAATTGTTAGAAATTTAAAAACTCTAAAAACTGGTGTTAATTATTTTGCAATAAGGACCCACAACAAACCGTTTATAAAAGGTATAAACGTAACAATATAAATAATATATATATTTTCTTAAAACTCATCTCTTTTCAAAATAGATTGTAAAATTTTTTAGCTGTTTATTTTTAACAAAAAAGTTCATTCTATTTAAAATCATTTAACATTTAAATTGTAGCCGATAATTTTAGTTACTAGTGCCTTAGTTCTTAAGATTTAGTATAATTTTAATTATAATAGATAAAAAATAAATAAATAAAATAAATAAATAGTTATAATATTTTTTCAATTTGTAGCTTTTATTGTTTTTGTTTGTTTTTTTGTTTCCTTGAAAAAATTTTTGATAATTTTGAATTTGTTATTCAGCACTTTTTGCTTATCCCAATCCCGCCAAAGCGAAATATTGAAAAATAATAAAAAAAATTTTAAAAATTTTTTATAAAATAAAGAACTGGTGCTTAATAATAAACTACTAATAAATTATATAAATTAAATTATATAAATAAGTAAAATAGTTGAGTACGACATTTTGAATATACATATAAAAAGTAGAAGTAAAACTAGTACCTTCCACTAAAATTGGACAACTGAATGCGCTTAATTTCCACATTATTATTCTGATGTTTTGTTTACGGTTACCATAAAATGAGTAAGATTACCTTCCCCAAGAATGCATATGCATTTTCCATTGGATTATTTTCCTAGATGTCTTGAACAAAAACGAAAAAAATCCATAAAATTGACAAGAAAAAAAATATTTTTTTATGTTTTTTATTTTTTACATTTATTCGGCCGACATTTCTGTTTTCTTTAGCCTTAATAATTTTTAAATGATTGTATTCATTTTTGAAAGCAGCAGAACGATGCAAATCGACAGTTGGTGACGTTACAAGAAATGTAATTGCGAGCGAACAAATAAAGAGAAATATTTTATATTTTATATTTTCTAGCCTTTCTAAAAATTGTGCATTTATCAAACAGACTAATGCAGGCAATAGTGCCCGTAAGATTGCAATTCCGCTGCCGAAACAATAAAAGAAGGGGGCAAAGCTCTAGCTGGAGTAAGTAGAATAAAAGGAAGCAAAAAATTATTTGAAATCAGTGCCAGCATAAATTTCAAATTGTTTGTATAAAACTTACTAGGAAAAAAATGAATTTTTAGTTTAATTAATTAATTTTAATATTATCAATGTATGAATTTTTAAGTAAATTTTATTTTTGCATCAATAAAACCATGAATACCACGGAGCTTATTTTTCGGGTTCGAGCTCTGAGGAAAGATTAAAACTGCTCCGACATAAATTTTACGTTCATTTTATCTGCTGTTAGGCGGCTCAACACTGAACTGGTACTATCGCAAAATAGTTCATTTCACCATCTGGGAGGAACTTAAGAAAGCTCTTCTGGCGCAGTGTCATCGTGTCAAAAAGTACGAGGTGCAATAAAGATTTTAGACAGACGACAATTACCGCAAGAACCCTTCGCTGATTTCTATAATGCAAAGAGAATCAATAATAAACAGTGTTAATAAATTAGTTAATAAGAATAAAGTTAGAACAGACTTGGAGCTTAAACCTCTACGCGCGAGAACCGGAAATATAATGAAGATAAGCGTAGAATTTTTGGTAGAGTTTCGAGTAAAATAAAAAAAGCGTGAAAGTGGTATGGAATTCGGAAAAGTTAGGGAACGAGATTTCGACGGCATCTTAAAATGAAGGTAAAGACAATCGACTTTACACTCGAATTAGTTTAGAGAGCCACAAAGTTTAAGGGCTTTTGGCAGCGCTGCCACAGTAACGTGCGTAGTTGGTAGAGATTTTCATATCCACGATTTTACTACTATTATCAACATGTCGGATGGTACAGTGTACAACATTGTTAGTCGTTTTATTTAGTACCTAGTCTGAGTTATGAGCTATTTTTGGGTATCGATTTTATGAAGGTTTTTAAGCTATTTGCCACTATAGATAGTCTTATAACCAATGTAACTAAGTCTCTGCACGGAGGCAAACAATATCCCAGATGTCGTGACGCATTGATTGACCGATAAACCGCGACAGATATTGTATTTGGTCACATCGATGTTCCCCTGCTACACGAAAAAGGGTTTAGGCAAAACACATTTAGAGAAACATGCGATAGATATTCGTGACGCAATCCCAGTAACAGATAATCCCTATCCCGTCTTTACGGCGATGCAAAAACTGATTTTTGCAGGGCTTGAGAGGATGTGAAAGTTCATGGAGACGTCCGGTTACTTCGGTTCGTAAGGGCGAAAAAAACCGACTGTGTTTGGACGCTCAAAAGCTCAATGCGCTCAAGGTCAACGGTGCCTGTCTTTTGCCATATGTTTAGGGTTTGCTCAGTCGCTTGGGAAACACGATATTTATTTCCAGTGTCCATCTGTATTCTCGCAGATTCCACTAGATCAATCTAGTAGGGTGAAAACTGCATTCACTGTACCAGGGCGACTATTTGACTACTATATCCTTTGGGTTGTGTTACCCAGCCCGGAGATTATGCCGCTTAATGGATGAAGTGATCCTTGCAAGGCTATGTGAAAGAGTTTTTGTCTATTTGGATGATCTATTGATAGTTTCTTCAGATTTTGCAACTCATTTGTTTGTTGTTGGCACGATTAGCAAAATCCAAATTATACTTCAAAGAGTTATGATATCTAGTATACATAGTAGGTTAAAGCAAATTAAAATCTGATCTGGCTAAAATGGTAGAAAACTTATACCAGACTATGTCACCACTGCTGCTGTAATCTTTGAACAATTGAAGAAGGGTCAAAATAACCTGAATATTACTAATTCGAATTTTGTTTTTGCTAAGATGAGTGCTCAATTTTGATGAGCGATAAGTAGAGTAAGAAGGTTGCAAGGCAGAGTTAGGGGCATCTGATTACGCTCCCAGATGCTATGCTGAGGGAGTAAAATTCTAAGGCATTAAGGCGGGTTAGGCTGGCATCGTGCTCCGTATTTTTCTTTTTTTGTTTTGTGGAAAGTCTGGCATGACATTTTTTGTGTGTAGCAAACCAGTTAGATAGTTGCCTAGAACCGGCCAAAATGGCGAACAGCAACAGCCGAAGCTACAGCCAGCATGTATTTATTTTGTCTTGTATTTATTTATTTAAATTTTTTCAACACATGCCACTGTTATTACAAACTTACTCTAATTATGATAATTTATGGATTAGAAATAAGGATTAATTAAAAGATAAAATAAATTGCAATTATTATAATTTATTAAGTTAATAATTAAGTTGAACAACTTTAACGATAAAATATAGGTGATATTATTTAAAGCGTCCATAAATAAAAGGCATAAAAACATTAATTCAACGTTAAATGAATTCAATTCAATGTATGTATGTATGTAGATCATTTAAGGACTGATTAAATAATTAAACGTGCAACTGCAACAAAACAAAAAATCACAGCTCTTACACATCATGATTGTTTAATTGATGAAGGAAAGAAACAATAATCGTTGCTCTCTAACGGTCACCATTGTTAGCGACGTACTGACCAGTATCGTTTTTAAAGAAGTACAGAACAGTTACTTCACCAGCCCGTACATTCCAGTACACAATCGTTTTTCTGGATGTAACGGTGTCCCCAAAATACACTTGAAGATTATCATCACTCTAAATACGGCAGTTTTTTATTTGAGCATTTATTTGTTTTTGCATATGTTGTCATTTATTGTTGCCTATTTTGAATTTGTACTTATCTCAAATTTTTATAATTTTTTAATATGTACATACATACATATATACTTATATTGCTATTCTATTATTATTGTAATTTAAATTGTGAATCGTATGAATTATTATAGTTAGTAGATTTAAAGGGATTTTCAGAATTTGCCTTTGAAAATATCAGATAAATTTTCACAAAACTTGGAAGTGCTAAAATTTCAAATTCACATACATTATTAATTTAGCTGTCGAAATTTTCTATTTCGAAAGTGGGTATTTCTTCACGCTTACTTAGTTTGTATTCTTCTCTATCGAACAAAAAACGAATTACAAAGAGTTCAGAATCAGACGTACAAAGCGACTCCGAGTCCCTTTGGAATATTAAAAGGAAAGATATAGATGCGCGTTGAGCTAAAGTAGGAAAATCTTTATATGCACTTTGATGAAAAGGAAAATAGACCTAATATTCAACAACAATATGATTCATGTGTGAATACTTACTATAAAACACTTTCTAAGTTCGTTAAAGTTGGCGAAAGAGAAGGATTATACCCGAGTCAGTGCAGGTTCAGTATCACAAATGGGCAATTATTGCAGCGCAAGACTCGAACTTCTCCAGCGCGATACGGAAATATTCTTAGAGGTTGTGAAGATTGGTCGGCGTTTTGTTTCATTTTCACGGGGCACAGTGCCACATTTTGTGAGTTGGTGGTCAAAATTCTATAACTTTTGACTGGGTTGGATTTATTTTGTTAGTCAGAAGATATCTTTGGCTTCAATTTTATGTATTACCCTTAAAAAAAATCGAGCTTCAATTAAGTAAAGTTATACATGTTTGAAAAATGGTGATATTAAAAAAATATTCATTTAAAAATGTAGTGATTTTTAACTGAACAAAAAAAAAAAACCTTCTAAATTTATATCTTCTTAATTTAGCACACTTTCAATGGGCTTCATAAAATACGGTTTTAAACATTTTCTAGATATTGTAATATTGCTATAATATTTTGCAAAATAAATTTTAATTTAATCCTTAACGTTCCAGTAAAGTTTTAGGGCAATCGGTCTACATTTAGTAATAGCTTCAAATATGAAAAATATCATAATTAACTAATAAATGTAAGTTCTGAAATAAATACGGCAGCTCTAAACGTTAGTATTATTATATGAACAATTTTGTATATTTTAAAAATGAATCCATATTATATATGTAGGAGATCCATACTGAAAAAAGCTTTTACCATTTATTTTTAGAAAACCTATTAATACAAATAAAATTAATTTCATTGTACAAATTTTGTGCTATTTTATTTATATTTTTATGTCAATTAGTACAAAAACTATATTATTTAGT
Source organism: Trichopoda pennipes (assembly GCA_030448955.1). NCBI lineage: Eukaryota > Metazoa > Arthropoda > Insecta > Diptera > Tachinidae > Trichopoda > Trichopoda pennipes. The sequence goes on along the minus strand of JASKUP010000026.1, from coordinate 1,718,234 downwards.
TATGTCAGTGAAAATTTATTCTAAATATATTTCTTGTTCAACTTCAGGGAACTGCTCGGTTTCTTTATCCAATTTCATGCGGCTGGAGTTCCACTTTACACAGTAAAAAAGTAAAAAGGTCTACATTGGTACTATATCTAGATTTATTTCTTTTGTTGTGCTAGCGAAAATATCTCTAATTCTTTTGCCTTTTTTCGTGTGCTTCTTCATAAAGATCTCCAATTGATAATAAATTGTGTTGAATAATTTTTTTCTCTATGGCATAGTTTTTTATGGACTATCGATGCCATATTCCTCCAAACAAATTTTTGATAATTTTGCTGTTTCATTAGCATATTGACCAAATTTTCTTGCACTTATCTTCTTATTGCGTGATATTACTTGCAATATGATTTTATATCGTTTGATTAATTCAAAATCTACTTCTGTAACAGAAGCAGCAGTTTCAGGATCAGAAATATTTTTTTTTGCTGTGTTTCAACAGTTTGTGTTTCCTTCTCCTTGCCCTGCTGATCGATCAGTAAACAGAATTCTAAATATTGTTATTGTACGCGTTTCTTTTTTGCATTTCTTTTGGCTTTATTTTCGTCACTATTTCGTCCAAATTATAGCTTTTATATGTGTTCCATAAAACCAATTTTAGCATGAAATAGGAACAGCCAAACTCATAGGCTTATATAAAAGTATCTTCTGTTGTAAGTAGACTTAATGGATTGCAGTTTTTTTGCAAATAACACAGCTCGAATATAATTCTGTTTCAGTTAAGTCCTGTACAACTTTTCCATTAGTCATTATAAGTAGCATTTGAATCTTTTGATCGTTATGAAATAACAAACTTATCATTTGAAGTTTATCTATTTGTTGTTTAAGTTTAGATATTTTTCAAGTATTGCAGCCTTCGTTTACCTCATAAAAGTAAATTTAATTCGTGTGCAGTATTTTGTTGACGAAGGTATTTAATTTTTTTGTATTTGAATTTCCCGTTGCTTTGCTATTAGATGGCTCAAAATTAATGTAGTTTGTTTTCGTCTTAAAAGAATAAAAGATGTTATAAAAAAGTCAGAATCTGATAATTTTTCTGAATTATGCAGTTTTTGTCCAGAAGATCCATCGCATCCACATTTACAAATTAATGTTAGGCTATAGTCACCAAGTTTTTTAATATTATCTGCGTCCAATATATTTAATAATCTTTCCGCAGTATGATTTAATATATCTTGTAATACAACCTTTGTTAAACTTTCTGTAAGGTTTATAGAATTTGTGGCGGACATTTTTTTTATTAAAATCAAATCTCTATTTTCTTTATAAATGGAGCAATGCTTTCCAATTGCTCGCTTTCGTAATTCAATATATTGATATTTTGCGAGCTTTAAATCCAGAAATATTGAAAATGATTCTTCTGGTGTAAATTTTTTATCATCACTTCGTGTTGTAATGCTCGTTAAAGTCTTTTTTACACGCTTGGCTGTCGCTTTCATTACATTTTCTGTTATATAAATCTTTTATTGTGCTTTTGTGTTGGTCATAATTGACGGAAACACGTATCTTTTCCATGAGAAAATTCATCATTTACGTCTTGAAGCTTTCAACTGCTCTTGCAGGTCGGCCAATATTTGTTAGTTGGTTGGTTGGTTTTTAAATACATGTTCGCTTGTAAGCCACTGTTTGTTGTGCATTTAATTATGCTTTCTTTATTTCTAAAACATTCATTATACCGATTATTAAATAGCGCTAAAAAATTCTTAATTATGTTAAATGATCGCAACAACTCAAACAACTCTTTTAAAATGTGTAATAGAATATCATTTTCGTTGCTTTGTTTTAAATAACTTTTAGATAGATCGTTATAATTGAACTTAGCCATTGTTTTGACAATACTGATCTTTATTTATTAATTTTCTATTTCCTATAATTTAACCTCTATATGTGCGGCAGCTACCTAGGCACACGATAAAGTTGTAATCAAAACTCCTAAACTCATATAATTATTTGCGTTTATATGTAACTATACCTTTTTTATTTACCTAAATTACAAAACCGCTTAACAGCTAAGTTTTTTTACATTTTTTGTTATAGAAACTTCTAAAAAAAGCACACACAAACGGGCACAAATTTGTATATATCCCACTCCCATACCAAAAATATACGACTTTCAAACAGTAAAATCGTTGCAGTTGCTATAATTAACCATAAATTTAAAATTTTTTAAATATTTTATAAGTAATGAAACCAAAATTATCCAAAAATATACAAAACTGAAAGGACCACAATTTTTGAAAAGAAATAATCGAAATAAAAAATACGACAAAAAATTAAATCGGTGACGCAAAACCTCTAACGACTTCAGATTGCTTATATCTTTTCCCATAGAAGATCTTTATGATTCAAATGCAGCGAAAATTCTCGGAACGCGCTTACTAATTCGTTCGCGTAAGCTTTTGACCCTACTCCACACTCTACGAAAATAAGCAATAGAAAAATATTATCATCTGAATCAAAATTATTTAATCTCAGAGGCTGGATATCACCGGTAGTTGTCAAAATTGTAATTCTGATTCAGCAGGTGTAGTTGGAACGAATCAACTTGGATGATTGCGTAAGTTCAGATTCTCTAATAGTATAAGAAATCCAAATACAGTCCACTTCTGTTGATACTGTTCAAAGTTAGCCTATTCTGATACAATCTATATAAGAATAAAGTAAGAATAGTATTTTCTAATTTGCTGATCGGAAAGTCGCTTCTATATATTTTATAACGTTACCTAGGTTAAAGCTTGCTGACACTGTTAAAATTACTAAGCCAGTAAAACATAGATATCACCTATTAGTATTAATTGTAATAAAACCTTTATGTAGCGTGATTCATCTGTTGTCCTAACTTCCTTCCATGTTTTTGATCGAATAGGGCGAATACATCAGAAACCGCATGGAGCCACTTTCCGACCTATTACATACCATCCGACTTTGGAATAAGAGGTTTTCGACCGTAAAATCTTACAAATACCAACTTGTGGTGGTATAACCCTAACTTAACTAACTTGCATGGAATTTAAACGAAAGTAATTTATTGAGTCGCATGATAAAAATGAAAAAAGGTTATTCGATATTGTACAGCATGCATAATATATAAAAGACAATCTTGTTCTCACGGGCTGCTGTTTTTATTTTACATTTAATATTGCAAGTCCAGAAGACGATCACAAGAACTTCGTGACTGAAACGTTATTAGCGATGCGTTCAATCGAGCGACATATACTTACTCGAAGGTTCGAGTGCTGCTTAAAATGTTTTGGAAGGACCCACCATATTTATAATTGCGATAACCTTGAAAGCCGTGTGTATTGCGGGCAGCTACATAACAGCCAAGAGTGAGGCCATCAAATCGTAACAGGCACGACCGTTTAGGCGATCTCGTCAACCACACCACTCGCGCTTAGCTCACCATCAGCCGTAATGTCAACATGACGTCAGACGCAACACTAGCCGTAGCAGCATTAGCAGCAAAAACAACAACTGGCCGGTTTCAGCCCGACCAACAAACCCTATCGGGAGCAATTCGTTTTTTGGCTTCCAAAAACTAATTTGTACGAGTGAAAGAAGGGGTGGCATGGATAAATTACCATATTGGATTTTATTACCATCGAATTTTTATTTATTATTAATGTTACTTGAATTGTAAATCATATGAATAATTGTTGTTGGTAGATTGAAAGCGATTTGTATAACTTATCTTTATTTTTTTTACGGTTATTTAACAACAATTTTATATTTATAATTAAACTATAGATAAAAAATAGTAGTTTATATAACTTAATATTCTCTGTCCCGTATTCGAGAACTCCAGTTCATTTACATTTGAAAAGTATAATTCTTTTTGAGTACTATAATAAATAAATATATATGTACGTACATTGCTATTTTGTTTTTTTTTAATGCAGGAAAAAAAGTTGAAAAAAACTCTACTTAAATATTCGTTAATGATAAAAAATGAACGCAGCTAAGAGATAAAAATAAATAGCTTTCCTATTTGTCTAGCCACCCATATTTTTACAGTTTACATTTGGCAACATATTTTTATCCTTCGAGTATAGGCTTGTATCATATCTTTTATTTTGCACTGTTAGTTGCTTGCAGTCTATTGCCTTTGTATTAGCTCGTCTCTATATGTCGTATAAAACAGGAATGCCTCTTTCATCTTGGATATACCCTTGGCTATCTAGGTAAATAAATGCCTCGGATGGTACATACCCATTTTGACGAATTTTTTTAATATAACCTCCGCCAACATAGTAGGGAGCCATAATAAGGCTATTTGCTTTACATTCGATAATATTTAATATATGGTTCGAAATATATTTCTTAAAATTACTAGTATGGGATCTGTAGAGAGAAGTACAGGCTCCAAGACATTTCCTTTCGAAAACCATAATTTTTTCATATATAATGGTGAAATACTGTAGCAAATTTGTATAGCTGATTTTTATGATGGGATTTATATATTTAGAATAAAATAACTTCCTGTACGAAAAAAAAGCCTTTCTAGCTTTTGTAATCTGTAAATCTATATGTTTATTGTAATATAAAAACTTATTAAAGTAAACCCCTAAATATTTTACTACTTGCTTGCTTACAATATCATCATTAGAGCTAGATATCACTCTAAAATCTTTCCAATTGCTTCTTATATTATAGTTGCACTTTCCCACTGATGGACGGAAAAGAATATTTTCACATTTGTCAGTATTAATTCTCATGTTCCAATCATTGGCATATTTTTCCACAGTATTAAACAGATTTTGCAACTTTTCATTAATTTTCGTTATTTTGTCGTCTGGATGATATATTATAATGTCATCGGCAAATGCAACAATGTTGCTAATTTGTTTTACAAGATCTAAAAAATATAAATTAAAAAGAATTGGGGAGTTTACTGTTCCTTGTTGTAGGCCATTTACTATTTATATTGAATTTTTTGTTACTATGTATTTTGATTTTTATTAGAAACAAGAAAAGTTTTGTTACTAAGCATGCTATGTATAAGAATAAGCTGATGAAATGGCAGTTCATATTTAAGTAGCTTATATATTGTTACGAATGTTAAGATTTAAAAAAAAAACAATTAAGCAATAAAACGAACTACTGGTTACAAACTGCGTAGAAGTCTATACACACACAACTACAATTTGATATGCTGTTTACTAACTGCCTGGCATGCAAGAAAACAAAAATACATGTATACTTTTTACCATCTAAACACGCAACACAAAAACTAATTTTACAACAACAAACATACATGTTGTTCACCATCTGCATAGTTTTCTAAAAAACCCTTTTCTACAAAAGACAACAACAAATGTATTGAAATAAATCCTAAGCAGAAACCTTATCAGCTTAAAAACAAAAACAACTATACACACAGACATACAGGCGTCTATATATCGAATAAACAACATACAACAACAAAATGTGATACAAAGGGAGCAGAAGATTCTTAAATCTTCTAGACTTTAAATGGACAAATATAAATAGGGCAGCATCTAAGTGGATAATCAGTCAGTGTAAAATTAAACCTCATCAAATAAAAACGTGCATTTTAAGTAAATTGTTCTGTGTCAACTTTGTGTAGTTAAAGTAAATAAAATTGTTATTAATCTAAAAATTCTAAAAACTGGTGTTATTTATTTTGCAATAAAAACACACAAAACAAAGCGTTTATAAAAGGTATAAGCTTAACAACTGGTGTCAGAAGTGAAAGTGCAAAAAAAAAATTAATTAACTACAATGAAGTTGGAAGAGCTGAAAGTTGAGCAGCTAAAGAAGGAGCTGAATACGTTGGATCTGCCAACAACAGGAAGTAAAGCGGAATTGCAATGGTGGTGGATTGATGAATTCAAGCAGCAAGACATCGATATTGGGACATACGAATTCGGAGACAAAGAAGAGATAGAGGTAGGTAACCCATCAGTAAACTCCGATACAAGCTTGGATTCAATACTTGCGGCTATGATGGCGAAAATGGCTGCAAGTCAAGAAAGTTTCAGAGCCAGCAGTGTGAAAATTGATGCAATTCAAGAAAGCTCTAGAGCCAACAGTGCAAAAATCAATGCCACAAATGACAAACTTCTAGGTGTCATTCAAGAAAGTTCTAGAATCAGCAGTGCGAAAATTGATGCCACAAATGACAAACTTCTAGATGCCATCCAGAAAGCTCTAGAGCCAACGGAAAAAAACTCGTTAGTGAGGTAGACAGGAAATTTTAAGAAATTTCAGAAATATTAGGCGAGTGGAAGCTGTGGAGCAGAAAGTCAGCGAATTTGACCAAAAATTTCTGGCCTAGATAAAAAAATGGACGAACTAAAAACGAAAATGAACGACCTCCATATTCGAGAAGGACCGGTGAAAGTCGTCTCTGAGCACTCCAGCAAGATAAACACCCCGACCTATGACGGTAGCGCACCGTTTAATGTATTCAAGTTCCAGTTCGAAACAGTGGCCTGCAAAAATAGTTGGAACAATGAAGAGAAAGCTATTGAGCCTTAAAGCTACTGGCCTTAAAAGGTGTAGCTGCCGAAATCCTCGAAAGCTTACCAGGAGCCTGCAGAAATAATTACGAGGACATAATGGTGGCCTTACAACGCAAGTACGGCGGCGAGCATAAGAGATAACTATACAGAATGGAGTTACGAGGCAGGGTGCAGAGGGCAAATGAGACGCTGCAAGATTTTGCCATGGAGATTGAATGTTTGGTGCAGCTTACTTATCCAGGTGAATATCATCCAGTTTAAAATAGAAGTATTTGGGAATAGCATTAGAGATCCAGATATTAAATATGCTGTTTGTGCAGCGCAAAATGCATCCTTCACCGAAACAATTTTGTACGCGCTGGCCCAGGAGACCGTCAAAGTTATCTCAAAGCCACAAGTCTACAAGGTACGACGTCTTGAGGCTGATACGGAAATTTGCGGAGTTAAAAGAAGCGAGATAAAAGAAATGCTTGAGCAGCTACTAGAAAGAAGTAAGTCGCGTGCAAAATGCTTCAGCTGCAGTAAGATCGGACATTTTCAGCGCAACTGCAGATCTGCTAAAAAACACCATAATTCAGATGCACTTTCAAGGCCCCCATGCAGCATAGAAGGCAGGCACTGCACAAAAGTTGAGGAAAAAAAGTCCATCATTGATGTGAGGCGTATCCAAATTGGCACAGGAAAAGACTGGTCTTAGGCCCAAAAGGAGGATGCCATTCTGTCAAGAATTATATCGGCAAAGCTGAACGAAATATCGGCAGAAAGCCCGCTGGCAAAATCATACTGGGCTCAGTGGAATAGCCTTAAAGTGGTAAATGGTTGCCTATATCGAAATTGGGAAAGTGCAGATGGAAACACTACAACGGACTTAATCGTGGTGCCAAGTTCGCGGATAAAATTTGTAATGAAGCAGTTTCATAACGGTCCCACCGGCGGCCAATAAAAACACTGGAAAAGATAAAAGAGCGATTTTACTGGGTAGGCAGCCCACAATCTGTAGCCGAATGGATAGGTAATTGCAAGCAGCGAAGCTGTACTTACACTTCGAACGAGTAAAGACTTTGCTGATTTGACAGCTGCTTCCCAAAGTCCTCCGAAATGAGGAGATCTGGGGGGAATGAAATGAAACTGTATCCCCGTTGTGCTACATGTTGATGTTATAGATTCCTTCCTATTCTCAGAAAATATTGATTCAGAAAGTTTCGATAGTTTGTTGTTGGCACCAACAAAATTAGTTGCGTTATCGCTATAGATGTTTTGACACCGTTCTCGTCGACAAATTATCCGTTTTAACGCACCAATGTAAGCATCAGTTGATAAGTCACTGACCAGCTCGAAATGCACTGCCTTTGTGGCAAAGCAACAAAAATCTGCTACATATGACTTTGTTGGGCGTTTTCCTCTTATTTTATAGTGGATCCATATTGGCCCGAAATAGTCAACGCCTGTGTTAATAAATGGCCTTGCAGGTGTAACTCTGTCCTGTGGAAGGTTTCCCATTAATTGTTGTGACAGCTTGGGACGTGCTCGACTACATTGTACGCATTTTTTTAAAGTAGATCTTGCAATTGATTTTCCCTTAGTCGGCCAACATTTTTGCCTAACAATTCCTAATAATGCTTGTGGACTACATTGCTTATTTTCTTCGTGCACTGATTTAAATAGAAGCGACACTAGTGTATCATTATATGGAAGAATCATTGGGTGTTTAGAATCGTAAGATAAATTTGATTCTTCTAGTCGGCTGCCTACTCGAATAATGCCTTCGATGTCGATAAAGAAGGTTAAACTGATGATCGAACTAGTTTTTAAAGCACTTGCTGATCTTTGAGCTGTTCGAGTTCATTAGCAAAATCGTAACTTTGGATGGCATGAACAATAAGTTTCAGTGATGCTTCAAGTTCTTCTGTAGTTAATGCCTTTAGTTCTGGTCTTGGTGAATGTTTGTCAGTAGCATTTTTAATGAAGCGCTGGACATACGATATTATTCGCTGTAATTTTCTAAACGAGCCTTTGTGATCAATGTTGTAGACAAAATTGTCTTCAGTTGCTGTTGATAAGACAATCATCTCAGTTTTCTTTCTTTCAAGGTCTGATTTAATTTGTAAATGTGGCCTAAACTCTTGAGGCCAACATTCTTGTCTTCCATGTAGAAATAATGGTCCTAAAAACCATAAGTGACTCTCTGAAATCGCCTTAGCTGACAATCCTCTTGATAGAATATCTGCAGGATTGTCCTTTGAGAAAACGTGTCGCCACTGTACTGAAGAGGTTAACGTTTAAATTTTAGATATCCTGCTTCCCACAAACATCGTGAACGTTGATGAATTCGAATTTATCCATGACAAGACAATCTCAGAGTCTGTCCACAAGAATATTATTATTTGAGAGACGTTTCTTTCCGTCTGCTACTCCATCGATACACAATGATGCTGTGGATGTTGATGCATTTAATTTTCTTACCACATGGTCAGTTATTAGGTTTACTCGTGAGCCGGAGTCAAGAATTGCGCGGACATATGACGAATTTCCATTGCGTGCTGTTAGTTTTACTCTTGCTGTTGCAAGTACAACACCTTGTGTTGATAAAGCATCTGCTGAAGTGGAAGACACTGTTGCATTGGCCTTATCAGAGTTGGCTGAATTGAGAGCCTGCTTAACTTGATGTTTACCGAAACCTTTAATATGTAGTAATGTATTATGTTTTGCATGAGCTCGATGGGCAATCCTTTCAAGCAGTTAAAGCATAACCTTTGAGATTGCACATATTTCAATCGTTCGGTTTGTGGTAATCGCAAAAACATGGTACAGTGGTATAGAACGTGATTTCCGTTGCTACAGAAATTGCATCTGGTCGCTCCTTTAACCACACCCGCTGCTGTAGATACAATTTTACTTGAGGTATGTTTTTGTTTCTCTCTATGAGTGATGGCCTCGATGGTTTGGAATTGGAATTCCAGGAAAAAAAGAAATTCTTCGATTGTTGGCAGCTCCTTTGGTTTGTTAAGAGACTGCTCGAACCTCATATGTAAAGTACGGTCCAATTTCCTGATTAAGATTTGTGTTAACAAAGGGTTCCAATTCTTTGTTACAACGCCGATGTTATTTAATGCCAGTAGGCACTCACGAGTTGTGTCATGCAGTTTCTTGATGGAAGCAGAGATTGCAGTGCACGATGGCTGAGTGTTGATCTTCTCGACCAGTGTTGCTACGAGAATTCGTTTGTTGTTTTATCGTTCCTGCAACATTGCCCATGCAGAGTCATAGTTCCCTTCTGTGGCTGACAGATGACTAATACATTTTTCAGCCTCCCCAGTAAGATTGGATTTAAGGTACCACATCTTTTAAACGTAAGGAATCGGCTGTTGTTGTACCATATGTAGAAACATGTCGCAAAATTGTGTCCATTTCTCATATTCCCCATTGAATTTGGGAATTGATATCTTCTGGAGAGGCACTGCTGACGCCATAACTGTAGAGACATGGTCAACTGTCGAAACGGAAGAAACCTGTAGGAATCATGACTTGCAGCTTCGGCAAACCGTCAATAACCATGCTACGTTCAGTTTCCTAGGCGTCTTGATCGTACAACTCTTCTAATTGATTCCACAACTTATTTATGGTATCAACTCTAAGGCTGTAGAATTGTTGAGGTTCACCACTAGAAGTCCAATTAACAACTTCTTCAGTGCTGTCAGTCTAGTGGGAAATTTGCCAATCAATCCGTTTGAAGAATCGGCCTTTGATGTGTAGTCATTTGATCCGCGCCCTTCATTACCAGGATGACTTGATGGTTGATCCCTAGACTGTTGCTGAACAGCATGTGGATCATTAAGTTCCTCCTTCTGTAACCGAGTTACCTCATTTTGGAAAATGCTGAGGTACTCTTGTGCCAATGCCTGTATCTTCTCATAGTAGCTAGTTTTGAAGTAATCTACGTCAGACTGGTCTTCAATAGCTAAGTCAAAGTCATTTTTTTTTCAAAAATGTGTAGAAACAGTTATAAACTTCGCTGTGAACAGTATTATCAGATTCAATTTCTTTATTAGAGTGAACTGATTCAAAGTAAGTTCCAATTGTATTTAAAATTTGATCCTGATTTCTAATTATGACTTTGTTGCTCGCTGGATCGTTTTCCAAGGAATCCATATCAATTCCAATAACTTATCTTTATAAATTGTTTATTGTTAAGAATTATATTATAAAACAGTGAAAATAAAATATTATTATTTGTACTAAACTCCTTTTATTCAATCCTTACGGACTGTAGCTTGGATCGTTTACCTAAAACTACAAATAGTCGTGCAAAAAAACATTTGTATTACGCTTTACAACATCTAATAATAAAGAGTAGTCAATAAAATTATATAGACTACTAGCGTGCCCGTGACTGCTTTGCAAGTCATGTGCCCAAAAATTCAATCATTCAAAAAAATTAATCAGAAAGAACACAATTTTTTTTTCGTTTTAATGTTTTTTTAATAATGTTATCTTTTTAACAATTCAATAAGCTGTTTGAAAACATTGAAAAAACATTCATCTTGGCTAGGATGAACTGTGTAAATCCAACCTCTTGCATCGGTTGAAAATACATTTGGTTAACCTGGAACAGGAGTGCCTACTTTACGTTTTTCCCATGATTTAGAGGATGCGTTCCATGTATAATACTTCGGCAATTCGGAATACAATAGCGTGCGTGCAAAATGATCGTTCTAGCATAACATGAAAAATGAAGTCAGTGTAGTTGAAGGCCGTCGTTCTGCCATTCGCAGTGCTGTGTGAGCACTAAAAAACACACGCTGCCCATTTTCAAAATGAACTGCCAAGTTTTTGGCGTTTACTACGCCAAAAATAGCCATGTCGCTTCCTTTGTTGGCATACTTGCAAATGTATTTAATAGACTTTACCGAATTACAGTATTCAACATTGATATGACCGTTATATGCCTTCTCAACCTGTCATATTGAGTTTGTGATATTCTTTCTTCGTCGGATTGGCCTGAACGTGATCTAGATAAACGTTGACTTTCAGTATCATTTCTTTGTTGTCTTAGTTGTTCTGCCTGATTTGCCTCTCTAGTAGACACAGATTGTAATTTTTGTGAATCCCGACCGATATTTCGTTTTGGTCTTGCTATCTTCGTTATTCTGCATGGCGAATATAAAATTTTCATTAAATGCAATAACAAAGAAAAACAATCATATTAGATTACTTACATGTGGCTTATTTCGCGACAAACACCAGCACAACCACTGCAATCTTCCAATGTCATGTTCGTTGTCAATTTACGGAACACAAATCTATCTTCTCCTATAAAAAAAAATCAGAAAAAATTGACAACGCACAAAATTATGACTTGTATCTGCACGAAATGTGCATTGATTATTCATACTGCCGTTTGGTTTGTTTTCCGAAAGTTTGAAAAAATTGGTCCATTAATTTGCACTTCGTCACACTTTTTGCCAATCACACGAAACAATTACTTTCTTCGCACAAAATATGCTCTGTGAGTCCATAAGCCAATTTTGAATCATTATCCGAATGTTTTAACATAATTGGTCCATAAAATTCTGTTTCGTCAAACAAACTAAACGGCATAATTTTAATTTACCTGTGTAAACAAAATCCGTAGTATAGTCGCCAATACCAATTCGAAACTACGAAAACACTGAAGATGGCAAACGGCCGAAACCGGTCTGTTCACAAACCAAATTTGACGAGAGTCGAGGGAAAACCGTACCCAAATAATAAAGAAAATAAATACTTCAATCCAACTAATTGTTCATCATTTAATAGCGGAAAAACGGCCGCCAGTTAAAAAAGCAGTGCCAGCTTAAAGTTCTATACCTTTATGAAAATAGCCGATATTAATCTTGTTCGACCCTTGCAATATATTCATTTTCTAACAGCAGGCAATTTTTTACCATTCCAATGCAATAAACTACGTAACGGAATGTTGTGGAGAAAATATTTATAGTCCTTTTGCAACTGCTTACAGAGCTCATAAGTTGTTTACTCAATGATGATAGAGCTGTACTATGATAAATAAAAAAAAATATTGTTACGGGATGCTGTTAGTTGTAACCTTGTAGTGCAGCAGACACGCTTTCAATTCAAGTACCAAAAGTGAAACACGGTGTCTTCAATTCAAAAAGTTAAAAGTAATTTGATTTAAATATTATATAAAGGAATACTTCTTGCATAAAGCACGTTTTAATAAAGAAAAGGAAAATGTAGATCTAAAAATTGGTATGTATATTGCGGAAGTCAAAATTTGACAACCGAAAAACATAGAACTTATTACAGCGATGCTTTGTTTAAGTTATAAAATGATAATTATCACTAAAAATAGTGATTGTGCTTGTTAACAAATCAAGAAGTTTCTAGATAATCTTATGAAACCAAAACAACAATAATATGCTACTTTCCATTAAGTAAGATAAACCGTCAGAAAAACAAAAGGCACATACTGAATAATGATAACAATGCTATCTGTGTTAAATGCGATGAAACAAATTTTTTATTAAATTGTAGAACCCCTTTAAACAGTATGAAAAGGCTCAATCTATTGTGCAAAAAGTCAGTTTAATTGTGAAAGTGATCAAGTGAAGATACAACAGTTGGTACAGGCATTAAAGTGGTAAAGTTACCATTGCGCATTTTTGTATACGATTGCGAAATAATGAGTGCATCTAAATAAATCGTGTAATTTAATTAGAACTCAAAAAGTTGTTTAATTATTTTGCAATGAAACAATTCAATAAATCAAAATAAAGGATTAAACGTAACAGTACGTATTCATACTGTTTAGTAGTAAAGCCTTTTCCAGTGGTTTTTTAAAATGTCTAACTTTACCTTAGGTACTCTGAAAATAAATTGACTTCTTAAATATACCAGCATACTTATAAAAAGTTGCGATATTTTTATTAGATCTTATACTTCATTGGAAATTCTGTTTATACTAGTTTGAACCAGCAGCATCGAATATTCTCTTATACGTCGGAAGCCTGTTTGATTTATCATAAAATTGTACTGGTTGTTTACAAAAACATTATTGCCAGGAAAAAATAATGAAATGTATTAAAAGTGAAATCAATGTAACCACTGGGAACTACTAATATATTTTACCCGTATCTATTAAGAATTCATTTAAAGCATTCTTTTAAATGCACAGCACACAATATTTTGATTTAGACATGCAATGAAATTCATAAAAATTTTTATTTATATTTGTCGTATATAAATATGTAATATACATAGCTAAAGACTCTTGAACCTAAAGACCTTGAATCATGAAAAGAAAATGGAAAAAATGTTTTTAAACATTTTTCATTCGAAAAATATTAAAAAAGACTTGCACACATTCATATATCCTTGAATAAATGTTCAAATATAATGACAAACATATATATAACCAAATAAATGCAAAAAAAAAAAAATAAAGGCAGCATACGAACAATACGCAGGCAAAATATAAAACACATTTAGACATTTTATAGACAATACGTAACACGGTAAAGGGAACACAGAAACATGATACCAAATCAAAACATATCTATCGCACCATAAATACAAAAGGGTCAGAACTCAAAATACTAAAATTTGTAGGAGAGACAAAAAACTGTTTAGACATAACCGTATTTTTCCAGTTAAAGAAGATAGTGATAGTCAGTTTTGGAAAATTTTGATTTGTGAGCATTTTTTATTTAGGGTTGATATGTATATTTCAGTTGTAATTGACAGGACCAAAATTAATCAAGTCGCCATCGTGAGCAGCATTTAGAAAATTCAGAATCGTCTTCATATATTTTTTTGAAAAATATTACATTTAGATTTCAACATATTAAAGTTAAAAGATTATCTCATGCAAGAACTCGAAGCCATTGAGAGTAATTAAGTGAGCAAACTCCGCCTAGAATAGGATGCAATTTCATTGTACTCTGCAGAGATCATACGAGAGAGAGAGATTACTAAAATTCTTTGCTGTAAAATAAGTAAAGATAAGATAAGAAAGCACCTGAGGTAATATTGTAGTAAAAGAAAGGGAATATTGTAGAATAACAGCGGCGTATGCCAGTCGTGGCTCAATTAGATTAAAGGACCTAGGACCTATCTTTACTTAAACAAGACATTAAGCAGTTCATTACTCGCCGGAGTAACACAGTTTCTTTTGCATGTAAAACCAAGAAATGGTGGGATCATTTACGGCCAGAGCCATAGACTAAGAAATGGACGAAACAAAACATTTATTTATTGCCACAGTAGAGTTAAACATATACTTTACGTGTTAGTATTTACAATCAAAGTAACCTCTATCTTTGACTAAGAGAAAAATACAACAATCGTATTATTTATTATAGCGTAATTTTTCTATTATTTATTTAAAAAAAATCATAGTGACCAGAGTCGACCATAAAATTTTACAATAAAAATAAGTGCTTTAAAATAATGAACTATTCCACATTTGAAGGAACAATACTAATTTATATAAATTTGTGTATTAAAAAAAATAACTCAACCAAACTCAAAAATCAATAACAAATTTAAAAAACTGTCAGTTATATTGTCAACGTCAACGAGATTACGTGAATGAACCCAAACGTCGCAATATTGAAATTTAGATCCAATCAAAAATGTAGTATTTTGGACCCATTTTGTGTTTGCTGCTTATCGATTATTTGAAACTCAAATCGAAGCCGTCACTAGTTCAATCGTCGTTGTACATTATTATATTTGGACTGTAAAATTGTTAAGTATTAATACGCGAAATTTTACAGAGTATTCATTTCAGAGAGCTAGTACAAAGCTCCTAGTCTTGTCCAAGCTATCGAAACAGTATTGCTTTAATTTTGATTATACTATAACTCACTACCTGAATTTTATCTTTTGCATCACATTTTTATGTGACTCTTATATTTAAATTATGCCACTGCAGTTAATAAATTTTTTCAGTAATTAAAATTACATTTTCCATTTTTACTAGTTGCCAACACTGCAACTACTGCAAAACTTTTAGAGCAGCCTATAAAACCTTTTATGAATTTTTCTTTTGGTTTTATTAAATAAATTTCATTAAGTTTCTTAACCAGCAAAAAATTAAACAAAAATATAAAACTCCTTTCAAATCTCTCCAAGTGTATCATTAACTTTTACAAAAGTATAAACTAACATGTGTATGAAAAAGAAAATAAAACCACATAAACTAAATGATAAATAAAAATATATTTAACAACGTTAGAAAGGTCATTGGCTTTCAAGGTTTTTCGTACAAATTTTTTGTAGTTATCATTTCTTTAAAGGAATATCTTTATTAATTTTAATGAGTAACAGCATCCACAAAAAGTGTTATTTCTTTAGTTTTATTCGGAATCCTTTGTAATTTGTTTGTATGGATTTGTTCATATATTCATTAAATGTACGGTTTTAAAGGTTTATTACAAAATGCAATTAATTTACAAACAAAGAAGCATCGTTTTTTATTTAATTGTTGGAGTATAAACAGAAGAGAAGTATGTATGGATAACGTTAGTTAGAAGGTACCTGAAGTAGCACGGGTATTAACGTTTCTAAATTATTAGCGTCAATGAGAAGCAAAAATTTACTTTTCAAAAATTTTGCAGTCATTTGAATAAGATTTATTTTAAATTAATTTCACCATTTCTTTTTAATTTAACGTTTAAATATTGTTTTATATAAATAATGCAATTAAATGAATTGTATAAAATTATGCATATTTAATTAATATGTTTTTTTTTTCTTTTTTAAGATCTTTTTTTTTTTATATTTTTCTCTTTCAATATTTCGCTTTCCTTTGGAAAGCTTCTTCAGGAAAAAAAATTTTTTATATTTTTGAAAACAAAACAAAATTATTAACAAATTGAAAAAATGTTTCAAAACATTTGACAAAAACATATAAAATATTTTTTCATACATACATACAAAAATTTTTAATTTTCAAATATTCAAACATACAATAACAATGAAACGGAAATAACAAATAAATAACAAATAACAAATTCTCTCTTATGAAATGATTATAACAAATTATGTGTCTTTTTAATTAAGTACCTATAATTCTGAGCTAAATTGTCTGTGTCTGTCTTGAAATTTATTCTCCTTACATGTGGTACATTAACAATTTCTAACATTTCCAACAAATAACGTCTCTTGTAGTTTTTTTCTATATCTAATACTGATGTTTCATCAAACTTTGGATAATGATTATATTCCTTACAATGTGAAGATAAGGATGTCTTCTGTGTTGAATCATTAATTTTTATTCAAAACATCCAAGGAAAATGATAATAAACACAGCGAAAAATATGATAGACAGAATATTGACTATAAGTGATAGAGAATTTCATTTGAAGAATAGGGATACAATAAGAGATATACTTAATGCCAATGATTTTTCAGTAGAATTAACTAACAGATTAATTAGACAATATGGTAGTTATAGGCATAATTTAGGAAATTCTACAGCAGAGCCAAGAGATTATAAATCATTAACTTATGTTCCTGGAATATCAGAAAGATTAAGAAAGTATAAAATATATGACACAGATAAATATATAATTGCACACAAAACACATTACACATTAAATAAATTATTTAGCAGTATGAAGGATAAAATAGGAAAAATGGAAATATCTGATGTAGTATACAGGATACCATGTGGAGGAAATGACCAGGTGAACTGTGACAAAGTTTATATTGGGACAACAAAAAATAAACTTAAAACGAGATTAGCTGGTCACAGGTGTGACCAAAAATATAGGAATATTTCAACACAGAAGACATCCTTATCTTCACATTGTAAGAAATATAATCATTATCCAAAGTTTGATGAAACATCAGTATTAGATATAGAAAAAAACTACAAGAGACGTTATTTGTTGGAAATGTTAGAAATTGTTAATGTACCAAATGTAAGGAGAATAAATTTCAAGACAGACACAGACAATTTAGCTCAGAATTATAGGTACTTAATTAAAAAGACACATAATTTGTTATAATCATTTCATAAGAGAGAATTTGTTATTTGTTATTTATTTGTTATTTCCGTTTTATTGTTATGTATGTTTGAAAATTTAAAAATTTTTGTATGTATGTATGAAAAAATATTTTATATGTTTTTGTCAAATGTTTTGAAACATTTTTTCAATTTGTTAATAATTTTGTTTTGTTTTGAAAAATATAAAAAAATTTTTTTTTCCTGAAGAAGCTTTCCAAAGGAAAGCGAAATATTGAAAGAGAAAAAAATATATAAAAAAAAGATCTTAAAAAAGAAAAAAAAAACATATTTATTAAAGATAAAAAAGATCGTTTAAAAACTATAAAAATTATTATGCATATTTATTATATGTATAACAACATATCAATTAAAGATTTACTTTTTCATGATAATCCAACAATTTTACAAATTGTTCATGTCATAAAGTCATTGTGTATTATACAACTCCCATTTTTCTTCTCTTTTTATACACAAGGACTTGAAAAACACACGTCAAAAGTTGGACATGACGCTTACGTGAACTCACAAAAACTTGTACTTTACCCAGTCACATATTTATTTCTGACACACTTAACATAATTTAAACCGTATAAATTTATTTTACGCTCTCAAAGAGCGTTTAAAGGTTTTGTATTAAAATTTTATTTACAAGAAAATATATTCAGTAATTAATTTTGAAACGATTAGAAAAATTACTTAAGCTAGACATTAAAGCAAAAGTTTTAATGTTAAATATAATTGCACCAAAAGTATAATAATAAACCTTAAAAATAAGTTTCTTTTAAATGCAATTTATAAACAAGCACTCATTAAAGTTTTAACATTAATCGATTATATAAGAAAAAGTTAAAATTTAAAGAAGACGTTGAATAAATGTTTGGTTTATTATTTTTTTTTTTTTTTTTTTTTTTTGTATCATAATATTATTTATTGAATCTTCTAAATTAATAGAACTAACAATAAGTAGATAAATCTTAAATCTAAAAGTAAAAATTATCTTTATGTCTAGCCAATGCCAGCCAAAAAGTTTTAGTTAACATGAAATAAAAAATAAAAAGGAAAACACTAGAAATTACTTATACTAATAGCCCTAACGTCTCTCCTCTTCAGACGATTGTAGCCTCTATTATTTAATATATCACGTGCCAAAATATTTGGATGAAATTCCAGTCTTCTCAAATATTTGGATGCGTACTTCTGTATTTCCTCTCTTACAGAGGGCACTTTCAAATCCTTGTGAATGTTTGAGTTTTTCACATACCATGGGGCAGCAGTTATGAGTCTGAGGATTTTGTTCTGGCTTCTTTGTATCCGTTTGACATTTGACACTGAGGCAGTGCCCCACATTTGAATTCCATAGCTCCATATTGGCTTTAGAATAGACTTGTAGATCAAAAGTTTGCAGTCCAGACTGAGAACAGAATTCCGACCAATTAGCCAGTTTAATTGAACAGTTTTATGTCTTATTTGCATAAGTTTAGCTTCTATGTGGTGCTTCCATGTTAGACGCCTGTCAAGGTGCATACCGAGGTACTTGACGACCGAACGTTGAGGTATTGTCTGATTATTTATTGTGATAGGTTGGCATGTACTCCTGCGTAATGTAAAAGTAATATGAATGCACTTCTGTTCATTAATTTTTATTCGCCATTTTCTTAACCATTTTTCGACTTGGAACACATGACTTTGAAGACGTAGTGAAGCTTCGTGTGGGTCTACATGAACACAAAGCAGGGCAGTATCATCAGCAAATGTTGAAACGTGAACGTCGTCCCGTGTAGGCATATCTGAGGTATATAATAAATACAAAATCGGACCCAAGATGCTCCCTTGAGGAACTCCGGCTCTAATTGGCTGTGGTGGGCTCAAAAACTCCTCGTGCTTTACAACAAATAAACGGCTACTCAAGTAGCTTTCCAGTAATGTGGAAATATTTTGAGGCAAATTCTGCCTTAGTTTATGAATTAAGCCCTCGTGCCAAACTTTATCGAAGGCCTGGGAAACATCAATAAAGAGAGCAGAACAGTAATGTTTATTTTCAAAGGTTTGTTTAACAGCATTAACAAGTCTATGCGTTTGCTCTATTGTGCTATGCTTTTTCCTAAATCCAAACTGGTGATCCGGTATACACTTCTTTTCGATCAATATGGGATACATTCTATTTATTAAAAGTTTCTCGAACAGTTTAGATAAATTGGACAGCAAGCTTATTGGCCTGTAAGAATCTATTTTAGAGTGATCCTTGCCCGGCTTGGGAATCATTATCACCTTCGAAATTTTCCACTTCTGAGGGTAAAAACTGAGGCGCAAAATGGCGTTATATATAAACAATAAGATTCTCACCGCTACATTTGGTAGCTCCAGAAGCATCCTATTACTAACTTTATCAATACCAGGTGATTTTTTAGGTTTTAAGTCGGCGATAGCCTTTCTCAACTCTTGTACTTCCAGTCTCAAAGGCACAGCTTCTATAGGTATTACTTCAGGTAACACTATAGGGTCTGTCGATAAATTAGAAGAAAATACTTTTAGGAGGTGGTTGGAAAACAGATAAGCTTTTTCCTCGTTGCTTCTCGCCCAATCACCGCTTGGGGTACGCAGTGGCGGCTGGCGTAAAGTTGGTCGCTTAATGGTTTATTATTATTTTTTTTTTGTTCAGTTTTATTATCTTAATTTATTTAGACTGCAAAAAGTGAAGGTGTAATAAATAATGAGAGCAGAAGCTTCGTCAAGAAACCGTTAACTCATTTCATAAAAAAGTCGAAAATATTTTGTTTAGTAAAGAAACTTCCCTCTACTGATAACTATTGTGTACACTGTAATGTTTTTGTACTGATTTACAAATTACAAAAAACATGTTGGCTCGTTTTATATTTCTAATAGTAAATGTGTTCATGTATCTGATTCTGATCTGTAAAATTAATTTCGTAATAATTACACCATATACTTTCCAGCAATTCCCTATATATGATATCAGATCTGTATTAATTAACAACAATAGTTCATACGAATAATAATAATTTTAGCACATTGAAAACTTCGGTTCAAATATTGTTCTTTTATTTTATGTGAAGTGTGTTTGTATTATCTCTCAAGTTTGCTTGAGTTTTAAGTTTGTGGGTGATTTATATTTATGGTCAAGATGACAAAAAGTTTAAGCATGTATGACAATATTTACTAATGCTGTAGTTAATATTTCTTGTTTTCTTGCTGGTAGCTCTAATCAAACAGCAATATTTCACAAATATAAAACACACAAAACGATGTAAGGGTTAGCAGAGAAAAGGTTTATTTTTATTGGGTTATGGGAAGTTCTTCTAATATGTTAGATGTTGTTTGAAAATAGTGACTATTTAGTCAATTTCAGGGCAGTTTTATTTTATTTTATAACAGTGAGTTTGCAAAAGAAAATAAGTAAACTTTTCTGTTTAACACACAAAATTGCCAAATTTATTTTCTGAATATAATTTCAGCGTTAGAGCTAGGCTCTAATGTTTAATGTACTGGTTTAGACTTTTTGAAGGGTATAAATGTATCCTACTTAAAAAAACTCTTACCGTAAAAGTTTTTAATAGTGCTATTGTAAAAGAAAACGAATTTAATATAAAGAAACAAGTATTTAACTATCTTCGTAAAAGTGATAAGCAAATATAATTCGGTGAGTGTTTGCTTGGCTATTATTGAAACAATTTTTTTGTGGCTTTAAAAGACATTTTATTACCATTAATATCTGTGTATAATTCTAGGAGTAGAAATAGTTAAAAAAGTATTTTAAACCAAATTGTTATTGTACTACTCAATATGGTGGTTGCACCACTTATGTATTTCTATTTAAGGTTTAGTTCCAACTTTTCCTTTTTTTCTTTTTTTTGACAATAAGTTTTAAAAAGATTCACATGCTAAGGATTGGAGGAGTCAAAATACCGCCGTGCAAAATAATTAAATAATTTTAGTCATTTTATCTTCTGGGTGTAATTATTTTTAATAACCATTTCCTGATTCTCGATTGAAATTAATCCAGCATCATATTGTTAAGTACAAGCAATTGCTCAAAAATATCCTCAAAATTTTTATTGCTTGGATAGAATCATTTATTTAGAACAGGTTGTTTGTATACTTAAAAAAACAAGATGTTTTTACTATGAATTTTTAAAAAATCCTCTCATTTATACATTTTTATCTTACGCAATCCTCTAAATAATCAAAGCATATAAAAACTCCCTCAAAAAATTCATTTGCGGCGGTATTTACTGTTGTCAAAATAATAAATTTATACCTAAAACAGGAATAAGCAGCCTTGTTGGGAACTATATGTTTAATGGGTTTTTCGGGAAATTGTACTTTACATTTTTCTTAATATTTAGTAGGAATAGGAAATTAGGTTGTTGGTAGGAGGAAAGAATTGAATTCCCCTAAGGAGCTGTTCTGCCTGTAATGCGTAGTGCGATTTGCTCGCCAATCAACCACAAATGGGTGCGCTATCAATGAAAATCGAACTTCGGAAACGAGTTCGAGAGCACTTACCATTGTAGTAGTGATGCTCTAGGGAATCAATAGAGTTGGATACCCTACTGTCCGCAATGAGCCTCTTGGCCCTCACCTGTACGCGGTCGAGCAACTACAAAATAAATTTTCAGTTATTGCAAGCTGGTTATTATTTATACTTTTCCGGTATGGAAACAAATACAAAAAAAAAATGTTTAATAATAAGTTTTGATTTATCGTACTTGTTTTTATATTAAATCAATTTAGGTTATGATTGTGAAGAACTTAAAAGTTCACACATTGAATTTATTTATTTTTATATTTATAAACAATAACGTCATTCAAAAAGACAATTAGTTTTCGCATATGTATTTTGAGCACAAGTTTACACATGCAAATACTCCTGCATCAAGATTATTTGAAGACGTGTTAGAATATGTGCTAATACTACTTTGTGCTCATAAGTGCAATGCATGTCAACTTAAGTGAGGCCAAAACTTTTTGAATTTCATAAATCAAATTACAAATCGCTGAAAAATATGCAAAAATTGTAAATGTATTATAGTTTTAGTTTTTGGCGTTAAAATAAGCAAATTTCTGGATAATTTACATCATTGATTCAGAAAGAATCTAGGAACCCTCTCGGGAATTAATGGGTGTAATTTATTTTTACTTCTAAATAATAATACTTTTTTATATACATTCTTGATGTAAATTTATCGACAAATGTATACAACAAAAAAATTGAAGATATGAAATCCGAAGCAGGATCACCTACAAAATTCACAAAATATGCTGTTCATTCTGTGTAATGTCGTGCTGTCACGAACATCTGAAAATGGCTTAGCTTAGTTTGCCGTCTTCTAAAAATTTCATCTGCGGAGGCTTTTTCTCTATACGTACTAAACATTAGTAGACAAACACATAAACTTTTATTTATATCAAGGTGAAATTATAACAGGTAAACCAATAGGATCATCAGTTTTTGAACACTTTTAAAATAAATAAAAAATGAATAAAGCCCGTTTTCAATTTTTTCCAACATTTCATCTACTACTTTTTTCTTAATATTTGAATTCAAGTAAAAAAATATCTTAAAACAAGTGAAAAATTTATTATTTGGAATAATTTTTAAGTTAATCCAGAACTAGTTTCTTAATGGTTACTGTGTTTTAGTAAACGGTTTTTCATTTTTGTTGTCTTTTGCCTTTGTTGGTTTAATATAATTCTCATTCAATCAATTTGACTTAAGATATAATACTTTTCTATAGAAGGTTAAAAATAAGTTTCTTTCAAATGCAATTTATAAACAAGCACTCATTAAAGTTTTAACATTAATCGATTATATAAGAAAAAGTTAAAATTTAAAGAAGACGTTGAATAAATGTTTGGTTTATTATTTTTTTTTTTTTTTTTTTTTTTTGTATCATAATATTATTTATTGAATCTTCTAAATTAATAGAACTAACAATACGTAGATAAATCTTAAATCTAAAAGTAAAAATTATCTTTATGTCTAGCCAATGCCAGCCAAAAAGTTTTAGTTAACATGAAATAAAAAATAAAAAGGAAAACACTAGAAATTACTTATACTAATAGCCCTAACGTCTCTCCTCTTCAGACGATTGTAGCCTCTATTATTTAATATATCACGTGCCAAAATATTTGGATGAAATTCCAGTCTTCTCAAATATTTGGATGCGTACTTCTGTATTTCCTCTCTTACAGAGGGCACTTTCAAATCCTTGTGAATGTTTGAGTTTTTCACATACCATGGGGCAGCAGTTATGAGTCTGAGGATTTTGTTCTGGCTTCTTTGTATCCGTTTGACATTTGACACTGAGGCAGTGCCCCACATTTGAATTCCATAGCTCCATATTGGCTTTAGAATAGACTTGTAGATCAAAAGTTTGCAGTCCAGACTGAGAACAGAATTCCGACCAATTAGCCAGTTTAATTGAACAGTTTTATGTCTTATTTGCATAAGTTTAGCTTCTATGTGGTGCTTCCATGTTAGACGCCTGTCAAGGTGCATACCGAGGTACTTGACGACCGAACGTTGAGGTATTGTCTGATTATTTATTGTGATAGGTTGGCATGTACTCCTGCGTAATGTAAAAGTAATATGAATGCACTTCTGTTCATTAATTTTTATTCGCCATTTTCTTAACCATTTTTCGACTTGGAACACATGACTTTGAAGACGTAGTGAAGCTTCGTGTGGGTCTACATGAACACAAAGCAGGGCAGTATCATCAGCAAATGTTGAAACGTGAACGTCGTCCCGTGTAGGCATATCTGAGGTATATAATAAATACAAAATCGGACCCAAGATGCTCCCTTGAGGAACTCCGGCTCTAATTGGCTGTGGTGGGCTCAAAAACTCCTCGTGCTTTACAACAAATAAACGGCTACTCAAGTAGCTTTCCAGTAATGTGGAAATATTTTGAGGCAAATTCTGCCTTAGTTTATGAATTAAGCCCTCGTGCCAAACTTTATCGAAGGCCTGGGAAACATCAATAAAGAGAGCAGAACAGTAATGTTTATTTTCAAAGGTTTGTTTAACAGCATTAACAAGTCTATGCGTTTGCTCTATTGTGCTATGCTTTTTCCTAAATCCAAACTGGTGATCCGGTATACACTTCTTTTCGATCAATATGGGATACATTCTATTTATTAAAAGTTTCTCGAACAGTTTAGATAAATTGGACAGCAAGCTTATTGGCCTGTAAGAATCTATTTTAGAGTGATCCTTGCCCGGCTTGGGAATCATTATCACCTTCGAAATTTTCCACTTCTGAGGGTAAAAACTGAGGCGCAAAATGGCGTTATATATAAACAATAAGATTCTCACCGCTACATTTGGTAGCTCCAGAAGCATCCTATTACTAACTTTATCAATACCAGGTGATTTTTTAGGTTTTAAGTCGGCGATAGCCTTTCTCAACTCTTGTACTTCCAGTCTCAAAGGCACAGCTTCTATAGGTATTACTTCAGGTAACACTATAGGGTCTGTCGATAAATTAGAAGAAAATACTTTTAGGAGGTGGTTGGAAAACAGATAAGCTTTTTCCTCGTTGCTTCTCGCCCAATCACCGCTTGGGGTACGCAGTGGCGGCTGGCGTAAAGTTGGTCGCTTAATGGTTTATTATTATTTTTTTTTTGTTCAGTTTTATTATCTTAATTTATTTAGACTGCAAAAAGTGAAGGTGTAATAAATAATGAGAGCAGAAGCTTCGTCAAGAAACCGTTAACTCATTTCATAAAAAAGTCGAAAATATTTTGTTTAGTAAAGAAACTTCCCTCTACTGATAACTATTGTGTACACTGTAATGTTTTTGTACTGATTTACAAATTACAAAAAACATGTTGGCTCGTTTTATATTTCTAATAGTAAATGTGTTCATGTATCTGATTCTGATCTGTAAAATTAATTTCGTAATAATTACACCATATACTTTCCAGCAATTCCCTATATATGATATCAGATCTGTATTAATTAACAACAATAGTTCATACGAATAATAATAATTTTAGCACATTGAAAACTTCGGTTCAAATATTGTTCTTTTATTTTATGTGAAGTGTGTTTGTATTATCTCTCAAGTTTGCTTGAGTTTTAAGTTTGTGGGTGATTTATATTTATGGTCAAGATGACAAAAAGTTTAAGCATGTATGACAATATTTACTAATGCTGTAGTTAATATTTCTTGTTTTCTTGCTGGTAGCTCTAATCAAACAGCAATATTTCACAAATATAAAACACACAAAACGATGTAAGGGTTAGCAGAGAAAAGGTTTATTTTTATTGGGTTATGGGAAGTTCTTCTAATATGTTAGATGTTGTTTGAAAATAGTGACTATTTAGTCAATTTCAGGGCAGTTTTATTTTATTTTATAACAGTGAGTTTGCAAAAGAAAATAAGTAAACTTTTCTGTTTAACACACAAAATTGCCAAATTTATTTTCTGAATATAATTTCAGCGTTAGAGCTAGGCTCTAATGTTTAATGTACTGGTTTAGACTTTTTGAAGGGTATAAATGTATCCTACTTAAAAAAACTCTTACCGTAAAAGTTTTTAATAGTGCTATTGTAAAAGAAAACGAATTTAATATAAAGAAACAAGTATTTAACTATCTTCGTAAAAGTGATAAGCAAATATAATTCGGTGAGTGTTTGCTTGGCTATTATTGAAACAATTTTTTTGTGGCTTTAAAAGACATTTTATTACCATTAATATCTGTGTATAATTCTAGGAGTAGAAATAGTTAAAAAAGTATTTTAAACCAAATTGTTATTGTACTACTCAATATGGTGGTTGCACCACTTATGTATTTCTATTTAAGGTTTAGTTCCAACTTTTCCTTTTTTTCTTTTTTTTGACAATAAGTTTTAAAAAGATTCACATGCTAAGGATTGGAGGAGTCAAAATACCGCCGTGCAAAATAATTAAATAATTTTAGTCATTTTATCTTCTGGGTGTAATTATTTTTAATAACCATTTCCTGATTCTCGATTGAAATTAATCCAGCATCATATTGTTAAGTACAAGCAATTGCTCAAAAATATCCTCAAAATTTTTATTGCTTGGATAGAATCATTTATTTAGAACAGGTTGTTTGTATACTTAAAAAAACAAGATGTTTTTACTATGAATTTTTAAAAAATCCTCTCATTTATACATTTTTATCTTACGCAATCCTCTAAATAATCAAAGCATATAAAAACTCCCTCAAAAAATTCATTTGCGGCGGTATTTACTGTTGTCAAAATAATAAATTTATACCTAAAACAGGAATAAGCAGCCTTGTTGGGAACTATATGTTTAATGGGTTTTTCGGGAAATTGTACTTTACATTTTTCTTAATATTTAGTAGGAATAGGAAATTAGGTTGTTGGTAGGAGGAAAGAATTGAATTCCCCTAAGGAGCTGTTCTGCCTGTAATGCGTAGTGCGATTTGCTCGCCAATCAACCACAAATGGGTGCGCTATCAATGAAAATCGAACTTCGGAAACGAGTTCGAGAGCACTTACCATTGTAGTAGTGATGCTCTAGGGAATCAATAGAGTTGGATACCCTACTGTCCGCAATGAGCCTCTTGGCCCTCACCTGTACGCGGTCGAGCAACTACAAAATAAATTTTCAGTTATTGCAAGCTGGTTATTATTTATACTTTTCCGGTATGGAAACAAATACAAAAAAAAAATGTTTAATAATAAGTTTTGATTTATCGTACTTGTTTTTATATTAAATCAATTTAGGTTATGATTGTGAAGAACTTAAAAGTTCACACATTGAATTTATTTATTTTTATATTTATAAACAATAACGTCATTCAAAAAGACAATTAGTTTTCGCATATGTATTTTGAGCACAAGTTTACACATGCAAATACTCCTGCATCAAGATTATTTGAAGACGTGTTAGAATATGTGCTAATACTACTTTGTGCTCATAAGTGCAATGCATGTCAACTTAAGTGAGGCCAAAACTTTTTGAATTTCATAAATCAAATTACAAATCGCTGAAAAATATGCAAAAATTGTAAATGTATTATAGTTTTAGTTTTTGGCGTTAAAATAAGCAAATTTCTGGATAATTTACATCATTGATTCAGAAAGAATCTAGGAACCCTCTCGGGAATTAATGGGTGTAATTTATTTTTACTTCTAAATAATAATACTTTTTATATACATTCTTGATGTAAATTTATCGACAAATGTATACAACAAAAAAATTGAAGATATGAAATCCGAAGCAGGATCACCTACAAAATTCACAAAATATGCTGTTCATTCTGTGTAATGTCGTGCTGTCACGAACATCTGAAAATGGCTTAGCTTAGTTTGCCGTCTTCTAAAAATTTCATCTGCGGAGGCTTTTTCTCTATACGTACTAAACATTAGTAGACAAACACATAAACTTTTATTTATATCAAGGTGAAATTATAACAGGTAAACCAATAGGATCATCAGTTTTTGAACACTTTTAAAATAAATAAAAAATGAATAAAGCCCGTTTTCAATTTTTTCCAACATTTCATCTACTACTTTTTTCTTAATATTTGAATTCAAGTAAAAAAATATCTTAAAACAAGTGAAAAATTTATTATTTGGAATAATTTTTAAGTTAATCCAGAACTAGTTTCTTAATGGTTACTGTGTTTTAGTAAACGGTTTTTCATTTTTGTTGTCTTTTGCCTTTGTTGGTTTAATATAATTCTCATTCAATCAATTTGACTTAAGATATAATACTTTTCTATAGAAGGTTTGTGTAAATTGCACTGACGAGTTATATAAGCAGTAGATAAATGGCCATGTGGATATGCTTTCCCCACACTAATACATTTCAATTTTTGGAAAATAAATATTTTATGACAATATCACTGTTGATACTTACATCAACATAATTTTAATTTTGGTTTCTTTTTTATTTTATTTACTTATCATAACTTAGCAATATGATCTTATTTCCGTTTTTAAATTTTTGCAATTGTTGACTAAGCATTTTTTTTGTTTTGATTACCTGTACATTTAATCCTTGTGTGAAATATTATTGTTGGCTAAACATTTTATTATTTATTAAATTTAAGTTTTAAGTTCAATTATTTTAATATTTTTTATTACTAAATTTTATATCAGGTTTCATTAACTATTATTGCTGACAAACTATTTCCTTTTTTAACTTTAAATTTGCAATAAAATAACAAGAAATAAATTAATTTATTGTAAAATAATTTAGTATATAAGAATGGAAAATAAATAAAATATTAATCATTTTCTCTAAAGCATTTTAAGGTGTTTTATTAACTGATTCGTGTTCTTCAGATTCAAGTGCTTGAAAGAACAAATAGGGTAAACTAGTCTCAGTTCTGATTTATGTATCTGAATTGATATAACTATTGCCTTAAATCATACAATCATAAATTATTTATATTTGAAGGAGTCTAAGACAAATAACATAAATTAATATCGTAAAACATTAACTTATTCCAAAAGCGGTTTTTACAAAAATTAATCAGGTTTGTAATAAAACTCGAACGGTATCATACTTATAATTTATAACGATTTAGTATTAATTTTGAAAATCTAATAATTGAAGAAGTAATGATTTTGAGACGACGTAAAATAGTTTTTTTCATACAGACCAAAAATCGAAATCAAAACAGCAATAAAAAAATCTACAAAAAAGTTCATGGGGATGTTAACATGTTAACATAGATAAATTTGTTTAAACTCTATCTAATGGGTGGCCAAAACTCACACACACAATTTTGATCATTTGCAATATTTCATAATGAACGGCGTTTTCTTTGTAACGCTTTTACTTCAAAATCTACTAAATTTCATTTTAAGAATGCAGATCATTAGTTTAAAATTTAGCTTATATTTAAATTAATAGTTAATGGGTCTTAAGGAACGTTGATATTTTTTGAAAAAAAGTAGGTGGCAACTCTGTTTTCTTCCGGCATTACATGTACATAAAAGTTTCAGTCATTTTGACTTTAAGAATGCAAGAGGGACTAAGCTATGCAGTTACTAGTATTTCAGTGATGATTATTTAAAACTTCGCTGGCCGACTTTTAGCCTCCTGGATACAAGGGTCTGAAACAAACTATTTTAAGCATTTTTTATTTTTGCTTTTTTGCAACTCCTTAAATACTTTTAACGCTAAAATCAAAACAAAATAAATTTAATGAACTTTATTGTACTGAACTCTCTTTTTTGCCTTTTTTTGGCATTTTTATTTTAGCATATTCAGATTTTTTATGCATTTGAACTTTACTGGACTGATTATCTTTTAAATGCAGATACTTTTCAGTAACTTTAAAAATAAATCTATGTGTTTAAACAAACATTCAGTTTGCAATTTTAGTTTAGTCGAATTGCTTTTGATTATTGATGTTTGCTTTCAGTTTTGCTTAAATGCTGGACTATTTTTACAATATTAATAATCTTAAATGAAACCAAAAATTATCCGTTGCAAACAGCACATTTTTATGTTGCAGCAATGTTCAACAAAAAAAATTTCTTTTAATGATAAATAAGAAAATATTTCCTAGAAATAAAGCACAAGCATTGGCATTACCTACAATTAAGATAAAGTTTCTTGGGTGACATGAGTAACAAACTCTGGTTTTACGATATGGGCTGCAGTAAAACAAAATAACATTTATATTTTACGGCTAGAAAAAACCGCAACACACTAAACTGAAGACATCGGTAGAAACCTTGATTTCAGTAAAATAAAAAAATAAAGTAAAAATCTTAGTGCAATAACAAATGATGTTAATGCTTGATGAATTCAATGAGAAATTTAAATAAAAACAAACAATTTCTTTAGTGATTGTGTTTTTACTACAATCCATCCATATAATACTCTAACTTAATAACAACTTTTCTAGGTATGGATAACAAACATAAAATATGAAGTACTAAGGCTCTACGTTTTTTTAGGTTTTTCCATCCCGCCTAATTTTCAAATTACAAGAAAACAGTAATTTTTGTAAGTAAACAATTAATTTTTAAAGAAACAAATTTTGTCATGTTTTACTCAACGTTTCGTCGATAAGGCTGTCAACTTTATTAAATTCTGTTGAAGAAATTTTTTTCTTTTTACAAAATTTTGAATGCTTTCACAATGTATAATTAAATCTTGTCTTACGATATTTAGTTTACATCAGCCATTATTAAATTCATCTATTATTAATAAATATCTTTTTTCTATTTTTAGACCTTTTTTATATATTTTTTCTTTTCAATATTTCGCTTTCCTTTGGAAAGCTTCTTCAGGAAAAAATTTTTAAAATTTTTGAAAACAAAAAAATTATTAACAAATTGAAAAAATGTTTCAAAACATTAATGTAATGTAATGTTAAATTAATAAACAACAGCAAAGTTTAAAATAATCAATAAAATATAAAATAAATAATTTAAGTAAACATATCACAACATCAAACTAAAACTATATCACAGAACTTTTACTTTTGGTGTATTGCGGGAGAATATTGCACTTGTGTTTGGTCTTTGTTTTCTTTTGTATTTGTCCCCTGAAGGCAGCAGGGCTCAACTGGAAACTCCACGTTATTTCCACGGGAATCAGTTCCGCTATTTGTCTCTTTAGGCATTTAGCTGTTCTCTGGCTGATTATTGATTATTTTGTTGTTGTTGTTTTTCATTCACCGTGATTTGACCACCATCTGATTAAGGTCCACGGCCAGGTGCGGATTTAAATCTTATCACGAAATGTCTTTCTCGTTTCTTATAATTTTCAAATATAGATATGGAACTTGTTCGTTGGGTTCCTTTTCTATTGTAAATTGTAATTTATTGTGATAAGCGTTGAGCATTTCTAATATTATCCTTTTATCTTTTTTATTTATAATCTTTTTATTTTATAACGTACTTTGATACAAATTTGATGTGTATTTTCTTCTGCTTTAGTTTATTAATTACGTATGTCAAGAAGTGTGTCTAAAACTATGTACGCAACTGTTGGCGAGAGAGGATTTCCCATTAGCATTCCATTTGTCTGATGGTAAAATTTTTTGTCGTACATGAAATAATTGTTGTCTGTAAAACAAACTTTTAGAAACTTAAGAAATTGTGGTTTTTGTGTTGTTGTGTGTGCTTTAAAAATCTCCAATTTGTCAAGTATAAAGAAAGATACCACGTCGAAGGAGACAATGCTGTCACTTTCGTCCAAAGATATTACACTTAGCTTGTCTATTAATTCAAATGGGGTTTTCACATTAAGAGCTGGTGAAATTAAATTTTTTAGAATTAATCCAAGATGTTTTGTCAGATGGTAACATGGTACCTCCGTTGATGAAGAAATTGGTTTCAGAGGGATATTTTGTTTGTGTATCTTTGGTAGTCCATATGGTTCAGGTGCTGTAGCCGTGTGTGAAGTCGTAAACGATTTTTGATATTTTGATATATTATTGCACTTGTAAAGTTCATTAATAATATTGTTGTTTGCAGTTTGATCGTCGGATCTATGTTTAGTTTCTTGTATGCGTTTTGACTTTTGAAAGTCCGGCCATCTGAATTTTATACTCTTGTTTGTACATAATAACGGTTTTGTTACCTTTATCAGCCCTTGTTTTGGGTATGTCTTTATGTTGTTTGATAAATTGCTTCGTTTTTTCATAAATACCAAGAATAAATATCTCCTTCATGTTGTTTCTGAAAGATCGTTTGTAACACGCTATTCCATTTGCCATGATGGATGTATTTAAATCCTTCTCCGTTTCATCTCTGATTGATTGGACCCATTGTTCAATGTCAGCTATATATTAGAGGAATAAACCTAAAATTAGATTTGAAGTTATATAGTTATAAATTATTTTATTCATGATGGTATATTTCAATATAACGAATAACGAAGACTTGAAATTATACAACAGAAAATTTCTAATTTAAAAATGAACATAATGTCTGAGTTGTGCAAAATTCCATTTAAAACAAATTTGTTTTATTACGAAAACCAGGAATTAAATTTTGAAAAAACGCAATAATATATTACTAATCCGAAGGGTAATACAATTTACGAACAGGGAACAAATGATAAAGGAATTTAAACGAAAATGTCACAATGACAGCTTAGTTAAATTTTTTATGTTCTTAACCACAATAGACACCTACAACACCTACAATAACAGTACAATTGCAATATTTGCAAGAAACTTAATGACAATAGAACGCCTGCTAACAAATTCATATTTAAATTTTTTCTAAAGAAGTGAAAAAAAACTGTAGAAAACGTAGAGGTAAGCATAAAAAAACCAACCACCAACCCCTTATCAATCACCTAATAAACGACATCCACAAGAAATAACTACAACTAAATGTCACAAAGAAAACTAGATTTTCCTTTCGGTTCTTATTAGCATCAAGTATGTTTGTATGTGCGTTGATTCCAACACAATTTCCGAATTTTAACTTTACTCTTTACATACCACTGCATTCAGATGGTATGCCATAACCGCCTGTGTAAGCCTGTGACTTGAATAAATAAAATCATAAAATACAAAAGGAAAAAAAAAAATAAACGTTATAAATTACTTACTTTAGGCGAAATAGCAAAGTAAGACATACACGCCACGACATCACAGTGCATCTCCATTACAAATTGGATTTTGTACAACAAACGCATTCAGAAGCACGGCAAATTGATGCATAAGTGATACAAATATATGATCAAAATTTATAACTAACTGCAAAAGCACATTTTTTATTGTTGTTAATTCAACAAAGCATTAAAGTTTAGAATAACTTCTAGTGCTGGTAAATAATGGTATGAAACCAATTATCCATTTTTTTCCAACAATACTCACAACAACCATTTTAATAAGCGAGTATGCTAATTATTTAACTAGTGTTTTGCAGAAAAAGAATTTATTGGAATTAAATCTTAAGGAAGAAGATACAAAGAAATTTGAGTTTTTGAAATCTACACACACGAAATAGCGGTTCCAAAAAAGAAAGGGCGATATTAGTTTTCTGACGCGAATAATAACTTACCAAATGTACCTGGGATTTAACATAATTTAAAAATTAAACAATTTAATTTATTTTGATGTTCTCTAAACTGAACCTTATAGACTTTTTCTTGAATTAATTCGACTGAACATGTAAATTGTAAATTAATCACTTAATTAAACAAACATTCAAGAAATTAAACTTTACCCTTTTAAACTTTATAATTAAATTACGAAAATTTACAAAAACGAAATAAAGCAATACAATCCAATCGAGAATAGTTGAATCAAGTTTTAGGAATAAAGAAATTGTTAAATATTCAAGTCGCCATAAAAAAATATTTATTGCAAGGAGTTCATAGCTGCTATATAGATATAACAGTAAGTAATCGATTAGCTTCATTTTCAAAAATACTTATTTTTGGTTAAAAATATTTAATTATAAAAAAAGGTACTTTCAGAGACTAACTTTGATTCTATAAACAACTCCCGAAGAATCTAATGTAATTTAAAATAGTCGAGTTTCAGATCCTGTTAAATTAATTGAAAATAATCCCAATTAATTCTCACTATTTTCAATTGGTAAGCTAATAGATAACAAAATAATAATAATTAACCTTTTTATAAAAAAAATATCTTACAACTATTCTCAAATAAATAAATGGACCACCATTCCTAAAGAACACCACTACTATTTAAAGTCCATTTTTTCCCCTGTCGTTCCTTCGAGGTTTTCCTTTTTTAATTGCTAACTTTTTTTTAACAATCAAGTGCAACAGCGACAGCACCTTTTTTTGTTTGGTATACGAGTATTACGCATTGTTGACTTTTTCCACTATAACGAAGACATAACAAAGACAACTAAGTAAAACTGATTTTTTTTATATATCCAAAGGCACCCTTTCGTGCACTTAGTTAAAAAATGCTCACACACACACAACAAAACACACACATCTGCACATATAAAACATATAACATGATAACTCTCAAGCAAATATATACTCGTGTATAGGAATAACTTGAACCTCAAGACTCCAAATTAAATAAACTTTTATTTAATATTAGAAAATGTATTTTAAAATTATTTTCAAACCTCATAAATAAATGAATTAATGATGCACCTGACATTAAAAATGCAAAACTTATGTTAATAAAATAGTTAATTACAATTATTTTAAAACGATTTTTAGTTTGCAAAAAATTTTTTTAAATTTAGTTTCTTTCTAATTTAATAACTTTTAAGGGGGAATACGAATATAATTAATGAATAAACAAATTCATTTTAGATAAATAAAAAAAGCGTGTGTATTTGTATATTTTGTATTGTGAAAAATACACTATTCTGTTATAAAATATTTTACTTTTATTAGGGGTTAATGTTCATTCAGGCATGATGTGATTTAATTTACATCTGCACCGACTAGGTAGTCATAATCAGATGGTGGTCAAACCACTTGAATGATTTGCAAACGTCATTCACGCACTAGGAAACAATCGAATACGTATATCCTCCGGTCACTCCTAGTAGCAATTTCGAAAGCTCGAAGTAGGCCGCAGCCTTCACTCCTTGCTAAAGAGTTGAAGGCTTTCCAACTACTGGTCCAGAACGTAAGAAGCTTAATATAATTAAGAACACGACGGCATTCATACTCACTGGACCTGAACCATTCATTATGT
Organism: Trichopoda pennipes; assembly: GCA_030448955.1. Taxonomy (NCBI): domain Eukaryota; kingdom Metazoa; phylum Arthropoda; class Insecta; order Diptera; family Tachinidae; genus Trichopoda; species Trichopoda pennipes. Next base: position 1,683,047 of record JASKUP010000026.1, on the reverse strand, counting down.
TCATTTTGAATGATCCGACCCACAAACTCTCACGAGAGTCTCGAAACCACAACGATACTTCCATATAGGGGCCAACCTCAATAACCAGTCAGAGAACAGCTAATTGTCTCAAGAGACAAATAGTGAACTCTGGGGCGTACTGATTCCCGTGGAAATATGCGGATTGTCCAGATGACTCCTACTAGCCTTTGAGGGGCCTGGGCTTCCTTTTACCCCGCAAAACACCAGTCTAAATGGAATAGTAGGTTTCAAAAAGACTATCATGTGCCCCCGGGGGGAGTTCATTCAGGCATGGATGACCAATTTGCTGGGCAGATATTTACTGTTACACAATCCTCACTTTTTAATAGTCTTTCACTATTCATCCTCCCCAGTCAACACTGGGGAGGATGAACTAAGAGCCAATTAAAGACACAATTTTGTCTAAATTCTACTTAAAACAGAGTTGTGGCTTCTTCCCTGCCAAGTAGCTTGGGTTATGCTAAGATTCACAAACAATTTTATTTCGATATAGATACTTTAACTTCTTAATTACATAACGGCCAGTTTAATTTAGTTGACAACTGATGTAAATTTGAAATTACCTTAACTCGAGAAAGAATTTCATAAGTTTCATAATAATAAATTTTTATTCTTTTGGCAGATTTTACCTTCATATGGCAGAAAGTATTGGTTATGTTTGTAAAAATAATAATGATAATTTATAACAGCAAATGCAAAGCAAGGAAATACGCTTTATATACAAAAGAAAGTTTATTTGTACTTCTGCAGCTTAAATTTTTCGGTTTGTAACAAAATAGAAAGTGACAAAAGAGTAAAATTTTATTTTCACGACGAAAGATTTAAATAAAATACCTTCCAGTAAAAAAAGGGTGTGCCGAAAAGTTAAAATTTAAGTTTTATGCAAATAAAATAACAAAAATTTTAACAAATTAAAATATTTAAATAAAAATAAAAGTTTTTTCGTATTGAAGGGCGTTTACCCTACTGCTACCACGAGAGTCCCTGCGGGCTACTGGAGCATTTTACATAGCAACAGGGAGTGTAGATAGTTCTCAAGTAAGAAATAGGTACACGACACTCTAAGTCTTAATCTTATAGATGATAATTGAATTGCTATAGAGTCATCTTATAGAGTCATCTTAATTTGATGTGCATTCAACTACAGCATATAGATATTTTAACTATGTGGCTGTAGTAGTAGTAGTCTTTCAAAAGTAGTAGAGGCAGAAAGAGTACAACAGTACCAGTATTACATTTTAAAATTGAAGGAAGTTTTTAAAACGACCGTGGTGTTTGCAAGGAGTATGCCTTGTCTGCGCTAAGGACAAGTACAAAAAATCAAAACCAAATGGAATCTAGGGTACAACGAAAATAACTTGTACATATATTTTTTTTATTATTTATTTTAACATTTTTATGTTAATAATACTTAAAAATTATCATTAAACACATACATATTTACAAATTATAAACCATTATTTTTTAAAAGGCATATCTAAAGCATGAAACATTTTCAACAATTTCCTAACTTTCATCTAATACTTGCACACATATGGCTTGATATTTTGAAAAATTATAGGCCGCACAGTGGCTCAGAATTGTATTTCATTGACCAAAACTCTGTAACTTTTTAAATAACAAAGATTTTTAGTAGTTCTTTTTTTAGTCAATAGATAACATATTAAGCTTTTATCGAGCTTAGGTTTTTTTAAGATCGGAACAGCGCGCTGCACTTAACTTTATGCTTAACAATGCTTACATATTTCCTAGCTTTTGGTAAATTTTAAAATAAAACAGTATAACTTAATTTTTCTTTAATCATATATTTATTTATAGTCATAAATAGTTTGTAGATAAATAAAATAACATTTAATATTAATATGTATACACTTTATTTTATTTAAATATTAAATGCAAATAATAATTATTATTCATTTGGCTGGAATATTTTCTGTAAATGTTCTATATTCTGCTCTGTATTACTTCTGTCCTATAGCAATGCTTTCGTTTCGGCATTGACTTTCCAGTGGCTTCGAATGCTAGAGATAAAGGGATCTGACGTTGCTAACTTCATTTGTAGAACTTTGTGACATTTTCTGGTATTATGTTCGCTGTAAAATCTATAATCCTTATTTCTTTTTTACTGGGCTTCCTCTGATAAATCTCCAATTGGTAATAAATGGTGCATAATGACATCTTATCCGTGATAACAAACTTTGTGCACTGTTGCTAACATATTTCTATAATTGTATTTGGATGTATATATAGCAAGGTTTCCTTGACATAATCATCAAATTTTCTAGCATTAATTTGTTCATTGCACGCAAGTACTTCAGTAATTGATTTAAATCTTGATATAACATCTATATTAACACCTCTTATATCAGATATAGTTTCGGGATCTAGTTTCTAAAAAGAATCTTCTTGCGTTATTGACATCGTTTCTATTGCCTGATCCTTGTTTTGGTTGATCTATAATTAGCCCGTATTTGAGATGTGCACCTTGAACTTGTTTCTTTTTCAATTTTCTTTTCTCTTTGTTGGTGCTATTATTTCTTCTGATACTGCAGATCCGAAGTCCAAATCATAGCTAATTTCCATAAACCTTATCCCCGTATGTGATAATACAAATTTAAATGCATCAGTACTATTTACTGACTTTATCGTTTCTTGGTTTAACCGACTTAATGATTTTGTATTATTCAAAACCTGAGCTGTTTTGTCGGCCCAATTTGCAAAAATATATATAGGCTTAAAGAAAACACTTTTGTCTCTCTTTGGATGGTTTAGATTTTTTGTACTTTAAAAGTTATTTATCCACTATTAAACTTCAAATTTTACGTGTTTTCAAATTTATTACATAACATTATACAGGGTGTTCAAGTAACATTTGTGAAAAGCAACACTTCATCCAATATAACAAAAAAAACCGCAGTCCATTATCAATAATAGTTTTCAAGAAATCATAATTAATATGAGATCAAATATTACAATTTTTGTTATTTTTAAATTAATTTAAATTCTTTGCTTTTTGCAGCATACCACACCTACTACTGTGAATATTTTGACAAAATTTTTCGACTATCCAAGTTCTGATCTTTCTGATGGCATAACAATTTTAAGAACCTATGTCAAGAAAAAATATAGATTTTGGCCAATGAAAATTGACTCTGAGCCACCGTGGGCCGTATCTATATTATTAAAAATTAAATGTTTCTCAATTGCTACGTTATTTTGTAGGGTCTTATATTAAATTTACCAAAAATGTGTATTATTTATTATTTAAAATAAATTAAAAATTAAAGGATCACACCTTTGTGTTCTGCGTGTATGACTTAAACTCGCATTTAGCAAATTCATTTAAAGACAAATTTTAATTCGGTTTACGCCGTATCCGCTCTTTAGGCTTAATTTACCATTTGATTGAGTTTACCAGTATCGTACTTGTACTTAAGAAAATTTTTTACAAATCAAATGTGTTCGGGCAAAAAACGTTTAAAAAATTACGTCAATAAATTATTTTCGCACGGTGTAATTTTTTTGCTGAAAAATTATTATGTTGTGATTTTTTCAAGCACCGTCCATGCTTATCCTTAACTGGAATTGTAGGATATGTGTACATATGATTTTGAATTTCTTTTTTTTTTTGTTGATTTTTTTGGAAAGCAGTTAAATATTTTCACTGATACATTACCTGATTGTTAAAATATTCTTTAACTGTTATTCAGCAAATATCATCTTACTTCTATTAAGTATTTTTTTATTTAAAATTAATCGTAATTTCTAAGAATATGTTTCTTTTTATAAGTCGAACGTTCTAAGACTTATGTTTAGGATTAATGTTTTTATTACATTCAGGTTTTTGAATATGCCTAAAATTACAAAGTTATTAGCAACATTCAAATTTTAAAAACTTTAATTAAAAAATAATAATATATAAGCGAAATAATTAAAACTTTAGAGTACCCACAGATGAACCCACATTGTTTAAAAACACAAAACAAAAAAAATGTTTAGATTTTTTATTTGAAATTAAAAACAAACAATAATCAATGCCAACTGGCATACATCTAACAGACCTTCCCTTGAGTAGTACGAGTAAAATGCTTTAGGGAATAAATGTTCCATAAAAAAACCCACAAAATGCATTGCAGTCACCATGTCAATCTCCATGGATGTGTTTAAACTTTTTATTGCAACAGATTTTTCAATTATATAATATCTGTATAACTGCAAACGAATATGGACAATATCGCAAATTCCTTAATATTAATTTGAACAAAATTAAAATAGATATGTACATTGGAAACGTATTAGTTTACTTCATTACGTGCACAGGACTTTTGCAAATGCCACTAATGTTCCATGTAATTAAAATTTTTTTTTATTTTTATTGCTATCGGTTGACGTTGTGGCTGCAAAGCCATAAAGTGTAAAATAAATGACAGAGGATAAAAACACATTTTTATGACAGACTTATAGTGTGAATTTCCCTAAAATCAACAATTAATAAAAATTAATAAATAACATTTATTTTAGGAAGATTGTAGATGCATTCTTTGAAGCATTTATATCGTGGTCATAATTGTCTGCACGTGAATTTCGCCTTGAAAAATAATTATTTATTGAATTAATTTTATGTAATTAAATTTTTGAGAAGAATGCTGCAGAATATAGCAGAATTGCTATAGTCAAATTTTTCCTGACTTCTTTAACAAATTATGGTAAACGGTGTAAATAATTTTACTTTCTTGATAATTTCAATTTATGTTACGCCGCACAGTGACACATTTCAGGAGAAAGCCGCCACGACACTTCAAAAAAAAATTTTTTATGTCACCGATTTAATTTTTGTTTTTTTTTTTTTAAGTTAACACGCTACAACATCGAAATCCGGAAATATAAGTTTTAATTTCTATTTCTCTTCGATAGGGTACTGAAATTCAATATATTTATGAAATTTTTTGAGCTTCAAGGTGGTATAACTGTTTTGGTTTTTTACATTTTTCGACAATTTTTTTCGTTACATAATCATAATATTACTATAAAATATTAAAAAACAAATTTTATATAATAATTATAGTTATTTGACCTTTTTAATATTTTATTAGTAGTTTTTTATTAAGTACTAGGTCCTTATTTTATAAACAAATTTTTAAAAACTTTATTTGTTATTTTCCAATATTTCGCCAAACCATTGGGTGGCATCTTCGCATGTGTAATGTTTAAAAAAAACGGAGAAAACAAAACTGGTCTCTTTTGACGTGAGGGACTTGTATCCATCAATTCCGGTAATGGATACATTGAACATTGTTCATAGGACAGTGGAAAACAAAACGGAAAACAAGGAACTAGCAATACAAATTACAGGCACACTAAAAGCGACACTAGAACAGAATTACTTTAAATTTAACAACAATATATATAGGCAGATAACAGGACTAGGGATGGGAAATCCAACATCTGCCACCCTCATGGAAGTATTTATGCAGAAATTAGAAGAGGAATACGTAAGGGAATTAAAGACCAACTTCGGGGTAATATTCTACGCAAGATATGTCGACGACATAATATGTATACTAGAAGGAAATAACGAGGAGCAAATTCTGGATTACTTGAATGGAAGACACAAGGACATAGAATTTACAATGGAAAAGGAAGAGGAGGGAAGGATTAATTATCTGGACCTAACGATCAAGGGGAACATAATCTCGAACAGAATCGAATATGAAATATACAGGAAACCAACAGCAACGGACACAATAATACACAACTCATCAAATCATCCCCAGCAACACAAAAACGCAGCAATCAGGCAGTTAATAACAAGACTCGAGAGAACACCACTAACACGGCAAATGTATATGAAGGAAATGGAAACAATATACACCATAGCGGAAAACAACGGATACAAAAGGCGCCTTGTAGATAACATCAAGAAACAAATTGGAACGAACAAAGAACAGGAGAAGGAAGGGAAAAAGTGGGCTACATTAACATATATGGGAACATCAACGTACAAACTGGCGAAATTCTTTGGAAAACACAACATCAATACCGCATTCAGAACAAGAAACAACCTAGGCAGAATACTACGGAATGAAACAACCGAGGCGAATATACTTGACAAACAAGGAGTGTACAAATTAACTTGTACATGCCATTATAGCTACATCGGGCAAACAGGACGAAAAATTAAGACCAGATTTAGGGAACACATCAGAGACTATAACAAGAAACTACGAGAACCAAAATCGACTCCAGAATCAAACTTCGCGAACCATATATTTAACAACAAATGTACACCAGGACATATTAAGACAACGGTTAAACTGCTCCACACACAGCACAAAGGAAGGAGACTAAATGTATTAGAAAACATGGAAATATACAAACAAAAAACATTTGACGGACGAATAATAAATGAACAAATAAACACTGCTTCGGACACAATATTTGAACCGTTGAAACATTTTTACAGGAAAACAAACACTACACCAGCACAAAAACGTTACGCAGGTGCGCAAGACCAGGGCAATAAGGAACATCATAAACGTACAATTACAGATTATTATGTCACATAAAAAGGGGAAGAAAGAAAAAAACCCAATAGGTTCACACATAGACAGAAACGGACAACAAGCATGATCGTAAAAGAATTTAGTTAGGAAAGAAGACCAAAGCAATAAAGAACATCATAAACGTACAATTACAGATTATTATGTCACATGAAGAAAAAAGAAAAAAACCCAATAGGTTCACACATGAACAAAAACGGACAACAAGCATGATCGTAAAAGGATTTAGTTAGGAAAGAAGACGAATGAAAAAGGGACGACAAATTAGGTAAAAAGAGACAAATGAAAAAGGAGAGAGAGAGATGCAGGCAAAAAAGACAGTAAGTGACGAACGCAATAACACGAAGGGAGACACGAACTATATAAATACAACTAACAATAGAACGCAACTAGTACGAAAAGAACACTGAAGATGGCAAACAGCCGAAACCGGTTTGTTCACAAACCAAATTTGACGAGGGTCGACGGAAAACCGTACCCAAATAAAATTTAAAAAAAACCTCTATTTACCTAACAAAATATCAAGTTACATAAGAATAAAGTATTTTCGTACTTTTCTTACATGTTATTATATTGAGTTATTCAAAATGTTATAATGAAAATTCTACTTTTTTGATATTTTGAGAGGGAAAATAACAATTATGCCTCTAGAATAAAAGTCATATTCATGTGATTCAACTTATACAGCATTTAAAATATTATTAACATTATTGATTTAAATAATAAAACGTTCAATATTTTGCATACAGCGGACATATGAATAATTAATACCTACGGTCAAGAAACCTTATTCTGTTTGGCGACGGCAATACAAGACCACGCACAGTGGACCATTTTACGAGAAGGTTGCCAAAAGACCTTTTTTCATGGTCCCCAATTGTAAAATTTCAAAGTTCATTCGAAAGTAGATACTAGTGTGCCAAAAAATTAAAACTTTATTTCAATTATATCACACTGAACAGGGTGATTCAAAATGAGCATATTCAGTGTTTTTTCTAAAATAAGATTTTTCTTAGTAAATTTTTGATTTTTAAACATCTATAACTTTTTTCTTATACAAGATTTTTAAACAAAACAAACTTTGTATAATAGTTAGCTATTACTAAATATATAAAACCTGAAATGTTTTTGATTGTCTTTTAGAAATAAATTTTTTTTTTAGAGGTCCAAATTTTTTCCAGATTCTCTTACTTAATAGAGCACAACTTCTAACGTTCGTTAGGAAATGTAAAAGCATTAGCACTGTGTCATAGGCCAAAATATCCTCTACACGCCTATACCCCATTATATACCCAACACAATCCGACCGTATGCACCTGACACAAGGTCGAAATTTTTTGCAAAATAAAATTAGAAAACAGAATTAAAAAAAATTTTTTCTGTTTTGCCATTTTGTAAGCATTTTATTTATTTGTCAAATCGCCTTTATGAGAGACGTTGTTAAGAAAGATATTTTGAGAAAAAGAAACAAAGAAGTCAGAAAAATAAAAGATGAAATTAAAGACCTTCAACCTGTAATATTTACTGTTGATGAACAGTAAATCAAAGTAAATTTTAAAATGTATTTCACAATGATTGATGGAAAAGTTGCACAAGTTTTAACTGATACAAAAGCATCATCAAACTGCATTATATGCAAAACCGCATCAAGTCAATTAAGTCATCCAGTTCCAGGAGAGATACTAGAATACGTTTTATGTAGCATATTCTTAAATTGGGTTATGATTTGTATTTTAGTCCGTAAGGACTAGAAAAAATATTTAGAACAAGACCTAATCATCGATCAGCCAAAGCCAGGGGAAGGGAAGACAAATGACGGCAAGACTGCAAGAAGATTTTTTCAGATCCAGAAATTGCAGCGCCTATCACAGGAGTAGATTTGGAACTAATTAGAAGATTCAGTATTATTTTATAAGTCCTAGCATGCATCAGAAATATAAATGCAAGAAAATTTGGAGGGTACGCTAAAAAAACAGCTATACTTTACAACGACAAATATTCTTGAAGATATATGCTATCAATGTTCACAAAATTTTGTACCATGGGGAACAAATAATACCAATATGATACCAATATGAGATCTATCTGAAGAAGCGCAAGAAAAACGACACAAAGATTATAGATTCTTTCGCGAGCATAACACAAAAAAATTTCTAGTTATTGTACTAATGAAGACTTGATTGTTATTTTATTATGCACATCAGATCACTATATGTGCAATATCCGGCAAACATGGAAAACTACTTCTGTTGAACTAGACGTAAAAGCTAAACTGCTAAATTTCTTGAAGATGAAACTCAAGACTATTTAGAGGAAGTATTTACTAAAATTGTTTAATTAACAGTAATTTTGCAAACACAAGAGTTCTAAGAGTTAAAATTGTTTGTACATTAATAAAGTATTAATTAATTTACAATTAAAGTTTACATACACGAGTAGTATTTATGTTTATTTTGGACTTAAATGCCTCCGTATCAGAAATAAATTTGAACCAATGAATATATTTTTTATGTTTGCTACTTAATGACTTAATTTTTAACTTAAATTGTTTAAAACAAAACCAACCTTTGGCCTTCTTACCACCCGGTGGCCAAAGCTTGGCTTTATCTGACTAAATACTAGGTTTTAAATAAGTATAAGTTCTAAATGTGAATCAAAATATAAGACTTTATGTAAAATAAACTCTTTGAACAAGTTGTAATACTTTACTTTCGTACCAAAAATCAGCTTAGAATGCATTTTTAAACATATCACAATTATTTTTCCAACGGGTCGATTTAAAATTTTTATACCTTAAACGAAAGCCTATGATCTCACCGTGTATCAAAATGACGATCCGTTCAAATGTTATATATTTTTTACCACCATCTCGTAAAATGGTCCACTGTGCGATGTCGCTTTTTATCGTTTGTTCTAAATCCGTATTCTCGTTGGCAATATTGCCATTTATCGATGACTGGCAATAAATGTTTGGTATTCTGTAAGAAAATTTGACGTTGATGTTGCCCTAAATTGCTGTTGATATTTTCGTCTGCGGTTTTGGTTTCTTGTTGTTTTCAACAAAAATTTAGAAAGATTAAAAAAAAACTAAAAATACAAAATAAAATATAAAAAAATACAAATAAAACAGAAAATGGAAAAAATTAAAATTACCAACGCCAACCAATTTGAAAAATTAGTGGAAGCATCGGGAAAAAATCCATCACCTGCCAGGGATTTTCAAAAAGGCAGTGTTCCTACTAATTTTAAGGAACAATAGGAAAGTATTGCGAATTCTCTAAACGCCCTTGGCCCACCAAATAGAATAAGTGATGGATAGCAAAATGTATAATATTTAATTCTTTAAAAATACTTACATGTTTGACAAAATTCTTTTTACAGATTTGGCGCGACTTAAAATTTAAAGTAAAAAAACAGATGATAAAAAACAATGTGCTGAACATGTTGATTTTAATTTATTTTGATTTTTAATTTACTTTAGGTTTAATTTAATACAGATTTAATTTTTTTTTTGCACACAGTTAATATTTTTTCACAACAATTTTATCAAAAATAGTACAAAAATGAATCAGCTGACTCAAATTTCAGAAGGAGGGGTTTCAATGAGACAGCGCAACATGTCACACAGCTCGTGCTACAATTGATTTATTGAAAGAAACGTATTTTGGCCTTCAAGAACATGCGATTCAACGCAGCTACACTTTTTCTGGGCGATATATGAAGCCGCTAGTCTACCTCAATAAGCCCGAAATGATAGGCTGCTTGGAGGCCAATATTTGCCGCATTATTGATATACGGCAAACAATTTTGAAAAAAAAACTATTTAAAAGTGGAACTTCAAATTATACCAGGCACGAACCAGCCGTAGCGATCATAGGCCAGAAGCTATATTTAAATTTTAAACCCAGATTATCTTTCGAGTAAAGTAAAATTAAAGTTCATATCAATTTCAAAAGTCACCTTTGTTTTATAATATTTTAAAGTTCTATACCTAAATAAAAAATACCCTTTAGTTTGCAAAGTCCCCAGAATAGTTCTAAAATTATATCCAGGCAACCCGGATGCATTTTACAAATAAATCCACAAAAGGAAGAAATTGACTAATGCGCCATTCTTTTAATTATTATTGTACAAGTGAAGTTAAAATTCATGAAAGCAAAGTAGTGTTCTAACTTTCGTCTGCTCTGCACGTTTTTGTTTTATCCGTCATGTATATGTTGTGTATATATATATATATATATATATATATATATATATATATATATATATATATATATATATATATATAACACTGCCGCCCACTTAAGCCTTTTCGTCCCGAACAGGCTCAATATTCTTTTGGCCAGCCGCTCCAAGTGGATCAGTTGCATTTTAGACCTCGGACTTTGATATTCCTGTATCCGATAAACCACGTCATTTATTTTCTTGATCACCTTTTATGGTCCTTTCCAGAGGGAGACAGTCCTTCTTTCCGTTGTGAATTATATAGCAGAATGAGTTGTCCTTCTGTAAATCCTTCCGCATTTACTGCTCGATTATGCCTGGCTTTCATTTTGTCGCTAGACATTTTGATACGATTGCGGATAAACTCATGAAGCTCGTGCAGGTCTTCTTGTATCTGAGGAACATTTTTACTATCGTCGTGTGCAGGAGTCGGTCTAACGCCAAATTCTAAGTCTGCTGGTAGTTTTAGCTCTGTCCCTAACACGATTTTTGCTAGACTGAATGATGTTGAATCGTGGATAGCTAATGACATAATCGTGACCGCGTCTTCCAGTTAAGCCCATTAAGCACACGTTCCATTAAGCGCTCAAAAGTAGCTGAAGCATTGCAGAGACCAAATGGCATCACTTTAAACTGGCACAAACCACTGCTCGCGCTAAAGACAGGTTTCTCCATACGTTTATCGGCTATTTCCACTTGTCAGTAGCTACTCTTTAAGTCTAAGGCAGAAAACCATTTCGTTTCGGACAATGTGTGTAAGGTGTCGTCAATTCTTGAAAGCGGGTAACTGTCTCTCTCGGTGTTGTCACTGAGTTTTCTATAGTCGACACAAAATCTGGTGCTGCCATCTTTCTTCTTTACTAGCACTATCGGCGAGCTCCATGGACTCAAAGATAGCTCAATCAATCCGTTCCGCTCCATTTTATTAATCAGTTCTTTGACCTCGCTTCGTTTTTCAAGGGGAACACTGCTGGGAGCTTGTTTTATGGGCCTCGCTTCGCCAGTATTTATTTCATGTTTCACCACTGCTATTCTACCTTAGCTTTTGTTATTTAGGGCGAAGACGGCGGTATGTTTTCTTAGCAACTGCTTTGCTTTATTTCTGTCGCTACCTATTTATCCATATGCACTGCTAGTAAATTCCGCTCGTTAGCTGTTATTTTGGGGCGTACTGAATATGTCGCACAGTTAATAACGGCTCCTGCCGGCTCACATTGACCGATTTCAGCAATTGTTTTTTCGCTGCTGGATAGATTTAGTACTCTTACGGGGACTTTCCCATTGTTGCAGATTTTCACGAGAGCTTTAGCTGTTATCACATCGTTCCTTACGTCTTCCGGTTATACCACCCTCAACCGGCTGTCCACACAATCTGCCTCCACACATACGTAAATTATAGTTTAGTGACCAAAGTAGAGCAGAATTATAACGACTAACGCACGGTTAAACTAAATCTTCTTCTATTAATATTGTTACGTTTATACCTCTTATAAACTTTTTGTTGTGAGTTCTTTATTTCAAAAAAAATAATACGTTTTTAGAGTTTTTAAATTAATAACAATTTAATATACTTTAACTACACAAAGTTGACACTACAGAACAATTTACTTAAGATGCACGTCTTTTCTTCAAGAAGTTTAATTTTACACTGATTGATTATCCACCCAGACTCTGACCTATTTATATTTGTCCATTTAAAGTCTAGAAAATTTAAGAATCTTCTACTCCCTTTGTATCACATTTTTTTGTTGTATGTTGTTTATTCGATGTATAGGCGCCTGTATGTCTGTGTGTATTTTTGTTTTCATGCTGATAAAGTTTCTTCTTGAGATTTACTTCAAAATATTCGTTGTTATCTTTTCTAAAAAAAAGTTTCTTAGAAAACTACGTAGATGGTAAACAGCATGCATGTTTGTTGTTGTCAAATTTGTTTTTTTTGTCTTCCATGCCAGGCAGTTGGTAAACAGCATATCAAATTGTTGTTGGGTGTTTATAAAATATCTAAGCAGTTTGTAACCAGTAGTTCGTTTTATTGCTTAATTATATTATTTTAAAACTTAAGCAAGACACATTCGTAACAATATGTTAACCATTGTTTTAATTTCCTCCTGTTGTGACTGTGGTAATCTATAATTTCAGGTGTAAACCGGTTTGCAATCTTTGTTTATAGAAATTATTCGCTGTTAAATGGTCTCCTTCTAAATGAAAATTACCTTAGAATTCTTTACGTATTTCCTCTATGGTTTGTATTGCGTTAATATCGACTGTAATATTGACTCAGCAACTTTCTTAATTTTTCCCATCTATCCTTTTGTTTATCATTTGTACTTTCCTTTTTATTATATAGAATGTGATAAGTGTTCGATTTGTAAATCAAATCTTTGTCTGAAGCATTTAAAATTCTAATGTGCTTTGTCCCATTTTTTGGAATTATTGTATTACCAATATAAACATTGCTACCGACTTGCTTTGCACATAATACGCTATCTTCTTCAATCTGTATCATTTCAGTTCTTGGTGGTATAGTGACTTTATTGATATTTTCTCTCATTGGTAGGACGTTTTCAGTTTCATTTATTATAATAGCTAATGTGTATGTCTATTTTTTCCAAATATTTAGTGAAAAAATCTCTACCTGTTGCTATTGGGAATTCTGTGCTTTCTATTTGATATTCATGGTTATATATCCTCTGAAAGTACCAAATTCAGTATCGAAGTACCCATCGTTTGAATTGCATTGTTTTCAATACCCGTAATTTTGCAAGCATTGTGTATCTACTAAAAATTTTATAAAAACTCCTTCATCTATTTTAAATGTTACAAACTGAGGTGCATCTGTGTGCGAATTGTAAGTTTTTAATGCATATTCTTTTGATTGTTTTAATCTCCATAAATTTTCTGTCACATTTGCTCTTGAGGATTGCAACGATTTACCTTGTTTCCCTGTTCCTAAGCGACATACACCCTTCTTTGGTTTTCCTTTCTAAAATCACCATGTAACGACACGTTTTCCTGATAGCTGAGGTATGCTCAGCGGCGTCCAGGGTCGTGTTGTGTCGATTTAAGGAAAAAAAACCCAATTGTGGTTATTAGTTTGTCCTCTGTTACGGACGAGATCCCCCTAATCCTAGTTGTCTGCGTGGCTGCAGCTCGGGCTTAAAATGAAACGGCACGATTCCTCTGGATCGTGCTGTGCTGAACCAGAAAAACACAAAACTCCGATTGTTAGTTTGTCCTTTATTTGGGACGAAATCGCCCTAATCCTAGTTGGCTGCGTGGCTGCAGCTCGGGCTTCAATCTTGTGCACTGGTGTGTGTGCGGGCGGCTGAGGTAAATCACTCCCACGTCATTGTCTAGGCCGACTGCGGGCACAGACTCGGCTGGGTATTACCACGGCACAACCGTTCACTGCCTGGTCACTGTCGGTGGCGAACACAAACTAGGCTGAGTATAACCACGGCTCTGTTTGTGATCGCTACGTCGCAGTTTTGTCCTGTCTCAAGGTATAGATTCGGCTGGGTATTACCACGGCTCCATCTATATCCTGACTACCAGTCCTAAAGTAATAAAAAAAGTGGATATTTACCTTTGACACTGCCGGTCGCACACCAATTGATTTGTTCTGATTGATGTTTGCGCTTTGATACTCTATTTTCCCCACACACAAATGCATAAACCCACCTACCTCATTTCAGCAGTAGGTACACCACAGCCGACGGCTGTTTTCCCCACCGAGCTGCAGCCAAGTTTACAATGTAATTCTAAATACTAAAATGATCGTATGCCTTCGTTTATAATTATTACAACAATAATAAATCACTATAACTAAATCTTACCTTATTACTTAACAAAACTTCTTATTCTACACTTCATATGTTGTAGAAAATTTAAGTAACCAAATTCAAATTAAGTAATTCAATTAAATATAAAAATAGTAGAAAAAGTGTATATATTGATAAATTACTGTCGATCGACAGGTCGCGGTGTGACAAAAAATGACTCCGGAATTTTGGTCGCTACAACCATTTCTCCTGTTGTTATTATTAGTGCAATTATGATTGAATTTTTACCATTTCTCTGGTTCTTGTTATTGTAACTTTTATTATTTCCTGGTAGGTCAGTACCACGAAAAATATTATTATTTTTAAAATGATCACCAGGATTGTTGCTATTATTCCTATTATTAACGTTTTAATTATTACGAAATCTCCTGTTATAAAAAAAATTTATGTTCCTATTAAAATGCATTACAGAATTTTAATAATTGTTTCCGTGCTTTGGAATCCCAGTTCTCAGATCTGTAATTCGTTAAGACAAGCTGCAAGTTGGCGAATTGTGCTACTGAACTATTTCCTTGTATCTGTCTCACTCATTTGGTATGCACTGAAGAGAGTGATTTTCTGGGAAAAAATACTTTCCTAAGCGTACATTTGAATGTTTCTAGCGAATTTGGTGTTTCTTCTGAAATTAACTTGTTCCTTACTAACTCTGTTAATTTAGTAGCTGGAACAAATTTTATTAACTCTGTACTATCTTTGAGCATTTTAGAATAGAGCTCTATTATACCTAAAAAATTACTCATTTGTCCGAGGTCACCGTTGAACTCTGGTATTATTTTGGATGCGTCAAGAATACCAAATGATGCCATGTCTGTTATTTCTTTTAGTTTTAAATAATTTAAAATTGTTCTTTTAATTTTTATTAATGTTTTCTAGAGGATAGCGAGAATGAGGGCTTTTTTAGCGCAATAAGTTTTAACTCTTCAACTAATTTTAAAGTTTTTATTACATAATTTTCTGCATAATTTCTATTTGGACTTTTCTTTAAATTCTTATAAATACTTATTAATCTATCCACTCAATCATTTTCTATTGTTAGCAAATTTGAATGCTTTTCTTTTCATGTATTCTCTATAATACTCACTTAATTTACTTAACACTAATGCAACTAAAATGATCAGGATTATCAGCTGCAAATAATCGGCTCTACTTCATGGCAAAGTTAATTGCCGAAGTTTTTCTTTGAGAAATAAAAATAACTTTAAATTTTGAAGTCATAATTATTTCTAATTTTTATTTATAATTTCTTCAGCTTATTCCTATTTTTTCTTATTCTATTTCCCTTATTCTATTTCCCTCATCAATAATTTCTATGTTCATATTCATTTCTCCTACTTATTTATTTAAATTACATTCTTTTTACTTAATAAACAACGAAAGAGAATAAACAAAAAAAAACAAGTGCGGCTTAATGGTCGGTGACTACACAACGGGCCGCTTAACCAAGATGACAAGATCAAGTATCTTATGGCTCTTTTTTGGTGAAGATTTAGTACCTTTTTCTTTATTTCCTTTTCTTTTGAAATTTTAATTTTACTTTACTGCGCCACGGTTTAACTATTGTGGGGCTATCTGTGATGAAGGGCTGACACTGGACTCTGTATAGCCTATAGTAGAACGTACAGTCGAATTTTAATTTTGCTTGTTTTTGTAACAGGGTGATTCAGAATCGACTTCTGCAACATACGGGGGTTGAGGGCGATTTTTTTTCTGTTTATGCTCACATTTTTGTCCATCGACGGGATATTTTAGCCTTATGTGAGACTCAGGTGTCTGAAAATACTGACCCTACTTTCACTGTTTTATTTTCATGGGGAACTTACACAACATATACGCAATGAAGTTATGTGCCAACGCCAGCAATCACTGGGCACATATGATTCTGAATTTAACTGTCTCTGGGTTAAACCCAGAATTAGGTCTTGCATTCGAGTTTCTCTATAGAAGTCCAAACGCGAGAAAGGATAAAGCCTTAGCTGGCTTAAATCTTCTTTCTGACCCCATATCGAATGTTCTCGACAGTTGCCCAAGCAGTTAAATTTTTGATGCTGGTGAATTCAATATTCACAACTGTTCTTGGCTTCGTCATTCGGGCCATACAACTATACCTAAAAGTATGAAGTTAGTGTTTGTACACCTCTCAGCAATTCCGGTCACTGCACCATCTCCACCTCCTTTTTATATTCGGAGCTTCACAACGTTTCCAAACGTTCGAAATATAATTATGCCAAGGCTTATTGGGTTGAGCTCAACGAATTTTTAAGCAATGGCCAAATATATACTGACCCGGTTGATAAGGATAACTTTTTGGCTGCCATATTTGCAAGTAATTCTTATTTGGCGGCAAGCACTCAACCACCGCTCGAGCTCGATAGAGTATCCGTTACCATGCCAAAGATATTCTATTGAGCTCAAGTAATTAAAAAGGTTTTAGCAGCTCAACATCAACAAATCTCTTGGGCCAGATGGGATTCCAGCACTGGCCTTGAAACAGTGAACTCGATTAATATGACTCAAACCAAACACATAAATTTGGTCTGTATTAATTTTGTTTCGTTTGTCCCTTTAAGCACT
Organism: Trichopoda pennipes; assembly: GCA_030448955.1. Taxonomy (NCBI): domain Eukaryota; kingdom Metazoa; phylum Arthropoda; class Insecta; order Diptera; family Tachinidae; genus Trichopoda; species Trichopoda pennipes. Next base: position 1,665,829 of record JASKUP010000026.1, on the reverse strand, counting down.
TGAAACTTAAAGGGTGATGAGCACAATAATTAAAACAAAAGAATCTTGTTTACCTACTGTACAAATTTTTATTTTTTTTTCTTCTTATATACTATTTTAACAGAACACTTAAGCTAAATTTTGTTAGTAATAATTTTATTGCAATTTAATATGTCAACCAAAAAAAAGTGCAACGCTACTACAATTTATAATCAAAAATTATTTAAATGGTTATTTAACTAAAATAAGAAATTAAGCAAAAAGAAAACGGTTAATGAACTAACAAAGTTAATTGTAAGCAAAATTATATTTTTTTTATGTTTAATGAAGTTAAGAATTTAAAATGCTATTGATAGTGTTTTTTTAAATATTTTTTTGTATGTTAAGTATGTTTGTTTGTATATGTGTATGTGTGTGTTTAAAAAAGTGCTCTTCGACGCTAGCGTATCCTTTAGCAGTCATTTTCAGTACGTTGTATCATGCCGGTGAATTTCCAACGTGTTGGAAGGTGTTTTACCGTTACTACAACGGTGAGTGCTCTAAGCGAATAAGGGAACTTGTTCGCGTTTCTCGCACGTGTTTCCGTTTAACAGACTTTTCGTTGAGAGTCCATTCATTTGTGATTGATTGGCAAAAGTCTGTTAAGTGCTAAGTGCTTATGAATTTAGATTCATTTCCAACACTTCTTATAATAAATCAAGGAACATAAGCTAAATGTACTCATGTATTGTATTTGTAATGAAAACTCTTTTAAAACACGAAAAAAAGTTTACTTTGGAGATTTCGAAAATAATGCAAAGAACTACAAGTAGTTTTCAAAATGCAACCCAAATTAAAGTCTGCTTTATATAACAATTAAAGATGTTTTAAATTAAATATATAAAAATAAAAGATCTATTTATTTTTAAACAATTTTATATATTTATAGATAAAACAAATCTTTGTAAGTAAATCTTTGAAGAATAAGGTACATTTTTAATGTATTTTAAGCCTGGGGACTTTTTAGTTCAAATTCTACAGTTTTTTTAGATATTATTAATTTTTGGCCACAATATAATTATATTATAATATAATTTTTTATTACCTAAACAAGATTATTTGTATCAAAATTTGGTTTCACGGCTTATGATTATAGGACATTCTGCTATTTGCCCTGCGTGCTAAAGAATGTTTTTTAACCCGATGGAACTTTTATTTAGAAAAAAAACTCAATATTTTTAAAATAAATACTTTCGGTTTAAAGTATGTTTGATAATAATTTCAAGGAGTAGTAGTAGTTAAAGGTAGTTAAAGTAGTTAAAGGAAACCTATAACAAGGAGAATACTTAAATTGAAAAAATACTTGTTCAAGTAAGTTTCTTTTGAACAACTTGTGTCATAGGGTTTTTATAACATTTCAATAATAAATTCTGCTTATGCACATAAATAAATAAATTTGCAAAATACCAAAAGCACTTGCATACGTATGACAATAAACTTACATTATGTTAACAAAAAATCGTACTACATGTTTATGATTGAACACGACACATTTTGCAAAAGTAATTAAAATGTTTGGCCAGTGATTTAAAATAAATTTCATTAAAAATACGAAAAACAAATATTTATTTTCACATTTAAAGGAACTTTTATTGTTTCGGAAGAAAAATTAATTTACGTTAAATAAAAAATTATTTCTAAACTTGCACTTGTCCCTCAAAAGAAAATACATAAAATTCTTTTTTGAATTACAATAATACATTTAGAAGTTGTTAAAAAATATTCAATTTCATAAAATTCCTTATGTGCTAATTTCATGGAACTCAAACATCAACAGTTAAAAGTATAAAAATATAAAATAAAAAACATTTATTGTAAATATATAGCGAGAAGAACACATAACCGTAGCTCTCAGGTTGGTGTTGGGCAACTCTAACCACTGCACCATCTCCGCTTTCTTTTCATATTCGGAGCTTCACAACATTTCGAAACTAGCTGGAATAAAAACTGTTAGTCCATCCACAGAAATTTCCATTACGATCAAATCGAAATCTTGGTTTAATTAGACGTGCGAAAATGAGGTCATACCAGTATCTGGCGTAGAAACAAAAACACAGATACTGATTCGCTACGTAAAAGGGCGAGGTCTTTATATGCCAATAGTCTAAGGCGCAGAAGGAGGAGCGTCTTCGTACTGCTCGGGGTAGCAAGAACTTTTGGTCATTTCTTAAAAGAGTACGGATTACTTGCTGGCTTTGCAGTCGAAACTCTGATGCAGCTTATACATAATTTCGGAGAAAGGCTTTTGATAGAGTGTGACATGATACGCTTCTGTGAAAACTTTTTGCTTTTGGTGTCAGCAATTAATTTTTCTCAGAAATCGCAGTATACGAGCTGTTATGGATAGGATATATGATGAGTTCAAGATTAAATGAAGGGTACCCCAAGACTCCGTTTTTTCTCCTACGCTATCTCTTATATTTCTAAATGGCCTTCTTTATTAAACTTTCGCAGGAACTCTTTCTGTAATACACCGAATCAGTTGAAGGTGGGTTCCAAAAGGCAAAATATAGATAATACGCTCAATCACGCAACACTCTCCAAATGCAGTCGTGTAAATAGAGTCGATTTTAATACCCGTAAGACTCAACGTTGCATTATGACGCATATGTGTTCAGAAATAATACTGCGTCTATTCGATGGACTAAGCATATTTTTCAGTTCTCTAAATAAACTTTCAAGTGCCTTGGTTTTCTAAAACGGTGTATATACACCGTCTAAAACTGAATGCTATCTATCTATTTTGGAGTTGCTCAACCACCTGCAAGAGAGGGCGAAGGGGCTTATTGGGGACAGTAGTATCCAACTCTATTAATACTGTAGGGCATTGACACATTGTGGGTTGTATGTCACTGCTTCATTGTTACTACAATGGTTAGTGTTTCAGAGAAATCAGGGAACTTGTTCATGCATTTCATGAGCATCCCCTGAGTGCTGGTCCGAGAAAGGAAGGTTTAAAGATTTTTTCCAATTTTCTTTAGTTTATGTTAGTAAATAGGATCTTTTCTAAAACTTTTATAGTCGCTTGCATGACCTAGTGGATTACGATTGAGAATCATACGATGCGCTGAGATCTGAACATCTACGTCACAAGAACCGATCTCAGAAAATTTCGATTTTCTGTTTTGATTATTTCTTTTTTGTTTTGTTGTTAAAAAACTTTTTATTTTCCTGCGGATGTTTTTATTTTTAAAGACTTTGAAAAAATATTGTTGTGTTTTCTCGGTAAATAATTTAATAAATTAAAATTATAATACTGTTATGGATGCCTTTTTGTTTAAGTTTTAAACGTTTTAAAAGAAAATAATTAAGTAATAAAGTAAACAACTGGGTATGCTATTTACAAACTGCGTAGCTTTCTAAGAAAACTTATGCACGCATGACAACAACAACTTTCTAGTTACAAATTGCATAGAAATTTTACACACGCGAAACAGCAACAATGGAGTATGCTGTTTACTAACTGCGTAGTTTTCTAAGAAAACTTATGCATACAAGACAACAACAACTTTCTAGTTACAAACTGTGTAAAAATTTGATACAAGTAAAAGAACATCAATTATATTTAAATATTCATTATATTTATTTATTATATTTTGAATATCGGGCAAAATTTTAATCCATTGGTTCCATTTAAGAACTAAATCATGGGACATCTTTTCATTTCATCGATTTCTGAACGCCACAATTCCTGCATAAAAACTATTATGTACATAATAATATGTCCAATAATACCGAGAGGATTATAAATTGACATGACAAATCTTAGCACGTCCTTTTACTAGGTATTTTGCCACCGGAAAATATTTCACTTTTATTTAGCCAAGAAGATATTTTATAAGTTTTGATGTCACAATCGTGATCCCAAAATACGCCCAATATTTTCTCCTATAGATTACGACATTTAACACCCGAAGACCCCTGTGATACATCGGATTTCAGAATCGATTTGTTGTTAGAGACCCAGTTTCAAATATCAAGAAGGTCATCAACATCATGATTTTCTATTATGGAGTTAGCTGCTCTAGGATATGTACTTTCGAATTCTTTTCCGTTTAGATTTTCCACGTTCTATGAAATGCTAGGAGCTCAGGAGTCACCAAAAATTATGACACCTATGACGTAGGTGTCAGAGGCTCTATCTGACAAACAATCACGCCCAAAAAAACTGTTGTAAATCTCGATCTTTCAGGTCCTATATAAATTTAGTGGAGCATTTCCTTAATGTCTCCACAAACCACCACGGATCTTTGACGAAATTTAAAAAGATCGGATGGTAAATTTGCCAGCAGGTCAAGTCCTTTTAGTAAATACAAATTGAAGGACATACCCCTTGTTGGCCGCATTCCAAACAACACGAGATTTCCCGGGTAAATTTTTGTTGAAAACCGCAAAGATTGGAAGAAACCAAATCTTTTTATCAGACCAATTGATTTCGAAAGAATCTAATTTTCGATTGTAGCCTTTTGACAAATATCTGCTATTGTTTCCAGAAATATTTTCAAAAGTTCGAAATTTTTTCACAATTTAGTTTCTTCAAGGCAATTGAAGCGTTTAAATGCGATTTCGTAACTATCGGGCAAATCTATAATATATTTCCATAGTAGTGGGACTTCAAAATGCCCATTTTTCTTTCGCTCCGTAAATTTATTTAAGAGATCTAACGCCTTTTCATCACTTTTAGCAATAAGAGGGTATTTTACACCTATACCCAAGCTTTCGAGGGAATAAAAACTATTGACTAAACGTTCTAACGCACTATCATTATTATTGACAGAGCATTCCCATACATGAAAATTTATGCTCATGCCTTCGTTTTTATTTACCTCTGAAGCTCCATAAATAAGCCAACCAAGTTTTGTGTAAACTGCCATCGGTTCATATGAAGATACTTCCCGGATTTGATCCGATTAAAGTTTGTGGCTGATCATTGATGTACCTTTTTACAAGTAATCCTCGCAAGTGATATTGCTTTGAAATCACATCATAATAAAATCTTTCACTTTAGCTAAGTGGCTGTTGTTTACAAATTCTATTTCAGACAGAATACGCATTTGTTCACCAAGAAAGCTCATTTTTATTCATTCTCTTGTCATTGTCCATGATTGAAAATGTGTCTTGCTTTTGTTTTTTCATCACACATTTTTCATTTCCATGAATGTTTGCTTTTCAAACTGATCAACTTCTTTCTTTTTCACCGTGAATGAAAGAAGTGTTCAACTTCTTTCACTTCTTTCACCTACCTAAATATGCGTTGTGTACATATGATTTGAAATATATATTTTGGATATGGAATGAAAATGTGCATGGATTTTGAATTGCATTTACTAGGAAAATGTAGATATTTTAAAAGCATAGAAAGAAGGAACTTTATTACCTAATATAGTGTTTAAAAATATATTAATGTAAGTCCATAATAAAAAAACAGGTAGTGGTGAAAAAACAAAAGTAAGACGCACTTTCATTCATGGACAATTAAGAAAAGAAAAAGAAAGCAAAAGTTTTTTCATGAAAATGATGAAGAGAGAAATACGTACTCTGAAATTTTTAGAGTTATTTTTACCATGTTTAGTTGACGTTTCGTTTTCTTTATTAACAAGTACTGAGTAACGAAGTAATAACGAGTCGTAAAAATTATCGCACCCCTCTTCACCGCACTTTGTTTTTTTTGATAGGCAATATTTACACAATTTATGTTTTCTCACCATGCTCCGTTTTTCACCTCGGTCCATCGTTAGTGTTGCAAACAATACACTTCCGTTTTGTTTTTTGCAATACCCATTGCATTTGGTACGACGGCGGCAACTTTTGTATTAATTCAGAGATGGGTGAAGAATTATTTATTCTATCAAATAAATTACCAACGTTTATTGTGGAAATAAGATTTCGAATATCAATAGAAAAAGAGGTAAGGGTTTTAAAATTGCTTTCATCTACTTTTGCGGAAGATTTGACTTTATATTGTATTATTTTTTTTTTCAGGTTGGCCATTCAGCCTATGGAGTAGCTGCATAATATTTGAGACATATGATGGATGGATTAGCATGTGCTGCACACTATATAAGACCTCTCCTTTTAAAGCCTTTTGAAGGCGTATGAGATTTTCCATATCAGTCAAGGCGCAAGCGGAGATGGTGGAGGAGAAGACAGGCCATTCTTCTGGTAGTCCAGAAAATATCGGCAGTTCCTTTGGAAGCGAATGACGGGCACTTAAGTGTTTTTTTTTTGTTGCAGTCTTTGCTGTGTAGCAATATACGATGGTGGAAAAATGGCCGCATTTGGCGTGTTATTTGTGTAAAACGTTGATCATAAATTTGGCTGCCAAGCAACAAGTTGTTGTGGAACAGAATCAAATAAATTTTGTTGATAACAAAACTGTTGGCTGCATTCGATAATGGCATTGGTATTAGTATAATTTGGCACTGTAAATGTAGTCAACGATGAATTTATGGCAGCAGTAGTAATCGTTTGTGGACGAAATTCTACTCGATTTCGGGAAGTTATTAATTCAGTGGGCAATAAGTTTGATGATGCTAACCAATTATAGACGGGCTGGGACCTTACGGACAAACTGTTAGGTGGCACTTTGTTCTAAGTATGTTTTATGAAGTTCACGTTCTTCCTTTAACCTTTTAAGTTGCAGTTGTATTTTTCTTGCTTGTGTGCTATGAGAAAGTTTGAACAATGGCTATTTATACTGAATGTAGGAGAAGTAGGTCTTATAAGTAACACTAAGAACATTTATAGGTTATGTTCCCCGTGACATTAACACAATTTTTGTGGAATTTTTTGCCGCAGCTTACACAAGTTGTCATATTATCGTCAGAGGGATCAGCAGAAACCGAGCAATTGTGAACAAGTTGTTCATTTTGCTTTTAATCTTCTACGGTTAGCAACGACATTTTTACTTACTGCGATTGGCGACTGATGTTGAAGGAGCGACTTAGGTAGATGCAAACTACAGATGAGATTTCAGGAGTAGTTGAAATTCCCAAAAAGAATTTTAAAAATTGTTAATAAGGCTCGCCAGCCTGTTCTGTCCTTCCAATTGGATTTTCAATAAAACACACATAGCTTCTTCGGTAATGTGTATTTCTATTAAAATTCCTTAATAAAATTCAAAGTTAGCAAATATTCAATAATTAATTTTAAATTGTATTAAATAACTACTTTTTGGTATGGAAAACACTAAAAATTTAGGTTAAATTTAATATAGCTCTGCGCACTAACAACTTGGCAGAAATGGCAGAAAATAGCGCGCATGTGCAGAAGTTAATTTTGCTTGTAACAGTTTTCGTTAAGTTTTTTACATAAAATTTTCTATTAATTTTAATGATACCAAATCCATTCTGGTAACGTCGCCAACAAGCTGTATTTATGAATCACAATTGGCTGAGGCTAGATCATTACGCAAGCATAAATAATTAAAAGCAGGATAGTAACGTTATTTTCACAAGGCATTTTATTTAATTTACCCAAAGAATTTATTCCTATATCCGCTGTAAAAAACATAAAAAATAAAATTAAAAATTATGGAGTGACTCATACGTGGCTTGAACCCTTCATATGTGAGTCCAGATCGTAATTAGTTAACTTATTAATTATAAATGTATTATTTAACACTTTACTTATTAAACCTTCATTATTTTTGGCATTAAACAATGCAACAATGCAATCAATACAATATTTATTGTGTGTTCACAATTAAATAAATTTTGGAAAAGTTGTGAATATTAAACATGTTCATACAGGTACCCGCTCAATTTCTCAGAGGTAATCAATAACAAATTAATAAAAAAAAATTATGGTTTGCAATTGTTGTTCCCTGAAGAATTTTCATTTTTAAAATCATCTCGACATACAGCAAATGACAAAAATGAGGCTTTGCTCCAAATGTGTGTGTGTGTACTTTTTTTATTTTGTTAGGCATTTTGTAACCTCATATTTAGTTTTATCTATTAAATATACGTTACATATTGTTTGTTTTGAAGTTGAAAAGTTATGGTTTTATTGTGTCAGGTGATTTTGATTTTTTTCATTATTTAATTCAACATTTTTGATGGAATGCTATTGAAATATCATTGTAATAAATTGAAATTTTTGTATCAATATGATATTTACTGTTAAGAAAGGTAGTATTTGATACAAAAAATAATTTATTTACCTTATTATTACTTCAACTGAAATTATAACAACAAGTCTTCACAATAAAGCATTAGCGGCAGAGGCTTACAAATAATATAAAAGAGTTTTTTTTAATATTTGTATGTACAAAAATATTACGTGGAATCTAACTATTTTGTTGTTTTTAAATTTTATTAGAAAAAGGTTAGTGTTATTTATATTTTTTTTAAATGGAATTTTTTAACAGATTAATGATGTCGTCAGTACAACACAGCCTGAGATGGGTCGTGCTAAGTGCATGTTCTCAAAAGTTGGATAATAATAACGAAGCATATGGGTTTAGGATTGCTTAATAGTACACATAGATGAGTAAGGATTGTATGTGACGAAGACAATTAAAGGATAAATTTTTTATACAGCTGGTTTTGGTTGGAAAACCTAAATATTTTTTATTCGCGTTAACTTTTGGTTATAATGATCTTAAAACAGCTTAAATGTTTTTGTCATTCAGGTTTTACAGTTTGTGCATACGGAATATGCGTTAATGTACGATGCCAATTTGATTACCTGGTTGCAATGTACGCTGTATCATTTCTAATTACTTCTGTATACTGACATGTTTGTGTTGTTCCGTACTTCATCTCCAAAATACCTCATAGGAGGAACCTTAGCTTATAATTAGAATCTTTATATATAACCAGCAAATTTAGATTTAACAGCAATCAAATATAAGTTTTTCTAAAATAAGAATCGTACTGAGTTTAAGAAACATGCTTACTGCTTCAGCTGATATTTTAAGAATTTCCATTTTAAGAGTTTTATGATTTTCTTTTTGTAACTTTCGTCATATTTCATTTAATGAGAATTTTAAACATACCAGATGGTTAAAAAATGCTGAGATAATTTATATGTATATTGTTATAAAATTTACTTATCTCATAATAGGGTAGCTTGAACTGCATTAACTTTTAGCACCTGTTAGAGAAATATACTATATATAGAATACAATATATTGCCTATATTTAGCAAATTAAACATCTTTTCATGAAATCAAAAACACGGTCAATGCAAATAAAATTAAAAATATTATGTTCTAGGCAAAAAATACTCTAAATGAATTTAACCGCTTTAAAATCCTAAATACTGTTTAATAGGAGTGGGAAGAAATCGTTTTGATTAAAAGTTATTTTTGTTCACAAATATTACATATAGTTTAAAAACTGTATTTTATTTTGCAATAAATCGTGGTAAAATATTTTTATTGTTGTTATTATTATAAAAATTATTCCCAAATACCCCAAACTGCAGATAAATTCATTTAAACACATATTTGTAGTTTACTAATTAATACGAAAATCAAATATTGGTGTTTGAACTTCTTTGTATGCAAAAAATGTTTTTATATAATCGAAATCATGCAAAAAATCATACAATTATTAAAAAGTAAAATGCGGTATTAGTGGTTTGTGGGGGGCTATGTTGACATTAATGAAATATGCCAGTTATTATTCACTATTTATGCAGATTTGATATAATAGCTTGCAGAATTTTATAAAAATCAGCAAATAAGCTTAGCTACAGTACAGTAGGGAATTTGGTAAAACGTTTGCGAAAACAATACAGTAGCAAATATTTTTGTTTTTAATCTCGGGAATTATTTTTTTTAATGCTTCAACTTGTTTATTACGAATCTTGCTAAATAAAATTTCGCAATTTATACAGTTAACAAACAAGTCTTTCGATAGCTACTCATATAGTAAATACATTTTTTACATTTTTAAAACTGTTAAGTATGTCGCTGCCGACTTCAAACTAAATAAGTAGCTAACTAAAAGGTGGCAAATACATATCGTTTACTACTCTATGATGAAGGTATGTATGTATTACCCTATAAACATATAGAACTGAGAAAGAAAATATTTTTGGTTAAAAAAATTAAACCAGGAAAACAAACAACAGAATAAGAATTTGATTAAGACAAGCTTAGTTATTTTGCTGCAAAGTATGAATGCTTGTTAAATATATTGTTACATTTATTTATTTAATAAACATTATTTTATTGAGTTCTTTTATTGTAAAATAATTATACATAAGTCTTTAGACTTTTCAATCAAACTACACGATTTATTTACTTTTATTTGCATCTATACACACAAAAATACTCGAAGTTATAGGCTGCTTTATGTCCTTACTCTATAACTTTTACACTTTAACTCCTTTATTGCCCAACAGTTGGTGTTTATATGGTCTATTTTCAGCAGTTCTTGCATATACTAGAAAATTCTACTTCAACATCGCTACATACGTAATATGTAAAAAACCGCAATAGGTAGTTTCGTTTAATTTTTTCCTGATACTCGAAGTTAAGAGCTGCTTTATGTCCTTACTCTATAACTTTTACACTTTAACTCCTTTATTGCCCAACAGTTGGTGTTTATATGGTCTATTGTCAGCAGTTCTTGCATATACTAGAAAATTCTACTTCACCATCGCTATATGCGTAATATGTAAAAAACCGCAATAGTTTGTTTCGTTTACTTTTTTTACTGATAATTCTTTTCTTTTGAAACTTAAACAAAGCATATTACTAGCAATATTATAATTGGGTCTAAGCTTTATTGCGTATACTATTCTATCTACACATTAATTTAATTAATTTTAAATTATATCATACTAGCGGGCCCGACGACTTTCGCCTCGCTCTATATTTGGCCTTTAGACAAACATTAGAGTAATAATACAACACTTATATTTAAGTGATTTATTTGAATGGAATCAGTAGAGAGCGATTTGATGAACAATGTCTTTCGATTTGTTGTCCGGCGCAAAAACAAATAACGAAGACGGTTTCCCAACACCAGCTGACCGTGCGAAAAACATGGAAATTCGAGATAAAAATGAGGCCCGATAAATAAAAAAACTTAGGGAAATAAAAAATTAGTTTTCACATTTTCCGCAATTTTCATTAAAGAATAATCCACACAAAATTCCACACAAAAAATTTATTTTCGATTTTTTTGATAAATAATGCACTGAATTTGAATTGATTGTAATGCTTTTACGTGATTCACGCATTCACTATACGACTATCCGGAATCAGTTTTACAATACAAAAAACTCGTATAAATTGCAGCGAGAAAAATAGCACATTTACTGTAGAAAATTACAATGCCAAAATGACACCTGCCAGATTGCGCAAAGTCTAAGTCATTTAAGAAATAATTGCACACAAAATTTCATACAAAAAATTAATTTTCGATTTTTCCAACTTTTGCCGAGAGATTTTCCGCATTTTCCGCAATTTTCCATGATTTACACTAAGAACTTTCTAAATTTCATATAGAAACTCGATTTTCGATTTTTCCAATTTTCCGACTTTTTCGGAAAGATTTTCCAAAATTTTCTTCCGTAAAAACCTTCTCCTCGAAAATTTTACAAAAATCGACACAGCCATTCTCATTTATAGGATTACTACGCATTTTTTACACCATTTTTATATATAGAATAGATTAATTAACATTTTATCAGAATTATCTGATGGATAGTTGACATCTGACCAAAAACCCAACAAAAACTAACTCGAATATCAAAAATTAATAATAATCAAAAATTCTTACCTATAATGTCTGTAGCAAGTTTATTAGAAATTCTTACTTAAGAACTATTTTCTGTGCATTTTTTTCCTTTATTTTCATTTTGCTTTTACGGTACACTTAGTGGAGTTAAAGGTAGTGTGGTGAAGAAAAATTAAATTAAAAACGACAAAATATTGTTGGTAAGAAAACATTACGCTTTTTTCTGGTCTACTCATATTAAAGTAAAAATTAAACCAAGAGAAAGAGTAACATGCAAGATAATGAACTAGAAGAAAAAATACTAATAACATTTTTATGGGGTTCCTTGTAAATAAAAAATATATTTGTAACAGAAAAAGTTTTGTAATTTCGTTTGTCCTTGCAAAACGTACTCGTGCTAGTATTCCGAGTAGAATATTTTTATGACAGCTTGAGGTATTATTTAGCTCGCTATTTACCATTTTTTAAACTTTTTTATATTGAACACTTGTTCTTACCGGTTCTTGCGCCTTGGCATTTTCTTATAATGTAGCAGACTTGTAAGCACAACATATGTATTGGTAATAAAAATAAGTCTTACATCAGTTAAAAGTTGAGTTTTTTCCATTTTTGTGACTTAATTTTTCTTGTACTGAATTTCTGCTTCCTTTGAAGACAATTTTAAAATATGCCTCTGGGCTAAGAAAAATGTCCTATTAATCCATTAAATACAACATGCATTAACCAAAAGACCTTTAACGAGAGGTTTGTGTCAGTTATTACTTAATACATATAAAACTCTCTTACATTATCATTTTAACATAAAGTTTCCCTTTTAAGATTTTAAGGAATTAAAACATTGGAAAAATAAAATACCACAAATTAACCGAAAATCACAAACGTTGACACTTATTAAACCAATATTTGAGAAAATTACTCTCCCCAAAAAAATTAATTGACTGTAACAATAAGTATTCAAATCTTCAATTACACATAATTCAGTGAAGTCATGGAGAAAACAACTAACTAAATTTCAAAGTTGCTGTCATTATTTTCATTTATCAATTTAGTATTCAACTGAAAAAGCCAAGAAGGAATTGGGCAGCATTGACTTATTTTAAATATAAGTAAGCAATTTTGAACAAATAAAACTACATACATATAATGGGAGCAGCGAAATATTCAAGCTAAAGTTTTGATCTTGACCAGTGGTCTAGTGTAATAAGGAATCAAAGGTCTCTGTGATATTAATTTTAATGTAATGAAAAACAGATTCAAGGTTTTGTTCAAGGTTCAAAGTTTTTTTTCTCGTTTTATATATTTCATCAATTGAAACTGGCCATGTATTATTTTACTTTTTTATTTTAAATTAAAAATATCAAGAAATTGCATCTAAGTGCATTGGAAACCGTACAGAATAAAAAATTTTAGTAAATGTAATTGTTTTTCTACAAACAACGATACTACAAACAAATATTAGAAAATTAAGTTTTATTTCCAATAGCTTTGTTTGCTTTTTGTTATTTTGAAGTTCTAAAATTAAATTTCCACGCAATACTCTTCTGAAAACACTAAAAATTAAATTCTATTATATTCACTTTAACAGCTACTGAAGGTCTTTTCAGTAATATATTTTATACTTTAATAACAATCAAGAGCAAAATAGTTATTTTCTTGGAATAGTTATTCGCTACAATACACTTGAGGTTGTTTATATTATGTGTAAATGTGTAAATATAGTTTGTTTTTTGATTAATAAAATGTTAAATGCCCATTTAAAAGGCATATACTTTCAAGAACTTACACTACAAGAATACACTTCTATTTCGTAAAAGGTGTCTTTATAGAGGTATAGAATTTAAAGTTGTAACATTTTTTTAACTGGCGACAATTTTGTCAAAGTGATTTATGTTTAGTTTAGTTTGGCATTTCAACACGAATAGTTTTATGCCCTAACAACCCCAACAAATTGCGTAAAGCGGGCTCAAACCATTACTGCCGTTAATGCCAATTTTTACAAACGAAAATTGTTTAGCGATGAAGCACACTTTTATTTGATGATAATACTAAAGTGCATGTTGGAACACCATTACGTACTGAATAACTTTCTGTGCTGCCTCTGATTGGTGGAGTAATAGGTTCGAACTTATTTAAAAACAATGCTTATCAGAAAGTTATAGGTAATGGTGACTGCTTACTGACTTTGTGCAGAAGTTTTGGTTCCACCAAGACGGTGCAACATGTCACACATTGCAGCAATTGATTTATTGAAGAAAATATTAGGTAATCACATTTTAAACCCATGAGTTGGCCTTTAAGTTCATGTAATTTAATGCCTGTGACGAAGTACAAAGTCTTCGCCGATATATCCGCAACGATTGACCCCTTGAAAAAAATGCGAAAATTCGTCAAGAACTGGCCCTCTTGATGAATATACGACCGAGCCAGCTATGGCGGTCATATGGCAAAATTCCTAATATAACACCAGAAGGTTATCCTTCACCTGAAGCAAATTTCATGTCACTCTAAACAAATCAACTTTCTTTCATTCCATTTCAAAGTTCTAAAAGAACTGAACTCTTTATTTAACAAAAATAAAAAATTTTCACTTGCTTCATGGCAAAAGTATTAAAGGAAAATTCCTTTTTTACAAAAGTTTCAGCAAGTTGAAATACACAATACATATCACTGTTTAGGCGTATCGGCCATTTAAAAATAAACATGAGTCAGAAGTGAATTTTGTGTATTTTAAATATCCTAAAACTCAGATACAAAATGTTGTATTGTTTATGAGATATTTAAAATCTATTTTCCTTTATATTCTACTTGTACCAGTTCTACGTGAACATTTCTTTTCTATAAGAAATAATTTTTGGTACTTTTATTTTGGAGGCTAAAAAAAGGAACGGTCTCTAGATTTTAACACTTTTTCGTTTCTTTTTTAAAAAAGTTTTCGGCAATCACTTTACAAAACTTTCTTTCTAAAATGTGTACAAATTTTTTACAATTATCGTATGTAGATCCTTGAATCTTTCTGACTTATGCCGGGCAGTAAAAAAACGATCCACATATTTAACTAGAAATTATATTTAGTATGTATGACTGATTCTTCAACGGAAAACTATAGAAGTTAATAATAAAATTTCTTAACGAACTATGCTACCAAATCCCAAAAATGGACTTCCGATATAGTTATAAAAGAAGCGCTATCTAAACTTATCACAGTGGAAATGTTAAGCCTTTTATAAGTAAATATTTATAAAAAAAATGTTGTTGCAAAATTTATTTACAGTGTCTAAGAAATTGATTCTACTTTGGGTAATCCTAACACTTAAATATGCTAAGTAGAATTTAAACAAATTTGCTTCGCATTAAAAACTAAAAATATTGCTATCATTTATTATAATAGCTAATACAATTTCTTAGATCGTTTTGATTAAAATTATACATTAGGTTTCATGACACAACCTACCAACTGCTTAAAAAAGTTTATTGAAATAAGAAAACATTCGTAATTATTTCTGTGTACTTGCATATCGTATCTGCAAAATACGATATGATCAGTAATCAGCTCATTTATTTTTACTTCTCAGCTTTGAGGCATAGTACTTTCTTTTAATCAAAAAGACATTAGAAATAAAAAGAACTTCACTAATTTCTACATGGACTAGAACTTGGTTTTTTAATTCGTCCATTCTTTTATCTTTACTGGCTTATTCTTTAACTGTTTTTATTCTTATAATCAGTTTTAATATATTAGCAAAATCAGATTATTAATTCATATGCTAATATCGCATGTTTCTTTAATATTTCAGCGTTTTATAAACAAATAGTGCTCAAATTCTTAAGTCAAACATCGTGATGACTGGAAAATAAATTTATATTTGACGTTAAAGATTTGTGTTAAGACGCTTAAATTAAGACATTTACCAACCAGCAGTTATTGGATAACCCATTTTTAGTGTTCCTCCTAATAAGATTAAAGCGATTTAAAGCTCATTAATATTGGGTTGTAATAAAGAGTTAAAAGCTTTTCTTTTTACATCTGCTCTATTGAATGAACATTTTAGTTTATAATTTGTGTAGTGTGATTGCCAGCCAAAGTTTTTTTCTTTTTGGGTTGTTGAAGAAGTAA
Source organism: Trichopoda pennipes (assembly GCA_030448955.1). Classification (NCBI taxonomy): domain Eukaryota; kingdom Metazoa; phylum Arthropoda; class Insecta; order Diptera; family Tachinidae; genus Trichopoda; species Trichopoda pennipes. Next base: position 1,649,998 of record JASKUP010000026.1, on the reverse strand, counting down.
CAGGTGGTTTGAGAGTAAAAAATTAAAGAACTGTTTGAAAATTTATTGATTTTTTATATGGAACAGGGACTTTAATGACAACAGTTGGAGAAAAACTTATTTAAATGCAATAACGCCCATCAGATATGTTAAAAAGAAAAACAGTAAGCCGGAGATTAATTTGCGAAAATCTTTAGAACTTTTACTATAAAATTCTGCAGACTTTGCATTGATTATTTCACTTTCAACTACTACAGCCAAGAGGGTGTTATGACAGCAGATGATGTAGCAAATAATTTAAATATTTAATGCCACAGAACCACAGAAGGCGGTCGATAATGTGTTGGCATAATTAGTTTTTATTTTAGTTAGTTATATTTACATACACTTTTGCAAATTAGAAAAACGTGTTCCATGGCAAATAAGTATTAACTCTTTTGAATGACCTCTTTCAAGGATGTTTCTTTGCGTTTTACTTCGGTATAATTTAATGAATTTTTTCCTAAATGTTTAATTTTGAAGGTTATAATTTTTAATAAAATATGTGTAGGTGCAATTGTATATTTTTATAAATCATTTAACTCACAATGTCAATATTACTAAAAATGACAAAAAATAGTTCTAAATTATTCAATATATATTAATATGAGTATTTCGAATTTCTGTCAGGCTGTGTCATTCTGTGCCAAGTTGAGCGATCTTTTTTCAATTAAAAATTAATCATTTATGTTTGAGAAAGATCACAACATTTTTGCAGGGTTTTTCAACAAGAAGCTTGTTTTTTAAAAGCAAATAAAACAAAAAAATTAGATTAAAATTATTCAAATTTTTATTGTTATCTGGCAACTGTTCACCAGTACCACGCTGACAGATGTCAATTCTTCATCAAAGTTTTTAATAACTTTTTGGCAAAATGGTGATCGTATTTCGTTAATCACATCATGAATTTTGAGTTTTAAGGCTTCTTACCACATCCACCCACCATTTTTTTAGTAAATTTTTAATTGTATTAATGCATTTTTCGTGGGAAATTTAATTCATTTAAAATGATCTACTACGAATACGTCAAAAAACTGAATATCAAAACAATCATGTTGTTGGTGTTGCCACAATTGAAAAACCCAATATTAAAAATATCGTGATGCGAAATATAATTACAAATTATAATAAAGATTTCATCTAACAATACGTGCAATTATGTTGAGGAAAATATTTGACGTGTTTCTTTTCTAATTTCAGTCAATGCGTTGAACTTTGACTTTTGCACAAAAAACTATATCAAAAAATATGATTTACTATTTCCTGTCCTCTCTGGCTGGTTTGAAGTCAAAGGCGAGCGCTTTCGATGCGATTGCATCATTCTCAAGCCGTGTTGTGGTTTGTACTGGTGAGTTAGTGTTCAGTGGCGTTTAGGCATTTCTGTTGTTAAGTTCGTATCTATTCAGGTAAGCAGAATGGCATTTTTATGCAAAGTAAATTTATCGATACCTCCGTCTTTTATTATTATCTAGGTACGTGTTTCCGTCAGAGGGCGGTTTCGTTTGCATGAGTAGTTTACCTGTTCGTTTATAATCTCATTGTTGAAAGTTTTTGTTTTGTAGATTTCCATGTTTTCAAGAATGTCTAGTCTTCGTCCTTTTTTGCTAGGATGTAGTAATGTCATACATTCATCTATTTTCCTTGGTGTGCGTCCGTAAATGTCAAGGTGTAATGCAAAGTTGGAATCTTCTCTTTTCCGTTTGTGTTCTTTAAACCTTGTTTTTAGTGTTCATCCAGTTTGCCCTATATAAGTTTGTTTGCAATAAAAATAAACAACCTAATACCAAAAATATGATTATTTAGTCGTAATACGTGTCATTCAATAGTTTTGGTATAGTTTTTATAGCACTTGTGAGCAACTTCAGGTACGAGTAAAAAATATTTAATCAAATCAAAAGATACATATCAAAAGAAATTTTGAAAATTGTTTGTCTTTATTTACACTTATCACATCAATGTATTGCGATTCTTATATTTTATTTTGAACATCAACTTGGGTATTTTCATTGTTTTGTGGCTTTAACTTGTATGAAAAATTGAACAAAAATTATTTTTACGACGTTAAAAAGCATCTGCAAGTTTGTATAAAAGATAGAGAAGATATAACTTATAAATTGCAATGAGAACGATGTAATGCATTCCAAGCAGAAGCTTTACAGAACTTACACAGACATATTGCATAAGAATACACATTAACCAAAAGCTGAGAGTAAAAAAGGGCAATAATAAAAATAAATAAAAATAAACAAGCAAACAAACAAACACGCACATCCAAATCTTTAAGTGAAACTTTCTTCGAACACGAAATTGTCAAAAGTTGTTTTTACCAAAAAAAATTATTTTCAAGTAGTTTTTAAAATCTGTTTTGATTATTTCCGTAAACTTTATACTGAAGAAATATTGACATCTATATTGAACATAAAGAACAGGTACAACACATACATTACACATGGAATATACTCGTATTATACAACATAAAAGGTTGTTTTAAACAACATTAAAACCTATCAAATACGAGACAAATAAGAAATAATAAAATCTGCTGTTAGCAGCAATTCTTTTTGGGCTGCTCAAACATTTATAAGAAAATTTTAAATGGTCAAACTTAAACAAAATATTTTTTATTTTAGAGGTCTTCCTTTTTCTAATCAAAAGATTTATTTTGACGCAAGTGACACAAGTAGTAAAAATTATAATAAAAATAAATTAATGTAGTTTTCAAAAGTCCTAAGAAATTTCATACTCCCAAAATACATAAAATTTTCTAGAATTTCTTATTTTTAAATTAACAAAAAAAAATCAAATATTGTTTTTTTCCGATTTAATGCATTTTCGTGATCGTAGCATCCATTTTTATAGTTCCACGTATTTTCCCACTGCAGATAGTACTCGCTATTAAAATTGTCTATTTAAATAAGCAAAAGGCAAAGGGGATTTAATAATCTAATTTTCTCTAATTTCAGATACATTGATAATAAAATCGCAAATGATTTTTTTTCTTAAATTTATTTTTGATCTAAAATTAAACAGCGTGATTATCAAGACTTTTTTGTTTTTGTGTTATTTGAAGTCAGAACTGAGTAGATCTTAAAGAAAAAGACAAAAGGATTTATTGCGAATTCAGAATTCTCAGCTTTGTTATTTTAATAGTTTTTAAAGAAAAATTAGAAATCTTTCTTGTTTAAGAACTTGTAAACAAGTGATTTAAAATTGGGAAAGGAAAGAAAACATTTGCACCAAAAAACAATCAACACAACATACATATTAATAGTATCAAGATCCTTAATACTTGGTTTAAGTGTGTAGTCCTATCAACTGTTAAATTTTAGTTTCCCTATCTTCATTTAATATAATAATAAGAAATGAATAATAAACATTTTGTTTAGTTTCGATTTTACTTTTACAAATCAAACCCGTTAAAAGCCGGGTTTCATACAATGCAAGAATATGCAATTAAAGATAAATTACATTCCTTGTAATAACTTAGACGTGCTTTTAACAATTTTAAGTTTACAACAAAACAAATAACTTCATAAGCATTTTAGTAACCAATACTTTAATTAATTAATGCACTAATTTGCTCTTGTAGGCAGAAAAGTAAAAGACAATATTTAATTTATGTAAAATTTTTGTAAGTATTATGTAAATCCTTTAAATAGTTCAAAATATTTAAGAACAATAATAATAGAAACTGGTTGATATTAATTATACGCTCCGATTGTGGCTTGAAAAGTGAAATGTATTACAAATTACTTACTCTCAGTTCAAAGTTCACCATATTTTTGCAAGCGTCAAATGTAAGCAGTGTTTTACAGAGGTTTAGAAAATAAAGTAAAACAAAGAGTGAATTGACATTTTCTTAATGACATTACCTCCACGGCCGACTCGGACGTAGTCTAACCTGGAGGCTTTATTTTCGATGACTTTGCGGCCGTATATTGGCAAAACCTCGGCGAATTTTGCGTGAAATCACATGATTTTGGAGGCCAGTTCACGGATGCGTAACGTGAAACCATGCGATTGCCAAAAATTTTGATTAATAAATTTATCATGCCATGAGCTGTGTCATATATTGTGTTTTCATTTTAAATCCACACCTGCTACACATTATGGTTGTTCAAAGCTCTGACTTTCTGACCACTATCCTGTTAAATGAAGAACGGACCAATGATGCTAAAGCCCATAAAGTACACCAACTTGTTAGTTTTTCTGGATGTAACGGAGTTTTAAAATACACTTTAGAATTATTATCACTTAAGATATAGTTTAGTATCTATTGAAACAAAAGTGAGCTTTATCGCTAAACCAAATTCGTTTATAAAGTCAGCATTGTTTAGGCATCAGTCTATTCATGTTGAAATGCCAAATCAAACTGATCATAATTCACTTCACGGTTGACAAAATGACCACCAGTTAAAAAAGTGCTGCCAACTTAATGTTCTAAATACCCGATATGTAACAACAAATGTATAAACAAGCATATCTAAAACAACTAGAATGGCATCATTTGATTCATGTTGAAATTGTGTCCTTTACCCGGGTTCTGGTTAAAGGCAATGAATTATTTATTGCATAAGCAAAACATTTGTAATGTTTTTCCCCTTTTATATATAGAATTAAATACAAAATATATTTGATTCGATTTTTATCAATTTAAAGATCTTATTTATCATACATACAAGCAAACAATTAGTAAAATAAAATATCTATTCAGATTTTAAACAATTAACTACTATCATATCTAATTTTTATTTTTGATCAAATAAAATGTTAACCTATTCTCTTTATCAAGACGTAACAAATATGTTAAAAAAGTTAATTCAAACCGAGATAAAACTATTGTAAAATAATAGTTTCGTATTTACATTTCCTCTTTAATTTACAACTTGCATTGCAAAGCCCAACCGTGTACCAAAGCAATAATAAATTATAAAAAAGATATTTTAGAATTAATAACACAAACCTTCTTATTCTTAATAATCCAATAAAAAGAATTTATGAACGCCGATTTTGATACACTTTAGGAATTTCATTTTCAATAATTGAAATTTTGCAGTAAAAAGTCTTGGAAAAAGAGTGGCAGAAAACAATTAAAGTTAACCGGTATTTTTAATAAACAAAGAAGGCAGAAGGTTTTAGTGCATGTTATAATATAGAAAAGGAACTGAACATAGGGAGCAGAAATTAATTTAACAATTACACAGTTTATTCGTCTATTTCGAGGTTTCTCCAACTAATTTGTTCTTCCCGAGTAAATTAAATACATTAAATTAAATAACTGACTATGAAGTGCTTGTTTCGGAATATGTGTTGGCAACGCAATATTAGAAAATTTTTACTTATAACTTTTTCAAATAAATTAATTTAAGAAGAGAAGCAAAAGAAAACTTAATATCCTCACTTCTCTCTTCGTGGCCGGATTGCCGAATGAAAAATTAGCGGCAAAGAAAATGTTCAGAAAATGTATACAACATAAAAGTGGTTGAGAAGTATTGATAACCACTTATCAAGATGACAAATCTATACAGATAACAAGAAAAGAAGCTCCTTAATATTTTCTTACAACATATTTTAGTACAGCTTTTCTTTCACATTTTTTGATAGGTGCTTAATGCAGGTATTTATTAAGTACATATGTGACAATGTTATTTAATTTACACCAAACTAGTACTTTTAAAGGGTGTTTTTAGGGATATTGAATACAGAAATGGAATAAAACAAAGATGAATTTTTTAAATTGACACGAAATGATAGTGAATATTCGATAATCTTCTGACATTATATTTTATATATGACTGCTGGCGTTACACCACCATGGCTGACTCAAACATTGTCCAATTTGGAGGTAAAATTTTCCTTTGCATATTAAATAAATATCGCGACTAAAATGAACTGATGGTGGCCGAGGATTTTTCTAATGCTCAGAGATTTCACTTTGAAGTGTTAAGGGAACTACAAGAGCTATAAACGTATTTGCATCTGTAACAATTGTGTCATTCGTCGTTATTGTTTGTAAGGACTTTGACCGGATGATCCATCTTATCCCCACTTATTGCCTATCTATAAGTGGGCTTGCAAGTGCCACAGCTTTTGTAATCTCAGAATTGATTTATCTTTTACATACTTAAGACATGATGCTTCTGATTTATATATATTTTTTTGTGGCATTTTGAGGCTTACGATTTTTGTGTACTCCGAACTCTCGTTTATAGTTTTTGCAGGTCCTCCGCTTTTGCTGTCAGAAGATGTAAGCGGTTCTTCAATGTTTTCAAAAGTTGTTACTACAATTAGCCAGCCTGAGTCTTTTCTAAAAAGATTTTTGTCCAGTCGGAGGCACGCCAATTGTTATCACTTTTAAAGTAAACAAAGTGAATTGTGATTTTAACATCATTTCGTGGTATCCTGGTAATTCATTTAATATATCCACGATAGCCAATTTAAATACATTTTCATTATCTGATTTCCTGAACAACTCAAACAATTCCAAATTTTGAAATGACATTACCGCTCTTTAATCTAAAATTGTATAAATTCTGGTACTGATCACTACTTTTACAAAGTAAAAACTAAACTGGCTGCATTACACAAATGCGCTTTAATTTATACCCAGAAATAAGAAAGTGTTCAACTCTACCTGATTTGAAATCCAAGCTTCAATTAACTGGTTTAAACAGTTGCAATTTATATTTTACTCAGTGTAAAAAACTTTTAAATTTAAAAGAATAAATAAACAAATTGTAATAGTAATGCCCACCTGATTGTTTATTGTTTAACGAGAAGCAATATAAATATGTCACAAGTAACTTCATTTAGCATTAACGTTGCTGCAATCAAAAAAAATTTTATTTCTTTTCACATTTTGAACACATCTTTGTTACATAATTTAAAAACGGGCAAACAATTTTAATTATTTTCACAATGAGATTGTAACAGCTTTCTTCATATTTCAAGAAAACCTGTACCAAATATGCTTAAAAAAAGTGGGCACGACCATTTTTGATCTGTTCTGTTTTACCTGTAAAAATTCGCTTTCCAATAAATTTTTGAATTGAAACAAGTCCACTAGCTATAATTTTTATCTAATTAAAAAAAAAAAACCTTTTTGAACTGGAATCAGTAAGAAACCCTTAATACAATATGTTTATTCATTTTACAAAAGTTTTTTTTTGCCACAGGATTTGGGAAAAGGCGCTTCAATACGGCTTTAGATCCCATAAATTTAGAGACCAACTCACGGATCTGAAACGTGAAACTATGCGGTTACGAAACATTTTTTAAGCAGAGGTATTTCCGAGTGAAGTAGCGGTCGATGGGCCTTCTGGGGTAAAGGGGAGCTTCTGGGTATGCCCCCGAAATTGGTTATCTCAAGCATACATTTTCTTGGGAAATGTACAAAATGTTTAATTATTATTAGTCAGTATCGGTTGCACGGAAATAATATTATTTCTTTTTGTCCACTTTAATGTCGCTGTACCTTTACTGGCAGAGACTTTTTCTTATTCTTATCGCTGCTGTAAACTAATCGTTTTCCAAACTCACAAACAAGTTAGAATTTTTTAATAAGTTAACCAAGAACTAACTAAATATCAATTATTATAATCCATGAGTTCAGGAATTTGTGAATTGACAATTTCATTTCCAATAACTATAATTGAGTAATAAATACAAAATACGTAATTAAGTACAAAATGTGAATTACTTAGATTTGAACATAAAAATATAACTTACTTCCAGAAATCGTAGAAAAACTTGATCTTTAATATATTTATTATTTCTGAGGCACATAGTTTAAATTATAAGCCAGCATTTAGGTGCCCCTGTAGGCTAGTAGGTAGTGTACTAGCTTGTAAATATAGGGGTTGTGAGTTCGATTCCCAACTACAAAAATATAAATTGACTGTCGGTGGGGCTGCTCAGCTATGAAGGCATAGTCACTGGTCGCTGTGCTGTCTTATATACGGCAGTTAATTTCCGACTATCCTTCTACTTTCACCACCTGTTTCATCTATTCTCTATCCCTTTCCTAAAGAATGTAGCACGGTACTTGACTAAATAGGCATTGTTGCCTGAAGTGCTACTTCTCTTTAAAAAAAAAAAATTATAAGCAGTATTAATACCCCATAGAATAGGACAGGGGTCACCAACTGGGGGACCGCGTGCCGGATCCTGACTGCTGGAGCAGTACCGATGTGCTTGATTTACCAACAAACAGTTGCGTTAATTAAAGCCTCGAATACAAAACGGCAGTAGTATCCGTAAATCTAAAATAGCAAATTTATTTTCAAGCTACGCACCGACGGCTCAAATCATGAGTCGTTCATTGACTTAGCAAGAGAAATGTTGTGAAGCTTCTTTACGTATTTCTTGGGCTCTTTCTAAGCATATGAAACCATTCAGTGATGGTGAAATAGTCAAGAAATGTATGCTCGAGGCAGGCAATGTTTTGTTTGAGAACAGAAAAGATGTTGTTGAAACTATTCGACGGATTTCGTTATCTGCGAGAACGCAAGAAACACACAAGTTCTGGCAGAAAAAAATCATTGTGATGTGGATGTGTCATGTGACATAAAGCATATTTGGTTATTTTTGTACGTTTTTTGAACAAAATGAGACACAATTTTGTTGAGGAGCTTATAATTTTTTTACCGTTAATAGGAAGAACCCGAGGAGAAGACATGCTGGACGCGGTGATGGATTATTTCGTTGAAAATGAGTTAGCCTTAAAAAAGCTTTTATCAATAACTACCGACGGTGCACCAGCGATGGTTGGGGCTAAAAAAGGACTGGTTCACCTATTGAGAACCAGTACAAAATGTAATGAAAATTTGATTTCTTACCAAACTCAATCTTAATCTCGAGAGAACAATACAAGGAGTAATGAAAATAACAAATTTTCTTGGCAAAATCAACATTGAAACATCGTGAATTGAAAATATTTTTTGACGAAGTGGATGCTCAATATGGCGATCTGTCATTGCATAATAATGTGAGATGGTTAAGGCTGCGTTTTACAATGATTCTTCACCATTTTAGAAGACTTAAAGAGATTTCTTTTCAAAATTGATCAAACATCAAACGATAAAGAAAATGTAACTTCCATTGATTTCTTATCAGATATTTTTAAACACATCAATGATCTGAAACTTAAACTTCAAGGCAAAGGACAGCTTGTATGGGAGCTCCTGACAGAAGTAAAAAGCTTTTTGCAAAAACCCAATCTTTTCAACATTGATCTGGATAATGAATGCCTGCACATCCCTCATTTAAAAAAAAAATCTGCCATGACAACGAGCTTGACGTCTTCCAATACAAGACATTCATTGAGGATCTAAAATCGGAATTTGAAAACAGATTCGCAGGTTTTAAGAAAATTGGGAGAGTTGTCGGTATCCTCAGTAACATTTACTCTCTGAATCCTGGGAATAAATGGAGTAATGAAGCTGCAAAGATTTTCGGGAGTAATAAAGCTTCTCTCCAGATGGAAATGAACGATTTCCAAGAAAATACTGTTTTAAAACACCAAAAACAGTTTCTTGTCAAGAGTTTTGGATGAAATTTATTTGTGCTAACAAATACCCAGAATTAAAAAAATTAGTAGTGAAGCCTTCACTTTGTTAATATCAACATGTGTTTGTGAAGCTGCATTTTCTAAGATGAACTTCATTAAAAATAAATTCCGGAACAGACTTGCCGATGTAGTTTTTCTCTTGAATATTGCAAAAGCTCTTAGTGCTTACTTCTTTTTATTCAAAGCATTTGTTTATTATTTAATAAAATAATGCACCGAAACCCATTCATTTTGTTTGTCCATTGATACATTATCTAAACATATTATTTAAATAGTTCAGTTTATTAATTTCCGGAGTGCGTCGGTCGTGATTTTTAAAAAAACGGGTACTCCAAATGAAAGTAGTTGGTGACCGCTGGAATAGGGTATATTTATATTGTACTCACTATTACTGAGATAAACCTCCACAATACGTGTAACTGATTTAAAATAATAAAGAAATAATCATACGCCCTTAAATTAAAATATTCCCGTTATATGGTTATTTTTAAGGTTATATCAGATCAAATTTATGTCCTACCGAAATCACAATAACATCTCTTAACAAATTGAATTTATTTTATTTTTATCAAGTTTATGTCATTCTTAAGGCGTTACTTGTATTATAATTTTTAGGATAAGCATGAGCTTAAGTAAAATATAACAGTTACTGTATTTGTTTTTGCAGTCATTTGAACACTGCTCGTAGAGTACAAGAGTAACATTGTTAACATTGTAGTATGTCTCATCACAAATGTGATGTGCAGTGTAGTAAATGAATAGCTCATACATCAATAACACGTATGTATATTGTCAATCATGCATCAAAAAAAATTGACATTGGGGATAATGCTTTTACTAACGAGGAAAAATATGTTGTACAAAAACAATAATAAATAAAATGATTGATTGATGATTTTATCCAGTTCCGGATTGTGCTATTTTTTTGTTATTTTCGTTTTTTTAAGTTTTCGTTATAATTATGTATTATATATCCATATAAGTAAAGCAAAAGATTAGGAAACTGCGGGGTTTGATTTAATTGGGTATGATTTTACGTCATCCCGCGTCAAATTTGGTTTGTAAACGTACCGGTTTCGGCTCTGTCCTTTTTTCTTTTTACTTGTTATATTTTATTGTCAGCTGTGTTAATTAATTCATTTACTTTCAGATTAAACGTAATTTTAAAATAAAACTATTAATTTCTTTTAATTTGTCAGGACCTTATCAAATCTAAGTTTCGCCACCAACTGTCCACCTGTATAATACTATCACTATGACAAATAAAAATCCTTATAATTTTGAATTTTAATTCGCCCTCCTTTACACTAGGAACTTTGCTAACTTTGTGCTAAATTAAAAGTTATTAATACGATAAACAACAAAATATGAAAAGTTTATAAAACTAAGCACACAGTTTTCATATATAATATGTGATAAAACTAGCAAGAATTTTTGTGTTAATTGGTTCTCGTATCTCATATAGGATTATAACCTTGTGCATATTATATAATAATTTGCCATGAGATTTAACTGTAAAAACTGGTATTAAATTTATTATTTAAATTTTTATAAATATGTATTCAAACTATTCATAACTATGTATGAAGGGTGTTTTTAGAGGGGTATATAATTTTGAAACGGAATAAAACCAAAATCAATTTTTGAAATTGAAATTAAATTTACTTTAAACGAGAGATAATCTTGCATTATAAATTAAATACGACTTTTGGCGATCTGATCCCCACGTCTGGTTCAGACATAGACTAATCTGGAAATCCAATTCGATGCCGTATATCAGCAATAACGCAGCAATAGTTGTATTGCTAGGGATCATCCTTTCGGGCTTATCGGCGTATATTATTGACATCACATATTCCCACAGAAAATAGTTAAGCTTCGTTAAATCTTAGAGTCAAATTGGAGTCAATAAACTTGCCTTTAAAACATGTAACATTTTGTGCCGTTTTGCTGAAACCATAGCTCCTGCACATAATTGTTCTTCAATTGATAAATAAAAAATTCAATAATCATGGGCTTATAGCGGTCACCATTGACTATAAATTTCTGACCAGCAACGTCTTTAAAGAAGTACGGACTAATAATTCAACCAACCCGTAGAGCACACCAGACAGTTTTTCTAAATGTAACGATGTCGCAACATGTACTTGGGGATAGTAGTTTGTCTAATTGACGTACCCTTTTAAACAAGAGCTAATATCAGGATCAACGGCAATCTAGTTTTAGGCTCAATTTTCATAGCGTTGTTCAGGCGTTAGTCTATTCATCTTCAAATGCAAAACTAAACTAAATATAAATCACGTGACAGCTAACAAAATTACCCGCAGTTAAAAAAATTCCCAACTTAAAATTCTATACCTCTAAAAAAAACAACCCGATACATGTGTGTGTAGTAAATATGAACTTTCTTTAATAATGAAGTGCGGCATTGTTGTTATAAAAGTTTTTTTACTCTTACTACCTTATATACAATGTAATATACTGTTATTGCCTTAATTAAGTATATTCAGTTATATTACGAGTATAGAGTACAGAGATATTTTTAAACATCTTTATTGGATTTGCATCAAACTTCTAAATATATAGTTCGCTTAATAATATATTGTCAAAATTTTAATAATAACGTTTAAAAAAATAACATATCTCTCAAAATTTTCATTTTGATTTTATCACCAAGAGTCAGAATAGAGTTTCCAGGAAAGCAATTTTACTCAATTATTTTATTAATTTGTTAAGTTCTGGTAGATTAAGAACTTTAACTACACTCCTCCATTCATATCTTTTTTATATTATAGTCTCTTAATGAGTATGATATCAATATAGTACAGTGAGTTTTAAGAGTTTGTGTGTGAGTAAAAATAAACTAAGTAAAGGATTTCCTTCCTAAACACCCTTGCCATATTTGTACTGTCACTATTTATTTACAAATAGCCTCTATTTTTATTTGTTACGTTTTTCAAGCAGCTAAATTAAAATTAGCAGGCTTACCACAGAAGACTGTATTAATAGCATTAAAACAACTTTTTAAGAACAACCTTTTTATAATATTACGCAGTATTAAAGTAAACTTTAATCTAATAAAAGGAAGTTATTGGCACAGAAATAATGGCTCTAGCCTGATATTGGTGCGGAATTTTGGAGGGTGGAAATTCTATGTGTAGTTATAAATTTGCTTATGATGAATGGGAGTTCTGTTTCCTTTACAGGTTTCGATAATGCTAATTATGTAGTCTACAAAGCAATAATTTTAACCATAATTGTAACCATTAAAACAAGCCTAAGTGTTTTAAGCTTAATACAAAAAAAGACAATACTGTGTTTTTATGAAATAAGATATGATGATGATTCATAATTAAAAATCGTAAACACAAATTTACCGAAGTAAAATTTTCATAATATTTGATAAAATCACACTTAAGAAATTGTACTGAAACAGAAGCTCTAATTTGTCTTAAGAAATTATAATTAATTGAAAATATATTATTTGAAACCATGTAAACCCAAAGATGGAAATTGTAATGTGATTTTCGTGCCGGCATAATTCTTACCTATTTTAGGCTTCAATTTCTGAAAATACCATACCTAATTTCTTTTTAATAAAAATCTATTCTAAATTATGACACTTTGAATAAATCAGATATTAAATATTCTGGACAATTTATTGTAGAGGTTTTTGAAATTAAATAAATGTCGAATAAAGTACACGAGACAAAAGACCAACTTTTCTGTAAAAAGTTTATTCAATAAATAATCTTCTTTTATTAATATTCAGGTTAATTTACAAAGTGACATTTTAGACTTTGACAAGTATTACAAAAGCGTGTGGAATGTAAAAGGCAATTGCAAGGTAATACTAACATACTCCTCATCAATCCAAAAACTTTTCCAAAAACGAATATTTTTACATAATTTTTGGAAATTTACAATATAATCTAAAAAGTGATATTCGCCATATTTTGTTATATTAAATGTTTTACTTTTTCTGAGCATTTAGTAAACAAATCAGCAATATTTTCATTTTTACCTATACTTACGATCATTTTTATCTGATCCCTAATTAGCATCGGTGTAGCAAACTAAACCATTTATAACATAGTATGCCTTTGGATTTTGGTTTAGATATCTTAAGATATGTTTGGCAGCTAGAAAATGTTCCTTTTCGGGATGCGTGTTAAATTATGAAAGCTTCGGCACAACCGATGCCTTCGATAAGCCTTCGTTTTGTATCCACTACAACCCTCTTTCGTACATTTTTTCAAAGAGTGTTTGATGGCTTACAGTCTGTCATATTGCATTGTTGAAGTAAATCCCTCGTATATTTACTTTGATGAAATTTATTGGGCCACTTAGGCCATCCCTTTCTACTTCGATCCCTAAGCAATACTTAACTGGACCTCTGTCTACAGCATCAATGTGTTTATTAAGCATTTCGACCATGTTCTTCATTCAGACGAGCATGACATAAATATGTCGTCAAGGTAAATAGCAATTAACTATAGCTCTCCGTTTGTGTTCATTGTGTATAAACAATTATCGGTTTTACACCGAACATAATTATTATTTATTAAATTTTGTTTTATTTTACGATACCAATCGCGACCAGCTTGCTTTAGCCCATAAAGCAATTTTTTCAGCTTACAAGCACGAATTGAATAATTTTCATCCACAAACGTTTTTGGTTGATGCATATACACCACCTCTTGTAACTTGTCATTTAGATATGCGGCAACAATATCATTTTCTTCTGTGCAGCTATGGCAAATATCATTCGTATGGCTGAATACCTTGCAACAGGAGAGTAGGTATCAGTATAGTCAACCCTTGTGCTGCTAGGTAATTATACTTCTCGATATTTCCCAATGAGTTTCTTTTGGTGACGAAAACCCATTTACAACCTAAATTTGCATTTTCACTTTCCATGGCTTCTTCTACTGTTGTTGGATCTTCCCCTGTTGCTGTTAATTCATTTAGGGATTCTACGTTTTTAACCACTCGAACTTTTTTCGGGCGACCTCTTTTTCCAGTTCTTTCTAGCTTTGGCCTTCCTCTTTTGCGCTTAATCGTTAAGATTAATTCCTTCTTCTGAGCTCTCAAGTTCTTTCTCTCGTTCATCAGGTTTCACATTTTTAAAATTCTGTTGGTTTTTCATTGTTATTTCTTTTATTTTAATATCAAACCAATCATCGTTAACCTTGTCTTCCACATTTGTTTTGATTTCGTTTTCTTTTGAATCAGCTGACTGACAGCTTTCGAGTTCAAAGAAAATAACACTGCGCGCAATAAGAATTGTTTTGCTGTCGTTATCGTATAAAAGGTAGCCTTTGGTTGTATGTGAATAACCAAAAAACGTATACTTTTTCGCTTTGGCTGTAACTTAGAATGACCAGGCTTTTTATTTAAAGCCACTACTAGACAACCAAATTTTCGTAATGTGTGCTCATATTCAACACCTTTGTAGGACAGCGATTTTTCAAATATGCTGCGGTGTTTAAGGCTTCTGACCATAGCGTGTGCAGTAAACTTGAATCCATGAGCAAGCATCGGGCCATCTCTATCAGTGTCCTATTTGCCCTCTCCGCCACATCATTTTGTTACGGAGTGTAACATACGGTTGTTTAGTGTGATATACCTACTGACGAAAAATAATTCTGAAAGTTTCCATTTGTATACTCACAGCCATTGTAACTGCTTAAAACTTTAAGCCAGTTTGCCTTTCGCCATTTATATGAACATCCTTGAACACAGCTTACGCATCAGAGTTTTTCTTGAGAAAATATATGGTTGTAAAACCATATAATTCGTCAATAAACGATATGAAATAGAGTGATCCACCTTCACTTGCTATCCTCATCGGGCCACATCTATCGGTGTGTACTAACTCCAATGGTTTCTTTGTAAATCATTTACCATAACGTTTAAACGGTTGAACGGTTATTTTACACATAGCACAGGTAACACAAGAAAAATGTTCGATTTTGTCTATTTTTAACTCTGTTTCATGTTTGGACATCATCATCAAATCGCGAATATTTAAATGGCCAAATCTTCTATACCAAACGTCACATTTTCTGATTCATGTTTAAACATTTTGTTGCAAAAATATCATCTTTCGATTGAGCTTCAAATATAATGTCACCAATTTTAGTTCTTGCAATGACTTTCTCTTTTGAAAAATATGCTTTGTTACCATGCTTAATTATTTTATTTACTGATAAAAAATTAGCATTTAATTTTGACAAAAAGCGAACATTGCGTAGAGTAATGTCGGAAAGTTCCGATTTTAAAATTACATCACCTATGCCTTCTACATAAACATAATTACCTGAAGCAATATTAATTCTTTGTTTATACTCTTTAATTGAAGAAAACAGCTTTTTATTTCCACTCATGTTTGATGACGCTCCACTGTCAACTATCCATTCTTTATTATTTGAGTTTAAATTATATTCACTTACGCTCATTACAATTTCTTTCTTATAACACTGAGATTTTATATGTCCCCTCTTCCCACATGAATAACATTTTACATTGCTGTATTTCTTACTTGATTGGTATTTATTCTTAAATATCTATTCAGTGTTCTTCACTTGATTAACTTTTTCTCAACGACGTTGATGTTCTTCAAATATTTTGACCTTCAATTGATCTATCGTTGGTAATTTGACTCTACTTTCGATAGCCACAATAAAACTTTCAAAATCATGGAGACTACAAAGCAACAAAATACTAATAAAGTCATCAGGGACTGAGACATCTATTTCTTTTATCGATTCAACCAAATTGCTAAATTCAGAATATTGAATTTTAAAACGCACAAGTTTTTTAAACAAATTCACTTTTCGAGCTAGACTTTTAGCTATGTAAGTGGTATTTAGTGTATTCCATGCTTCTCTAGCAGACTTGCATTTTTTTATGTGTATTAATTCAGACGGTTTAATACTTAACGTAATTGTAGTCAATGCTTTTAGGTCTATATGCGAGGTAAGACCTAAAAGCGCTTTTTCTTCAGCAGTTGCTGTTGAAGGACAAACGCCACGCGCCGTCTACTACTGGCCAATAGTCCAACGTGATTAAAAGACTTCTATTGTGGATTGACGAACTTGGATAGTTGTTTATACTCAATTTTTCAATTTGCATCGAACTCGACATGTTTTACAAACGTACAAAACAATTTGTTCTTTCAAACATTACAAAATGTTTAAACAAAATACTCGACCGACTTAAAACAGTCACGCTGGGCAACCTCTATAGAGGTTTTTGAAATTAAATAAATGTCGAATTAAGTATTTATTCAATGAATAATCTTCTATTAATAATCAGGTTAATTTCCAAAGTGACATTTTAGACTTCGACAGGTATTACAAAAGTTTGTGAATTGTAAATTTATTATTTATTATTTTATTTTTATTAAATCCAGCACGTGTTTTTCTCTATTCCATTAAGTTTTTAAATAAAGGAGTTGCAAAAGGGGAACTTTTTATTTCATTATGAACGCCATTATTACATATCGTAAACTGAAATAAAAATCAAATAAAGCATTAAATAAAGAAATTAAAATAAAAGAAATTAAAAACTATTTAGTTTTCTAGTTTTGTTAATTATTGAAAAAAATTTTAAGTCTAGAAGTCAGACGAACATATTATCATGTTCGGAGAGCAACTAAATTCATTTAGCTTTTTTAAGTATTTTTCTCTTCAAGTATTAGTTATTTGGAAATCTGTAGCATTTTCCATGTGTTTTTTTAAATGAAATTAGATATTATTGAAATAAATTAACTTTAGCTATTGATGTTCTTGAACGAAAACTATATTTTTCATAAAATTAATAATAAGTAATACAATTAAGATTGCTTTTTGGAGTTATAAATAAATTATTTTTAATATAATTTATATTTACATTATATCCTTTATATAAGAATATAATGTGGGATATATTTGGTATTGATATTTTTATGATGTTAAAACAAACAATTTATTTCTTAGGCGATATTATCCACCTTATAATTATCGAATTTTGTTATTTTCTACGTAAAAAGACGTCTTAGTGTTTAATTCGATTTGTATATGTATATTGTTTTTGTTTCCTACAGTGTATCATTTGTTTTTTTCCTTGCTTAACCAAATACTGGTTATGTTATTTGTTATAAATGTACTCTGGAAAGCTATTTTTTGTCATATTATTTCCCATTTTGTTAATGGTGTCCTTATTAAAAAATGTGTCTCTAACGTTGAGTTTTGTTTGTTAAGTTAATAGCAGTACTTACTTCTTAGGTTCTGCTGAATGATAATTAATTCTCCGGATACGGTCATATTTACATAGTATTTAAATGTTAATTTATTGTGGTGTTTTGTTATTGTCATATCCACATATCGTTTTTAATTATTTCCCTGCTCCTTCATTGTAAATTGAAGCTTTTTGTAATTAAGGTAATTTGTAATTATTTTTTTTTTTAATAAAAAAACATGTGATTGATTCTCCGGTATGTTTGCAAGTCCTCTTTTTAAATTCGTTATATGATTTTCCAAAGACGTATTGACTGTCCAGCGAACTTAAAGACATCTTTAATTTTATACACAATTTAACATCTTCTTCGCAATTGTACGAGTGCCTCGTTTGATGAACAGTTGAATAATTTTATTAAGAAATTATTAAATATAAATCAAACTTAATCTACGTTAATTTGTGCTTGATTCCTTTAATATTTTATGATATTTTCATTATTCTTATTGGACCTTTTTTATTTTAATTAAATATTATTATTAGTATTAATCTTTTAAAAAAAAAAGTTCATCACAAATGTGAGGCTTAAACAAATTGGTTCAGGCGAAGACTAGACTTAAGCTCAGAATAAGGACCCTGGTTTGGTAAAAATTATACTTGCAAAGCAAAAAAAAGACCGAACCATAATGAAGTAGCGGCAGAAAGCCCACTTGCAAAATCGTACTGGGCTCAGTAAAAATGCAGAGGACTTAATTGTTGTGCCAGCTTCCAAGATAAGCAAGGTAATAAACCAGTTTCACAATGGTCCCAATGGCGGTTATCTAGATGTAACAAAAATACTGAAAAAAATAAAGCAGCAATTTTACTTGGTATGCTGCCAGAAATCTGTAGCTGGTAGGGTAGCTAATTATTAACAGTGCACTGCGGCCAAAGGTTAAAAAGAGGAATTCGTAGCCTCCAAGAATCTGAAGTTCAGCAAGAACAAGAAGACATGCACAAGCTTAATGAGTTTGTCCGCAATCGCATTAAAATGTTCAGCGATGAAATGAGAGTCAGAAATGATCGGGTAGCTACTACGGAGAGATTTACAGAAAGACAAATGGTTCTGCTATTTAACCAACGACGTAAGGAAAGACCGCCCCCCTTAAATCTACTGGGAGGGGCCATATAAGGTGATCAAGAATTTAATGTAGTTTGCCGGATACAGATATCATAGTTCGAGGTCCAAAATGAAAGTAGATCATCTGGAACGGCTGGCCAAATATAGCAGAAGTAATTTTGAGCCTGTTCATGACGAAAAGTTTTAAGTGGATAATATGTGAAGATAATATGTTAAGTTTTTTGCAATAATATGCAATAATTATGAGCAAAAAAGTAAACGAAATGGCCCACTGAGCATTTTAAAATTTGCGTAGTTTTCTAAGAAATTCTATGAAATAAGTTATTTTTTATGGCCAGAAATTTATTTTTCCTGAAAAATGCCCTCAGCTTTTTTTGATTGATATTGCAATTCAAACGCTTAATTTTTACCGAAACTTCATTATAAACGATACTAAAATCTTCCAGTTATCACTATTTATAATTTTTTTATGAAAATACATATTTTTAAAAGTAACTTAACATAATAAATAAGTGAATAAATAAATAAAGTTAATAAAAAGATTTAGTTCCCTATATCTTCTTCACCCTTCTATTGAAAATATAAGATTAATTATTAATTTTTTAAAAAATTCCAACCTATACAATTTAATCTAAATGTATCAAAAAAAACCCTATTACAATAATATTTAACATCTGCTGAGCTGAAGGCCTATGCTGCTATTGCTCTTCTTTCCTATTTTAAGTTTATTTTATAATTTGTAATTATAAGATAAAGAAATGTAAATAAATAAAATAGTTCCCTATATTAAGCACAGATAAAAAATTTCTTTATTATTTAGCGTAAAAACAAATGTTTGCTGGTAAGATAAATAAAATTTCGCTAAAAATTAAATTGCAATTTCATAAGTACTGCAAAGTTTCCATCTATGGTTTATGTAACCAAAACAATTTTAAAATCTAGTTTGATAAATGAGTTTGATTTATTGCTGCGATGTGCAAAACAAAAATTAATAATACGCACACAAAGTTTGACGTAACAGTTTGATTACGCATCAAATTTACTTAAATCCAACAAAAAGTTAATGTAAGCCCTTAACACTTTTTTTCTTCTAAATTTTAACGAAATGAGGTCTTTTTAATTAAATTTTAACGATATATTTTTTCAATATTTCGCTTTCCTATGGATTAATTTTAATAACAAAAAATATTAACAAATTGAAAAAAAATTTCATTAAAATTAATTTAAGTGATATTTTCATAAAATATTTATTATTAAAGAAGTATGTATTTGAGATTGCGTGATATGATTTACATCTGCGCCTGGCTATGGAGCCTTAATCAGATGATGGTCAAACCACTTTGCATAAATAGGACGAGCATGACGGCTCGTCCTAGGAAGCCGAAGACTAATTTTAGCAACAGGTTTTTCCTAGTTGCAACTTTAATGATTCCAGAGCAGGGCTGCAAATCATCACTCCTTGCTGAAGAGTTGGAGACTATCCAACTCCTGACCAGAACACACGTTAAGCATGCTCACTGGAGTAGATCATTCACCTAGCGTGTCATTAACGGTGAAATGATCCCGGCCACCATAAAAAACTGACCTGTCTATTATAGGGCCGCGAAACCACAACCACCACGATACTCCCATATAGGGGCCAACCTCAATAATCAGCCAGAGAACAGTTAAATGTCTAAAGAGACAAATAACGTAACTCTGGGGCTTACTGATTCCCGTGGAAATAAAGTGGAGTTCCCAGTTGACCCCTGCTGCCCTCAGGAGACTGGACTCCCTTTTTCCCCCAGTTGCACAGGTCTAGATAGTCAAGTATTCTATAAAGACCGATAAATGTGCCCCCGGGGGTAGATATATTTGAAATGTATTACTACGGAGGAATGCATATCCATAAAATAAGTTAAATAGATTCTCAAAACCTCAATTGATATACACAGTTTGTTAGTAATGCCAACTCTGGTAAACAAAGAACATTTAAAGTCCTTTCCAAACACACTTTATAAGAGAAAAATCCACAACAACAGGATGGAAACAAAAACAAATAATAATGACAATTAGGTTTTGCCTTGTTGTTAAACAAGAGCCGGAAAATGGAGGAAGTTTGTTAGTTTAATCTTTGTTTCTTTTCATTTTTTGATTGCAGCCAAAGCACTTTTCCACTTAAAACTTTATGTTGTTGCTTTTTCATGACCGATAAATTACTTTACAACCGTGAACTTTTTTATAGTAAGCCCGTTGATAGTTGCCCCTTGCACTACCTGACCAGCAACCATGTTATGGGATTAGTTTGTTGTGGCAACAAGTGTTTGCAACACAAAGTGTACAATTCCATATTAAAAATTAATTTACTCTTGGAACGCAAAAGATTTGTTGGTTTTTAAAACAGTTTACTATGTGAATGCTAAAATCGTTGTTTAATCCTCTAACCACGAATTGCGCAAAAGTAATTTGTTTCGCTTTATTTTGTTGCATTTATTTTAAAATACACACTTATTCATTTCCACTGAGTAAGAAGCAGTGTAAAGCAATTTATAAAATCAAATTAATTCATTCGATCAACGCCAAAGGCAATTGTTAACACCTGAAATTGCGTTTATTTCACAAGAAAGAAACTACTGCTGGATAAGAAACATACTATTAAGTTTGTGTAGGTAAGTTTTGGATAAAACAATATGTAATACAAATTCTCATCAATAAATTAATTTTCGGTCTCTAATATCTTTTGCACGTGTAATTATTCTCGATCTTTTTTGTGTGGATGTCTGGTCCTAAGTTAGTGTATTAATTATTTTGTTTATGTAGGATGGTAATGAAATTCATTTTAGTACTCTTACCCTGATGTTACGCAATTTTTTATTCGCTGTGTAACCAAAATTATTTCAAACTAACAAAGTAACAAAAATTCTAAGTATATTTTAAAATGTTTTTGTTTCAACAGAAATTGCAACCGATAACAATTTCTTTTGAATTCAATGTGAATAAAGAACATTCTACCAAATTGAAGATTATAAATTTCTGCTCTCCTTTATGCAAATTTCGGGTGTGCAAAATTTTTTTCTGTTCTATTTTATTTTAAATATCATTTGTATTCAGCAACTTTCTCTTCTTTCAAATTTATTTAAGATGTATTATTTTTGTTTGTTATTCTTTCTCATACATAAATTGTTCTTATCTAAAATGCACAAATAATGAATAAGAATAGAAGAAACTGAATAGAAATAGAGCAATTGTTTTCCAAGGGTAAAAACAAATAATAAGAAAAATATTTTGAAAGTTCTAGTGCAAACAGTGTAAAGAATTTTATTGTTACAACATGCAATCAAGTCAATGTTTCCCTTAAAATATCTTAATCATTCACTTGAAATTGTAATTACAACCAAGTGTTGCTGCATTTTATTTTTCTTATTCATTTCTCCCACACTCAAGCGAAAATTTTAAATTTACATGTTAAAATGTAGATACTGCAAAATATTTACGTGATTAAGAGGATACTGCAATTTAAGACACCATAAAAAATTTCTTTGTTCTTGTTGCTAATCTTTCATCATTCTGTTACAATTAACAATTATTTCTTTTAGAAATGAAACAAAATTTACACGGTTGTTTCTTACCCAAAATGTTGTATTGGTATGATCAAATATGTTGCACTGGAAGAAAAGTTGAGTAGTTTAAAAAAAATCTATTTTTTTATGGTATTAATATTGTTACAGATGTGTCTTGCTTAAGTTTTAAAAGAAAATAATTAAGCAATAAAGTAAACTACTGGGTATGTTGTTTACTAACTGCGTGGCTTGCTGAGAAAACTTATGCACAATAACAAAATTTCTAGTTACAAAGTGCGTAGAAATTTTATACACGCAAACAACAACAATTTTATATGCTGTATACTAACTGCGTGGCATGCAAGACTACAGCAAATTTCTGTTTACTAACTTCGTAGACATTTTATACAGGCAAACAACAAAACTGTATTCTGTTTACCATCTGCGTAGTTTTCTAAGAAACCTTTTCTACAAAAGACAACAACAAATATCTTAAAATAAAATTCCAAGAAGAAACTTTATCAGTATAAAAATAAAAACAAAACTACACACAGACATGCAGGCGCCTATACATTGAATAAACAGCATACAACAACAAAATGTGATACAAAGGGAATAGAAGATTCTTAAATTTTCTAGACTTTTAATGGACACATATAAGAGATCAGCGTCTGAGTGGATAATCAGTCAGTGTAAAAATAAACCTCGTGAAGTAAAGACGTGCATCTTAAGTAAATTGTTCTGTAGTGTCAACTTTGTTTAGTTAAAGTAAATAAAATTGTTATTATTTTAAAAACTCTAAAAACTGCAACAAAGAACTAACAACAAAACGTTTATAAAAGGTATAAACGTAAAAATATATTATATAAAATTAGAACACAAACATAATGCTGCTTGTGTGAAATATTTGCTTCAAAAATTTTTAATGAAAATAGTATGTGTCAACCATTTTCCATGCAAATATCCTTAATATCTCACTTACACGCAAGGATTGTATTTTTTCTTAATTCGAGAGTCAGGTAAGGTTTTTCTTAATTTAACCATTTGCCAACAAGGATATTATACAAATTAATCTGCGTCATGAACTGCGTTACAATTGTCAACTATACGTGCTATTGAGAGCACTAGGACAACGATGTTTTAAACCATATTCTTACAAAGAATACGACATAAACTTCCTTTAAGTTACTATATATCCCTGGTCACCTGTCGATTGTTGACGACGAACACATTGTCGAACGAGAACCAATGTCTCGACAATCTCGTAAAAGTTAAATTGTCTTAAAAAATCAAAATCTGGCAAATTTAACCTTTCCAAAAGGAATATCATTTCGATATATAAGGCTTCTAAATTTCTCATAATATTTTTGTTTACTCTCGTTTTATATTTCAAAGATTTAAATTTACATCTTTATTTTGCTCCAAAAAATTATTGATTTGCAGAAAGGAATGGGCTGCATAGTTTAAAAAACTCTAATCATTATCAACTTAAAAATTTTATTTTAATAATCAAAATAATATTGTTACGTTTATCCTTTTATAAACGTTTTGTTGTGCGTTTTTTATTGCAAAATAAATAACACCAGTTTTGAGAATTTTTAAATTACAACAATTTTATTTGCTTTAACTACACAAAGTTGAAACTTCAGAACAATTTACTTAAAATGCACGTCTTTAATCGATGAGGTTGAATTTTACACTGACTGACTATTCACTCAGACGCTTCCCTATTTATACTTGTCCATTTAAAGTCTAGCAGATTTAAGAATCTTCTACTCCCTTTGTATCACATTTTGTTGTTGTATGTTGTTTATTCGATGTATAGGCGCCTGTATGTCTGTGTGTATAGTTGTTTTTGTTTTTATGTTGGGATTTATTTCAATACATTTTTTGTTGCTTTTGTAAAAAAAAAGGGTTTCTTAGAAAACCATACCGATGGTAAACAACATGTATGTTTGTTGTTGTAAAATTAGTTTTTGTCTTGCACGTTTAGATGATAAACAGCATAGTACATGTATTTTTTGTCTTGCATGCCAGGCAGTTAGTAAACAGCATATCAAATTGTAGTTGTGTGTGTATATACATCTACGCAGTTTGTAACCAGTAGTTTTCTTTATTGCTTAATTGTTTTATTTTAAAACTTAAGCAAGACACATTCGTAACACTGCCGCCCACTTAACTCTTTCGTCCCGAATAGGCTCAACATTCCTTCGGCCATACTTGGCCAGTCGCCACAGGTGGACCACCTTCATCTTAGACCTCGGACTTTAATATTTCTGTATGCGATAAACCACGTCACTCAATTTCTTGATCACCTTGTATGGTCTTTCCCAGTGGGTTTCCAGTTTGGGAGACAGTCCTTGTTTTCGTTGTGGGTTATATAGTAGAAGCAGTTGTCCTTCTGTAAATCCTTCCGTATTTGCTGCTCTATCATATCTGGCTTTCATTTTGTCGCTGGACATTTTGATGCGATTGCAGACCAACTCATGAAGCTCGTGCAGATCTTCTTGTATCTGAGGAACATTTTCATCATCGTCGTGTGCAGGAATCGGTTACATGCTGTTGAACCGTGGATAGCTGATCGGTATGCCAAAAGAAACATGCTTGTCCCAATCCTTTTGGGGTGTACTGACCACTTTTCTGAGATATTCTTCCAGGGTGCGGTTGAATCTTTCTATCATGCCATCAGACTGCGGATGCAGTGGTGTCGTTCTCGTCTTTTTGATCCCATAAATGTCGCACATTTCCTTGAATATGGTCGACTAAAAATTTCGTCCCTGATCGGAGTGAAATTCTGTTGAAACACCGTATCGACACACCCAATTCATCTACAACCGTTTTGGACTCTTGATTCGGAATAGGATGCACTTCGGGCTATTTGCTGAAATAATCCATTATTACTAGCTACAGATTGTGGGCAGCCTACCCAGTAAAATCGCTGTTTTATCTCTTCCAGTGCTTTTGTTACACCCAGATGGCCGCCGCTGAGACCGTTATGAAACTGCTTCATTACATCTTTTATCCGCGAACTTGCCACGACAATTAACTCCGTTGTAGTTTTTCCATCTGCACTTTCCCAATTTCGATATAGGCAACCAGTTACCACTTTAAGGCTATTCCACTGAGCCCAGTATGATTTTGCCAGCGGGCTTTCTGCCGATATTTCGTTACGGTCCGGTCTTATGTTCTCTAGCTTGGCCGATATAATTTTTGACAAGATGGGATCCTCCTTTTGGGCCTAACCAATCTTCTCCTGTGCCAATTTGGATACACCTCATATTAATGATGAACTCCTTTTCCTCGACTTTTGTGCAGTGCCTGCCTTCTTCGTTGCATGGGCGTCTTGAAAGGGTGTCTGTATTCTGGTGTTTTCCGCCTTTCCTGTGCGATTTCGTGCTGTTTCCTCGCTTATTGACCCTTGGAGGTGAAGCAGACCTTGACCTTTTCTTAACAGACCTGTCATCATCATTTTGGGCCTCAGACTAGTCTTCTCGTGTGCCAATTTAGATAAGCCTCACATCAATGATGGACTCCCTTTTCTCATCTTTTGTGCAGTGCATGCCTTCTATGTTGCATGGACGCCTTGAAAGTGCGTCTGAATTATGGTGTTTCCCGTCTTTCCTGTGCGATTTCGTGTTGTTTGTAGATCTTGGCATTTTCTTAACAGATCTGCAGTTGCGCTGAAAATGTCGGACCTTACCGCAGCTGAAGAATTTTGCACGCGACTTACATCTTTCTTTTAGTAGCTGCTCAAGCATTTCTTTTATCTCGCTTCTTTTGACTCCGCAAATTGCCGTATCAGCCTCAAGACGTCGTACCTTGTAGACTTGTGGCTTTGAGATAACTTTGGCGGTCTCCTGAGCCAGCGCGTACGAGATTGTTTCGGTGAAGGATGCTTTTTGCGCTGCACAAACTGCATATTTAATATCTGGATCTCTTATGCCATTCACAAATGCTTCTATTTTAAACTGATCCAGGAATGGATGATGTTCACCTGGATAAGTAAGCTGCACCAAACGTTCAATCTCCATGGCAAAATCTTGCAGCGACTCATTTGCCCTCTGCACCCTGCCTCCTAACTCCATTCTGTATAGTTCCCTCTTATGACACCTTTTAAGGTCAGAATTAGCTCAATAGCTGGCCACTGTTTCGAACTGGAACTTGAGTACATTAAACGGTGCGCTACCGTCATAACTCGAGGTGTTTATCTTGCTGGAGTGCTCAGAGACGACTCTCACCGGTCCCTCTCGAATATGGAGGTCGTCCATTTTCGTTTTTAGTTCATGCGATTCTCCGCCCATTTTTCTCTACAGGCCAGACAATTTTTCGTCAAATTCGCTGACTTTCTGTTCCATAGCTTCCACTCGTTTGCCAAATATTTCTGATATTTCTTGATATTTCTTGTTTACTTCACTAGCAAGTTTTTCTCTGTTGGCTCTAGAGCTTTCTTGAGTTGCATCAATTTTCGCACTGCTGATTCTAGAAAATTTTTGAATGACACCTAGAAGTTTGTCATTTGTGGCATCAATTTTCGCACTGCTGGCTCTAGAGCTTCCTTGAATTGCATCCATTTTCGCCATCATAGCCGCAAAAATTGAATCCAGGCTAACATTGGTGTTTGCTGATGGGTTACATACCTCTGTCTCTTCTTTGTCTTCGAATTCGTATGTCCCAATATCGATGTTTAGCTGCTTGAATTCATCAATCAACCTCCGTTGCAATTCCGCTTTACTTCCCGTTGTTGGCAGATCCATCTTAATTAGCTCCTTCTTTAGCTGCTCAACTTTCAGCTCTTCCAACTTCATTGTAGTTGATTTTTTTTTTTTTGCAATTTCACTTCTGACACCAGTTGTTAAGCTTATACCTTTTATAAACGCTTTGTTGTGAGTTCTTTATTGCAAAGTAAATAACACCACATTTTAGAATTTTTAAACTAATAACAATTTTATTTACCTTAACTACACAAAGTTAACACAGAAAAATTTACTTAAAATGCACGTCTTTACTCGATGAGGTTTAATTTTACACTGTATCGCATTTTGTTGTTGTATGTTGTTTATTCGATGTATAGGCGCCTGTATGTCTGTGTGTATAATTGTTTTTGTTTTTATGCTGATAAGGTTTCTGCTTGATATTTATTTCAATGCATTTGTTGTTCTTAGAAAACCATTCAAATGGTAAACAACATGTATGTTTGTTGTTGTAAAATTAGTTTTTGTCTTGCGCGTTTAGATGATAAACAGCATACATGTAATTTTTTTTCTTGCATGCCAGGCAGTTAGAAAACAGCATATCAAATTGTAGTTTTGTGTGTATAAACTTCTACGAAGTTTGTAACCAGTAGTTCGCTTTATTGCTTAATTGTTTTATTTTAAAACTTAAGCAAGACACATTCGTAACTATATTTATGATGCGTTTGTTTTTCACATTAGTTATATATATTTACCTTAATATTTATGTTGTCGTAAGCTCTTGAGGTTCTGATTATATGTTGTCATGCTGTTTCTTTTCATCGTTAGTAAAATACTTCAAATTTCAAAGATATTGTTACGTTTATACCTTTTATAAACGTTTTGTTGTGAGTTCTTTATTGCAAAATAAATGACACCAGTTTTTAGAATTTTTAAATTTATAAAAACTTTATTTACTTTAACTACACAAAGTTGACACTTCAGAACAATTTACTTAAAATGCACATCTTTACTTTAATTTTACACTGACTGACTATCCACTCAGACGCTGCCCTATTATATATTTGTCCATTTAAAGTCTAGAAAATTTAAGAATCTTCTACTACCTATGAATCACATTTTGTTGTTGTACGTTGTTTCTGCGATGTACATATAGGCGCCTCTATGAATGTGTGTATTTTCGTTTTTGTTTTTATGCTGATAAGGTTTCTGCTTAGGATTTATTTCAAAATATTTTTTGTTGTCTCGTGTATGTAAGTTTTCTTAGAAAACTACGCAGATGGTAAACAGCATACATGTTTGTTGTTGTCTTGCACGCTAATTAGTAAACAACAAATTTTTTTTGTCTTCCATGCCAGGCAGTTAGTAAACAGCATATCAAATTGTTATTGTTTGTATACAAAATTTCTACGCAGTTTGTAACTAGAAATTTTGTTGTTGTACCATGTTTTCTTAGCAAGCCACGCAGTTCGTAAACAACATACCCAGTAGTTCGCTTTATTGCTTAATTATTTTATTTTAAAATTTAAGCAAAACATATCCGTAACAATATATATGTATTAATTCTATATCTTTTTAGTGTTAGACGTAGTATTTACGGCCGTATGCATAAAAACTCTTACTTGAGCTTTAAAGTACACGTTAGTTAACAAACGCTTTAAGGTTAACAAACGTTTGTTAAAAAATGGTATTCAAAATCAGTACTTTAGGTAATGTATGCTTTAGTAAAATTGGCATTTTGAATCTGGCAATGCCACTGTTTTCAGTTGTCACTTTGTAGTTAAGGATGTATAAAAATGAATATTATTCATCCGGGTATATAGATACATAAAAAATGTTTTTATTGTTCTCAGCAAAATCAACATATTTTTTTTTTGTTTTTTTATTAATCTTTTTGATAAAAAGTAAAAAACCCAAAAAGGTCAATTTGCAAGGCTTACGAAGAACTTCGAAAGAATTTGTTCATATCATTTGTTCAAAACTAAGTGTTCGTATAAAGAGCTTTGTTTTGATTAATGAAATAATTAATTATAATTATATTTTTGTAAAATATAAAATAAAGATGTAAAAATATTTTATATTGAATGGCATGTTATGTTTTAGTTTTTTTTATTATTTGTATACTACAATTTGTTTTCAATATACAATTTTAAATATTTTTTGGAATAACAAAGTACAACTGTCAATTGTAAACACATTAAAAGTGGCATAAGTCACAACTGAACAGTTTTTATCATTTTTAATAAATTTTAAATTAATACGTTGAGAAGTATTGAGATTTGTTTGGAGAGGAGTGTTGATAATTAACAGTATAACAAAAATGTTTATTTTGAAAGCGGCGTAAGACGCTGTACTCGGGAAATTTATTACGGAGCTTAGTGTGAAAGAAATGGAAACATGTAATAAGTGTGTGTGAGGTATTGTTGTGATCATTGGACTTATTTTTATTAGTATGAAGGAATAGTGCAGTTTTCAGAACTATATTATAGTGATATCTAATATACTACTATTTTTATTATTTTTTATTCTCAGAAAGTTGCTTCGTGTTGCATAAAATATCTAAGAATGTCACAACTCAAAACATATTATTGCACATAGTGACTTATGTAAACGACAAAATAGTAATAGTAGTAATAGCCCCTTGTCGAAAAAATCCTTCACAGCACACAACATGGAGAAAAAAGATTTTATTTCAACACAATCATTAGAAAAATCCGTTTCAGAAGGAAAAGTAAATACAGACTAAGTGAATTAGCTAAAAATTCAATGGATTAAATTTTCCATGATATTCGCTATCAATTGTGGTATAAACTAATTTAAAATAAAAAAGATGACAAAAACAAAGTGACTTGTGCCACTTTTAAAATAAACGGCTCAATTTACTGTAAACACAATTTGTTTGGTTTTTAAACTTTCAATAACAAAATTGAACTTTTAATTTATTGTAGGTTTAAAATAGGTTTTTCCTACTTGAAAGTTAACAGTAGCTCTGTACTGTAAGGTAAAAAATGTTTTTTGAATACAACTTTAGGAAATTGTGCTTAACAACGACAGTTAAACCTGCTTTAAGTTTTTATGCATACGGATGTTAATGTTTAAAATTTGTAAATTTTTTTTTTAATTTTAAAGATATATTCAACTTTAGTTTCTTACGTTATTATATTATTCGTAGAACGTAACGGGTAAGTTTTTTTTAATATAATTATATATTTCAATATCAAAATACATTAAATTTATTAACCATACTGAATTTATTTAAATGCAACATAGTACAGATTTATTTGTGTAGCAGAGTTCATGTTGTGTTCAATGAACGTTTACACATCTAATGCTCATCTATATATTTATTCAAATATTATATAATTTAAACCTTTTATATATGGAGAAAATTAACATTTGTTTACCATTTAAATTGCGTGCACACACGCATAACTACAGATATTCATACATGCATGCATATAAAAGAAATACATATTGAAGGTTGCATGTCTAATACTAGATTTTTTACATCTGATTGGAAATAAGAATTGTTTTACAAATCATCTATATACTTTTCTCAACCTAAATCCAGTGCAAATGTGATTAAAAAATCACAAGTATCCTGTTCGTAAGTCAGTAAGCAAGTAAAAAGCGGATGTGGATAAATAAAGTTAAATTTTTCCTACAATCCTCCCATGTGCATCATCTAGATATACGTTTACCCAGCAAAGTTGGACAATTTCATAGCTTTGCCAAATTAGTTTTATTTAATGTAGCTTTCCGCGGAATTATAAATTACCTTGAAACCTTCTCGTTTAATAAAGCAATCACCAAATGCTTTAATATATCAAAATTAACAAATCTCCCGTTTAATTACGAATACTGGTTACTTCAATTTGAGGGCGAATTTTCGCTAAAACATTTAAATGAAGTAAAAAACTTACAAATCAGTGCCTTTAAACAGACAGTAACTAACAATGATTGTCTCTTTTAAATACCATAAACCGTAACATGAACAACCGACATTACTGAAAAAAATTATTTTTAGTTATCGTCACTAGTATTT
The DNA here is from genome assembly GCA_030448955.1 of Trichopoda pennipes. Lineage (NCBI taxonomy): Eukaryota > Metazoa > Arthropoda > Insecta > Diptera > Tachinidae > Trichopoda > Trichopoda pennipes. The sequence goes on along the minus strand of JASKUP010000026.1, from coordinate 1,618,797 downwards.
ATCGTCACGCTATACTTTTGTTAGAATATGTTGATGTTTTAAAATTTCCATTTTGCCGAAAAAAAGCTTGAATATTCTCACAACATCCACTTAAATAAATAAATTTGTAGGCAATTACTCTCCTGTAAAATGTTTATTATGCTGGTAAGTACAGTTGGTGATGTTAGCGACAATATGAATGTTATGTAAGTTTGTATTATTGCATTACAAACTTTTTATTAATTCTATTGATAACATCATGCATGTAAATTTAAATCCAATTTGAAATAAAACAAAAAAACTTAAACTGCCATTCAAGTGGAAAAAATTATAATGAACATTGTTCATTTATGGATTGGCAGTACTTGCGTAAATCGCGCATGATTTTGTAAGTGTTATACTTTCGACAACCATAACAATAGCCGACACAAACTCTGCAATGATGATTATATTTCGATTACTTTCAGATTCGCACGATTACTAATTGCTTACGATTACAGATAATCTAAAAACAATCAAGATTAATAAAAAGTACGAGAAAGTAATCAAAAATAATAAAAAGTTTTAAAAAAATAATTCGACTATTTTCAAGGATTATTTTTGATTATTTTTTTTTATTTGACGAAATTATGGCAATACTGTCGCAAATACATTTTTCGACATGACATTCTACCATTATATAATTAGTTGTTTTTTTCAGTTTTTGTTATTATTATTGTTGTTCATCGATTTGATAATTGATGACCTGTTTGCATTCTTCATAATTCTGCATTCTCCTTAATTTCTTTTATATGCATTTGAAAGCAATTGCTTGCAGTATTTATTGTTCTTATTATTATTATTTTGTTTTGTTTGTTATACCCTCCACTTATACTACTTATACTTATATAAATATATACTTTATACTATAAAGTATATATGTAATTCTCTTACGTATATTTTTTGGTGAGTATTAAACATAATTGTTGTAATAATAAAATTAATTCTTAGGTCAAAATGTCTGAATATGTTTCCGAAAACGATTTTTCCACAGACGATAGTATTGAAGATCCGGACGTTCGAATCAGGACCGGCCCTAAAATAAGTAAGTCTGCGTAAATTCAAGTTGACCAGCGTTTCGAAATAAAACGTTCTTCAGCTTTTTAAATGATAATGCAAGTGCTGACGAGATTTGGCAAAAATATCATTTACTAAGAAAAGCATTTATTTTTTTTAACACGCCCTTAATGTCCAAGGCGGCAATCATTGTCTGATTTTTCTTTTGAAAAATTAGATGTAATAAGGGCCAATTGTAAATGTATGTAAATTATAAAACTTTTTTCGGGAATTGAATGTATTCTGAATGTATTTGTTTCTCGTTATTATTTTTTTCACGTATTTTTTCTTTTTTTTTGTTGATTGTTATTGAATGTTTTATTTTAAAAAATTGTAAATGCAAATTTTGTATATGATGTATATATAACATGATGTAAATTCAAAATTTTTAAAATAATAATGAAAGTAATCAATTATTTTTTGATTACTTTTGGTAATTTTTGATTATTTTCTCGTAATCCTAAATAATCTTGATTACTTTTGAATTATTTGTAATCATAATTAATTAACAATCAGGAATTGTTCAAAAGAGAATTATGTAATCAATACCATTTCTTTTAAAATGTAATCTAATTGATTACTAAAAGCAATACAAATTTAACAGCACTGGATCAAATACATCTTTATCATTATTTAACCGCTGGGTTCCTTTTCGATAGCTTACTTAATCGTTCTTTAATTATAGCACATCACAAAATTTGACATTAGCGTAAAAAGGTCTTGCCATATACTGACTTACTTTTATGATTGTACAAATATTGGTTTTCGCTTATAAAACTATTTGCCTGTGTTTGAAAAAACAGAAGTAGTAACTCGCTTACCTTTTATAACATTTTGTTGCTGGGCAGGGGTTGTAGATAATTAACAATAGGTTTAATATATGCGTAAATGTGCAGCAAAATGCGAGTTTCTGTTTACCTGTGTGTGATATGTCTTGTTATTTCAGCCTCACAAATATTATGTTTGAAAATATGAATATGATTTAATTTTGCATTTGAAATTTAATCATCTGACTATGCTGTAAATTTATAGAAAGTTAGTTTTACATCTGTAATTAGCCATATCTGTAAAATAAGATAAATATTTTCTTTTTTTTGGGTATGGTTTTCCGTCGACCCTCGTTAAATTTAGTTTGTTAACCGGTTTCGGCCGTTTGCCATCTTCAGTGTTTTTTTCGTACTCTTTTTTTACCTAATTTATCACTCCCTTTTTCATTCGCCTTTCTTCCTAACTAAATCCTTTTACGATCATGATTGTTGTCCGTTTGTGTTTATGTGTGAACCTATTGGGGTATTTTTTTATAGACATAATAATCTGTAATTGTACGTTTATGATGTTCTTTATGGCTTTGGTCTTGTGCACCTGCGTAACGTGTTTGTGTTGGTGTAATTTTTGTTTTCTTGTAAAGATGTTTCAATGGTTCAAATATTGTGTCTAAAACAGTGTTTTTGTTCATTTATTATTCGTCCGTCAAATGTTTTTTGTTTGTATATTTCCATGTTTTCTAATACATTTAGTCTCCTTCCTTTGAGCTGTGTATGAAGCAGTTTAACCGTTGTTTTTATATGTCCTGGTGTACATTTGTTGTTGAATGTTGGTTCGCAAAATTTGATTCTGGAGTTGATTTTGGTTCTCGTAGTTTTTTGTTATAGTCTCTAATGCGTTCCCTAAATCTGGCATAACGGCATGTATTTGTCTCGGTTGTTTTATTCCGTAGCATTTTGCCTAGGTCGTTTCTTGTTCTAAATGCGGTATTAATGTTGTGTTTTCCAAAGAATTTTGCCAGTTTGTACGTTGATTTTCCCATATATGTTATTGTAGCCCATTTTTTTCTTTCATTCTCCTGTTTTTTGTTCGTTCTTATTTGTTTCTTGATGTTATCTACGAGGCGCTTTTTGTATCCGTTGTTTTCCGCTATGGTGTATATTGTTTCCATTTCCTTTACATACATTTGCCGTGTTAGTGGTATTCTCTCGAGTCTTGTTATTAACTGCGTTTTTGTGTTGCTAGGGATGATTTGATGAGTTGTGTATTATTGTGTCCCTTGCTGTTGGTTTCCTGTATATTTCATATTCGATTCTGTTGAAGATTATGTTCCTCTTGATCGTTAAGTCTAGATAATTAATTTTCTCCTCCTCTTCTTTTTCCATTGTAAATTTTATGTTCTTGTGTCTTCCACCCAAGTAATCTAGAATTTGCTCATCGTTATTTCCTTCTAGTATACATATGATGTCGTCGACATATCTTGCATAGAACATTACTCCGAAGTTGGTTTTTAATTCCTTTATGTATCCTTCTTCCAAGTTTTGCATAAATATTCCCCATCCCTAGTTCTGTTGTTTGTCTATATATATTATTGTTAAATTTAAAGTAAGTCTGTTCTAGTGGCGCTTTCAGTGTGCCTGTAAGTTGTATTGCCAGTTCCTTGTCTTCCGTTTTGTCTTTTACTGTCCTATGAACAATGTTTAATGTATCCATTACTAGAATATGGATACAAGTCCTTTACGTCACAAGAGACCAGTTTTGTGTTCTCCGTTATTTTTACATTCTCCAGTCTATCAATGAGTTCTGTAGTGTTGGCTATTGTATGCCTATATTCCAGGTCTAAGGTGTCCTTTAGTATTGTTCCTATATATTTTGAAAATTTGTAGCCTGGTGCAGATTTGTAATTAATTATGGGTCTCATCGGTGTGTTTGGTTTGTGTATTTTTGGTAGTGCTATCATAGATGGTGCGGATGGTCTCATCATTGTTAATGTGTGCGATATGTCTGGTTTTATTATCCTTGTTGCCTTTTTTATAATCTCCTTAATTTGTGGTTGATAATCGTCCGTAGGATCTTTACCAATTCTCTTGCACTTAGAGTCTTTTATTAACTGTTTTGTCTTTTCGATATAGTCATGTTTGCCGATGAGCACAGTTGTGTTTCCCTTGTCTGCTTTTGTGACTAAGATGTTGTTCGCTTCCAGTTTACGTTTTAGTTTCCTAATTGTATTGTGCTCTCCGTTTAAGTTTTTTGTAGACTTGGCCTCCTTCTCTATTATTTGTTTGCAGATGTGCCTGGCTTGCTTCTTGTTATATCTTAAAGCAAAACACATGTGGGTTGTTTCCTTTTTCAGCCAGTTCATACGTTTTCGCCATGTTGATCGCTATCTCCAAATCTAGACTTGATTTCTCCAGTAGTCGGCTTTGTATCTTTTGATTTTTTAGTCCGAAGATAAATTGGTTCCTTAGGGACGTATTTACAATGGGCAGATAGCCGGCGAAGTGCCACCAAATATTCCATACATGTTTCGTCGTCTTTTTGTTTCCGTAAATGGAAACTGTAATGCTCTAAAATCTCATTAGGTGTAGGATTGAAATGCTCTGTCAACAATTTTATAATTTCTTCAGACGATTTATCTTGCGGTTTTCCCGGCAGCAGCTTGTCACACAAAATATCATACGTTCCGGCACCCATAAAATGTAACAAAAATTTTCGCTTTTTAGTGGTGTCGCAATCAAAAAGTTCTAGGGCAATCTCAAACCGTTGTACCCAACGTCGTATTCTCGTCGAATGGCTCAACGCTGAATCCAGTAATGGATTGCTCTGATGCCATTTTATTTTTAGGTTATGTGCAGTGTGTAACCACGATGTGTTATATGTAATGAAACCAATCCGATTTCCAGGATAATCTTTGCTTAATTCCGTGGTAGCCCAAAGCGCGAAATGTTATTCTTCTAATGAGTTCTTTTTATTGTGTACCTCATCGCCAATTGTTATATCTTAAAGCAAAACACATGTGGGTTGTTTCTTATGCTGACTTCAAGTAAAGTTTTTATTTTCATTTCCTCTTTACATCGTTACCTAGTTATGGCGTTGCCATATGCCTACCATTGTATTGTTTAACCCTAACACTCCTGTTCTTCTGTGTCCACAATGGTTTGTTCTATTTCCTTTTTCTTGTTGTTTTCTGTGATGTTGTGTTTTAATCCCTTTTCCAATAATTGAGCCTCTTGCCTGCTGATGGTGACCTCTGTTAGATTAAAAAAATCTAGGGTGGAGATTGTTGTTTTTGCGCGTTTTGTTGTTTGTTGAATGTGCTAGTTACTCGAGTTTCCTGTTTAAAGCTGCGTATTTTTATTTTATTATTTTCGCGTTTTCTGCTCGTATTTGGTCTAATGTGTTCATGAGTACGTCGGTTGGGAGTCGTTCTGCTAGTTTAAAACGAATGTCTAGTATTTCTGAGTTCGTAATTTCTTTTTTGGTGTAAAGGTTTCTGATTTCGAATTTTACAAAGTCTCTTTGTGCTCTTTTTATTGTCTTCCTGCTTGCTGTGGTGTTGATTCTAATCTGTATTTTGGCATATTTTGGTGTAACATTCGATGCAAGGCGTTGTTTGTTGAACCAAATATTTGCCTTTGTTGTCATAACCTTTAATTGTCATCGTTTATAAATTGTTATCAGTCCAATTGTGTCTAAATTGTAGGCCTGACAGGCATTTTTGGATATGTGCTTAGATTTTCCGACGGGGATAGATTTACTTTTTTTGGGTACGGTTTTCCGTCGAGTACGAAAAGAACACTGAAGGTGGCAAAGGGCTGAAACCGGTTTGTTCACAAACCAAATTTGACGAGGGTCGACAGAAAACCGTACCCAAAAAAAGTAAATCTAGCCCCGTCGGAAAATCTAAGCACATATCGATAAATATTTTCGATATAGGACTGTACAAAATGTTAACACTAATTACTCACTTACGCTCACTCATTGCTCGGAAAATATTTAAAAATTTTGCTGCCAACATGGTGCCAAAATACGAATTTGTAATAAAATTTATTTATTATACATCTTGTATGTTTAATTGAGAAAGTTATATTTACTTAGGCCTACGCAAATTAAAGCAATGCCAAAGAGTGCCGAAGTGCTACTTGAAAAATATCCTCATGATCCCAATTATTCTCTTTAGCGTAAAAATATTTAACTCAAAAGTCCAGAACTCCCAGTTCAGGACTCCCTGCAAAATTCTCTAAAAGATAGGCCAAAACCCACTAAAAATCTTATAATAAAGGTGTTTAAACTGCAACAATTTCTGCGCTGTCAACTTGTATGAAGAGAAAATAAAATAAAGGAAACACCAAGTTAGTAAGCGTTTTCCATTCTACGTTACGAATCAATTTATACGTAGTGAGTATAGCACCAGTTGTTGTTCAGATAAATAATAAATAGTTCTAAAAAAAACTTCTGTATTGGCTAGTCTTTAATTAAAGTCGATGTTCTAAAAAGTAATACATAATGGTATAAAAACAAAATTTGATGAATTAATTTGTCATCAGTTACATAAAAAATTAAAGCATACCCAAATTTCATTTCACGTAGGTTAATAAAAGACCCGAAAATTCTTATAAATATAAATTCGTTGGTCCAATTAGTTAAATATTGAAAGGCGAATTATTGTTACGAGTAGGTCCCGATCTTTAACGTGTATTAGTCAAATTAAAATATGTTTCAATGTATAAAGCTGTGTTCTTAACAAAGATTTAAATAAAAGTTGTATTTTACCACCTTAAAAAAAATACACTTTTAGGCAAAAATCTGAATTAAAAAAATTATCAAATGTAAAAACAACTTGAAGATCGTGATGGTATGATAGCTCATTTACGAAAATTTAATGAAAAGGTTATATAAAATTATTTAGCGAAAGTCAGTTGTAGGGGCTATATAGACGTAGCAAGCCAGGAAACGCACGGCATTTAGTATTGCGATAGCAGTAGCTTTTTTAGAAATAGCTACACTCTGCTTAATAATAGATGAACAATATGCATATTAAAAAAGGGTGTTACGAAATTAATTTTTATCAAAAAAGTTGAATATTTTGCTGTTTAGTATACGATATTGCTTTGAGTTATTTAAAAAGATCTCTATTTAAAGATCTGCTCTACTGATATTTAGAGAGGAACGGTTACAGTTATGCCTCTTGAAGATAATCTAAATGGCTATTAAAACATGGTTATCGTCATTAGTATTGATACACATAATAAATCATTCAACACTATGTAAATAATTGTCATATGATAATATACCGAACACTTTATTACGTGCAGTTAACAAATACAATGGCCATTCTAAACTTTGCTAAACACTTATGTTCATTTGATACCGAATATCTGAACTAAACTTCTATCTATTTGTAATAAACTCATGTTGGTATGCGGGCTTTAAAATTTAAAGAAATCGCCAATACAAATATCAATTTGAATTATTAAATGCATGTTACTATTGTGTACCTTTGGTGATGGACTTGATAGATTAAATCTGCTACGCTATGGATCCACAAAGATTTTTAATATGTTCTTTTCGAAAATTAGTACTACAATTAGAAAATATTGCTTCTTATGAGAATTGAGGGGAGCATCAAGGCCATAACAGTTATACAAAGACCAGAAAGGCCCTAAATTAAGATGCTGACATGCCGAGTATAATGTCATTTATAAAATAATTCAAATAATGCTACAACTACACTATATTTAAACGTAATTTAAAAACTTAAATATATATTAAAACATGTATCCGTGTCACACCATACTCCGCGTTAACAAATTATCAAAAATATCACTAAATATTTTAAATAAAAATAAATTTATCGATAATGAAAATTATTGACTGAGTGCAAAGACGATGACAATAATAAAAATTACTGCTTAATAACATTCAACAGATACAAGTATTTTTTTTTTAATAAAGATTTTGTTTTGCCTTTATATTCCATGAAAATTTTTATTAACTTTATTTTATATCATATCGGGTGTTTATATAGAGGTATATAACTTTAAATTGGCAACAATTTTTTAACATTCTGTCAGATGTCAAGTGATTAATGTTTCATTTAAGACAGACTCCTGAACAACGCGACTTTTGTTTAGCAATTAAGTCCACTTTTATATGAATGGATGGATGTCAATAAAGAAAACTACCAAATTTGGAGTGAATGTTGTTGCTTACAGTCAATGGTGACTGTTATAGAACCATAATTACTAACTTTTTCGTTCTTTAATTAAACAACCAGGTGATTCAGGAGATGTGGTTAGCTTGTCACACAGCTCGTGCGAATATTGCCGATATACGGCCACATATGTAGGAAAAAGCCATTGAAAATTAGCCATCTAGAGTAAACTACGTCCGGAATATTTGTGACGGTCATATGCCAGAAGTCATATTTAAATTATGATGCCAGAAGCTTATCTTTCAAATAAAGTAAATATTCTGTCGATTTAAAAAATTCATCTTTGTTTTATTTCATTTCAAATTTCTTTACCTCCATAAAAATACCCTTTATTAAGAAAATGTTTACAATCATAGAATATTGACGTATTTTACAGTGTAATTGAATAATTATTTTAATAAATGGATTTTAATATATATAAAGAAAAACTTTGGCTGAAACACAGATGGTAAAATTGTTTAACTTACTTTTTTATCTTAAATAAATTAACATTTTTAATTTAACAAGCCAATTATAAATATAATTTATGAAAATTGTAATTATTACGAAATTGAAAGCTCTTGAAGTTCTTGGCATGAAAATTCAATGTATTGTTCGATAGACTAAACACATTTTTCAGGTTTCTAAAGAAGCTTTAAAATGCCTCGGTTTTCGAATCTCGTACTACTTATACCACTTATATACTTCCAAAGATGGAACACAACTCTTATGTGTGGGCCGGCACCCCAAAGTCTATTTTGGAGTTGCTCGATCGCGTACATGAGAGAGCCAAGAGGCTCATTAGGGGCTGTAGGGTATCAAACTATATTGATTCCCTAGAGCATCGGCGCAATGTACGCTGTACTTCACTGTTTAATCGTTATTACAATGATAAGTGCTCTAACGAAATTAGGGAACTTGTTCCCGAAACTCGTACATTTTTGCGTTTGACTCGATTTTCGTTGAGAGCGTATCCATTTGTGGTCGATTGGCCCGTAGATCGCACTACGCATTACAAGGAAATTCGCTTTTTAGCAGAACAGTTCGTATGTGGAATAAACTCCCACCAGAGGTCTTTGCCGTCACTTTCAATGTAGGAAAGTTCAAATTGAATGTGCACAAACACTACACCCTCTTTCCTACCCTTCAGAACCTATTTTCCTAGTTCTGGTACTGGTCCGAACGAAAAAAAAAGTACGCGTTCATTTGCAATTTTGTACATATTTGCTTAATAATGGCAGCAAAATCAACATAGGAAACAAACCAAACTAAATTAATCGAATAAGAAGTAATTGTACGAAAGTCACTGAAATATAAAAGGTGTGAAAAAATAAATTTTCAGCTTATATGAGACGTACCACATGCGCAGCTATGTATATTCACATATTGTTACGAAGATGATTTGTTAAGTTTAACAAGAAAATAATAAAAAAAACGAAACGGCCTACTGTGCATTTTGCAAACTGTGAATTTTTTTAAGAAATTTTATACACGCAAGACAACAACAACAAGCTTATAAGAATTTTTACGAAATAATATAAACAACAGAAATCAAAAACAACTAAACAAAACACATAGCCAAACAGGGGCCTATATTTAATGATAATAACAACAACAACATGGGGTCATGTTAAAGTGGAATATTCGTGTACGTGCAAGAACCGCTTTAAAAAATTATATAAGCACCACTTGCTGGGCAAATGAATTAATTAACACTAGATTTACTACACCAGTCAAAATGGCTGGAATAATCTTTTATTTAATAAATATTTACTCTGTATATGTTTTTTTTTCAACTACTATATGACTTTTATGAAAACGATCAAATACAATTAATTTAATAAGTTGTTTCGATTTTGTACCAACAGAAAAAAAAATATTTTTTATTTCTAGTACTTATACCGGACCCAGTCATTTTGACTGGTATGAGTTTGTATAGATTAATGTGCAAATGCAATATATTCTTCAAATTTTGGGAAAGTCCCTTACTACGGGGGAAACGACTAAAATGTTTTTTCTATTTATCTATGTGTATAACATATTCCTTTCGAGTATTCACCATCTTTCGCCGCATTATACTATAAATTTGGTAGAAAAATTTGGTTCATCATCATTTAAATAATGACTTATGTGAACTTGACTGTGAACTTTTTACGTGTCTAAAATAAATATTTATTTTTATTAGTGCTATTACTATATTTATTACCCACTAGTTGAATAATGGAAAAACGAAAAAAATTTAAATTGCAAGAGATACAAAAATTACTTTCTGAATGTTCAGACGTTGAAGGAGATGACTACATGTGTGATAGTGAGTGTGAATTTTTGGGAAACGAAAGTGATACAAGCGATAATTGTCATGAAAGTATTCATATTGAAAGCAGTGATAACGAGGAACTTGATCAAAGTAATGGAGATGAATCGAACGACGAAGAAGACAATGAAATTTTTCATAAAATGCAAAAGCGAAAACGTATGCGGCTTTCTTCGAGCTCTGAAGAGGAAAATACACAACTTGAAGTTTCTGCAAATGGCACTTTTTGGAAAAAATTAGAAGAAGGAGGTGCCGTTGCACGGTTAGCAAGTCATTGTATAAACAAAGATTTATCTGGGCCTACAGCACATGCTAAAAAAAATATAATGGAAGAAGAGATAAGCAGTGCCTTCTTACTATTGATTGATCATCTTATACTAGAGCATATAAGAAACTGCACTGATTTAGAAGCCTCTAGAGTTTTAGGGAAGAAGTAGACACTTACACAGGAAAAATTAAAAGCTTTCATTGGAATTTTATATGGCCGTGGTGCATATGAAGCAAAAGGTCTTAAGTTATCATATTTATGGAATAAAAAATGGGGTCCTGATTTTTTTCCAAAAGTATGTAAAGGAATGATTTCACTAAAATTTTGCTATTTATTCGCTTTGATAAAAGAAATGAAAGAAGTCAACGACTACAAACGGATAAATTTGCGCTTGTGTCTATAGTTTGGGATAAGTTTATCGACAATAGTCAAAACTGTTTCAAGCCAGGAGCATTCATAACAGTAGATCAACAACTATTTCCAACAAAGGCTAGATGCAGATTCACACAATACATGCCGAACAAACCAGATAAATTTGAGATAAAATTCTGGCTGGCGTCTGATCTTGAAACAAAATATGTCGTAAATGGTTTTCCCTATTTAGGAAAAGATGAAAACCGAAATTTATCAACTCCTGTCAGTGAATTTGTTGTAACAAAACTAATAGAACCTTTTATCATGAAAGGTAGATGTGTGACAACGGACAATTTTTTACCAGCCTTCCTTTGGCTTCTAAGTTATTGGCCAACAATACTGCATTGGTTGGGACAGTACGTTCCAACAAACGGGAGCTTCCAAAAATTTGTAAAGAAAAAAAGATGGAATGGAACGTTTTTCAACGTTTCTATATGAAACAAATGACTGTACACCTACAGTCTATAAGAGTAAGCCCAACAAAAAAGTTGTTCTATTGAGTACTAAGCACAAAGGCGTCAAAATTGACACCAATTCGAAGAAACTTCCAGAAACCATATCTTTTTATAATAAGACCAAATTCGGTGTTGATGTGATGGATCAAATGGCAAGGAAGTATAGTATAGGATCCAGAAGGTGGCCCCTTCAAGTCCTTTTTGGATTTTGTATAAAAATATAGCGGGAAAAAATATTTCTAGGAAAGTTTTTTGTTTCGCCTGGCCGAAGAGCTCATGTCTGACTATCTGTCATCAAGTTAAAGAAGGGCAAGTGAAATTCACAATCCAACAACATCTCAGCCCACCTCGTAAATGGTGCTAAATAGGACTTTGTAACAACAACATAACCACAATAAATTGTGACGTCTGCAAAAAATATGTGTGTGGAAAATGCGCCGAAAAAATTTCTACTTGTAAAACATGTACAAAGCTTTGATAATTTTCATTAAAACTAAAATAAAACTTATATTTTTTATCAATAAGTAATCTATAATTATTCGAATCATTATCAATATAAGCAGCAATTTTATTCGTGCTTGATTCCTTTTCTAATAAATATTAAGTGATATTCTCACAAAATATTTATTACAAAACAATTTTCATTAAAAAAGAACATTTTATGATATTCTCATAAAACATTCTTTCAAATAAAAATATTTGAAATGTTTTGTAATGGGGGAGAGCACATTCATATTGCAATTTCACTTTCGCTCACAAAGCTCATCAGTGAATTTTACCCCAATATTGTATAGAAAAAGTGTCTTATATCCAAAGCCAACTTGATTTTATAAGAATTTTTTTCATAAAATCAACATAGCCTAGACATCAAGACTCAAAAACACTTCTATACAAACATTTCAAATATTTTTATTTGAAAGAATGTTTTATGAGAATATCATAAAATGTTCTTTTTTAATGAAAATTGTTTTGTAATAAATATTTTATGAGAATATCACTTAATATTTATTTGAAAAGGAATCAAGCACGATTAAAATTGCTGCTAATTTTTTATCAATTTTAAATTTGTGCAATACTTTTTATAAATCCCTCAAGAAGGGATTTATACAGTTAAAATGACTGGTTTTGGTATAAAATTGTTGGTAAATCTAGTGTTAAAGTCGAGTCAACCGTTTTCGAGACGTAAAAAGAATTACTGCTTCAAATATGTGTCTTTAGCGATATAATGGAAAAAATATTCATTCTGTATGGACATAGAAACGCGTAGGTGAAAATTTTTAAATTTATAAATTGAAACAGCTGACTTCACAGAAGCACATATTCACAAGTTAAATTATATACATATGTAACATCTTTTTCAATAACCAACTTGTACCAGTTCGAATGTGAAATAAAAAACAAAACTTTTTACTTTTTCAAAGTAGCATGTCAGCGAATAATCGAAAAGGCAAATGTACAAAGGATAACACATTAATTTGCACATTTAATTTATTTGACAACATTTCAGGCAACTAGTTAAACAGCAAATTGTTTGACAGACAGTTATACAAATAGACCAACAAACTAGCAATTCAAATGAATGTTTATTGCTGTTGGCGAAGTTTTAGGCAATTTGTAGCTAAACTATTGTTACGAGCAACAAACTGAAATATATTCGAAGAATAACAATGCTAACTGCCAAAAGCACAAAAACGGTAATATTTGATATGAAAGACAAGAATGGATGTTTGTTCGGTTGAATCTTTGGTTGTGACATCTTAAACAATTCCACCTGCATACATGCATTTCATAAACGAACATGGAATATATGTTAAAAAAACAGTTTTTTTTTAGTTATGGATATCAATTGAAATTCAATTCAATTTATGTTTTATCTATTTGCTGTTTACCAAATGGAATTTATTTTTTATTCAGAATATAACTCCCGCTACTAAAAACGCTTATAAGTAATAACTTTGTTATTTTTCCATACAAATCATATATTAAGTGTACCAGTTTCTAAATTAACTTGCATCCTATTTTATTTAAGTTTTTCCTGGCAGTAAATTTGATTTCAGTGTTAAACTTACTTACGTTTCTATAACATAATATAATGCCAAAAATTCGACGGAAAGTCGTCTTAAACTAAAGCAATAAAAGGGTTTAGTTTAGCTGCCACATTTAATGCATTAACTTTTTGTATTATGAAAAAAAAATAAACGACAAAAGACATTTTTCTTTTGTTTGGTCAAAAATAATTATTGGACACCTATGTATGTATACGAGTTAAGAACCGTTGTTCTTGGTTTTAATAAAAATGATTTTCTTCAAGATAAATAGGATTAACATATAATTCTTCTAGTTTTCTTAGTGGGGTTTTACACACATCAACTTTTGTTGCTCAACTTTTGTTGTTTTCATTAGAAAAAAAGAGAAGGCTTTATATCCCTCCCTCTTTCTTTCTGATGGAAACAACAAAAGTTGAGCAACAAAAGTTGATGTGTGTAAAACCGCACTTATGAACTGTTTATTTATCTGAAGTTTACATATGAACTGATGAATGAAAGTATTTAAACTTCTATTTATACTTCCATTCCTTATAGTTAGGGATGATAATACTTAAAACTAACTAAATATATTTGTTCCAGAAATACCCAAGCCAATGTTATCAGTGAATAATTTTTCTCATATTTTTGTGCTGATATCATGCTTTCAGTAATGTCTTTTTAGTTATCTTTTTTTCAACTATATTTTATTATCATGTTTATGATATACGGGAATTTACATTCATTAAACGAACATTACAGAATATTTATTAATGCAGAAAACATGCTCGTGCATAAGAACGTTGTTAATCCTATGCAAGTTAAGAATCGTATCTACCTGACTCTTCCTAACATACATGTACATATTAATATTATAATTGCCAACAATTCTAAAAATTCATTTTTTTGTGTGGTGGAAATTTAAAATTTTCAAATCTTAAATTTTTTCGGTTAAGGCCAAGGACCTTATTTTTATAAATGATTAATCACTTTCTAATGTTGCGTGGTATTCTTTGAAGTGTTGTTGTTTTTCTTTAATTATATAAAATTTAAGGGATTCTTAAGTAACATAGATTTATATCTTATATATTCTCTACTTATCCTACTTTTTTATGTTTTATTAATTTATTTGTTTATTTTAGTTACTTTATATTATCACAATGTGAAGTGTGCCTACTGAATAAAGAACAATATTTTGTGTCACATCAGTTTCCTTTTGTTTGCTTAAACTTCCGCTTAGTTCAAATAAGCAAAATAAAATCTATACACAAGGTGTGTTTATGAAAGTTGAAAACACTCAGCTGTAAAGGTTAGATATTGTCCTATAATTTAAATAAATTTCTTTCTCTTAATTTTGATGACTTTTTTAATATTTGTTTGTTTATTTATTAATATAAATATATCTTGAATAGAGTACTGGACTAACAGTATGTTTTATACGTATTGAAATATTGTAAGCCGCATAGAATAAGTCGACATACATTTTAGTACGGTAGTAGTTTGCTATTAAGTCTTAAATAATCGTTACCCAAAGTAACAAACAGTTTGTACACTTTATTAATATTTTATAATTAAAAGAAATAAAACATAAATTTAAAAGTGCATCCTTTATATTATTTTGAATTCTTAGTGTAGCGGTTATAGTTATACAAACTCTGTATAAAATCAAATTCTTTTTAAAAGATAAAACCAAATATTTCAAACTTACGTCTATGAAAGTACCCTTTACTGGTAAAATAAAAAGTGATTACCAATTATACTGCAAAAGTTACGTCAAAATTTCATGGTATTTTTTACTTATAGTTATTTATTGCACCAAAATTTAAAAGAAAGAAAAATTTTCAATACAAGTTTACAAATAAAGAAAATCTAATGTAACAAATACTAAAAAAATGCCCACAAACTAAATATCGTAAGCGTTTTGAGATCGGTAAATAAAATTCTGTAAAATGAAAAAATCCCAAAATATTAATTGTTTCAAAATCATACATTTTCAATTAATATTTATGCGCGGTAAGACCTTTACACTTCTTTAAATTGGATTCACGGCAATATTAACGTTTGCAATATAGTTAGATCTCTTATTTCCGCACAGTATAGAAAACTACTATTTTAAACCGCAAACCAAATCGGCTGCTAAACAAAATATTTACTATTATCGGATATTAAGTAATAATTGCCTCTCCTTGCAATATAAAGTAAAAATATATTATTCCTACGTATTCATTTTATACCAAGCAACCTTCTTCCTGAATTCCTGAAGAAATTAAAAATGTTATTATAAAACTATGGCACTATTGCGCTATATTTTATGAACAGATATATAAACAATTTTGCTACTATCTATGGCAAATATTGTCTATGGCAAATAGTTTCTCTCAATTTCTGTTTTAAATGTGTATGTAAATTAAAAGGGAAACTAAAAACTTGTCTTGTATTACTGTTGATTTGGCACACAATTTATAAAATTGTTGAATGTATTTAAAAACCTGACCATACACACAATTCTCGATATACAAATGGATGTATATCCAAGCATAAAAGACAAAAAGGAAAGCTTTCATGTTCACACACCAACACTTCGACTTTTTTTCCACGATTTTTTCTAATCTGATACTATTCAATCTAGTTTCGTGTTTTAGAATTTTGTTCAGTTAACAAAACAAAACTTTTCATATTTGGGTTGAGCGCCCGTAGAGAGCAATAATCTCTTTATAGTTGAAATGCAGGTATTATAATAAAATAAAAAATAACAGCATATGAAAATAGACATGTATGTATATATGGATTTGTAGGTACATATATTTCTTTTCAACTAAAAAGCTCATTATATCCTGAAAATGATTTTATTCCCATGTTAGATAGGTTCTTTTTAATTTATTTTAAACAAAGAGATTCTTTGTGGCCGAGGTCATTATTTTATTAATAAACATTTACATTTATTTTTTTTTCTTATTTTAATAAATAGCGAAATAGGACTATGTTACAAATAGTAAAAAGTTATTAGTTTGTAGGGAATAAGTGAATAAAAAAAAGTGTCTCAAAAATAAAGACATTTTTCTCGTGTTTATCTTATAGAAAAGTGGTTTTTATAGAGTGAGCATGGAAGGGTTTGATCAAAAAAATTTTGCAAAATTTTTCCAATAATATTAAAAATAAATACTTAAAAGAAATCAAGGTTTAATTCGGTATTTGCTGGTTTTAACGTTTTCAGGGTAAAAGTAAATATAACCACTTTATGAACATTTAAATTATTAATAATATTATGTGAAAATTAGTTGAAACGTTGAAAGAAACTTTATTTGCATTCATTTTAGTTTTAATTCATTAAATAATTATTTTGTATATTTTATTTAAACAAAAGTTTTTATTAAAACAAAACAAAAAAAAAATATCAATTGTGGGAAAAGTATATAAATTTACTCATAACTAATCTAAAAGAGTTTTCATTGGAAGCCATTATCCTCCATCAAAAGTATGTTATAGCATTGTTATTTTGAATTTAAAGACATTAAATATAAATAACCAAATTCAAGTAAAATATTGATTTTATTCATATAGCTAATTGTGCTCGATGCTAAATAAAATACGTTACGTAAGCGAAGTTGTAGTATTCCAATAACACAAATTCTTAAACTTATTTTTAAAAAAGGATGCGGTTAATAAAATACATATATATAATCTAAGTATTAATGTCTTCTCCTTTAAAACTAGTTGTCTATAGTTTAGATTTTAAAGCTATGTGTTTAACATCAGATATTATGGAGAAGTTATTGCGTATTACACCCAATTGTCAATTTATCCAATTTAAAATTAAAATTTGCATTTTTATAAAATTAAAAAAAAAGGTTAAACATTTTTAAGTTTAAAATGACGATACATTTCAACATATTCAAAACATTGCAGCACGTGGATACAAGTTGTTTTGTCTATAAACACAACACTCAATTGCATATTTTTTTTCTATTTTTTAGGGATAATGGAAGATCAAATTGTATAATAATTTTACCTAAAAAACTTTTCATTACGACAACTAAAGCATAGCTTAAGATAAAAATGTTTGTTTCTTTGAAACAATTTCGTAAGGAATATCTTTACATATCAAAATAATCAGAGTAGGTGTTAGATTTAATTTGCTTATCTATCCAAAAAGGGTTGCTTAACCTTAAGCTTTGAAATACGCACTATTAAATTGATTGATAGGAGAAAAAAGATTTGGAGAATTTTCTCGGGATTTTTGAGAATCAAAACTGTAAATGAAGGCATTCTGCTTGAAAAGAATCTACTAAAGAAACTTTTTAATTAATGTTTATTAAAAATCATAATTACGGTTAATTAAAATAAGAATAATAATAGCAAAAGCAAATAAATGAGCAACAGCACAATATCTAATAATACATAAATCTTTGGCATTGTCTGCCGGATATAGCTTTATTTTCTCCATTATATCAATAAACAAACAACCACATTACAACAGCTTTATTGGATGCATGCACATGTTTATAACTGAAAATATTGTATACATATATATAGAAAAATGTGATTTTATGGTTGAAGATTTTTTAAATGGAAACATAAAACATTAAGAAAATAACTTATATATTGCTGCGAAGATAATATGCTTAAGTTTAAAAAGAAGATAATTATCAGTAAAAAAGTAAACGAAATGACCCACTGTGTATTTTACAAACTGCGTATTTAACGCCTCGATCTCTTAAAAGTGAAGCCGTTGTGAATGGCTTCACTTTTAAACTGAACCAGGAATTGATGATGTTCCCCTAGGTAAGTTTAATCTTCATGGCGAAGTCTTGCAGCGTCTCATTTGCCTTCTCCCCCCTGCCTCGTAACTTCATTTTATACAGTTCTTTTTTATGCTCGCCACCGCACGTGTATTGTAGAGCCACTATTATGTCCTCATAGTTATTTCTGCAACCAAATGGTAAACTTTCGAGGAACTCGGCCACCGCAACCTTTAAAGTCAGAGCTTTTTTTCATTGCCCCATCCATTTTTGGTGTCCACTGCTTCAAAATGAAACTTAAACGCATTAATAGGTTAAAGCTCGGAGTATTTATCTTGTTGACATACTAAGACCCAACTCTCACTGGTTCCTCTTGAATTTGAAGATCGCCCGTTTGTGTTTTTAATTCATGCAATTCTTCCTCCATAGACATACCTTCTGTCCCAATGGCGAAATCACTACGATTGAATTTATCAATTAACCTGCTTTATTGCCGGCAGATCCAACTTGTTCAGTGCCTTTTTTAGCTGCTCAACTTTTATTTCGTGGAGTTTTTTGCATTTCTTAGAAAACAACACAGTTTCTGAAGAGCACAGTGGGTCGTTTCACTTAGATTTTTACTAATTATATTTTTTTTAAACTTAAACAAATCACCTTCGTAACAATATGTTTAACATAGCTACTATCATTATTTGCGCACTGCGGTGGCCAAATTTAAGTTATTTTGAAACTATGGAGAGAGATCTAATTCATAACGGTCGCTTCGAAAGCATAAAGCTTAGTTAACAACTGCAGTTAAGCAAAGGCTTTCTTTCACATTTGTATGTGTCGATACTGACCACAAATGTTTTTAACATCAAAAAATAAAAACACGGTTGCGAACATGAAAAGCTAAAGATTTTGAATCAATCATATACAATTACTTCACGAGTTTTATTAATTTATTTATTTATTTATTTAATCATTGTCTTACGTCTTAATAAATTTTAAAAACAGAAATGCTCTACTAAAAAAATGAATTTTTATATTTTAAAACTCCGAAGGCATTCCACAATATTTTATTTTAACAATCTTATCTTAATAAATAGCTAAAACAAATAATTAAACTATGTTATCTTCGTAACCTATAAAGCCGATTAGCGAATGGTATACCCCTCACTAATTTTGCATTTAGTAAACACCTAAATGTCTGGCATGCCGACAGTTGTCAATGTAATGCCAATGTTGAGTGTAAAATAAATCATCTTAGGCCTAACTTTTATGCATACTGAGAGCTAGCCAATTGCTTATAACATTTAGAACTTCTCTGTTAAAAACAGTTTTCGGAGCTATTGCGCTTAATTATTTTCGACGCTTTTCTTAATATATTTTGTGCATATTTTAAGCCTCTTTTTTAACGAATGGTATTTTTGAATGACATTTTGAGGATGTCCGCCTCTGATTTTTCCTAAATAAATAACACAGTTAGTGCCCCATGAATGTATTTTTAAGATGACATTATAAAGACAAAGTTTGCATTCTTTCTGCCAATCAGCTTGTTCCTTTAAAACTCACAATTTCTTGATGCTTTAATAAAAGTTGCTGGATCCAGCAAAGACTTTCAATAGAGCAAGAAGAGAATATATTTCTTATATATTTATTTAATATTTATTTGTTCTATACTTTAACAGCTCATATTCACATGACATATTCGAAATGCCAAAAGTATCTTGAATTAATAAAAACAATAAGTATTTACTATACATTACAAACAAACAATTTTAATGAAAATATGCGAATAATGTTATAAGTTAAATTTAACTTACATTTAATAAATTTTAAAAGCACACATACAAACAATGAATATTCTTCATTTAATGCCTCATTTACGTTTTAATTGAAATTTTTTTTTAACTGAAATTTGTATTAAGTATATGAAAAATAATAGCCAACATTAATGCTGCAACATTGAATTAAAACAGTACACTTGTTAACTAAAGAGGTTGAAGTCAAATAACAAAAGCAAAGTAGCAGCGAAGCTTTTTACGATCAACATAAACAAATTATTTTATTTAATTATTTTAATTGTAATTTATCTAAGCTTGCATATATATCAACCAATCAATCAGAAACATTTAATTTTTTTGTAATTTTCTTTAGCAAAAAAAAAATTGTTTTAGTATTAACACTTGCAGCTGGTAGAAATTTCTTCAATCAGCTTCTTGTTTCTGTTAAAGTGCAGTTTTCTATCTTTACAAAAATCAGAACAAAACTCTCTTATTGAACTAGAAGAGTTGGAATTAATACTTACTTACTTAGAGAATCTGTCAACACAACATAAAACTGAGTTGAGTACAACTGAATAGGACCACATTACAGGCTCCCGATTTGTTACTAGCACTTACTTTAGACTGAGCTCCTTTGTTATTTAAAAATGTTGCTGTTCTAACTTTATTGTGGGCGAGCACTATATATTTGCTCATGTTCCTGCCTACTGCCGGGCAATGGTAAACACAGTAACTATAATTTTTATTGTCTAGAATGCCGCTATTTGCTTAACTCATTAAAAGAGGCATACATACATGTTGGCATTCTACTGAAGTAGTCTTACAAATGCACTAGTCCGAATATATCTACCAAAATAAAGTACTCCACCACATATAAGGCAAATCATTTGAGTCCATTAAAAAAAATTCATAAATTAAAATAATAAAGCCATTTTTAATTACACAATTAAAATTATAAAATTATTTTAGGAACTTTTCAACCTAAATGTTTATTCGAAAATCTAAAGTAAATTTCAAAATTTTCTTTTTGCGAAATTAATTGTAATAAAATATATTCGCGTCCTCAATTCCTAAAACAAAGTGTTTTGAAACGTCTTAATTTCTCTGTCTTTCTTTCTCTCACTCTCTCTTGCTCGAAATAAATAGGACTTTATCTAGACGACTTGGGAACCATTTTTTGCTCATTGGTTTCAGAAACATCGATATAATAAAGTCATTACTTTTAACTTACCACAAAATTTTCTAATTTTCAATTTTTCGGAGTATTAGAAACATTTTGTAAAACAAACCGGGACGGGATAAGCCAGTGTCAAATATAAAAGAGTCTACGAGTAATTTCAGCAGCAAAAAAATACGTTTTATTTTTAGATTGATGAGTGAAATGGATGAATGTATATATTTTGACTACATTTTTACTTTTATCTCATAACTTATTTAAGTTACTTCTTTCCAACTGTTTGATTAAATGTGTCGTAAGGATACTACTTATGTTGTTTTATAACCGCACTCTTTTAATACCAATAATAATTGAATACCAATATATTGATATTGGCCACTTTAAACACTATATTCTCTCCTTCCATCACTCATCATCTCACACGCACTTACTTACGCACGCACGCAAATGAACAGGCTTTTTATATACATATGCTTGCTTTTTCTGTTGATGCAATCTTCCGAATAAGTTATTATTTTACATCATTAGTAGTAGAAATATGCTGAAAGTATTTCTCTTATAGAGTTGATGTTTAAGTTGGCAACATTTTTTTAACTGGTGGCCATTTTCACAGCTATACAGTGATTTCTGTTTAGTTTGGATTAGCACTTCAACATGGAGAAACGGATGACCTAACAACGTCTCCAAATTATGCAAATTGACGCCGCCGATATCGAATTTCTGAACCGAATTTCGTTTAGCGATGAAGCTCACTTTTATCTAAATAAATCACAATGCTAGTCAGAACGGTACAGTCAATGGTGACCGTTATAGAATTATTATATGATTATTTTATGATTATTTTATTAAATGAAACGTTTGGTAATCGTAGAGTTTCGCGTTTCGCACCCGTGAACTGACTTCAAGGTCGTGCAATTTAACGCCGCTAGACTATTTTCTGTGGGGATATGTGAAGTCTACACCGATAAGCCCGAGATGATTGATCACCTGCAGGACAACATTCGCCGCATTATTGCCGATGTATGGCCACAAATGTTGGTGAAAGTCATCGAAAATTGGACCTCCACATAAGACAGCCCTGACGGTCATATACCAGAAGTAATATTTAAATTATAATGCCAGAATATTTCTCTTTCGAATAAAGTAAATTTCATGTCAATTTAAAAAATTATATCTTTGTTCTATTCCATTTCAAATTTCTATAGCTCTATAAAAGATACGCTTCATAAGCAGCGGTTATTCTGCTTTATACGTCTATCAATATGAAAAACGTACATATTGGAAACTTAATGCTTTTAAATCCCAGCATCGTTAGGCAACTTGAGATTCTGAGGGAAAAGATTGCGGATTGGTTAAAAGCGCTTCTGGCATTGTTTCAAACGAGGTGGGATTATGTCAATATAACTTATTTCATTCCACCTTTACAAAATAGACTAATTTTTACTAATTTGATTTTTAAAAAATTTTTTACTTCAAATTGTTTTAATCTGCATAACTTTATTTTTTGCCGCAAGTTTCAGATATTTTAGAAACTGTTCATTCAGCAGATATGCAATTCTGTTCAACAAAAAACAGTGTAATTATTGAACAAAATTTCCCGACGTGTTTTACTTACAATTTAAATTTTTAATAATTTGATACTATAGAAACTATTTGCAAAAAATAAATCTGAAAGCCACAATGCAAACTGAAAAATATGAATATGAGTATTTACACTTTAATACACTTATATACGGGAGACTCGTACTGCACCATTTGTTATAGTATTTCCCTTAGCATAAATAAAAAATGCAGGTTTCTGTAAACCGATTCATTTCCTCATTAAATGCGCATGAATTTGTTTAAATGATAAACGCAAGCAAGCACGCAAAAGGTGAAACGAATCATCAAATTTTGTATGATAAAAATAATTAAAACTCGAACTGCAAAAGACTTCTACGACTGTTATTGTATAAATAAATAAAAGCTGTTATGTAAATTTAATTTTAATGAAAAGAAAAAAGTGAAAAAGAACTCTTATGTTCATTTTCTTTGAACCGTTTGTTCATTTTTACCTTTAAAATGTTTCACAGATTTTACTCAACCGTGTACAATATTGTATGAATAATTTTAAAGAAATATTGAACTTTCTCTTTTATTTTAAAAGAATTTTTAACAAAAAAATGAAAGAAACGAAAAATTAGTTTGAAAAATGTTTTTATATAATAACAACTAAATTCTCAAATTTTCATTTTTAGATGTCCTTAATGTGCATAGGTTCTTTGAAGATACATTAAATTAATAAATTTAAACTAAGATTTTTGAATGTAGCCGCAGCCAATTTAATATGAATATCCCTAATAGCGCATTTTATACTCAGCTGTTTTGTTTTTTAAGTCGACTTTTCCAATTATCAGTTTATATTGTAATTTTAACATTTTGACACTTGTAAGATTTTATTTTCACCACAAACATAGAAGTAGGCATTCAAAAAATTACATTAGAGCATATTTGCAGTTTGTACTTCATTAATTTTTACAGTCTTATCTTCATTTTATTAGTATTTTACGAACATTTTTTAGTTTTATTTTTTTTTTTTGGTAATTTTGGTTTATATTTATTAAAAATGTCATTTTTTCTTGTGTGTCATTTTTTGTAGTACTACTAGATTTCGAATATATGCTGTCAAAATCTGATGGTGAAGTACTACGGCTGTATGCATAAAAAACACTTTCTTGAGCTTAAAGTACACGTTAGTTAACAAACACTTTAAGGCTAACAGACGTTTGTTAAAAAATGGTATTCATTAACAGTACTTTAGCTAATGTATGCTTCAGTAAAATTAGTATTTTGATTCTGGCAATGCCACTATTTTCAGTTGTCACGTTGTAGTTAACGATGTATAAAAAAGAATTTTATTTATCCGGGTAGTTAGATCCATTAAAAATGTTTTTATTGTTTTCAGCAAAATCAACATATTTTTTTTGTTTTTTTTTATTAATCTTTTTAATAAAAAGAAAAGCACCCAAAAAAGGTTAATTTGCAAGGCTTACGAAGAACTTACAAAGAATTTGTTCATATTAAAAAAATAATTATTCGGATAACGAGCTTTGTTTTGATTATATGTACATCAATAAAACTTTTGTTTAAAATAATTAATTATAATTATATTTTTGTAAAATATAAAATAAACTTGTATAAAATGTTTTATATTGTATGGCATGTTATGTTTTAGTTTTTATTATTATTTGTATACTACAATTTGTTTTAATAAACATTTTTGTGATTATTGGACTTATTTTTATTAGTTCGAAAGAATAGTGCATTAGTATTAGCATTATTTTATTTTTTTATTCTCAGGAGGTTGCTTCCAGTTGTATAAAATATCTAAGAATGTCACAACTCAAAAAAAATATTATTGCACATAGTGACTTATGTAAAGGACAAAATAGTAATAGTCGTAATAGACCCTGTCGAAAAAATCCTTCACAGTACACAATATGCAGAAAGAAAACTAAAACAGACTAGTTAAAATGGCTAAAAACTAAAATGTTTCATAAACTAATTTAAAATAAAAAGATGACAATAACAAAGTAACTTATGCCACTTTTAAAATAAACGGCTCAGTTTATTGTAAACACAATTTGTTTTGTTTTTAAACTTTCAATAATAAAATTGAACTGTCAATTTATTGTAGGTTTTTCCTACTTTAAAGTTAACAAAGTTAACAAAGGTATTTTACCTTTGTTAACTTTAAAGTAGGAAAAAAAGCGTTTTTTTAAATACAACTTTAGGGAATTGTGCTTAACAACGGCAGTTAAACCTGCTTTAAGTTTTTATGCATACAGCCGTTAGTCTTTTAATTGTAATATATTTTATATAATGTATAGGAACATTTTAAATCAACAGGTTGTCCCTAAAGATTGCAATTGAATGATTCGGGTTCTTTAAAGCCATATTGTTCAAGATAGTAAAATCAAATACCTATAATGATATTAACATTTTTTTAAACATAAAATAATCAAAAATAACTTTTTTATCTTTTAACAGAACTACTCGAATTTCGTACAGCTTACAGCTATTACTATTTCGAAATAGGAGTAATGGGAAACTGCTGTTTTTAATCCACTTGTCCTAGAAAATGTTACTATATCTATTTATGAGCACATAATATTGATTCCATAAATGCACTACCTTAGGCATCACTCATTCAACGATGATATATATAACAATATTGCTTATTGCTAGTTGAGACTGAAATTAAAAATAAAAAATTTAGGATTTCCAACAGATCTGTTACTATCTGTTAAGCTACAGGCTACTGCTACCTTTGAATGCTTAAATATATAATTAGAAAAATGAGTACAAAGAGTCCTCACTAAATATAGTATTACTGTTTGAAGTACACCGCACTTTTCGTCACTTATTGTTCTTACCCACCAATTAACTTCCATGAATTATTTTTTTTCTTTTTGGTAACAATACATATTTCGTAAACATGAGTACAATTCAGCATTAAAATTTATGGACTGAAAACAGAAGTATTAAATTTTATTTCCTTATTTAGACATGTAAATTGTGTAACACTTTTTAAAATTATTCTTAATGTTTTCAGACTTAAAATAAAAAATATTATGTTTTATTATTATTTTGTCAATTCCTTTTTCTAAATTTTTTATCGCCTGCCACCATAGCATGTAAAACACAGCAATTAAATAAACTTTAGAAATTAGATTTTTAATAAATACAAAAAATTAATGTAAATAAGTATGCAAATCTGAAATTGAGGTAAAATACAAATATGAGCCAAAACAAATGTTGTTGTACTGTGAATATATATTAATTTTTGTTTTTTGGTTTCTTAAAAAGTCCAATTTGTTTAATGAAATATTATAACAAGAATACGTAAAGGAACTAAAAACTAACTTCGGAGAGGAAGAGGAGGGGAGAATTAATTATCTGGACCTAACAATCAAGAGGTACGTAATTCTGAACATAATCGAATATGAAATATACAGGAAACCAAGAGCAACGGACACAATAATAATAATAAATCATCCCCAATATAACAAGACTCGAAAGGACACCACTAACACGGGAAATGTATATAAAAGAAATGAGAATAATTTACACTATAGCTAAGAATAACGGATACAAAAAGTAGCTGGTAGGCAACATCAAGAAATAAATTAAGTCAAACAAAGAATAGGAGAATAATAGGAAAAACTTGGCTACACTAACATGTATGGGAAAGTTAACGTTTAAACTAGCAAAATTCCTTAGTCCCAATTTACATTGGACGATTTTTGTCACTGCAATTCTTAGTTTGTTGTTGTAAATAATGTGTGTAAAGAGAATAGGGGAAGAGAGGAACTCTGCCACTATTTTCTTTACACACATTATTTACAACAACAAACTAAGAATTGCAGCGATAAAAATCGTCCAATGTAAATTGGGACTTAGAAAACACAACACCAATTCAGCATTCAGTACAAGAAACAACCTAGGCAAAATACTACAGAATAAAACAACCGAAAAAATATGCTAGACAACCAAGGGGTGTACAAATTAACTTGTACATGCCAATATAATTATATCGGGCAAACAGGCCGAAAAATCAAGACCAGATTTAGGGAACACATGAGACTACAACAAAAAACTGCGAAAATCAAGATCAATTGCAGAATCAAATTTTGCAAACCATTTATTCAACAACAAATGTACACCAGGATAATATACAAACATGAAAATATACAAACATAAAATATATATACATAACATATATACATAACAAACATAAAATATAAATATACAAACAGAAAACATTTGACGGACGAATATTAAATGAACAAATAAACACTGCTTTAGACAGCTGACAGTAAAAAAGCACTAGAGAAGAAGAAAAAGAGAGAAAAACACCGAAGATGGCACATAGCCAAAATCAGTCTGTTTACAAACTAAATTTGACGCGGGCTGACCGAAATTCTTCCCCAATTAAATCAAACCCCGTCGGAAAACATCATCAACACAGGATTTCGATAATTAAGCTCGCTTAGTTTGCAAATTAGTTGAGTTTGTGTAAAAAATTTACATGATGACAAGATTTTGTTACTAAAGCGTTAAAGAACAAAATTTTGGTCCAACAAATTTATTATTTGAGCTGTAGAACCTATAGTTTACGAATAAATAAAAAAAAATTTTTTGGCCGAACAATTAATTGAAAACAGAATTTTTTGAGGCAAAACTAATTTATATTTAAATATATTTTAACTGATCACTTGAATTTGTTATTTAACCTTTGGGACTCTTAGTTTGCGAATAAACAGAGTTTTAAGTTTTTCTAAAAAGAAAATTATTTGTTGGCATTAAAAAAATAATGTTGAAAGATTTTTTTTGTGATCACTAGATTTTGCTATTTTATTAAAGAGTTTAAACATTTTTGACTAAAAAAAATTTAATTCCTAGGCCAAAAATTTTATTTTTAGACATTTTCTAAGTGATCACAGAATTTTTTACTCAAGCTTAATTTGCGCATAAATGAATGATTTTGCATTCATATAAAATTTTTAAAATATTGCAGGATTTTGCTATTTAAGCTACAGAACGAATAGTTTACGAATTAAAGGAAATCGATTTATAGGCTCCACAAAATTCATTATGACTAAGTATCCAAACGATTTTGCTATTAAGGCTCGAGGACGTGTAGTTTACAAATAATTTCAGTTTAAAAATTTATAAATTCTAGAATGCTTATTTGATGATAAATTCGGTGTTCTTTAAAAAATTTACATTAAAAAAGTATTTTCAAAATTTTTATGTGCTCACAGGATTTTATTATTAAAGGTTTAGGACGCTCCTTTTGGTTCCTTTTGAATTTTAATCACAGAATCGCCGTTCTTTAAGAACACTTGAGTATTTACACGTATAAAATATTGCGGGAATTAATAATGATTGGAAAGTACATAAGAAAATCAAATCTTTTTTATCTTTATCTTTTTTTTAATCGTATAAATTTTCAAAAAATCAGTAATTTATAATTATTTGAATGATTTTCAATTTAAGCAATTTTAATTCGCGTTTGATTCCTCATATAAATATTTCATGATATTCTCACAAAATATTTATTAAAAAATAAACATTTTACGATATTCTCATAACAAATTTATTTAAATATAAATATTTTATTTATTTTATTTTCTTTTTCATTTTTTAACACACAATTTGTTATAAAATTTATATTTCTATTGTTTATTAATTCAATGATGCACACAGTTGCATTTTTTAATACTTGTTGGCCAAATAATTCATAAAGCGATATATGTGTAATTTTTCTTTCGTAATTTTCTTAAAATTATTAACAAAAAATTATAAATTTGTATAAGGATACAAAATGTGATTATTAAACGCCTGTTTACTAATAAATTTCGTTTATGTAGAAATTATTTTTTTTATTTGTATATTCATGTAAGTACAATATAGCCTTTTCGTTCACGTTTTGACATTAGCTTAAGCCAGCATAATATTATAGTTGGGCATTAAGGGTTTCCATTGAAAACAATTCATATTGTTACGGATGTGTCTTGCTTAAGTTTTAAAAGAAAATAATTAAGCAATAAAGTAAACTACTGGGTATGCTGTTTACTAACTGCGTGGCATGCACAAACACAAACGTCTGTTTACTAACTACGCAGAAATTTTATATACGCAAACAACAAATCCCTATGCTGTTTACCATCCGCTTAGTTTTCTAAGAAAACTTTTTATTTCAGGCTTGGACAATACTCTGCTATAGCAGCCAATAACTTTTTTTGTCCAATTAATCGCCTGAAAAAGCGCTCCTCCCATTCCGTAGCCGCTGGCATCTGTATCCAATATAAATTCATGTCCAGCTGCCGGCTGTGCAAGGACTGGTGCTGTGCACAAAAGCTCCTTTAGCCTCTGAAACGCCTCTTCTGCTGCCCCACTCCAGTGGTATGGTTGCGATATTCTGGTCAACTCATGCAAGCTGGCAGTCACTTGAGCAAAGTTAGGCACAAATCGCCTGTAGTATATGCAAAACCCCAGGAAACTACGTAGCTCATGAAGATTTTGTGGACGAGGCCAATTCTTTACTGCCAATATTTTATCCTCGTCATTTGATACACCCTCTGCTGTTACACGATGCCCCAAGTATTTGACCTGTTTTTGAAACAGCGCACATTTCCTGACACTTAATTTAAGTCCGGCAGCCGCTATACGCTTTAGCCAGGTTTTGGCGGTGTTCATCAAAAGTGCCTAAAGTGTCGTCAATTCTTGGTAGCGGATAACTGTCTTTCTTAGTAACATCATTGAGTTTTCTATAGTCGATGCAAAATCTAGTGCTGCCATCTTTATTCTTTACTAGCTAGTTCCGCTCCATTTCGTTAATCAGTTCTTTGACCTCGTTTTAAACAAGCACCCGTGGGTGCAGCTTTTCACGAGAGCTTTAGCTGTTATCACATTGTTCCTTACATCCTATGGTTCTACCACCCATAACCGGTTGTCCACACAATCCAGCTCCACACGTGCCCAAACTATAGTTTCCGCCACAGGTCGTAATTTTTGGCGTTCGACGGCAAATAGTTTTCTTATTGCGTCCCTGCTCTCATATCTAATATTTAAGGGGATCTCCACGTTGCGCCAGATCGTTATCTGCTTTCCCATATCCAAATTAATACCGTAAGCTATCATGAAGACAGCACCGTAATTTTTGGCGTTCGACGGCAAATAGTTTTCTTACTGCGTCCCTGCTCTCATATCTAATATTTAAGGGGATCTCCACGTTGCGCCAGATCGTTATCTGCTTTCCCATATCAAGATTAATACCGTAAACTATCATGAAGACAGCACCGCTAATAACTTCATCCACTATATCGACGACAACAAACACGTGATCTGCGCTGATGTTTTCGATAGTCAATCATAACCTGGCTCTCTCATAGACGATGGCTGAATCCCCAGTAGCGGTGCGCAGTTGTACTCTATTTAACGGCTCCACTGCCCCTTTCACTAAATTGGGCCTTATTACGGACTGAGATGTTCCAGTCGCTATGGAAAGGATTTGCTTTTTTCCATTGATCAACCTGCAGACAGTAAGGTCATTATTTTTCTGTTGTATGATGGAAATGTAAATTGCGAGGCCATCGGTTGGGAGAGCTAGCTCTTGCCACTCAGTGCTAGCTCGTTTTAGATTAACGGTGACTCGTGCGACTTGGTGTTGTTTGCCCGTTTGTTGTTCTTTGGAGCTGAAGCAGATCTTGACCTTTTCTTAACAGACCTGCAGTTGCGCTGAAAATATCCGATCTGACCGCGCAGCTGAAGCATTTTGCGCGCGACTTACTTCTTTCTTCTAGTACTTGCTCAATAATTTCTTTTATCTCGCTTTTCTTGTCTCCACAACTTTCCATATAAGCGGTCTCCTGGGCCAGCGCGTACGTGATTGTTTCAGTGAAGGATGCTTACTGCACTGCTTAAACTGCATATTTAATATCTAAATCTCTTATGCCATTCACAAATGCTTAAATTTTTAACTGATCCAGGAACGGATGATGTTCACCTGGGTAAGTAAGCTGCACGAAACGTTAAATCTCCATGGCAAAATCTTGCAGCGTCTCATTTGCCTTCTGCACCTTGCCTCGTAACTCCATTCTGTATAGTTCTCTC
Organism: Trichopoda pennipes; assembly: GCA_030448955.1. Classification (NCBI taxonomy): domain Eukaryota; kingdom Metazoa; phylum Arthropoda; class Insecta; order Diptera; family Tachinidae; genus Trichopoda; species Trichopoda pennipes. Next base: position 1,587,948 of record JASKUP010000026.1, on the reverse strand, counting down.
TTATGCTCGCCGCCGTACTTGCGTTGTAAGGCCATCATTATGTCGTCGTAATTATTTCTGCAGGCTCCTGGTAAGATTTCGAGGATTTCAAAGCTCAATATCTTTTTCTTCATGGTTCCAACTATTTTTGCTGGCCACTGTTTCGAACTGGAACTTAAACACATTAAACGGTGCGCTACCGTCATAGCTCGGATGTTTACCTTGCTGAAGTGCTCAGAGACGACTGTCACCGGTCCTTCTCGAATATGGAAGTCGTCCATTTTCTCTTTAGCTCATGCAATTCTCCATCGATTTTTCTTTCTAGGCCAGACAATTTTTCGTCTAATTCGCTGACTCTCTGTTTCACAGCTTCCACTCGTTTGCCAAATATTTCTGATATTTCTTGAAATTTGTGGTTGACCTTACTTACAAGTTTTTCTCAGTTGGCTCTAGTTTCTTGGATTGCATCAATTTTGGCACTGTTGGTTCTCGAGCTTTATTGAATTACATCAATTTTCGCTCTGTTGATTCTAGAGCTTTCTTAAATTGCATCAATTTTCGCACTGCTAATTCTAGAGCTTTCTTGAATGACACCTAAAATTTTGTCATTTGTGGCATCGATTTTCGCCATCATAGCCACAAGTATTGAATCCAGGCTAACATTGGTGTTTACTGATGGTAGAGGTATGAAACCTCTATCTCGTCTGTGTCTTCGAATTCGTATGTTCCAATGTCGATATTACGCTACTTGAATTTATTCATCAACCTCCGTGGTAATTCCGTTTTACTGCCAGTTGTTGGCAGGTCCAACTTATTCAGCTCCTTTTTTAGCTGCTCAACTTTCAATTCTTCCAACTTCATTGTAGTTGATTTATTTTTCCTCTTACTTTTGCAATTTCACTTTTGACACCAGTTGTTACGGTTATACCTTTTATAAACGTTTTGTTGTGAGTTCTTTATCGCAAAATAAATAACACCAGTTTTTAAATTAATAACAATTTTATTAATTTTAACTACACAAAGTTGACACTACAGAACAATTTACTTAAGCTGCAAGTCTTTACTTCAAGAGGTTTAATTTTACAATAACTGACTATCCACACAAACGCTGTCCTTATATTTGTGCACTAAAAGTGGCAAAACAATCCATGGTGGGGATTCGGACCTGACTGTGGATGGAATGATATCAATTGAAGTATAATTTTCTTGGAAAATAATACTTACAGAATTGATTGTTTACCTAATTGTTGTGTTGTTTATTGGATATTTTTACGGGTGTTTTTAATGTTCATATGTTATCCACAGTTGTTTCTTTGTTTATTTGTATAAATGTGTTACATTGTAGTTTAATTGTTTAAACTAGTTGTGTATTTTTTAATGGATTTTATTTACTTGTTTTCTTTTACCAGCATTGTAGAGAGTTGCTTGCTTTGTTTTGTCTGGTAAATAGCGGGATATATTTTTTGTAGATGAACGGATTTTTAACATTTTTTGTGTAATGTGAGGAAAATAGCCAATGGCTGGTGCTGAAAAAGAAATTTTAGTTTTGATCAGTATAGGAGTGGCTGTCTTTAGATAAAGTTGAAAGAAGAAAATTTGTAATTTTGATAAAACTAGTACAAGGATTTATTGGTGAAAGAAAAAAGGATCAAATAGTGCATACATAAATCCTTCAACAAAAAAAGAAAAGAGTTCGAAATAAAGTTTGAAAAGAAGAAAATTTATTATACTCTTGGTAATACAAATATAAGGATTTATTGGTGAAAAAAAGGATCAAGTAGTGCATACATAAATCCTTTAACAAATAAATAAAATAGTTCAAAATAAAGTTTGAAAAGAAGAAAATTTATTACAATTTTGATAATACAAGAACAAGGATTTATTGGTGAAGAAAAAAAGATTAAATAGTGCATACAGAAATCTTTTAACAAATAAATAAAGCCGTTCTGAATAAAGTTTGAAAAGAAGAGAAATTTTTAAATTTTAGAAATACAAGTGCAAGGATTTATTGGGAAGAAAAAAAGGGAGAGAAGGAGAATAACGATTTGCAAGACTGCCTAGAAGGAAGTAAAAGAAAATATATTGTGCGAGAACTTCCACGTAAAAGAAAAGTAGTGTTCAAAGTGTTGGTAGTGGAAATTAAATTGAGCAAAGTTAAGAATACCGCTGAGAAGGAGAAGAATCAAGGGAAAGAAGAAAATGCTAGTGAAGAACTGTCCTAGAATCCCAGTCTTGAAATACATTTTTTTAAAGAAAAGAAAAAAAACTTTTACAAAAAAAATAGAAGAAGATCCTTGTCATATCCTTTAAACAATTAATTAATTAATTTATGATATTATACAAATAGTTTGTGAACATTAGTAAAATGGCGATTTTAGAACATACAAAACTAAATATTAATTAAAAACAAAAAAAAATTTTTTAAGTAAGAAAATAAAACAAAGGAAAAATTTAAATCAATGTAGTAAAATAAGAATATTAATATTAAAGAGTTTGTTCAGTAAAGGATCGGACTAATATTGTGTTTATCCGCGTTAGGAACTTTGTGAATAATATTTTATTTTGAAAAAAGGAAGAAAATTAGTCCCTCAGAGAGCTCTTTTAGGATAGGACAAACCGAGTAAGTTTTTTTTTTCTATTATTGGCCATGCTTAAGTAGTGAGATCCTTATCTATTGTTAATTTTTTGTTTGTTCATATGTTTTTTTATATTTATAGATTTAAATTTTTCCTAAATAAATTTAAAGGAATACATAAATGCTTTATTTTAAAATTATATTTATTTTTTTATAATTTCACAATGAATAGCCATTGATAAGAATATTTTTTGTTGTAATTGTTTAGCATTAAGATTAATTAATTGTAAAAGAAAAAAAGAAAAAGTATATTTACACAATGTCTGAATAATGGTAAAATTTTTACGTAAAGGTTTTCAGGTATATCAAAGGATTGGATACAGCATGTGTTAAGAATATGAGAGATTGTTGGTGAACATAACGGATAGGAGTGGTTGTGGGGCCGTTAAGGGAAATTAATTTAACGGTATTGGTAGGGAAGGACCACGCAGCTGGACAATAATATCGAGCTCAGATTAAGGTCTAATCTTGCGGGGTACAGGATGTGTTAGAGTATAGAATAGTTTTAGGGAATTTCGTTTTTTTTTGTTACAATTTTTTTTTTATTGTTGGAAACCGTGCAATACGGGTTGAGGAGTCACCCCTGAAGAAGAGACAGAGCTAGCAGAAAGTAAGATTTGGTTGCACAACTATACAAAGGGTTTCGTAACAAAGTCTAGAATATTGAAAAATCTTCTACTTCCTTTGTATCCGATTTTGTTGTTGTATGTTGTTTATTCAATGTATAGGCGCCTGTATATCTGTGTGTTTTTATGCTGATAAGGTTTCTGTTTGGGAATTATTTCAAAATATTCGTTGTTGTCTTTTCTAAAAAAATGTTTCTTAGAAAACTACGCAGATGGTAAACAGCATGCATGTTTGTTGTTGTCAAATTTGTGTTTTCTTGCGCGTTTAAATGGTAAACAACATGTTTGTTTTTTTTTTGCCTTGCATGTCAGGCAGTTAGTAAACAGCATATCAAACTGTTGTTGGGTGTGTATAAAATTTCTACGCAGTTTGCAATTTGAAATTTTGTTGTTGTGCGTAAAGTTTTTTAGCAAGCTACGCAGGTAGTAAACAACATACCCATTAGTTTACTTTATTGCTTTATTATCTTTTAAAACTTAAGCAAGACACATCCGTAACAATATGAATGGTTTCCAATGGAAACCCTTGAAGCCCAACTATAATGTGCATAAGCTGCCCTAAGCTAATGTCAAAACTAGAACGAAAAGCCTGTCAAATGATTAAGCGAATCATTGAAGACTTTTACATAGCTATATTGTACTTACATGAATATAGAAATTATTATGCACAGTTGCACATTTGTTTTATTCGTACTTTTGCAAAATAATAATTTCGTTCTAAATAAACGAAATTAATTAGCAAAAAGGCATTTAATAATCATATTTTGTATACTTAATGCTATCCTTATACAAATTTATAATTTTTTGTTAACAGTTTTAAGAAAATTACGAAAGAAAAATTACACATAAGTATATCGCTTTATAAATTATTTGGTCAAACAGTATTAAAAAAACCAACTGTGTGCATCATTGAATTTATAAACAATACAAACTTAAATTTTATAACAAATTGTGTGTTGAAAAAATGAAAAAGAAAATAAAATGTTTAAAGACCCTCGTTCCTTTGAATTGTCGTTATAATAAAACGCGTCTCTTTTTAAATACAAGCTATTTTTTCTTTGAGCATTTTCTATTAGAATCAGATAAAATATTTTTTCGCTTTCGTCCTCAATTGCAAGTTGTTTACTAATGTATCTACAACACAATGCAAAATCAGTTTTTTCCATACGGAAAGTGCGAACAGTTTCGTACTTTGCTTAAGCAAATGATATTTGACGAAACATGACGAAAAGTTTTGGTAAGCACGTTATAGTTTGCCACATGTGATTATTAGGTATTTGCACAGTTGCTTAAGTTGCCTTAAGCCAGTATATGCATAATATAGTTGGGCCTTTATGTAGAAATGATTGAAAATAAACAACGTTATTCGTTGTTTTGAAATGTTTTGCTGTGTTTGTATAGAAGTGTTTTTGAGTCTTGCTGTCTATGCTATCTTGATTTTATTAAAATTCTCATTTAATCAGTTTGGCTTTGGATATAAGACTCTTAGGGTTTCTATACAATATTGGGGTAAAATTCACTGATGAGCTGCTTTAGCAATTGTGAAATTGCAATTTAAATATGCTCTCCCCTGCAGTAATACCTTTCAAATATTTGTATTTCAATAAATGTTTTATGACAATATTATAAAATGTTTATTTTTTTAAAAATACTTTGGGAGAATATCACGAAATATTTATTCGAAGGAATCAATCAGTTTCTTCTTTCTATTCTTGCGTCATACTATTCTGGTGCCTTAACATTTCTTTATGCAACCAGAGTCACTGTATTTTAAGAAAATTTTCATTCATTATTTTCAAATCAGTTTTTACAGTTTAATTTTTTGCATTACTCATGTACACTTTACATTTTACACATTAAAATGAGCAGACTTGCCAACTACAAAAATATTGTTGCTACAAAACGCAGCCACTACAAAACACATCAAACATCAAGCTTATTGACAGATGTAAGAACCACAAATGTAACTAGATTCCTTCAAAGTGACTTATAAAATATTCACTTCACATTTGCAATTAACCCTTTTATTGAAGAGAGCAGGTATAGAGTGGCATCCTAAAAAACAATGAGAAAAAGCAAACAGCCATACTTACATACAATATGCACCTCACAAGTAAACAAAAACATATTTGACAGCTACAAAATAAATGAAAAATATTTGTTGGCGAACTTTAAATATTTGTAAATTTTTATTTAAAACTTTAAAATTATTAACATTATTAACTATTGAATGGCTAAGTAAATTAGATTGGATTATTTGATGGCAAACTGTGATCATCGCCTGCAGGGAAACAAGCAGAACTGAAAAAAAATTGGTATGTTCAATTCAACATTTCAACAATTGAAATGTTCATTAGTTTGTTAATAACAAAATTTGCTTTTTGTTTACAGGCACATTTACCTACATAGATGTGGAAATTTTACTCTGAAGTGTTCCTAAAAATAGAAAGTGAATTACATTCCTATAAAAAGAAATTTTTTTTTGTTTTCAGGTTTTAGGATAACTAAAAATATATTTTGTTTGTAAAAGGCAAATGGTCAAACACTGATGGAAAAGGGCACAAGTTTAGAAGTTCTGGCTGGAAATAATATATTTAGTGCTTAGACATTAAAGAACAGGGATTTTACGAATTATAAAATGCTTTTAAAAGCCTTTTTCAGTGAATTAAAACCCGATAAAAAAATCCTTTTTTGTTTAAACAGCCTTACGTATATAAGTAAGAAAAATGATAAGAATTGTACTCTGAATTTCCAAAAGTAAAACTAGGTTAAGGATAACTAAAAATATATTTTGTTTGTACATATCAAAGAACTGCCATTTTAAGAGCTATAAAATACTTTTGAAAAGAGATAATTTAAAACGTTTAAAAGCTCTTTTGAGGGCTATAAAATAACTAAAAATGAGATACATTAAAAATTCACACATTTTTGTTTGAAAATTGGCAGAACTGATTCCAGAACTCTTAGCATTGCCTAAGAATAAAAAGTAAGTTACTTTTTTGCTGATGCAATGATGAATAAGTTGAATTGAACACCAGTTTATAAGTACTATCTAAATATTAAAATATTCAATGCAGAGGCAGAATATTATTTGTGAAAAAATATGCAATCAAGATAACAAGAAAATTTTTTTAATTTATCTCCTTTTTTAGACACTTAAAAGAGCTTTTGTAAGTATGAATGTTTATCCTTTTACTTCACATAAAAGATGTTTTTGTTTAATAAACAGGAGAACAAAAACGCACTGTTATTTCTTTGATTTAAAAATAACTCACTATTTATTAACACTATTTTTCTTAAATACTAAGATAAACATCTTACAGCTATTATAAAAGTATGTACATTGTTGTTATAGTAGATAACCTACTATCTATTGTTTACTTAGAATTACTATCAGCACTTAATTTTTGATTGATTACTTACTCACCAAGCAGACATTATTTACATAATCTAGTATATAAATATTTTCTTATACTACGTTAACAGTTCTGCTCAGTCAGTTAAAAATAAGATGCACAGAACATGCTAATTATTTGAACTTAGAAAATAAAACTAAACAATTTTTTTGAGCTTTTCTAGATCCACCATGTTTTGCTATGAACAGCATAAGTTCTTGTGGGATATGGTTCTCCACCACGCAGTACGGTATTTAGTATAGAGAAGCTAATCGTGGATAGGCTAACTACACTTACCTTTGAATTATAAAAATGTTAACACTTTTTAAAAATCTTCGATTTAATTCCACCAAATAAGCAAAATTCAATTTTTCAAATCAATGTTTTCTACTTTTAATTTCTAATGTTTATGTAATTATAAAGAAAATAATAAAAAAATAATTTCCTGAAGAAGCTTTCCACAGGAAAGCTAAATATTGAAAAAATAAATCGTTAAAATTTAATTTAAAAAGACCATTTAAAAGATTAATACATATTTAATTAAAATAATTTAGTTGTATTAAATTTACAACTACATTATTTTATTTATTTAAGTAAATAAATAAATAAAATAATTTAGTTGTAAATTTTATATAACTAGCCTGCCTGTGACTTCGTTGCAAGTCATATGCCCAAAAATTCAATCATTCAAGAAAATTAATCAGAAAGAACACAATTTTTTTTTTTATTTTCCGATATATGTTAATGTAGCCCATTTTTTCCTTTCATTATCCTGTTCTTTGTCCATTCTAATTTGTTTCTTGATGTTATCTACGAGGCAAAAAATAATGAATGAGTTCATTATTTTTGTTTTCCTGATGATGCCAACCAACGGTGTGGCGAAATATCGAAAAAATAATAAAAAATAAAAGTTTTTTAAAATTTTTTTTTAATTTTCCTAGTGCTTTATAATTAACTACTAAAAAATATTAAAAAGGTCAAAAAACTATAACTATTATATATAAATTACTTTATTTATAATTACATAAAAATTACAATTAAAAACTGGTGTTATGCTGGAGAAACATTAAAAATTTACTAACTACTGCATTTTTTCATTATAAGTAAAAAATTATTGAATATTGCAATTCTTAATGCGATTAAAATATAAGACAGTGTGCCTATGTATGAATTTTATTGGATAGAAACACAAAACAAAAATATTTGAAGGTATGAAAACAATTTTTTTATTATATTGTGTAATTGGTGTTTGTAATAAAATGTATTTAAGCAAATTGTATTTTGTTTTTTATTTGCAATAGTTATAAGTTTTAAATTTAACGTATTTTGGGGCTTAAACCAACTTTACATTTTTCTTTTTTTTTTTGGTGACCATTCCGAGTAAAGCTTTATTTATTCGTGTTAACTTTCTACAATCCAGGAGTAAGTGTAGTGAACATATGCCTATGCGCGATCAGCTTCTTCTTACTCAAGACCGTCATGCGTGGTGAAGAGCCCAGTTCCATCAGTGTTTGACCAGCCATTTGCCTTTTACAAACAATACTTATATATTTTTAGTTATCCTAAAACCTGAAAACAAAAAGATCATCTTTTTACAGGGATGTAATTCACTTTCAATTTTTAGGAACACTTACCAGTCAGAGTAAAATTTTGATTACTCAAGAAATTTCCACATCTGGAGGTACATAAGCACCTGTAAACAATAAGCAAATTTTATTATTAACAAACTAATGAGCATTTCAATTGTTGCAGCTAATACTTACCAATTTGTTTTCAGTTCTGCTTTTTACCCTGCAGCCGATGATCACAGTTTGCCTTCAAATAATCCAATCTAATTTACTTACCCATTCAATAGTTAATAATTTTAAATTTTTAAATAAAAATTTACAAATTTTTAAAGTTCGCCAACAAATAATTTTCATTTATTTTGTGGCTGTCAAATATGTTTTTGTTTACTTGTGAGATGCATATTGTATGTATGGCTGCTTGCTTTTTCTCATTGTTTTTTAGGATGCCACTCTATATCTGCTCTCTTCAATAAAAGGGTTAATTGCAAATGTTAAGTGATTATTTTATAAATCACTCTCAGGGAAAGGACAAATATAGTGTTTTTTTAAGAAGATGGGAAAATAATCAAAATAAAAGCATGAAGAACAACAAGAATTAAAAAACTTTTCCAAAAAATTGTATTTCAATTCTTAAATTGTTATAATTAAATGATTTTAATTGGTTTCATAAGTAAAGTACAACAATTAAAAGTAAAAATATCAGGACACAAGCAGTATTTTATGAACGCAGAAATAGTGCACTGTGGCGGATATACATTGTGTGTTAATTATCAACATAAAAGAAAAATTGGAAAAAAAAACATGAATTTATCTGGTGAAATTATTCTTCAATATTCCCCAGTACAAAGTTTGTTTGCTTTTGTCGCTTTAGATTGGCTGCTTAAAGTTGGCTGATCTTACGGAAACTAGTAATTATGTGTTTGAAACGGAACTTACAAATGACGAGTGCACGCAAATTTACTTTTCCCAAAACAGGAATCCAATTAGTAGTTTGCGACCACAACCACTGTAACCTAAGTAGCCGCATTCATTACAAAGAGTAAGTGTAGTAAATTAAATCTTACGCTGGCAAACCAATTATCTTTATACCATCCCGGGTCTTTATGAATTAGTAAATTACTAAAACACCATGACGGTAAAAAACTGGATTAAACTTATTAAATTCACCAATAACTGATTTTTAATTTCATAAAAAATTCTTAAAAACGTGGGGGATGATGGCTTCCAAACAAGCCCAAAACTGTTGTGGAACACGAGTTAAAAATCCGTTTGATATTTGACAAAATGTGATGTTTATTTAATTCTTTACATATTCCGAAATTTACAATTAAAAATTCACTTTAAGTTTTAAAAAACACGAACAGCTACGACCGTCAACTAAAACGAACTCGACTCGAATAGCAAAAAGAATCTTAGTCAGCTAAAATCTTGTCGACTGCAGCGCCCCTTAGACGTCAGCAGCTTTCATCTAAATGTTCGAGCCAGGGTTGGAGATTTTACTCTTCAGACTTCAACATTCTATTTGGGCAAACAATCAGTGAAAACCGAAGAGTGCAAGGGAACGTCCTACCTGATTATGGGCCAAAAATCGATTAAACATGTTAAATGTTGCTAATAAAGGCAAGCTAATTTACTTTTCCTAAAATATGAAACTTAACACCAGTTACGCCAGAAATGTATTACAGGTAAATAACTAATTCAAACTTATTAAATAATTAATTATTACTGATTTTTAATTTTAGAAGAGATTCTATCGGCCGCTCATTCGGTAAAAATGTTGATTATGCTACTGCAATCCTGAAACTATTCCTATATGTTTGCCGGTACATAATTCTTCTGGTGATGAGGGCAAGCTTATTTACTTTTCCTAAAAGATAAATGTAATAAGTAGGTTACAACCATTACTACCTCAGCTACAACCTCATCTACTACAAAAAGTTAGTGAAGCAAATTCTCATTACGAATGTACTACTGCCAAATTTACTAACAGCAGTCATTTCTGAAAATATCACCTCTAGTAGCATAACAACAGTGAAAACATCTTCAATAAAAAGTTATATTAAAAAGATTTCATTTTGCAGTTTGGTCAATATGTTTATTTAATGTTTTTTATTTTCATACAATAAAGATCGTTCCTTTCATGCACCTAAAATTAAAAGCTTGATTTTATTTTAATCTACAATTTCCAATAAATAAATTTATTATTTGGAATCATAACTTAATCTACGTTAATGAATATAATAAATATTTTATGAGAATATCATAAAAGGAATCCAGCACAATTAATTTAAGAATTAATTAAGTAGATTAATTCTTAAATAAAGACAAAATAAAACGGCGGAATCTTAACATACACACAGACCCACATAATTTGAATAATAAGCTTACCTTTTAGAATCCTTGAGAAAACTAGGCACATTTTCTCTAGGCGAACATCCTTTAATCCATCTGTGACTCCTAAAATTTAAAAGAAAATATTAACATTAATAAACTCATTAATTAACATTTTTACAGGTTGCAAACTTACATGTTATATATTTGCCAATATAGTTATACTTTTTTAACACTATTAAAAAGTATCGCCGTACCAGCCTTATCCTATAAATAATTTAATAAATATTTCATTATTTTTCAATAATTTTGTAATCTTTACAAAAAACTTATTTGTTTAATTCGCGACTCTTACTTGTCAAAAATGAAATGGGTAATATAAAGTATATATAGCTCGTCGCGTCTGTAGTATGTGTTTTATATTATTACGTCTCTACCTTTTATAAACGTTTTGTTGTGAGTTCTTTATGGCAAAATAAATAACACCAGATTTTAGAGTTTTTAAAATTAATTACAAGTTTATTTACTTTAACTACACACAAAGTTGGCACTACAGAACAATTGACTTAAGGCGCCTGTATGTCTGTGTTGATTTTTATTTTTATACTGATAAAGTATCTACCTGGAATTTATTTTAAGATAGTTGTTGTTTTCTTGTGTAGATAAGTTTTCTTAGCAAACTATGCACTTAGTAAACAACATACTCAGTAGTTTACTTTATTGTTTCATTATTTTCTTTTAAAACTTAAATAAGACACATCCCTATCAATATTATAACATAATAAATTATTTAGTTGTGTGAAAACGTTATTTGTATCTGTTTTATAAGTGAAGTGTAACACAAATATATTAAATTTTAAACTAATTAGTTAATTATTATGATTTTTACTTTCAGAACTTGCTTCGTTTTAATAGATCCTATTTGAGCAAGCAATAATAATGGTGAAAAACCAAAAGATGATTTAGGGTATTTAGGTGCCAGTTTAGTTAGTCTAGTAAAGTTTTTAATAAACAGCTATTAACATAAGTATTTCTAACTGAAAAACATATTTCCTATGATTATTACCTACAATTAAGATCTATAGCATCTTTATCTCAAAATTATGTTAATTTCAATTTATTTACCAGTTCAGTTGATGATTTTATTTCAATTTTTTTATTTTTAATTGCTAATGTGTACTGCTTTTTAATTTATAAACAATATAAGAAGGCTATGATGTTCTTGACTTGTTGTTAGAATACATTATTAAAATATTACATTATTATAATAAATAAATAACAATAAAGACAAAATTTTTACGATATTTACATCGTATTTACATTTTTTATATATGTAAGAAGTTAAAAAATGTAAACAGTAATTAAATTTGTGAAACTTATTAATTAATTTTAATAACTTAACTTATTAATTAACATACAGTTTACTAAACTTAAAACGTGTTGCGGGCAGTATCAATAGAGTGGGTAAATCGTTTAATTGCAGAAAATTAGTAGGTTAAGATGATGCGCAATCAAAGCGAGAGCATATATAACTAACGAGAAAACCACAAAGGCGATAAGAAGAAAGTTAAAAAATGTAAGTATTTTCTTCCTTCACAAAAAAACTTAATTTCTTTTAGAAAATATATTGTCTTATTTTTGTTCACTACATAAATAAAAATTGACTGTCGGTGGGCCTGCTCAGTGATGAAGCCATGGTCACTGTGCTGTCTTTATACGACAGTTAGTTTCCGTAACTATTCTTCTACTTTCACCACCTATCTCATCTCTTCTCTATCACTTCCTAAAGAATGTAGCACGGTACTTGACTAAATAGGCATTGTTGCCTTTAAAAAAAAAGTGTATAATGGACACCCAGATATAGAGAAAATCCACCGGTTCCCGAAAGACCCTTCAAAGTAAGTTTATTTCAAGTATTTTCAATATTTACAGCCGCATGCATAAAAACTTAAAGCAGGTTTAACTGCCGTTGTTAAGTAAAATTTCTTAAAGTTGTATTCATAAAACGCTTTTACCTTAAAATACCTTTGTTAACTTTAAAGTAGGAAAAAACCTACGTTAAACCTACTTTAAATTGACAGTTGTATTTGTTATTTTTTTATGACAGTATAAAAATAATAATAACAAAATTTGAAACATAAAGTGCCATTCAATATAAAAATTTTTATATCGTAAGATTTTTTATGTACATATTTCGTACATATTATGTAATATATCTAAAGGTATGTTTGTATGGAAATTCTACTCTTATTCAACACCAGAAGAAACATTGGCTGAAGGAAAAAAACTCGAAGATTGTCGAAAGATTGGAAGCATACTTATGAAGCGTAATTCTTAGATTTTGGTCTGCCAACTGCGGTTTATGCTACATTTTTGTACTACAACTACTCGAATGTGACAAATTTGCTGCTATGCAATTATTGCTGCAACAGCAAGGCTATCAGGAATATGCAGTAACTAAAAAAATTCAAGAAGAAATTGAAGTGCATAATATTTAAAGACTTTGCTTATTGAAGTCTTTTCTATTCGGTTTACAATAAACAAGTTTGGACTTTCTTTAACATAAAAACCACATTAGTTTTATTTTAGAAGAGAGGATTATTAAGTTTTTGGTGCATAAATCAACATCAAACAATTGGCATACCAAAATAACATATTTTTATTTTGTTTTTGAACAAATAATTTTTGTTTACCTTATTGATGTACATATATAGTCAAAACAAACGTTATCCGAATACTTAGTTTATTAACATTAAAAAAAATTCTTTGTAAATCTTGCAAAATTTACTTTTTCGTGTTTTGTTTTTATTTAGAAGATTAATAAGAAAACCATAAAAAATATATGTTAATTTTGCTGAAAACAATAAAAAACATTTTTTATAGATCTATAGCAGCATTGCCAGAATCAAAATACTATTCATGCTAAAGCATACATTAGTTAAAGTACTGCTTTGGCATATCAATTTTTAACAGACGTTTGTTAGCCTTAAAGTGTTTGTTAACTAACGTGTACTTTAAAGCTCAAGTAAACATATACAGCCGTAAAGCTATATTACCGAATTTACGAACAACGATGGAAAAATATATAAAAAGACTAAGTTCAACACATTGGAACATGTCGACGAACCCGCGTGGAAGTTGTGGATACCCCAAGACATTACCCACATATCACAGCGAGAATTCTAAAATCTCTAAAGACTAAAAAAGCCAAGAATGGTGGCAAATTAAAAAAATCAGTTAACCAATGTACAATGCCGACTATTGGGTTCATAGGCCATACGTTTTTTTAGAGAAATGCCCGAGATAAAAAATGCAAATTGCATACATATGTTGTAATTCCTTTTTGAAATTCGGGTTCCTGAAAGCTATAAAGCAGACTACATCAAGAAATGTAGTCCAATTTCTAGTTCAGGAAGTATTTCAAAAGTTTGGAGCACCATAATTTCTTCACAGTGACATTGGTCAACACGTATGATAGGTATAACACATCATAAAAGGAATTTTTATTCACCACCGTCAAATAGCCAAACGGGTTATTAAAAATCTCTCCGAAATAAAATGCACTATAGACGGCAGTCTATAGGGGTGACTCGTATTTAATGGTGCAGATTATAGATTAGCGCGGAAATTTCAATCTAGGTCGCACCATGAAATTGTACATTTAGAACACAAAGACAAGTTAAAGAAAATTATAACGCTTACCAGCGAAGTGCTCAAAGGTAAGTTAATCCACGTCAAGCGGTTTATAGAAAGAATTTTAGTTTGTTCGATTTTGTAAATAACATAAACGCAGTTTTGTCGCAAGTACCCGAATATTCAAACTAGTCGAGAAGAATATGTATGAATTTTAGTCAACTTAAGGTAAGTTCATAAACATTTATTATGAAAGATTTAAAGTTAACGCAATAAAAGAATGCAATAATATAAAGAGTAGAGTACAATATAAATTTAGGTTTGTGTACGTACTCGTCCCGATTATTACTATTTTTTTAAATTATACTATCTGCGATTATGCAACCATTTTTTATAATTAAGAATTTGGTGAATTTTGTATTTGTTAAATTTAATTAAAAAAAATTAATAGAGGCGTTTATTATTAAAAGTGGGAGTCAGGTCATTGCATATTTCGAATACGAAAAATTGGCTGGAACGTTAAGGTTTTTGGAGCAAGGATTGTAAGTGTCGGTAATGAACATTAAAATGCTGGTAATCGTAATTCGTGGTTATTAGGTAAGAATGCAATTTCCATTATAAAATTAAGTGATGCAGGCAACTTTTTTGATTTGGTACAGTTCAGTACCAAAAAAAAAAAGAACTCCCCCAGGGTTTTCTGTTTCCTCCAGAGAGGTGGTATTATTTGTTTGGGACTAATTGCCTTGTTTGTGACTAATTTATTTCATCTTAAATTTTAAATTACGCCAAACCTTTAAGAAGATTTTGTCATGCAATAATCCTTTCAGTCATTTTAACCTGCAGTTTTGGGTTGTAACTGGGCAGTTAGTATCGTCGAAATTTTTCGCCCCTACTCTTTCAAATCACAAAGAAAACTTTTTAAACCTTTGGCAAGTGAAGGACTTTTAACATGTCACCCACTAACTAATTGAACTGACCAGTTTCTGTGATTTTTTTTTTTTTAATTCAATATTATTGAAAAATATTCAAAAGGAAAAAAACTGTCTCGACACCAACGAGACTGATTTCAAAATAAGAGTCAATTTATATCGACGTTAGTGTTAACGTGGTATACCAAATAAACATTGAAGCTTATCGATATTGACAATAGTCATACCGATTAACAACAATCGACAGAAAATTATATCGTATCGTATTAATTACGCTAAAGGGAATATGGGTGATTAACATATGTATGTATCTTGTTGCAGATTCTTACCAGTAGTGTGAAACGTATGTTTACAGAATGCATAAGGATTTTTTTCTTGTTGTTTGTTTGCTGTTTGGTGGGAGTTCTATTTATTCTATCCAGTTGTATTTATTAATTCGATTTTTTAGAAGCGCAAGAATTTATGTAAGTAGCATTGCGCTTTCTTTTTTTATGTGATGGTGATGCGTGTTATACTAAGTTCACACTTGTGTTTTTGAACGCGTTTAAGCGGTGTTTTAAAACTTAAACACAGCCGTGCACACTATAATTAAGATGTTTAAGGCTGACGTTTTATACTATGTTCACACCTAGCATGTTTAACATCTCAATCGTGTTTAAGCATTAAATACGTCGATTTTGGGATGTTTCACCATACATTGACGTGTTTTGTTAAACATTTCAAATGAGTTGTTTTTGATTTAAACAGGTAAATTCCAAATACAATTCTGAATTTCTTTTAACTTTGGGATGTGCTAAGTGCGTTTTTGCCCCTTTATGCTAGTAGGTAGTGTCTGGAGTTTGGGTTTGATTCCCAACTAAAAAGGCTGTTTTCACCAGAGTACGCATTTGTTCACCAAGAAAGCTCATTTTTATTCATTCTCTTATCATTGTCCACGAATGAAAGTGTGTCTTGCTTTTGTTTTTTCACCACACACAAATGAATTTCACGCACAAATTTTTCATCTCCATGAATGTTTGCTTTTCAAACTGATCAACTTTTTTCTTTTTCACGTGAATGAAAGAAGTGTTATACTTCTTTCTCTTTCACTATGAATGAAAGAAGCAAAATTTAGTTTCAAAGATTTTTCACCATGAATGAAAGAAGAAAAATTTTGTTTCAAAAATTCTTCACCATTGGTTTTCAAAGAAGCTTCATTTTGCTTCATTTTACATTTTTTTCATTTCATATGCGAAGAAAATTTTAAGGAACTAGTAAATGTTCTTATGCAAAGGGTTATAAAATGTATGTCCTTACCTAAATGTGCGTTGTAAAAAAAGCAAAGTAAGAAAAGCAAAGTGTATCGAGTGTGGAATAAACCTGAGTACAGTGAATAAAAATAATCTTGTCCGGCATTATAAGCTCCTTCATAATAAGGAAATTGAACATGCTAAAAAGCGGCAAGAATCATATCGAGCGTCCAAGAAAACAAATATTTCAGTGAAAATAAATATCGACAAAAATATGTTTTTAAAGTGTTGCGTGGGTTTAGTTACTATTAAAAATTTGCCATTCCGAATTTTTGATGACCATGATTTTTTTAAAACTTTAATTTATCCTTATGAAGAAACTTTTCAAACTAACTTAAATTCGCGGAATATTGTTAAATTACTAGAATCCTCCAGTATTAAAATAAGAGAAATTATAAAAAATAGAGTAAAAAATCAAATGATTTCGCTCAAAATAGATATTGCAACCAGAATGGATCGCAATATTCTGGGCGTAAATATTCAATATATACATGACTAAAAAATTTGCATTAATACATTGCGTAAGTATTCACAGAAAATAGTGTTTGGATATTGTTTTATATTTATGTTAACAAAACAAAATTGCATTGGGTTATACTACGTTTAAACTTTTTTTATTTTTAAAGGCATGATACAATTGGATAAAAAACATACGGCAACTTATTTAAAAGACGAAGTTTTAAACTGTTTAAAAACCTACGACATAGACTTGAACCAAATTTATTCAAGCACGACAGATAATGGAGCAAATGTCGTTAAATTTGGCAAGCTTTTGCAAGAACTGCAAATCGAGCAAATTGAGGAAACAACCGATAATGCTGATGAAATTAATAAAAATATTCAAAAATCCTTGACGCCAATATTATCACTGGGAAGATGCGCTGCCCATACAATTCAACTAGCAGCTCATGATGTCACAAAAACTATTCAAGCGCCAATCGCTGATTGTAGAAAAGCTGTTAAGACATTAAGAAATTTAATACGCACTAACGGCTTATGCAAGGATTTACCAGTTCTAGATAACACTACGCGGTGGAATTCGACTTTTGAAATGTTGAAGTCATTACTAAATTTAAGAGATTTTAAAGAGTCGCAGTTTCAAGATACACTGGGTAGCTACTGTGTAAATTGGCATTTTGTTTCGGATTTCGTAACATCTTTTGAGCCTCTTTCCAAATGCACGCAGCAGTTGCAGAAAGAGCAATACATTTTAGGCGACTTTTACAGAGATTGGCTTAGCACTGAATTAGAGCTAGAAGATATCGCTACTACTACGGCATCTTTGCTACATCAAGCTATGCAGAATAGAAGGAAGCTTCTGCTAAAGAACGACGCATTTGCTGCAGCATTGTATTTGGATCCAAGGTTTAATTTTTTAAATTCCAGAATAATCACAGAGGCACAAAAATCTAAAGCATTAGTAAGTTCAAATATATATTTGAATATAGTATGTATGCACATGTATTTACTAATTTTTTATGTAGGACCACTTAGTGAAAACTTTTGATATCATACGTAAACTGGAGAATGCAAACGATCATTTGCAACTAACTGAAAATACTGAACCAGAAGAAAATATGGAAGTGCCAACCACATCTTCTATCGCTTATGCTAGGCTAGCGCAGCACATTATGAAATCTGTTGTCAATACACCGCAAAGTGCTGAAATATAGCAAACATTTAGAGCAAAACTAAGTAATCTGTCATACACAAAAATGGTTTCACTCGATACAAATATTATTAAATATTTCAAATCAAGGATTTTGGATGCAGATGTTTTGAAAGTGGTAAATGTTGCACTTGCAGTTGCAGCGAGCCAGGTTTCAGTAGAACGAGCTATTAGTGCATTGGCATTTACCCTTACAAATTAAGAACTAAATTGAATAGTACCACTTTAAATAATTTAGTAATTACAAAGGTTAATTTTAATGAATTGAATTCCTGTAACTTAAATTTAGATTGCTTTAATGAACAAAGTATTAACTAATATTTTCTTTTTCAGAGTTTTGTAAATATTTACATAAGTATATATTTTTTTCTTTGTATCTACTCTTAATTTAGGTTTGACTACTATATAAATTTTTAAATACAATTTTAAATTAATTTAATCTAAAATTAAAATTCTTATTATTAGGAAATATTAACCTTTATTAATCCTTTTAACAACTTATAAAACATCTGCTTATTGCTTGGAAAAATCTACCTGTTTTTTTATTTTTGCAAATAAGAACTAATTATGGACTTACATTAATATATTTTTAAACACTATATTAGGTAATAAAATTCCTTCTTTCTATGCTTTTAAAATATCTACATTTTCCTAGTAAATGCAATTAAAAATCCATGCACATTTTCATTCCATATCCAAAATACATATTTAAAATCATATGTACACAACGCACATTTAGGTAAGGACATACATTTTATAACCCTTTGCATAAGAACATTTACTAGTGCCTTAAAACTTTCGTAGCATATGAAATGAAAAAAATGTAAAATGAAGCTTCTTTGAAAATGAATGGTGAAGAATTTTTGAAACAAAATTTTGCTTCTTTCATTCATGGTGAAAGAGAAAGAAGTTCATTCACGGTGAAAAAGAAAGAAGTTGATCAGTTTGAAAAGCAAACATTCATGGAGCTGAAAAATGTGTGTGTGAAATTCATTTGTGTGTGGTGAAAAAACAAAAGCAAGACGCACTTTCATTCACGGACAATGAAAAAAACAAAAAGAAATCAAAAGTTTTTTCATGAAAATGAAAATGAATGAAGAGAGAAATACGTACTCTGGTTTTCAAATTCTAAGTCGACTGATAGTTTTTGCTCTGTCCCAAACACCACTTTTGCTGGACTGCATGATGTTAAATAGTGGATAGCTGATGGATATGCCAGGAGAAACTTTGGTACATGCTGCTCGTTCCAATCCTTTTGGTGTGTACTGACCACTTTTCTAAGATATTCTTCCAGGGTGCGGTTGAATCTTTCTATCAACCCATCAGACTCTGAAAGCAGTGGTGTTGTTCTCATTTTTCTGTTCCCATAAATGTCGCACATTTCCTTGAATATGGCCGACTCAAAATTTCGTCCCTGAACGGAGTGAAGTTTTGTTGGAACACCATATCGACACATCCAATTGTTCACAAATTCATCTACCACCGTATGTAAAATCGCTGTTTTATCTTTTCTAGTGTTTTTGTCACACCCAGATGGCCGCTATTATGAAACCGCTTCATTACATCTTTTATCTGGGAACTTGGCACGACGACTAAGTCCGTTGTAGTTTTTCCATCTGCACTTTCCCAATTTCGATATAGACAACCATTTACCACTTTCGAAGCTTATGGTCCGGTCTTATTTTCTCTGACTTAGCCGATATAATTTTTGACAAAATGGGATCCTCTTTTGGGCCTCAGACAAGTCTTATCGTGTGGCAATTTAGATACGCCTCACATCAATGAGACTCCTTTTCCTCAACTTTTGTGCAGATCCTGCATTCTACGTTACATGGGCGTCTTGAAAGGGCATCTGCATTATTGTGTTTTCCGCCTTTCCTGTGCACAATGCTAAAGTCATAGCTCTGCAGACGTTCAACCCAGCGCTCAATCTGTCCTTCGGGGTTTCTAAACTGCAGCAACGACCGTAATGCGGAGTGATCCGTTCTTATAGTAAAGTGTTGACCATTGAAGTATTTGTGGTAATTACGTGATATGATTTACATCTGCGCTTGGCTACGGAGCCTTAATCAGATGGTGGTCAACGACTGTGCATAAATAGGAACGTCATGCTCGTCCTAGGAAGCCGAAGACTAATTCTAGCAACAGGTCTTTCCTAGTTGCAACTTTAATGATTCCAGAGCAGGGCTGCAAATCATCACTCCTTGCTGAAGAGTTGGAGACTATCAAACTCCTGTCCAGAACACATGTCTAGCATGCTCACTGGACTGGATCATTCACCTAGGGTGTCATTAACGGCGAAATGATCCAAATAACGGAACTCTGCGAGCTTACTGATTCCCGTGGAAATAACGTGGAGCTTCCAGTTGTACCCCTGCCGACTTCAGGGGACTGGGCTCCCTTTTTCCCCCAGTTGCACTGATCTAAATAGTCACTCTCCACAAAGACCATAAATGTGCCCCCGGGGGGTAGTATTTGTGGTAATGTTTAACACTCTCCGGTACGGCTAAAAGCTCCCGTCAGTTTCCGCAATAATAATTTTTTTTGGGCTTGGACAATACTTTGCTATAGCCGCCTATAACTTTTTTGTCCCATTAATCGCCTGAAAAAGCACTCCTCTTATTCCGCAGCCGCTTGCACATGTATCCAAAATAAATTCATTTCCAACTATCGGTTAGGCAAGGACTGGTGCTGTACACAAAAGCTCCTTGAGCCTCTGAAACGCCTGTTCTGCTACCCCACTCCAGTGGTATGGTTGCGATTTTCTGCTCAACTCATGCAAGCTAGCAGCCACTCGAGCAAAGTTCGGCACGAATTGCCTGTAGTATGTGCAAAGCCCCAGGAAACTACGTAGCTCATGACGATTCTGTGGACGAGGCCAATTCTTTACTGTTAATATATTATCGTCGTCAGTTAATACGCCGTGTGCTGCTACACGATGTCCCAAGTATTAGACCTCTTTTTGAAACAGCGCGCATTTCTTAACAATTAATTTAAGCCCCGCAGCCGCTGTACGCTTAAGAACTTCATTCAGGTTTTTAAGATGTTCATAAGTGTTTCCCATCACGATTATGCCATCCAGATATACTAAACAATTCCTCCAGTTAAGCTCTTTAATCACACATTCCATTAAGCGTTCAAAAGTAGCTTGAGCATTGCAGAGCCCAAATGGCATCACTTTAAACAGCCACAAACCATTGCCCGTGCTAAAAGTAGTTTCCTCTTAGGCTTTATCGACTATCTCCACTAGCCAGTAACCAATCTGCAAGCCTAAGGTAGAAAACCATTTCGTTTCGGACAACGTGTCTAAGGTATCGTCAATTCTTGGTAGCGGATGAATAATTGTCTTTCTTGGTGACGTCATTGAGTTTTCAATAGTCTACGCAAAACCTGGTGCTGCCATCTTTCTTCTCTACTAGCACTATCAGCGAGATCCATGGACTCGAAGATGGCTCAATCACTCCACTCCATTTCGTCAATCAGTTCTTTGACCTCTTTTCGTTTTGCAAGGGTAACACTCCTGGGCGCTTTTTTATGAGCCTCGTTTCGCAAATATTTATTTCATGTTTCACCACTGCTGTTCTGCCTTGACTTTATTTTTGTCGGGTGTTTTTAGTTCTGCTACCCATTTATTTACCTACTCTGTTAGAAAATTCCGCTGTTTAAGCGTTATTTTAGGGGATACTGAATATTTCGCAAAATTAATTAGGGCTCCAGCCGGCTCACATCGCCCGATTTCAGCATTTTCGTCAATCGTATTCTCACTGCTGGACAGATTTAGTGCTCTCACAGGGACTTTCCCTATGTTGCAGCTTTTCACGAGAGCTTTAGCTGTTATCATAACATATCATTCCTTACGCCTTCTGGTTCTGCCACTCACAACCGGTTGTCCACACAATCCGGCTCCACAGGTGCCCAAACTATAGTTTCCGCCAGAGGTTGTAATTTTTGGCGTTAGACGGCAAATAGTTTCCTTACTGCGTCCCTACTCTAATATCTAGCATTTAAGGGGATCTCCACGTTGCGCCAGATCATTATCTGCTGCTCTATATCCAGATAATACAGTGAGCTATCATGAAGTCGTCACCGGTAATAACTTCAACTACTATATCATCGACAACAAACACGTGATCCGCGCTGATGTTTCCGATAGTCACTCATACCCTGGCTCTTCCATAGACGATAACTGAGTCCACAGTAGCGGTGCGCAGTTGTACATTATTTAACGCCTCCACTGCCCCTTTAACTTAATCGGGCCTTGTTACGGACTGAGATGCTCTTGTGTGAGGACTTGCTTCTTTCCGTTCATCAACCCGAAAACAGCAAGGTTATTATTTTTCTGTTGTATGATGGAAATGTAGATTGTGGGGCTGTTGGTTGTGGGAGCTAGCTCTTGCCCCTCAACGCTAGGTCGTTTTAGTTGAACAGTAGCTCGTGCGATTTGGTGTTGTTTGCCGTTTTTTGTTCCTTGGAGGTGAAGCAGATCTTGACCTTTTCTTAACAGATCTACAGTTGTGCTGAAAATGTCCGACCTTACCGTAGCTGAAACATTTCGCGCGAGTTATATATACTAACACACATTTGTTTATAGATATGATTTACATAGAAAAACCCAAGTAATAAAGCAAATGTATTTTTCGGTCGTAATTCCAGGAATTGCGATAAGGACAATTTAATTACTGGTAATGAGATATTAATAGTAATGAAATTGACCGTTCTGGAATTTCCGCCGAAAATTAACAAAAAGAAATCGCTATAAAAATGATAGAAAAGTAAGTTAAGAGAGTCAGTCGTATTTTCTCCCTTGCATAGACGTGTTTTAAAAATAAATTAAAATTAAAACCAAAAACGTTTTTTTTATATCAATATCAAAGTGAAAAAAAAAAAACAAAAATAACAGAACAAAATAAAATTGGCGCAGTCGGTAGGATTCTTTTTTTAAAGGAATCCAGTGATACGAATCAATTTATTTTTTTTTAAACAAATCCTGCGAATCTTACGAGACCCTCCAGGATTATAAAAAAAAAAATAAAAATCAACTTTAGTGCAGTGAACATTTAAAAAAAGTGGACACCACTAAATAAAAATCAACGTTTGTGCAGTGAACATTAAAAAAAAAAAAAAAAGTGGACACCACTAAATAAAAATCAACTTTAGTGCAGTGAATATTTTAAAGAAAAAAAAAAGTGGACACCACGGTGCAGAAAAGGAAAAGAGGAAAAAAAAAGAGAAGAGGCTTATATCAAAGTGTACTCAAAAAGACAAATAAGATTCGATGAACACAGAAGGATGGAAGAGCAGGCTAAAAATATGATATCGGCAAATTTGATGGAAGAGTTGGCCAAAAAAGATCTTCAGCTGGAACAACTACGTCTAGCATATATGGAACTGCAACAACAGCAACAGCGACAACAATTGCCACCGCATGATGCAGCAGCATACAACAGTACCAGGGAAAACATCCTGAAATCTATCAATCACCTTCCTACATTCACGGGGACTGGAGATGTCACCGTCAACAGTTTCTTTTGCAGCACGGAGTATCTGTTGTCAACAATTAACGAAGAAAGCTTAAAAAAAGAAGCTGTCCGAGCAATTTTTTACAAAATCATTCAAGGCCAAGCAAAGGATGTAGTAATCAATCTACCCGAACCAGATAATTGGGAATCAATAAAGGACACATTGAAACTACGTTACCGGCCCAGTGTGGAACCTCACCAAATATATAGAATGATAACCAACTTGAAAGTAAACACGGTAAGCGAATTGGTGGTAGAAATTCAGAATATCAAGTATAAGGCCGACGAGCTAACTGTGTATCACCGTAATAATCATTATATAGATTTATCAAATGTAGATAGCATATTAATAAACACAATAAAGGAAATGACACAGGGAATTCTTTTGGATAAAATTTATGAAGAAAAATGTATTAATAATATATTAAAGATACTAACAAAACGAAGATTTGAGGATGCTTGTATTCGACCTGAATGCAGAAAATTTAAAATTAATAAATATAACAATACGAAACAAACCTATAGTAGAAATCAGAATATTATACAAGGCCATCATAAATATAGCAGTAATAATGACAATAATTATAATCACCACAACATGAATCAATATATTAATTCAGGACGCTATAGAGTTCCAAACAAACATACGTCAGGAAATTACAGAAAGTTCGAACAGGTAGAATTCCCTAAGCCAAATTCCGGCAAATATCGCTGGAATCAACCTAGGCAGGATCAAGTCGAACCGATGGAAATAGAAAATATAGAGATGAATAAATTTAGAAGATTCCCACGGGTAGAAATATCCAAGCTAAATGTCAGCCAAAATAGTCAACCTGGGCAAGACCAAAAGGAATCAAGGGAAATTTATAATGAAATAAATCGACCTGATATAACAGGAAGCTCTAAGCAAATTTACGGTCAAGATAACCCAGGCAGACAAAGTCAGAACTACAAAAATAATTTTTTTTGGAAACAACATCCGATTATTTACCCCTCATAACAATTACTATAAATAAAAAAGAATATAATGCTTTAATAGATACAGGGGCTAATATAAGTATAATAGATGAAAATATAAAAAATTTTAGGAAAACTCCATTACAAGAGCCAATAGAGTTTAGCACAATACATGGAAAAGGTACCATTAATTATGAAACACTGACAGATGCACCCGAAGAATTTAACGTAACAAACGCGAAAATAAGATGGAGAGTTACCCCATTGACAGGACGAAGATACAGTTTTATAATAGGATTTGATTTATTAAATTGCTTTGACACCATGATAAATTTGATAGACGGAAACATTTCTTTTAATAACAGGAAAACCAACTTTATAATAAATCCATATAAAAACCTTCATATATGTACTTTAGAAGGGTCAGACTTTGAACAGAATAGAATCCAATTGGATCATCTTAACGCAGAAGAACACAGGGAAGTTATAAACATTTTAAAGAGATTCAAGAAACTGTTTTTTAAGGAGGGTGACAGATTAACTAGTACAATGAACATACACCACGAAATCAGGACAACGACAGAAGAACAGATAAACTCTAAATTGTATAGATATCCTCCGCACCACGAAGCAGAGGTAAGACGACAGATTAGGGAAATGGAGGAACAGGGCATAATAAGAAAAAGTTGTTCACGGTATGCAAGTCCTTTAATAGTTGTACCTAAAAAGATCGACAATTCGGGGGAAAGGAAATATCGAATTGTCGTAGATTATCGAAAGTTAAATGAGATCACCATCGACGACAAATTTCCACTACCAAATATCGACTCAATTCTGGACAAGCTGGGACGGGCACAGTGTTTTACAACTCTGGACTTAGCTAAGGGGTACCATCAAATTATAATAAAAGAACAGGACAGAGAAAAAACAGCCTTTGTGACACCCCACGGACTGTACGAATTTATAAGAATGCCGTTCGGGTTAAGAAATGCCCCCAGCGACATTCCAAAGGCTTATGAACGAGACATTACGAGGTTTTATTAACAAGACTTGTGTGGTGTACCTTGATGACATATTGATATTTAGTACCTCATTGAAGGAACACGTGAGGGCAATAACGGACATATTCAAGGTACTGGAACAAGCAAACTTAAAAGTACAGATAGATAAGTGCAATTTCATGAAAAAGGAAACTGAATTTTTGGGGCACATTTTAATTAGAGAAGGACTAAAACCCAATCCAAATAAAATAAAAGTCATCCAAGAATTAACATTACCAAAAACAGAAAAACAAATAAAAAGTTTTCTTGGACTGACAGGATACTATAGAAAGTTCGTAAAAGATTATGCCAAGGTGGCCCAGCCTATGACAAAATATTTAAAAAAAGGAGTGAAGGTAAATTTAAAAGATCCAACGTATATAGAAGCCTTCGAACAATTGAAATTTTTAATCAGTTCACACCCAATCTTGAAATATCCGAACTTTGAAAAGCAATTCACTCTCACAACAGATGCATTAAATTATGCAATTGGTGCTGTCCTGTCGCAAGAAGGACATCCAATTTGTTTTGCGTCTAGGACATTGAATAACCATGAAAAAAATTACTCAGCAACAGATAAGGAATTTCTAGCAATTCTATGGAGTGTAAACTATCTACGACCATACATTTACGGACGAAAATTAAAAATCTTTACGGATCATCAGCCTGTTAAGTTTCTACATTCAAAATACAAAGGAAAAGACATGTCTCCAAGGCGTCAAAGATGGCTATTGAAGTTGGGAGAATATGACTTCGAAATCGAATATATAAAAGGCAAAAAAAATCGTGTAGCAGATTTTCTAAGCAGAATAGAAAATACTAATGAAAACGAAAGTTCACAAAACCATACGGAAAATTTAAATATGGTAAACAACATAGAAGAAGATAATGCATCTATGGTAACAATCCACTCAGCAGAGGAAAATCTACAGGACCATTTTTTTTGTTAAAGAAGAAATAGTAAATAAATACAAAACACAAATTATAATAACGAACAATAAGATCGAAAAAGAATACTTTTTGTATCAGAAAGTGATTTTGAAATGTTTGGAGAAATATTTAAAAAATATATTATTAAAGGCAGGGTAGGAATATTTTCAGAATTGTTAGACAGTAAATACAATTTGGTGCAAGAAAAGTTAACAGAGATATTCTCTAATGATAGGCAAATTAAATTTATAAAGTGTACTATGAGAGCACAGGATATAGAAACAGAGGTAGAGGCAATAAAACAGATATCCTTGTATCATATCAGGGAAAGTATGCGTTCAGGGATAATGGAAACTTACAAGCAAATAAGAAACAAAATATATTATCCAAAGTTAATGGAGCTGATTCAGTTAGTTATAAATCAGTGCGAAGTATGTCAAGAAGTAAAATATGATAGAAATCCAGTTAAACCAAAATTTTTAGCTACAGAAACACCATCAAAGAAAAACGAAATAGTACATATTGATACGTATGTAATGAAGGGACACCACTTTTTGATAGTAATAGATAAGTTTTTTAAATTCGGAGCTGTATATTCGTTGAATGATAGAAATCATGTAACAATTATTGAACAATTGGAGAATCATTTTGCTAAGATAGGTAAACCAAAGAAGATCATTGCAGACAATGAATTCAAAACTGCAAGAATAAAAGAATTTTTAAGCAATGAAAATATCGAATTACATTTAACCAAACCTAATAGTCATACGGGCAACGCTAAAATAGAGCGTCTACACAATACAATGGCTGAGAAATTTAGAATATTATATAAAACAAATAAGGAATTGCCTGTAAAACAATTAATTCAAAAGATAATTCGAAATTATAACGACCGTTATCATTCTAGTATTAAATTTACACCTAATGAAGTTCAGCAAGGAAAAAAAGATGAAAATAAAGTAAAAATTAATTTGGAGGAAAACAAAGGAAAAGTATTAGCAAAACTAAAAAAATCCAGAGAAGAGTATAATGAAACTAGGGAAGAGGGATTTATAAAAAACTACAAAGCAGTTAGGCATAAAGAACAGCCTAGATATAGGAAAGAAAACTTGAAAAATGTCCATCCTCTAAACATTAAACGAAAATTAAAATTTACAGATATTGGTAATAACAGCGATACTTCTTTGGATACCACAGATCACAAGTCTAATGACCACTAAAATATTGACAGAACAAGTAGGATTTATAAACATTTACATGAAAAACCTGGATATAATACTTCATATAGTAAACATTTCTTTCAATCAAAATTTAGTAACTGTAATATTAAAACAAGACATTGGGAGACATTTTTTAATATGGACAGAAGAGTAATGGAGACAAGATTAAGTACTCTTAATAGAGTTTTAGAAACGGAAAACGGTAAACATACATATTTAAAACAATTCAGGAATATACAATTATGTAAACAATAAAAAAATAACACCTACGGGATAATGTAATTGCAGATCCAAGTATGTCAATTTATAATGAGATAGAAAAATATTTGATAGATTATAATAAGCTAAAATTTATAATTTATGTTTAATTTTTGAAATAAAACTAGTCGAAACCTTTATAACTCTTATGCTAAGATATAGACTCTGTAAATAATTGCATGTGAAAATATAACATATAAGTAATAAACATATGTATAAAGAATTTAAAATTAAGTCATCATTGTTAAAAAAAAAAAAAAAACAAACATACAACTTTAGAAATATTAAGGCATTAAAACTCAAAGTATTATATTTTATATAATTTTAATTTTTGTAAAAGAATTCAGGAGAATTCTAATCAAAAGAAGGGAGAAGTTACATATACTAACAGACATTTGTTTATAGATATGATTTACATAGAAAAACCCAAGTAATAAAGCAAATGTATTTTTCGGTCGTAATTCCAGGAATTGCGATAAGGACAATTTAATTACTGTTAATGAGATATTAATAGTAATGAAATTGACCGTTCTGGAATTTCCGCCGAAAATTAACAAAAAGAAATCGCTATAAAAATGATAGAAAAGTAAGTTAAAAGGGTCAGTCGTATTTTCTCCCTTGCGTAGACGTGTTTTAAAAATAAATTAAAACCAAAAACGTTGTGTTTTTTTTATATCAATATCAAAGTATAAAAAAAAAAAAATAAAAGAACAAAATAAAATTCGCGCGACTTACTTCTTTCTTCCAGTAGCTGTTTAAGCATTTCTTTTATATCGCTTCTTTTGTCTTCTCAACTTTTCGTATCAGCCTCAAGACGTCGTACCTCGTAAACTTATGGCTTTGAGATAACTTTGGCGGACAGCCAGCGCGTACGGGATAGTTTCGGTGAAAAATGCTTTCTGCGCTGCACAAACTGCATATCTGGATCCCTTACGCCATTTACAAATGTTGATCTAGGAATGGATGATGTTCATCTGGGTAAGAAAGCTGCACCAAACGTTCAATCTCCATGGCATCATCTTATTTGCCTTTTGCACCCTGCCTCGTAACTCCATTCCTAAAGTTCTTTTTTATGCTCGCCGCCGTACTTGCGTTGTAAGGCCACCATTATGTCCTCGTAATTATTTCTGCAGGCTCCTGGTAAGTTTTCGATGATTTTGGCAGCTGCACCTTTTTAAGGCCAGAATTAGCTCAATTCATTGTTTCATCCATTTTTGCTGACCACTGTTTCGAACTGGAACTTAAACACATTAAACGGTACGC
This sequence comes from Trichopoda pennipes, assembly GCA_030448955.1. Lineage (NCBI taxonomy): Eukaryota > Metazoa > Arthropoda > Insecta > Diptera > Tachinidae > Trichopoda > Trichopoda pennipes. The sequence continues at coordinate 1,558,707 of JASKUP010000026.1, read as the reverse complement.
TACCCGTCATACCTCGGGGTGTTTATTTTGCTGGAGTGCTAAGAGACGACTCTCGCCGGTCCTTCTCGAATATGGAGGTCGTTCATTTTCTTTTTAGTTCATGCAATTCTCCGTCGATTTTCCTTTCTAGGCTGCAACGTGGTTTTCTTCATCGGCTGGGGTAGCATAGCCGTGTCCAAGGTCGTACTTACGGATCCACAAACCTTAAGTAATAAGATGCTTGATTTTCCTTTATCTAGGGCTTATATATATTTATATTACGAGAAATAATTACGATAACTAAAGATAAGCAGGTAATGAGCCGAAATACAACAGGTTCGGTTATTACAGGTTCGGGTTAACATGTTCGGTTATTATCAGGTTCGGGTTCTCGGTGAACCGAAATACAATGGGTTCGGTTATTATCAGGTTCGGGTTCTCGGTGAACCGAAATACAATGGGTTCGGTTATTATCAGGTTCGGATTAACAGGTTCGGTTATTACAGGTTCGGGTTCTGGAGGATCCGAAATAGAACAGGTTCGGTTATTATCAGGTTCGGGTCCTCGATGAGCCGAAATAGAACAGGTTCGGGTTTTGGATGAGCCGAACGACAACAGGTTCAGCTATTAACAGGTTCGGGTTCTCGATGAGCCGAAATACAACGGGTTCGGGTTCTCGATGAGCCGAAATACAACAGCTTCGGTAACTAAATATTTACAATGTTACTTAACTCTAGGTTTCTACAATACTACAAGTTGTCTTAAGCTAGGGGGACAGTCAGCCGAAGCCGCTGAGGGGAACAGTCAGCCGAAGCCGCTGTAGGGAACAGTCAACCGAAGCCGCTGTGGGGAACAGTCAGCCGAAGCCGCTGTGGGGAACAGTCAGCCGAAGCCGCTGTGGGGAACAGTCAGCCGAAGCCGCTGTGGGGAACAGTCAGCCAAAGCCGCTGTGGGGAACAGTCAGCCGAAGCCGCCGTGGGGAACAGTCAGCCGAAGCCGCTGTGTATTATTTATCATACCCAGCCCCTTGCCGGGTATATACTCAAAATTCCTCTGAGCTTACCGAAGTAAACCAGAAGGCTTGTCGTATAGATCGTTTCTATCGTCAAGACTTTGATGCTACGAAAACCCTGTCTTGTGGGAATCGCAACATGCCGACGGTGTCAAGATTTCAAGATTTCAGAGGTTAATTTATTTTCCAAAAAGTTTTACAAAAGGGTATTAAAAAATTAACAAAAATACTACAAAAATTTAACAAAATATTCTTTACATAAAAAATTATATTCCAAAGACTTCCTTATTCTAAACAAAATTGACAAATTTTCTTGGTCATCTCTCGCAAAAAATAATTAAAATTGTGAATTGATTTCCCAAAAAAGGAATAAAAAAAGGAACGCTCTTAGAATCTACTTAAAAATAAGAAACACTTAAAACTAAAAACTTATAACTAAACAAAACAAAACAAGAACAATAGAAACACAAGAAATAATAAAAAAACAAGGAATAACAAAAAAAAAAAAAAACAATAACAACAAATTCAAAGTAAAGAAAAATAATGAATTCACAATTAACAAAACTATAACTATTGAGCGGTATTATATACAGTATTCTGAGTGCTTAGAGAACGTAGCCTTCTATGATAAAATAAGAGGTCTGCATCCTCGTAGAGAATTCCAGCCTCTTTCAAAGTTAACAAGTCCATTGGACAGAGATACCGGGACATCCGAACAGTCTCCAAATCACGCGACGCAGAAAAGCACCCCGCAACCAGGGAGTTACCTAAAGAACGTGCGCCCTCCAGGAACTTCACAGCCATTTCCATCATATAGACATCCACCCGCGCAAAATCAATTGCGTTGTAAATTGAACTACATGATGGCCTGCAGAACTCGCCACTTGGTCCTCTATAAGGCCTCAGTCCAAGACAAGCAACCAAAACCCGTCTCTCCCATCTCCTAAGTCTCTCCATCTGGTGAGAAGAAATCCCAAACCAAGCCGGAAAGGCGTAGGAGATGACAGGGCGAATAATTTGGCGATACACAAGAAGACGCACCCTCTTATTAAGACCCCCTCTACGTTTAAGGGCTCCCTGATACGCTGAGTAAATTCTCTTGCATCGCTGCAAAATATCGTCAATGTGCCGATAACTTTCAAAGTTTTCATGAAGGGTGACACCCAGGTATTTAATCCTGTCCGAAGTCGCAATCTGTTCTCGTCCGAGAGTCAAACAAGGTCTGTACGATCTACAATTTGGGTACACATATTTCCGCCTTCCCTTAAACATTACGGCCACGGTCTTCGCAATGTTTAAAGTTAGACCCCATTTTGTAAAATAGTCCGTCAGTATCGTCAAATAGTAATTCAGTCGGTCATTAGTGGCTCTTGCTCTAGCACCTGAAGAGGCAATGAGGATATCATCGGCATACACAATTAAAAGATTCTCCCGTGGCGGTTGTGGTATGTCATAGACAAAGATATTGTAAAGCACAGGCCCCAGCAACGAGCCCTGTGGCACTCCAGCAGAAATCGAACCCTCGTCCGACCGAACATCTCCCACGCGCACTCGGAATGATCGGTTTCCTAAAAAGTTGTCCACTATGCGGCAAAGGCCTACACCAAATCCCATATTCATCATCTTGAATATAAGCCCGTCATGCCAAACCGTGTCGAACGCCTTGGCAAAGTCCAGACTTACAGCTATTGTTGGGCATTTTCTATTCAGTCCCCTGGCAATGAAGTCCGTTAGCACCGTCAGCGCATGCGTTGTCGAAAGTCCAGTTCTAAATCCAAATTGGAAGTCTTTTTAAATGTCCTTGTCATTTATCTTTGCCAGAAGAATGAATTCAAACAACTTTCCAAAAGCAGATAGAAGAGAAATGGGTCTATAGCTTCCACATACCACAGGATCCGATCTGGGTTTCAGCACCGGAACGACGAGGGCCGATTTCCACGATTTTGGAAAATAGCCAATATTATAGCAATGATTGAAAACTATTGCTAGAAATCTCCATGCCATAACATTGGTTCTTTTCAAAACGACATCAGAAATCCCGTCCATACCACAGGATCTTTTATTTGGTCTACGCCTCAACGCATTGCCCACAGATGTAGAGTTAATGAACCCTATACTGTCCTCCTGCCGACGGTGTATCAACTTAGATTACATATACAAATATTCTCATACACTGTATGAGAATTATAAGTTGATAAACCGTCTACATGTGAAAACACAAGCATCCCCAGCAAACATCTTGGTATGCAATACAGGCACTCCCAGCATACATAATATATGACAGTAGGGCGAACTAACGTTGATCGTAAAACTAGGCATGTAATGTGGAAGAATATGAATTCCTCCCATAGAATTCGTATTTCTACGTTACATCCCACCCCCACTTTAGAGAGCGATGCTTCGATCGGTGAACCGATTATTGTTTCCCTATATGGGCGAGTTTTGGTCCGAAGACCCGCACTACCTTTAAGGTAATATTAACCAGCCCCTAAGGGTGGCTCGGCCCTTACCTAACTTAATTTACGAAGGCTGTCCTACAGCTTGTCTTAACCTATGGCTTTCGCCTGTTTTCAAAAAGAGTTTTTTTTTGTTTGTTTCTTTTTTTTTGTGTTTTTTTTTTGTTTATTTTTTTTTAGGTCATGTTAATGACTTTAATGTGCCCTTGGCATCTTAAAGGGGGCCATCTCTCGATTTAAAATGGTTACCTGCACCGGTGGTAAACCGGGTCGCCGTATGACGTATTGCCGGTGCCTGCCATATTTTTTTGGCCTGGGGATATTAATTCCCCTTAGCAGCTCCTCCCCACTAGGGCGTGAACCCGAGCCAACCGGGGGTTTCTGTACGGCCTTCTGCCGCAACTGGGGGGTTTCGGTTGCCCCTGGCGGTCCTGTGTGCGGTGGGACAGTAGGTGCTGCCCGCGAGGTGGATGGAGCGTCAGTGGGATTGACTGGGGGTCATGGTGGTGCGTGTATGTACGCCAGTGGTGGGACGTTCCTAGCTGCTGCTCGCGAGGTAGATGGGGCGTCGGGGTGAATGCCGGAGGGTCCTGGTGCGTGTAAGTACGCCAGTGGTGGTGGTGGTCCGAGTTTTGTTGGAGGGTGGACCAGGATATTTGATAAGATCCGTGGTCTAGCTTCCGGCGGAGGTTGGTATGGTGTCGGCTTTTTGGCTTGCAAGCTTGGCATGGTATGCTTCCTATCCATTGCTGCTGACGACTAATGATACTTCTAGCAACGGTGGCCCTTTTATAGTTACTTGACCTCTTATTGCTTTTTGATTTTGACCTGATGGAGAATTATGAGAGTACTATCTTTATGGCAGGTAATCTTTGCCTCTCCACAAAAGGTTTTAGATCTTTCAGGTTGGCGCGTATTTTCCGCCGGTCGTCGTCTAGGAGCTCGTAAATGTTTGTAGCGATGCACCGATTAACGGTGTAGGGGCCACCGTATTTCTCAGCCAATTTTTGTGCAAAATTTTCAGCCGCGGAAGTTAGATGACGTTCCTTTTTCCACACCTTTTCATTTGGGGCTGGTTTCCACGACCGCCGACGCAGGTTGTAATGTTCGGCTTGCCTCGCGCTTCCCTCCTTCCTTCGCCTACTGGCCTCTTCGTAAATTTCCGTCGGATCGGCCCTCGGCTGATTTTCGTTAGGGCAGTTGGTTTCTTGTCGGAACTGATTTGGGGAGTTTGGGTTTCGGCCGTATATAATTTCCGCGGGAGTGAATTTTGAGGTTTCGCTAATGGCTGTATTTATCGCGAATGCTATTTCCGGCAAATGCCTGTCCCAGTGACGATGGTCCTTACCCGTGCAATGGGCCAACATGGTTTTAATTGTTCTATTCATTCTCTCCGTCGGATTTTCGTGTGGAGAGTAAGGGGCCGTGGTACAGTTCTTAGCAGATCCTGGACGATTCGACTCGTGAATTGTGCGCCGTTGTCGGACAGGAAGATCCTGGGACAGCCGAAGCGAAAAATTATGCGCTCCCGTAAGGCCTTGATTACGTCTCTGGCTGTTGCTTGCCGAGTCGGAACTATTTCGACCCACTTGCTAAATACATCTATTAGTACGAGTAAAGCGGTGTAGCCATTAGTTGATCGGGGTAAAGGGCCCACGAAGTCTGCGGCAACGATTTCCCAGGGTCGGCCGCACTGCATGGTGCTCATTGGCCCTGACGCCACCTTTTGCCCGGGTTTGTAGCGTGCGCAAGCGGTACACGACCGCACGTATTGTACAACGTCTCGGTATAGGCCTGGCCAGTAATACTTCTCTCGTACCCTGCCTAACGTTTTATAGATCCCGAAATGTCCAGCCTCAGGCGAGTCATGGGTTTCTTGTAGCACTTGTAGTCGATTCCCTTTTGGCACGCACAGCTTCCATTCGGGTTTGCTGTCCACTGCTGATTTTCGGGGTATATGCTTGAAGAGCTGGTTTTCTATTAGTTGAAGATCCGGATATTTTGTGCTGTTGGTGAGGGTCAGTGTTTTCATACGTTCATACCAGTCTAGGCTTGAGACGGCCATGACCGCTTCTTCGCAGGGGTGCGGCAATGGAGCTCTGGATAACGTGTCGCCCACAATGTTTACGCTTCCTTTCCGGTATTCGATAGTGAAATCGTTTTGCTGGAGCTCGAGTGCCCAGCGTGCAAGCCGGCCGGAGGGATTCTGTAGCGAGTGTAACCATCTTAGGGAGTGATGGTCTGTGATGACTGTGAAGTGGTACCCTTATATGTAGGGCCTCATTTTCCGGATGCCGTACAGTATGGCCAGGCATTCTTGCTCGGTAGTGGAATATTTTTTTTCCAACTCAGTGAGTGTCCGGCTGGCGTAAGCGATTACCGATTCTTCGTCCCCTATTCGTTGGAAGAGAACGACGCCCAGTCCCTTGTGGCTGGCGTCGGTTTGTAGGAAGAAGGGGTGTTCGAACTGCGGGCAGCCTAGGACGGGCGCGCTGGTGAGTGCACCCTTGAGGTTGTCGAAAGCCTCCTTCTGTGTCGTGTCCCATTTCCACTTCTCGTGTTTCTTTAGCAGTTGATTCAGCGGTGCTACGAGTCGTAATAAATTTGGCACGAAGCGACGGTACCATGACGCGATCCCGAGCACCCGTCGTAGTTCTTTGAGGTTAGTCGGTGCCGGGAGTTGTTGGATCGCCTTGATTTTGTCGGGGTCGGTCTGGATGCCTTCCGGGGTGACCACGTGCCCCAAGTAGCGTATGCTGGTGCGAACGAACTCACACTTGTCAAAATTTATCAGCATCTGTGCCCGTTGCAGTCGAGTAAGCACGGTGTCGAGCGTACGCAGATGTTCCTTGAATGTTCGCCCCAATATTATTATATCGTCGAGGTATACAAACACTAGTGGGTGCAAGTCGGTGCCGATGATGAGGTCGAGTGTCCGCTGAAAAGTTGCGGGTGCCGAGTGTAGCCCGAATGGCATGACCTTCCATTGGAAGAGCCTTTGGCCCGGAACAGTGAAAGCGGTGTATGGTTTCGACGTTGGTGCAAGGGGTATCTGCCAATACCCATTCTTTAAATCTAGAGATGATATGAACTTAGCTTCTCGTAGTTGATCCAATATCGCATTTATTTGCGGTAAAGGATACGCGTCGGGTTCAGTGGCCGCGTTTAGTTGTCGGTAATCAACGCACATTCGCCATCCCCTTGTTTCTTCCTTACGAGCACGATTGGTGAGCTGTAAGGGCTTTTCGATGGTTCGATGCGGTCCTCCCCAAGTAATTTGTCGACTTCCTCGTTAATAATTGTCATCATGGCTGGGTTTCGCGGCATATATCTTTGCTTAATTGGCTTGGTATCTTTTAGCCGAATCTCGTGCTTGCCGACCGAACATATGCCCCTTACCTGGTCAAATTTCGCGCGGTGAGTCTCGAGTAACGAGGTCAGTTTTTGATTCTCTCCTTCGGTTAGAAACTCGCGACTTACGATGGTGTGAAGGGGTTCGGTGGGAGTGTTTTCTCTGGATCGTTTGAGGATTTGACCGTTCAGGCGTAATTCCAGATTCATTGCACTAAGGAAGTCGAGGCCCAGGATTATCGGTTCGGCTAGAGTGGGAATGACAGAGGCGCGAATATGTACGCGTCGACCCTGGTAGAGTAGGTTGATCGGGAAAACGTCGAGGAAAGTTATGAGGGATTGGTCAGCCATTTGCACCATCCCTTGCGTGTCACTTGGGCTGATGCCCTGGGCGAGGAGGTGTTCTTTTACCGAGCTACCGATGTACGTTCGTGATGCGCCGGTATCGATGAGCGCCTTCGTTGTTTTGCCCAGTACTTCTATCTGAATGTAGTAGCGTTCGTCCGTGGTGGTAACCAGAGACTCCGCAGTAGGGAGAGTGTGGCACGAGCATTTCTGAGACCGAATACCATCGAGGCCGCAATAAGAACAGAATAACCTGTATGGTCTTCCGCAGTGGTATCTCTTGTGTCCTACCCCCTTACATCTCCAGCACCTTTCACTTCGGACGTAACCCCTGTCTGCCAACATGTGCGACGTTTGTGGACGTTCCTCCCGCCGGAGTGCTTCGTACTCATCTGTGAGTGCCAAGAGTTCATCCAGATCGACGAAATCACTTCTTCGGACATAGTGTCGATACTCGGTGCGCAGTCCGTCGTATAATCGCTCTCGATTGTTCTGTTTTCGATTGTAAAATGTTTGCTCCAGATGCGATAGGTAGCGAGTCGGGAGGAAAAATTTTCTATTTCGTGCCGAAAAACGGCCCAGTTTTTAATAGTTTCTCGTTTTACTCGATACCACTTGAGTGCGTTACCGCGAAGGATGGTCAACATAGACAGGAGTAAGCGGTCGCACGCGATATGATGGCTTTCGGCCAACTCTTCGGTTCGTTCGAGAAACTCCATAAGATCGGTTTCGCCAGAATAACTTATGTTCCATCTTTGAACGGTGTTCATGATGTCAGCCTCCGGTAGAGGAGAGAAACGTGGTTCAGGTGGTGTCGGTACAGCAAATTCTATGCCGTTCACAATACTTTTTTCTGCTGTTGTTATTTCCTTTTCTAGTTCTAGCAAAAGATTTTCGGACGAGACGCGAAGACGTTTCGAGCGCACATGTTCTGCTAGTTGTTTTCGTAGGTGTTCTACAGTATAGCCGGTTGTAGGTATGCCGATGTTCCTGCATTGTTCTATTAACTGCTCTTTGCGTAATAAGTATATCCATCCCACTGAATCCTTCTGTAGATTCTGACTCGTGGATGGGTTATCGTGTTGACTTTTCTCGTAATGTTGGGCCGCTTCCTCCCCGTTAGCGGTGGTCTTAGGTTTTCCGCTTTGCGATTGGGAATCGTGTCCCTGTTCGGGCGCCATTTGTAACGTGGTTTTCTTCATCGGCTGGGGTAGCATAGCCGTGTCCAAGGTCGTACTTACGGATCCACAAACCTTAAGTAATAAGATGCTTGATTTTCCTTTATCTAGGGCTTATATATATTTATATTACGAGAAATAATCACGATAACTAAAGATAAGCAGGTGATGAGCCGAAATACAACAGGTTCGGTTATTATCAGGTTCGGGTTCTCGGTGAACCGAAATACAACGGGTTCGGTTATCAGGTTCGGGTTCTGGAGGAGCCGAAATAGAACAGGTTCGGTTATTATCAGGTTCGGGTCCTCGATGAGCCGATATAGAACAGGTTCGGTTATTAACAGGTTCGGGTTGTGGATGAGCCGAACGACAACAGGTTCGGGTTCTCGATGAGCCGAAATACAACGGGTTCGGGTTCTTGATGAGCCGAAATACAACAGGTTCGGGTTCTCGATGAGCCGAAATACAACAGCTTCGGTAACTAAATATTTACAATGTTACTTAACTCTAGGTTTCTACAATACTACAATTTGTCTTAAGCTAGGGGGACAGTCAGCCGAAGCCGCTGTGGGGAACAGTCAGCCGAAGCCGCTGTGGGGAACAGTCAGCCAAAGCCTCTGTGGGGAACAGTCAGCCAAAGCCGCTGAAGGGAACAGTCAGCCGAAGCCGCTGTGGGGAACAGTCAGCCGAAGCCGCTGTGGGGAACAGTCAGCCGAAGCCGCTGTGGGGAACAGTCAGCCGCGGCCGCTGTGGGAAACAGTCAGCCGAAGCCGCTGTGGGGAACAGTCAGCCAAAGCCGCTGTGGGGAACAGTTAGCCGAAGCCGCTGTGGGGAACAATCAGCCAAAGCCGCTGTGGGGAACAGTCAGCCGAAACCGCTGTGGGGAACAGTCAGCCGAAGCCGCTGTGTATTATTTATCATACCCAGCCCCTTGCCGGGTATATACTCAAAATTCCTCTGAGCTTACCGAAGTAAACCAGAAGGCTTGTCGTATAGATCGTTTCTATCGTCAAGACTTTGATGCTACGAAAAACCTGTCTTGTGGGAATCGCAACATGCCGACGGTGTATCAACTTAGATTACATATACAAATATTCTCATACACTGTATGAGAATTATAAGTTGATAAACCGTCTACATGTGAAAAAACAAGCATCCCCAGCAAACATCTTGGTATGCAATACAGGCACTCCCAGCATACATAATATATGACAGTAGGGCGAACTAACGTTGATCGTAAAACTAGGCATGTAATGTGGAAGAATATGAATTCCTCCCATAGAATTCGTATTTCTACGTTACAAGGCCACAAAATTTTTCGTCAAATTCGTTTGCCAAATATTTCTGATATTTCTTGAAATTTCTCGTTTACCTCACTTACAAGTTTTTCTCCGTTGGCTCTACTGCTGTCTTGGATTGCATCAATTTTCGCACTGCTGGCTCTAGAGATTTCTTGTATTGCATTCATTTTCGCCATCATAGCCGTAAGTATTGACCCATCAGTGTTGGTGTTTACTGATGGGTCTCCAAATTCGTGTCTCAATACCGGTTGGTTATTGCATAATAAATAACACCAGATTTTAGAATTTTCAAATTAATTACAAATTTATTTACTTTAACTACATACAGAACAATTTACTAAAAATGCAATTCTTTACTTCACGAGGTTTATATTTTAACTAACTGTTCACTAAGACGCGGCCTTTTATATTTGTCCACTAGAATTCTAGAAAAATGAAGAATCTTCTACTCCCTTTGTATCACATTTTGTTGTTATGCTTTTCATTCAAGGTATAGGCGCCTATTGGTTTGTGTGTAATTTTTTTGTTTGTTTTTATGCTGATAAAGTTTCTTCCCAATTGTTGTTGTTTTGCATGTATAAAATTTCTACGCAGTTTGTTAATAGAAAGTTGTTGTTGTTGTCTTGCGTGCATAAGTTTTTTTAGAAAACTACGTTGTTAACTAGAAAGTTATTGTCTTGCATGCACAAGTTTTGTTAGCAAACAGCATACCCAGTTGCTTACTTCATTACTTAATTATTTTCTTTTAAATCTTAAGCAAGATGCATCCGTAACAATATTAATACCTTTTTTCAGGTCATCAACTAACGCTACTAACAACAAAAAACTAATAAAAAAATGACGGGGACTCGAGCAGAACTAGCCACTGCATCGCATATCATAAACTTCTCCCATTACATTATTAACAATTAGCATCACTATGACATTTGACAAAACAAATATTTTATTTTAGCAGGACATGGGGCCCATATTCTCAACAGCCACTTCCTGTCAATTCATAGCAGCAATCAAATAAGATATGGAAACATGAAACATTTTATCTACGTCGCCATCACGACTCAATTTTTTCAATTCTGTGCCTGACAGGCACATCCGCAACACGTTTTACAAATTTTCGGTAGAGAAACTATGGAAGGAATTTGTTAAACTTCCTTCAGAGCTGTCGTTTTGGCCACATTCAGAATCTGACTTGTTGGAATGCTGGTTAAATTGCTCCCATGCTGTTGAAAGAGCGTGAATACTTAATCGAACATCAAGTGCTAAAGTCCTAGATGTGAATAGAGCAGTAAATTATTCGTGTTACCATCACTTTGTAAACAATTTTCAGTAGTACTCTACAGAGCTTGTTCTCCACGTTTTGAGTGTAATCCTGAATTTGAATTTTAGCACAATCACTGCGTTGTGTTCTCCTAGAAATAATTTAGAAAAATATATTTTTGCGTCCTCATTTCTTCTTTCACAAATTTGGCCGAATTATGTGTACTTTAGTAAGTAAACAAAAGGAGCTTCTTATTTTGCCTGTTTTTTATATCTTTTTACTTTATTATTTCTATCCATTTCTTTCTTAAATTCGCCTCAATTAAAAACGTGTAAATGCCGCGTGCGTCGACCAGTCATTGTCCACATGTTTCATAGAAGCTGTAATTTTGTGGAAACTGGCCCTTTAAATTGTAATATAAAGCGAAATAATTTACAAAAACGTTACTTTCATGTTTATGGATTTATTTTTTGAACCATAATAGGCTAAAAACCTGATTTTATTACTAGTATATAAAAGATCTCCCTATAAGTTTACCTTATTTTTAATTATAAAATAAAAATTGCTTGTTTAATCAACAGTAAATGACAATAAAATAACGGCACACATTTTCAAAATATTGATTCAAAGTATATTCAATAAAAAAATGTTTGCATTAAAGAATTTAAAATAATACAAGGTATTTTTAACTCTTAATAAAATAAGCTAAAGACTAAATAGAAAAGAGATGAATTAAGCTTAACCAGTATTTTTGGCATTTTGAGTTGGTATGGAATTATAATTTCATATTATCAAAATAAGGTCTGCCAGTAGAAGTGTCATTTAAAACGGGTGTTTGAACATAAAACGTTTGACCAGTATGATACGAATATATACTGTTCTCTGTTGTATGCTGAATATATGAATTATTTGGATTGTATTCGTCCTGCAATGGGTTGGATCCAATTTGTGGTGAAATATTATTATAAGTTATGAGCGTGCTATCAGGTAGCACAGAGTTAAAAGAATGAGAAGTACTTATGGGCATATTTGTTGTGTTGGTCATAAGTGGACCCAAATTGTAGTTACTATATGAAGCCTGAGTTATTGTAGATGCCAATTCATGAATATCTGCATTGGCCGATGGATAATATGTTTGATCTACTGTTGACATCGGCGATATAGATGGTGTTGTTGAAGTATTGACAGATTGTTTCATAAGTTTACTTAACGATGTACATTTTAGTTGTGGAATTGGCTGAGGTTGTTTTCGCTCCTCTTCTCTTACCAAACTTTGAATAACAATATCATCGTCTTCAAGCAAGATAACATCATTATCAGATGCGTCTAAAGGTTCATCTTTTATATGCAACGAAGATGACGTCTGCTGTAAAACTGTTTCCGGTGTTAAGATTTCTACTTGCAACGCATTCAACGATATTACCCTCAAATTATTATACGCTGCCAGTTCACAGCGAATTTTAAATTCTTCCGAATTATGAAACTGTTGAAAATGTGGCTGAACTTCTGACAAGGATTTTATTGAAAAATCAGTACACTTTTCGCAATAGTAGTTCAGTGACAATTTATGATAGCGCTTCAAATGTAAACTAAAAACATCACTGCTCATATTCAGCTCAGAACAACAGAAGCAATTTTTCATTGTAGAAAATGTTAGATGATTATTCGAAAAGACTACGAAAATTTTTATAAACATTTGTTGACTTGTCCTAAACAGGTGTATTACAGGTACATCGCGCGCCGAATGTAGTTCTGCTATGTGAGATGATATTTTAAAGCGACTTGACGCGATTTGTGAACATGCCCCACATATAAAAATATATTCGTTGTGCAACTTAATGTGATTAAAAATCTCATCGAAATTACTGCATTTCTCAACATGATAATCACATTTGGAACAATTAAACTGTGTGCCACTGATTACGTGTGACGTGCTTAAGTGTCGATAGAGATTGTCTTCTCGCAGAGTGCGAAAATTGCAGTGTTTTACTAAGCAACGTCGAGCTACTTTACGATTCGAAAGAGCTTGTAAGTATTCATCTACCCAAGGAGTATTATTCATAACTGGCCATTGATGTTTTAAGTTTTTGATTTCATTGCTTTCAAAATCTTTTAAACGAGTACCCAAAATGGTAAGGAATTCTGCTATAAATTTTTCACGCTCTATGAACAAATCTCTCTGTATAAGAATAGAGTAAGAATAGGTGAAATTAAAACTGATTTTTTCAATTCGCATTGTTCCCATATCACTGTGCGTTTGGGCAGCGTGCTGACTGGCCAATGTTTCGGTGGGGCTTGTTACTGGACAGAAGAAACAAATAAAAGTATGGCGCCGATGTTGTTCAAAATGCATTGCAAATTGCTCCAATCGCAGACACATTGTTGATGGACAGTGCGGACACTGACATTCCATAGAATGATGTCGTATTTTCATATGCCTAAGCCAGAGTTCAAAACTTGAAAAGAAACCACCGCACATTGATATCGGACAACGGTAGAGACTATCTGGTGCTATACCCGTATGTGCAGTTATCTTTCGTAAACGAACTTTTGCGGTTTCTTCGTTTATTCGCAGCAACTCTTTGAAATCTGGCTTAATATCCTTAATTTCAGTTTCTTTTGTATCAGCGCAAGTATTTATTGTGCTATCAACAAATGGCACCGGCTCAGATAAGTCAGCAACGTTTGAATTACTCTTAAAATTCTGAAAACATTTATTTTTTATTATAATTAATCACAAAGTATTTTAATATTCCTTTTTAATTTACCTCGCAAGGGCTGTTTGCTTGTTTGTTGTGATCATAAATAAGCGGTAGTTCCTGTGGATGTTTTGTGGCTACATGAATTCTAATTTTATTTTTATCTCCAATCGTTAGCGGGCAATATATACACGAGTAAAATTTTAAATCATTAGCGTCGCGTACCGTGTACCCATTTTCAAGATGGTTAAATAACAGTTGTGTATCAGAGAAATCTGTATCTGCGTAGAAAAAATGTTTTTTTTTTTATTTCTAATATAATAATAGAGCATATGTTGGCCGTTATATTATATATTACTCTTGATTAAATATGGGCCCATATTATGGTTCACAACATTAAGGATTTTAGTATTGTATATTTGAAATTTCTTTTACGATACGATAAAGAGAATAGTGGAAGAGTTCCTCTCTTCCCCTATTCTCTTTACACACATTATTTACAACAACAAACTAAGAATTGCAGCGACAAAAATCGTACAATGTAAATTCGGTCAAACATGTGTTTCTATGTGTTGTTACACACATCAAAATGTTACAACTGCTTTTTAACTGTTGTATTGTTGTCGCGAACAGTCCAAAAATTAATGTGAAAAAAAATTTGTAAGTTGACATGTGTTGGTATTTGTATTTTTGCTGGCCTCATCATAAAATAAAGCAACATTAACGTCCATAATCTTGCTTATTATAATTATTATTAATTTTTTCAAACAAAATAGATTTTAGTTCGCTTGACTTTTTTTTCTTTCCCTTCAACAGTTTTTACTGCGCAGCGATGTATTTTAATGGAAAACATATACTACTATAAAACGCAATTTTGCGACATACATAACGTTTACGTGTTGTGAATCATAATTGAGAAATAAAGTTATGTTGTAGCCGAGACAACACAACACTTATGTGTTATGAACCACAATAGGGGCTATAACTTATAACATGAGCGCTTATGATTAAGCTACGTCTCTCCTTTGAGTGTATATTTTACAATATATTTTTTATATATATTTAAAAAATAAAGTTTTACTACTTACTTTTACAGGGAAAATTGGAAACATTTTTGGCAATTTGTTCGTTAACATAAAGTTTCTGCTTGTCGTTGAGATTCAAAACATCAACGGAACATTTATAAATTTTAGCGATGCTGAGAGCAGTGCTGTGATGCATTTTTTGGTGTACTTGCACATTAGAAGCTTCACAGCTGCGATAGCAACACATAGAACATTGATAGTTAAGATGTCCATGTTGGCTGCTTATATGATCCACCAGTTGTGCGATAGTTATAGGAGTATCCATCGGTATAACACAATATGGACATTGCAGAAACTCATAAGGTTTTAATTCATTCGCAGAATGCTCAGTTAAATGGCTGTTTATTTCCACGGAACAATCTGTAGAATAATAACAATCACCTATCATGCATTTAAACAGGCCTAAATAGTTGACATTTGGAGGATAGCTGCGATATTTCTCATAGATTGAATAACTTTCTAAAACCGGTTGATTAATTTGAGCTGGTGTTTTTTTGAGCTTGTCTTCTTCATCCGTGTTCTCAGTTTTTATGATAATAGGCAAATGCCTTTGCGGTATAGAGGAGCTCAAGTTCGGACCTTTTGACTGTGGGCAATCCTTTAAATTATTTCCTAGAGAGTGTATAACAGTCATTGGGACTATTGGAATGGTGCTAATTGAAGGCCCTTCGTGTAATTGTTTTAACTGATGTTCTAATGAACATTTCTCTTCCTCTAAATAATCATCTTCCAAACAGGGCTCATTACTTACTGGTATGTTATCATCATCAACTTTAAATTTAATTTCAGGAGCTGCAGATGCAGTCGTTGTAATTATCGTTGTAGGCGAAGGAGATTTATTTGTATCATTGACATCGGGTGCGTCGTTTATGGCTGCCAATATACATTTTTGAACGTTGCTCTCATTTGCTCTGGAAAGCTGGTGATGTTCCCTCAAATGCTTTAAAACATTGGCTTCGTTCAATTGCACGAAATTACAAATGGCACAGTAATGCAAATATATGCATTGAGAATTTGTTGGATAACGGTACATAACTTGTACATAAGAATTTCGGCAGGTTTTTGAATGAAGTATATGAGACTGTATGTCAGGTCTATAAGGTTTTGCGAGTAGGCAGTGGGAACATCGAAATGCATACTCTCCTGTGTGAGCGGAATAATGATTGTATAGATTGATGAAGAGATCGACAAGTTGTTCATTGCAGAAAGGGCATTTGACTTCATAACGCTCGAAACGATTATTTTTTGTTTGTGGTTGCAACTTGGCAAAAGGAGTGTTTATTGCTAGATCCTCAAGTTCCGACCAATCTAATCTGGATACATATGATTCAGTTTTGTGTCGACCTATGTAATGATTGGTTAAATCCGAAGGCTTAGAACGACAGAGAACGCAGAAAGAAGTACTACGTTCTGTCATTTGACAGTCATTATTGTATTTTTTTAGTTTAGGCATTTTTTGGCTAGGTGCTTTAGTTTTTTGGACTATTTCGCAGGTTTTCTTTAGTTCAATACTTTTGCCATTCAGGAGATTTTGTGTGGCGCTATCTTTTCTATGGCATTCTTTTGTATGTTTTCTAATAAAACTGCTGCTTAAACGGCGTAATTTAATAATTGGTTCTTTTGTGATTAAAGTTTCCTTAGTACTTTGACGCCTTTCATCACCGATAGAGGATTTCGTTGAAGTGGCATCATCATCTGTAATGCGCAAAGCCTTTGCTCTTTTGGTTGGCTTAATAACTTCGTCAATCGTTTTTCTACGTTTTGAAATTGAATAGGAATTTTCGGTGGAAGAACTATGAAAGGAATTTGTTACACGTTTAGAGTTCTCGTTTAAGACACATTCATAATCTGAGCTGTCGGACTGCTGGTCTAATTGCTCCAATATTGCTGAAAGAGCATGAATGCTTGATCTTCGTCTAAGTCCTATTGGCCTAGGTGCCACGTTTACTGCTTGATCTATATTTGCATCACTTTGTGAACAATTTTTCGTAAGCTTTTCCAAAGATTCCTCTCCCACGTTATGAATGTAATCCTGAATTTGATTAAAACCTTTAACAGTACATTTCAACTCGTTATATATGCGATTAAGTTTTAAGTCCGCGTTTTTGTTCTGATTTGGCGTAGAAATCGTGTTTTTCTTATTTTCTTTGACAATATTTGGATCGACAACATTAGTTTCGCTACTATTTTCAGAAGAGGAGTTGCTAAATAAACTCCTTTGCTGGCACCACAATGTGGTAAGCTGCTCTTTACAAGGTTTCAAAGTGGACAACAGTTTAGAGCGTATACACTCTTTTCTGCTTTTAGATAGGTCTAGTTCTTCTCTTTCTACTTGTTTCTTATCTTTGGCGTTCTGCTCCTCTTCCCTTTGTTTTTCCATTTCTAATTTTTTTTCAAGCTGCCTGCGTTTGTATTCACCATAACTTATAGATGATTTGTGTATTGAATTATTTAAAGTCTTAGAACAAGTTGCCACATTTTTTTTGTTAGGATATGCTGAAGAGGTTTGCAAATGGGTTTGCTGTTGTGGCTGTAGTTGTTGGGCCTGACAAATTCTCCTTATACTCTCTTCAATGTCAGAATTTAGAACGTTATACTTAAACAATGGAGAATTGTGTATTGCCTGCAGTTCTTTTTTTATTCGAGGATCATTTATGTTTATTTTTCGTATAGGTGGCGCCATAGCTGTCGCTGGAATAAAACTTGATGTTTGACTATAAATTGGCGTCAATGGCAAAGTCATTTGGTTTTGCTGTTGTGGAGGATAACACATTTGTACAGGAGGTGAAAGTAAATTATTAGTAATGGGTGGAGGAGCGGGTGGGGGTGTTTTAGGTGGCGTTACCAGCTCAGAGCTGTTCTCTTGTACATTTTTTGGCGATGATAAATTTATTTGATTTACGTACGATAAAGCTTCATACAACGTTTCTAGATCAAATTCTGTTTTACTTGAAATGTCTTCAAGTAGTTTGCATACTTGTTGTGGGTTTATACTCGGAGTTTTAGTAGTACTGTTTTGATTTATTGGCTTATTGTTGTTCTCTTTATCACTTTCTGCTACTGTTTGGGATTTACCAAACAAAGTTGTGCTAGAATCATTTACACTTTCCTCTTCAGTTAATAACTCGTTGATATCGGGCAAAATTGAATCAATCGAATGACATAATAATTCAACCTTTTCATTTTTTTTACTTCCAATATGGCTTTTATCAATGCTGCTGGGCTTAACTATTTTTTCGTTTTCAACTGTGTTGGATGTTGAAGGTTGTTCATCATCAATACAGACCTCACTATCGCTACAAGAGTCTAAGGAAATTATTTCTACTGTGTTCTTATTATATAATATTGATTCTTTTTTGTCCAGACTTGTTACTATAACTTCATCATCACCCTTAAAATCGGCGCGTCTTTTAAATAATACATCTGACTCGGTGGGACGTCTTTCGTAAATAACTCCCTCGCCCTCTGCTAAATCACTGTATTCTTCTTTATAGGTGTAATTATTTGGTTCAAAGGCTAAACTTTTCATTTTGACGTCATCTGCAGCTAATTTATCTATTTTAATTAACAGATCTTTCGATATGTCGTCAATATCAACCTCTTCTTTAGCTTCAACTGGATCAATATTTTTTCGGCTTATTGAATCTTGTTTATTTTTGCTCAATGCTTTGGAGGCATATTCAATGCAAACGATTTCCAAGTCATCATCGCTATTATCAACTGAAGACATTAAATTTGTTTACGCTATGTTTAGTATTTAAGTATAAATTTTATATTACCTGTACTTGAGTTAGAATGCTTACGATTTATGTTCAAAACTCCGCTTTTTTCTTCCGATGTTTTCGACATATTATTCATGTTGTCAGCATTATAATCCATTTTATTTTGAATTTCATCTTCTTCATCGTCCGAACACAAATTAACAAATTCTTTTAACTTCATTGGAGCAAAAATATCGGTAATATTCTGCGGTATTTGCTATAAGAATAGAAAGATACATATATTTAGCTTCTAATTAATAGCAACAAGTCAAACATTTTCTATTGAATTTATAAACTATTTATAGGTTTAGTATTTTATACTCAGCTGAAAATGATATAGTTTAAAATATTAAATAAAACGTAGGCGACACTGAGAACTGCCTTTTGATACATATTTACTCTTGTTTAGTAAGTAGTAACTTCTGATATTCACTACTAGACTTTAGTAGTCTTCATCAGTTTTATTGTATTTTGTACATTTTTAAAAATTCAACGACAAAATTGTAGTCGAGGTCCAACCATTAATCAGCATGAGTGCGACACTCAAAGCTCTCGGACATTTAATGAGATTTAATCTAATCTTTAAAATAATAAAAGAAAATGTGCATTTTTGCGTGATGGTTGTTATTTTTGTGTGTAGTGCCAACGATAATACCCCGCCGTTATTTTCCATTTTATTTATTGCTCTTGTTGGTATTGTAACTTAATAAATAGCCCCGGTCATCGATTTTGCTCTGGTTTTTTTTACAAATTATTTCCTCGAGTTTTGTTTAAATTTTGCATTTTGTTGATACGCCGCACACTGGGGATTTTTGTATGGAGGTGAGGAAAAAAATATATTTGTCAAAAAAATCACAAATTTAGTTTTATTTATATAATAATACACAAAAGTAATCAAAATAAAGAAAGTTAGAGAAATGTCGATCGTTACCCGCAATGTAAAAAGCCATAACTAACAAAAAAATTTAAATGAATTTTTTAATTTTTAATTTATTATTTATTTTAAATCTATTTTTCACTTATTATTCTAAAAGAGCCTTAACTTCGTCGCTTATAACACTATGCTTTTTCTGCCTAAATGAAGGCGTCAAATGTGAAATCACGGTATCTGATGTTACCATCATTCGGTGTACAGAATCTTCGTTCGTGGCTGTATTTTCTGGAGTGTCTAAGGCGATATTTTTTATAGTCTTTGTTACGACTTTTCTGAGCCTCTTCGGATAGTAGGCCTACAGGAAAAATACATTTTTCAATTATATCTTTTCCATGAACCAGAATTTTTTGAAGTGTAGGTGACATATTGTACCACAGTGCAACAAACTCTTTTGCCGTCTCCAAACAAATATCACCAAATTTTTTTTGATCTACTACCTCGGTGATTGCTATAGCTTCGAGAATTATTGAAAACCTCTTGATTATGTTTTCATTTAGACCCGTTATTTCGGAAATCAAAACAGGATTAGCAAATAATCTTCGTGACGTATTTCCTGAATTTGTCGTACCAGAGCCTTGCTTAACAGTATCACCCTGTATTCCTATTTCCTCTTTAAGTTCACGCTTTATCAAAAATTTTCGGGCTTCTTTTATCGGACGAGTATTTGAGTTGACTCTCCCACGTTTAA
The DNA here is from genome assembly GCA_030448955.1 of Trichopoda pennipes. NCBI lineage: Eukaryota > Metazoa > Arthropoda > Insecta > Diptera > Tachinidae > Trichopoda > Trichopoda pennipes. The sequence goes on along the minus strand of JASKUP010000026.1, from coordinate 1,538,660 downwards.
ATTCAATATTATATAGCTTGCAAAAGACACTCCGTCAGTGACATACCAAATTGCAGTGCTTGTTCATTTACGGTCACAGCTAGAACTTCTTCGATTTTATTCATCTTGGATGTTGTGGCTCCACAAATAAAACAAGAAGATGGTGATGGTGTTTCTGTTACTGATTGTGCTGTCTTGCCGTCAATCATTGTAAAATATAATTCATGTTTTACTTTAAAGTTACGATTATTTACTGTTAACTCAAATTCTTTTAGTTGAGGTATCTCATCGACCCTTTTCTTCTCGTATAACTTGAGGTGTCTCTTTAACGTATGCAAACTGTAGTGTTCTATAATACTGTATGGAAGAAGGTTAATTGTTGTTCCATACTAATTTATTTATGTCATCACTTAATGATAATTTAAGTAGTACAACTGGTGTCGTATATAAACGAGAGCCAGAAATTTGTGCACATCTCGAGCAAATTTTTTAAATTCATACTATAAAAGCCAAACGCGTTCATAGATTTACATGAGATATGTCTCATTTTGTTCATAGGTTATACGACTTTACGTGAAAGTATTAGGACTTGACAGTTTTTTTAACGTTTTGGATTTTTTATGAATTAAAAAAAAAACTTAACTCTTTACGCAAAAAATATTTTTTTTCTTCATACATTTATTTATAACTTCGAAACTGTTGCTTATGTAGCAAAACATTATATAAACAGATGAAGGTACTTATAATTCTTGATTTTTCTAAATTTGTTTAAGTAAAATCCGACTATCAGAATTGAGTTGCGAATCAATCAGCTGAAAAATGTTGTACTGTGTACAGGTGTACAATTTCAAGTGCACCTGGTGCACTTGATTTTTTTATATGTTCATAAAAATAAGCAAACAAAAAAAAAACTTAAATCTCTGCAGAGTTTATTTTTTCAATTTTATTATACTGAAATATCCTACTTTGAATAAAAAATTAAAAGAAAAACGTTAGCTCGCATAATAAAATAATATACGTTTTGAAATTCTTAGGTTTAAATTAAGTTGATTCAGTAAAACATACAAGTACTGAGTTGGGATGGCTATAAAAAACTAGCAGTCAGATTGGAGTAATTCTTTTTGATTTGATTGTACCATTTAGTCTAAAATTTCAAAATATCATTGAATATTGCATGAAGAGTATGTTGACAATTTGACTTTTTTCCGCGAAATCCCCAGTGTGCGCCGTTTAATTTGACTCGTTTGTCAAATTTGAATTACAACAAACGGCACTTTGACCAAGTTGCCAAAATATAAGTTCGAATATTTGTTCAATTTCAGCACTTAAACTGAATTGAACGGTGTGGTTGGGTTGTTTTCTTTGCGACAAACGGCACTTTGACCGAGTCGCCCTTAAAATGAAAGAGATGGTTTTCTTGAAGATTCAAACAAACAAGTGATTTTATTATTTAATTTTTCCAGCTTATATACTAAAGTTTAAAATTAAAAGTGCAGTGCAAACAAAACAATAAATTCCATGACAAGCTCCGACGCAACAAAGTGTTCAGGTAACAAATAGTTTTGTAATTAAATGCGCCCGTGGGAACTGTCAAAAAACATCCATAAACACAAATATGCAGACAAAGAAGAATGTGCTGATTTTTCAAAAAATGATAATTTAAAATAGGCAAACTAAATATACATATATAATGTGTAATCTTAAACCAAAGAAAATAACATTAAATAAACAAGAATATTAATATTATAAATGTGCAAACTTAAACCAAAGAAAATAAAATAAACAAGCATATTCATGTTATAAATGTCCGAATGCATAACTATGCATCAACACAAGCAAAACAAAGGACAAGTAAAGTTAGAGTTTTTAAATCATGTGATGTGTCTAATAACTTTCTGCATTTTCAACCCTGTAGCTCCACTAAAAATAGCAGAATTTGTAGAAAACAAAAAAGTAATCTCAGCGATAAAAATTATGAATCTCTAAATCATGTACCAGGTGATGGCGTTGCTAAAATCGTTCATTTCTGCCGTCGCAGAGTGCAAACATTTTACGAGAAGGAGGCCGAAGATTTAGTTTTTTGTTTTTTTTTTATATAAAAGTAAACACACAAGAACCTCGAAATACAGAAATTTAAGTTTTTATTTTGATTTATATTTTTGGTCGAAAATGGGCTTTTTAAGAGAAGATGAAATTCGATATATTTTAGAAAAGTTTTGAACATTAAGTGGGCCGGCATTAGCTTCTAGGTTTTGTATATTTTTAAACACTTTATTTTCGTTACATAATATGTTTTGCTACTTATAAAATGTTGAAAAAATATTAACCTTACGTGGCTAAAATCTCAGACCTGACCTTTGCAATAAAGGCCAAAACATACCCCAATGTCGAAGTTAATTGAAGAAGCATTTTTAATATTCTAAAGTGAAAGCTCATAAGCTATCAATATATGGAATTGTGAAAGCGAGCAATTAGAAAACATTGCTCCATTTATTCAGAATATAGAGTTTTGTTTGCCACTCCAAATTCTATAAAAGTTACAAAAAGTTCGGCAAAGATGGTATTACAAGTTATATTCAATTATACTGTGGAAGATTGTTAAATACATTGGACGCAGATAATATTAAAAAGCTTGGTGACCGTAGCCTAACACTAATTTTTAAATGAGGATGCAATGGATCTTCCGGACAAAAATAATATAAGCAGCATAATGAAGAAAAATTATCAGATGATAACTTATTTATAATACCTTTTTTACCATTAAGACTTAAACAAATTACGTTAATTTTGAGCCAGATACTAGCAAAGTACAGAAAGTTACATATAGAGACACAAAATACCTTCCAATTAAATTTAAAGTAAAAGTATCTAAACTTAAACAATAAATAGATAAATTTCAAATTTAAAGTTTGTTATTAAAGAATGACCAAAATACTCAAACAAACAAAATCATAATCAAACTGTGTTTTTTTAACTGCAAGCCAATGAAGTCAACTTTAAACAGAAGACACTACTTTCAAAGAAGCTTTGAGTTTGGCTTGTCCATGCTAAAAATCGATCTGTGGAACGCATATTAAAGCTAAGCCATGATTTTGATTTTAAGGAAATAGTAACGAAAATAAAGCCAAAAGAGAGGTAAAAAAGAAACGCGTACAAGAATAATATTTAGAGTTGGGCTAACTGATCGATAAGCCAAAGCAAGGAGAATGAAACATAAACGATGGCAACACAGCAAGAAAATTTTTTTTTTAATCCTAAAACTGCTGAATCTATCACAAGATTAGATTTTGGATTAACAAGTAACATTATGCTTATATAAGTATATGCAAACAACAAAACTATACAAAGAAAAATATGATTGAAGGAATATACCATCGACAGTCCATAAAATACTATATCACGAAGACAACATTCTTCAACACGACAAGTTACCAATTAGAGATTTTCTAAAGAAACAAAGATTATATTTATCAACTAACTAACTATCCACTCAGACGCTGCCTTTAAAATTGTCCATTAAAAATCTAGAAAAATTAAGAATCTTCTACATCGTGGTATTACATTTTGTTATCTGTTGTTAATTCAATGTATAGGCGCCTGTATATCTGTGCTTTTTTGTTTTTATGCTGATAAAGTTTGTTCCTGGAATTTATTTTAAGATAGTTGTTGTTTTCTTGTGTACAGTTAGTACACATAGTTTGTAAACAGCATACCCAGTTGTTTATTTTATTACTTAATTATTTTCTTCTTAAACTTAACCAAGACGCATCCGTAACACTGCCGCCTACTTAAGCCTTTTCATCCCGGACAGGCTCAATATTCTGGCCATACTTGGCCAGCCGATATTTCTGTATCCAGATAAACCACGTCCTTTAATTTTTTAATAACCTTGTATGGTCCTTCTAAATGAGATTGCAATTTTGGAGACGCTCCTTTTTTCCGTTGTGGGTTATATATCAGAACCAGTTGTCCTTCTGTAAATCCTTCCGTATTTGCTGCTTGATCATACCTGGCTTTGATTTTGTTGCTGGACATTTGAATGCGATTGTGGACAAACTCAAGATGCTCCTGCAGGTCTTCTTGTATCTGAGGAACATTTTTATTATCGTCGTCTGCAGGAATCGCTTTATCTCTGTCCCAAACACGATTTTTGCTGGACTGCATGATGTTCAACCGTGGACAGCTGATCGGTATGCCAGAAGAAACTTTTGTACATGCTCGTCCCAGTCCTTTTGATGTGTACAGTTGAATCTTTCTACCACGCCATCAAACTGTGGTGGTGTCATTCTCGTCTTTCTAATCTCATAAATATCGCATATTTCCTTGAATATGGCCTACTCAAAATTTCGTCCCTTATCGGAGTGAACACCGTATCGACACATCCAATTGTTCACAAATTCATTTGCCAGCGTGGCGGACTCTTGGTTTGGAATGGAATACACTTCGGGCCTATTGATGAAATAAAACATTACTACTAGCACATACCGATTTCCAGCATTACTGACAGGGAATGAGCCTGCAATATCCATTGCTATCCGCTCAAAAGGGGCGCCTGCCTTGTACTGGTGTAGCTTGCCACGACTTTTCCTTGTTGGACCCTTGGCCGCAATGCACTGTAAAATCGCTGTTTTATCTTCTCCAGTGTGATCCGACCTTATGGTAAAGTGTTGGCCATATAAGTATGTGTGGTAATGTTTGACACACTCCAGTACAGCTAAAAGCTCCCGTCGTGTAACGGAATAATTTTTTTCGGGCTTGGACAATACTCTGCTACAATAACTTTTTTCGTCCCAATAATAGCCTAAGAAAGCACTCCTCCCATTCCGTAGCCGCTTGCGAGGACTGGTGTTGTACTTAAAAGCTCCTTTAGACTCTGAAACGCCTCTTCTGCTGCCCCATTCCAGTGGTATGGTTGCGATTTTCTAGTCAACTCATGCAAGCTGGCAGCCACTTGAGGTAAATTCGACACGAATCGCCTGTAGTATGTGCAAAGCCCCAGGAAACTACGTAGCTCATTTGTGGACAAGGCCAATTATTTACTGCCAATACTTTATCCTCGTCAGTTTATACGCCCTCTGCTGTTACACGATGCACCAAGTATTTGACCTCTTTTTGAAACAGCGCGCATTTCTTAACTTAATTCAAGTTTCGCAGCAGCTATACGCTTAAGGACTTCATCCAGGTTTTTGGAGTGTTTTTAAGACAGAAAAAAAGATTTTTATAATAAAATAATTTCAAAACTTCGGAGCTCTTAAAAATGCGCCCGCTTAACTCAAGTGCCAACTCTCCAATTTAGTAGCTAAAATTTATTTTTTTATTAACTAAAATTTTTTCACATATCATTCACAAATAGTGCAATTACGTGACAAATAATTAGAATAAAATTTCTCCACTTTAAAAGCAGATATAATCGTAAAAATTACTTTTACCCAAACGTAAGGTGCCCCTGTAGGCTAGTAGGTAGTGTACTAGCTTGTCAGTATGGGGGTTGTGGGTTCGATTCCCAACGAAGACCTTGGTTTTTTCACTACAAAATTAAAAATTGGCTGTCGGTGGGACTGCTCAGCGATGAAGGCATAGTCACTGGTCGCTGTGATGCCTTTATACGGCAGTTAATTTCCGACTATCCTTCTACTTTCACCACCTGCGTATCTTCTCTATCCCTTTCCTAAAGAAGGTAGCACGGTACTTGACTAAATAGGCATTGTTGCCTGAAGTGCTACTTCTCTTTAAAAAAAAAAAAAAAAAAGGTTAAAAAACTTTTTGCATGGCAAATCTAGTAACAAGCGCTTTTAGTAACAGGACCTATATATAAAATAATTTTAAATATAAAACTGTAAATTAAATAATTTGTTGAAAGGAACACATACCTAAAAAAACTAAAGCTGAGACAAATGCCTTTAAAATTTAAATTCTGTTTCAAATTTTTGGAGGCTATTCAGATAATTTTGTAGTATTCAATATTTGAAGGTAGTCGTGTTCTTTTCTTTATCGCTCTAGAACATTCTCCAGGCTCAACACAGGTATTTATAACGCTCTTGCAGAAAAGATTCAATTATACTCAGGGAAGTGGTTTTTCTCTCAAACGTTGCAAAAACTTCCATATTTAATAAATTTATAATAGAATTTTTTTTAACAAATAAGTGTGAAGTTTTAAATTGTACTTTATTTGAACTATTTTTACAAATGATAACTATGAAAATAGGAGAGTTAACAGTAAGCGGTAGATATCAGCAGAATGAGTTGCATTTTGATTCAACAGGTGCCCCTGGAGGCTAGTAGGTAGTGTACTTAACTAAATAGGCATTGTTGCCTGAACTGCTATTTCTCTTTAAAAAAAATATAACCCGCTGTACTACACATTTTATATACATATGGCAAGACAAAGCAATTACTTGGTATAGCCCTTCCAAAGGTCTTTCATGCCACTTTCAATGTAGGAAAATTCAAATCGAACGTCCATACTACTCCTCTTTCTTCCTTCCCACAACCAATTTCCTAGACCCTTGCGTGCTGGTCCGAGAAAAAAGTTTTTAAAGCTCTACAAGAAAGTTTTAAATATAAATTTTTTTTATCTAAGTTGCAAACAAAAATTTTTGTTCCAGTTATACAAAAGTAGTTTTCATTTTAACAATTTCAAAGTACATTTTTGAGGCAAAAACAAAATTAACTAATTGTCACAAACATAAATACACAAGGCAAATTTATTTGGCAGATGCGGCTTCATTCAACACAAATTAGATAGTAGACACGCATTTTGTCTAATATTTTTGGTACTGTCAAAACCTTTTAAGAACAAAAAAACGGGATTTTTATGTATTTATTTTCTTATGATACATGCTTTTTGAACACAACTTTTATTAATATATACTTAATTTTTTTTAATATAACTAGGCCTTCGACGTTTTTAATTGAAGAAACACAAAGCGAAATTGATCTGCTGCTCAGGTTGTTTTACCTAATTCATTTCGGTGCAATTGGCGATAAGGATTTATAATTTACGTTTGCCTTGCCTAATCTAGCGATTTTTCGAAAAATCTTTTAGCTATTAGAGGAAACTTATCGATTTTCCCATGTATCCCCACCAGGTGATAGCAGTGCAGTTTGACATGCTGGCAACCGTGAAAATCAAAAATTCTATTTTGTTTTCGAAATAGCAAATGCTTATTTATTTTATAAAAAAATATTTTAAAAATGTTTTGTGCATTTAAACTAGCTACATATGAGACTTTATTTATTTTTGCATATTAATTACATAACTTTAATAAAAAAATCATACTTAAAACACTTGCGGTAAAAATAAAAATTTTATTATGGATGTACACAATTGTAAGAAGCTTTAAGAATGTACATAATTGATATGTTGGGTCCTAACATTCTAATAGGACAAAGCAATAACCCCAAGCAATAGTATACATTGTCAGACGTTGGTTGCTTAATTATGCACGAAGGCAGTTAAACTCACCTGCATAATTGGCGAATAGCACTGAACACGTTTGGCGTACCTTAAAAGTAAAAAATAGCACCAAAACGAAAAGCAAGCTATGCAATGATATGGGTACCAATTAATCCGAAATTGAGGCGACCAGTGCACTGAATAATTGTATACTAAAATATCAGATTTTTAATTATTTTTCATTTTATTTATGAAATGTTATTTTCTATTCAAATATAATTAAATATCTTTTTTGTAACGCTTAAGCAGCTTCTGGGATTATTGAGGGTGTAAGATGTATTAATTCTCTCGACTGTATATGCATATTGCTACGAAGATGTCTTGTTAAAGTTTTTAAAGAAAATAATTATCAGTAAAAAAGCAAACGGAAATACCTATTGCGTGATTTACAAACTCCGTCGAAAAAATCGTATACACACAAGACGTACCACACAATAACCTAAACAACAGAAAGTAGAAACAACTAACACAGACCGAAAGTTTTGCAAAATATTTATTCTGCATATTAGTAAATGTAATAAAACAAAATCTAGGTTCTTTATCCGTATAACAATAGAAATAAAAAAACTATGTTCATAGTGAAAGACGGGCAGTCTTTAAATTCGATTGTTTTGCATTAATATTTAGTTGCATATTCTTTTTGATTTTCTACAGCTTTTAATATTTCTTGGAATAGATTCCAATAAAATTATCAGACATCAGGAATTATTTGGCTGCATTCTTCCTGTAATGCAGCCTTAAGCTGATTTTTATTCCTTCACAATCTGTTTTGCATACGACGTACAAGTTCGTCCCATAAGTGTTTGATTATGTTTATATCTGGGCTTTGTGTAGGTGTTTTGATGACCTTAGGGCAGATGTAAAGCAACAAGTTCTTTGCTATCAGTGATGTATGGTTAGGGTCATTATCTTTCCTTATTCTTAGTTCTTATTTTACCAAAACATACATGTTTTTGTCCATATGTTTTTTCTATAAACTGAAAGTTTTCGATATATAAAGCAGCACCACACCATCACTGATAAGCCTCCATGTTTCACATTTTCTTAGTGGTTTTATTAAAAAATTCTCCGTTGTGCTTACGTCACATGTAACATCTTCCAGCCTTAGGAACCAAGAAAATTAAATTTGCTTTCATCCGTAAAAAGAACCTGTAAGATGTCAAAATGTTGACAGGAAAATCTAACATATCGTGGTATATAAATTTTACTGTACGAGAAATCTTTTAATATGTACTTTCGTGCCAAATTCATGTGATTCTAGTTTCGACGTTGACACGTGGCTTCTTTCGACCCACTTGGACATGCAACTGATTGTTTTTACATGTATTTCCTCTACAGAATTGGGTTTAAACATTGTGGCAAATTTTGTAGCGGAGATGAATGGGTCATTTCGTTCTTCTTCGCGAACTATAAACTTCTCATCTCTCAGGCAAAGCTTTCTTTTTAAATGTGAGCGGTTTTTATTTACAATTCTGTTAGTCTTTTATGTATCGTCTAATAATGTCATTTACAGCTGATTTACTTTTATTAAGGATACTAGCGATTTCTAGTTGAGTTTTATCTTCTAAATAGATAATAATAACAATTTTTCGCCCTTCTAAGGTCGACATTGTACGATTGTACGCTACATAACAAAAAATAATTAAAAATATTTTCATACTATAAAAATAATAAAAAATTATCAAATATAACGGTAATTTAAATGCAATTTTTTTAAATTTTTTGAAATTGTTTTCAAAATGCCGTTTTGGAAAATTCTTAGCAATGTAATAATGCTTACTTAGAAGTAAGTTTTTCAAAAATAATAAGCTATGACTTCTAAAATAGTTGATAAAAATCTTCTAATAATTTGCCCGTCTTTAATGTAACCCACTGTTCATATTTATGTATAGTATGTAATCAAAAATACAAAAATTTGTTGCTTTTTTACTTACCACATTGTTTTCAACAAGTAAATTTTTATATTGGGTGATAATCGATTGTTCGATTTTATTCAAGTCGCTTAAGGGATATCTGAAAAGGATTTATTTAAAAATATTAAAAGGAAATAATTTTTAATACTTAATAAATTTACGTTTTAGTTTAACAGTTTTTCGACTTACTTGTTTTTTCTTAGCATAATCCACTTTCTAATATTTATAAACTTAATATATTTTTGGCGATCAATTTTTAAAACAAAATCGATAAAAGGCACATATTTCTTCAAGGATTCCATTTTCTCCTCGACCACATCCTTCATTTTGTATCTGCTAACAACAATATAAAAAATAAAATTATTTCTTTTAGATTATCATTTAATTTTTTTATGTATAATTCTTAAGGAAGGACTTCCTCTCATTCCGTGATTTACTTTGATATTTTTTAATAGTATCAATTTTTAAGCAATGGTCTACTTACAATAACGTAAGTAATTTTCACTAACATTACAATTATATTACCATGTTTTATTTAAATTTGATTACAAGCAGCACGTCACTAACAGAAGCATATCGCAAATAAGTTTTTCCTCGAAAGGGTGCAATCAATTGTTCATAAAGAACGTTTTTCAATTTTAGCAAGAATTAAATTTCACACGAAAATCGCACAAAAATAATTAAAATCCATATAAAAATGATGGTTAAAGTTACATTTAATAAAATTCGTGATACTTCGGACAACATTATCATCTATCTGGGACCGCTATTAAGAATTTGGTCGTTAAATTGGAGTCGACAGGCTCGATACAAAATGTGCGAACACCAACGCACAAACGACCGCATCGTTCAACTGAAATCATCGCAGCCGTGAACCAGCGTTGAAGCTAATCCTAATTTGTCAATTCCACAAATTAACAATTGGGGATATCCAAAACCATCACTTGGTGAATTTTGCGCAAGGATTTAACTTTGAAGCATTAGAATGTTTAACTAGTACAGGAATTGAAGCCCACCATTCACAGACGTAGACCATTTTCACTTGTCAAGATGGCAACAAGCGAAATTGCAGCATTTGGGCTTCTGAAAATCCCAGAGCGATTATTGAGCCTTTGCATGCTCAGCGTGTCACTGTATGGTGTGCTACGTGGCCTTGAGGTGTCATTGAACCGTTTTTTTTTTCCAAGATGACGCTGGAAATGAGGTAACGGTCAATGGATCACGCTGTTGCGAGGTGCTAACAACTCAAATATGACCTTTTATTGACAACGTGGATATCATTGGCATGCGATTTCAACAAGATAAGTGTCACATGTCACGCACCCAATGAAACGATCAATTTATTGAAAATTATATTTACTGATCGCATAATTTCACGCCAACCAGCAGTTAGGTCCAGATAATGTGATTTAACACCAGTGGGTTTCTTTTTTTAGTGGAGCTATGTTAATCTCAGAAGCTATACGGAGCCAATCGTATCGATGCAGCGTTAAAATTCAAAATCTGCAATGGGATTAACGAAGTAGGACCCCCATTTTGCCAAAATGTTGATGAAAGAATCGACATCTTTCAGCGTGGTCGTGGGAACATCTGTCAGATATCAGTTGTCATTCATAATTGCCGAACTTTTCTCTTCGTAATACAATAAAAATTTGAATCATCTAAATCAATATTTTTATTTTATTTTGTTTTAAAAAAACAAACTTGTTGAAAACCCGGTTATTATTATTATTATTATTATTATTGCAATTGGTTTTGCAGTTATCTACTGAATTTTCTTACTTTTCAGTTTCTTTTTTTTTTTATTTTGACCGGATATTTTATATATCAGTGGCCAAATATATAAATTTTCAGAAAATATGTAAATTTTGGCAGCATGTTTCTCCGATATAGTTTTTTTTTCGTTAAAGTGCTGTCGCTTGTTCTCTTCCCAGAAAAGCAGTTTGACGTTGACGCCACTAATTCCATTCAGCTTTGGAGGCTTGAATCTATTAACAACACCTTGGGTCCACTGGATATATAGGTATGAGAGAAAATCTAGAAATAGTCCATTTGCAATCTTAAAGAGGGGGCGAAAATAGCCGTTACCTTGAATTATTATTTTCAGATTTTTAACGTAATACACATTTCGATTTGGACAGGTCGAACAATTAAGGGATAGGCATTAACAACAAAATTCTGGATCTGGGATACTAACCTTTATGGTAAATAACTTAAATCTTTAATGCTTAAAATATTGTGTTTTTTGTTCCGGTAAGATATTGAAAATACAAATTACGACCTTTTTGCATCAAGGTGACAATATATGTGAGTTTGTATTTTTTTTTCGTATAGACCAGCACTCGGGGCGTGACCCTTACATTGTACCAGAACTTGAAAATTAAATTATGGGAAGGAAGGAGTAGTGTTTGTGGACATTCGATTTGAATTTTCCTACACTGAAAGTGACAGGAAAGGCCTCTGGAGGGAGTTTATTCCACATACGAACTGTTCTGCAAAAAAAACGAATTCTCCCTGTAATGCGTAGTGCGATTCACTGGTCAATCGACCACAAATGAAAGGGCTCTCAACAAAAATCGAGTTAAACATAAAAAAGTGCGAGTTTCGGGAACAAGTTCCCTAATCTCGTTAGAGCACTTACCATTGTAGTAACAATAAAACAGTGAAATACAACCTACATTGCGTCGATGCTCTAGAGAATCAATGGAGTTCGATAGCCTACCCTACGGCCCATACATGAGTATTGTATTCTACCTTTGGAAGTATCTCTTACACCGTCTTAAAAAAACGAGGTACTACAAAGCTTCTTTAGAAACCTGAAAAATGTGTTTCGTCCATGGAACATCACACTGAATTTCAATGCCAAGAACATCAAGAGCTTCCGATTCCGTAATACCTATATCACCCATAGTAACAAGTGGAGCACCATTTCCGATTACAGATCATTGAATCTTACGGACATTAAAATCGACTTTATTCACACGTGCCCATTCGGAGATTGTTGCGAGATCGTGATTGAGCGTATCACTCATGTTCCGCCTTTTAGAACTTACCTACAACTGGTTAGGTCTAATACTAAACGAATATGAATGACAAATGCTGCTGCCGTCTGCGAAAGAGTAAATGCGGTTGAAAGTTTGATAAAGGTCATTTAGAAAATAAGAAATAGACTAGGAGAAACAACGGAGCCTTGCAGTACCCCTGAATTCATCCTGAACTGGTCGGATGATATCCCATCTATAACAACTGGTATAGAGCGATTCCTGAGAAAACTCGATATAAACCTGTAGAAATTATCACCGACACCAAAAGCAACAAGTTTTGACAGAAGTGCATCATGCCACACTCTATCAAACGCCTAGGAAATTCCTGGAGCCACCATCTTATTCTCTCTGGAATAATGCATGGAGTTACACCACTATTTCGATAGGCAAGCCAGCAAGTCGCCCGTAGAGCGCCCCCTACGGAAACCGTACTGTCGAACCCCAGGTACAACACAAGATGAAAATTAATCATACTTTCCATGACTTTAGAAGTGCAGAAGATATTGCAATTGCGTGATAACTTTAAGGATTGTTAGCCTCACGCTTTTTGGGGATCGGCGTTACATTAGCAACCTTCCAGAACTGTGGATATTCAGAGGCATGATAACACTTGCTGAAAAGGATTGCTAACGGACGCGCCAGCGTCGAAGAGCACTGGGTTATGACCAGTGCTGATATCCGATCCGGCTCAGAAGACTTATTGACGTGACGATCTGCTAAAACGATTTTAACCGCTCGAACTCGAAAGAATATCTTTGGCATGGTAACGGGTAATCTGTCGAGATCGGGCGGTGGTTGAGTAGTTTTTGGCAAATAAACCAGAAATATACCAGCGAAAAGGTTAGTCTTATCAACCGGGTCAGTCAATATTTGATCATTTTTTAAGAGTCGGAATTGCAGAACTAGCATTATCATTTACTCTTTTAACAAATGACCAAAAGTTCTTGCTACCCCTAGGACTAGCAGGAACCTAACATGATGGTGCTCCTTGTATAGGTTTTTTTCGCCCTTTTGCGTAGCGAATCAGTATTTGCGTTTTTGTTTCTACGCCATATACTGAATGCTTCATCTCTTGACCTGACTGCATTTTTGCACGTCTAATGAACCCAAGATTTCGATCTGGTTTTAATCGATATTTTTTTGGTGCAATAAGTTTTCATTCCAAAGAAAATGATGTTTACAACCATTTCCGCCATGGCATCGACATTGCCTAAAAAATTCGTAGAGCTCAGACGAGCAAGCCTTCTTATAAATATACTTTAAACATTTGACAGCTGGTTTCGAACCATTGTGAAGCTCCGAATATAAAAAGGATGCGGAGATGGTACAGTAATAGCAGTTGCGAAAAGGTGCACAACGACTTACTTCATACTTTTGGGGATGTGAAGTTAGGAAAAGGTGTGGTACCCTTCAACAGAAGGAATCTATATTGGCAAAACCAAGAACAGTTGTGAACATTGAAATCACCAGCAAGAAATTGAAAACAACTGTTCGGCAACTGTCAAGAATCTTCGATGTTGGATCGGAAAGATAATCGAAGCCAGCTAAGGGTTAATCCCTTTCCAACTTCATTGCGTATATATAGTGCAAGGCCCCGATTGAAATTAAAAAATTAAGTGAAAACCCTGTGGATAAGTAGTTTCAGACACCCGAGTCTCTCATAAGAATATAATATCCGGACGATGGAGACAAATGTGAGCACAAGTAGATAAAATGTTCGCGTATTTTGCAGAAATCGATTCTGCATCGTCCTGTCATAACAAAATTAAAATTCGACTGTCCGTTCTACACTAAAATATACCAATATACACTAAAATATACTAAAGTACACTATAAAATACAATAAAATATACTAAAATACACTAGAATATACCAAAATACACTAAAACAACGCACTACAATATACAAAACTACACTAAAATGTACCAAAATATATTAAAATATACTAAATATCACTAGAAGACACTAAAATATGCTAACAATACCCTAAAATATACTTCTATTTGGACTACTCAGTGACCAGTGCCAGTCCTTCAGAACATATAGTCCAACAACAGTTAAACAGTGGCAGCAGTAAAGCAAAATTTAAATTTGAAAAGGAAAGGAAAACGTTCTAACTTTCACAAAAACAAAGAGCCACAAGAGCCCTGATCTAATCGTCTCTTTTGTTAAGCTGCCCGTTATGCCGTCACCGACTACTGAACCGCACTTGTTTGGTTTTTATCCTTTGAGGTTTTACTGCTCTTCTTTTGTTTATCCTCTTTCGTAGTTTTTGTTTTCTTTTCCTTTTTCCTTCTCACTTATTTGTACCACAAATAAAATAGCTCTATTATGTGTATTGTTATTATCACTATTAATAAAACTTATTCAACATATATATTTAAACACATCATGACGGACAAAACAAAAACGTATAGTACCGTGAGGTACCTTATCCAAACAAAGTAAACACTTAAATTGGCATTTCTTGGATAATAGAATATTAAAATTTTATGTAAATATCTCAACTGTCAACAGATTTAATTGCAATTTTATTAAGGTCTAGCAAAGGTAAAATTGAGTTGTAGTTGAGGATTAATCTTTAATTAAGTCTAAGATACTTATGTTTAAAAACGTTTAATTAACAAGTTTGTTTCTATTTTTTAATGGCTTTCGGTGTTACCCTGCAGAAATTATTGGAGTACATGATCCGTTTTAAGTAAAAAGGAGTAGTTACAACATGGTCCGATGTAATGCGAGCATGGACCGTGATGACTAAAAAAAAGATATTTGCCAATGCTCGCAACACATTATTAAAAAAAAATACATCTAGGTAACACTGTTGTCATTTTTTGTTTGTGTGTGTTTTCTGATAAACCGAATGGTTAAAAGTGAGAAAGTTTCTTCTGTTATAAGTAAAAATTGAATAATTAATAAGAAGTTCAATAACAAAGAAATAAAATGAAGTACGATCCGCGTCATCGAAGAAGAATTATTAAAAAAGAAAAAGATTATTATTTAAATAAATTAAATAACTCAAATGCGTTCAATGACTGCAACAAATTTGTAGATATTAGCAATAAAAGACGTATTATGTAGAAGTACTATCAAAAATCTCGAACGTACATTATCCCGAGAATTGTGCGTTATGTGTAATACTGACGGAATAAAGTTTACGCGATTATAAAACTGTTATAGGTATGTATTTGCTGTATAAAATTTCAAGGTATAATCTCAATAAGAAAACTTGTTTTCTGATGCAATTAGTTCGTATTCTACTTATACAGATAAATAAATGAGGAATGCACTTTAAGTCGTAAAGAAACAACACTTCCGGTTCATTAGTGCAAAAAAAAGTGAACTAAGGTAATCAATTCAAGTTCTTTGCCTTGAATTTTAAGAAAACATTAACTTAAAATATCCATTGCCTTATTAGTATACACTAAGTATGACATGTTCAAATGTTTATTATTAGTAGCCGCGTTTTTACTCAAATGTTTTTATTGTAAAATTTTATACAAACAATTTTGTGATTACATTTTGGATTTTCTTTTTTTTTTTGTTTTTTGCATAAACATTTTTTGGAGTGCTCCAAGAAATTTTGTCAAAGGATAATTTTCAAACTAGTCTCATTCAAGCTAGTCACATTAGAGTAATTTAAAAGCTAGTTTTGTTTATATTCCGCAGGTTAATAGTATAAAATGGTTTCCAAACTAGGTTTCTATGGTAATCCATGGAGTAGTGTCATGAAGTAATTTCAAAACTAACCCTGTGTTAATAATTTGCAGAGTTGTTACTTGGGCTAGTTTTTGGATTACTCTGATGTAATTTTTTTTGGATTACATGGTTCTCTCCTAGGACATTGTAATGTAAAATTGGGCATGTGTTTCTCATTTACTTGCATTACTTTTGAACCAGTCATGGTCCCTTGTGGAGTACTCTTTACATGCGTGTAAGGAGTAGTCTTAATTTTTGCAGGGTATCAGCAAAAATATGATCCATTTTTAGAACCGCATTTTGCACATTTACTTAAATAACGCCATAACTTATATATGAATTTTGTTTTGCTTGTTTGACCGAAATCTTCTTTCTTTCTTTTTTGGAGTTATGACGATGTAATTCTTGACTTCATGCAACGAGTGTATGTTTCTCAGACAACAATACTTTATTAAATCTGTATCCGATATGTAATCGTAGATGTAAAATAAGTCATCGGAGACTTTGAGTTACAAAGGCCTTTCAAAGATCCATTATCCCCTCCAAAGATGTCTCTTCGGGATTTATTGCGGAGCCTAGGGAGGTAGTATATTTGCAATCTCACCGGCCTATGGGATATATTTGGTGTTCCGAGAGTCAATGGCATCTTAGGTGCGCTTGAACCCATTCCAAGTGTGTAATTTATAAAAACATTTCGAGAGTTTTGAAGAATCATTGCCGACTAACGAAGACTCTTTGTCCGTTTTCATATTCATTGAGACTTCCATCCAAATTCAGCAGACTGTATGTGGGCCTTCAGAAAGTAAACTTGCCCCTTCGGGACCTATAGGATCCTTCCACGGTGCTTCACTTGGATCCCGTTTTAAATAAAATCGTGAACCGTCATGTGAAAATTTTAGGCAATTGCATTCAAAGCTATTTATTGTTCCCTTCAGACCCCTTGTAAACGCTTTTATTTTAGTAAAAAAATGCGAAGAATAATGTATTTACATATTTGATTGTCCCTTGTTACTTTAAAAGTACAGTCAAAGATGTCAACAGTCGCAAATATTTAAAGAGGAATGCAACTCCAATGCAGTAAATAATTAGCCCAAACACAAAAACGAATATTATATTTAAAAAAAGGTATTTACTTTTTTACCTTTCTCAACGTATAGTCTCAAAATTAGTATTCAATATTTGTCTGTCTGTTCCGAAATAAGGTTTCTAACGATTACAAAATCACAAAATATTACATCTTTGCGAGATTTCCTTTTTAATCTGAACTCAAAGATATTAGTTTTATTGAAATGACATTAATATCAACGCAAACTGATTGCTACATTTGTTCCAATCGCATTCATCAACAGAGCTTAAAAATTTTGTAAGTTTGTCTTAAAAGTTACAAAGCGGTACAGTAACACGTAACCTGAATTTAAAATATTGTTTAAAAAAAGATCAAGAGTATCGGGTTTTTCAACAAAAAAGTTTGATTTTTAACTGCGGCAATACCAACGACATGATAGTTTTGATATTTAGTAGATGCATTGGCAATTGTTACAATAAATTCAATCTCGCACAAAAATTGCATTAAAAAAATTAAAACCGACTATGAAATTGGTGGTTCTGCTAAAATTGCATTTCGTAAAATTCGTGATATTTTCGGATATTATCTTCCTTCTTAGACCGCTATTAAAAATTTGAGTCGATAGGATCAGTACAATTAGTTCGAAAACCAACACGTGTTCGACCGTGTCGTTTAACCGAAAACTTCGCACCCGTGAGCCATAGTGTTGAAGCAGATACAAATTTGTCAATTCCTCAGCGTTCTTAATAATTGGGGTTATTCAAAACCGCCACGTGGCGAATTTTGCTTTTGACCTTACAAAGTTCAACTCGTACAGGAATTGAAGCCGAAACAAAAACAACTAATATAGACCTATTGTATTGTGTCTAAACTGCGTAGTTTTCTAGGAAATATTGTACACACAAGAGAACAACAACTTTCTGATGCACTATTCCAAGAAGTAACATAAACATCATAAAACACTAACAACTAATATAGAAAACTGAACGTATAACATAACAACTATTATATGTGAGATCTAGAATATTCTTGAATATTCGAGACAGCATGCGCAACAAATATAAAAGGGCCAGCGATGGATTAATCAGCAATCAGTAAAAGTGTAAATCTCGTGACGTAAAGAATAAATTGTGAAGTGAAATTATAAAGTTGCTTACGTAGTTTAATTTGTGTAATTAAAATAATAAAGTGTAATGTAAATATAAGTGCAATAGTAAAATAGTCTAAGTTTTTACCCCCATAAATGTCAATCGAAAATAGAAAGAGAAAAATTGATTCGGAATGTCAATTATTTCAAGAGTGGACATGGAAGTACTTCTTTATCGATATAACCAAAAACCTATTTGTCTTATCTGCCAAGAACCGGTAGCTGCACTAAAAGATTACAATCTCGCTAGGCACTTTAATTCAAAACATCTTGGGTCGAAGTACTATAAAATGACAGACGAAGACAAGAAAGTTCATTCATAGGAATTGAAAAGAAAAATATCTAGTCAGCAAATGTTTTTTTAAAATCAAAGAAGTGTCCAGCAATCCTCCACGTTAGCTGGTCACATTGTTGCCTATAAAATAGCAAAAAGTAACAAACCGTTTTCTGAAGAATTTATTAAGGATGTGTTAATTAGCATTGGAAAAGTATTATGCGCAGAAAAGGTAAAAGATTGTCACGTAGAACGGTTATAAAAAGAATTGAAGCGATTTCTTCTAATTTAACCAATCAACTTGATGGACGTCTTAAAAAGTTTAAGTATTTTCAGTCACTATGGACGAGAGTGTTGACAGGAATAATACAGCCCAACTTTTTTTTATCAGAGGAGTCGATGAAAACTTTGTAATAACCGAAGAATTTGCTTGTTTGAGATCTTTAAAAGGAAAGAGAAAATAATTTATGATGAATTTAGAGAGGGGATGGAATCTCTTAATGCTCCAATTTCCAACTTAATTAATTTAACAACTGATGGAGTACCTAACATGGTGGGAAAAAATACAGGGTTTGCAGGAGTTTATAAAAGTCTGAATCCTGAAAGCGAAACAATTTTTTTACATTGTATAATCACCAAGATGTTCTTTACCTTGGATATTAAGCACGTACTTAATATTATTTTAAAATTAATTAATACCATTCGAGCCCGTGGTTTGTTACATCGACAATTTCAAGAGTCTTTATCGATAGTTGATGCAGAATTTTCAGATGTACTTTATTACACAAAGATCAGGTGGCTGAGTTGTGGGCATGCCTTCTCGAGAGTTTAGAGTCTTTTCGAAAAAATTAAAGTTTTGTAAAAACCAAAACTGAAATTTGGGATGAGTGGGAAATATTGGAGGATAAGATTTGGTGCATCGAGTTTGCTTTTTTCCCGGATTTACTGGAGCACTATAATAAACTGAACAAGAAGTTACAGGGAATAAATCAATTTATAGACAAAATTGGGGCAGTTTGAGGTCTTTTAAAACTCAGTTGTTTATATTTTCTGAATGTTTGGAAAAAATTATTTGACTCATTTTCCAAGACTTAATTCTTTGAGGCCTGTGAGTAAAGAGAAGTTTTTTCGCAATCTTTATTAAAACTGTATTCAGAATTTGAGGCCAGATTTGCTGACTTTAAAAAAATCCAACCATATTTAGGTATGACTTTTAATGTTAATCCTGAGAATGTTCTATCTGATCTACAATTGGAAATTATAGAATTGCAATGTAATAATAATTTAAAAGAGCTATTTTTAAATACAGATAAGCTTAATTTACATAAATCCTCACCAAAAGATGAATTTCCAAATTCAATGTTTGCTTCCTCTTATTTATGTGAACAGGCCTTTTCAGTAATGAAATGCAGAAAAAATTCAATAAGAAACCGATTGTCAGACGAGAGTCTATTTAATTTATTAAAAGTCGCATCCTCCCAGCTGGAACCAGATTTTGAGGAAATTATTTCAAGTCAGAAACAGATCCATGCTTCCCCTACATCTGGAAAATCTTAAAATCATAATAAACCGTATCTTATAAAATTTTTATGTTGTTTTAAAATATTACGTAATATAACTAATAATTATATATAGCTTAAACCGGACTTCTAATTGAAAGGCAAACGCATAATTTTTTAATGAATGACCCGCTGCAATATTTCTTTTAATTTATTGGCCCGCCACCCAAAAAGGTCGCCCATCAATGGCCTATACGGAGCCAATCGAATTGATTTTAGCCTTAAAACTCAAAATCCGTGATGTGAGTAACAAAATAGAGCCGCTATTTTCCCAAAAAACAGTGATTAAAAACTATAATAAAAGAACCGACATCTGTCAGCGTAATCGTGGTCGAAATTTGGGAAATATTATGTTTCATTCATTCGTAATAGAATAACATTTAAACATCCTAATCTAGTTTTTGTCTTAGAAAACAAACTTGTTGAAAATCATTTATTTATATGTATAAATTTGTTTTTCATATCAAACTTTGTGTTTAATTTAACACGCTACACCATAAAATTTAAACCATATATTGAAACTGATTTTCATATTTTATTAAAAAAAATTGTGATAGGTAACTTAAGGTATTGATTTCAAACTCCGTGCTGTCATTTTAATTAAGATATAGTTTGCTTAGACTAAAATATAATATACATATATTTATTGTTTAAATAAGTTTTTGAAATACTTGCCTTTCTTGATATCCTAAGGTATCATCCGGAGCGTATTTTCCTTTACTTTGTTTTTTAACAACACTTTTTAGTAGGTGTTGAGAACACGAATGGTTTTCCAATCTTATTTTTTCTTTTTATTTCTGATTACTGCAAGTATTTTTGACAACTTTGGAGCGTCACTTAATTTACCATGAGTGTGGTGTTTAAGCAAGTTAAATGAAAAATGTGGTGCAAAATAAAAAATTTAGTCTTATAAAACCAAAACCACAAAATGTTTATTTTAATAAAACAGGCAAGCTAAAAAAATTAAGGACAAAACAAAAACTAAAATATTAATTAAGTATAGAAACCAAACTGCAAACCATTTAATTAATACTATGAAGTTAAGCAATAAAGATCATTTACTAACAATGGTATTTTTTAGTTATATTTTCGAAATTCTACTAAGCTAATTCAAGAACATTTTACTGTCTGCTTTTTATAAATTTAAATAGCGGTCTAAATATTTTTAAAATTTGCGTAAATCATATTTCGAAAATCCTCATTCCTAAAAACAATTAAAAAATTTGCATTTTTCACTACACTAAAGCAATTAAGCATTGTTTAATAATATATAATTAAAAAATATACTATAATCCCAGCTTCATTAACAAATTTTAAAAACTCATGCTCTTTACGGTATCGTTTTAAGAAATTATTTTTAGTTTTGGCTGGTGCTGTTTATTATTAAAAAGGGTTATATAAAATGAGTACAAATTGTTGGCATTTAAATAAAATATATACTATCTAACTACGTCAAGTGCATTTTGATTGATTTTGTTATATGAAGACCTTTTAAAGTACATAAAAAAAATAATATTTTATATTATCTTAGGCGTCAAAGCATATTAATATTATTTGATATGTATATTAACATTTTTATGTTTGATAACTTTAATGGCATTAACTGCTTAAATGAATATTATAAAGCCCTAATGCATATTGCTTCTAACCCTAGTTAAAAAGATAAAAAACAAAAATTTTTTTTGAAAGCTTTGTTAACAAAACTTTAATTTCGTGGCAATAAAAACACAGTAAAAAAAAGCGAACAGTAGAAAATTGAATAGCATAGAAAAGATAAGTGGTGGCAAGTAGTGATAGAAAGCTTTGTTCCTACATATGAAAAATTTGTTAGGCTTAATTTTTATTTTTTTTCACGCATTTAATATGCATTTAATATACGAAATAATGAATTTTTTAACAAAAAAGTCTTGACATTTTCTCAACAAGTACGTAGCTCAATTTTTTCTATCCACATTTTTTTTAGAAAACTGTAAGTGGGGAGTGTTCTTAATTAATACAGTAAAAGCCTAAAAAATTTACAAAAAAAAAAAACAAAAACAAGGGCGTATTTATTTTTGATTATCAAAGTCTTGTAATTCAAGTTTTCAGAAGTAATAAACCATTTACACTGAAATATAGAAACTTTTGCACATCATATTTGTATAACTTACAATATTTTTATTACTTAATATAAAGAATAATCTTATTACTTTTTTTCCTAAGATGACAACGAACGTTACTATAAGCAAAAATAACTCGAGAATAACTAGATAGCACTTTTTTTTCTAATTATTTCAATAAGCATTTAATAAAATTTTTAAGATATATTTTACAACATCGCTTCATAAATAAATAAATTTTTTTTTTGGAAAAGTTCATGTTTTGCTTTAGTTTGCTTTTTGAAATTATACTTACATTGCCAAAGTGGCAAAAATGTTAACAAATTTTATTTATAAAAACGGTGGCAGATATTTTTAACGAGTTTTTCTTCGTTATTTTTATTATTAAGTTACATTCACAAATGTTTGATAGAATTATAAGTCGATGACTAATGTGGATGATTGTTGGAGTTCTGCGTAATCAGTACTCCCTAAAATTGTTAACAGATTTGTTGCAGGTCTGTCACATTAAAATATCAAGATTCTTGGTAATGTCAGTTTTTCAACACTTGGAGTAAATAACATAAAATAATATCGCAATGGCACACATGATGATAAAGCTTCGTTCTTTTCACGCTGTTGTGCCAAAGACTTATAACCGTTTTAAATTGCAACTAAACAATTGAATAATTGTATGTATGTAAAGCATCTATAAAAATCAAAAATTATTTGGGTGCTGCCTTAATGTATTTGGGTGTTAAATTTCTAGTATTTTTATTGAATATACAATAAGCCAATATACTTTTTTAAATAGAAATACATACTGTGTTCTTAGTTCAAAAACAAAATGTGAAAAAGACAAGTGCTTTCACATTTCCTTGCTGTACCCTTTTTCGCTTGAAAATAAAACAAATTGATAATTTTTGAGTAACATGTACGTTGACAAAAACAAAGTGCACTACAATTTAATATAACAAGTACGCGTTTTTTTTAGATTTATTATGTTCAAACAAATATCAGAAAATATCTGCTTATGATTTCCGAAAGACTGTTAAAAATTATTGGTGTCATATTCACTATTGCCCGCACAGATTTTGCGCAACATTGTACCTCAGAGACGGAGATCGTTAGACTTTGATCACAGCTCGAAACTATTATAAATATCTTTCCTACACATGTCCTTTTTGATATGTTATCGCTATGAATTCTTTTTTGTGCTGTGTTTTTGACACAATAAAAATTTGTATATCTAAAATAAGAGTGGGGTCTTCTTTTTCTAAAAATCTAATATATGTTAGTATATTTAACTATTTGTAGGGAAAATTTTTATATTTACTCGCTGAAATCAATTACCTATACATTTTATGAAACACTTCTTAGTTACACACTAGCCGCGCTAATAATAACGATTGATTATTTTTCAGTTTCACTTGTTTTATTTATAAAAGTTTAAAATAGGAAATGTTGTTTCCACGGCTTGAACGAACTAGCTTTGAGGATAACGTGTTGAATTGTTTTTACATGACTAAAGTGCTTTTTAAAAAAATCCTACTTTAATGAAATCCTCTTGTAATGAAATCATTTTTATTTTAAAAATTTATTTTTATTTTTCTTAAAACTTAAAATCAAATATCACTTTTTCGGTAAAATAAAAGCATTCAACATGTATGTATGTATGTACATAGCACAGAGCTGAACTTTAACACAATCGTGTTAAAGACAAAACCAGTTGGAAAAGTACCCATTCACGTTTTAAAGTAAAAAAAAACTTGGGTTCTGCTAAGACAAAAATGTATGGAAAAACATCCTGCAAATGCCTGAACAAATTTTTTAAATTCTAAAAATCTTTGCTTAATAACACTTTTTAAAATTAAGTGCTCTCAATATTTTTATATAGCCGATTTTCATCCAGTAATAAGTATTTTCTTCTCTATTGTATAACATTGTTTACTACAGATTTCTAGCATAGCGTGCCGCTTTCCATCGGACGCAAAGGTTAGATTTTCTATTTACTTCTTTTTTTTTATTTTTCAATCATCTATCATCCCTGGATAACTTGTTTTGGATTACAAAATTATTTCAACAATTTATGCAGATATTTACATATGTACATACAACATAAAACACACATTAAAATGCCAGCTTAAAAAATTATATGTAGCCTTTTATCTAAGTAGTTCTTAGGTAATCACTCCCATTACTATAAAGATGAAGCCAGTCGCCAAAGTTGGGAGTGGCTGACAATTTCATTAAGTAGTTACAATATTCTCTGGCATAACTTATATCGACATGAGAAGCAGGCAATAATAGACATTTTTAATTTATTTTATATAATATGCATTTTGAGTTGATAACCTTTAACTTATGAGTAAATTTTACACTGTCCTTGTTACTTCTTTAGTAGCTTCTCTCTATTTCACTCTTATATTCTCATTACCCTCATATCATGCTGTGTTTTTATTGTCACTATTGTTGCTGTAAAATTTATTACACATAATAGTGATATTTTTTCATGTATTACTTTTCCCTACCACGTAGTCGCTATTGTGATAGCAATTCAGAGATATTGGAAACTGAAACCGAAGAGAAAGTTGAAAATTCTGAAGACAACGAAGCGCGGGAAAAAACTGTTAAAGGAAATAAGAACTCTAGTTTTAAACCAAATTATTACGGAAAAATCGCTTTAAATAGTCGGCAAAACCACCGCAACGTTTTAGCAGAACTGCCTTACACAACAACAATTAACTGGATACTTCAGATAGAGAAGATGATTCCGAAAATATGGTAGGTCGATACTGTTCAAAGTTTTTTGATGAATCTATTGAATCTATCTATTGAACATAAAAATAGAAACTAAAATTTCAATCAACAAATTAGAAATTTAAAATTTTAATGAACAACAAATAGAATTGCAATTTGGAAAATGCAATACTGAAAGCATTTTTGGGGTTTTCACTTTTATTTTTATTAAGAGAAGTAGGACTTCAGGCAACAATGCCTATTTAGTCAAGTACCGTGCTACATTCTTTAGGAAAGGGATAGAGAAGGGATGAAACAGGTGGCGAAAGTAGAAGGATAGTCGGAAATTAACTGCCGTATAAAGACAGCACGGCGACCAGTGACTATGCCTTCATCGCTGAGCAACCTCATCGACAGTCAATTTATATTTTTGTAGTGAAAAAAACCAAGGTCTTCGGTGGGAATCGAACCCACAACCACCATACTGACAAGCTAGTACACTACCTACTAGCCTACAGGGGCACTTTATTCATCTGTTTTGAAATCTAATAGAAAACCTACAGACCTTATGTTATGTTTGCAACTAATGGAACAGGCAGGGACATTTTCAGAGTTACAATGACTAGGCAACGATATACGACAATACTAACGTACATACGGCGTGATAATTCTTCAAACCGAAAGAAAAAATTGCAAAATTTTTATAATATCCAAAAAGGTTTTCCGTTGTATTTTATTGCTTGCATTCTTTTCTAAAGATATTTACCAAAAAAAAAATGCGATATTGCTTGTAATTAAGAGGAATAAAAAACAAAAATAACATTTATTTAGCTGTAAAGAAATTGCTACATTTCATTTTTGTTGCTATTTTTTTGTAAATTGGAATTTTGGAATGTATTTACATTTAATCACTCCTCATTGCGATGGTTATAAATACATAATTAAATGTTTTAGTCTGTAAATACGCACAAATGTACTTATGTTAAAAATGATTGACTTGCTGCAATCAAAACATGTCAGGCAAAAGATTTTTAAAAAGAGATGTAACACTTCAGACAACAATGCCTATTTAGTCAAGTACCGTGCTACATTATTTGGGAAAGTGATAGAGAAGAGATGAAACAGGTGGCGAAAGTAGAAGGATAGTCGGAAATTAACTACCGTATAAAGACAGCCCAGCGACCAGTGACTATGCCTCATCGCTGAGCAGCCCCACCAACAGTCAATTTTTATTTTTGTAGTGAAAGAAACCAAGGTCTTCGTTGGGGATCGAACCCACAACTCCCACACTGACAAGCTAGTACACTACCTACTAGCCTACAAGGGCACCAATTGGTATATTATAACCGCCACATCGGCAAGTGTCTCGGAAATTGCAGAAATGTTTTACCTTCAAAGGCAAACCGTTAATAATATATTAACCCTTAACGGCCGAGAGCTTTTTTTGTAATACTCGCCCATAGCACGACGGAAAATTAGGTGAAATTCTAAAACGTTTATAAGGATAAAAACTTAAACTAAACTGATTAAAATGATTTATTTAGATATGAATTCAATATATTTACTTGATTTTTAATGTTATAAATAAAATTAATTTTTATAATATATTTATATATTTTTATATAATTATATATATAATTATAATATATAATTATATATATTTATATATTTATTTATATATTATATAAATGAAATGAAAATTAAATTCTTTTCATGTCCCCGTAGCGGGGCCTTTCGTTTTCTATGGCATAAGTACTATGTCCCCTCAGCGGGGCCTTTCGGCCGTTAAGGGTTAAATCGGGACAAAAATGAGGAAAGGCTTCAAATTGTCGTCCATGCAAAACATCCGGCAGAGCAGAACGCTTAATAATATTAAGAAAAGTTAAAGAAGATCCACAAATATCTACCAGAACCCTTGCAAAAAACTTCAGGAAGAATGTAATGTTACTGTATCACACGAAGCAATACGGAAAATAAAAAGTATACATCAATAGCTGCGAGAAAAAAAAAACACTTCTTTCTGTATAGAATGTTGAAAAACGATCGTCTTTCTCCATGATCTGCATACATCATGATGATTACTGGAAGGACGTCAGATTTTGTGAAGAGACTAAAATCATGCTATATTATAATGATGGACCAAACACAGTATGGTCGCAGCCTTTAAAAGCCTTAGAAAATAGAAATATTATTCAAACCGTAAAATTTGGAAAAATTTCTGACATGATGTTTTTCCAGCAAAGGACTTGCAGATTTCGTTTTTATCCAAAGTACCATGGGTGCGCAACAATATTTAAATATATTGAGGGCTCACTTAATACAAAGTGCACATAAATTCGAGTTTTTGCAAGGAAACCATTCAATATTCAAGTTTTACCGAGATAATGACCCGAAGCACAAATTACAATTCCAAAAAGTATTGGACACGCTAGCTCAGAGTCCTGACTTGAACACCGTAGAAAATATATAGAAATATCTGAAGAAAAAAAAATCCAAAAACCGCAATGAATTGAAAAGTGAAAGATTGGATAAATAGAATAAAATACCACCAAGTGAATATGACCTTTTCAAATTGATGAGTTCAATGAAAACTATATTAGAAGCTGTTAGAAATGCCAACAGAGGCCATATGAAATATTAAACCACAAAATATAACATTTGTATACAACAGTTCGCCTTAACATGTACAAACAATTTCTTGACAGGAAATTGATGTATTTTTGATTTTTGTTATTTTTTATTTGTTTAAATCGTTATGTACTGTTTTTATTTTGTTATATGTTAGTAAATACATTATTTAATTCATATGTATTAAAAAATCTTTAATTAAATAATTAACATGAATTTGCTTGAAGTCAATTAAAGAGAAGAATATATATGTACTTATGTATATGTATGAATATAAAATGTATTGAAATGTTCCTTTTATTTTAATAAATATATACATACATTACGCTGTGAATGAATATTATTTATTTTTTTGTTGACCATAATTTTTTTGCACAAGTATATAATATATAATGTACATATATATTTTACATGTAAGAGAGTTGTGAAATAAGGTAGAAATTTCTTAAACAGACTTTCTTTCGTTTTGAAATGTCTCAAGTTTTTATACATAATATATAAACTATTACATGTCAAAAATAAATGGTGCACAATTTACGCCATAAGTTAAAGGATAATATATTTATGTATGTATGTAAGTACAAATAACAAAAATGATAATAAAGAAAATGAAATACAGTTTACCCACCATGTATATTTATTTTATACTTTCTAAAAAACTGAACTTTTCACTTCAAAAAACCACAAGCAACTAAATGACTTGTAAAATAAACTTCTATACCCAGGCGTATATAATATATGCGCACATATATGTATAAAAGTGTGCATAAACACATGTATGAGAGAAGAACCGGTTATTTCAGTCATGCACATTTGTTATTCCATATGTTGTTGTAAAACAATTGAATTTATGTAGAAGAATGAAAAAAATTACTCAGAATGTATATTGATTTCTTGTAGTGGTGTATCAAACATTCATAAAAATTAAAGCTGCCATATCGCTTTAATGAGGTTTTCATTAGTTTTTTTTTAATTAAAACGGCAAATAACGATTTTTAATTTTAAAGCAAACCAAATAGTAAATTTATCTTATTAAGAAAAAATAGCTTTTGAGGAAACCACAAAAGTCAGCCACTAGCTAAATAAAAGCATTTTCTACTTCGAAACATCGCAACATTTGTTAGAATTTCTTATATCTTTACATAGTGTGGCTTATAAACATTATATGTTTTAACAAACAACTTATAACAGTAAGAGAAGTATTCGTATCCCTATCTTTAAGCCAATAATAAAAAAATTAAACTACTGAAGCATACATTTTATTTTTATCATTTTATTTTTCATTTACTGTTTTCAGCAACACAATTGCTTTTATTAAACTTTATTTGAAAGTTAATTTGAAGAAGAATGAACGCAGAATTAGCGGGAGACATAAGATTATCATAAATTAGTACCACAATTAGTTTTTGTGATTGTTGCACTAGTGAACTCAACTTAAAAAAGTATTGAAAAGCATATTTTTTTATTGTTACAATTTTAAAATAATTTTATACAGACATTTTTTTAACATAACCGAAAATGAAATTTAAGCGCACATATATCAAAATCATTAAATTTTTGCAGACACAGTATTAAAAATTAAGCATATTTAGATGTTCTTTAAACTTACATAAGACATGGGACGGGTTGCTGATATAATAAAATGAAAACAGACTCCGCTGCTTAAGAGATATCACGTTTTATCTCTTTCGTTGTTATGAATACATGATAGTTACATCAGAAATCTATTCATCTAATTAAAATCGACATACTCTCCTTAAAATTTGTCGGTAAAATCGACAAATATGGCAGCCATTTAAAAAAATATTAAATTCGCCCTTGTTAATAGAAAAAATTTGCCATAAAAATACAAAAAGAACCAGGTTAAAGGAAAGTGCTGCCAAGTCTATAACACCGAATGATTTTCCAGCTTTTTAATATATACAAAGTATTTTAAGATTTTTCAAAATTTGAAAGTTTGCCTTTTCTTTCTTTCCAGATTAAATCTATATCACGATAGATTCTCTATCGATCACATATACAGCTATATGTGCACGCGGAATAATTTTCAAGGTATTAATGAAAAAGGAAAAATTTTGATGACTTTTTTTAAATTTTATAAGTTTTATACTTTATATATTTTTTACCGATCGTATATAGTAGTACATATACACGCGGAATAGTTTTAGAATTATTAATAAAAAACTAAAAATTGTTGACAAATTTTGCAAATATTAAAATTTTAGTGTCTTATAAGTTTTTTTATACTAAAAGTGCTAACAAACAAACTGTTTCTATTGTCCAAAAGGTTTTCATTTCATATTTTTTATTGAAATAAAATTTATATAAAACTATTTAAAATAGAATTTCAAAACGGTGTATTTTTTTCGCAATTTTTATAAATGTTTTTATTGCGAACTTAACCACGCATATAAAAAAGGAGCTTATTCTTTTTAATTTGAAAAGTTTTGATTTATAACTTGTACCGTAAAACCTTTCCGGAGATAAACTATAAATACTTTTTTCTCCTATCAATCATATATATATATATATATATATATATATATATATATATATACGTGTACGCAAAATATATTTCGAGTTATTAATGAAAAAGTAAAAAAATTTAAACTTTCTTTTTAATTTTAAAAGTTTGCTGCTTTAAGCTTTTTTTCGTAACGTCTTGAAAGAAACAAACTATATCGAGTTTTCGCGTTATTAATGAAAAATTGAAAAGTTTGAAAATTTTTATAAAATTTTAAATATTTTCTGCTTTACTATTTTTTCCATAGTCTTTCCACAAATGAACTATATCACAATCGATTTGTATATTTGTGCTGTATCGATCGTATAAAGTAGTATAGTGAAGTTAGTAATGGTAACTAAAAACAAATTCTGAAATTCTTCAAATCTTTAATGTGTGGCACTTTTGTATATGATTACAAATTGAAACACAAAACGAAATTCCTGAGTACTAACAGCTCCGTAATACTAACATAATAACATATAATAATTTCCTTATCCTATTGTTCTTATATATATTTTAAAATATATTTGTCATTAATCGTAATTATTAATGACAAATGTGGGTTGAGAGATAAAAAAGGTTGTAAAGATCATAAAATATTGTAAACAACTTAATACTGTAACCACATTCTTATCATCTATGGGAATTTACTTAGAATATTGAATATTATAACGAAATTTGAACACTCCTTTTTAACAATGAAGCAGAGAATAAAGTAGAATGTCAAAAATGTAAAAAACACAACTTTGTGTATATGATTACGAATTGAAACAGAAAACGAAATATCTGAGTACTAGCAGCTCCGTACTGCAGTGAAATAGAAATATTTTCAATTTTTATACCTTTTCTTTCTTTTCAATGAAAAAAAAAAAAATTGAAACGTGTAAACAGGGACTTACAATTCTGCTCTTACCATGAGAACTGTTTGTAAAAAAGTGCTGCCAAATGATAACATCTGACTGTGAAACATAAACTATTTTATGCGGCGATAAAATCGCAGATTTATATTGTTATAATGAACTGGTTTTTATCACTTTTTATAATTTATAACACAAATATAAAAAAATTACAAGGGGTGTTTTGACTTCTAAATAAGAATAAAAATTGTATAATGTTGATTATTTTCTCTTTAGAATTATTGCAAATACAGCAAAAAACCGAAGAATTAAATTAAATAACTAAATTAATAATTAACTAAAACTTAAAGAGAAAACATTTACATAGTATATTATTTTGTTATTAATATCTAAGCAAGAGAACAAATTATGTTTTGCCTACGGAAAATACATTTTTACTAACGACGAACTGTGTAAGATATTTTTTCGAATTCGATAAAAACATCTAACGTGAATAGCGTGTAGTTGAACTTAAGTATCCACAATAGTTTTTGGAAGTTTCACAGAGGCCAAACAGAGGTATTTTTGCATTAGTGCAATATTCCGTATTTCAGATTTACACAATATTTGTTTATACACATTTTTAATTTTTACATAGAAAAAAGAGAAAAACTTCATTAGAAGGTTTGAGATGCTTATACAACTTGTTGCGTGTCGCCATTTTATTAAATCATTTTCCTTTAAAATTGCAATTGCCACGTTAAAGTGGCTGTTCGAAAAATAAAATATAGAATTTGAATTGTTACAAATCTAAACGGATCAAGATATTCTTACAAAATGTTGAAGCAATATATGTATGTACATATGTAAAAGAGCCATTAATGAAATGGAAAAAACAACATTTTAATTTTTTCATTTCAATATATAAATTTCTTAAAAGGGAAACAATTTTTCCAAAAATTGTTTTTTTTTTCAATCTGTATTTGTTAACTAAGGGGCTGTTAACTCCTTTTTGGAGTATATAGCCAAGAGAGGGAGCTTTTTTCAATCGGTGCTTTGTACTCGGAGGAATTTTGATGTAATCCTCAAATTTTGTTTTAAAATTGGCCATGTTTGGATAGGACTGGAGGGTGAACAGTAAATGGCAGTATTAAAATTTTTCAAACTTTTTAACGAAACATGCTATCAGAACAAAAGTTACTACTGTTCTACTATAATATTATCAAATATCCATATGTCCAGATGATAATCCGAACAGAAATAAGTACACCACGTCAAAGATACCGAATTATTAAAAAAAAAAAACGTTTTCAAACCACTGTGGTATTTTAGATGGGGCACGGCATTGTCAAGACAAAACTAGTTTACAGAAACCCACTTTATTGTCTCTACAAGCATTAAAATACATCATTGGTTTAATAGTTTTAATAGCATGTTCATTGTATGGGAATTCAAGTAGTATTAGCTCAAAACGGGTTTTAGCCGAAATCACATAAAAAGGGTTTTTCAACAAGAAGTTTGTTTTCTAAAACAAAACAAAAAAAATATAGGCTAAGATGATTCGAATTTTTATTGTATTACGAAGGGAAAAGTTTGGCAATTATGAATGAAAAATTATATCTGGCGAATGTCTACCACGGCCACACTGATAGATGTCGGTTTTTCACCAAAAGTTTTAATCACTTTTTGCAAAATGGAGGTCTTATTTCGTTAATCACATCACGGATTTTGAGTTTTAAGGCTAAAATCGATTCGATTGGCTTCGTATAGACTCTGTCCTTAAGATAGTCCCACAAAAAAAAAATCCAGTCGTGTTAAATCACACAATCTGTTTGGTTTGCAATAAATTAATCGTTTCATTCACTGTGTGACATTTGGCACCGTTCTGTTGAAATCACATGTTAGTTTCCGCGATAGCGTGATCCATTGACCGTTACCGCATTTGCAGCCCCATCTTGGAAGAAAAAAAAAAACGTCCCAATCGTGCTTCCAGACCACATAGCGCACCAAACAGTGACACGTTGAGCAGGCTTCTTAATAAACGCTCTAGCATTTTCAGAAGCCCAAATGCTGCAATTTTGCCTGTTGACATACCCTAGCAAGTAAAAATGAGCTTCGTTTGAAAAAAACATTTTTTTTTAGAAAAACCAGCCAGCTGTTTCTGAATGAATTGAACGATTCTACGGCAATGTGAATGGTCGGTCAGCTCCAATTTCTGTGCCAGTTGAACCTTGACTTGCTTCAAAGTCAAATCCTTACGCAAAATTTGCCATGTGGTGGTTCTTAATAACCTCAATTGTCGAATAATGGACCAATTTCAACACTGTGGTTCACGGCTGCGATGTTTTCAGTTGAAAGACCCAGTTAAACACGCGTTGGTATTCGCACATTTTGTCGACTCAAATTTAACGACCAATTTCTTAATGGCTCTCTTATAAGGGTGATTATGCTGTCCGAAGATATCACAAGTTTTACGAAATGTAAATTTTACAGAACCACTATTTTCATAGTAGATTTTAATTATTTTAATGCGATTTTCGTGCGAATTGAAATTCAATTGTCAAATAATGGACAAATTTCAACACTGTGGTTCACGGCTGCGATGTTTTCAGTTGAAAGACCCGGTTGAACACGCGTTGGTATTCGCACATTTTGTCGACTCAAATTTAACGACCAATTTATTAATGGCTCTCTTAGAAGGATGATTATGCTGTCCGAAGATATCACAAATTTTACGAAATGTAACCTTTACAGAACCACTATTTTCATAGTAGATTTTAATTATTTTAATGCGATTTTCGTGCGAAATTGAATTCGTTATAACAATTGCCAATGCATCTACTATGAATACGTCAAATAACTCAATGTCAAAACTATCATGTTGTTGGTGTTTCCGCAATTGAAAAACAAAATTCTTGTTGAAAAGCCCGATAGTATGTGCTCAATACGAGTGTGCAGCCGAAATCACATATGTATACTATTTGTTATTCCAATATTTACAAAATGTAATTCTGGAATTCTGGTCTCGTATTACAAGTACCCATTAGTTAAAGTTTAGATTTTAAAGAACGAATTCTCAGCTTGTAATTATATTTTAACCGAAGACATTCTATTTAATCAATCCTTTGCCTTTTCGAAAAATTTTAACCTGTAATTGTTGGTGTCAGTCTTTCATAATACGTTATCAGGTGATAAAATCAGACTTATTCAAAACACAAAGTTTTGCAGGTAGGTTAATTAAGAAATTCAACCAATTTAATTATGTTGTTCATCTATGCTCGCTTTATCATTTAGTCCTTTCTATGTGAAAAGTCAATTTATTCTTTATTTTTAAAAATTATAAATTTGATATTTCTAAATTATTTTCGATAAACAAAAAGATGATGCTTTTAATACATTTTTAAATTTTGTATATTTCACAATTTTTATCAAGCGCAAAATAATTAAATATTTTTTACTATATTATTGTTATTATTTAGTAGTATTGCAGTTATCAGTTAGATTTTACTGGTAATTTAAATTTAATTACATTATCAGTAAAAACTTACTGGTTACTGCACTTTTTTCCGTACCCAACAAAATGCTGCAACCAAATTTCAGTAATAAAAATAATAATTACTGAAATTGAATTCAAATTTTAAGAATAATGCAATAAAACTGCATAAGTAAAAAATACTTTTACCTACATCACTCTTTGAGTGATGCATAGCAAAATTTTTTTTATTTTTTTCCCTTCCTGAAATTTCATAAGATAACAAACATTGGTGACTGCAGCTAAAATGCGGCATATTCCTAACCTTTAAAAGGCCTATGAACAGGTATGTATTGAAACTTCCTTTGGCTAGAGTAAATTATAACCTTCGTCTGTTAGTATCTCTAGTTAAGCTTCGAAGATATTAGCGAGTTTAAAAAAATCGGCCTATTTTAGCTTCTAGCAATATTATTCAAATTAGTTATCTTTTGGATTGACAGAAAAATTGTTTTATAATTTTATAATTTTTAGTAATAACAATAGAAACGAAATGTTAAAATATTTCTGTTTCATTAGAAATAACTAGATTAAATCAATAGAACAACCATGGATATTGCATGATTGGGAATGCGTAATAAACCTGCCAATTGATATTTCAAAACTTTGCATACCCAATAATACAAATTTTATAACCAGCAAATACAAAAAAAACTTACATTTCTTATTGGTACAGGTGTCGACGTTTAACTTGGTCAGCTGAAAAATCTGCTACATTCTCTAGGTACATACAATAGAAATAAATTTAACATTGGCAAAAGAAAAATCAACTACAGGAAGAGAAAGAAAAATATGTGGAGATTTTTTAAAGAATATCTCCGTTAAGTACAATATTGAAACTTTTACAATTTCTTCAATTACAACAAATACTATAAGTATGAACTCAATACTTTGCAATTAAGTATACCTCAAAAGATAACACAAAACTTCACAGAAGTCAGTGTCATATTTCCCAATGAAAAATGACTTTTTAAAGTAATTCAATACATAAATAATAAACAACAATAACTACAGACTAACCCACTTATAAATTATGACATATTCGTGCATTCATATATACAATTATAAACGTCGACGAAATTTTAAATATAAAATGCCTACAGCAAAATGAATAACACAATTGTGAGAAACATTAATAGCGCTAGTGTCGGCTGTGCCGAACCTAATATACCCTTCACCAAGGAAGTACTACTGTATTTTCTTAATATATATACTCGACTTTTTGTGAAAATAAATATTTGAGATGATATATTTGGTGATGCTTTGAAATTTGGACTATTTGCCAAAAAAAGAAACACAAAGCGAGAATAAGATTTGCCAGTTAAAGGTCCTCTAATCCTTTAATATTAATTTGAGGTTCTTGAAATTCCCTTTCATTCATACAAACGATTATGATTTTGTTTTTTCCAGTAATCTAAGATTTTTTTTCGGAACTTTCGGAATTTGAAGAAGTTTAAAATTTTGCAACTGCGCAAAAGATTCTTTAGCAAAATTAAATCTTTTTACGAATTTTTGGTGAAAACGTGATATTATTGTAATTTTTTATGGGTTAAATAAAATTACAATTTCTAGAGTTTTTCTGAATTTTCGACCTTCAAGACAATAAGGCAAAATAATGTTAACAGTAAAATACAACTACAATAACACGGGAATAACTCGAGAAAAATAGAAGTTTGGCTTTTGTTGACGCATTTAACGCACCAACTTTACTGATATTTAGTACAAAAAATCTGTTATTTTATATTAAGCTGCTGGATTCGTGTTTCGAAAAAAGCAACAGCTTTTACACTCTCTGAATAAGAGTGTGTTTTAATTTTCACTAAAATCGTAGAAAATAGTGGGTTTATATTCGTCACCCTGAAAAAAACACTTATATCTCCTTTGGAATAGAGTTTTCAAAAGACTTATAACCTATTCTACTACCTAATCAAAAATATGGGTGTGTTTAAAATTTTATTAAAAACGGTACAGTCATTTAGACGCGGTTGTTTCATAATCAGTCAAGAGAGTTTTATTATCAACGTATTAGAAACAAAACGCGAAACTTTAGTGGCTAAAGTATGATGCAGAATTTTCTGGGTCCTTCCTTGTAATTCAAGAGAGGAGTCGAATATTGCAGGTACTTAGTAGTATACGTCCACTATTGAGAATGGCTAAACGGCAGATAAGTATATGCAGCGGGACAGGTGATTATTACTATTTGATTATTATCTATAAACTTTTTGATTTCAGACGTCAAATTATAAAATAACGTATTTATTTCCGATGATAGAAAACACTGCTGCACTTGCTTAATGAATTATTTTGCCATGTTCTTGACTTGATTTGAGATATAAAGTGTATTAACCACATTTTTTTCATTTCATAAAACAAATTTAAGAAGATTTCATTTAATGTACATAACAGGATGAACGTATTTAGACAAGCGAGTTATATTTTGCTTACCTCTGATATTTTTTGTAATTGTTTTATTGCAAATAAAGTACCTTTCACTACAAAAACTGAAATTCGACTAATTAAAAATTTGACTGAAAAAAATTATTGTAGACAAGACATATTCCTTAAGTAGAGTTACCAAGACTTTTTATACAGGCGAAATTTGCGGCTACAGACAAATTATTTGCAAATATAGAATACTTTATATTTTTTGTACACATACATATGTACATACAGTGAAAAAAAAATAACAAGAAAATTAAAACGAAATAAGACAAAGGTTTTTATGCTTGCGTTTACTGATTTTTTGTCCACTTCTCATTAGTCAGAAAATTTTTAAATGCAAATTGATACATAATTAAAAAAAAATAAAAGTTTATAAAATATTTTATAAAGTAAGTTGTTTGCATGAAAGTACTATTTAATGCGATAACAGAACTAAAGTTAACAGAACCAACATTTTTACGTATTTATGCTTAAGTATGTAAAATAATCCAGTTAATTTATTTGACTATTTTTTTGTATTTACATTTAATTAAGTCTTTAAGCATTTATTGCAAATATAAGTTTTGAATTCTTTTTTTTTTAATGGTTATGTTAGTTAACAAAACTGCCTTAATTGGAGTAATGATAATCTTAAACTGCGTGTTGAAACACCGCTGACTGTTTTCTGTCCTTTATAGGCTGGTGGCATTACTATTCGTTACTTTTATAAAAACGATTTTAGTTAGAACGTTAAATTCAATGGTGATTGTTATTAGAGCCACAATTACCGACTTTTTCGTTCATCGAAGCAACAACAATGATGTGCAGGATCTGTGTTTTCAACAAGCCGCTAGGCTATTTTTTGTGGGAGTATGTGAAGTTGCTAGTCTACACCGATAAGCCTAACACCATTGAACACTTGGAGGGCAATTTTCGCCGCGTTATTGCCAAAATACGGCCAATGTTGAAAAAAGTTCTCGAAAGTTGGAAATCCAGACAAGACTACGTCCGAGCCGGCTGTGGCGGTTATGTGCTAGGTCTTCATATTTAAACTATAATGTCAATAAAGTAAGTTTCATGTCAATTGAAATAATTAATCTTCGCGTTATTTCATTTTAACTCAGTTTTGGAAAGACTAATGATTTAACACCATCATGCATCATTGAAATTAAACCAACATTTTCCGCTTGATGTAATCTTCTCTACAACATTCTAAATGTCTCACAATGACAAGTTCACTTATGACTGTGTTTGATTTAAAAAATAACGGCATTAAGAATAAGGACATATTTGGACTACTAAAAATGCTGCTGTCTTACTAACAAAATTAAGGCTTTGTTTTTACCATTCAATTGCGTGTTCAATAATGTTTTAAATGTGTTGCTTGTTTCTATAGAGTTTTCATTCAATCGTTTCATTTATTCGGTTTAGAAGAATTTAAGCATTTTAGATGACAATGACAGAAATTAAATCTTCCAGCATTTTCATTAATTTTAACAACTTTTAAAAAATTTCTAAACCGGTTAAAATAATTTGATTTTTTACAAAATATTTTCATTTGCTTAAGCAAGCGTTTTTGTTTTTGACAAATTAAACTTTTCCAAAAGTAAAACAACAATGACGAAGTAAATAATCGTGTACCAAGAAGAGTCCTTTCTTCTTTCATATAACGCCAGTTTTAAACTCTGCACTTATGGCCAATTGTTTAGACAGTTGTCATTAAAAAAATATACGGTAGGGGCAGACAACATCATCATGTCGAAAGTTTATTCTTCATGCTGCGGTTTCTTACACTCATAGCAAATCAACAATTTCAACCTTAAATCAACAAAAAACAGCCGTGAAAATGAGCTAAGGTTGGAAATTATATATTTAAAAACGTTCATCCGAAATCGAGGTAGATTAAATGCTAATGTAATAGTGCTCGGAGTTAAATTAAAAAAAATAGAATTTTTAAACCAAAAACGAGCGATATTAAATCTTCTTCTTCTACGGCTGTTTCAAACACAAACATTTTCAAATCAAATACGTGCATATTTAAATTAAGAGTGCGCTTCAACATGGTAGCGTTTTTGAATTAAAATCGTCCACCGTCGATTTAAGGTTGATATTTTCCCACTACAGTGGGACAGAAGTTTATATTTTAATAATAAACTTTTACCAACATTTGTACCATTCATAAATCAAAAATTTATTTTATTTTATGATTTGGTTTTTTTTTTATTAAAAATTGTAAATATAATGAATATATAACAAATGTAATAAAATAATAAAAATGAAAATTAATTACAGTTATAAAAAGTTACAAAAAGTTTTATGGTCGTATATAAGTCTTTGTGTTATTTATTACATATGAATGAAAAGGGAATTAACTAAAATATTTAATATTTTAAACATAAATTTCATCAAATTCTTTTATTAATTCATAATATTGAAAATGAGTATCAAACTGACTTAAAGCTAATGGATAACATAAAACATATATTTCATTGTTTTGGTAAAGGAAAAGAAAATTTCTAAATGGTTTAAAGCATGGTTCATACGATGATACATAGTAACCGGTTTTATATTGTGTACCATTAAAGGTAACTTTTTTTTGAAAGCATCGCTTTTGTAAAATCAATATCTCTATTTAATAAAATTTTGGAAAAGTATATTGCTTACTGAGTAATTTTAGCTGATTTTCCCGAAATAAAATGATCAAATTTTAAATGTTGTATTAATAGGTCCACTTCAGCGCACTCGATATTTAATATCAATCTTATTGTGTATTCAAGAATATTAACAAAGAAGTTATTTATACTATGTGCTGTAAATATTTCAAAAAACAAATGTTTGTGTGTTTGCTTCACGTGCTTAAGGGAAACTTTAGCGAAAAAATGTGAAAGATTTTAAAACAAATGTCTAAACTTTCAATGAAAGAGCTTTATCAAAATAAACGTAAAAAGATTTAACGGTATCATTAGAAGAGCCCTCAGCAATTATAAATTGTTAAATTGTTACACCAACAGAATAGTACTTGCTTATACGATTTGCGATTTCATTTTCGTAATTATTAAGTGATATTAGTCGAAGCAGAAAACTTTCTTGTGCATCAATTATCGTGATTTTTTTCTTCAGTTTACCGTTTTCATCATTGAAACGTGTGTATGGCAGCATTACCCCAGCTAAAAGCGTAGCGAGTATGTAGTCTTTAGCATCTAAAAATAAATTTCCATTCAATTGTTCAAATTAGTAATGAAATATGACAATTTAAATACCTTTGTTTTTTTGTAGAATTTGCAATAGAAAGCATCTGTTTGCAATAATTGCTATGAATATGAATATAAAGCAGATCTTGATATTTTCCTTAAACTTGTCCCATTTTGTATATAGCAAAAACTCTTTACCTGGGTACATGATATTAAAGTCTATTTTAATCTATTAAAAAAAATAAATCAAAAAGATGTTACAATTTAATATTAAATGTTAATCATACTAAATAGTTCAGGAGCTCGGGAGTCCGAATCAAATCTTGTAAAATATAATTTTTTTTCCATTTTTTACATACGTCTTGCCAGTTGGAGCTATCACTATTAAGTGAAGTCTTCAAAACCACTGCCTTTATTATCATTTTGGAGTGTTGTAGTGGAATGGTCCGACTTTTTGAAGCGTTTGCATCAAATATTTACATATTTGGAATATAACATGCCGCTGGGGTTTTGGGAAAAAAATAAATGCATGCTAAATATATGCATTTAATTTTCAAAAGAATTAAGATTTTAATAACTTCTTTTTTACGTTACATCAATAACTTCTCCCTAAATTCAATTCGCAAGCCAAAGTGTGGAATCGCTTCGAAGAGATCTTTTTTTCTCACATTGTAAGCACCGATATGTTAGTTTACATGCTAAAATTTGTAAGCTACCATTGTACCATGTACGGCATCAAATTTAAAGTTGAAATTTATGTCCTTACCTTGCAATACTGGCAATAATTGCATTAAATTGAATTCCATTAGTAGTTTTTTTTTAAGTTCTCCAAATCATGATCTTCGTAATCTTCCACATCAACAACTGTGCCAACCATTATTTCGTTAAAAAAATACAACTAACAAATATTCCATGTATGTGTTTAATATGAACAACGGGTGGTTCAATCTTAGAGAGGGACCTGATTGACTCCATTTAAAAATTACCACTCGCAGATTGTGGTTTTTGACAGAACAGATAGTAAGAAAAAAACATAAAGCATTGAGAGAAACCTCTAATATATTATTTTTTATTTAAGACAAACAAAAAATACACACAGACCAACAGGCGCCTATACATCGAATGAATAAAAAAAAAAACAGCGACAGCAATATATGACACAAAGGAAATAGAAAATTCGAGACCTCTAGCGGACAAGTATAAAAGGCAGCATCTGAGTTACTTAAAACATAAACTGTTCTGTAGTGTCAACGTACAATTCTTACATTGTGTGTAGTTAAAGTAAATAAACTTGAAATTAATTTGAAAACTCTAAAATCTGGTGTTATTTATTTTGCGATAAACAAAACGTTTATTAAAGGTATAAAAGTAACAATATGCAGCATTTTA
Source organism: Trichopoda pennipes (assembly GCA_030448955.1). Taxonomy (NCBI): domain Eukaryota; kingdom Metazoa; phylum Arthropoda; class Insecta; order Diptera; family Tachinidae; genus Trichopoda; species Trichopoda pennipes. The sequence goes on along the minus strand of JASKUP010000026.1, from coordinate 1,497,209 downwards.
TAGTTTGGAAATTTTTTAATGTTTATGATGCATAACAGGTTATTATTAAATACAGACGTTATTACGTCTTCATTTAACCACTATAGTGTATAGGAGGTTTCTTGCGTCATACTACCATAATTTTGAAATACAAAAGTATGGTAAGTATGGTAATTACTTGGTTTACATAAAAAGGATTGCAATTTACAAAGGTGGATCTAAGCTTTTCATCTATTGGATTTGTGTGCATCTTGTTTTAGTACGAGGTAGCGTAAAAGTTGGTAATATATGTAGAATGTGACAAATCTTCCAAAGCTCATAACTTTTTCAAAGGTATTTTGTTTTTGTGTAATTTACTTGTAGTAATCTACATAGAGAAATACAGAAAAAACAGTTTTTGGATTGATTGTTACATGCTGTCTTTTTTACTATTATATACATTTTACTTTTATACTAATAATGTAATATATTTACTTTAGTCTTTTTTGCTTTTTCCTATATAGGTTTTTTTTAATATAAGACTGAATTATTTTAAAATTGTTTAAAAAAGCTAATTCCATAACAAATAACAGATATTAAGTTGTTGCCTTTACATTTATTTAAACGGTATTTTTCCGAACTTTCATGAAAGATTAAAACAGTTTTAAAACTTAGGCCAAATGTGTTTTCGGTTTTTTTAAATTTTTTAAATTTATTAAATTTGTTGTTGGCAAAATATTTAGTTCTTTTAGTTACGTAGGTATTGACCATTGTATTCATAAAATAATACTGTTATTCATTAACGGTTAAATTTCGTAGTTTTAAACAATATTTTTTACAGCTTTTTTTTGTTGTAAAAACCGACCGAAAACCTTAAATTTTGCATACGTTTTTCTTTAAAACATTTTCAAAAAAGGCGCACAATTTTGGTAGCGTTTTGCTATTCACCTATTTGAGAGCAGTGATTTGTTTAATATTAACATGTGACATTTAACTTTCAGTTTCTAAGTCTAGTTTTTTCCAAGTACATATATTTCATTTACGCGCTTATTTACTTATTCTACATGAAGGCAAGTGTATATGAAGGCTACAACAGTGCAATTTATATTATTGCTTGAATGTGAACTGCTATGGAGATTATAATTATATATAATACGCTTTGCAAACTAATGTGAACAAATCGCAATGATGTTAATAGTTGTTATGTAAAGGCCATAAAAATGATGCAAGTAATAACTTACACATATCGTATGTCCGTAAACCCAGATGTGAACAACAAAATAGATTTTTTTTTAATATAAGAAGAAAATAATTGAGAATGGAATAACGTAATATAAATATTTAAAAATAAAAAAGAGAATTAGTGAAATATGGGCGCCCAAGTAAGAATTATGACGATGTGCATTTTTAGACTAAAAGGATAAAACAAAAACATATGCCAAAGTCTTCTTTGGAAAGCCAAATAGAAAATTTTTTTTAAATCAGCGTTAAAAAGTATGGCGCATCAATAAATGAACAGATCGAATAGTGAAAAGCGTAGCAATACGTAAATAAGATAAACATTTTTTGAAGAAAACATCCTTAGCAATAATTCGTATTTGGAGTGGTCAAGAAACAGTTAGGGTGTATTGAGAAAAAAGATGGAGAACTCTATCATTTATCCAAACGTTATTTATTAAAATGTTAAAATTTTGACTTTTCTTGTATTAGTGAATAATAAAAACGTAACTTAGCTTTGTAAGACTTTCTTTAAAAAAGAAGTTTTAAGAATTTTAAGAAAACTAAACTTAAAAAAACCTTATCAAAAATTTTTTTAATTACAAATACTTGCAAATAATAATTGAACATTTTTCATTATACATTACATGTAATACAATTGGAATGAATTTAATCATAAAGTACAAGTAGTTGTAATTAAAATAATACATTATATAACATTTACGGTTTTCAACACCATTTCAAAGATTGTTCTTGCAGGCTAACATTATTCAAACAACCAGGCCACAAAGCTTAACGGAAAACAATTTAGAAAAATGGGTTTATTTAATGTAAATAAATATTTTTTGTCTAAGTTAATATAAATAATATAAAATCTGAACAACTTAATAAAAATCATGTTATATATTTAAAACTCATGCACTTAAAATATATATAAACAATTGTTGTTTAGAAATTATGGAGATTGTTTTTTTTTTGTTTTTTGTAGGGATTTTGTATCGCTGATTTTTTTTTTCAATTAAACAGCTATTTAATTTTTTTAAATAGGACAGGATAATTAATAAATAAAAAAATAAAATATTTCTTCAACAAAAAATAATTAAAAAGTAGTTATTACCTATTTTTTAAATTTATTAATTAAATAAATTAAATATTTTTTTTTTCATTTCATGGAACTATAATTGATAATTAATAATTTTTAATTACAAATTACTTTTAAATAAAATTTTTAAATTTTAATTACATGTAATGCGTAAATAAAAAATTACAGTTACAAATATTTGAATGAATTACAATTAAATTTATTTGCGTAATTTCATGTGTAATTAATTATGAATTGTTTTAAGAATAACTTTCTAAAATAGTAGTTATTATACAAAAATGCCGTTATTAGAATAAAGAAATAACTTTACTAAAATTCAAGTCCGTTCTTTATGAAAGTGTAACGGGAGAAGAAAGATTTTTATATAAAAGTAAGTATTTAAAAAAAGTCCGATGTTTTTAAAAGAGCCTTTTAAAAAATACAACAATTTAAAAAGAACTTATTTATTAAAATAAACAATTTTATTATTTAAAATTACTTTTAAGTAATCTATGTTAATTTGTGTTAGATTCTTCTAAAAAATAAATATTTTCTTATATTCTCATAAAACATTTATTATTCAATTTTTTTAATGTATTGCTTGCTATCTATGCTTTCCCCCACAGTAACAAATTAAAAAATTTTTTAATGTTAAATGTTTAAGAGAATATTATAAAATATTTATTTTTTAAATAATTCTAACACAAATTAACATAGATGATTATTTATGAATTTTTTTTTAATATTTATTTATTTATTAACAGTAAATAAATTTACAAATTAATAATTGTAATTCTAATAATAATAATAATTTTAATAAGTTTCATTTCATGAAGAAGATACTTTTAATTCCGATTGTTGTAAAACCTTTTACTTTATTATACTATGGCCCATTATAACAGATGGTTAGACAGTCTAAAATATATCAGAGAACTACATATGTAATTTCCATTGGGAAATGCAATTATGTGTGATTATGTTATTTGAGCAAATGGTCAATGGCTCAGGCAGTGCTACAATTTAATTCAAAGTACAATGAGTAGTAATTAAATTATTTTTACTGCGAAATAAATTAATGAACAAATTATGCAGTTGAGTTACAAGTTTTGGTTCTGTTAATATTCAATGACATTAAAAGGAAAACTAGCATTTAAGTATATCTGGGAAAACAGAACTAAAAACTAAATCTAACTAACCAAATAAGGTTTAATGATTTATGTACTGATAGAGCAAAGAAAGCTTCAAGTTGGGCACAAATATAATCTTTAAAAAAACTAAAACATAAAAAATAAGTTTACAATTACCAGACATGAATAAAAGACAATAAAATATGTAAAATATGAGAGAGTTTAGCTCAAGTGTTAAGTTAAGCGAAAATGTTATTCATACACAAAAAAGTGTTTATTTCGATGATTTTAATGATTTAATTGGATTAATAAATCTTGTTCTTCAGTACTTCTTTTAATTTTTTTATTTTTTTGCTAAATTAAATAATTACGAATTTTACTAATTACGTGATAGTTACTATTTGAATTAAAATGTTATTTGAGTTCATGGATCTAGTAATGGTATAGGAATTTAATTTTTTTCTTTATATACATACAAAAAATATATTGTAGCAATATCCGCATAAACTGTCTATTTTATAGATTAATTATTTTTTTATATAAAAGTTTTTATGACTAGAATTTTACTGCTGCACTACAAAGTGTGTAAAAATGTATAACGGCCAGCTTTAGTTATGCAAACGGCAAACAAGTTGTTAAGGAATTTTGTACTAATGTGGGTCATATTTCCCTAGTTTTTTTTAAATGTTATTTAAATGCTTTTAAATGGAAAACATAAAAAGCACATATTTGAAGTACTTCAGCTCCTGCAGCAGCTTTAGACGGTCTGATACCATAAATGGAAAAGCCAACTTTATAGTGTAAAGTAATTTTTTTTGCTTACAATATAATAGATATTTATGAACATTTTCTGTTTCCTTTAATTTTAATATTTAGTTTTAGTTGCTTCTCTTTTAAATGGAAGAAAAGAAAAAATAGGCTGCACATGTCTTGTAGGAGATATGGTTTTATTTAAATGGAATTTACAATTGCCATGTTATGCATTGTATGCTACGGTGTCTGCTATCTTTCTAATAATATATTGTTTCCAATTCAAAATGAGATATGTACTTGTCTTTTGAAGGCCTTTATAAGGTAGACCAAACTGTTGAATGTTGGAGCAAAATTTGCGATTTTTTTGCTTTATCACTATAAAAAAGAGCATTTTTTGCTGTCCAAAGCATTATTTATTAATTATTATATGAACGGCTGTTTGTAGATCTAAGTCTGAGAAGGTTCTACTCTAAAATAATTCCAAATACGTAAACTAAAAGAAAATAAGATTGTATAGTTGTATTGCATTAAAAATGTTTAAAAACGTTAATTTTCCGAACTGAGATGATATAAAGCACTTTAAGACGTATAGCCAAATTAAAAACTTTGAAATAGTTTGGCACTTAGAAACACTGTAGATAAATTGTTGTTACTCATAGCTACAATTTTTTATTATTTTGGTATTAAATTATAGAGAGGGTCATGCAGAAAAGCCTATTAAATTTTATGCTTATATAGGTTGTTTGTAGAGGCATAGAACTTTAAAATGGAGCAAAAGCAAGATTGTTTTTAAATTAAATTAATTTTTTTTTAAAGAAAAGTAGCACTGCAGGCAACAATGCATGTTTAGTCAAGTACCGTGCCACATTCTTTTGGAAAAGGATAGAAAAGAGATGAGACAGGTGGTGAAAGTAGAAGGATAGTTACGAAAATTAACTGTGGTATAAGACAGCACAGCGACCAGTGACAATGCCTTCAGCACTAAGCAGCCCCACCGACATTCAATTTTTATTTGTAGTAAAAAAAACCGAGATCTTTATTGGGATTCGAAGCCACAACCCCCAGTCTTATAAGCTAGTTTTATTTATTCACTATTTATAGTTTTATTTATTTATTATTTTATTTATTCGAAAGACAATATTCTGGCATAATATAAATATGACTTCTGACAAATGGCCACCAAGGGTTACCGGACGTGGTTGTATCTGGATAATGACTTTTTTTTAAATTTTGGCAGCAATAACGCCGATGCTCCCAAAGTGGAATTATCGGTGAAGAGAAGCCCCTACAGAAACGAGTCTAGCGACGTTATATCTTGAAGGCCAAGCGGGTCTGAAACATGAAACTTTGCGGTTACCAAACGTTTCTTTTAATAAATCAATTGTGGCACGTGCTGTGTGACATGTTACTCCATCTTATTGAAATCACAGCTCCTGCGCATCATGTTGTTCAATTGATAACCGAAAAGGTCAGCGTAATGGTCGCCATTCACTGACCATTATCGTGTTTAAAGAAGTACGAACCAATGATTCCACCAGCACATAAATCATGCTAAACGATTAGTTTTCCTAGATGTAACGATGTCTCAACATACACAGGATCATCTATTTCGAACAGTACCATGATTTTCAAAATAAATTTAGATGCGTTGTTAAGGGCTCGGTCTACTTATGTTGCAATCCCAAAACAAACCAACCATATGGCCACCAGCTTATAGTTCTATACCTCTATAAAAATATTCTTTATTAATTCAATTGTAGCTAATGCTTTTAAGTGAAATAAAATAGGCTGTTGTTTGCTATTTTATGTTTTAGTCTTTATTGACTTTAAAACTTGTGCAACCATCCGAAACCAGTTTTGTATTCAACATTTAAGTCATTAACTGTGGACTCAAAACAAGTCTATATACGGGGTTTGGATGCGAGAATTTTCGCCAAGAATATTGTGGGCTTTCTTTAATAATTCGATGATAATAAGATGATTGGTTAAATTTTAAAAGAAAATATTTATTAGTAAAAAACAGCAACTAACATAGAACAAAATCAAAAACACAGGCGTCTAAACTGAATGATAATAACAACAACAACATGATTCGATGTTAAAGTGTAATATGTAAAGTGTATATGCGAGAACCGCAACAGTTGCTGGGCAAATGGATTTGCTCAAGTAAAGAAAAAAGTTACCATCGTGTTTATTTTAAGTGTATTGAAAATAAATAAATCGTTTAATATAAAACTCTAAAGTAGTGTGTTAATTATTTTACATAAAAGAACTCAATTTAACAAAAACGTTTATTAAAAGGAATAAAGGTATCAATATACACTCCCCTAACACAAAGAAAATGTGATAAAATTTTATAGTTTTTAAATGACTGTTTGCTTATTTTTCTAAAAATAGAAATGTCACAGTTAAATTAAATGTGTTACTTTCCTAAAAAAAAGTATGAGCAAAAAGAAAGGTATGAAGTATATTGATAGAAAATGCTTAATTTTTTTTCTATTTTTAAGTCCGTAACTGTTGCAGATAAATCGGCTCTGGTAATCAATTTAGTTTGCTTATGATTTTATACCGGACCGGCATCCGCCGCCGTATCCACATCAGACTTTATATAAAAATGAGAAATTCTGAATTAATTAGCAAAGTCGAGGCCTGCTTGAAGAATTGGTTGCGATTTTTCGATAATGAAAATATTCGATGACAAAAATCATTTCAGTTATGATTGAACACTTACGTTTAAAAGTGAAAAATATATATCTTCTCAAAATTGAAATATTAAAAGACAAGTAATATTACCCGTGAATCGAAATGCTAACAGGTCGACTTGCCATATTAAAATATCCGTACAGCGAACTTTTTTCAAAAAATACATTTTTTGAATAGCGTTATTTCTTAAATAATTTTAGTTTTAAATTTTACTTTTTTAATTAGTTTTAGTTTTTCTAAACTAATTTATATTTGTAACGATTATTTTATAACGCTATGATCTGAAGAAATTCTAAATCAATGAAAAAATCTGAAAGTCATTACTAAGAAAAGAAGAAAAAACATAGTTTTAAATTAAATTTATTTTCATTATATAGTTTTTGCTCATTAGGAAAATTAAAAAAGTTTCCCAAAGAACCTTTTTCACATCATAAAACAGGAAGTAAATCATTTTACTGCTTCTTTAACAAAAACTAAAAAAGTTTTAGCCCACCACAGCATAAAAAATGTCTGCTCATTATGAAGCAACGCTTAAAAAGAAAGTGTGATTAGGAAGTGAATAAATGGATAAGTAAAACAGAAAATCCGTTAAGTTAAGGTTTTGCTCGTTGTTGATATGTTTCTTTAAATGAACTGTTCATATAAAATTAGAAATCCATGAACGTGTGATTGTATTACCATCAGTACATAAACATTTCAAAAATATGGTAATTAGATTAAATTTTTAACCTTAAGTATGGTTATTTCGAATTTCCTTGTTGATAAAAATAATTTTGCTATTATCTTTGTATTTTTCAAAAGTCCACCTGATTTTCGAAAAAGTCTGAAGCAAAAATCGAAGCAGTGAAATATTACATTTTGCATGTATTCAGTTTAATATATGTCTTTTGTTTATGGCAGATACGATTAACAAACCATTCACATGAGAATATTCTTCATTGCTTAAAGTGATTATTTTTGAAATATCATTCATTCTTGTCAGTTGGGAAACTATATTGTAATGAGGCGGCAGCCATTTTAATTATTGTTAGAATAAAAACAACAAACTAGCATAAATTTGAAGCTAGTAAATAAAGGACGACGATATTCTAAACCAGGGATTAGTGAAAAATCATGGAAAAAATATCCGGTGGAAAATATAGACTAAAAAAATTTTGTATATATTTTCAATTTAATATTGGAATAAAAAATTGGTGAACCTTGACTAAACGCAACTATTTAAAATATAATTAATCTAATAAAAAAGTTTTAAAAAACTATATATTTTGTAGTTATATATACAAGAGTTAGGCATTAAACACATTGAGCACAGCAGGCTACACGAACACACGTCTACAAATGCCGCTGGCTACCAATGTCGCCGTGCAGTCAGCTGCTTAATTATTAGAAGCAGATGCTCTGTAATTTTGACGTTTGGACTAATGATAAAATTGCTTTTCGTTCGTATTTGTATTAGAAAAATGTATGAAGAAAATTTCATAAATTTTGTGCAAACTACAAACAACAGCCTCAGTCTATGAATTGACAAACAATTTGCATCCAATAAATAACTGAAGATGGTGGGTCCGACCAGTGAATATAAATCGAACCGAAGAAGGCTTTTATCAAATATGTGTACAGCAGATAAAAGAAAAAGAGGAGGAACATTTTTTGAAAGCGACTCGAATGTCTGTACCCAACTTTAATTTATGGGTCAGTCTTTTAAAAGAGAAAATGGAACGATTATCCAACAGAAAACCATTAGATGTCGAAACGCGTTTGGCGGTAATAATAATGTAAATATGCTTTCGAATCGTAAATATTATATAGTAAAATATTTGTGCTTTCAGTTACTTGTCGCAAGTTTTTGCTTGGGCGTTCAAGTTGGGAATATCCACAGTTTGTAAAATTATTTACGATACATGTGAAGCAATTTGGGATGAACTACATAGCGTTTATTTATCACCTCCGAGCACAAACCAGTTTGTGAGCATATTTGACAAGTTCTATGTGAAGGCAGGACTGCCAAATTTTTTAGGTTCCATTGATGGCAAACATGACCCTGTATTATAATTATAAAGAGACGTTCAGCATTGTATTAATGGCAGCTTGTGATGCCGACTACGTTTTCACATACGTAGATGTTGGAGCTTTAGGTAGCCAGAGCGCTGGGGTAGTACTTGCCAGAAGTAAATTTGGGAAAAAGTTATTATACGAAACTTTGGAAGTTCCGGGTACTTTTTATGGTAAAATTATTATTATTTATTTAGTATAAGGGTAGGAGTAAAATACAAGATAATACAAAAGAACATTTTGGATTTGATATGTATTTTAAAACAAAACTTTCATAAAAATACATTTTGAAATGATTTCAATTCCAAGCTATTTTTTATGAACCAGTAATCGTTTGCATTATTTATGAGTTAGAGTTTTTCAGTTGCTATACTTTATATTATTTATCTTCTTAATGCGTTCAAAAACACTTAGCATATTTAAGATAGAATAATTTGTATTTGTTCAAGTTAATTCATTCGGTTCTTAGAAAATATTGGCTTGTAAAGACAATAATACAACCATGTTAAAACATCTGACTTAATTTAACGTTTTTTTATTTAGTATTCTGTTTTAGTATCATTTATTTGGTTATAATTTAGTATAATAATTGTTACCGCCACAATAAAATCGCAAGATAGACATTGTTTATTTATCGATTTTTTTTATTTGAGTTATCGTGTAATTTTTAATATAAAAAAACAATACTTAAGAAAAGATACTTGCGTTACTAAGTAGCCATTTTATTAGTTAAAATTATATTAAAGGAGAAGAAAACGTTCTGGAAGATTTGTTCACAATTGAACGTAAATTCAGCTTCACCCGCCCAGATTAAAATTCTTTCTTGTTCGTCCATAAAACTCTCGTTTTGGCTTGGCAACACATCCCTTTTGTGGTATTGGCACATACAATTTATACAACAGCAAGTAACTCACCTTGTTGGATTAACAAGGCATCAACAAGAAATTCGACTGCTACTTGCCAAATTTGTAATATCGCAGTAGACGACAACAACATAATTAAATGCTCGAAATGCTGTCTATTAGTTTTTGCCAACATCAATTATGATCAACTAGATTCAAATTGGATTTTTCAAAACTGTTCTAAACAAAAAAAAAAACACATTTCTTCACCCTCCGTTCATGGCGGCTCATCAGTCTCTACACGTTCTCGAAGACAATCTCTAGAGCTTCAACGCCTACAAGAAACGACTCAGATTGAAAGAGAATTTATAAAAAGGAAATATCAAATTATGGAATGAGTAGAGGATGACTTCGAAGGTGCAAGGTCTATTAATCAGTCTGTACAGGCATAGTTGGATAAGCAGCAACAGGCTACTTCAGTTCGTAATTCAACAAATCCAAATACTTTGGAACTGATTCAAAATGAAATGCCAGATTATGGACTCCCGTCGCAAATCACAGCAACGCTGTTGTCGTCTAACCCCGTAGCTACACTTAGCCAAAACGTAAGTAAAAATCTGGTAAACACAACATCAGCTGTACCCACATGTGTAAGTACGCCATTCGATACCAATTTAGCAACTTTTATGAACAATACAGTGGGAAATAATTTTCATTCTACAGCCGCAAATCTAAACACTAATTAACACGTAAATAATACAAATATAGAAAATGGCGTTCAAACAACACCATCAGCAACTTCACTTCAGTTCGACAATATGGCAATCAGTGCCGAAAAAATTACCGGTTTGCCAGAAGAATTGCATTTGCTTAGTTCCACATACTGCTGTTTCACTGACGCTGAAAGTCCAGTAAGGCTTCAAAAATCCTGGGTGGGGAGGGAATCCCAAGCCTTCAGTACATTTTATTCCACCCATATGGGGTACCACATGTTCTATCAATATTAAAGTTGCTTTACGGTCAACCAGAAAAGATATTAATCTTCTTAAAACGTAAAATAAAATCATTACTAACGCTTAATATACAAAATAAATTAAATACAATTACCTCTTTTGCCGTCGAAGTTAAAGGTTTGGAAACTATAATAAAGGATTGCGGCTTAGTAGATGAGCTCTATAATTTATCGTTATTGCAGGAGTTAATAATCAAAATGAACAACATAAAATTGCTAAAAAAGCAATAAACGAATAAGTTTAAAAGATTTTGCCAATTGGATATTTGAGATCGGTGTCTCAGTAAGCAGCGTTAATTTAGAGAGTGACAACAGCACATCAACGTCAGTGGAGCAACACGTACGTAAGTCAAGAAATGCATGAAGAAAGAAATAAAAAATTATGTGCTGTTTGTTCTAGCTGTTGAAAATTATACAATATTCTTGTCTACTGATAGAAACACCCGATGGAATTTGATGCGAAGTTTAATTTATGTAAACTGTGTTTCGGTAATTCTAAAAAACACAATACTGCTGAAAAAATTAGGTGATGGGAGATGAGGAAAATCAAAATGCAATGAAGTTTTATTCAAAATTAACCCATCACGATGTATGGGTATAATTACAAATCCTTAAAGACTTTTGAAGTACAATATAATTTTCATTCTTGTGAGTGCGAACGTGAAACCGAATCAAATCGTAGTCGCTTATTAAAACAATTTTACACTGATAATTTAACCGGTATTAACAATTGCTCTCCAGTTTTGCGTAAATGCGATCAAAGAGTTATGACGTTATGGAAAACTTATACGAAACAAAGATTAGATAGGCACTACGCGACAGCTTTACTTTGGCGTTACGACAATGTAACACTACCACAAAGTTATGATATGGCAAAGAGGTGACTAATTTGTTTTGAAAAAAACTTTAAGAAAAAATTAAGAAGTATGTGGTGTTTTAAAAAGAATTATTTCAGAATACCTGAAAAGAAATTATATAGCAAAAATTGGTGATAATGAAAAAACCAAACAATATATCTGGTATTTATTAATGTTTTCGGTGTTGAATAAAAACTAGCCAAATAAGACCAGAATAGTGTGGGTGTATCGTTGAACTCTATTCAGCTTAAGAGACCAGATATACTCTCTTCTTTTGCAGCCCGAGGAAACTACTGTAATGCCAAAGACTGTGCGATTTATTTACAGCCGAGGCGGATTCAATATTACAAATTGATTTTCAAATATGTATTAAAAAAGCTTAACTCTGGCAACCATTCAAGTACAATTTGTCTTAATGCTGGTTTTAATTCGGAATTAGAAAAAGTTTTTGGCGTATATTGGAATCCTACCGAAAACAATATTACATTTAAGCTATCACCTTCAGTTTTAAATAGCGATTTCCATCTAAGCGTGAGGTCCTAAAACTTCTAATGAGTATATATGACCCCTTAGGACTTTTAGGAAATTTTCTAAAATTTATTTAAAAATAGTAATACAAAACATTTGGAGAAGTGGTCTAGAGTGCGACCGGCCCATTTTACTAGAACATCGGGCAAGGTGGAACGATCGGTTAGCCCTTTTGCCGGGTGTAACAAGTGAATGTATTTGTAGACGCATGTGAATGTGGCTACGCTGCAGTAGAGTATTTTAGAATTCGTGACGGAAAAAAAAATTGTTACTTCACCAATAGAGTAAAAAACTAGAGTATCCCCACTAAAAGTTATATCCATCCCACGGCTAGAATTGATGGCCGCTATTATTGGAGTTCATTTCGCCAACTACATAGCAGATTCACGGACAGTTTTATGTTGGATACGCTCAGATCACCGAAAGTATTTCCAGTTCGTGGCTGTTCGGGTGAGTGAACAGAAATCAATAAATGGTTTTGGATATCAGGAAAAATAAACGTGGCTGATGATGTGACAATATGTATAATTAAACCTAGTTTCTCACACGCAAGACATTGGTTGAATGGTCCCGAATTTTTGAAATTGCAGGATAAAGAATGGCTACATATCGCTGAAGAAATTTCAACAACAGAAATCGATTTAAAAGAAATCGAAACAAAAGGTTGACCAATTCATAAATGTTCAAAGGTTTTCTCGGTGCGTTGAGAGCAAGTGCTGTTGCTATCCGTTTCTGTTATCTTTAAAACAAAACAATCAGCAATCGAAACAAAAATAAACTAACACAATTCGAATTACGTAAAGCCGAAACAATTCTCATTAAAGATACAAGCGTTATATTTTCATAACGAAATCAACTGCTTATAACAAAATATTAAATTAACAAATTCAAATTTCATGTACAAACTGTCTCCGTATTACGTTTAGGTGGGCGAAGAAGTAATGCCAATATTCGTGATGATTTGAAACATCCCGCTATTTTACCAATCCATATGTATTGTATAATATGGCACTTTCACAACTGTACTGTTGTTAACGAACAACGCCAACGTTATTGGCGTCTGTTCGCTTAAAACAAGCTCCTGTATTGTGGCAGTACGAAAATTTATATTACGACGACGGCACAAACTTCGTGGAAAATGAACGTAAACTACGCAAAGCGTTACAAGAAGTGATCAAGAATGAGCTAGTTCGTAATTTTACAACTTCATATACAAAATGGAACTTCAACCCACCTTCCGCACCGCGTATGGGAGGGGCGTAGGAGCGATTGGTGCGTTCTGTAAAAACAGCTCTTTATGAGAGTAAAATAGAGAGATGCCCCAAGGACGAAACTTTACAAAATATGTTGGTTAAGGTCGAAAATATAATAAATTATCGTCTTCTTATGTACGTCCCAAGAAATAATATGAAATGAAAATAAAGAAGCAATAACGCCAAATCATTTTTTGTTGGGAAACTCTAACGGCTTAAAACCCCTAGTCTTCTAAGATGCTGATGGCTTAGTATTGCGATAAAATTGGCAACTTTTTTAAAAATATGCGCACTCATTTTGAAAGAGGTGGATATCGGAATATTTACCAACGTTCACCTGTCGAAGAAAGTGGTACGAAAGGTCTAAGCCACTATCTGTGGGCGAATTAGTGATGGTGGTTGACCCGGCCAAACCAAGAAATATTTGGCCCAAAGGGAAAATTATCGAAGTGGAACTGTCCGGTGATGGTCAGTTACGAAGGCGGCGGTCCTAACTGTTTGTGGTGTTCTGAATATGGTTAAAAATGAAGACCTCGCCTTACTGCGGGGGCAAAGTTTCGAAATAGTTATCATTTATTTATCGATTATCGAGTTATCGTGTTATTTTTAATACCAAAAAACAAAAAAAAAAATAATTCTTAGGAAAATACCTGCGGCACTAAGTAGCCATTTTAATAGATTATATTAAAAGGGAGATGAAAACGTTCTGGAAGCTTTCTTATATGGATGTGCTCTATCCCATTACAATGCATTTCAAATATTTTTATTTTTATTTGAATAAATGTTTTATGATATTCAAAAGATGATTATTTTTTAAAAAAATTTTTGTAATAAATATTTTGTGAGAATATCATGAAATATTTTTTTAAAGGAATCAAGCACGGAATAGAATTGCTTATATTATAAATAATATTTCAATTTATAGGAATTTTAACCATCTAAAAATAAAGAGTAATTGAAAGTAAATTCTTTGTTTTCCGTAATTCATAATTTGCAAGATATTACCGGCAGAACAAGGGCAGTGCTTGGGCAGCTTCTTACGCCGACAATAATGAAATACCAAATAAATACATAAACAATTTTTTTAACTTCTCTTGTTAAAAATATCATTCAATTTTCAATAATTTTAAGTCCGAAAGTTGCTTGAAAGTATTTTGCATAAAATACATCCTACAAATTAGAATTGGATTTTGAAATGTTAAACATTAAAATTTAATTCTGAAATTTTATATGTTAAAATTGAATTCTAATATTTTATTATACATATATAGATTTAGGACGTGATTATTTGCTATTACTTTTTGAATATTTTTTATATTTTTCCATTAATTTATGTCTTTTTTAGCGTATATGCGATGAATATTAAATAAGAAAAATAAAAATCATGTGCTCACCGCAAACATTTTAAAGGCCTTGGAAATATATTTTTACATGTACTTATGTGTTTTAAAAGGCTTTTGTTCATTTTTATTCAAAAATGTAAATTTTAAAATTAAAACAAATAATTTTTAACATGATATTATCAATTTGTATGGTTATTTAATATGCATAAACTCAACGCACACATCTCTTAGCCTCCGTGCAAACTAGTTATGTTTAAATGAAACCTGCTATAGTTTAGTTTGTGAAAAGGTGTGGTTCGTTGGATTCGACAGATTTCTTTCTTCTTTTATTGTGGTATTCAGTATTGTAGTATTAACAATGAATCATATATTAAACTATAAATAAACTGCACAGACATTTTTTTTTAATTTTAATACTTTTTGTCCAAAAAAGTTTGTTATTATAATAATGCTATATAACAAATTTTTAAGTAACAGCAAAAAACAAAGTTTTTTTTTTGTAAAAGAGAAGTAACATTTCAGGCAAACAATGCCTATTTAGTCAAGTACCGTGCTACATTCTTTAGGAAAGGGATAGAGAAGAGATGAGACAGGTGGTGAAAGTGGAAGGATAGTTACGGAAATTGACTCTCATATAAGACAGCACAGCGACCAGTGGCCATGCCTTCATCACTGAGCAGCCCCACCGACAGTCAATTTTTATTTTTGTAGTGAAAACAACCAAGGTCTTTGTTGGGAATCGAACCCACAACCCCCAGTCTTATAAGCTAGTACACTACCTACTAGCCTAAAGGGGCTAAATATGGTTTGATTGCAAAACATGCTGTCAAGCATATCATGTGTTGCTATCAAACCAAACTTATTTAATTTAATTTATTTTATTAATTTGCAAAGGTTAAACATATTTATTTTCCTTTTTAGCTATTATAAATTTTGTCCTGTTTTTGTTTAAATATTTATTCTTTTCTTTTAAAAATATTCACGTTATAAAATAATTTTAAAAAGTATACTTAATATTTGAAAGATATTATTAAATATTTCTTTTTATTTAAATACACATGTTATTAAAAATTTAGTTTTTAATTTTATTAATTAACATAATTTGCTGTTAAAATTATGAGGCCGTGTCAGATACGACTTTGTTGCTTTGCCTGACATTTAAAACTTTAAAGCAAAAGCGTAAATCAAGTGGTGTATGTCACAATAAACTTTAACAACACTCATAAATTTTTTGTTTACGCCCACACACAAATACACAAACACAAATAATAAAAGCCAGGTGTTTGTCAAAGCGCCCAAAAAGTTGAATGTTGGTTAACTTTTCGCTTTGCGCTGCGTCAAAAGTGCTTTATGTGGCAACTTTCATACATTTACGTACATTTTAACTCAAATGTCAAAGCGAAACTCTGACGCAACGCAAAGCAAAAGTTTTATCTGACACGGCCTTTAATGAAAACGCATTTTTTAAGTATCTTATTTAAAAAAGTTCTTTATATTAAGAGTGTTGCGGGTACTTTAATTACAAAAGCAAATTGATAAAATAAAGTTGAAGTATCTTGGAAAGAATAAAATCTTAAAAAATAAATTTAATTTTTATAAATGGTTTGTTATTAAAAAGGTACGTTTTACTGACCAATTATTTTATTTAGAATATAATTTGTTACAATGCCACATATATTTAAAGGGTAATTTTTATGTTTATATTTTTGTTTTTAATAATAGTTTTGCCTACAAATACAATTGATTAAATATGATTTGTTTTAAAAAAGTAGTTTTCTGGTATTATGTTGTTTACTTTTTCCGCAATCTGCATAGAAATTTTCTTGCAACATCTCGAATCACTACACGTAAAAACACTAATGGAAAAACACAAAATAACTCATTACTATAGTTACGTAGGTGACATTATATGCATCCTCAAGCAAGACAACGGCGAACAAATTTTAGAAAACTTTAATACAATCCATAATAAGATTATATACACAATGGAAAATGAACAAGACAGAAGTTTGCATTATCTTGACATCACTATAACACGAGGAACTGAGTGTTTAATATTTGACATCTAGAGAAAACCAACTATGACGGACACTACCATCTATAACACCTCAAACCACCCTACCCAACATAAACATAAACTAGCAGCGTTTAGACGTATGATACACAGAATTAAGATAATCCCACTTACTCCAGATAAGTACAAAAAAGAACTCGGCACAATTTACACCATAGCTATAAATAACGGCTGCAAGGCCACTACCATCGATAAACTGTTTAGACAATACAACACTAAAAACAGAAATAGAACACAAAGAGATAGCCGATACAGCACGACGGCACACTTTTGCTTACACAGGACCAGAAATATACAGACTAACTAACCTTTTTCACAAAGAAGGAATACTAACAGCGTTAAAAAGTGGCAACACTCTGAGACATAATCTTAGAACAACGACAGAAACAACTGACAAATTTAGTTCCAGCGCGGTATACCTGTAAACAAACTTATACAGGGCAAACTGGACGAACACTAAAAACAAGGTTTTCAGAACACATACGATCATACAAACGGAAAAGAGAAGATTCCGACTTTGCATTAATTACACCTTGACAATTACGAACACACACCAAGGAAAATGCACATTATTACATCCTAGCAAAAAAGGAAGAAGACTAGACATTCTTGAAAACATGGAAATCTACAAAGCAAAAACTTTCAACAGTGACATTATAAACGACCTATTCGTTTATAATGTCGCTCACGACCTCAGACATAATTTTCACACCATTAAAACTACTCATGCAAACGCAAAAACGAAAAACACCCTCAGACGGACACACGTACCTAGATAATAATAAAAGACGGAGGTATTGATGAATTTACTTTGTGTGAAATGCCAGGTGGCTGGCATTCTGCCTACCCGAATGGATACCAACTTAACAATAGAACTACCTGAACGCCAACACTGCCTCACCAGTACTAATTACACGGCTTAATAATGATGTTTTCACATCGAAAGCGCTCGCCTACAACTTCAAAACAGCCAGATAAGACGGAAAATGACAATACTAAAGTTGTTTTCATTTAAAGGTAATTATAAAAAAATATATAAATTTCTAAAGAGGATCTTCTTTGTAGTTTTTTTAAAGAAAATTTTCATTGAAAGGTTCCTGTAATTGAAAAGGTGTTTTTTCTAAACGCGTAAAAGATAAGTAATTCCAATCTGGAATGTTAAATATTTACAAATATTTTTGTCTGTAAGTAAAATAATTAATTCAATATACTTGTTGCATTTATCAAAGTTTTAACACATATTTTGCTAATTTTGTGAAAACTGTTTTATCAATTGACTTAAGAATTTTAAGAGTACAAAGGTCACTTATAACATTCTATAAACTGTGCATACTATCATCTATTTTAAAATTAATTTATATGAGATTATCGCCGGGTAGGGTAGTTGTGTTCCCATCACTTATACTACTATCTGACAGTGTTATTGCTGTGGTTTTCAGGCATACTTAGCAGTGGATAATAATGTTTGGGCTT
Source organism: Trichopoda pennipes (assembly GCA_030448955.1). NCBI lineage: Eukaryota > Metazoa > Arthropoda > Insecta > Diptera > Tachinidae > Trichopoda > Trichopoda pennipes. The sequence goes on along the minus strand of JASKUP010000026.1, from coordinate 1,478,935 downwards.
ATGTGCAGCAGTCACGTTGCTGTAATTCAGGTATTTATCATAGGACATCATAATTCATCACATTGAATAACAACCGTTGATTAGTTTGGACGATTGTAAGTTGTTTTTTCTGATATTTTTCATTAGAATTAATAATTTCTTTCTTATCCCAACTGATATTTTTTAAATACAATCTTAACTTAAGAATCTTTTAGATAAACACTTTCAAGTGGCTTTTATAATATATACTTTTTTGACGAATATTTTTTAACAGTTTAAATTTTCATAGTTCAAAATATCTTGCCATTGTATGTGGATATACTTCTCCTTTGTTTAAAACTGGGCGTACTCAAAACTGAGTATTTGTCATATTTTTATTACTTAAGATGTGGAATGGTTAATAAGACGACTCCTGTCAGGGTTTCTCTTGGCTACTTTTTTTTCGAATAAGCCCGCACTACCTTTAAAAGCTTATTGTTACACTTCGATATATTTTGAATGAAGGTTGCTATCCTTCCCGATCTTATTCTTTGCAACAATTTCATTTTGAATGCATCCTTTTCTTTCATTTAAACCAGAATTGATTTAAACAATTTTAAATATAAGTTTTTAATATGTTCCATGTTTATTGTCATTCAGAAGGAAAAAGAAATCGTCGCGATGGTTTTTTTTAATTGCCACGCTCATACTATTATTTAAGAACATTCGCTTTCTTTCTTTATAGAATATCATAAAATATTTTTTACTAAAAAATTTAAATGCATTTTTAATATAATTCCTATTTAATCAATTTGGCTTGAAATTTAAGATCTTGAGTTTTCTATGAGTAGTAGAGAAATGGATAACAAATATTTTATGAGAATATCATAAAGTAATTATATTTAAATAAATCTAGCACAAATTAACGTAAATTAATTACGCTATGACTCCAAGAATAAAATAGTTTATTGTTATTTTTATTAAAAATAAAAAAATTCGTTTAGTTATTGTACTTCTTAGTCAAAAAGGTATTTTATAGATGTATAGAATTTAAAGTTGGTAACACTTTTTTTAATTGTCGGCCATTTTGTCAGCTGACAAGTGATTTGTGTTAAGTTTGGCATTTCAACCTGAGACGACTAACTCCTGAATAACGCTTCTAATAATAATAACGCTTCTGTTCATAAGCCAATTTTGTTTAGCGTTGGGGATCCCGCCAATAAACAATAAACTGCAGTACTTGGGTTTAAGATAACCTTAAAGTTTATGTAAAAATACTGTTGCATCTAGAAAAACTGATTGTTTGGTGTGCTTTATGTGTCAATGGTGATTGCTATAGAGCAGTGATGGGCGAACGTTTTGGGTGGCGGGCTATTAAATTAAAAAAAAACATAGAGGGTCATTCATTAAAACTCTATGGGGTTGCTGTTCAATTAAAAGTTCGGTTTAAGCTAAGTATATATTTATTAGTTATATTACGTAATATTTTAAAACAACATAAAAATTTTATAAGATACGGTTTATTATGATTTTAAAATTTTCCAGATGTATGGGAAGCATGGATCTGTTTCTGACTTGACATAATTTCCTCAAAATCTGGTTCCAGCTGGGAGGATGCGACATTTAATAAATTAAATAGACTCTCGTCTGACAATCGGTTTCTTATTGAATATTTTCTGCATTTCACTACTGAAAAGGCCTGCTCACATAAATATAAGGAAGCAAACATTGCCATAATTTTCTGGGCATGATTAATTAGCTTTAGAAATTCATCTTTTGATAAGGATTTATAGAAATTAAGCTTATCTGTATTTAAAAATAGGTGTTTTAAATTATTATTACATTGCAATTCTATAATTTCCAATTGTAGATCAGATGGAACATTCTCAGGATTAACATTAAAAGGCATTGAAAAAATATCTAAACATGGTAGGATTTTTTTAAAATCAGCAAATCTGGCCTCAAATTCTGAATACAGTTTAAATAAAGATTGTGAAAAGACTTTTAACTTCTCTTCACTTACAGGCCTCAAAGAATTAAATCTTGGAAAATGGGTAAAATCATTTTTTCCCAAACATTTAGAAAATATAAGCAATTAAGCTTTAAAAGACCTCAAACTGCACCAAGTTTCATCTATAAATTGATTTCTTCCCTGCAACTTCTTGTTCAGTTTATTATAGTGCTCGAGTAAATCCAATTCTTATCCACCAATATTTCCCACTCATCCCAATTTCAGTTTTGGTTTTTAGAAAAACTTTAATTTCCACGAGAAGACTCTCGAGAACGCATGCCCACAATTCAGCCACCTGATCTTTGTGTAATAAAGTACATTTGAAAATTCTGCATCAACTTCCGATAAAAACTCTTGAAATTGTCGATGTAACAAACCACGGGCTCGAATGGTATTAATTAATTTTAAAATAATATTAAGTACGTGGTTAATATCCAAGGCAGCCTTGCAAAAACATCTTGGTAGATTATACAATGTAAAAAATTGTTTCGCTTTCAGGATTCTGACTTTAATAAACTCCTGTAAACCCCGTATTTTTTCCCACTATGTTAGGTGCTCCATCAGTTATTAAATTAATTAATTTGAAAATTGGGGCATTAAGAGATTCCATCCTCTCTTTAAATTCATCATAAAATATTTTTCTTGTCGTCTTTCCTTTCAAAGATCTCAAACAAGCAAGTTCTTCGGTTATTACAAAGTTTTCACCGACTCCTCTGATAAAAATTAGAAGTTGGGCTGTATCACTCCTGTCCACACTCTCGTCCATAGTGACTGAAAAATACTTATACTTTTTAAGATGTCCATCGAGTTGATTAGTTAAATTAAAAGAAATCGCTTCAATTCTTTTTGTGACCGTTCTACGTGACAGCCCTATAGATTCGAAATCTTTTACCTTTTCTGGGCATAATACTTTTCCAATGCTAATTAACACATCCTTAATAAATTCTCCTTCAGAAAATGGTTTGTTACTTTTTGCTATTTTATAGGCAACAATGTGACCAGCTAACGTGGAGGATCGCTGGACACTTCTTTGATTTTTAGTAAACATTTGCTGACTAGATATTTTTTTTTTTCAATTCCTCTGAATGAACTTTCTTGTCTTCATCTGTCATTTTATAGTTCTTCGACCCAAGATGTTTTGAATTAAAGTGCCTAGTGAGATTATAATCTTTTAGTACAGAACCGGTTCTTGGCAGATAAGGCAAACAAGTTTTTGGTTATATTCCATAAAGACGTACTTCCATGTCCACTCTTCTTGAAATACTCGACATTCCGAATCAATTTTTCTCTTTCTATTTTCGATTGACATTTATGGGGATAAAAAAAATTTAGACTATTTTACTATTGCACTTATATTTACAATACACTTTATTATTTTAATTACACAAATAAAACTGTACGTTGGCACTTACTTCACAATTTCTTTTTTACGTCACGACATTTACACTTTTACTGATTGCTGATTAATCCATCGATGGCCCTTTTTTATTTGTTGCACATGTTGTTTGAATATTCAAGAATCTTCCAGATCTCTCATATAATAATTGTTGTTATGTTATAAGTACAGTTTTCTATATTAGTTGTTAGTGTTTTATGATATTTATGTTTCTTTTTGGAATATTGTATAAGAAAGTTGTTGTTGTCTTGTGTGTACAGTATTTCCCAGAAAACTACGCAGTTTGTACACAATATAATACAGAGTAGCGAAGTGTTCACTCACTGTTCATACATGTATGAATATGTACATTTCGTTTTTTAGCCGCTTCTCCTCATACATGTGTAAGAGACTGAAAAATATTTTGCGTTTTCTCATTTATGAATGCGACGATTTTTTTTTTCTTTCTATTCATAAGTGAAAAAATGAGAAACACACAAGTGTTCATTTTTGAATATGTACAATTTTGATAATTTTTCATAAATGAAAAGATCGTAAAAATATGTGCGTTAAGCATTCGCGTACATAAACGCACATATTTGATAATGCGCAATTGTCGGCATATGTAGGAAAAAAAATGTTTTTTTTTATTTCTATTAGAATAATATGTGTTTTTACTACATTTTACGGTAAACTGCGATCGTAGGTAGAAAATTTTTTCACATTCATTTATGAGAAATTTTATAAAATTTCAACGTTCATAAATGAATATGTACATTTATGAAAAAGAACATTAATGAGAAGTAGCTGATTTATCATTTATCACATACATATGAATAAGACTAATAATTCTTGTTGTGCGCATTCATGTATAAACATAAGCAGAACATTTTTTCTTGTTCGTTTATGCGCGTGAAAAATAAATATAAAATTTTAGATTTCTCATTTATGAAAAATATCATGAATGTTGATTTTTTAATGTTCATAAATGAAAAATTCTGAACCCTGATATAATATGAGAACATCGCATTTTTTTCTAAAATTTTTAAAACAAAATGTAAATTGACTTTTTGGGCATAATTTTTTAATAGCTGATTAATTTTTTTTGAAAAACGCTCGGTGGGCCGGATTGAAACCTCTCGCGGGCCGGATGTGGTCCGCGGGCCGTAGTTCGCCCATCACTGCTATAGAGCCATGATTGTTGACTTTTTCGTTCATCAATTGAAAAACCATGACTTGGAGGAGCTGTGGTTTTAACGCAATGTCGCAACATGCCATACAGCTCATGCCACAATTGATTTGTTGAATTGGTCATCGAAAATTAAACCTTCAGATTAGACTATGTTCGAGCCAACCCTGGCGGCCATATGCCCCAGAAGTCATATTTAAATTGTGATGCCAGAATATTATCTTTCGAATAAAGTAAATTAAAAAAAATGTAGCCACTATAAAAAACACCATTTACTCTTCAAAAAGGTATTGTTAAATGTCTTACAAAGATGCTTAAATTTGTTTGCGCGTGATCTAAGCAGATGTTTGAGTAATCTTTAATGAAATGAAGCTTTTTGCAATCAGTTTAAAAATAATATTTTCGATTTATCGTTATACAATAAGAGTTTTATTAGACAACTTAGAAATCAGAAAAAGTTAAGCTACCTTGTAATGTTGTATAAAGTTGGAGTTAAGTCTTGGTGATCTTTGTTCTATCTTAAGTCATTTAGTCAAAAAATGTATACGCTTTTTTAGTTTTCTGAATAATCAATGGCCAAAAAATGAAACGGAAATTAAGCAATCTAGCTAGATTCTACCACTTCGGCTCACAGTGAGTCAAGAGAGCTGTGTTCCTGTTTCGACATGATCTTTACTTAATTGTTAATATTTAAAAGTTGTAGTGAATAGCTTTTTTTGAACTTCAATGATACAAGCAATATTTTTTAGATTTTAAGAATTAAAAATAAATAAAAATGAAATTTAAACAAAAAATAAACTATGTTCTTATAAAATTTAAATTTTTACATACAGTGACTTAATTAAATTAATTTAGATAATATTTATAAAATCAAATTGAACAATATTTTAAAGACTATGTTTTGCATAGTTTTGCTCCATGCCTCTTTCAAATCTTTAATATGTAGTGATAACTTGTATATTAAATTAGAATTTCTGACGCGTAAAACATTTCGTCAACAACACGTCACTTAATAGTCGTTTTGCTTAGTGTTTTATTCTAAGTGAATAAGTATTTAAATCGTTAATTATGTTATGGCTTATTGTTTTTTGAATATTTAAAAGCTGAAAGTAAAAAAATAATAACTTTTGAAGGTGCTTCTTTCTAAGACAGACATCTTCTTAAATGACAAATAAATTCTTGAAAATGGTTTAAGAAAATTAAATTTTTATCCACTGTAACTCCGAATTTTGTAACTAATATTTAATTAGTTCTAAGTGATCTATTATTTAATTCTATATGATTCCTTACAAAAAAAATGTTCATTCACGCACACAAACTCACAAGTTTTTTCTCGGATCAGCACTCAGGAGATGACTCCTACACATGCAGTGCACGGTGGCAGAACTGGGAAATTAAGTTATGTGGCGGAGGAAAGAGGGAGTAGTGTTTGTGGGCATTCAATGTGAACTTCCCTGTATTGGAAATGACAGAAAAGGCCTCTGAAGGGAACTAACTCCATATTTTTGGGGGTGTGAAGTTAGAAATAGGTCGAACGTTGGCTCATTCAGTAATTGCGCGGCAAATAACTCAACATACTGACCTTCTGTAGTTGCATGGCTTAAATGGCGAAGCCAAGAACAATTGTGGGCATTGAAATCACCGGCAACAACAATTTCACTTTTTGGACAACTAAAGAGAATCTTCGATATGGAGTCAGAAGCACAATCGAATCCAGCTAAGATTTTATCCCTTGCCTTCTGTAGAGAAACCCGAAATGCACGAGGTGTGACCTGATCCTGAATTTAACCCATAGCTAGCAGAATTCAGCGTAATATATGCGCAGTGGTTGCTGGCGCTGGTACACAACATCATTGCGTATATAAGTTAATAACAATGAAGTTGAACACATATTTTTTACTTTTGTAAACAATAAATATTTTTAAGACATTAAGTGCACTGACACTTAAACTACAAAAACAAATTTGACCTAATTTAAAACCAAGTGCGTTGTCACCAGAATAGCTGACTTCACATTAAAACTTTTGTTACAATTTAAACCAAGTGCATTGTCACCAAAATAACCGATGAATTGCGCAGGAACCGATTACTGATAATATTGCAAAATTTAATAATAAAGTAAGTTGCTGCAATTATACTAATTAAACAAAAATGTAGTATAAATAGTTGAGTAAAATTATTTTCAAGCAATAAATATTTTATCTTTGAAACAATAAAGATTAAAAAAATTCAAAAGTTGTTTTTTTTTAATAATTTAAATAAAAACCCACTTAACTTATACAATGCAAGGCCCCGATGGAAATTAAAAAGTGGTATTGGGTGAGTGTCTGAGTACATTAATCATGTTGCTATGCGAACACTCTTTAATTTTTATCGATGATTGGTACTATGGCGGATATTCTAATAAATATTCTGTAAAAATTTCTAGACTCTGCATGTTACAATTTAAAAGATATGCTGATCAAATCACGTTTATGTGATTCTCTATGTGATATGTATGCTAAAGTCACCCTTTGTATGGGAGACTTTTCAAATTTTATGTCCTTTTACTTGTTGCTGCAATAGTTACGGTATACATCTGTTCAATCTCTAATGGTTTATAAAAATAGGCAAATTGCGCTAAAACATTGTCGGTATGCAGAAACTCTTTAATTTTTTATTTTCTACATTTGAAGTTGTAGCGGTTATCATAATACACTGTGTAAATTTACAAAATCAGCAAAATGATACTAAATTCATTTTGAATATAATAAATACGAATTCGAATAACTAAACTTTAAAATAATTCATTTCCATGTGAGTGTGAGACAAATATTGTAAAAGTTATTAATTTTTGAAAATACAAGGCGAGAAAATTCTTAACTGAATTTTTATATATATAAGATTTTCTTTTGCAGACAAACAAAATGTAAATTAAATTTTAAAACAAACATAATTTATAGATTTATTTTGTGTGCTTTGTATGTGTCTTTCAAGTACAATAAATCAGCTGAAGTATCATAAAATAAAATTACTTAATTATTTCAGTTGCTTTAGAAAGAAATAAAAACGAAAAGGAAGAGCAGTGAAATTACTTACAGCAAAGATTTTATTAATACTTGTTTTCAAAATATTTTTATTAAAGAAAATTAAATCATAGTTGTTATTTAATTTATTCGACTATTGAAAATTAGATTGTTTTAAAATAAACAATTGACGAATATGCTTTCGGACAAATTTAATAAGAATATTAGCTCTTCTAGCTTGATGAATTTTGTTAGCTCATTCGCTCACTTCTCTCAATGTTAAAATTAGGGCTTTGTTTTAAACAATCGCTTCCCTAATATAAATTTTAGCTGTACAGTATGCTATAATCCATTTATTTTCTAAATGTGACCGCCACTTTCTACTTTCATTAACCATAAGCGAACTTATAAATGGGTTGTCATCACTAACACGAAATTGCACGAAACTCTTACTCTGCCAAACCATTTGTGTAACGCACTGATTTATTGGCAAATGAAGGACCAGAAACTAAAGAAAAACATATTTTTATATATATTTTAACTCATTAAAAAAACTAATTTTATTAGGGAAAACATCTAGCTAATGTGTCACCTCTCACATGAAAAAATGAATGTTGTAACAGGAAAATCGTGTTGTTTAAAGATAATTTGAAAAAGAGCGAGAGGGAGAGAGAAAGATATAGAAAAAAGTATCTTTTATACGAATAAGGTACTATTTTGCGCCTATTTTAGTAATAATCATTTTTCTACAATCCGAGATTCTGATGTTATGCATCTCTTTCACATCAAATTAACTGGCATTTAACGGCAATTTTTAAAATCAGTTATTTTTAAATTTATTGAATTTTTGACAATTTCAAGATAACAGTGTATAAACCATTACCGCGTGCTGTTTTAGACACATAATTTTAGAATATTTCACAAGACATAGCAGTATCGAAAGCCAAATGATAGCACCTTAATTAAAAGTAACTATACTATATAATTGTGTAGTAGAATGATAAAAACGGAAAAATATTTATTAGTTATTTGAAATGCTTCCAGTTAAGTGCGAATAGCTTAAATTCAATAATGTTAAATTCGGAATAAATAAATGCTTTATTTGCAAAAATTATTATTGTCAAGGATAACGCTATGGGGACTTCGTTACTTCGACGATCATTTGGGTTACCAACATTAGGAATAAACGCACGTCAAGATATTTCACAGATATCGTTTCGAAAATTTAAGACCCTGCATATGACATCTCGGAAATTATTTGTCCTTTTATGAGACAGAAATGCTTAGCTGTATATATTGAACTATCTGATTAAATCACAAAGATATAAAAATCCTGATTGCGGTGACCATCATACGCGGCAACCAAACGTGAAATATTAATTAGCAATAGAATGCTGCCAAGAACTTATCTTCTATGACAACTATGCTTGTAGTCTCCCTAATATGTGTTAGATAAAATGACACCTTTTGGTCTTAATGATTAAAAACATGAAATTAATGTGTTTAGAAAATTGTGAAAAAAGGCTCAGACAGTTATGACTTCTTTTAAATAACAATGTAAAAAAATTATGTGATATCTAGCTGCAAGCTTTCATATTTATCATACTTGTGTATGCATTTAATATATATTCTAGACAATACTCAAAACTACAACATCAAAGGATAACGAGTTTTCTGAGAACTCAAGGAACTTAAGATTTAAAGTCGAGACCAGTACGGAGTTATCTGAGTCGAGGTATATTTAGAGCACTGGTTACAGAGGTACAGGCATTTGAGTTAGCAACACTTTTTTAACTAGCGCTAATTTTGTCAGCTGTTAAATGATTTATGTTGAGTTTGGTTTGACATTTCAACATGCATAGATTGACTCCAGAACAAGACTCTCTTATTGCGCAAATTGGGCTCAAAACAAGATTGCGTTGATTCCGATGTTTATAAGCGAATTTTGTTTAGCGACAAAGCTCACTTTTGTATGAATGGATACCTCAATAAATAAAACTGTCGTATTTGGAGTGATGATAATCCTCAAGTGTATGTTGAAACACCGTCACATCCCAAAACTTTATGGCTGGTGGAATCACTGATCCGTTCTTCTTCGAATGTTGGTCAGAACGTTACATGATTACTGACTTTTTCGCTCATCAATTGAACAGCCATGATATGCAGTTGCTGAGATTTCAACAATGCTGGGTAAAATGACGCACAGCTCGTGCCGTAATTGATTAATTGACCCCCGACATCGTGCGATTAAATGCCGTTAAACTGTTTTCTGCGGAGATATGTGAAGTCGCTAGTATACGCCGATAAACCCGAAACAATTAACCATTTGGAGGACAACAATGTGCCCTCAGGGGCACATTTATAAGTCCTTATGGATCACAAAACCATCTAGACTTATGTCTTGCGGGGGTAAAAGGGAGCCCAGTCCCCTAACAGGCTAGCAGGAACCAACTGGAGAATCCACTATATTTCCACGGGAATCAGTAAAGACCCAGAGTTCCGCTATTTGTCTTTTTAAGCATTTAGCTGTTCTCTGACTGATTATTGAGGTTGGCCCTTCGGGAGTATCGTGGTGGCTGTATGTTTCGAGTTCCTCGTTTGAGTTTGTGGGTCGGATCATTTACAATGAACACAAGGAATGGTCCAGGTCCAGTGAGTATGAATGCCGTCGTGTTCTTAATTATATTAAGCTTCATGCTTCCTGGACTAGAAGTTGGATAGTCTTCAACTTTTCAGCAAGGAGTGAAGACTGCGGCCTGCTCTGGGTAACTAGGAGTGACCGGAGGATTTACATATCTAAAGGCCTTCTTGGGCGAGGATGACGCTACATTTCATCCACAGTCGTAATTACCCACCATCTGATATTATAGATGCATAGCTTATCACGCATACGACCAATAAGACTACGTCCAAGCGAGCCGTGGTGGTCATATGTCATAAGTCATATTTAAATTTTAATGGCAGAATATTATTTTTTAATAAAGGAAATTTCATGTGAATTTGAAAATTTCATCTTTGATTTACTAAGATTCAAAGTTGTTGCTCAATGATTTAATGTATAGTTTAAATTTCCAATATTTAATTATAGATTGATTCTTCTTATATATATTAAATGATATTGTCCATAAACTCTACGTTTGAATAGATGCTATGACCAAACCTTAAAATAGAAATAAAATAATTAAAATATTCAGATTGGTATGGGTCAATAAGTCTGTAATAATACTGCTCAACTGTTACTGTCGACTCTTGCGTTTGGTAGCCTTTGATAGCAAACTATTTGTCATTTTGGGAAGAAAATAGGGGAAATCAATTTTTGGCTGTTTGGTCTCCGGTTATGTTAATTTTTATTTTAATTAATTTTTTTTGAATTTGAAAAAAAAAATGTTTAAAAATGTTTACAGAGGTTTTTTAAAAGAAACATGTACCACATGTAATGAAGCTAATATCTTATAATTGAGAATACGAGGGTTTGGACGAAATTCACAACTAGGCCAAAGCTCTTTTTTGTTCATTTTATCTCTTTGATTCCTGCCAACATCGATTTAGTCACTTTTATTCTTTTCTACTGTTTTCTTAAGAACATTGTTGATACTGTTCATACAGTATTACAGTTTTAGTCATGAACATTTTTTATTTGAAAGAAAGATCAATACATTACATCAGCATTTGTAAACACACAAAACTTTTTAGTAAAGAAAATGTGCAAAGCTTTAACAGAATTGTTTTTATTCAACAATTCGTAGCAAAGTAAGTAATCAAATCAATAGCAAGAAAAATCATTTAATTAAAATTAGTTTGAAAGTTATTTTGTAAACTTAACAAATAAATTTAAATGAAATCAGCAGTTTCCTATTAAAATAAATAAATTTTATTTCAATTGACATGTGCTTCTTCTTAACAACCAAATCATACAAAAATACTGTTTGATTTTAGAATTGTTTCTGTTTTTAACAATGCATTTTTGAACAATACCAATTTGTCAATCATTCACTTATTGATGACATATGATTAAACTAATATTAATACTTGTATTTTACTCTAGTGAATATGACTTTGGAGGACAACGAAGAAACAAAAAACACAATTTATAAAATGCTTTTAGCTGAAATCTAATATTACAAAATTTAATGTACATATGTATTTTATATATATTTTATATTTTTTCCCTCAATTTCTCTTAATCGACATCCATATTATGCGATATTTCGCAAAGCTTAGTGACAATGATTGATAGAAACATGCAGGAAACATAGAATAGTTGTCATAAAATATTGATATATTTAGAAAATTTTTTCGAGGCGTAGAAATATTTATGGTGAGGTTAAATTGTACCTTAAACGTAATATTTAGTTGTTACTCGTAATTTAACTGCTTTATTGCCTAAAAAAAATTAATTATATAAATTTAATTGAAGTGAGCTTTTAGAAATATGTAAAATTAACGAGATTTTAAGGTCCCGAAAATATTGCAAATTTTTTTTAGAGCAAACAGTGCTGTTTGTAGTTATTAATGTTATACACAAGTTGTATTTATTTGCCAACTCATTAAAAAACAATATTGCCTCATAATCATAATGATACGGTAGAGTTGGTTTTTCTTAGCAAATACTAAAGGTTCAAAAACTATTATTTACTTTTTTCATGTTATACTCGCACCCAAGGACAAAATTATTTTATTTTATTATAAGAAAAATAAGAGCACATATTGTGTAACAAGGATCAATAAAATAGATTATCCATCTGTGATAAGCTGATAGTATATTCTTTTAAAAAACACAAATTATAAAAATTAGAAGCAAAAGTAAATTTTTAAAAGGAAAGTATGACAGAATTAATATAATTGAAAAAACTTGAATAGTAAGTTAGTCATAGCACTATTTAAATAAAATCGGTAATAACACAGTTAAAACCAGTTTTAATTTAAAAAAATAATTAATCAAAATTCAAAAAATTTTTCAATTTTGATTAATTATTTGTATATTCTTCTTTTTTTGTTTATCCTAATGATGCCAACCAATGGTTTGGCGAAATATTGAAAAAATAATAAAAAATAAAGTTTTTAAAAATTTTTTATTAAATAATGACCTAGTTCTTAATGATTAACTACTAAAAAATATTAAAAAGGTCAAATAACTATAATTATTATATTGAAATATATGGTTAAAAAACCAAAAAATAAACAAATTTTTTAAATTTTCCATTAACAAAAATAATAACAAGTAAAATCTTTTGGCAACAGCGCCAATTTGTGAATGGGCCTTTTGAGAATATGGTACCTAGTCGTCACTTTCAGTCTTCGTGCACGGTGACGAGCTTGCCGACGTCTTTTGCCTATTTAATTTTGGTCTGGAACTTGCGGACGTTATCTTTCTCCCAAGACTCTTAAAATATCTGCTTGAGTGCGCACGTAGTACGTCATCTCTTGGAGCTCGTTTTCAATTTCGCCTCGATTCGATTATTGTGGTTGCGCCAGAAGTCTCTCACCTATTAATGCCATTAAGGTCTCTGCGAGCATTCGTAGTGGAATGAACACAAAGCCGATTTCATTGTTTGCAGCGATCAAATCTATCTCGTTATCACGAGATAGAAAATATAGAAATTTGTATTTTAGCAGGTAGACGGCCACGAATCTTTTGAGTTATATTAGTTCGCCACAAAAGACTACGCCACACTTTTTAAATGAGTGCAGAGCTCTCACCTTATCAGTGGGCATATTTCCCATAATTTAGCCCGTTCATACGGAAAACAATGCAGACATCTACGAACAGTTTTTCTATTCTCTTCTCTGGCATTTATTTACCAAATTTTGTCTCCCAAAAGAGCTACTAAACCCACACTCGTGCGTGTTTTTTCGGCATAAAAAATTTGAATTTCGCATTGTATCGAATTGGAAGAATAGAAAGAATACCCTTCGATCGACTCTTCAACTTTTTCTAGAGGGAGAAGTAAATTTGTTTTAATATTTTTTAATGACTCTTCTTCGGCAGTACTGACATTAGGATTTTCTGGACAATCATTACTTTCCCTTAGTAGAAACCGAGAACTATTAAACCAGAATTGAATTTACTAGTTCACCTACATCATAATATCTTAATAGTTTATCAGCTGTGTTTTCCTTAGTTGGAACCGGTTGCCAAGTAACTTGGTCTGAAAGTTCCTAGATTTCTGATACTGATAAATATGTCGTCACCGTTGATGGCTGAGTTTGAAACCAGTAAATAAGAAGGAATTAGACTGTCTATCATAATTGGAAACGCGCTTAGTAAGATTAAATCCTGCGGATTGCAATAATTCTGTTTACTGAGACTGAATTGTATTAAGTTCGATCGAATCGACAGCGGCCAAAAAATGACCTGCATAAAAATCCTCTTTGATGAGTTTAGACCCACTAGATAATGAATTTTCATACAATTCGCTTAAATAAGTAAGACATCTTATTATCTTATCATAAACGGTGCCGATAAAGTGCCAAATTAATTTATACTTTAATACTTTGAGACTGATTCTCACGCCACAATATAAGTGAACGTTTTTATTGGCTTCAGCAATTAAGATTTGATGGTACATTTTCTCAATGCATTTTATTGGAGAGAAGACTGAAGATGACAAATAGCCGAAACCGGTTCACAAACCAAATTTGACGCGGGTTGATGTAAAATTACACCCAAATAGAATACAATTCTTCTTGAATTGTTGAACCTATCATAAGTACATCACTAAGAGAAAGCTGAGTTTTGTTGAAGGACTTTGAAGGCGTAGCACACATTAATGTGGTATGGAATAATAAGGTTCTTCGGGTACTTTTTGATCTGTAATAGACGTATTCTTTCATGAAGGAGTTATACATCTCTTTTGTGTGTGGTTCTTTTGAATGGCTACTTTCTAAAGATAAAAATCGTCGTTTAGCTGTCTCAAAAAAGAATGCCAAAGTTTTAGGTTCCACCATAAAAATTAGTGCCATCTCCAGTCTGTCTGACGGAAATCGTCGAACAGAATTCTTAAATGTCACATCTCACAGTGGTTGGAACACGTTTTATTTTGCAAATAAATCGGTAGCTCATGAACTATTGAAGATATCTTAATGAAATTTCACAGAACCCAAGCACAGGCATTTCTGCACTCATGTAACGTTCCATTTTTTCGTTTCGCTTGGTTTTTACATATAAAGCGAGAAAAACGTCATTAAAAAGCGAGGTTTGCGAAGCTCCTACATATGGTTCATTCCCTGAGTGCTGGTCCGAACGAAAAAAAATTTGTAAACTTCAAGATACACTTGCGTTTTGTGTACCTTTAGATTGCCAAGGATCAGCCAAGCACCTGTGATGTTAGATTCCGCTAATTTATCGAATAATTCTTGAAGGAAAGTTGTGAAAATGTTGGCATTAACCGGGGAATTAGCAATTATTTTTTATGTAAAATGCCATGTATGTTCATAGCTGCAATAAGGAAAAATTGCACCCTCTAACGTTAGGAACAATTACATGCTGCGGTATTTACTTTGGATCTAGCCTTGTTTCTCTGAAGGTGGTAATTGAAACCGGTTTCCTCAATGAAAATAATTTTTTTTCATATTTCTGGAGCGTTTTAAGCAAAATTCATTGCATACGGTGTACGTCGTTGAATTGTAGCATCGGAATTTAAACTATCTCTATTAATTGTTGCAGTTTTTAATTTTGTATAAATGAAAATTATTTTTTAAGTATTTTGCGTTTAATTAAAAAATAATTATTTTTTCTGTCGGTGTTTTGCTCTCCCAGGAATTCCGATGTATTTCGTAAATTTTGTTTCAAAATTGCCTATATTTGGATAGGGCTAGAGGGTGAACCTTTACAATTTTTGACGCAATTTTTCTTTTATTCGCATTTGATGTAGGTTGCCTTTAAAATAGTTAACAAAAATTTACTAGCCCTAAAGCCAATTATAAAAACCGTAAAACCTCTTAAGGGAAACTCATAAAATTTTTAACGAAACATTTTATCAGAACCAAACTTACCATTTTTTTATTATAAATTTTATTAAGAATGTGGCAATGTCGTAGGATGATAATCTTCAAATTTACTCAAAAATATTTCTGCTTGGCTTCTGTGAAATTGCATTAGCATGTCCTAAGTGGTTAATGAGCTACCGAATTTTTGCATTGTTGATGATGATATTGACAGAATATTAGTTTCACTCGAAATTTTTTCTAATTTCTAAAATTGCATTTAGAATTATTTGTAAAAGTATTAAATATAACCAACAAATTCTTCTTTAGCATTCTTTTAAATATTAATAATTTATTATCTCTTCGAACTACACTTGTCACTATATTTTTTACGTTTATCAATAAATCTCTCTACTTGATTGCCCGTCTTTTTATCCATCTGCCTTCTATTTTTCGACTTCTCTTTTCTTTCATATACATACATGAGATCGGGTATAAAAACTCTTCTTTAGTAGTTTCCGCTAAATCTACCTCCAGCTTAATCCCCCACTGGAAAATAAAAATCTGTAGAAATAGAAATTATGTTCTTTCCCATCAAATGACCTACATTCTTCCCATATACGTATGATAGCACTTATAAATTCATATTATCAACTCAGTATTCCAACCTCCACTTCAAAAATAATATAATTATGTCAACCCAATCAATATCAATATGCCAAAACACTTTCTAATTTTATTGCCCTTTAACAGCGAATATGCTTGACCTTTTTTGCGCTCCCCACTAATTTATTACTTTTTAATAGGCTTTTGCCAGATTTCAATGCATTTTTGGTTGAAAGTGAAGTCAAACTCTCAGTCTCTATATGCTGGTTACCAAACGATCGCTTTAATATATCAATTGTTCAAACCACAGATCCTGCACATCATGGTTGTTTAATTGATATAGGAAAAAGTCAGTAACCATTGGTTCATAGCGGCTACCATTAAATGTAGCGTTCTGACTAGCATCGTTTTTAAGAAGTGCGCACCAGTCATTCTACGAGTCCATAAACTACACCAAACATTAAATTTTTCTAGATGGACCGGTCCAATAAAGCAAAATCGCTAAACGGAATTCGCTTTCGAAAATCGGGCTCAACGGTAATCTTGTTTTGGGGCCAATTTGAACAATTGGGAAGCGTTGTTCAGGCACCGGTCTATTCACTTTGAAATGCCAAATCAATGCCCCCAATTAAAAAAGTGTTGCCAACTTAAAATTCTATAACCTTTTAAAAAACAACCGATGGAAGATTTGCAAAATTTGAAGTAAAAATGTAAATTAATTCGCAAAGGCTTTTTTAAATTTTAATTGAGTATCTCTAACGGTTTAAAAGATAAAAATATTTATGTTGCCTATTAAGACACGCTTTAATATATAATTTATACTGTTGTTCTGCAGCGTATATGACATACGCGTAATGTAAACATGTCAAAGTCTCTACAAAAAGCGGTTTGAAAGACAGGGTTATATTGCCCAACTTAGTGGCCCTTCAGTTTTATTTTTGTGGTTAATAATTCCTGCCGTATCAGACATAATAATACATATTCTGTGCAAAAGCACAAGTGTTTTAAAAAATTTCATCATTAAATTTACCTTTTCTGTGTAAATATAAGAAGCGTTATATCTATTAAAATGTATTTTAACACGTTTTGATTAATACATTTTAAAGTACTTCACCGTATTTAATATTAAAGACTAAAATTTTTAGAACTTAGAAATGTTTTCGACAGAATATTTTTCCCAGTAAAATGTAACTCATTATTTTTACAAGAAAAAAATTCTTAATTGTTTTATTTCTAATAGAATGATGCATTCTCATTTCAGTTGAAAACATTTTAAAATTTTTTTGGCAGAAAAACTAGAATTTAGATAACTTTTCGATATAAAACTTTTTACTAGGAAAATTTTTCAAAACTTAATATTAGAAAAATTGGGATTAAATAAAAATAATTTGTAAATTTCAATATTTCTATTCGCTATTTTTTTACTTTTCAGCGTGCTTATAGCCCAAGAGTTATTTATAAATACAATCCCTGAAATTAATTATTGGAGGTAGAGCTCATCTTGTCAGACAATCTTTAGCCACATTTTAGATGAGTTAAAGCTGCTGTTTATGTTTAGAAATAACTAAGTAAGAGTTTATTATTACCCCGAAAAGTGAACTAAATATTCTTATTTTATCCAAGATTTTCTCTAAGAGATTTAATATAGTTTTCAAAATTTTTCAATTATCTTATCAAAAACTATTTATGATATGGAAGAAACAATTTTCTCTTTCATATTATTTGTGCAAAGAAGCAGCTAGATTACAATTGACTATTGACACTGTGCTTCGCTTATATATGTATATATATATATGTGTGTATGTGCAACAAACAAACCATAAATTGTATGAAACATTATTCAATTGTATTGACCGTTTCGATGGTTCAATAGCAGAATTTCATGGCTTTTTTCTTTCTAAAAGCAGAACGGCGGAACGGTCTTGCAAAATAAATATCTTATTCTTTAAACATTTCAACACTCGAATCGAAAAAATAAGGAGTAATTATCTTAATGAGTGATTGTGTAAGTGAGAGAATTAATACTTACGTAATGGATTTTGATTACTTTCAATAGTTAAAGGCGAACTAATTGTTGTTGTTTTGTAAGCCCACTTTCAATTATTTCTATTATTTTATAATTAACTTTATTAAATGTTCATAGTGGTGTTTGCACTATATAAACACTTACTTTCAGAAGTGCATCTGGTTATTTATATATTTATTGTGTTATTGTAAAATAATTTTAAGTGACTCCCTGTAAATGCTTTGCTATCATTATGGTTGTAGTAATAGCTGTTGAAATTTTATTCTTTGTTCACTGTTTCGATTGCAATAAGCTGTTGGAAGTGGCTCGGGGCTTTTAATTTTGTGCAATTTTATTATTTTTAATAGTTTTTACTAAGATTACTAAAATATGAAAGATGAATATTCAAAAATATATAGTCATTCACAATATTGTCATCTACCTTTTACTTTTTTAGTGATAATTATCTGTTCATAACTTAAACTAAGCATCTTCGCAATACTGCCGTCCACTTAATTCATTTTGGCCCGAGGAGATTCAATCTCACCTCGACCATATTTAACCATCTCTGTATCTGGTAAACTTGATCCCTTTGTAGTTTCATTTTATCGCTGGATATTTTAATGCCTTTGCGCACAAACTCTTAAAGCTCTTGCTCAAAATTTTTTTCCTTGTCAGAATGCAGTTTTATTAGAACACTGTATCGTAACATCACCGCTTTTGATTCTTGATTTGGAATGGCATACACTTCGGCCCATTTGCTAAAATAAACCATTACCACTAGTACATACCGGATTCAACTCTCACTGACGGAATGGGTGCAATATCCCTAGCTATTCATTCAAAAGAGTTTTATCGCTGAAGCTTGGCGCGACTATTTCTTGTTGGACCCTTGTCGCAAAGTGCTGTTCATAATTAGTTATCGGCTACAGGATGCAAAATAATTACACACAACACTAGAAATTTAAATTAAATTACACGTTGGCAGTTTTACTACTTTAACAACTAACACAAGGTTCACACTTAAACTGTGTATATTCTGTTCGAAGTGGTTTTAGCATTCTCTCTAAAACTCTACTTCAACGTTGCACAAATAGTTGTTGTTATCATTATTTAGTGTTGTTGTTTGATTTGCTGTATGTTTTCTTATTCTGTTTTCGTTATTTTCATTTTTTAATTGTTAGACTTATTTCATGGAATTTTACAATAATTTAGCATTTTGCCGTGTTTTTGTGTTCGTAATATTGCTAAGGAACTTCTAATTTATAATCAGACATAATAGGCCATTGCATTTAATTTTTTTTTAGTAATAATTATCTTTTTATAAATTAAACTAAGCATCTTCGTAACAATGTCACATGAATACAGACAAATTCTTGGCCAGATTTGGCAGCTGTTTCAGATTTGGCCAGATTTGGTGACTCTTTCAATATAATTTTTAGCGATATGAAGGGAAACCCTGCATTTGGTAACTTTATATTAAGTTGTCTTGATTACCTTTACTGTCAGTCAAAATCTTTCTATCGCAATTTTGTAAACACAAGCCAACTTGTAACTAATTTTGTTTGTTTTAAAGTGTCTTCGTTCTTGTAATATTATTCAGTAAACATTTATTTTGATTTGATATAAAAAAGCATTTAAATAAACCCGAAATGCGGTTTGAAATAGGGCACGCGAACAAAAATAAAACAGAGCATCTGTTTTTTGGTCTGTTTTCCTGTCTGTCTATTGTCTACCTAAAAGTATAACAGTTAATTTTTAATGTTGTGTGGCTTTGAGTTATTGGTAAATAAGATTTTCCGATCTTGGTGAAAAATTAATTACATTTATCGTTTTTCGTTAGCTTTTAACTTTTGGAATTGTGCATTTTCCAAATATACGCAACGCTCTTAGACATAGATACCATTAATAGCGTGAAAGCTCTTACAAATCAATATAACGTTACTAATCAAAATATCAAATAGTGTTTCAGCAAGAGTTCCTCAGCGCATAAGTGTTGAATTTTGTAAATTAATTTAAGCAAGTAGTAGCTTTACTAAGGATAACATAATCTTTTAAATGTGGGCTATTGGCCCTTTTCATAATAAAGTTTAACATAATAAATTTCACACTACCACAGTTAATAACTTTAAACTTACTTTTTTAGATATTGCAAGATATAAAAATTTTATCTTACATTATCGCTTATATAATTACAAAGAGTTTTCTTAAATCAAAGCCAAGTAGTGTCAACTACTGTGTTATAATCAAGCGAACAATCTTTTTTTTAATTATAACCATAACAATTTCTTATTTTAGTTGACAGTTGATGATTTTTGTGGCCTTCAATTAGCCATCCTGTTTGGTTTTACTGACTTAAACTGTAAAAGTTCAACTACTTTCTCTGCAAAGAAAATGATACCATTAAAATACAGTTAACATTGTCTCAACTAAGGTTGTAAATGTTCACTATTTCCTATCGAAAAGATTGTAAGTGTATAAAACAGGAAAAGTTAGCAAAAACAAATAAAAAGTTTTCTTTATTGAAAAAGTTTTTATATTAAAAATGATTTATTTGTTATTGAAATGTAAAAAGAAACCAAAAGAAATAAGTTAAAGATAAAGAAATAGAAATTTAACGCTTTTTAATGATTTCTTTGCAAATCGATTTGGGCAATTGGACAAATCTAACAGTTTGCACTATATAATAAAACTAATAGTCTAAAAGCAAATATGCTGTTTACAAAATAATATAAAAACAACACTGCAATGATTCGATTACGAGAATATTGCAATCCGTTAAAGGCTAATTTTTAAATGTAAACACTTGTCTTAATTAAGTTAAGTAGAAAACTCTGCAATCATTAATAAAAGTAATCTCTAATGATTTTTGATCGTTGATTGTGGCAGCATTTGCTTTAAATCACCCAAGAGATTTATATTTCATATTCACCGTACCCGGAATTCCATCGGTTTCTATTGTTTCAGCCTTACCATATAGACTATAAGCTCGACAGATTGTCTTGGACGTTTTTGGAATAGAGGCAAAATGGAACTGACCGAAAAGGATGAAAATGAAAATTGTGTTTTTGTATTCAAACATGTTTAATTTCTAAATTTTCAACCGAGCTCAATAAATCTTTTGTTTATATATCTTGCGTTATACATTATAAATAGACTAAACACAATATGTTGCACAATTTCTGAGATTTTAAAAGTATAATTCCGAAAATATTCTTTTGACTTCAAGTATTTTACTGTATTGTGCGGATAAAGCGGAAAAGGCGGAAAAGCACAAAAAGAGCCATTTTTTTTACAATTTCCTGTATAACGGGTACAATAAGCTAATAACATTAACACTAAGAATTTAAATTGTTGTGTTAGCATGTGAACATGCACGTGAATCTATTAAAACAGAGTAACAAAGTATATATAATATAATAATGTTATATTACATGGATAATGCAAGATTTTTGCTCACAACATTATTAAAGGTTTGAGCTTACATCCTTGTAGCAGAAAAATTAACAACTAAATAAATATAATATAATAACTTTTAATACAATTAAGAATGAAGTAACAAATCACAATGTTACTTTTGGTATAATTTTTAGTTTTATTATTTATTTTTTTTATTTTATATTGCTTCTTATTGCTGATTGTAGTTCCAATAATAAATTACATATATATTTTATATGTCTTGCGGCGCACAGCAGCTGTTGAAATCTACGGAAGGTAATAAAAACATGTTTGTGATACTCGTAAAGAAATTAAATATGCATTATTTTTCATTAAATGTAAATACTAATTTTTGCACTATCATAATACTGAAGTACACATCCCCAAACACACATACATGCACAGACACACGTACACATACGCACACACACACACACACACCAATATATATATATATATAGATATGTATATGTACTAAATTTATTTTTAAATTTAAATTTAAAAATAAATTAAATTAAATTTAAATTTAAAAATAAATTTAAGTGGACACAACATTTAAAAAAATCTATGTTCGAATAACAGAAGACACATCACCACTGAAATGCAGGGATACAACGATTGAATTATCGGAAATTTTAAAATGCTTCAATTTTTGTTGAGTTTATCAGCTAAATGAATAAACAACACATTAACACACAAAATGTTGAAGTTTTTGTGAAAAAGTTATTATTATTTATATTTTTTTATATTTAAGAAATTAATTATTTTTTATTTGTGCGCTATACCTTTTTTTTTAAACTCTAGATAAGTGATGGCCGAACTTTTTGGGTGGCGGGCCAATAAATTAAAAAAAAAACATAGAGGGTCATTCATTAAAAAGTTATGGGGTTGCTGTTCAATTAAAAGTTCGGTTTAAGCTATATATTTATTAGTTATATCACGTAATATTTTAAAACAACATATAAATTTAATAAGATACGGTTTATTATGATTTTAAGATTTTCCAGATGTATGCGAAGCATGGATCTATTTCTGACTTGACATAATTTCCTCAAAATCTGGTTCCAGCTGGGAGGATGCGACTTTTAATAAATTAAATAGACTCTCGTCTGACAATCGGTTTCTTATTGAATTTTTTCTGCATTTCATTACTGAAAAGACCTGTTCACATAAATATGAGGAAGCTAACATTGCCATAATTTTCTGCGCATGATTAATTAGCTTTGGAAATTCATCTTTTGGTAAGGATTTATAGAAATTAAGCTGAAAAAATAGGTGTTTTAAATTATTATTGCATTGCAATTCTATAATTTCCAATTGTAGTTCAGATGGAACATTCTCAGGATAAACATTAAAAGACATTGAAAAAACTATAAACATGGTTCGATTTTTTTAAAGTCAGAAAATCTGGCCTCAAATTCTGAATACAGTTTTAATAAAGATTGTGAAAAGACTTTTAACTTCTCTTCACTCACAGGCCTCAAAGAATTAAGTCTTGCAAAATGAGTCAAATCATTTTTTCCCAAACATTTAGAAAATATAAACGATTAAGTTTTAAAAGACTTAAATTGCCCCAAGTTTCATCTATAAATTGATTTCTTCCCTGTAACTTCTTGTTCAGTTTATTATAGTGCTCGAGTAAATCCAATTCTTATCCACCAATATTTCCCACTCATCCCAAATTTCAGTTTTGGTTTTTAGAAAAACTTTAATTTCCACGAGAAGACTCCAAACTCTCGAGAACGCATGCCCACAATTCAGCCACCTGATCTTTGTGTAATAAAGTACATTTGAAAATTCTGCATCAACTTCCGATAAAAACTCTTGAAATTGTTGATGTAACAAACCACGGGCTCGAATGGTATTAATTAATTTTAAAATAATATTAAGTGCGTGGTTAATATCCAAGGCAGCCTTGCAAAAAACATCTTGGTAGATTATACAATGTAAAAAATTGTTTCGCTTTCAGGATTCTGACTTTTATAAACTTCTGCAAACCCCGTATTTTTTCCCACCATGTTAGGTGCTCCATCAGTTGTTAAATTAATTAAGTTGAAAATTGGGGCATTAAGAGATTCCATCCCTTCTCTAAATTCACCATAAATTATTTTTCCTGTCGTCTTTCCTTTCAAAGATCTCAAACAAGCAAGTTCTTCGGTTATTACAAAGTTTTCATCGACTCCTCTGATAAAAATTAGAAGTTGGGCTGTATCACTCTTGTCAACACTCTCGTCCATAGTGACTGAAAAATACTTAAACTTTTTAAGACGTCCATCGAGTTGATTGGTTAAATAAGTAGAAATCGCTTCAATTCTTTTTATGACCGTCATACGTGACAGCCCTATAGATTCGAAATCTTTTCCAATGCTAATTAACACATCCTTAACAAATTCTCCTTCAGAAAACGGTTTATTACTTTTTGCTATTTTATAGGCAACAATGTGACCAGCTAACGTGGAGGATCGCTGGACACTTCTTTGATTTTTAAAAAACATTTGCTGACTAGATATTTTTCTTTCCAATTCCTCTGAATGAACTTTCTTGTCTTGATCTGTAATTTTATAGTACTTCGACCCAAGATGTTTTGAATTAAAGTGCCTAGCGAGATTATAATCTTTTAGTACAGCTACCGGTTCTTGGATAAGACAAACAGGTTTTTGGTTATATTCCATAAAGACGTGGAAGTACTTCCATGTCCACTCTTCTTGAAATACTCGACATTCCGAATCAATTATTCTCTTTCTATTTTCGATTGACATTTATGGGGGTATTTACACTTTATTATTTTAATTACACAAATAAAACTGTACGTTGGCAACTTTATAATTTTACTTTACAATTTATTCTTTACGTCACGAGATTTACACTTTTACTGATTGCTGGTTAATCCATCGCTGGCTGATTAATCCATTGCGCATGTTGTCTCGAATATTCAAAAATCTTCTAGATCTCACATATAATAGTTGTTGTTATGTTATACGTTCAGTTTTCTATATTAGTTGTTTGTGTTTTATGATGTTTATGTTTCTTCTTGGAATATTGCATCAGAAAGTTGTTGTTCTCTTGTGTGTACAATATTTCCTAGAAACCTACGCAGTTTGGACACAATACAATAGGTCTATATTAGTTGTTTTTGTTTCATGCTTTTTAAGTTTCTTCTTGGAATATTTTATAAGAAAGTTGCTGTTGTCTTGTGTGTACAATATTTGCCAGAAAACTACGCAGTTTGTGCACAATATGATATGAAAACATCGCATTTTAAACATAATGTAAATTTATTTTTTTGGCATAATTTTTTAATAGGCGATTAATTTTTTTTTTTAAAACGCTTGTTTATTTTCAATCGTTTCTAAACAATGTTTTTTTTTTGTTTTGAAATGTTTTGCTGTGTTTGTATAGAAGTGTTTTTGAGTCTTGCTGTCTATGCTATGTTGATTTTATGAAAAAATTCTCATGGAATCAGTTTGGCTTTGGATATAAGACTTTTGGGTTTTCTATACAATATTGGGGTAAAATTCACTGATGCGCTGTGTGAGCAATAGTGAAATTGCAATATGGATATGCTCTTCCCCGCAGTAATACATTTCAAATATTTTTTATTTTTGTTGGAATAAATGTTTTATGAGAATATTATAAAATGTTTATCTTTTAATAAAAATTTTTGTAATAAATATTTCGTGAGAATATCACGAAATATTTATTTAAAGGAATCAAGCACGAATAATAAAATTGCTTAGATTGAAAATGATTCCGATGAATAAATTACTTATTTTGAATTTATATTAATAATTCGGTTGTCAAAAATTTTATTTAAAATAATAATTGCGGCCACAAATTTTAATAATGGCTGTGTATAACCAACTTCATTAAAAAAAGAACACAATAAACAAAACGTTCATTTAAGAATGATGAATACATTAAAATGTTATTCCAGAGATTGTCAGTTTTCGAGAATATATTTTCGTTAAAGTTTCTGGATAGTGTGATCGTGGCATACCTGGCACTACACCTGATTGTCGGAGTCGTGCAAGTAAATGATTAATTGTAGCATTTCTAGTGTTAAAACAATTTCGATATAGTCATGGTTGTATGAAAAAATGGAATGCCAATTGGAAAAGTAATTTTTTACTGCTTTGGTTTATTCGGTCATTAAATTTTGCACGGCGGAATTACATGGCTCAAAGAATGAAGTGTGAGAAAAATCAAGCAGTAAATTTAATTTTTAAATGCAGGCATTTATCCTGTAGAGAGGGGAAGAATATATTTTACTAGCTTAGAAGGCAATTTCGTTTGACAAATATGCTGAGTGGATAAAAAATGTTAATAAATAAAATAAATCAAAAAGTTTCAAAGTACCAATATTTTAAAAGTATATTTTGCTTATAACGTAATAAAAATAATTAGTGTTTTTTTTTTCCAAAAATATTTCAAACAATTAACCACATGTTCAAGACTTCTCCTAATGTGTGGTTATATATTAAATTAAATAAATACATCAAAATAAATAAGATATGTTGAAAAAATGTTGATGTTAAGAAAGCAATTTAATATTTATTACTTATGTGGACAGTTACAATGACAGATCTGCAAACCAAAATTATTACATTTGTCAACGTCAGCCCTGTTTGTGTGCCTTTCTGTACTCAAACAATTCTGAATTCAATTTATATCCGCTTCCTACACATGTTTGATCATTTTTCCAATATTTCGCACACAAAAATTAACAACAGAAGAGAAGACTGACATTGAATTTCAATAAAATAAAAACCCAGCAACGTTTTTAAACTACAATTTATGACATAGGATTTTTAATTTAACAAAAAACAAAAAATATTTCAGATATAAGGTCTTTGCTTCCGGATTAAGATTTTCTAGGAACATACAATTTAAAGCATATTAAGTTGTTAAGCTCTGGGTAATTTACGGTTTAATGTGAATAAGTGGTTTCTTCGGTCCTCAATATCTGAAAGGACGTATTGCATACTTACGGAATTGCATTTTTGTAGCAAATAATGAAAATCTGGAAATGTTAATAAAAAATAAGGAAAAATACAGTTTAATACTGGCAATATTCGTAATAATAGCTTATTATTATTATAAAATAATGTCTAGTAATTGTATGTAAGTAGGTATTAATACATATATTTTTAGGGGACCTCACAAAAATCAGAGCCAACTCGAGATTTTCTTGGCATTTATGGAACAGCACTCTGATTTGGCAAAAGGCTTTGTACATGGCGACAAATGAACTGAATGCTTCGGGATCACGAGCCAAAACAGTGCAAGCCTGGAAAAAGTACATGCATATATTCATGTGTGTATATTAACATAAAAATTAATTTTAATAATCGTTTTTTTGCGTTCAATTAAAAATAACACAAACGCTCCAGGCATTTTATTTTCGTTTTTATGTTTGCACAACAGAAATTTAAAGAAAAAATTGTCAAGTAAATCAGCTGTTTTCTTGTGCTTTCAGGAAAGTAAAATCACATCGAAAACTACAAAAACAGTGTGATTTACAGAACAGCATAAAAACACAAGTGTGATTTTAAAACCGCATGTGATTTGAAAGTATGTGATTTCAAGAACATGCCTGATAATTTATTAAATAATAATAAGCTTTTTGCATAATTCACTAACAAAGTACAACAAAGTTTAAGCAAGTGGCATTCAAAACCTATTGTGTACTGTGGCAACTTTACTGGTTTGTTTTCTTTTTGCCAACAGACGTTAAGTTTTAAAGTTATTAAATTATTATAAAATAATGTCTAGTAATTGTATGTAAGTAGGTATTAATACATATATTTTTAGGGGACCTCACAAAAATCAGAGCCAACTCGAGATTTTCTTGGCATTTATGGAACAGCACTCTGATTTGGCAAAAGGCTTTGTACATGGCGACAAATGAACTGAATGCTTCGGGATCACGAGCCAAAACAGTGCAAGCCTGGAAAAAGTACATGCATATATTCATGTGTGTATATTAACATAAAAATTAATTTTAATAATCGTTTAATAAGCGTTCAATTAAAGATAACACAAAAGCTCCAGGCATTTTATTTTCGTTTTTATGTTTGCACAACAGAAATTTAAAGAAAAAATTGTCAAGTAAATCAGCTGTTTTCTTGTGCTTTCAGGAAAGTAAAATCACATCGAAAACTACAAAAACAGTGTGATTTACAGAACAGCATAAAAACACAAGTGTGATTTTAAAACCGCATGTGATTTGAAAGTATGTGATTTCAAGAACATGCCTGTATATTATAATTTAACGATAATTTAACATTTTTTGTTGGCACTGATTATTAATATATTCATATTTCATATAATATTTTAAGCAGCCATAAAAGAAATTCCAATGGCAACCTTCTATGTATTTTCGAAAAACTTTAAACAGCTGAGAGCAAACAACAAAATTGAAATCACAATGGAAAACACAAAAGCAAATAACAAATTTTCAGTAAAAAAGGTGCCCTTACAATTTTCTAAATTTTAAAGTGTTTGTTTTCAATAAAAAGTAATTATGTAACAAAATTAATAAGAAAACATATTGGTTGAATTATTTCAGTAATTTATTTTACAGTTTTCATTGTGATAGTAGCAAAATTACCCCAGTGATTTCAAATTGCAAGTGGCAAACGTGAACGTTTTAAAAGCACAAAATTTTGTGCAAAGAACACATTTCTTGTGCTTTCAAATCACTTTCATGAAATGTGATTTTCAGAACAGGCCTGAATAAAATTGTTTATTTATACATATTGTTACGAATATGTCTTGCTTAAGTTTTTAAATAATTAAGCAATGAAGCAAACTACTGGTTACAAACTGTGTAAAAGTTTACAACACACAACTACCATTTGATATGCTGTTTACTAACTGCCTGCCATGTAAGAACAAAAAAATGCACAACAACAAACATACACGTTGTTTACCATCTGAGTAGTTTTCTAAGAAACCCTTTTCTACAAATAACAACAACCAATGTATTGAAATAAATTCTAAGCAGAAACCTTATTAGCATAAAAACAAAAACAACTATACACACAGCCATACAGGCACCTATACATCGAATAAACAACATACAGCAATAAAATGCGATACAAAGGGAGTAGAAGACTCAAATCTTCTAGACTTTAAATGGACAAGTATAAATAGGGAAAGGTCTGAGTGGATAATCAATTAGTGTAAAATTAAACCTCATCGAGTAAAGACCTGCATTTAAAGTAAATTGTTCTGAAGTGTCAACTTTGTGTTGTTGAAAATAAAAAACTTGTTATTATTTAAAAACTCTAAAAGCTGGTGTTATTTATTTTGCAACAAAGAGCTCACAACAAAACGTTTATAAAAGGTATAAACGTAATAATATAAATAAGCTCGATAGAAAAGTAAATGTTTTTAAATGTAAAGCATAAAATATATGTAAAGCGTAAAAAAAATTACAGTCAAATTAGTTACACAAATGATGCTTTTTAAATTTTCGTTGCTTAGAACTTGACAATTATAGCGGAATGAATTTCAGATAGATAGTTTGCTCTCAAACCCAAAATATCGAAATTTTTTACCCCTGCAGTTAATTGCAAAAAACGACCTATTATAAAGATGTTCTGGCTGGCATAAATTAATGCATAAAAACAAAAACATATATTTAAAAATACCGTTATATGCAATATTTAATTAAGGAGTCACAATTAGCTAGAAGCTCATATTCATTTAATAAGCCAAAAATTAAATACGTTTTCGAAAGAACATTTCTTCTAACGATTAGGGTGCAACACTGAGTTGACACTATACCTCTACGCATAGAGAAAGAAAGACCATAAGCATGACTAGTGTTATCATACAAAAAAAAGGAGTTTATTGAAAAAAATACATCAATTTTGCTTTATGTTATCCGGGTATTATTTGTTATTAATTAAACCTGTTATTTATGTTATTTATATCTTCTTTTATTTTTAAACAAAATTTTGTTAATGGGTTTTAATTATAAATGTGTTGCTTATTCGTATTGTTTTTGCTTTTTGTTTCCAAGTTGAGGTTTAAGATAAATGCAGAAATTTGATATTTTAAAGAACTGCAAACAAAGTCTATACGCGCGAATAAAATTACAATTTTTACTTTACAAAAACAAACTATTGTCTTTTATTTCACATTAACTTTATTAATCTTGACTAACTTAAAACTAAATTTTTACAGTATTACTTATAATTAATAAAATGTTTATTTCGCACATTCGTAATAAAATAATATTTAAGTAAAATATTGGAAACTTCATGTTGCAATAATTTAAAGTGAAATTTAATGTTTCCGTTTTTTTAAAATAAATCAAATTCAAATAAATTCAATATTATCAACTTCTATGTTGCAATAACTTGAAAAGAAATTATGCTCAGCTTTAATTTCAGAAATTAAATGTTGATGTTGGATGTTGTGTTATATTAAGGGGCTTTACTACAGTAATAAAACAGGTAAATAAGTTATAGAATTATATATTTTTGGTCTTTTACATTAAAAAAGAAAACAGGACAGACAAAATAAATGACACGCAAGAATACAATATTCTCACCATGTTGGGTTTTTGTTAATTTCTATATTCCTTACAAAACTTTGCCCACACGCAATTATGTATGTACGTATGTATGTTTTATATCCTTTTGCAGCACATGTTTGATGTACATTTTACCAGTAATAAAAAAACATGACATGAAATTTCATTAAAATAATAACCAGGAAACATTTTTATGTAAATATTTAAATTAAACGAAAAGGAAAAATAAAATTCGTACGGCTTTAGCGTTCAAATTAAAAATATTTATTTTTATGTGAATAAAAGTGGTGCTATGGTACTCATGTACATTTATTTTTAAGTATTATCGAATATTCAATATGAAAATATCCAGAAGTAGCGGATGGTCAAAAGTAGCTTCCGTTTGCAACATTTGCGGAATATAATACATTTTCAATAATTGGTTGTACACGTGGATTGGAGCATTATTTTTAATGATTTAGTTTACCGTTTGCATTACTTTCTACACGATGTCATCCATCAAATTCATGCTTAAAAGGCCATTGTAATTTAGTATGTCACCATGCCGTATGTAAATCGTGTAATAAAAGTACGTTTTAGTATAAAATTTAATTGCTTTAATAGGCTATTTTTGTACAGCTTTATCTTAAAACCAAGGCAGGCGGTATATAATATGTGCTTTAATATATATTAATCCAAATCCAAACAATAAAAGTTTTTACATTCTTAATAAAATGACCTCTGTGTTTCAGGATGTTTTTATTTTTTTGTGTTTGTGTCGAATACTTCAGAAAGTAAGTGGGTGTATGTAGACCAAAAAACTTTGTAAAGAGAAAAATAGCAGTAAACTATTCATAAAAAGTTTGTTTGTTTGTTTGCGGAAACAGTATTTCCTAAAGGCAATAATCAATGACAAAAATAGCAAATAAATTAATGTTTGAATAATTGAATGTTTAAAGTCTTTAATCAAATATCAAAAACACAAGCAAAATATAAAAGAGGAGGAGCTTTCTTGTCATGTTTACAATGCAGTTAGAATGGTTGTTTTTTACAAGTAACCAGTAAGATAGCTTTAGGAATACAGGTTTATTGAACCGATACGTGACAAGTTTAGATATAAAGGTATTGTTAATTTTTCTCACCCTCTTTTTTCGTCGTAATTGAATTAGGACTAATGCAAACTGCTGGCTAATGAATTTTTGTTTTCCCATATTAAAAAGTTAATTTAGTTCCCACATTATGTTAGATTCCAATTTCTTTTATAAATTTAATATAATTCGCTTATATTGTCTACGTTCTATTAAAAATAAACACGTGAGAAATAGTGTATCAGCATAATTTCAAAAATCATATTTTCCCGTGCTGGTCAGATTACCTTGCCAGACAGTGAGGATATTAGATCAGTTTGTTTGTAGTTAATCATGGGAAAGAATTTGGACAAGCAAAATTCGTTGTTTATCTGTAATTAATGATGGGAAAAACTTCTGGCAACCAAATTTGACACTGAACGATTTCCGGCTGCATTAGTTTAGGTCTTAAGTGTGTTTTTTATTTTTCTTTTGTATTTACTATTATTTTTAAGTATAAATACTATAATAACTAAATAAAGTTTATGATTAACTAAAAGGCATTCATCAAATCAACGTGTTTCAATCTGCGGTTATCCTAGGGTACTCCTTGGATAACTAATTGCGCGTTAAAAACAGTAATCCTTGTGTACTACTTGGACAACTACTGCCTGCCAGACAAACGCGTCTAGGCATTTCCATCCTTTTTTGTTATTATCCTGGTGTACCACTTGGACAATAAACATAATCAAAACCTCCGAGTTATGCAAGGCAAACGAGCCTGAGCACTAACAGGTACCTTAAAATCCAACTTAATTATCGTGTAACTAAAACCATTCATAACTACTGTGCGCTGAGAGGTGATAGCCGAACTGCCGAAATACCGCAGATTATCTCTCTGTAGTACTAACAAAGAGCCATTCGCATTCATCAGTCTCAGTCATTAATAATCACTATGTAAAAATGAATTAGAATAAATGCGTAGGAACTTTTTTATTTGCAAAATATTCCTAGAGTGAGTAAAGCTCTAGGAGAAAGAATAAGAAATGGTGACAGCCGCTTAGAAATTCTTTGGTATTTTAAAAGATTTCTACCGCAAAATAAGCTCTTGTCAACTAAATTTTATGCCGAATTATCGGAGTCATCTAACAACTTTTTACAATCTAAGATCTGAGAAAGT
Organism: Trichopoda pennipes; assembly: GCA_030448955.1. Lineage (NCBI taxonomy): Eukaryota > Metazoa > Arthropoda > Insecta > Diptera > Tachinidae > Trichopoda > Trichopoda pennipes. The sequence goes on along the minus strand of JASKUP010000026.1, from coordinate 1,446,651 downwards.
ACATTACAGCGGAATATAAGCTTTTTGTGCAGGTTACAAGAACAATATTTGACATCTTGAGGTTTTTGGTTTTTAATTGTTTTTGTTTGCCTTCTCAAGTAATGTAAACATTAACACGAAATAAAAACCAACTGTAAATTGAAAGGTTGAGGTTATTCAGACCTTTGACGTGAGAGTTTGAAAAGATAAATAAATGAGTTCTAGTATACAGTATAAACTTCTTGCGGTTTTTTTTGCTTACTATTTTTCATTTTTTTGTGTTTAAAAATTTAATTTTGCCAGGCTTCTTTATGTGGATGTGAGAACATAATTTGGATTGTCATTCATTGAGTCGTTACGTACAAAACTTTTGTTCTACTTTTTTTCCATGTTCCCTGAGCAAATAAATTTGAGCAAATTTAATAACCTTAAGTATGTATTCAGTGTAACTAATTTCCAAGTATACGTATCTCATAAACAGGTAACGCGTTACTAGGTTTCGTACATTATGAATAATATTATGTTTGATGTTGTTTTTCGTCATTAGGCGTGACATTTATAACGAAAGACTTTCGGATATCAACCTCATATTTTTTATGTATTGAATATCATAAAATGTAAAAGATAATTCTAGCTATAACAGAAATATTTTTCTTTGTTTGTAGGGTAGAGAATTTAAGCTGTTAATATAAGATTGTGCTAAGTTAAGGAAAAATTTCACTTTTGCCTTAATAGTTTGTATTTGGTATTTCACTTTAAAATTGTTATCGGTCAATCGATTGCTTACATGCACATTAACTATATCATTCACAGCCAACTGAAAAAGGATAAATTAATCATTTAGAGGATTTCTTAATTACCGGTTTGCACTTTCACTTTTGTTTCAATGAAAAGTGATGATAATCCACAAGTGCATGTTAAGACCCCGTTACATCCAGAAAAACTGACTGTTTGGTGAGTTTTATTTGCTGACGGTGCTTATTTCTTTAAAAACGATACTAAAACCTTTTTCGTTCTTCACTTGCTCAACCATGGCGTGTAGGAGCTGTGGTTTCAACAAGGCGGTCTAACATGTCCATCCACCAATGATTTAATTGAAGGAAACATCATTTTCATGATTCGGATCTGTAAATTGGACTCCAAGATCATGCCATTTAACCCTGTTGAACTATTTTCTGTATGGATATGTTCTGTCGCTTGTCGCCGTTAAGCTCTAAACAACTGACCACTTGGAGGACAACATTCATCACGTTATTACCGATATACGCCCACAAATGAAAAAGTAATCGAAAATTAGATAAGTCTACGTCCAAGCCGGCTATGTCCGCCATATATGAGAAGCTCTATTTAAATAATAATGCCAGCAAATTATCTTATGAATGAAGTAGATTTCATTTCAATATAAAAAGTTCATCTTTGTATTATTTTATTTTAAAACATAAACAGCACTCTTTGTAGATATATTTTATTTAAAAACATTATGAACGTATGCGAATTAATTAATATATTTCACTAATGCTCATATAGATCATCAGTGGATTTTACTCCAAATTTTGTATCGTAAGCCAAATTGATTAAATGAGAGTTCTCATTTAAACAACACAGCTAACAAAAAAAAAACTAACTCAAACAAACACACAGCAAACCCACTTTATTTCACTCTTCCTTCGGGAGCCATTCATATGTAATTCGAAAAATGAAGAAAACAAAAAATATTGTAAGGAATTTTACAAAAACGCAACGAGCACATGCAATGGAAATAAACAATTTTATTTTTTGGAATAAGTTTTTAATTTAATCAAGCACAAATTAACGTAGGTTAAATTGAAAATATTTAGTTTTACTTGGCTTAAAAATCTATGTGTTTATGTTTATCGTTTTAAAAATTCGAAATAAGAAAGATACAAAAAATACAGCATAATAATAAAAACGAATAAATTTAAGAAATAAGAGACGTTTTTCCGTAGCAATAACTGATTATTTCTATACTTTTCTAGGTGTTACTTATATTCCTCAATATATTTGGAAAGTCGAAGGGAAGAAAACCAAACTAAATTTTCTTTCAATAAATATCAATATGAGCAAAATTATTATTTAAGTGCTATATGATTAGCGTTAAGTACTAATGTTTGTATAAAGATCCTTATGTGCCGGTTGGACTCGTACATGGCAGTTACATAATTGGAATTTTTTGTTGAAGAAAATCATATTTTAAGCAACTGTTTTAGAACAACTGACAAAATAAGTATCTTTTCAAAAATATATTTCTTCTTAAAAAAGAAAACAATAACAATATAAAACCGCTTGAAAGAAATATAATAAAATACTATGAAAGTAAACTATTGAATACGTTAAAACCTTCTTACTTAGAGACATGTTTGGTCAAGTAATTTTATAAATGTGTATTTGTTACAAAGAATGAAACAAAACGAATCAATGAATCACTACATATTGTTGTAATATTGCAATTATATTGAGTTTCAAGCACAACGTATTTTTTTAGTTGAAGCAGACATTCAACTAAATGAAAAATTTGTGGTCGTTAGAGATTAGATCTGTGAACTTGCTTATGAGAAGGATTGTAATAATATTATACTGAAATATACTTGTGACTTAGTGTGCGATATGAGTTGTATGCTTAGTAATGGATATTTCATTGAGAGCGTGTTATTGTCAATCTGATGTCAACGTTTAGGTTTTTCACTGTATTTTGTATTAGAATTTGTTTTTGTTGCTTTTAGCATTTGTTTGTTTCTTCAAACATGGTTTATTGATTTCTTTTTTAGTAAAAGTAATTTTTTTTAAGATTTATTTCCAAAATTTAAAAGTTCTTAAAGTAGTCAAAACTAGTTTTGAATTTAATACTCTTAAATTAACCAATAACTTAGGTGTGAATGATAAAATAACAACTTTGTACCTACTATCTTGGGGAATGCATCAAAAAATAATATGACTGCGAAATAAATGAGACATATTTAGTTGAAGAGGCGACAAACCATAATGCGTTCAAATGTTTAAGAAAGGCCAGCTAGAGGAAGGACAGAAAAAACATGGCTACATGGCTACAAAAAAATGTAAAATTCTTATTCGTTCATTGAACACATAAGCTCAAATAACTTTTTTTTATTGATATAAGACCTATCACTCAATTAGTAACACTAAATACTAAAATTCCTAAATATTTAATTGAAATAAAACAATACTATTGTGTTCATTCAGTACCAAATGAACAGCTTAACAACAGAAATTTAAAAGCAATTAAAGCAGTAATCAAACAGAAAGTTAAGTTTAAACAAAAGTTTGTTAAAATTAAAATTATTTATAATATTTGTTGTGTAGACTGGTATCCAAGTTGCGAAGAATCTTCCTAAAATTGATTCTTAATAAAGAAAGTCCTTGAGTAAGATATTAATTTTTTCTCTAAGAAAACAAAAAATCAGTGACTTTCTTAAGGAAAATCACTTTAATGGCAACGGTTTGGCAATTCTATATAAGTAATATTTCAAAAATTGTTCTGCTGCATCGCTAAACTGTAGGAAAATTTCGAAAACGGTTGGAGACATATTTTTTATATATGATAATTTCTAGTTTTAGTCTCGTTTCGATTGTATTATCAACTGTTAAATAAATTTCATAGCTTCCGATCGAACATAGCACAAACAAAGTTTTGAAAAAAATTATTTGATTACTATATCCCATTAGACTACTTCTTGCGATGTCACATAAACACAAGTAATGAGCCCTTCTCTGCTTATTAATTTTGGATATTGAAGATTTGTGGCTTCAAGAGGAGAGTATGCTGTTGCTGATCTTTTTTTAGGGTTCTATAAAGAAGCCTTTTTAAGCACACAAACATACACACAAAAGTACATGCTAAATAAAAGACAAAACTTAGATCAGAAGAATGAAGAAATAGATTGGGAAGTTTGTGGAAGTAGAGCTAAAATAAAAAAATTAGTTTTAAACTAAACAGTCTAAATAGGTAAAATAACTAAAATTTTAAACCATTTAAACTTATCGAATAAATTTAATGCTACTTAAACAACTATAAACTTACAAATTAATTAAAATTGTATATCATTTAATCTTACCAAATAAACTAAATTAAAAAAAAACGTAAACCTATTGAATACAGAACTTAAAAGTACTTAAAATTTTGCTTTTATTTAAAAATAAAGGCCTTCTCTTGTGTGTATAACAATGTCTTTCTTCAAACAGGCAACAATTCACACGTCTGGACGCCCAAGAGCTTTGCCAGTTGCTTATTCGAGAAATGAGAAAATATCACAGGATAATGAACTTTTAAAATAATCTCGTAATATAAAAACTTCAAACCAAAAAGTAACCAGGTATTGATGGAATTAATAAGGAATTGAAAGCCTTACAAGTATAACAAAATTTTGTTAATTCTCACGGCAGTTAAAAAGTCTAAGTTTATTCTAGTAAAGATGCCAATACCGACCTATAAGCTTTTTGTCATCATCAGAAATTTAGTTTTCACCAATTAAGTTTTCGTAGCCAACACAACTATTAGTAAGGATTTTAAATTTAGTTAAATCAAATTCTGATAGCCATAAGTAAATCGGAATGATTTTGCTGGATGTTAAAGCTGCATTTAATTCAAAGTAGCACAATGGCTTAATCTATTAAATTATGTGTTTAAATTTTCCATATAACATTGTTAATTGTTTAATTGTTTTCCCTTTTTTACGTAGAGTACATATTGGCTCGGATTATTCCACAAGCTTCAGTGTTACAGCCGGTTGTCCACAAGGCTCATGCCTTTCACTATACTGAGTATTGTACAATGTTAATTTTTGCAGATGATAATGCAATTCTCTGCTCTGACACGTTTGCTGATGATATTATAACTAATTTGCAAAGAGCGTTAGTAGAAATATCAAAATATTTTGTAGATGGAAAATTATGCAAAATTTTTCACAAGGAAAAGAAAACCTGGTTACTTTTCTCAAGTATATATTAATGGAGCGTGCATGTGTATTCACTTGTACCGGTACAGTGTAGTGTGAGTTGATAGTTATGATTGGCTATGCAATCATTAATTAAATTGTTTACGAGGCAATCATATGACACTCTAAATAGTTCACACTAGCAGCGATCATTAACAATGTATTTGATGCAAACCAACCGAACATTAAGGGAGTTATGTTTAAAGTGTGGATGTGCACAGAAAAATATACATATGCAACTAATGCACACGAGCTTTTCTAAAAAAAATGTTGTACGTCCATACACCGTGCTACCAGTGCAAATTTTTGGGTAGATTTACGGCTACATCCACTGTGAGAGTTAAATTTCAAAGAGAGATTACTAGTCTGAGCAAACTTGTTATTCTCATCTCAAAGCAACTCATTCGTTCATGCGTGAGTTTTGTTTTATCCCACTAGTTTCTATCAAACTTAAAAAAAATCACTTCTTAATAAAAGTCATTTCTTCTCTGATGTTCTTAATACAATGATTTTTATTCTTAAAAACTATCTATTTATAACATGTTGTAAAATTAATGATTATTCCACTTAAGTATGTTATTTATGTTGTGTATATTAAAATTGTGTCGACAAATGACATCGATACAATGTTCCAATAAAATTGTATCGATTTTGCTGATCAGTCAATATCGTACTCGAACATAAAATTGTGTCGACAAATGACACCAATACATTGTTTTCAAGTATGTTAAACAACAAAAAAAAATTAAATATATAAACTATTGTGGTATGTTGTTGTTGGTGGTGTTCGTTTGTTGCTGTCTTTAGGGTTTCGGTGGTGGTTGATGTGATAACATAACTCGTGCGCACGTATGTGTATGAATTTCCGACACAAAGCCAAAAATCCACACTTGCTTGAGGAGATTAAAAGCAACACACATATACATACGTACATTTTCATAGCCAAGTGTACGTACATTTTATTTCAGAAATTTAGGTTATGGGGGGGAAGAAAGAGGGGCTAAGGAGGGAATCTATTCCACATACGAACTGTTATGCCAAAACGCGAATTATCTCTGTAATGAGTAGTGCGGCCAATCCACCACGCTCTTAACGAAAATCGAGTCACTTACCATTGTAGTAATGATAAAACAGTGAAATACAACCTACAGAATATCAGTTCTAAGGAATCAATAGAGTTCGATATCGTACAGTCCCTAGACCGTTTTAGACATCCGCGGCCACCACTTCCGAATACAGATCAATGTGTAAGCATACAACTTTGAGTCCTGCGGGCTTTAAAATCGACTCTACTTCCACGACCCCATTTGGAGACGACCGCGAGATCGTGATTGAGCGTATCATTCATGTTCCGCCTTTTAGAACTCACCTGTATCTGGTTTGGTCTATTACTAAATGAATACGGATGACAAATGGTGCTGTTATCTGTGAAAGAGTATACAGGTTTGAAAGTTTGACAAAAAAGTTCATTTAAGAACTCGTCTGAGTATTATAGTATATATATAGTGCAAGGCGCCGATGAAAATTAAAAATCGATAGTAGGTGATACCCAGGTAAAAGAAAACCCTGTGGGTCAGCATTTTCAGACACCTGAGATTCACATAAGGCTAAAATATCCAGCCAATGGGAAACAATGTGAGCATAAAAGAAAAAAATTTGCCATGTGCATATATTTTCCGATGGGGTTTAATTTATTTGGGTATGATTTTACGTCAACCCAAGTTGGGCAAAAAACTTGACGTTAACATCGTGCATTATATTTGATCCAATCATGAGATATGAAACTTCCACTATTCTATACTAAACATAAAATGAGCACTTACCACTTGTATAAAAAAGATGTAGATATCTATTGAATTGCTAATTTGAGATCAACCTAAACTGGAGAAGCTTGATATAGACTGGAGTCCATTGGAGGTATTGTTAGCAGTGAAAAATATATGAAAGTATTAAACGAAAATTAAATTGATTTGCCTGTTATTACAGTGAACAGAACACAAATTTGACAATTAAATAAAAGTTAAAATTCAACAACATTTAAATGTAATCGCTGCACAGGCCTTATCAATTTTACTCCATTTAAAACAGTTTCTATGAAGCTTTTTTTGTTTATATTGTTATTTTAATCTGAAGTTTTTCTGTAGGCAAATACTAAATAATTAAAAGGCTTTAAAATGTTCAATTACTTTTTTTGCTGCGTATTCATTAAAGCATGAAAAAATAAATGTTAATAATTGTTGCATGAAAAGATAAAGAAAAAAATTACTATTTCATGGTTAATGATAAATGGAACGAACATATTAAAATTTACAAAAAATATAAAAAATGCTGGGGCTTTTTTGTTAAACATATCCCCCGTACGATAATAATGATGCTGCCTTAAAAGCTTTCCGCAATACAAGTTTTTATAATATGGTCCAAATAGGTTTTTTTTTGCAAAGATGAAACTTGTGTGCGGTCAAAAGCTATGAAAACTCAAATCGTGAATTTTTTAAAAGTTTATAAATATAATTCTATGAAATATTTATGTTTCTTGCTTTATTGTACCCATAATGATAATGTGTTTTTAGAAGAATAGAAAAAACTGAATTTTGGTACGTTATGGTCGATGCACGCAATAAGGATAACCTTAACCGAAACAACACACCGGAGACACCCAGCAGCAGCAAACGAACTTAAAAACCCGCCCTCGTATTTTGAAATAAAGTAGTTGGGACAAGCTACAGATTTGATTACATAATTTTGTTTTTTCTTGACTATATCCAATAATGGACCCCATTAATTAGATCATTTAAAAATTGTAAAGATAGCCTTGAGATATGTCCATGGACGTAAATAGTTTGGGCCCTTCATTATATTTACGTTGGTGTACATTTTACTTTAAAGTTTCTAATCCTAGCGCAAATAGTCTTAAGCAATAGTTATAAGAGTTACATCATAGTGGAAAAGCTTTATTAAGAATGGACTGCAAAATATTCGAGCGACGATTATCTAACAATTTGCCAGTTATCTTTTGAAATCCGAAATTTCTGAAAACTGTTTGTTGTTGAATTCCTATTATTTAACTTACCTCAATATGTTAAACAGTTTCAAATTTTTGTTGCTATATTAAATATTTGGGTTTTCAACATCCTCTATAACTATCATTTTTTATTTTTTAATTTTGTATTATTCAGTTTCAAGCTTAATTTTATTATATATTATTTTTTCGTAATAGAAATGAGGTAAAAATATATTTTATTACAAAAGCGACAAACGCAATAAACCGAAACAGTTTCTCTTGTTTTACTATTTAATTTGTATTTAATTAATTGTATTTTCGCCCATAAAATAAAAACAATGACAAAGTGTATAAAGCGTTAAAAGGATTTAAAATTTATATAAATACTTTTTCACTTATAGCACAATAAGTGCATGCTGCGGTTTGTAAAGATAAAAGGCGTTTAAAAGTTCAATTATTTTGTTTGCTGCCTACCATATACAGCGTTATTGTATAAATGTTAAAAATTAAATTCAAGCGAAAAATATTCATTGTTGTGTTTTTCACGGTAAAAGTTTTTAGTTTTTAGGTAACAGTTGAGTTAACAATTTCTGAGAAAATTTTAAATTTTGATGCAATTTTATAAAATAAATCGTAGTAGATATTAACTTATGCATATGTATACACACATATACATACAACTTAAGGTAGTAACGAGTAAACAAGAAGGCGAAATCTTTAACAGGGCTTACGGTTGAGTAAACTCTATGGAATGAGCACTAAGATGGCTTAGTAAGGGGGCATTGAGCCTGACAGAAATTTTTAATTATTAATAAAATTCGTCAAACAAGTTTTAAATGAAAGTTTTTACACTTTTTTCAGTCTGTTTTTTTATATAGTTTTCAGATTTATTTTTCCAAAAAAGAAAGCAATTTGTAATTAAAATTACATTTGAGGCTTAAAAAAAACAATTTCAATAATCGAGAAACAAAATGGCGTCCATTTTTCATACGCATGCCACCGAGCTTCAGTTATCGGCGATATAAATATTAAGAGATTATAAGCTTTTCAGTTTTCTTGGCTTTTGAATTTTATCGAGGCCTAAATCGTTTTTCAAGTTTCCAGAGAAACATGTTAAAGATCGTTTTTTAAAGCCAGCGTAAAAAGATATTGCACGTCTCACGTCATCCATCATCTTATTATTGATATGCAATTTAGTATTAGAATACAACTTTCAGAGAAAATTAAGAAGATATTCACTGGCGTATATTTTTTTAAAATAATTAGGAAGTCCGTTTTTTAATTAAAAGAATCTTTTTGCATTAAATTATATAATATCTTCCATAGATTATTTTTAAATTAAAAGCGACCTTAAGTGTTGAAAAGAAAATTTTCAGTTCTGAAAATCAATTGCTTATTGATGAAACTATGACAATGGAACAAAATTTTATTTTAAATAAAAAGAAAGAAATAATGAGTTCGTGTGTGCTCCAAAATTTGTAGACGTTCAATTTTAAGTGTTTAATAGTTTGTAAATAAAACACAAAAGCTGAGTTTATCAGCATTATATGGAAATAGATTCAGAGTTTTCATTAAATGAAAAAAATCACAGAACAATTGAAGTATGTTATTGAAAATGATTATAAGAAAATTTCTATTATTGAGCAAAGAAAGATTCAAAATATTTATTTTATTGTTTCTATGAATAAAAACTTTTCGGTTGTTCTTGGAACTAACTTCTCAGAAATTTAATTGTTTTTGTCTTTAAATTTTTCTTTACAATAATATATGGACTTATTCGGCTATTTACTTAGGAATACATTCTTTTTATTTATATTTTTTATATTCGTCATCTTTAAATATAAAAGTTATTGTCAGCTAAGTTTAAAAACATAAGAGTTTCTAAAATGCTTTGGCCTTTATTATTTACAAAAAACGGGAGCAGGAATTACAAATTTTATGTTATTTTGATCACAAAAACGTATTCAAATTTCAGGGAATACTTTACTTTTAGTGCAAAATGCATCATATGTGTACATGTGTGTACATATGTATGTGTGTATATATATCAGCAATGATAGAAAAAAATATTGATATTTTGTGGCGTCAGCGGTTCTTATAATGATAAATAGTGGTTAATACGAATACAAAAATTTAATTAAATTTTGCTTAAAGACTGATATTGTTGTTATTTAAGTAATAAACTGAAAAGATATTATTTTAGATTTATCTAAGTGCGCAATCACAGTATTTTAAATACCTTACGGTTAAATTAGCAGAAGATTTCCTAGAAACAGGAACAAACATTAGCATGGCCAAATAATCCGTGTCATAAAATATATATAAATTAACTGATTTTTAGTGAAAACTAAAACTTTATGAAATCTGATTTGAGATTTTAGACATCATAAATTTGGTATCTTTCTGCAGACTACTGTACACATCGCTTTCCTTATTTATTTAATTAAATGAATTGTTTTTGCTTTACCGAACTTAAGATCATCGATTTCGACATTTGAATAAAAATTTAAACGTGCCTTTTATTAGAACAAACACGTTATTTGCATTAGATAAATTTTCATTTATTAAAGAACACATACAATATGTTTTCATATGTTGCTTTAATTTGAAAATAACATTTGTATACAGACACCATTAATAACATTTAAATTAAATTAGCTTTTGCTAAAAACTTTTACATTAAATAAAGGAAGCAGAAAGATGAGTAGTTGAAGACTAATTAGTTTTTATCAACTAAACTCATAACAACTTAAGCAAATATATTTAAATATTATACTTTCTTTTCTTTATAATTCCAATGTTTAATTAAATGCATGTGCTTTATATAAGTTTTATGTATAACAATTAACATACCCATTAAGCTATCAGCAGTACACAAAATCTCAAAATATTCCCGTTTCTTGTGATATTGTGGGCCGCAGTAGTAAAAAAGAATTTCTCATCTGTTTATTTACTATTAAAGGACGAAAAAGCAAAAAACAAGAAAAAATCCTTTAGCACATGAAATTGAAACGTAACTACTTCTTAATTTGATTTCCTGCCTAAAAATATTAACATAAGAGTCGTATGTACTTTGGTATCCGCTACGTTTGAATCTGCTGAGATGGAATATTAATGAAGAAAAAATAATACAAAATCAAAATAACGATTTAAAATTAATATATATTGAACAAGGACACAGAAAGTTTTTTACAAGCGCTTTAATAAACGGAAACGTCTAGAATTAAACAATAAATACGAAAAATATACTGGCTTTTAAGACACCAATCAGACTAAACAATAGGAAACAAACTAACATCAAACCGGCCCACAGTGGATCATTTTACGAGAAGGCGGCCAAAAGTCTTTTTTTCATGGTCCCCATTTGTAAAATTTTAAAGTCCGTTCGAAAGTAGATACTAGTGCACCTCGGAAGCCAAAAAACAGGGTGATTCAAAATGAGCATTTTCAGTATTTTGCTAACATAAGAAATTTCTTAGTAAATTTTTGATTTTTAAATATCTATAACTATTTTGTTGTACAAGGTTTTTAAACGAAACAATCTTTATATACTAGCGTAATTTGTCAGCTATTAGTATAAGAAAACTGAAATGTTTTTGATTAATTTTTGATTTTTAGACGTCCAATTTTTTTCTAAATTCTCTTACTAAATAGAACATAACTTCTAAAGTTCGTTAGGGAATGGAAAAGCATTAGCACTGTGTCATAGCCCTAAATATCCCCTATACGCCTATACCCCATTATATACCCGGCACAATCCGACCGTGAGAACCAGAACAATTTTTCTGACACAAAGTCGAACATTTTTTGCAAAATGGAATTAACAATTTTTTTCTGTTTTGCTTTTTTCTAAGCATTTTATTTATTTTTCAAAACGCCCTTATGAGAGACGTTGTTTACATGAATATGCGTATTTTCAGAAAGAAAACAATATGTTTAGTCAATTTTAAAAACCGAACTTTAAAAAAATATAAAATCTAAAAACACTTTTTTGTTTTTAGAAAAACAACATACGTTTGGTAGACGTGCTTTAAAATGTTATATTACTTCTTAAAAAGGTTTGATTTTAAAATACCTCTTAAAAATACCCACTGAAAATTATCTTCAAAGTGCCTTTGAAATTTTTGATCTTCCTAATGGATATAAAAAATACCTTAGAAAAAATGCTCTTAACAAAAGTTAAAATCCTGACGGACTTTCATGCAGAAGTTTCAAAAAGATGGTTTCAAAATAAATGTATTCAAAAAAGTATCACAGCTTTTTTTACTGCCCAATTAACAATAAAAATAATTTTGAAAACAATTCCTTAAAATTAATTTAAAAGTACTTACGAATAAAGGTATTTATTTATTTTTGAGGTCCAAAAAATTTATTCAAGGTGACTATTATTTAATCATTTAGTATTTCAATAATTATTATTATTTCAAGAGTTTAACCTAAAAGTTTATGGTGAACTATTTATCCTACATTCTGTATAAAAGCAACAAAATCTTTAACATATGTAATATTATTTTTTATGTTACCCTTTTACTTAAATTGCTATTTAGTAATTTGTACACTCATTTATTTAGAGACAACAACATATGGATACACAGCTCCAAAATACATTTAAATGCAAATTTATTAATCTAAATTTTTAGTAAATTTCTGCAAGCTCTTTTTTATTTATCATCCCAATTATTTAGATACTGACTATTTAACCACTACATCATTGCTTCCGCATGAAATGATAAAGCCATAAATGTTTAAATAAATTCAGAACATGATATGAACCATAAGCATACAGGACGAACCAAAACAAAAACATGATCAAACTATGTTAGCAGCCATCAGCAGCACCATCAGTGCTGCTTAAATTATTAACAATCTGAATAATTTTTTTTCTCAAATATACACTTCATTATTAGAAAAATAAGTGTGCGTAAGTGTATGTTGGGGGTATCTGTATGAAAGTAGTTTTATTTCCTTTTCTATGTAGATAAATTATTTTTTCTTCATCCACTATCAAAACATCATGGCTTAACTGCCATGGAAGTCATGAAATACATAGTCATAAATGAGGCAAAAGAGCAAATAAAAATATAATCCCAAAGTCAAATCTAATTAAAATATAGAAAATCGATATTACATCTCCATTTGCAAATAGGCCTGCAGCAAATAACGTATCTTTCACATTCAACTAAAACCGAATGAATGTAAGAAGATAATTCATTTCATTAGTTCAGACTTGTGTCCGTTACATTTCAAAAGATACGTAAAAATTAAAGTTACAAGTTTTACCGATTGAAAACGGGCAGATTTTTGCCATAATAAGAAAATGCATAGTTATTGCAAGCTTAAGCTTGGAAAATAAGGTTTTCTTATACCACACAATACTAAAACCTATATGCAAATACGGCATCCAACTTTGGAGGACAGCAAGTAATTCGAACGTTGAGATATTACAGAGATACCAGTCCAAAACACTTAGACTTTTAACAAATGCGCCTTGGTTTGTCAGTAACAAAAACATACACCGAGATCTTCGAATTTTAATGGTAAAAGATGAGATCAATAACTTCAGTGAAAGATACCTTAATAGACTAAGTAATCATTCCAATGTGTTAGCAATAAACCTGTTAGATGATAGCAATGAAATCCAGAGACTTAAAAGGCTTCGTGTTCTTGACCTTCCCTTCCGAAAATAGAAAAATTCTAATTTGTCAAATCTTATTTAAATTACAAAAGAAAATTTTCTTTTCTTTTTTTTCTGAGCTTTAAGGAACACTCAATGTATGTTATTTAAAAGTCATGAAATTTGCTTATTATTTTAATTGTAAAACAGATTGCAAATAAAACAATAAAAAAAAGATTTCGCGCAAGCCTGTTTAAAGATATATAATTTTTAATTGAATTTTGTCCATTTTGTAACGTTTTTAATTGGTAAATATTCAAATTGAAAATAAGTAGATTTTGTAAAATTAAAAATAAATAAAAACACTTTAACGAAACTTCTATACCTAACTTAGCCATCTTTAGGTGATGGTTCAAGTGGCAGCTGATAATGAACGCAGTCACCAGCTGTGAAGCTGGTGTATGTGTGTATGTGTGACGGCGAATAGGTATATAAAAAAAAACTTTCTGAACAAAGAGTTAGGGATTCAGACACATTTTGAGTGGACAGTAAATATTAAACATATTGTAACCGCAATAAAACAAAAACAAAAAAAGGAAAAAAAAAGACACAAAAAGGTTGTTAAATATTTTCTGTTTAGGCAATAATAAGCAACCATATTGCGCTACTGAGTACAGGTGTATTTAAAAATACAGGTAGAAGCCGTTTAAAATGGCGGAAAATAACCTGTGTTAGCGCCACTCTCGCTCAATTGACGATCGATTATATATTTATCGTAGTCGTCAACTTATCGTAATCTCAAACTGTTAAAAAACTGTATAAAAATCCCAAGCGCGTATTTTGTATTGGTAAGGGAAGTCATTTTGAAGTTATATAGTAAAGTGTTCAGTAGTGAAATTAAATTGTAACTCACTTTGTTAAAACAATAAAGCTCTTGTAAAAAACCTTTTAGAATCTATTTGTGGCGCTTTGTTTCATACTTTGTTTTGTAATTAGGAATTTCAACATACAAAACAACTGAATTTTTAACAAACTTAATTTATTGAACTTTGTATTTGTTGTTTATAATCTTGTGAATCTAGGCTCTCGGGCAAATTTCCGTAACAACCTGATTACACAAAAGAGAGTAAGTCCAATAATGTCTTCATAAGACAAAACAATTGAGCACCTCCTCGCAAGGAAACAGGGTATCTTCAAAAATATCCCAACTTCCAATGAAAAAGATTCCAGCGAGGAAGATGGTACTTTTATGGACGTAGTGTCTTCCAAAAAACAGAATAAAAACAAAAAGAAGAGGAAGATGACCGTAGTAGAAACATTTCATGCTAATGCTGAGGTTGACATGGATAGTATCGATAGTAACTTAGAGGGCCCCAGCTCTGTACCACAATCGAAAATTGACAATGCTGCCAACAAGGTAGCAGATACATCGGCGGAAAAAGGGGTTCATATATCAGAACGGACTAGGGAAGCAATAATGTAAGTAAGTCTAGGAGTATTCCTGTTATTACGACGTATAACATTAATATTAAGTCAATAACTAATATAATAGATAACTATAATTTTAAGGTTATGGGCAAAAATGCCACAAATAGAGGAGTTTGCACTCTCGAGGACTTCGAGAGGCTGAAACTATTACTAAAGGAACAGCGGGTACATTACGACACGTACACGCCAAATGGGTTAAAACCATTTTCAGTTCTCATAGAGGGCCTATCCCGTACCTATACTGCCGAGGACATAGTCGAATACTGTTGTATCAAATGCGGTCTATCTCATGGTCCTCCTACAAAGGAAGAAAATACTCTGGAAACTTTGGTGACGGATCCTATAACTGGACAGATAACTAGAAGGATGGGGCTTCCGGAAAATATAGGCGAAAAAAGCATCTCGAGTGGAGCTTGAGAGACTTCACCGGCCAGCTAGTATCGGCCTAACTCTTGGCGTGTCGTAGGCATCTGCTGCAGCAACAAATCTTCCAACAAAGGGATTGAATAATTCCACGACCGGCTCTTTTGCAGGGTCTTAAATTGCGCTGACGCTAACCTAAGGGCCGCCGATTACAAACGCTTCTTTGGCAGGGTCCTATTGAGTTGCATGGGTGAAATTAGCGGATTTGCACATGAATATGGTGCTATTAGATATGATGAGAGTAGTCTGTGCAAAATCATCGTCAATTTTCTATCTGATAGAATATTTCAAGTTCAAGAGTGGATAACACCCGATCTGGAGGGAGATATGTGAGTGCTGGTGTGCCACAGGGATCATTACTTGGTCCACTGCTCTATAATTTTTTCATGGCTGACATAACTAAACCTTCAAGCGGTGATCTTCTATTAACATATGCAGTTGATATTCTCATTGCATCCTCTGGGCCTTTCGCTCGAAACAGAAGGGTTTTTAACTGGGGCAATATTTCACTTAATGGCGGCTTCGCCTGAACATGAACAAAACTGAGGGCATTATAATCAAAGGCAGACGAAAGAACGTGTACCCCTGCAGCAGAAGTTTTATACCATCCCTGAGTATGGGCCATGAATTGATGAAGGTTTCCGATAGGATTAAATATCTTGGGGTAATTTTCCATGAGAACTTTCAGTTCTATGGACATATTGACATACACCTGTCGCAGTATTCCGGTATATAGGAGGGGACTCGATAGGAAAATTAGATTTCTTTATCGCTACATAAATCGGCCAATTATGTCTTACGCCTGGTCGGAGATCTCTTTTGCACAGATAAAGAGGTTAAAAATATAGGAGAGGAGGATCCTGGTCGCTTGTCTTGGCCTAAGACCTAGACGGAGTATATCGTAGGTCCTCTTGTAGGTAGATATATGGGGCAATAGGCTTTGATTATGTGCTTATGTGATGACATCGTGTCTGAGATTTATCGGGAGGGCTCATTTCCCGGAAAACAGACTCGTCGGACAGTGCCTTGTAGTGGGTAACATTAGATAACATTCGGGTATCAAAGTATGTATATCCAGTGGACCTACTCACCTTACGCGGAGCTGACCTCCTTTACGAGACTGCAGATCTCCTATATTATCATAGGAGAATTAACTCTTTGAATATAGGTAACACGGTGCAAAAAACCGCTCAGTAGGCCATAGGTCTAAAAGGTTATTAAGTTTCCACTGTATATATTTTCTTCCTTTTCTTTTGTAGTAATACTACAAAAAATGTCTCCCTTTTTAAATTTTTTTGGGAAAATTATTAACTAATATTGTTTAGTATAAAATTAACTTAAATATCCTGTCACTGCAAACATTTAAATGAAATAATATATGACAAGTCCTTGAAGAATGCATAGTATGTAACGATGACTAATGTATTCAAAATTAGTTTTAATTAAACATATAAATATTGAAATTTTGACAGGAAATTAATGAATACCAAATGGTAAATAGTAAAACAAAGACTTAGTTTGTGCGTAGTCGACCGATAGATAACAGGTAATATTTTAACAGGACAGCATATCGCCCGAAAATATTTCTGAGTATCTTCGGCAAATACTGTGACGTCAGCCACGTCGCTACTGGGAGTGGCCGGAGCAGCGTTAAATTGTGGTCTAGTGGTTTTCACTCTGCACAATTTCTGGTGTTCTGGGTATTTCCCTCGTACACAGATTGCTATTCAGTGGTGCTGGCCATAGTTGCACCGGTGAGTATCAAATAGTAGACGATCTGTGGTGACGGATATTTTACACGGGGCTTTGGGCTGTGAAACATCTGATGCACCTACAGTCGCTACTGGGAGCGACCGAAGCAGCGTAAAGTTGTGGTTTTTACTCTGCATAATTTTCGCTGTTCTGGCTATTTCCGTCGTCCACTAACTATTGATAAGTAGTACCTTACCCAGAGATACCTCTGCACACCATTGCATGGCACACGAAGCAAATAGGCTGATCTGACGTTCAGGATAGCGGCTGAAGATTTGTACCGAGTCAACCAGCCGCCTTTTAATTAAACATTCGCACAAAACGATCCTGGATGCCGCTGAGCATACCCTAGTACACTTTTATTTACTTTTACTACATTCTTCTTCCATGAAAATGCTTATGTATTTATTTAGCTTGATCAATTAAATAGAAATTATAATGTTTCATAAAGAGAACATGGAACAATAAAAAGAAAAAAATATATTTGCTTTTATGACTACAGCAACAGCAGTAAAAAAATATTTTTAATGTGAAACTTATTGCCTTAGTGATTGTAATAAAATTTTGAACGCTTAGATACGAATCCGTTAAATACAAAAAATTTTAATATTTAGAAAAGAGATCTTTTACATTATTTAAAAACATTATGTTAATATTCGATAATATTTTATAACAAATAAGTCATTTATTTATTGGCACTATTTTTTTTAGAAAACCTCATAAACAACATAATTGCTTAAGAAAGCAATGCATCATAGTTAAAATTTAAAAAAATTACCAACAAACAAACCACGTTTTTTTCTTTATAATGCTTTTAGCGGATTATCATATAATTTTTCCATAATGTCTCAAAATTCATTGATATTTTTTTATAATGAGTTTTTTTTTTTTGTATCATAATATTATTTATTGAATCTTCTAAATTAATAGAACTAACAATAAGTAGATAAATCTTAAATCTAAAAGTAAAAATTATCTTTATGTCTAGCCAATGCCAGCCAAAAAGTTTTAGTTAACAAGAAATAAAAAATAAAAAGGAAAACACTATAAATTACTTATACTAATAGCCCTAACGTCTCTCCTCTTCAGACGATTGTAGCCTCTATCATTTAATATATCACGTGCCAAAATATTTGGATGAAATTCCAGTTTTCTCAAATATTTGGATGCGTACTTCTGTATTTCCTCTCTTACAGAGGGCACTTTCAAATCCTTGTGAATGTTTGAGTTTTTCACATACCATGGGGCAGCAGTTATGAGTCTGAGGATTTTGTTCTGGCTTCTTTGTATCCGTTCGACATTTGACACTGAGGCAGTGCCCCACATTTGAATTCCATAGCTCCATATTGGCTTTAGAATAGACTTGTAGATCAAAAGTTTGCAGTCCAGACTGAGAACAGAATTCCGACCAATTAGCCAGTTTAATTGAGCAGTTTTAAGTCTTATTTGCATAAGTTTAGCTTCTATGTGGTGCTTCCATGTTAGACGCCTGTCAAGGTGCATACCGAGGTACTTGACGACCGAACGTTGAGGTATTGTTTGATTATTTATTGTGATAGGTGGGCATGTTCTCCTGCGTAATGTAAAAGTAATATGAATGCACTTCTGTTTATTAATTTTTATTCGCCATTTTCTTAACCATTTTTCGACTTGGAACACATGACTTTGAAGACGTAGTGAAACTTCGTGTGGCTCTACATGAACAAAAAGCAGGGCAGTATCATCAGCAAATGTTGAAACGTGAACGTCGTCCCGTGTAGGCATATCTGAGGTATATAATAAATACAAAATCGGACCCAAGATGCTCCCTTGAGGAACTCCGGCTCTAATTGGCTGTGGTGGGCTTAAAAACTCCTCGTGCTTTACAACAAATAAACGGCTACTCAAGTAGCTTTCCAGTAATGTGGAAATATTTTGAGGCAAATTCTGCCTTAGTTTATGAATTAAGCCCTCGTGCCAAACTTTATCGAAGGCCTGGGAAACATCAATAAAGAGAGCAGAACAGTAATGTTTATTTTCGAAGGTTTGTTTAACAGCATTAACAAGTCTATGCGTTTGCTCTATTGTGCTATGCTTTTTCCTAAATCCAAACTGGTGATCCGGTATACACTTCTTTTCGATCAATATGGGATACATTCTATTTACTAAAAGTTTCTCAAATAGTTTAGATAAATTGGACAGCAAGCTTATTGGCCTGTAAGAATCTATTTTAGAATGATCCTTGCCCGGCTTGGGAATCATTATCACCTTCGAAATCTTCCACTTCTGCGGGTAAAAACTGAGGCGCAAAATGGCGTTATATATAAACAATAAGATTCTTACCGCTACATTTGGTAGCTCCAGAAGCATCCTATTACTAACTTTATCAATACCAGGTGATTTTTTAAGTTTTAAGCCGGCAATAGCCTTCCTCAACTCTTGTACTTCCAGTCTCAAAGGCACAGCTTCTATAGGTATTATTTCAGGTAACACTATAGGGTCTGTCGATAAATTAGAAGAAAATACTTTTAGGAGGTGGTTGGAAAACAAATAAGCTTTTTCCTCGTTGCTTCTTGCCCAATCACCGCTTGGGGTACGCAGTGGCGACTGGCGTAAAGTTGGTCGCTTAATGTTTTTTGTTGCGCGCCACAGAGAGTAGTCTGAATGCGAGGTTGCATCAAGATTTTCCAAGTATTTGTTAAGTGAAGCAATTCTTTGCACTTCAAGTAAATCACGAAGCTGTTTGGTACACTCTTTCAGCCTGTTTCTTAGTTGGGGTGATCTACACGCCTGCCACTCTCTACGGATTCTCCTTTTCTCTAGGAGGAGTTGTTGTACATCTACTGAATATATTCTGCTGTATCTTTTTATCGGAGCATTTGTGGTTGCGTGGACTGTGGCTAGTCTGATTTCTTCAGTAAAGTCGTCAATAGCTTTTTCCACTTCTCCTGAAGTACGCAGCGGTATATTTTCCGAACAATGAGAGCTTAGATATTTTCTAAATTTAAGCCAATTAATATGAGTCTTAGTTGCCAATGCAGATCGATTTCCAGAATCCAACGGGTTCCATAACGTAACAATAGAAGGTGTGTGGTCGGAGGATAAGTCTAATGAAGACTCTACATTCGTAAACTCACCTGGTACATTTTTTGCGACTCCAAAGTCAATGACGTCAGGAATTTTTTGCCTGTCGGTGGGCCAATAAGTTGGCCTTCCGCTAGAAATTACAGTTAGCTTTAGCCTCGAAATTACATTAAACAATGTGCGACCCTTCGGGGTTGTCAGACGTGAGCCCCAGTGGATATGCTTCGCGTTATAGTCACCAGCAGCCAAAAAGTGAGGACCTAAAGGTTTATAGAACCCGCAAAATTGATCCTCTGTGATTGGAAAACTCGGTGGACAATACACAGACGAAATCACTAAATTGCTATTGTTCTCTAAAAGACAAATAGTTGTCGCTTGTAAATATCCCGAGCAAAATTCGTCCATTACATGGTGTTTGAGTCGGGCCTTCACTAGGATAGCTGACCCGCCACAAGCTCTTCCACGAGGGTCCTTGGTGTCATAAAAGGTATAACCATTAATTTTAAAAATACTCCTGGCTGTTAGATGGGTTTCGGAAATTAGCATTACGTCAATATTCTGCACCTTCATGAATAGTTCAAGCTCGTTCTTATGTGAGCGGATGCCGTTGGCGTTCCAAAAACATACTCTTAGGCAGTTCATGGTTTATTGACGACTGCCCTTAATAATTCGGACTGCATCTGCAGCATTTGCATCATCTGTTGCATCATAACTGTAATGTTGTTGGTGAAATTATTTACCGTTTGAACTAATGTCTCTATAGTTGCCTCGAGACTAGTTGTGTTACGTGAAGCTGGGACCTCCTCCCTAGGCTTGAAACTAGTATTTGCTGTGGACGTGTTTTGAGTAGAGCCATGTCTGGACTTCAAAATGTTGGCATACGAGAATTGGTGACCTAAGGATGCGACCGGCTGAGGTTGGCTTAACTGGGGAAAATTTTGCTCTGTTGCAATTTTGGTTTGGGTAGTTATAGCAGTAGAAGGGCTGGCTTTCATTATTTTACGGTTGGCCAAGTAGACTCGGCATCCTCTGTAGTTTGCTGTATGATTTTCACCGCAGTTACCACATTTTCTAATTGACTCATTGTTTTTTGGCTTGTTGCATTGTGCCGTGGCATGAAGCTCGCCACACACCACACATACGGGAGTCAATTTGCAGTATCTTTTGGTATGACCAAATTCCTGGCAGTTTCTGCATTGGGCTGGGCCAGACCGTTTGAGAGGCTCTTCTACAGTCACCTTACGATGTAAAACGTATTTTACGTTAAAAATAGGGTGAATTTCATTTTTCTTCAATCTAATATCACCGGGTTCCAATTCGACATGAAATATTGGTTGAGGTACACGTTCCCGATTTTTTATGTTGAACACATTTTTAATTTTAAAACCGCTTCCCTGTAAGAATCCTTTGACGTCCTCAGGATCAACACATGGGTCAATCCCCTTAATAACGACCTGCAGTCCCTTGCTACTTTTCAACTGGTAGGTGTAAAAATTTTTTTTAGCTTTGTCAAATTCCGAGACCAATTTGCGGTAATCATTTTCGTTTTGCACCTGGATTTTCGTTTGGTTGATATTACCCTGCTTGATGGGTATAACGTAGAAAGCGTCTGCTCCAATCAATGAAATTAAACTCTTTACCAGTTCGTTTGAATTCTTTTCTCTCAAGAAAATAGGAGGGGGTTTGAATGACCTGGGAGGTGTTGTAGTTTCGATGACTTCACTATCTAAAATTGAAAAGCGGTTTTTAGAAGCAGTGCCATCAGATCCAGAATCCCTGGGAAATTTTGAGGTCAATTCAACTCTAGACGATTTAGGGCTGCGTTTGCGCTTTGTGACTGTTATATAGCGGTCCATTCCTGTTTGAATTTTATATGGCTCGTCACAGGTAGTTGCTGGAGTTATTTGGGGTAACGCTTCCGTCGAAGCCTTATTTTCGCTATTAATTGCTGTTTTTCCTAGTGAAGATATCACCGTAGAACTAGTTTCATTCGGTAAAATTATATCATTCAATGAATGAGTACGAGAACGAAATACCGGTTTCGCGGGTAAATATAAATTATTACTAATACTAGGCTTATTAATTTCTGGCTCTTCAGCGGTTAATGTAATATAAGCATTTCTGGCCTTTACATTTGCTTTATTGCTTTCACTTGGATGACTCATCCACTAAGAATGTCAATGAAATAAACAAATATAAGTATAAAATTCAAGCCTTCTATGCGCTTCTCAAGAAGGTAACGTATATCGATTTCTTTAAAGACAAAAGTTTTCCTTCTCTTTTCAAATGCTATCTGTCACACACAATCGTTCGAAAAAAAAACACTTATAAAAAACTTATTGCGGATTTGCCGTACACGAGAAAATACAACCACTCGCACCGGCGTCACTTTCACTAATGAGTGAGTGAACTTGTATATGTTGTTCGAAGAAAGGAAGAATGGTCTTCATAAACAAACTATGCAAATTACGCTTTAATTTGTTTCAAATAATTATCAATATGCAAAGGACTCTAATTTTCTTAGTTTTTTCGGATAGTTTTCTAATAAATTTTGAATTCAAAATCGGCTCAGTTCAAGCAATTTTTCTTCCCTGTTTTTGTTTGAAAAAAAAATTGTTTAATAAACAAACATTATTTATTTCGACATTTTGTGGTAAAGTCGTTTTTGTTGGTATCTAATTGTATTATTTTCACCTAATTTTATCATGCACAGTATAGTTCAAACCAGCAGCCATTAGTCTATTAATGATATATGTAATTCGATAATTGTCTTTTGTGCAAATATACGCATTTTTTACAGTACCACTTGAATATATGTATACGGTAGTGAAGAACTAACTCAAAATATATTTCGTTATTTTCGCTATTATTTCAAAGTTTTTATTAAAAAAATAAATTACAAAATATTTCCATTTGCTTTCTTTGTAGATATTTTTAATATTTCAAGTATTTATTTCTATATTTTTTTTGTTCCAATAGGAACATATTTTTGCTTCCAATATTGCATTGAAAGAAAACCCAAAGATAACTTACTATAAAGTTAAATCTAATTAAAATATTCAAAATCGATGAAACGCCTCAAGTTATTTTTACAACTGATGTACTAAAAGGCCCTACAAATTAACAAATTTTTTTATAAATATTTTCCAAGTACCAATATAAATGGAAGAGAGGATAGTCTATCTATATGTATAGCTCTGTAAATTATCTCACATCATTAATTTGCTCTCAATTTAAACTATTCATAATTTTCTTATTCAAGTAAATGGAAGTGAAAAAAGAAATCATCCCCGAAGAATAATTTAATACATGCCGAGGATTTTAATTTTTTTGCAGCCATAAAATACTGTGATAGATAGGTCTTTTAATTAGTTCGTACTTATTTTTTGTGACTTCTTAATTTAAGTCTCAATTTCAAGTTTGTTTTTTTTTTACAATGGTGTTAACTCAGTAAAGCCGCTTTTACATTGATTTTTTCTAGGTAATAGGGAAAAATCAATCAATAGAGAAAAATCAATAAAATTCCCATCTCTACAACCTTGTAATTTGTAATTAAACTTTTGCTAAATTAACTCTGTATTATTAACGGAAGTCTTCATACAGAAAAGTTTCCAAATTGTAATTGAAAGAAACGACACATTTTTAGGGTGTTAAAATATCAAAAGTTATTGGATTATTATTATTTATTTTTATTTCATATTTATTCCGCTGTCATATACATCATCTGCTTCGAAATTTTTTTTGTAAATATACTTATACACTTTTATGTATGAATGATTATTTTTTTAGTTTGGTTTTAAGGCTTTTTCACAATATTCAAGTAAGCAATTAAATTCTGGGATTAAAAGTAATAAATATTAACTAGAAGATATGAAGACAAGGCATTCAATTTTGTTGAAGTTTGTATTTATGTTAAAATTGAAATACATATAAAATGTATATTAAATTTTGTTTTGCTTGAATTATATTTCATTTTAACAATCAATTGAACATTGGCAAACTAAAAACTAAATATAAAATATATATTTTTGTAAAATTTTCATCAGCAATTAAAACCATTTAACTACTAAAGGACTTTATTATTTTAAATATTTCCGGCTTTTAAACAAATATTTAAATAGCAGCTGCAATATTTATTTATTAAGTAAAAAGCTAATTACAAATTGCTTAAGGAAAATCATGTCATATTTTAAATCTACTTAATTTTATAAAGAATAATTCAAAACTAAGTAAATAACATTTATGCCATGTTTTTATTACCTTAATTTTTAAGTTTTAACTATACAAAAAAAAAAAACAAAAATAAAATATATACTTAAGTTGTTGATTTTTTATTTAGTTATTAGTAACTTTTGTTTAGGTTAAATTTTATATACATATTTTAGAACTAAATTAAAATAAAAAAAACCATTCACCTCAAAGGCATATCGACGTATAAAATGTAAATTGATAATTAATTAAATCAGACGACAATAGTTAACGAAACACCCATTAAATACTAAAGTATTTTTTAACTTGTTTAAAATCAATTGCCAAAGAGCTTTGTTATTAAATAATTAGCATGGTACTAGCGCGACTTGTGGCAACAGCTGTAAAGTATTAATTTAACAATTTACTTTGTCCTATACGTTTTTCTGGAAGGCTGCAGAAAAATGAATAGAATGTCCTCCTTATATCTATTGGGATATTATTTTCACTAAAGAAGCAATTAAAAAAATAAAATTATTTTATAAAACGTAATTATAGCAAAATGCATCTTTTTCTAGGGATACTTTTCTTTCCAAAAAAAGACCCATTTGAAATAACTCTTTGTAGAAATTTATTTTTACAAATGCTATTCTTTATAAAAGGCAGGTCTTCTGGGTACAAAATTTTGTGGGAATGTTGTTTAAAATTTGGTGCATTAAGAAATTATCATTTAAATAAAGAACTTTTCAAGAAAGTGGTGTTAATTAAACGTAGGCTTTATTGAATGAATTTATTATTTTTAAATATTATTTTCATGGAATAAATTATGTCGGAACAAGTATATGTTTTACTGTTATCAAATTGCTAAGAAATTCACGTTGTCCACGGTTAGTATGTCTGCTTGTTGCTTCTTTGCTGATATTTGTTTTATAATCACTTTTCCACTTTTAGAGTGATCACGAAAAAGTCATGCTTTATATCGATGTGTTTTGCGCGTTTGCACACATTGCTACACATCCAGCATTATCTTTATAAATTCTAAATATTCTTCCTTGACGATAAGGCTGTACTACGACACTGGATAGCCATAAACGTTAAATCCAGTAGTAGATTTTCAATTGTACTTGAAACGTAGTCCGCATTAGAACTTCAGCGTTACTTAACTTCAATGATTTTGCCTCTTTTAAATACCACAACACTCTTTTAATAGCACTCCAGTGTTCCTCATTTGGATTTTGTTGAAAACGACCAAGATATCTAACGGCAAAAGCTAAGTCAGTACGAGCGAAAATCATTATGTACATTATTCCATGTAGTTCTTTACAGGGGTTATTTGAAGTAATTTTTGATTCGAGACATTAAAATGAACTCCTTTTTCAATTGATCTGATACATAATTTACAATCCTGCATTCCATTATTTATTAATATTTTCTAAAAACTTGTTTCTTGGTCCATTCTTATTTCATTAAAGCTTTGAAGCTCTTGAACTTTATTTCAATAATCACGCAATATTCACGTTGTGATCTTCTAAAGCCCAGTTTAAACAAGTTTTTTACTCAAACAACTAGGTCTTTGCTTGAGACTATATAAACTCTTATTTAATTTTAAACAGTAACCACTTGTAGAATTCATCATTCACCATCAGAAACATCAATGTATATATTTTCTTTGAGGCCACCATGCAAAAAAGCGGCTTTAATATCTATTTGATGAAAACTTTAGCCTTTATTAATTCCAAAGGCTAAAACGACCCGTATTGTCGTTAACTGAGCAACTCGTGAGTATGTTTCATAGTTGTGGTAAAAAGCCCTTTATTACCAACCAAGCTTTGAAATACATTGGATTCCCATTCTCATCCTGTTTAATTCTGAAAACCCATTTAGGTTTTTGATTTTGATATTAAATTCCAAACATTGTTTATTTTCATTGAGCTCAACTCATCATCAATCGCTAACATCCACCATTATTTTTCAACAGACAACTTAATATCAGAAAATTTATTTGGTATTTGGGATAACGAACATTGAAAAGTTGATAGATAATAATCGGCTAGTTTCCTTGGATTTTTAGAAAAATCTTCACTTCTTCTTGGTTGTGGCGGGTATGAAAAAACTTGCCACCTCTCTTACTTCTAAATCATCAGCTGATATTGTAACAGTATGTTCATTTGTGTTATCTACAACTTCATTGTTAATTTCATTATAGTGAGTATTACGAGCACCTTCAAGTGCATACGTTTCTCCCTCCGTTGATCATTGAATTGTACAGTGTTTTTTAATTTAACTTGGTTAAGAGTTCTCATTGAATTTTACATCTCGAGAAAGAATAATATTTTCATTTTCTCTATTATTTATCCCAAAGTCTGTATCCATTTGGGCAGTATCCAAGTAAAACATATTTTTACAAAAACTGAACAATCAGAGATTTTAAGTTTTGAATTATCCGGTTTAATTTTGTACCACAACTCTGCGGGAGTTTTTGGAACCGATATAGCTTTCGTATAACTTATATTTAAGATATATGTAGCAGCATGTACGTCTCAGACCACAAATATTTAGGAAAATTATTCGGTAAGAGTTTGCGCCATAATGTGTAATCTTCTGATTGAGATATAGATATAAGCATTTGATTTCTTAATCTAACTTTTGATTCAAGAAGATTACCTCTGTTTAATGCAGTGGCTATTATTTCATAATTTTTGGAATAAGGGCCTTACATTTTTGAATCTCACGTAGTAAATTTTTAAGAAAATCTAAATTATATAATACGTTTACTAATTTAATTGTGAAACTTCAATTCATGTGCAAACACTTTATAAACGGAAACCATTAAGGCTCTTTGTTGAACTAAAAACTATAATGTCGTTGATAAAATGATCAGTAGATGATGAATCTAAAGCGAAAATAATACTTTTTCGTCAGTAACATCAATATTTTTTGACATTTTGTAGTTTCTCACCATAAAACTTACACCCTCTGCAAATTTTGTTTCTCTAACACGGCAGTCTTTTATCATGTGCTCAAACTTTCCACATTTGTGACACGTTCCATAATTTTTTTTTTATTTAAAAAAGAAGTAGCGCTTCAGACAACAACGCCTACTTAGTCAAGTACCGTGCTACATTCTTTAGGAAATGAATAGAGAAGAGATGAGATAGGTGATGAAAGTAGAAGGTTTTTTACGGAAATTAACTGTCGTATAAGACAGCACAATGACCAAAGACCATGCCTTCTTCACTGAGCAGCCCCACCGACAGTCAATTTGTATCTTTTTTTGTAGTGAAAAAAACCAAGGGTTTGTTTTTTTTGTCGAACCAACAACCGCCAGTCTTATAAGCCAGTACACTACCTACTAGTCTATAGGGACACCTTTTTGATATAAAAATCAACTGGACTTTCACCTTTTTGATTACTGCAGGATTTCTAACAAAAGTCTAGATTTTATAACACCCAAATTCAATTTGATCTTCAGGCAGATAACAGCATCATATGCTTCAGGTAAAGATGAAAGTAACTGAGAAATAATATAAGTATTTTCAAATTTAGCACCAGCAGTTTTCAATTCTTGAATAACCGAATAAAATTTTATTAAATGTACATTTAGATCTTCATCTGCTTTTAAACGCAAAACTGCCAATTCTTTATGCACGAGTTTTTAGCATATGCTGTCATTAAAGATTCCCATACACCCTTCGCTGTTGTTTCTTCACGAATAGATTCTAAGTAATCATCGCGAATACATTTTTTATTCTCTTTATATTCATTTTGCATTGAATTTTGTTGTATTTACTATTTATACTACTTTGTGAAAACACAACTTAAATATATTTAAAAACAGAAGTCAGTCGTTGGGTAGTTGCTGAGAAGGTAAGAACGTTTATTGAAGTAACGCAATAAAGGTTCGGTAAGGAAACAAATGTTGATATCAGGCCAGGGACACCACTCTTATAGCATCATTTGTCCCAAATTTCTTTAGCAGCTGCAGAAATTGTTGAAGGAACAGAGTCTCTGGACAGTTTGGGTACAACAACCAGTGCCTCTCGACCTTCAGTGATTCACAGCGGCTGACTCCGTGCTTCAGAAACAGTTAAGCAAAATCAATCCGGATTCGATTTAAGGGAATTATAACAGAATGAAAACAAAACCTAGTTATGCTAGAGAAAATCAGGCACCGCGAGCGGAGCAGATCCTAGGAGGCTAAGGAAGCAAATATCTAGGTAAACACGGGCAACTAGGTGGCGGTGGTTCTGGTCAGCGTAGGCACAACAGTCAGACCCACCGCACGACGGAGCCTAGACTTGTGAATACTGTAGGTAACGGAGCGACGGTGAATCTGGTCGGCTTGAATACAACAATCAGGTACATTGTCCTTCTTGCAATTGGTGGTCCGTGAGCTTGGTCTCTCCATAGGTACGTCATACAGTCATACAGTATGTCTGTGTGTATTTATACTGATAAAGTTTCTAAAGTTTATTTTAAAATATTTGTTGTTGTCTTGCGTACATAAGATTTCTCAGAAAACCACGCAGTTAGTAAACAGCATATAAAATTGTTGTTGTTTGCGTGTATAATATTAAAAATATTCACAAAATTATTCATCATTCATACATCTTATCAGAAATGTGATTGACGCTTTGGGTTGAAAGAACCAATGTCTATGGTAGCCTTATATCTATTGATAATTGCTCTAATGGAATTATTCTTCTTAAACTTCTTTTTATTCCAAACATCCGAAAAAAATGATTATTAACACAGCGAAAAATATAATAATCAGAATATTGACTATTAGTGATAGAGAATTTAATTTCAAAAATAAGGACACAGTAATTGATATACTTAATGACAATGATTTTCCCGTAGAATTAACTAACCGATTAATTAGACAATACGGTAATCATAGACATAATTTAGGAAATGTTATGGCAGAATTAAAAATTTGCAAATCGTTAACTTGTGTTCCTGGAATATCAGAAAGATTAAGAAAGTCTGAAATATTTGACACTGATAGGTATATAATGAAACACAAAACGCATAACACATTAAATAAATTATTTAGCAGAATGAAGGATAAAAAAGGAAAATTGTAGTACACAGGATATCATGTGGAGGAAATAACCAGATGAACTGTGACAAAGTTTATATTGGGACAGCCAAAAAAAAACTTAAAACACGATTAGCTAGTTATAAATGTGACCAAAAATGTATGGATATTTCAATATAGAAGACATCCTTATCTTCACAATGTAAGAAATAAAATCATTATCCAAATTTTGAGAAATTGTCAATATTAGAGTTATAGTATATTGTTAATGTACCAATTGTAAGGAGAATAAATTTCAAAACATACACAGACAATTTAGCACAGAATTATAGGTACTGTTTGTGATAACGCAATTCAAAACTATAAATCTGAAATGAGAGTATTTTACCTTATTTGTTCTTACAAGCACTCGAACCTGAAGAACGCGAATCAGTTGAATAAAACACCTTAAATGCTTTAGAGAAAATTATTGATTATTTGATTTATTTTCCATTCTTATATACTAAATTGCTTTACAATAAATTTAATTTAATTGAATTCAAGTTGCTGAATTTACATATTTCTCTTTTTTATTTATTGCAAAGTTAAATTAAAAAAAAGATTGTTTGTCAGCAACAGTGGTTAATGAAACTTGATATAAAATCTAGTAATAAAAAATATTGAAATAATTGAAGGTAAAAAATAAAATTTAATAAATAAAAAAATGTTTAGTCAACAATAATCTTTCACACAAGAATACTATGTTCAGGTAATCAAAACAGAAAAATGTTTAGTCAACAATTGCAAAATTTAAAAAGGGAAGTAAGATCATGTTCCTAAGTTATGATAATTAAATAAAATAATAAAAAAGAAATCAAAAATAAAATTATGCTGATGTAAGTATCAACAGGTACTTACTTAAAAAAGTTATAATTTGTTGTAATTATTTCATAAGAGAAAATTTGTTTTTTAATTTCTGTTTCCTTGTTTTTGTATGCTTAAATATTTGAAGTTTAAAATTTTGTATGTATGTATGTATGTTGTTTTGTCAATTGTTTTCAAAAATTTTTGATGTTGTTAATAATTTTTTATTATAAACATAAATATTGAGCGCTCTATCTATTTAAAAAAGACTTAAATAAAGACAATAACTTATTTATTAACGTAAGAAGAAAGTTCGAATAAAAATAATAATAACAAAATTATAAAATTTCATTATATATTCAAAAAAAATGAAAATAATTTCTATATGTTAAAGAATTAACTGTTTCTCAATTGATTTCGAACTTATTTCAAAAATTCGTATGCTCATCCCAGATGTTAATGTTATAAATTTTATCAAGATTATGTGGACGAAGTATGCGTTTTTTGTCTCAAAAAAATTTGTTCAACTGTGTCTCATAAGTTCAACATAATATTTACGCAAGAATAATTTTATTTTTTATTATATGCATGCAGCTCTTAAGTCCTACTCCTACACGAACGCCCACTACATATATACGCGCAGTCATGTAGATTCATTTAATTTAATGTGTTGATTTTAAACGCACAGCAGCATAAATTACAGTTAAATGCGTCAATAATAATAAACTCAGAGGTTTCATAGAACTTAATAGTATAAAATGAAATTAAAAGTTTAAAAACAAAATATGCTTCAGCTTATGAAATGATATTTTGTGTTTATTTTATTTAAATTTCCTGAAATAGAATCATGATAAAACATCCATGTCAGACGCATATTTAAATACGTAAGTCAAGGTATATTTGCATTAATAACTCTTAACAACGCGTGTAAAATCATGAAAAAGCTAAAAAGTTCGGCAAAAATTAAATTGGAAAATTGTTGAAAAAAATTAAAATATATATTCTTTAAACAATCTTTATTTAAAAAACTTTGTTTTTTAACGTTTAACTTTAAGGAATTACATTTTGTAAAAACTTTTAAAAGGTAAATAAATATTGGGTAAATTCCAAAATACAAGAACTGGAATTATTTTGAAAGCTTGTTTTTTAACTAATTTTTTGAAGAGAAATAAGAAATAAAAGAGATATACGTAAAGAGGCAAAAAGCATTTAAAAATTATTTTAATTTTTAAAAACCTTCCAACTTAAAAAACTATTCTACATGAAAACATGAAAAATTCCTAGCTGGTAAAATTTTGTACAAACATTCTTAGATGTCTCAAAGACAAAAACTAAGAAATCATGTCCGACCCAACCAAGAAAGTGAACGTGTTTTTTGTAGATTTCTATAAAAGACAATTAAAAACATGAACTTAGGAAGCCTTAATGTTATAGTTTTATTTAATGAAATAAATCTGAAATAAAAAAATATTAACTTATGGTATCATATTGATCAAAACAGAATGATTGCTTTTCCCAGCTTTCCATTTGATGGAACACTATGTACAATTAAACGTATCATTATTTCACTTAAATTTTGATTTCGTAAACTTTAAAAAGTAAAGACAAAAATGTTTTCCTCTGCATGTAGTCGAAGTTTTCAGTTCAACGTGATATTTTATAAGTCTGTTCTAAATTAATAAAAACAAATTTTTGTTGGAGGCCATTTGTAGTTTTGTGAGGTTAAGAATAAAATAGTAATATTATTCCTGTATCCTGTTTGAGTACCTCAAGTTCCAAATTTAGCTTACAAAATAAAAAAGGTGAAAAATACATAAATTCAATATGAGATTTTTATTCTCTCTTCAAAACAGAAGCAAAACAGAAGAACAGGTACTACAGTGATTTGAATGTCCCAAATATTAGAAGCGATGAATTCAAAATTAAATCAACAATATTTCTACAACAAGATATTTACTGATTTAATGACTTCAGAAATTCTAAGAAAATGATTTTTAAAGCAAAGTTGCTGTAATAAATGGGTATTTTCAATAAAGATTTAAAAAATAGCATTTTAAAAATGATCTTTGAAGAACAAAATGCTTTGAAAATTAACATTAAAAAATTACGAATGTAGTTTTTCAAAAGCAACTTTTTGGAAAAATTAAATTTATCAACGTATACATAGTACCAACGATGCAGTATATTTAATAAAGGTACTTAGTATTTATTATTATAGATCGTCTGTAGAACAACTAACGTAAAATATGTTAACTTCCAAGAAGCAATGCTGCACAGAGTAGAAGAAATAACGATTTAGGAAATAATTTTAAAAGCCGCCTTTTATGACTGCCTTACAAAAGTGCTTTCTAAAAAATTAACGTTCAAAAAGAACCTTTTATTAAATGACGTTATGAAAACAGACATTTTTATTACAAATATTTCTTAATGCATTCGCGCACCTTGAGCTTTTGACGTTAACATTTTCTAAACAAGAAGTTAAATGTATTAAAATTTATATACTATCGTCCATGTGCAAAAGAAATCTTAATTGAGCGTTAAAGTACACATTAGTTAATTAACATTACGCAGTTGCTTAACGCAAAATCTAGCAGCTCAAATATTTCATAGATTATCATCACCCTTTTACTGTTTTATTATTGTTTTTAATAGGATCACTTGAACCATCTGTTCGAAGCCGTGTGTTGTTCGAACGTAATGGTTTATCGTATATAACCGAGTTAATGAATGCAAAGCTATAAATCAAATAAGAATTCCAATGGTCAATTAGACGTTATTATTGAAATGTTAAAAGTTATGTTTAATATAACATCGTGTAACGATAAAAGTTCTAGTGAAAATTAAATTTAAATATTGAAATATTAAAATTTGTATGTGTGTTAAAATTTTTTTCTTAAAAACTGTTGAGCGATTATTAATTTAAATTATGTGATATTTAAAGCTATTTGAAAATTAAATTAAAAATTCGAAAGAAAGTTAAAAGTATCTAGTTGGTCTTTGTTCTCAATTTTAGCTATTTATCCTCCAACATAATTTATCAAATTGTCTGTTTAACACATTAAAATGGAATTCCTATAGTACGCTGCCTACCACGTTGGCATCATAGTATTTGGTTAATTAAAAGTTCCCAATGTTCTCAGAAAAAAAATTTAACGTAATATTAGGTCGCAAAGAAGCACCCCAGTGTTTTGGCTTTCTGAAATGCTGACAGAGACATTTTACTTCTTCTGGTATCCTTATCTATGCTATCTATTTATGGCCGAAAATGTAGTACACCTCTGGTGAATTGACTAGAGTCGCAAAGACTATTTTAGAGGTACTTGGACGCGTACCGAAGACACCTAAAGGCTCATTCTTGACTGTAGGGTATTCAGTTGTATTGAGTTGCTGAAGCATTGAATAACGTGGATTGTGTTGCAATATTTATCGTTACTACAATGGCATGTGTTCTTTTGAAATAAAAGAAAGCAATAATTCATACACATTTTTAGAAGCTAAATTTATTTCTCTATAAGTTAAGAAATTACAACAAAAGATTAAAGTCTTTTTTGGCCCAATTTTAATTTAATTTGACAGTGACTTTTATTGGATATCAAAAATAAAATTGTTTAGTTGATGTATTAAAAAGTTTAGTTTAAATCAATTAATTCTTCATTATTTTTCGAAAGCGTTGTACAGTTACTTGCGTTTTTCCTCTCAATACTCCAATTTCTTCTTCGATTTTGTTAGTGACTGCATATTCCTTTGAAGCTTCCTGTTGCAGTAACAATTGCTTAGCAGCAGATGTGTCACAGTTGAGTAGTTCTAGTAACAACATTGTAGCATAAGCCGTAGTTGGTAATCCAAAATCCAATAATAGCGTTTCATATTTGAACTCGCTTCCAATCTTTTGGGAATCCTCGAGTTTTTTTTTCTTCAGCAACTCTAAATTAGATAAATAGAATAGAAATTGTATTCCCAAAACATATCACTAGATATATATTTAGATAAAAATACATGTATTTAGATGAAAAGTTTAGTTTTTATTATTATTTTATACTACAACAAAAAAATAACAAAATACAATTGCCAATTTATTATAAGTAGGTTTGTTTTCCACTTCAAAATATTTAAAGTTAACGAAGGTTAAGGTAAAAACCCATTTTGAATACAATTGAAATTTTGCTTAGTAACGGCATTTAAAGCTGCTTTAAGTTATTATGCATACGGTTGTATATAATTCACGTGTAGATTTATTACATCTTATGTCATTTTAACGAAAACCACTGAACAAAAACTAATAAAATAGAACACCACAAACTTTACACCCACACAAGCAGGCAAACACTTTCTTGATGAATACACATGAGCTACTTCGTTAACACCGGCGCTTTAAATTAAAGCAAGAGCTCTGGAAAATATTTTTGTTTGTGTGTTTGCTGTACTATAAAAAATATTACATATGTATATGTTGCTATGCGACAATAAAGAAACTGTAGGCTCGACGATATATTTTGTGAAAAGTAATCGCTTTTCTATATAAATGGTTTAATTTTTATCGACGTCATACTCGCAACATAAAAGTCGTCGTGTTTAAAAAATAAATCATTTGCATAAATATTTATATCAACATGAAAATACTCAAACACATGGGCATGCAGTTGTAAGGAATTTTTGTAAAGAACTCATGCAAAGACAGCAATAACCTGATTAGAATAATCTGCTCCCTGTTTAATAGATTATAAGCAAGGGTATTGATTTTGTAATGTGAAGTAAGGCGTTTGGTAGCAATTGACTGATATGTCACATGAATATTATCCGAAATATATACGAATATATATAACTCTTCTTTATTTTTTTACCTATTTTTATATGTTTTTGTGATGTGCAAATCTGTTGCTGAAATTGAATTTTTGATTTCGATAAATTTATATTATTTATGTTATGAGATCTCCATTTTTCAATACAACGGAAAACATCACAGCATGTGCCACAGTATTGATGCAGATCCAAATTTGTCAACTGTTCGACATTCTCAACAATTGGGACTATCCAAAACCACCACATGACGAATTTTGCATAAGGATTCGACTTTGAAACATTACAAGGTTCAGCTGGTGCAGGAATTAAAATCGACCGACCCTTCACATCGCCGACAATTCACTCAATTCATTCAGGAACAACCGGCTGGTTTTTCTGAAAAAATAATTTTTTCAGACGAAGCCCATTTTCACTTGTCAGGGTATGTCAACAAGCAAAATTGCTCGGTTTGGGCTTCTAAAAATCGTAGAGCGATTATTTAGAAGTCTTTACATACTTAACGTGTCACTGTATGGTGCGCTATGTGGTCTTGTGGCATTTTTTTCGATGAGGCTGAAAGTGCGGTAACGGTCAATGGATCACGAGAAGCGAGACTCGATGTTATAGTGTCTCCCACTATCCCCTTAGTTATAGTGTCCCTCACTACTTCCACAACATTACTTTGGTTATACACATATACACATGATTCACATGTTATTTTAATTTCTTAAGAAATTTTTTCAATACTGCAAAGAATATTCCAAAGAATTTTAATATATATTTTAATCTTATTGATTGTGTATTTCTTAAAATTTTTAATAATTATTTTCAATTAATTCATAAGTGAATTTCAATAATAAAAATGCAGCAATAAACAAAATAATAGAACTTAAGAAAGTAGAATATAAAGAGAGATCGCGTTTGTTTATTAAACTTTCAGCCAGTTGTTTAATTTTTTTCGTTGCTCCTCGTATCGGAGAATTAAGTACTCGACTTTAAGTTGTTATCTTTATTTTTTTTATATTTTTGACCACTAATTATTTTTTACAACGATCATTCATACTTTTATTTATTTTTTCATTTTTTCAACACTATTACTAACATGAATGTTTGAAGAATTCTGTGCTGTTATTTATTAACATATAGAAGTTAAGGTTACATTTGCACTGTTAGACTATGTGCAATTCTTCTAATTATTTAATACCAATCCAAAAGATTGCTTGGCATTGATAATTCTTGTAAAATTATTTCGATTTACGTTAACTCAATTTTCTCGAGACACAAGAGATGCTATTTGACTTTATTTCTGCCGCAAGACAAACCTGACCTGCTTATTGCAGAGCACTATATAACTCCTTGCCATACATTTAGCATGACAATATAGGATATTTGCACGTGACTGGCAGGATGGAAGAGGGGAAGGTACGGCTGTCCTCGTTAGGGATAATTTGTATTGTGTAGAGATCGTACTACACACTATATCTGTTTAGAATACAGAGGTTCGTATTAAAGGCTAATCAATATGGGTTTGAGAGGATCTTGATAGGTGGGTGCATCTTCTGTGAACCGCCTAATAATTCGTCCTGTCAATTTTACTTTTTTCGGCTTTCTCTTTGATTTCTTCTTACCAGATGGTGATGCTAAGAAATTGGGAGAGGTTGGTTTTGGGTGCTTATCTAAGGTTGGCCCTTTTAGGCAGCAAATAACGCTTTTCGAAGACCACCATGTAGATCAATCCAGAGAACAATTGATTTTGCGTGGTTGGATGTCTATGTGCTAAAAATGGTTGTGAAGTTCCTGGAGGGCGCACTTCTCTCAAAGTGCTCCTTGGTTAGGGCTTGCTCCCCTGCGTGGCGTAATTTGAGGCCTGTTTAGATGTCAAGGTATCTTTTTCTACAAGATCTGCTGACTTTGAAGAAGACTAGCATACTTTGCGACCTCTTGTTATATTAAAGGAGGCTGCATTCATTAAATATTGTTAAATAAATATTATTTTATTTTTAATAATTAAATTTGCTGTTTTTCTAGCTATTTCTGTGTTGTTTCTTAAAGTTATTAGCTTTTCATTTATTTTAAGTATTTTTATTTCTAAGTGAGAGACTTCCTTTTTTATTCCTTTTTGGGAAATTGATTGAAATGCCATTTTTTACTTTTAGCTGTGGAAAGTCTTTATTATTAAGCACTAGGTCTTTGTTTAATAAAAAATTTTCTTAAACTTTATTTTTTATTATTTTTCAATATTTCGCCAAACTATTGGTTGGTATCTTCAGGCCAGACAAAAACTACATAAACAATTAATCAAAAATGAAAAGAACTGTTGACTAACTGCTTAATAATAAACTACTAATAAAATATTAAAAAGGTCCAATAACTATAATTAATATATATAAAAGAATATTTTTGTAAAATTTTATAGTTTTTAATTATTAAAACCTTTTTTTGAGGGGGGAAAATAAAGTAATCTATCTATACGATGGAAAAATAATTTTTTAATTCATATTTGTCATCGCAAAATTATAATTTAGTTCGTTTTTACATCTTGCATGACACAAAGGAATAATAGCTAGTGGTGTTGTGAACTCTGTTTATTTGCTATGACCTTTTTTACCTCATACCGGCGCAATTGCTATTTTTTTTTTAATTTAACACATGTTGTGTTAAAGGTTACGGAATTAAATATCAGGATTCTATTAATGGGTTTGGAACAACGAAATAAAAATCATAAATTTAAATGCAAAAGTCAATAACTCAATATTCATTTACCTTTTTTCCGTCCTGAAAACAAAACTTTACCTCTTTAATGTTTTTAAAAATACATACAAATGAGATTTTTTAAGTAAATGTAATGCAGTGAATTTTTTTCTTTAGCAAAAGTAATTGATTAAATAGTTACCTCTTACAGTGGTACGTAAATATCAAAGCATAAACTTTAAGAAAGGAAATCTATTTAAGATTTTTAATTAATAAAAAGAGACAAAAGTAGCTGGTCAAAAATAATAAGACAATTTAAACTAAAGAGGAGCGTTAAAATATTTTCCCTCCGTAAAAACTAAAATCTCAATGCACCTGGTATAATTTTTGTCAAATCTTTGATGGTCTGTTTTGAAATATTTCTGTACGGATTACTATTGTTATTGTTATTATTAATTATTATTTGTACTTAGTTTTTCTTTGCTCTTATTTGTTTGTCACTGTTATTTAAATAAGTTTACAATATCCAAGGTGTTTGTGCAAATTTAGGTTAAGAATTTATTTTAAATATGCTTATTAATGTAATTTCCTTTTGTTTATTAAATTTATTTATTATGATTTAAATTAATACTGATGCAGCTATTTATGTATATAGGTCACCTTAATAAATAATTTATTTATTAAGTCTCCGTCATACAATTATACAAATAATTGTATAATTGTATGATAAATGCATGTCAATTAATTAGGTCATTATTTATTGTATAAAAGACAATTAATTTTTAGAAATAAATTAATTACAATTTATTAACCCATACACAAAGATATTGAATTTCATTTATTCGAAAAAGTCTTTTAGTTAAAGACATTAAAGGAAAACAAAAATAGTATTTAGTTCTGACGTATTGTTTGAACTGAAATTACTAGAATTCCTTGGTTCGTACAATTTCAAATCCCTCTTGATGAGCTTTGTTTTCATTAAAACATTTCTTAATTCATTTCATTACGTCGTAAGCTGTAACTAATGAATCAAAAACAGTTTACCCCCATAAATATTCCACTATCATACTCGGCAATGGTGTCTTTCAGTAATAGTAATGGTTCATTACTTTATTTTATTCATTTTAAAAAAAGAAAACAGTTTCAGTAGACGACGGCGATGGTACAATCTTCTTTATTAGGATAACACAATTGCACATTATTTACATTAATTATGCAGTTCTATTTAAGTTGTAACGACACGTTTTCCTGGTAGCTGAGGTATGCTCAGCGGCGTCCAGGGTCGTGTTGTGTCGATTCCAAAAAAAGACAAAGCCTTACTTACAATGTTGCTCTTTACTCAGGAAAAGGGTTGCCCTATTCCTAGTTCGCAACTTGACTGCAGCTCGGGCTCAAATCTTGTGAATTGGTGTGCGACCGGCAACAGGAGCAAAGGTAAATATCTTCCTCTACTTTTTTATTTATTTTTTGGACTGGTAGTCAGGGTATATATAAGGCCGTGGTAATACCCAGCCGAAGCTATACCCTGAGACAGGACAGAACTGCGACGTAGCGACCACCAACAGAGCCGTGGTAATACCCAGCCGAGTTTGTGTCCGCAGTCGCCACCGACAGTGACCAGGCAGTGAACGGTTGCGCCGTGGTAATACCCAGCCCAGCCTACAGTGCCCTGTCGCTTGCGGCGTACCGACCTATTTCGACGGAGCGACCACAAACAGAGCCGTGGTAATACCCAGCCGAGTTTGTGCCCGCAGTCGACTTAGACAGTAACGTTCGCCGAATACAGACCGCATGAAGTAGAAGATGTTTACTGAAGCTGCCTGCATACACACCAGTTCACAAGATTTGAGCCCGAGCTGCAGTCAAGTTGCGAACTAGGAATAGGGCAACCCCTTTCCTGAATAAAGAGCAACATTGTGAGTAAGGCTTTGTCTTTTTTTGGAATCGACACAACACGACCCTGGACGCCGCTGAGCATACCTCAGCTACCAGGAAAACGTGTCGTTACAATGGCGCCCGAGCAGGGAAGTAGAGGAAGATATTTACCTTTGCTCCTGTTGCCGGTCGCACACCAATTCACAAGATTTGAGCCCGAGCTGCAGTCAAGTTGCGAACTAGGAATAGGGCAACCCCTTTCCTGAATAAAGAGCAGCATTGTGAGTAAGGCTTTGTCTTTTTTTGGAATCGACACAACACGACCCTGGACGCCGCTGAGCATACCTCAGCTACCAGGAAAACGTGTCGTTACAATGGCGCCCGAGCAGGGACTGTTGTCAGACAGCTCTATGTGTGACCAAAAACGACTCCGGACTTTTGGTCGTTACAAAGTGGAGGAGAATTACGGTACCGATAACGATAAAAATGTATACATTTCAATTCATACCGAATGCTGTAATTAAAATTCTATTTGCCAGCAGTTTATTTGTACAGCATCACTAAAAAAATTAAGCATACGGATTAATTATACAGACAATTCGAGACAACAGTGTTAATTTAGAACACCACAAATACTCTTCACTGTTGATATAAAAATTATTGAAGCATTTAGTGGAAAAAATTAAAAAGGTCTTTTTGCGATCTCTTTGTTTTTCTTTAAATACCTTTGTTTGTGTAATTGGTTATTTCTACGTCAGTGTATTTTGTTTATGCAACAAGAATTCTTCGCAAATATTTATATGTGTAATTTGGATCACAACAACACACAGGCATTTTATGCATAACTTCAATATTGTTATATCTTTTTCTTATTTGGCTAACTATGGTTTTCAATTCTCAGAATCAGCATTCAAACGATTTATTATTACATACATTTCTCTTTATTGAGCATACAAAGAATATTTATGGAAATGCACTTGGAGAGTTTTAAACAAAATTTTAATAAATACTACTTAAATTCTTTAAGTTACTCTTGTTAGGAACTGTGCAAAGAATGCAATAAGCACATGCACAAGAAAGCTCTTTTAACTGTTAATAAACGTAGGCTTAGATACATTTGCCTTTCACTTAGAAAACATTTTAAACAAAATCTGCAATTGATTAATTAACTGAAATTTATTGGTTTCATGGAAAAAAAGAGAAAGAAACAAAAAACAAAAACATTTTAATTTATCTTTCATTAGTAATTTTATTATAATTTTTTCAATGACGACATCCATAGGCCTTTAGCATTATTAAAATCTACTGCTTATTGCTGTTAACCCGTAAAAGTTATTTCTTTTGAAAAATTTAAGAAAACAAGTTTTAAAAGAGAAGAACTATGGATTTAGATTCTGATAAAAACACGCAAAGCGTAACATATAAACACTTAAATATACATCTCTAAAAGCTATAATTAATTATTATTAGAGGTTAACGTGCTAAGTCACTTCAAAATACTGTAGTCAAACAAACAAAAAAAAAAGAATATCCTATTATTCATGCAAATAAGAATCAATAAATATGCATCAATTGATACGGGTAAAACAGACCACATAGCAATTTTTTCGACGTAAATCGAAGCTTTTCTTTAATGTAATAATTGCTGTTTCTTATGTCATGTTTACCCTGGCAGCAGAAATACAATGAGATTGTCAAAAAATTGTGTTCAATTTAACTATTTGTTTATAAAAAAGTACCTGAACTAATAATTTAAAAAACTGACTTCAGTCAACAAATTTTAAAAAAGAATGTACTAATAATGAATAATAATCGTTTCAAAAAACCAAACTCTATCATCACTTCCAATAGCATTTTGTTTGTTCTTAATGCCGCAAAGCATGAACTGAACAAATAACTTATGTCTGCCCTTACTGAAAACAAATTCCAAAAAGTTTATTTATACAGTTGTTGATGTAGTGTGAGGAGTACTTATATAAACAAAACTGCATTCTGACAATTTAGCGTTTATTCTTAAATGTATTTTTATCTGAGATGGTGTGTAATGGACGTTATCTAGAATCTACTAGAATCCTGTTGTTCTAGTAGTTTTTTGACAGAGCACTTTAAGAAAGAATTGTTCAAAGGAAAACAACCGTTTGTTTTATTACAACAGCGGAATATTTTTCCAAGTGACATTTATGGCTTTTTTATTTTTATTTTCTTTTATTCTTAGATATAAAATAGACTCGTGTATTAAAACTCACATAGAATACTTACTTACATGTGTATTCGCTTATATAAACGTCGTATGTACATAGTTAGAAAATATGATATTTTTTTAAAATATAAAAAAATTGAGGTGGCAGGATTAATTGCAACCGCGAGTGCTTTTATTTAATAATTAAGAATTAGATCTATATGTAATTCTAAAATTACGACTACGAAGCAGCAACAAGTTTTGCCTTGAACAATTTCTTTTCACACTCAAAGAAATTTAATCCTTAAGCCTCGGTTACGAACTATATCTTTTCCACATACTTCCTGTCAAAAAAAAATTTTTTTTATATTCATATTAATCCGTAAGAAGCATGTTACTAATTTATTGTATTCGATCGGAAGATATAATGAAGATTTAAGACAGTTTGATCAGTTTATGATTAAGCTATATAGCTAATGTTCTTGAAAACTGTCAGAATAATGTGGCTTTTCGCATTGAAAAAACTGGTTTGCTTGATTATAAAATATGAAAACTAC
Organism: Trichopoda pennipes; assembly: GCA_030448955.1. Classification (NCBI taxonomy): domain Eukaryota; kingdom Metazoa; phylum Arthropoda; class Insecta; order Diptera; family Tachinidae; genus Trichopoda; species Trichopoda pennipes. The sequence goes on along the minus strand of JASKUP010000026.1, from coordinate 1,404,208 downwards.
GCTATGACCTCATATAGAGCTCGCTTGGAGCCTTAAATTTCTAATATAAATAGTAAAACAAAATAGAACAAATACCTACGGCTTTATGTCTTACATTGCAGTAACTGGGAGAAGCATAATTACTGTATTATAAAGAAATAGTATAAAGTATTAAGAAAGTGCCACACATTGAAAATAAATTCTAACTGCTATATTCATGACAAAAATATTTTTGGATTTAAAATATAGTTTATAACAAAGTTTTCACACGAAATTGATTTTCAAAATTAGTTTACATACAAAACTAAATTCATTTGTTCATAAATATGGTAGTTTGTGTATAACTTTATTTCTCGATTTAGTCTCATCCTATTTTAACTCTATTTTAACACTATATCAGATATACTCATACATATGAATAGGTATACATATAAAATTATAAGAGTATGATTTACTAGAATCAGTTAAGCAAATCGCATGTGTGAAAAAAATGTTTCTCTGTTTTTATTGAGCGATAGACAACATTTCATACACAATTTTTAAAATACAACAATCACGTTTCTTAGGGGTTCTTCCTTTGGTACGGTATATATTAATAATATAAATTTTAACAGGATATCCATATCATTAAATTAAGACATTATATTATACGCTTTTTGATAATAAGTTCCTTCAGGGACTCTTCTGCAAAGCCGTTAAATGACCGCTTAACAAATTTATTTTGAAAATTTATTAAAATTTGCCCGGTCCTATTTCAAAATCTCTACAGTGAATAAATCGCTATGAAATTTTATTTGTGTTTATGTAAGTTATTTATAGCTGTCATTCACATTAATGACTCATTTTGCTTCTACGTTCTTACTATTAAAATCTAAGTAATATCATGTATGCTGCTAAGAATATTTTTATGAATTTCGCAACAAAAGCAAATTTTTTCTGGAAGGTTAGAAGTCATAGACGCAATTTTAATATTTTTGTCTCTTTAACAAGTTTGTTTTACTAATAAATTGAATTTCTAACAATCTATAGTGCTCTCACATTTTAGTTTAACGTTTTTTTAAGGTTATGCAGAATTTGTTTTTACTTTTTAAGTAAGATTTACGTAAGACTAATTTATTTAAGAAAATTTTACCTAAACTTTGTTAATTTTGAAGTTTCATATTTACAGGGAAAGTTGAAACAGCTTTTGACTGAAATAAATACTTATGTATAAAATTATGTACATGACAAATATCGAAATATCTAAGTGTTTCGAAAGCTTTAAAAATATTCGATGATTACTTAAATTTTCTAAAAAAAATTGCTTTGCACAAATATAACACATGATTAAACATGATTATTTAAACATGTTTAAATAAAGGTTATTTTCTGATTGGTTTCACAAAATCAAAATTTTTCCTTACGCTCAACGTCAATAAACCTGCAGATAATCCGTCTTCCTATCGTTCAATTAGCCGATATTTTATTGGAAGCATTTTTGGGATAATATAAACAATAAGCTCATATTTTGTATAGAATCTATGAGAATGATCAATTCGGCACAATCTTTAATGGGTATTAGAAATTTGGTAACCAAAAATTTTGGCTATCAAAAGTCAACGGGAATAAAATTATTTGGCGATAAAGCTGCCTCTGATTCTGTGTGGCATGATGGTCTTATTTGATGCGTTTTAATATACCAGATCTTTTAATTAAATTTATTGATAGGTTTCTCTCTATGTGCTTATTTAAAGTTTTTATTGGATCGTCATCTTCTGAAGCTGTCAATATGTAAGCTGGCTGTCCAAGCTGGCTATGGTATCTCTCCGATTTAATATTACTTGTACACTTCATATTTGGCACAACTTGAAAGTTGTACCCTGTCTGTTTTCACAGACGATACAGCAGTATGATGTTTGGACATACTCTCCGAATCCATTGTTTCTAACATAAAGCGGGAGTTGCTGGAAAAATTCGCAATGTATTTAAGTAAGTGGAAAATAAATTAAATGCTGATAAAACTCATGCCATATATTTTACCAGGAAAAGAAATACACTATTCAAAGAAACATTATTTTCCTAAACAGAGAAGTCCTATGGGAGCAAAAGGAAACATATTTGCGAATAATAATTGATCGAATATATAATTAACAAGATGGAATGATCTCACCCATATTCTTAATCCTTTTATAAATCGAAACTCTGCGCCAGTATCGCTAATAAAAGGCTATTATTAAAGTAAATTTTTCAGACAGTAATATTTTATGTGAAGCAAAAGTAATACTAGTCATATCAGAAACTAACAAATCGGGTAGAATATGTTATTGAAACTGGTGTATAAGTTAAGTCTTTGAATTACCAAAAAGTAAAAAAAACAACTTTTTTATTATAACTGGAGGGTCCCTTGGGAATCGCAGTTGTTTCTTTATTGTTATGTTATATTATGGGGTTAAAATTAACACTCTTAAAATTACAAAGTATGTCTATTTATATTATTGGAGATGACCTAATTAGTAAAGTGGCGCGGTTATAATTCTTATTAAAATTATTAATAATCGATGTTATAGATTCAATATGAATTGCAAGCTCGGCGTCTGCAATTTATATTAAATTGGGTCATTATAAAAATTAATGTAAATAATGCATTTTTATATTAAAATAAAAATTAAAGTAAAAATTAAAGTGCATGCAAAATAGTACGAGAAAATATTTATTGTGTTAACTTATATAATACAATTTCGAATAGAGATCTGTTTTTTTTTTATTGACAATCAACAAATCAGTTTAAAATATTTTTAATTTTAGTACACATAAATTTGAGTTTTAGATAATGTATTACAACAAATAAAAGCAAGGAAGATTAAAAAAAGAAATTATCAACTAAATAAAAATAAACAATACAAAATAAAAATGATAAAAAAACTTTTGCTGTTTTAAAGAAATTTTTGATTCACCCCCTTCAGAAACCACTTCATAGAGGTAGTGAAGAAGGGTTAATTATTCAAATTTCTTATTATTGCAAAACTTGAAGATCTGCACCTACCTTAGAATCTTAGTGTTTTTGTACTAAAAACGTCAATCAGCATTTTTTGCTTAAACTCTCTGTGTAGACGGCTCATGGAAAATCTGCGAGGTATTCAAATTCTTATTTTGAATAGTTTGAAGTTTCTTAATATAGGTTTTGACACTATTATGATACCAAACTTCACATCCGTATGCCATTATGGGAAAAATACACATTTTATACAATAGCAGTTTGTTTTTAAAATCGAGTTTTGATTTTCTGATTAAAGCATTTTAAGGCCTTGTCGCATGTACTAAAGATATGCTTTTTAAATGTTCGTTTTTTATTCAATATTACACCTAGGTTTTTAATGGAGTCTTGTAAAACGGAATGATGTTTCCTTCAGCAGTAAGAGCTATACAGGGAACTCCTTTCGGCGATTTATAAATGGATTGGTGCTTCTTTAAATTAATGCTGAAAGAAAATAAATGCAAGTGACGAGTTTACTTTTACTTTACTTTAGTAAATAAATTAGATTTAAAATTATTACAAAAAAACTGTTCATATAAATACAGAATGCTTTCAATATTCCATTGCATGTATTTTGCATTTAAATATATAGAAAGCAAAACAAAAAAATGTTGGGGATCTTTTTTTGGCAGTATATATTTAAACTCTAGTTATTATCGTCATCGTCAATTCATGCATTAGACTTCTTAGAAAATGAGACGGATCACGCACTGATCGTTGACAGATATTATAGAACATTTATTTCTGCTTTAACTACGTGATATTTATTAAATGCCATGTGATACCTACTGGAGGTGCTACAATTTTTGATATAAGGCATTCTTATTTTACCTTAATTTTACTTTTAAAGAACGTAGCTACAACAAACAAGAATAAACTTAAGGAATCCTAGATTTTACTTATCTATTTATTTACTACTTTCCCATACTTTATTCTTTAACTAATACATTATGAAGTATCAGATGGCATTTTTGTGATGTGGCACTAAAACTTTTCGCGTTCTTGCTAAAGAAGCACAAACATTATTTATAGCCTGTTTGAGATTAAACATTGATGAATCTATAGAAAAACTGTTTTTTTAATGTTTAATGAAAATTAATTTCTTGCTTCTTAGTAAGGATAAACAATTTGTTCCTTCATCTTAAAGAGCTGCACCATAAATTTAATATTTAAAAAAGCGTAACAAAGAAAAACACAAATTATTTTTATATTCCCATTAAAAAAAGGGATACAACATTATTAAATCACCTAAATTGAGTTTTTTTCGTTTATAATGTCAGCCGCTTATCTTTTCCATGTAAATTAAAATGCAACGGGAACTGAAGGCCCTTTAATGTGTGGTTTTTCCTTTTTATGTTCAAATTTTTATGTCATTTTAAATAAATTTTGAAGATAAATTTGTAGCATGTGAAGCGACTTTGAGTCACGGCTATTACAAACTCCTTAACAATTTGTTGACTCATGTTCCCCCTTATCCTTCGTTATTATATTAGATGGCACTAAAAAAAATTTAAGTAATAAAATTCTTTAACTGCAAACAGGCAGTTTTTAAAGACATTAAGCATGACATATAACATATTGAAATTGCATAACGTTAAAAATTTCAATAAAACCTTGTTGAAATAAAGTAATTTGCTTCGTTTTTACTACCATTTAAAATCCCGTTGTAACTGAGCTTTTTTAAATTTTATGTGTTATGAAGGGTGTTTTCTTTCTTAACTGGCGGGAATTTTGTTAGACATCAAGTAATTTATATTTAGTTTTGTTTGGTATCGCAACATGAATGGAATGACGCCTGAACAACGCTTTTAAATTGTGCAAATTAGACCCAAAACATTTTTGAAGTTGATCTTGATTTTTATAAGCGAATATTGTTTCGCTATAAGGTTTGAATGTATACTTGAATACACAAAACTGCCGTATTTAAAGTTATGTTGGAACACCTTTACATCCAGAAAAACTGACTGTTGAGTGCTATATGGGCAGGTGAAATCATGATCCGTACTTTCTTAAAAACAGTGCTGGTCAGTCCGTTGCAGTTAATGGTGACCGCTATAAGTATATCATGAATTACTAACTTTTACGTTTATTAATTGAACCACTGTGATGTGTAAGAGCTGTGGCTTCAATAACACGGGGCGATATGTTACGCATTTCGTGCCGCAATCGTGCCAAGTTCGTGAGATTTGATACTGCTGGACTAGTCGCTATTCTACGCCGGCAATTTCAAGACGATTGACCACTTGGAGCACAACTTTTGAAAAAGTCGAATACTGGACCTTCGAACCAGTGGTGGCGCTCATATTAGGCCAGAAAATTATTTTCGAATAAGGTTTAATTTCTCTATAAAAAACATCCTAATTATTGTGCGTTTTTTCGTCTTCGTATTATTCCATGAAATTTCTTTTTTAGTAGTTTAAGTGGCATAAATTTGTTAGCTTCTTATATTTTGGGCTTTTTAAATCACAGTTTTTTTTAAATTATTTTCACGTACATATTTATATTTTATTGTTATACATTTATACTTATTTGCTTATTATATATTTAAAATTAAGGTAGGAGTTTTTATATTTTTGTTATTATTCAGTATAAATTAGTGGAGCGTGCCGTTGTTCTTTTTATTTTATTCTACCTTGCTGTGAATGGAATCAAATCAAAAACTTAAAAAATATGCATAAATATTGTAAATAAGAAAGATTAAGAAAGTATAAAATATGTGACACTGATAGATATATAATTGCACACAAAACATATAACACATTAAATAAATTATTTAGCAGTATGAACGATAAAATAGGAAAAATGGAAATATCTGATGTAGTATACAGGATACCATGTGCAGGAAATGACCAGGTGAACTGTCACAAAGTTTATATTGGGACAACAAAAAATAAACAACAACACATTGTAAGAAATATAATCATTATCCAAAGTTTGAGGAAGCATCAATATTAGACATAGAAAAAAACTATAGCAGACGTTATATGTTAGAAATGTTAGAAGTTGTTAATGTACCAAATGTAAGGAGAATAAAATTTCAAAACAGACACAGACAATTTAGCGCAGAATTATAGGTACTTAATTCAAAAGACACATAATTTGTTATAATTATTACATAAGAAAGAATTAGTTATTTAATTTTCATTTCCTTGTTTTTTGTTTGTTGTATGTTTAAAATTTTTGAAATTTTAATTTTGTATGTATGTATGAAGAAAATTATTTTGTTTTTTGTCAATTGTTTTCAAAAATTTTAGTATATAAAAATAATTTCCTGAAGAATCTTTCCAGAGGAAAGCGAAATATTGAAAATACTGAGTTAAATTTATTTTAAAAAAGACCGTTATTAAGATTAAAACTTATTTATTTAAAAAAAGAGGTCGAAAAATAATAATCAAATAATAATATTGTAAATAAGTTGTTTAAAGTGAAGGGAGCTACAAAAACATACTTTTCATTTTATAAAAATCACATAAAAGATGTTTTCTAAAATGCTTGTTAAAATGTTGGTTTGTTAAATATAAGGGCGGGTCATTAAATGCGTGACATTTTGTATAAAATGCAGGCATTAATATAAAAACTTATTTTACTTTAACATAGTCTGCTTTGAGTTCTATACACTTAGTACAGGGTCTTTCAATTTGCTTATCTCTTCCAAAAACCTTCAGCATCTTTCGCGGTTGTACAGCCACAAATGCTTAACGAGAACGCAATACTCACTTTTTCCAATTTATTCTCCAAACATATAGTAAATGATGCAAACTTAGGTAAAGGTTAACTGACAGCTGCCCATTAAAACGAGCGGTGTTGCTATTTCAGTTAAAAAATGGGATATTTTAAAAGTCGCATATGTTTTTTAAGAATAGATGCCATTTTTCATAAAACTCGTTTGTATAAAATTTTATTTGTTTTCGGAAAAATTTTACTTTTAAAAATAATGTTTTGTTCAAGCAAAACATTGCGTGGCGAAATATGAGAAAAACAAAATAAAAATTAATTTAATTTTTATATAAAGGCCTTGTGCTTGAACAAAAACTTATCTATAAAATACTAATAATGTAAAAAAACTGTAATTATTATTTTACTTTTAATTGCTACTAGTTTTATTTTTATTAATATTATTATTATTAAATGGGATGTTGTGTGGACCTGATGCTTTAGCCCTGTTTAAAACCTTTTAACATATTGCATTTCAGCCTTGATACCCTAGCGAGAGAACTCTTTCAGTTTATAAAATTCATGTTGTAAGTAAACTTTGCTTTTATATAACAATTTTAAACTGTAACTGAACTGGCAAGTTCATGCAAGTTGGAAAAGATAATTATCAGTTCTAACTTCTATTTAAAACACCATACAGAACGCCCACTTTAATCTCTACTTTGTAATAACTTGTTTTTAACTGTTTTTTTATCTCGGAAGGAGTTGACCAAATTTAAATTACCTTACGTATCGTATGGGGCATTTATTTACTCATCTTTCGCTAATCTTTTTATCTAAAAGATCTTAAAAATTCTTAATGAAATTTATATCCAAAAACATTTATGTGCTGTATGGTTCGAATCATTATTCTATGTAAATAAACTAGAAAGTTATAAGTAATTTCCTTTGTTTGTAGGTTTTTGCTGAAGAGAAGAGAAGGTTTTAAAAATCTCAATACAGCAGCACTCGTGCACACCCATGTTTGAATACTAAACATAATCTTTTTTTGTCCTTTCTTAAACTTTTTACCTGACTTCTCTCACACTTTACACTTTCTATAGTTGTTAAAGTTGCCCTTATTCTTAAAATGGGCAAAATATAAGAAATTAAATTATTTTCGTGTTCCTTGGAACATTTACAGTGGGTCCTGTTACTTTTGCTTTATTTATTATACTTTTGATTTAGTCTTTCAAGTTTTTCTTTCTTTTTGTAGGAAATGACATCGGATGGAGCTTTGAGGTCGTACGAATTTTGACTTTTTTAGTTTGCTGTATTTGACGATGCGGTTTTTATGCAGATCTTTTAAATATTTTGCGTAGGAAATGGATACGACCACCTAAATTGATTTTCAATTTTCATACAGATTCTGTAATCTCCTTGCAATGTGGCACTGTTCCATATCGACAAAGCAATGAACAGGTACCTTTTTTAAAAAACATAAGTTGATTAAAAAAATGCTAAGGTTTTTTAATAAAAATTTTGAGTTTGAGAACACGCTTTCTAAATCAATTGTAAATTGAACAATAATCTTCAACTCAGATTTTTGAATACAAAATTAAAAGTCAAAAACATGTGTTCATTTAAGTTGCGTATTCTTGATACTGCTGATGGTGTGCAATCCCCCGACAGCAGTAAATAGACTTTACTTATTAACAGGTTGGAATTATGACAAACATTTTTTGCTTTTATTTCATCAAATTATTTGTTTTATTCTATCTCTGCTCAGTAAATATATACATAAGTTTTATATATTTTATTTTCTACTACGCATTGCTATTCTTGTGAATATTTTAGTTTTCATACAATACATTTTTTACCTCGGCACGAGAATAAAGAAAAAAGGGTTATTAAGCCATGAATTAATTCACATATTTTTGCAAACATGCATGGAAATGGATTATTCCTTTGAAATTTCGTATATAATTTTTCTTTTAATAAAATTTTACTCTGTTTTTTTTGAAATTGTTAATAATTTTTTATAAAAATTAATATCCTGAAGAAGCTTTCCAAAGGAAAGCGAAATATTGAATTTATATGTGTTAAATTAAATTAAAAAGACCTATATAAAGATGAATACTTATTTATTAAAGTAGAAAAAAGGTCGAATAAAAATAATAAACAAATTAACATAGCAAGCTATTATTATTGTTCACACTGTAGTTATCCTAGTTATGAATTAATTACTATAACATGAATTAATTACTATAACTACACTACTACAAATGCCTCGAGAAACATTAATCGCTGTGTCGTAAGCTGTTTAATTATTTTAAAAGCGACAGCAGCTTTTTTTTCTGAATATCTGTGAAAAAATTAATAAATTTCATGTCAACTGTTGCAAACTATAGAAATAACAATACAATACATACCAACTTCTTCAACCAGCACATCATCATTTTTGTCATCATTTTGAACGACTGTTCAAGGAGTTAATATCGCACAGCAATGACTTTCATAGAGCAGAAGTATCAACTTTTGTGTACATAAATGCGCTCTTTTACCCATGGCAATGAAAATGAAAACCCTGACTGTAACATTCTCATGCCTTTCAAAATTTTTGTTAAAGTATCTTTGCTTCTTACATGATTTCATTTGTTTTTGGGAGCAAGACAAAGTTAAGAAAATCAAATTAACACTTTTAAAATGTCAAATGAAATTTACTGAAAGGTATAAAAAGTTTAACAAAAACTAAAAACAAGTATAAAAAAATGCAAAAACTTGTTTAAGGATGGAAATCTCCATAAACAAAAGAATAAAAGTTGTTTTATTAAATTTCAAGTTAACGCAACAGTAGCAGAAATATACTTTGAATTTTTCTTGCTCCTGAATTTTAACTTCTGCGTTGCTATTTTACACAGCACATGCTAAGTTTAGGATATGAAAGCAGCTTATTTACACTTGCCCATATCCAATGAACAGGAAATATTTTTAACTACTTCCGTTTTTCTAGGTTTTCCAAAAAAATAAAAGAAATAATTCTATATTTATTCGTAAAAGGTCAGGAAATTCAGGATTAATTTTAACAATTTGTAACAGTTATCTGAGTTAACAATACAGGGAAGATTTTTAATTAGAGATGTAAACTTAATTCTCCGATACGAGGACCAATGAAAAAAATGAAACAACTGGTTTGAAGTACTGGTACTTCTAAATATACTCTTCTTTCTTTGCGTGTGTTCTTTGCCATTTAGAAAATCAATCGGCTTGATGCCGGTTGTGCTATGTGTTGTGTTACTGTAGAAACTTATTATTCTTATCATTTTATCTTCCATATTTTCGTCTATGGTTTCTTTATCGGCGTTAGACGTATGGTTACTATTTGCGGTATAGTGAATATCTATATTCTTCTTTTTTTACAAATTCCTGCATCGATATAGCCTTAAATCCTAATTCACAATAATTTTATTTATTTTCCCATAAGTATTGATTTTCAGCGATAGTTTTATGTGATAAACTCTGTCCAACTTTTACCGTTTATATGAAATCCTAAAGCGAATTTTGAAAATTTATCAATTGCTGTCATAAGGAGAGTTTCTTATCTAAAGTATATGTAATATTTCTATATGTAATATTTCGAGAGGTTTAGATGGAGTTTCTGTAATTTTATACGGGATTTTTTGCTGTTTCGTGTCATATTTTTCATATTTTTTTTTGAACTGAGTTATCCTTTGCTTCAATTCCTCTATCGTTTTTGTCAAGATATTCGGTTTTAATAATTTCGGTTAACCGATTTTCACCTTCTATGTACTCTGTTATGAGTGTACATTTAAGTACCTTAAAATTTGCGATATTTGAGAATAGTGCTTCATAAACATTTTTTAATATTGTATAAAATTCATCTTCGATAAAAGTAGCGTTCAGCTGTGTTGGATTAAAGAGGTTCTTTGGTATTTATTGTAATGGCTGTTGCCCTGTCCATTTCTTTCATAAAAATTATTTTTCTTTTATTCTTGAAAACAGATTTATTTTTTATTCTTAATGATTCAGAGGTTGTTTTTATTGTAACTACTTGATTTTTAACCATATTAATTGGCGAAGTAGTTATTTTTATTAGTACATTCTAGTGTATTTATGCTGGGTTCAGTTTCAATCCTTGACAAAGCATCGGCATTGCTATTCTTTGTTTCTTTTTTGTACCAAATTTCGTAATCGTTTTCAGATAGTTTTAATCTCCACCTAACAAATCCTTTATAGAGAAGAGTCGTGTTAATGATTTGTGATCTGCTATTATGAATTAGCGGCCAAAAAGGTAGGGCCTAAGATGTTTTGTAGCCCATAATGATAGCCAATAATTCCTTTTCTATTGTACTATAATTTATTTCGTATGCATTAAGGGTGTGACTTAAATAGCATAATGGGTGATTATCCTAGGACAGTACTGCTTCCAGAGCATAATTACTTGCATCTGTAGTCAATGTAAAGGGTGTTAAAACATTTTTCGTACTCCGGATCATTTATGTTAATTTTTGAATACTTATTTAAGTATTTGGTCGTTGGCCTAGATAGATCAGTTATCATTTATAAATTTTCTATAATACCCTGTAAGTCCTAGAAATTGTTTTGTCTTTTTAGGATTGAGCTTGACGCCATCCATTGTCGTCCAGGTATGCAAAGCAGATTTTGTTGATGTAATCTTGGAGTATATTATTAATTAATCTTTTGAATGTTACAAGAGGTGTTTTCATTCCGGAAGACATTCGCAGACATTTATAGTGTCCACCTTCAACACTATATGCAGTTTGTGAATATCTTCTTCATTGTTGTGTATCTACACAATATTAATCGAAGTAAAAAACAACGTGTGCTCGGTTCAAGCTTACAATTCTAAGTCTCTCTTTATTGAATTCATTTTAATCCTATGATCTACACGTTTGTTTTTATTCTTACATTCTATGACAGCTAGAGGGTTGCCTAGCTGCTGAAATTACAATTATTACAATATATAATATTATATTATATTATATTACAATATTTAACACGCCTCTTCCTAGAAGTGGTTGTTATTTATTAAAATATGTTTTTAGATACTTCGTTTATATATATATATAAAAAAAATTTAATTTGAGGATATACAATTAATCCAAGATTTTAGATTTCTAAACATCAGTTCATTGAATTTTTTTTTTTTTTTTTGCAATTCTTAAAGTGACATATCAGATTTTACAACTTTTCCATCCTTTCGTGGTCTTAAATTTCTATTCGACATTTCTTCAAACACTGCTCCACCGCTCTCATCACTGACATTATGTGTGGGGGCACCTGCATCATTGTTGCCTTCCATGCTTGTTCTACATAATATATTTCCGTCACTGGAAACACCAACAACATCGGTGCACTGTGATTCCTTAGTTTTTATACTACGCATTTGGTCCAGATGTCTTTTTATTTCTCGGCAGTTATCTGATATGATACACAGATAAGACTGTTTACCCAATCTCTGTTTTACCGTAGCTGGAGACCAGCTTGGTTTATAACAATTTTTATAATTTCTTATTAGAACTTTTTCGCCTTCTGAAAATTGCAAATTTCGCTTCCCCTTGTGAAGAAGAACACTTTTGTCTTGAGACTGTTTAATTCTATCCCTTGTCAAAGGTGGTCGCAAATTAGTGAAACGTGTTTTGAGTGAACGACCAAAAAGAAGTTTTGCTGGCGACTCGCCCGTGGAACTATGTGGGGTATTGCGGTAGTCAAATAAAAATCTATTTATTAAAATGTCAAGGTCTGCATTATTTTTTTCTTTTAAATTTGCCAAGATGGATTTTTTTATCGTTTTGACAACATTCTCCGCCTGACCGTTTGTCGACGGATGCCCAGGAGCTGTTAGTATGTGCTTAATGTTATTATTTCTCAACAAAGTTTGAAATTCATTTGATACAAATTGGCGTCCATTATCGCTAACAATGGTATCAACCAAGCCAAATCTGCAAAAGATTTCCCTAAGTTTACTGATTGCAAAACGAGACGTTATTTCTTTTGTCGTAAATATTTCAACCCATTTCGAAAATGAGTCAATAACAATTAGCAAATACAAACTTTTAATGCGTCCTGCAAAATCAGTGTGGACACAAGTCCAAGCCGATTCGGTTGGACTGCACTGTATTAAAATATTTTTATTAGGACTTGATTGTAGTTCCTGGCATGGCCTACAATTTCTACTAAGAACTTCAATGTCTCTATCAATAGTCGGCCACCAAATATAAGAACGAGCTAAGGCTTTGGTTTTGACAATACTAAAATGTGAACTATGCAAACTCTCTAAGACATGGTTACGTAACTTATTGAGAACTACTATACGATATCCCCTTCTCACGGTAGGGTTTAAATTCATCGCCCTTTAATTAGTTAAGCTTACCCATGCTAATGGCGTTAGCTACTTTTGACATAACAGGATCACGTCTTGTTTCCTTAGCAATATTTTTGAAATTTAAGTCAAACACATTCTCTTTTTCTATTAAGTTGATGTAATTGTACTCAATATAGTCATCAGCCAGTGGAGCCTGTGGTATTCTAGACAAATTATCTGCATGATTTAACGTTCCCTTAATATGTTCCACGGAGTAGTTAAATCCTGAGAGGATTAATGCCCACCGCTGCAACCGAGCTGAAGCCATTACTGGAAGGCCTTTGCCTTCTCCGAAAATCGTCAACAACGGCTTATGGCCTGTTCTCAGAATAAAGTGGTTACCCAACAAATATTGTCTCAACTTTATTACACAAAATATAATGGCCAGAGCTTCTTTTTCTATCGTACTATAGTTACATTCCGTTTTTGTGAGTGCTCTTGATAAAAAGGCAATTGGTTTAATAGAATTATCAGGAAAAATGTGTAACTACACGCCTGCTACCGCTGTATTACATGCGTCCGTAGTTAGTACTATCGGTAATTCAGGGTTAAAATGCACTAAGACCTGCTCTGACGTAATATCGCGCTTCAACTTCGTATAAGACGCTTGACATTCTTTCGACCACTTGAATTTTGTGTCTTTCCTCAATAAATTATAAAGAGGTGTCATTTTCTCCGCAAAGTGATCAATAAATTTAGAGTAATAGTTTAGCATACCGATTACGGCTCTAAGCTGCGACACATTCTGTGGTGGTGGTGCGTTTATTATTGAAACAATTCGATCTTGGCTTTTTGTCAAGCCAATCTTTACCTAAAGTAAAACCTAGATAAAATATTTTCTGTTCAAAAAATTTACATTTGCCTGAGTTTAACTTTAAACCTGCATCCCGTAGTTTGTCCAAAACCATTCGCAAATTATACAAATGCTCCTGAAGGTTTTTCCCTGTTACGGTTATGTCGTCTTGATAAACTACAATACCTGGTATTTCCCTTAATACCCCCTCCATAGTTTTTTGGAAAATGGCAGCTGCAGTCTTTACTCCGAATGGTAGCCTTTTCATTTTGAGAGTCCCTATGTGAGTACTTAACGTACACAAAAGTTGTGATTTTTCATCCAATAACAACTGATTATACGCATTTGAGAGGTCTAATTTCGTAAATAAACACCCTCCTTGTAACGCAGCGAAAACTTCATCTATTCTGGGCAACGGATATTTAAAATCAACTAAATGTTTATTAATTGTAACTTTGAAATCGCACATAACCGAAAACTACCGTCCGATTTCAAAATTGGTACAATGGGTGTTCCGCAATCGGAATGGTCTACAGGCTCTAAAATATCACTTTTAATTAAGTCACGCAGTTGGTTTTCTACTTGAGACTTCCATGTAAGAGGCAATGGACGTGGCTTAAAAAAAAACTGGTTTTGCCATTTCATTTATTGATAAAGATATTTTAGTATATTTATAAGCTCCTAAACCTGCACCGAATACATCTGCAAATTCCTCTTTTATTCGTTCAGCGATAACTTTTAATTGACGTCTTTCAAATACCATATCAATTTGTTTTAACTCAAAATTGAAAGCTCTTAAAAATGTTCTTCCTAACAAGGGTGGGTTTTCTGTATTTGTCACAATAACATCAATGTTTTTTGTAATGCCTTTATAAGTAATGCTTGAAATGCACTCACCAAAAACTGAAATACTGTTGCCACTGTAGCTTATATAAGATGTTTTACATGGGCGAACATTACTTTCACTAACGTTTATTTTATGAAGGAATGATCGAGGCAACAATGTGCAGGAAGCGCCAGTGTCACATATCGCATCAAACGAAAATCCATTTATTACTACAGGCAGTGTGCAAAGGCTCATCGAATTTCCACTTTGAATGCTAAAAATAGAAAAGTTATAAGATTTATCAAACTCAGAATTATCTAATACATAATTAACATTTCTTTTTGAATGACAAACTGATGCTAAGTGGCCATGTTTGCCACAAGAATGGCATTTACTGTTCTTGAATTTACAATCAGCAGATTTGTGGTTTCGTCATCCACAGTGGACATACTCCTTGCTTTTATTTTTCTGTAGCTTCTAAGTGCTCTCCAAATTTACAGTTTAATGCTAATTTTTTAACACGTGCAAACCAACTGGAAACCGTTTCGTTGTCACCCATAGCGGCACTATAAAAATTTTTTCTCTCTTGAAATAGAATGGTCGGTGGCGTAAAATGTGTTTTTAAAATTTCACATAAATCTTTGTATGTCCTGGAAACAGGAGATTGCGGGCTGCACAAGCTATGCAATACTCCGTATGCCTCTGTTCCAATAGACTTTAATAAAATAGACTTTTTTATATTATCATTTGTACAGTCAATTTCGCACAAATATATTTCTAGTCTTTCGTGCCACAATTGCCACTTATCAATATTTGAGACAAACTCTGTAATGGGCTGTGCCGGCACTAATGTAATTGGGGTTCCACCACTTGTATTTTTGGCGGTCGAACTACTTTCTGGCATTATGTTATAGTTTTATATTTTTTTATCGCCAATATTTTTTAATTATTTTTATGTATTTTTTTTTTATTTAAATAGTGTATAATAACACACTCACGAATTAAAAATTCTTAAAGAAAAAAATTTTACTCGTCGCCATTTGTTGTGTATCTACACAATATTATTCGAAGTAAAAAACAACGTGTGCTCAGTTCAAGCTTACAATTCTAAGTCTCTCTTTATTGAATTCATTTTAATCCTATGATCTACACGTTTGTTTTTATTCTTACATTCTATGACAGCTAGAGGGTTGCCTAGCTGCTGAAATTACAATTATTACAATTTATAATATTACATTATATTATATTACAATATCTAATATTCATCTATCTCAATTCATCTATTGCTAGATCGAGTGTGGTAAAATATTGGCTTCTTCCCAATAAGAAACTTGTCATCGATCGTTACTTCGTTCAGTTTACAATAGTCGATTACGATGTCCACTTTGACTTTCCACTAGCATCGGCCTTCTTTGGCATGATCTAAATTGGAGCTGAATATGGAAAATTACCTCTAATTATTCCATTTTTCAACATCTCTTGGATTTGATCTGCAACTTCTTATTTATGCATGTATGAGTATCTTTATGGTTTTGAGAATATGGGTATACGGTTTGTAGTCCTAATTTTATGTTTTCTTGCGGAAGTAAATGAAAGTCTATAATTTTTCTGGTAAAAAATATTGGATATCTATTTATTATTTGTAATAATTGTGATCCTTCTTCAGCGTTTCAGTGTCCTATTCTATAATTTAATCACGCAATGGTTTAAGTACTTTACTTTCGATTATGCTGAATTTTTCGTGATCTACCTTTTGGGTAATCAACCGTTTAGTTTCAGATAATAGGTTTATCTCTACTTCTTCATTTTCTACATTAAAAATACCTTCTCTTTAGGTTAGAATTATCTGTTTTCATCTTCGAAGTGCACTGATAGTTTCTTGTTGCCGATGGTTACCTCTTTTTTCTTACAATTGATGCAGGCATTTAGTGGTCTCAATAATATCATTACCTATCGTAAAAATTATTAAATTTTGTTATGTAAAATTCTAATGTTTTGTTTGTTCCAATGTCGCTAAATTCTTCTCAAATCGATACTATGGCTTTTTCATTAACGTAAATTTGATATTGAAGAGTTTTAATTAAAAGTGGGTTGGTTGAATGAATTTTTTTGTTCAGAAATCGCCAGATTTAAAATTGAGTTTGTTGCTCCTTGTGTCTATTATAAGATTTATAAACCCTATCTTTGTTTTTATCATTATAAATGGTAATTTATTCTTGAGGCTAATTCCTGAAAATTTTCAGCTGCTTCTATTTTTCCTGTGTCCATAGATTCAGGTTGGTTTCTGAAATTCGATCTGTGGAATGGGCAGTTTTAAGGATTGGGATTTTGTGGGTCTGCTTGTTGACATGGACGACGTTGTAGAAGTGGTTGTTGGTAATCTCTTCCGTTATTTTGAGGAATTGGTTGGAAGTTCTTTCTGTGATTTTGAAATGGTTGTTGGTAGTTCCTATATTGTGCGCTATTCCTACTTACTTCCATATTGATTGCTACTCCTATTATTTGAATGAATTTTAAGTTATGGACTGTTCCCATTATTGTTCCCCATATATGCGTATCCGGCTTGAAACAGTATATCCATAGCCTATTTAAATATCCTAGGTTTCTGCAGAACAAAGATTTCATTGGCTAAGGGATTTTGTTTTTGAAGATGATGAGGGCGGTGCGCTTGTTATTCGTCGCACTCTCTCTAGTTGCTTCGGTTTCTCTATGTGACTTGTTTTTCATATCGTTATAGAAATCCAAAGTATTTGTTCTAAAAGTCAGGCTTTGTAATTCATCAAATTCCCAGGAACGTCTGTCCCCGAAATTATTCTGTAATGTATTTTTAATATCCAGGCAATCTCGTGGTAGTTTATTTCGATTGCCTGCTTTGCCTTTCCTTGGAACTTTGATTTTATGTCGTAAAATAGTAGTAGCTAAGCTGTTTAGGTATTTCAAAGAGTCTATAGTTAATCGGTTCACTGGGCCTTCAGCCTGTACTGCCATTTTTTTTTTAAATTTGTTTGAGTAGGTTAAAAAAATTTCAACAAATTTCTTTCTTTTCTCTTTTTTCTATACACGAACGCGTTTTTCTCTTTTAGTATTATATTTTAAATATTTTTTCCTTACCTTAATTTTTATCGAGGTTATTTTATGTAGGAATTCTTGCAGCTTTTTGATTTCTTGTTCTCTGTACGTATACAGCAATTTTCTTTCCATTTCTGTCTCTATGCTTATCTTTTCAGTTACATTCATTTAATAATATTAATAAATGTAATAAGTTACTCCAATCAAATTCTTACTTTTTGATACTGCTGTTTGCTTGGCTCTGCGTTTCCATACGCAAAAATTTGTTTCCACTGTTGATTTTAAAATTGATTAGGACGTATTTCCAAGGATGTCCTTTTTTTTAAAATTTCTTCACGAATAAATTAGAGTTTGTTGGTTTTCATAACTTTAGTTGTCTGGTTTAGAGATGATGTAGTATTAGATGACACTGCTTTTCGTTTTCTTTTTACCAATAAAAGTAATGACTTTTATAGGAATATATTTGTATGTTTTTTTCTGTGATGCCTTATATATGGATATATCTTTTTTCTGTGGGTAATATATCCTTTACTTTTTCACTAATTTGGGCTTATGAGGATATATTTTTATATCCTGGCTTTTGTATGAACATATTTTTATATTTTTTTTCCACTTCTGTGTTTTTTAGTGCTAATAAGGATAAACCATTTTACCCTTTTCTTCGCTTTTTTGTTGTTGTGTGTTGTATGTATTTTGAAGTGCAGCTTGCCATTGGTATTATGATAAGGAAGACTATCAGTCTAGAATTAATAATTATTTAAAATGTGTTGTTTTATTAAGTAAGTAAGTTCATTTTATTTTATTAATTATTTAGATAAACTTATACCATAGTAGTCAGCCAATGATTGAACAAAGCTTTTCGTTGTTATCACTATATTGAGTAGTTGATCACATTCCGAAAATCCTTAACTATTTTTCCTTTTTTGATTACTGATTGTTTCTTATTCACATGGGATAAAATTAAGTCAAGCCAATGAAATTTAAATTTCTAGACATCCTTCCTTGGAATCTTAGCAAGCTAAAAGAATGCAAGTCAAGTTTATGGTATAGAGATAGATTACAAAAAAATAAGTTCACACTTCAGATTCTAAATTTATAGGAAAAGAGAAAAGGTTTCTAAAGATTTAGAGATTTATATGCATGGATGGAAAATTTAACCACATGAGAAAATTCAAAAAATGTGGCGGTGGTTTTTAAAAGTAGGTGATTAATATTATTGATGCTACCTATAGGTCAGGTTAGGTAAAGAAATACTGACCTCTACTTGGAAATACTTTTTTAATATACAATGCAGGCGCTGTGTGGATTAAGAAATTTTCTTGTTGATATTGATATTAATATTGAGAACTGAATCAAATATAGACCAATAAAATTATCTTACTTGTAATTATGACCACTACTTTCCTTATATCACTCGTACTTCCATATTTCCACTTTAATTTCAAGAAATAAATTCGGAAAAGTAATAAGCTTCGAAACTACTAATCGTAATGGCGAGGCTTAACAAACTGTCATCCCTTAGCTATTAAAAAGTTATCAATATAAACATTCAAACCCTAAGCAAATGCAATTCCTGCAAAAAAACGATAGCAGTTCAGTTTTAAGTTGATTCAATATAAAGTTAAGTTCAGTTCTATGGACAAGAGAACCTATTTTAAACGTTACTAAATTTAGGAAGTTACGGCCCGTAAACTTCTTGAATAACCTTTATTAACTTAAGCATTCCCTCTTGGCTCGATCCGTTTTTAAGGATTGAGAGTTATGGAAAGTATTTTGAATTAAATTCTCCAGTGTTATGTATATGCAGCGCATATAATCTTTGCTTTGGTTTCTTTTGGAAACTAGCTAGTAAAAGGCTTGCCTGCAGCAATGCTTGACTTATTTAAAGGCCTTTCGATATTAGCCGTAGATAAAGCTTTTCTTTTTATTACAGAAGGCAATTCATTTCTGTCAGACATAAAGTCGTACTCATCTGGTCCTTGTTTTTTTCCACATTTGAAATAAACTATGGACGACCACACCTCTCACATATCTTAATATTTCAACTTGTCTTTGTCTTTTACCATTCTGGTACAACCTGGTTAAGAATAAAATTGAACCCTACCAATTTTCTAACTTTCCTGTTTGGTTTAAGAACCACCAGAAATAAAATCAGATTTGAAATACAGTCCCCTTTAAATCCTTAGAAATAAAGTTACGTGCAGAAATGTTATTTTCCTTAATACTTCCACCATTCCTAATGGGCACATAATTCTTTAAAATACAATTTTCTTGGACCAATGACTTTTGTTTTGGTTTTGAGATCAATAATAATTGGGGGACAATAAGAGCTATTAGATGTACGTTATTTGTTGTGTAAACTTAAATCTCCCAGGAAAGCATGCATTACTACCGTCAACATTCTCCGTAATTTGGCTTTTGCTTCCTAATTTATAATTTGCCAAATCGACAGATACACCATTCTTTCTCATCGTCTTAACTTTACATTCCTGTATTCCATGTTCAGTTGGTTCCTCCATTTGTTCATCCCAAATCCTTACACTTTAACTTTCAGATCTTAGGCCATTAAAAGCTTTTAACAATTCTCTTCCCAGCAAATTTTGAAATGAAAGGAGGTAAGATTTGCTTTGTATCTGTGGGATATCTCACATTTCATATATGTAATAACTTTGATAACTTAAATTTTTAATTTACTAGCAGAACTTCGTAATGGATTTATTTCCCTTTTTTAAAGTGTTTGATCCGAAATTTGCAAAATATTTCATTAAAAAAATATTTATTTATTTGACAAATAAAATAAATTTTAATTTTTTTTTGCCAGAACTCTTTTGATAAAACGTCTATTCAAATTAAAATTACAAATACATAAAAAACAGAGAAAGAAAAAACTCTTTTTTTATTTTTAAAGTTTTTGTTATTCCTTTTTTTAAATGTATTATGTTCTCTTATACAATATTTTTGTTTCCTAAAAGTTTTTCTGTTTCGTTTAAAGATCTAAAGTTTCTTGTTTCGTTTTATAAAATTTCTGTTTTTATTAGCTTTAAATAATTTAACACGTATACTGGTTATGGACATGCTTATTCGTGCTATATCAAGCTTAACAAAACTACAGGGACATCGTAAAACATATTAACAACATCAAAAAATAACTTATTTTGTTAGTTGTTTTGTTCTTATCTGGTGTGTTATGATACTGGCTTTATATGAAAATTTATTTGCAGAAAACCGCACATACACAGCCAATAGAACTTTAGTTTTCAACTAATAAAATAATACATACTGGGAAACACAAAATCCAGGGATGGTAAAAGTCTGAACTTTTATACTCAATTTATATTAA
The DNA here is from genome assembly GCA_030448955.1 of Trichopoda pennipes. Taxonomy (NCBI): domain Eukaryota; kingdom Metazoa; phylum Arthropoda; class Insecta; order Diptera; family Tachinidae; genus Trichopoda; species Trichopoda pennipes. Next base: position 1,383,149 of record JASKUP010000026.1, on the reverse strand, counting down.
ACAAATTTCTTGGTTTATTCAAATTTAATATGTGATATAAATATAATCTGTGATAAACGGCGATAAAATTCCTATAAGTTATCAAAGTTATTATATGAAATGTGAGATATTTCACAGCTACAAAGCAAATCTTACCTCCTTTCATTATTACGTATCTCACGCCCCCCGGGGACACATTTATCAGTCTTTATGGATTACTCAACCATCTAGACTTGTGCTGCTGGGGGTAAAAGGGAGTCTAGTCGCCTGAAGGCAAGCAGGCTGTCAACTGAAAGCTCCACGTTATTTCCACGGGAATCAGTAAGCCCTAGAGTTCCGCTATTTGTCTCTTTAGACTTTTAGCTGATTCTCTGACTGATTATTGAGGTTGGCCCTTCGGGAGTATCGTGGTGGTTGTGGTTTAGCTGCCCCCACATGGATTTGATTACGGGGGCCAGGATCATCTCGCCTTTAATAACACCAACGGGTGAATGATCCGGATCCAGTGAGCATGCTAGTCATGTGTTTTGGACCAGGAGTTGGATAGTCTCCAGCTCTTCAGTAAGGAGTAGTGGTTTGCAACCCTGCTTAGGAACCGCTGAAATTGCAACTAGGAAAGACCTGTTGGTAGAATTAGTCCTCGGCTTCCTAGGGCGTGAATGACGTTGCTTTTCATTCCCAGTGATTTGACCATCATCTGATTAGGGCTTACGGCCAGGTGCAGATGTAAATCTTATCACGAAATTTCGTACCTTACGTAAGGAGTGGTCTGGTATAGGATAAATTATCTTTTTTATAAGTTGTAAGAAGCATAAACAGTATTTTCCAAAAAATTTCTGTTTAATAATAGAAATAAAATAAGAACGATGCTTCGCGTAGGTAGTTGTAGGATATCTTTCTAAACATTACGAATTTTTATAATTATCTCTTTTCAGTTTTAGTCTGTCGTTTAATCTGAAACACAAGTAACACAATATCTTTTTCAATTACCTTTAATCATATAATGCATCATATTTGATACTCTTACGTTATTACTTTAAAATGCTGAACATTTTGCTTCCTTTTACATTTCCGAACGTTAAGGGAATAAAAGTGGAAGTATTTGTATACAGACTGAAATGTAATTAAATTCATAACTTACTCAATTATATATAAAATTAAAAAATAAATAAAAAACTTTCTAATTAAATAATTTAATAAATCAATCATGATACTCTCAATCACCATCTCGCGGAGATCTCTATTCATGCGAATAGAGTTAATATTAATGCCCGTAAGACGCAATGTTACATGCTTACGCATAGATTTGTGTTCGGAAATGGTGCTGCACCTGTTATTATGTGTGATATACGTATTACGGAATCGGAAGCTCTTGATGTTCTTGGCATGAAAATTCAGTGTGATGTTCGATGGACTAAACACATATTTCAAGTTACTTAAGAAACTTTCTCGGTTTTCTAAAACGGTGTAGCCCAACCATCCGACCTTCGTACTATTTATACCACCTACATCCGTCCAAAGATATAATACAACTCTCATGTATGAGCCGGCGCCCCAAAGTCTATTTTGGAGTTGCTCGACTGCGTACAGGAGAGCGCCAAGAGGCTCATTGGGGAAGGTAGGGTATCGAACTCTATTGATTCCCTAGAGCATCAACCTAGGGAACTCGTTTCTGTAACTTGTACATTTTTGCGTTTGACTCAATTGTCATTGAGACCTCATCCATTTGTGGTCGATTGGCAATCGCACTATGCCTTACAGGGAAAATTCGTTTTTTAGCAGAACAGTTTGTATGTGGAATAAACTTCCTGCAGACGTCTTTACTGTGAATCGGATTTTCGCTTTCTATTTTTTCGTGTTAACTTTCTGTGCTAATATTTGATTTGCTAAAAGAAAATTAACCTTTTGCGACATAACCACGTGCTTTTAAAATATTTTTAGAAAGTATTTTATAAGAATACACGGTTCACTACGTGGTAATTTGGTTATAGTTAATTTATTTTAATTACATACATGGTCATATGTAATTATAAATGCAGCATTATATGACGCGTTAAATTTTAACTCAATTTTTTTGGTACAGCTGTATGCTTAAGAAAATTTTTTCTTATAAGAGATTTGTTAATATTCCTTTTTTTTGGAAACATTTACTAAGTTGTAAACATTTTACCATTTCGTATAGTACAATTTGAATTAGTTATTTTCAACACTTTTCAAAAATTTAAGGTTCAAAAAGGGCGCCTTGTTGAATCTCAACAGGAGTTCTCAAATACAGTAAAGCGATTTTATGAACGGTTTTTATCTAAAGATAACTCTGTAAAGGCACGTTGGTACATCGAGTTTCTTACTGCGGAGCTTGATAACTTGTTTCCGTCACTTAAGCATCAACATTAATATTATGTAAGACTCATTCGTGAAACATTTTAGAACTTTTCTGATGTGCCTTATATAGAGCACGAATGTTATTTTGAGTTCTCAGAACTTTATTTTTTATTTAAGGGTAAGTAGTTAGATAGTTTACCAAGTGACTTTGCTCGTCTGCCCTTAAGTAGCACCTTTGCCGCACCGGCTGGTCATGTAGATATGACCACTAACATGGACGCAAGACTTCCAAAGATCTCTCTTCCCAAATTCTCAAGGGAATATATTGACTGGATTCCTTTCAGAGATATTTATATATCTTTAGTGCATACGAATGCATCCCTTTCTATGATTCAAAAATTTTATTATTTAAAGGGCACTCTTACAGGAGAGGCAGTCTCTCGTATTAAAATAATATCGGCTACAGAAGCAAACTATGATTCAGCTTGGACTATTTTAGAGTCAAGATATTACAATAAACGGGCATTTGAGAAGATTTTCATTATTCCCAAATGTTATGGAAATTTTCAAAGCATTAAATCCTTACTGGACAATACTCAAGAGTATATTTCTTCTTTGAGAAATTCATACATTGACTCATCTACCTGGGATGCAATGTTAGTATTTTTAATCGGTGACAAACTTGATTTTCAAACAAAAAGGGACTGGGAGCGTTCATTGAAATCATTGACGGAGGTCCCAAATTATAGGAAAATATTCTCTTTTCTCGAAAAAACCTCCAGGTCATTAGAATCCTTGAATGATAATTTACCTAGTGGAAGCTTTAAAATGGACAAATTAAAGAATAAAGAGATATCATTTTCTCATAACAGTAATATAACAAAACCGAAAACATTTTCTTCTTTATTTTACAGGAAGAATCATTACCTTGCATCATTCTACATATACAGACTAAATTCTGATAACTTTAACATGCTATGCACCCACGAATATATCGTGTAAACGATCTAATTCGTACATATTATTTCTTGTGCATGTAACGACTCGAAATTGCTAAAATTTCTACTTAACAAAATTCTTCTTACATTTTCTAGACATATTAATATTGATATAAAATTATGAAAATAAATTTCAAGTTAATACATAACGCCCCTGTTGAATTTTAGGAGAATTGGTCTACATTTAGTAATAGTTTTTTGTAAAGCAAATTCGGAAAATAGTCATAGTAAGTCATAGTAATAATTATAAGATTATTGTATGAACAATTTCATTTTTTTAACATGAATTTAGATAATTTTTTTATTCCAAATAAAATAAAATTTTTTTAACAAATTTTTAACATTAATTGTAAACTCATATTTTTATGTTAATTTGTTCAAAAAAATTTTTCTAAATATGTTTCCTACTCACCTTTATCTAATCTCATACGAGTAGAATACAATTTTCGTCGAATGCTGGAGATTTATGAATCAGAAGTGCACAATAAAATAGTAAAGAGGTCTTCATTGGCACTATAACTAGATATTTTTCTTTGTTTTGCTAGCGAAAATATCTGTATTCTTTGTTACTTCTCACTTGTGCGTTGCATAATATTTTCTCATGATAAAGTATTTGAAGGACTGTCGATGGTATATTCCTCCAATCATATTTGTTATGTATAGTTTTGTTGCTTCATTTTCTTGCTACTCTAGTAATAGATGCAGTGGTTTCAGGATCAGAAAAAATTTTCTTGCTGTGTTACTGTTCGTTTGTGCTTTCTTCTCCTAGCTTTTAAGTTTATTTTTTGCTTCTCTTTTGGCTTTATTTTCGCCACTATTTCATTACTGTTCCCTTAAAATTTAAATTATAGCTTAGCTGTAATAAGTGTTCCATTAATTATAATTTTAACATGGAGTGGGGACAATCCAAACTCATAGACTTCTTTAAAAATGATGTCTTCTGCTGGAAGTTGACTTCATTGACTTTTAGTTTTTTTGCAAATAACACAGCTCAAATATGAAACTAAACCTCAAACTGTATCCGAACATTTATATATTAATGTATACTGAAGAAGACGTACAAAAATCTGGATTAAATTTTGTTCGCATACCAACCTCCTTAATTTATCGTTAGATTTTCACAATCGTCTAGAAAGGGTTCAAAAATAATTATACAACGAACTTTTCTATCTTTAGTCAAAACCGGTACGAATGGAATAGAAAAAGGTTAGCAGGCATTTAGACGAAAGATAATAAAAAGAGAGGACAACATTTGTGTCTTATCTATTCCTTTCCTGTAGATGATTTAAATTCCACGTAAAAGAATAAAGTGAGAATAAATAATTTTTATATAGGTTTGTATATACATTTTTTCATGCATCATAACCATCATGAGATGCAGCTGGTTGTTTTTGGCAATAGCTACAACACCGTGTTGCACGTCTTTTTCTATTTTGTCATCGCTTCCATTTAATCTGAGTTCAACAAATTATATCCGGTCGAAAAATATAATCTTCAACGAGCTTGTGCTCGTCAAGTGAGGATGCACATGACTAGGAAACTAAGTAGAGATGAATAAAAGCAAAATAGAATAACTGGGCGGTTTCTTGTTTGGGTAAGAGAATAAGCTTCACTAAAGGCCGCGTGAAAACACTGTACTATTGACAAATGACGACTCTGCAGTAGCATGGAAATGTGCCCTCATAAATGAGCAGTTGTGAACTATTTTGAGTATTAAATCCGTTACTCAGGAATCAGGTTCCAATATTAAAAATCAGGTTCAAATATTAAAAGCAAAATAGAATAACTGGGCGGTTTCTTGTTTGGGTAAGAGAATAAGCTTCACTAAAGGCCGCGTGAAAACACTGTACTATTGACAAATGACGACTCTGCAGTAGCATGGAAATGTGCCCTCATAAATGAGCAGTTGTGAACTATTTTGAGTATTAAATCCGTTACTCAGGAATCAGGTTCCAATATTAAAAATGTACAAAGAACGATGACGATTGTGTAATGAACTTCGCTTTGCCAGAAGCAACCGCAGAAACGTTTTATAATGTAATTAGCCGAAAACACTTTGAGTCCCTAGGAGAAGTCTAATAAACTTTGCCAAAGAACCGAAGTGGGAATATAATATGCTGATATAAGGCAGTCGCATTAAAAACTTGTTCAACACCCGAACGAAAACCCTAAGCCTATCAATTTGCAAAAGAACTCCCTTTGTGAAACGTATAAAAAACCTTTTATGACAAGAAAAATTCAAAGGTTTGTCGCTGCTTCCTATGCCAAGGCTGTCAGCCACAAACTTTGCCTCGGTTTTTTGAGTTAAAGTGTTGCCGAGAATATGTCAACACTAAAATTGAATTTGAAAGTTCTGAAAGCATGCATGTTTTCATATTTTTTAAACCAAAGCACCACTCTTTACTTCTCAAAGACTTAAGGTCAAGAAAGCTTTCTGGTAATTCACCCCAGATCTCTATAACTTCTGGTATAACTGCACCTTTACCTCAATACCTTCAGAATTTAGCTAGCAATCAGTTGCAAGCCCCCATTAATTTAAAAGCCTATAAGACTTACCCTGTACAACCAAAGTCAAATTCGAACTCAAAAGGTTCCTTTATCTTAAGGGGGCTTTATATTCAAAACCTGTCAGTGCCATCAAGAAATGCCACTGCGATGATGGATTGCTAGTAAATCTTAAACTATGTGCGTTCTGAAGGTCAGATAATCGATTGACCATGATTTTGCAGCAAATGTTTGTGACTACGTCGTTTATAAAATCACCGGTCGGGTGCCCTTATACTCTATTTCATATATTGTGACCTCAAGTTTTCCCGAAATGGACATATTTTGAGGTTACCCCAAACATTTCCGCGTATATGCAAAAATTTTTAAACCGAATTCATGCGAATTACAACCTGGTTACCTAGAGAACCGTTTTCGGTTAGTCAGTTATAGTTATATTGCAACATTTTGCAGCAATGTCAAATTAAAAATTCATTCGTTAAAGAAGTTGCACAAATCACCAAACTGAGAATTAAGAGAATGAAGAATAATGTGAAAAGCTATAACGAACTACCACACAGAAATCCTGATGGTGGCTAATCGTATCGCCTTCATTTCGTGGTGAACTTCCGAAAGAGCAGTCGTTCTCGAATAAAAATTTAATCAGTTATAATGCACTTTATCAGAAAATTATTATTTTAATAAGTTGGTTCGTCTGATTAAAATGCTGCAACATTAGGATTTGTTGTATGTGACAATATAAACAAAAAGAAAGAAAAAGAAAAAACCACGAACAGAAACGCAGTTAATTTAATTTGTTTTAAACAAACAAAATAACTCAAAAGCGCACTTGGTTCAGTTATATTAGTTATATAATTTTTCATGTGTTTAATTTTATTTTTAACACAAGCAAAAAACAATATAATAAATTATAAATTTCGCGTCCAAATAATAAAACTAGTTTTATTTTATTCTCTCTAAATAAGCCCGGGTCAAATTTCACAAAAACACTTAAAAAATGTTAAATAAAGAATAAATAAAATGAAAAATATCTAAAATGTTAAAAAAGTATTGTCTTTAAAAAAATTAATTATTAACTGCATGAATAGATGGAATTAATAATAAATGCCTTAAACAACTAAAAATCAATTGAATTCTTCCCTCGAGAATTTAGGAAGGCAAAAGTAATTCCAATAAAAAAGCCAAATAAACCTGCAGATAGCCCGTTTTCCTACCGACTAATTAGCCTGTTAACATCTATAGGAAACATTTTTGAGAAAATTATAAACGATAAATTGTTATCCTTCATTGAAGCCAATTCGGCTTCCGAAAGGAACATAACACAGTGCAATCCTTAGTACGAATTAGAAATTGGGTGACTAAAAATTTTGAACTTCAAAAATCAACGGCAATGGTATTACTTGACGTCAAAGCTGCTTTTGATGCTGCATGGCACGATGGTCTTATCTATAAAATGATTAAACTCGAAGTGCCCGATTTTTTGATCAAAATTACTGAAAGCTTCCTGTCGAGTAGGTCTTTTAAAGTTTTTATTGGATCATCGTGTTCTGAAAGTTTTAGAATACCGGCATAATGTCCCCAAGGCTCTTGTCTTTCCCCTATTTTGTATAATTTATACACCTCTGACCTACCCCAACTTGAAAGCTATATCATGTCAGTATTTGCAGATGATACAGCAGTTTTATGTTCTGACATATACTCTGAAAACATAATTACCAACATACAAAGAGATCTAGATAATCTAGCAAACTATTTCAACAAATGGAAAATAACATTAAATGCAGACAAAACTCAGACTATGTACTTCACAAGGAAAAGAAAACATTGTTATATTCCGCAACGAAATATTAGCTTTTTAAATACGGATGTTATATGGGAACAAAAAGTTAAATATTTAGGCATAATCCTCGATACAAAAATGAAATTCAAAGCATGTACAATATTTAATCAATAAAGTAAATATTTTGACGCGCACACTCTATCCTTTCATAAACCGAAACTCGTCTTTAAGTATTGAGAACAAAATGTTTATTTTTAAACTTATTTTTTTGGCAATACTCTATTACTATTATTATTATGTGGACTAAAGGCCGTGTCAGATACAACTTTTGCTTTGCTTTGCTTCAGAGTTTCGCTTTGACATTTTAGTTAAAATGCAAAGCCACATTAACAACTTTTGACGCAAAGCAAAGCGAAAAGTTAACCAACATTCAACTTTTTGTATGCTTTGCGCTACAATTCGAAATCAGTTTAATTTTTTTACACAAAACGAACACTTCTAAAATTCCAAATCACTTCAATGTTTTACTTAAACGAAATACTTGTACAATTGCAAATCACTTCAATGTTTTAATTAAAAGAAACACTTCTACAATTCCAAATGTGTACCTTTTTTGTGTGTAAGCAAACATATTATGAGTGCTGTCAGAGTTTTCATTGTGACATACACCTTTTGATTTACGCTTTGTCTTTAAAGTTTCAAATGTCACGCAAAGAAACAAAGTCGTATCTGACACGGCCTTAAAAGTGCAACTTGTCATATAAAAAGGCTGCAAATCGCACAGAACAAATTATTAAAACTTGTATATAATCTGCCTTGGTTCTTTTCTACACTCAGGCTTCATATTATTTCGGACACAGACCTTGTTGTTTCTAGGCTAAACAAGCTAACTAAAAATTTTTACTCTAGATGCGCTGGGTCCGAACATATCTATATTATGGATCTGACATCAACTTAGGTAGCTTGTAAGTTTTAGTTAAGTTGTTTTTATTAAATATTGGAAAATCTTCAAAAAGGACTTTTTAAAATTTTGCCTCCAATAAAACTATATTGTAAACAATGTATATATATTTGTGAATTACTCTAAATTATAAATTAGAAAAAGTATGTACATAAGCTTAAACTATTTAAATGTAATTTTTTTTAAGATGTAAATTGAATTAAATTGAATTGAATTATTAACTGCGCCAGCGGGGTTTTATTCATTTATTATTATTTTAAAATTGACATTTTTTAAAATAAGCAATAGGCAACTGAGTTTTAACTCTAGTTTTTATTTTTTAACCGTTCTTTCTTCTTCGCTGCTCTTGCTGGTTATATAATCTCTTGTAACACAATAGTGTTTATTTTTACACTTTTAATTATTCTAATCACTGAATAAAACGCATAACGTACCTTTTTTGCTCTATTTAAAGTGAAGAATATAAAAATGAGAAAATGGACGCCGATTCAATCACACAGATATTTCTAGATTCCAGGTTATTTAATCCGGGTTGAAGGACCAAAAAAATGTTTGTCTAGGAATATTTTTACCAACAAGTAATGTAAATGAAAACACTGGTATACAATTAGGGTTCAATATTTTTATTTAATTACAGCTTGTTTAGGGACTTTTTCTTATTCTTCTTCTGTACTTACCGCACACAATGAGTTACAAACAGTAAGTGACAGAGTGTGATTTGCTTTACATCCGCGCCTGGCTATGTAGCCTTAATCAGATGGTGGACAAACCACTATACATAATTTGGAACGTCATGCTCGTCCTAGATAGCCGAAGGCATAATTCTAAGCAACAGAACCACCTAGTTGCAACTTTAATGATTCCAGGACAGGGCTGCAAACCATCACACCTTGCTAAAGAGTTGGAGACTTTCCTACTCCTGTCCAGAACACATGTCTAGCATGCTCACTGGACTGGATCATTCATTTTGCGTGTCATTATCAGTGAGATGATCCTGGCCACCATAGTTTTCATAATTCTCTTATGGGGCCGCAAAACCACAACCACCACAACCACCACGATGCTCCCATATATGGGCCAACCTCAATGATCAGCCAGAGAACTATTAAATGTCTAAAGAGACAAATAATGAACTCTGCGAGCTCACTGATCCCCGTGGAAATAAAGTGGAGTTTCCAGTTGTCTCCCTGTCTGACTTCAGGGGACTGGGCTCCCTTTTTCCCCCAGTTGCACAGGTCTAGATAGTCAAGTATTCTAAAAAGACCGATAAATGTGCCCCCGGGGGGAACACTAAGTGACAGTAACATAAAAAAAAAATAAATAAGAATTAATAATGAGTAAGTGACGGTAACACAAAAAAATAAATCAAAATTAATAATGAGTTAATAATTCAACGTAAAATAAAGTAACAAACCATACTTATTAGCCGTTCATATTATGCGTGTAATTAGAGAGGATTACTGTAATTCAGCAGAATCTCCAGCGGGCGTGTCTAGCGACTTGCGATGAGGTAAGGGCGGGTTTGTTTGGTCCTGTGCAGAAGCAATACTTTACGAATGGTTTGGGTTCGGGTTTCCTCGAATTTTCCGGGAAATTCTGAGGTGGTCGTGGATGATCCTGATATTGACTACGGTACAGTCAGTCGAACCCGACTGACTGTACCGTAAGGAGTCTACATAGCCACTGAAGACAGTCGTTCAAAAGGCGAGTGTAGTAATATCTCGGACCATTATATTAGGTATAGGGGTGCTAAATACGAGGCGAAGGGATGTAGAGAGACTCAGGAGGTTCTTCCAGGGGGTCAGATGCTCCGGCTCGCAGTCATTCTGAAAATTGCAACTGATACTCTCCAGATCTTGCTGGGTTTTGGATATTTTATGCTATCGCTTTCAAGTTCAAGCGAGAACTATCACTTCTCGCACATGGCTACTTTTCTGCTGATAATTTGGTAGATGTAAGAGTTGGGACCATCAATAGGGTTTTGCATGAAAATCTTGTCTCTATTCGAAAGAGTAGATGGGAGAACGGTGATACGGGTAGAGTGACGTAAGAATGCATAAGTGACCTTACATTCATAAAAGAACGCCCGGACTTTCGCTTCTGCATCAGAGGGGCTAATATGATTCTTCTGATAATGGTGTGAGGCTAGCTTTGAGGATTGAAGGTACATACTTATGCAGTAGTATGGGCTTTCTCAGAGTTGAAGCCGGTTCGAATTTTAGAAGAATACTGTAGAATGTAGAATCTTAGGATAGGCTATGCGAGTTTGTTTCTACAGCCTTTTATGGGAGATTAAAGTATGAGTAACTGGTAAGACTATGCGCGACCATTTGTAAAACCGTTCTCCTCAGATAACAGTTTTGCTGGTCCATGTATTGCGGTCCGGGATCTTTGCTGCTGATCTTTTGTGGAGTGGGTTAGCGCTGATATGATTTTGTTTCGATAATTTTTTCTACAGGGTTGCTGTTGCCTGTTACCTTGCACTTTCACGTAATCTTATTATTATTATTTATTACCTTATTATTTATTACCTTAACAGTCCTTTTAAGGATTTTACTAAGTATATAACATTGCTTAATAGGTTTATTGTTTGTGTGACTGTGAGTGAATTTTATTGTGGTGCTGGCATTGCATATTTCTATTAAATCTTATTTGGACGATAATTCGCATAATTTCTGCACTTTTATTGCTGCTGGCATTTTTCTGTGGAATACTAATATTATTTGTAATTTTATTGCTTGGCTGGTTTTATTAAGACAATCTGCAAAAAGTCTATATACTTTCACTGCAGTTTTTTTCTGTGAAGGTTTCAATTGTCTATTAACTATCAGATAATTTTATTTTTCTCCAATAGATCGATCTCCGCTATAAAGGCTGTCAAAAGGAAGGGTGTCCTGTCAAACGTAAAAATATTCATACGCATTTAAATAAAAACTCGTGTATTGCCGTTAGAACCATCTTAAACTCGTTAAAAGAAATATCGTTTGCACCAAAATGGTTTTAGTTAAATGAGTGGTTTAATGTGTTACTAAATTGTAAAACACCACCCACATGTGTTCAGTTTACTTATTTGTTTTATCATTAGAGCTAATATTTTTTTCCAAGAAGTTTCCATGTGCGTAAGTAAACCATGAATAGTGAGATAAGCCAATACTTTTTAAATAAATTACTTACATAATAAATAAGAATTAAAACTAAAGTAGGGATCTGCAAAAACAGGTTTCAAAAACGACATACAAATTCAAGAACAATGTTTTATGCGCACTTTTACTGTACTCGGGTCATCATTAAAAACAGAATCTTTCTCAAAAAGTGTCCAATGGCTTCGTGGCTAACAAGTGCTTCTTACCCGAGGGAATATAATGTAATAACTCAATCAAATTAATTTAGTGAATAAGAAAAAACAATTGAGCAGCATTCAAATATTTTTTGTTTGTTTTACATTAATGTGAAGTTTTATATAGGGGATGATCGAATTTAAAAAAATTTACCATTTTATCCATTGAAGACTTCAACATTACAACCTTTTTAACGATGATGAATAGAATTTGTTTATTATCACATCTCCTTATTTTTTGCTGATTTTAAGCAATCCAACTATGTATGGCTTAATGGATATTTACTTGCTGCCTTTTATAGCCTTTTCCCAGTTATTTGTCTTAACAAATTTTTATAATTAAATCTTAATTTGAGTGGATATTACTGTTTTCTTTTGAGTTTTCAATGTCTATTTAAATTACTTGCTTTTAATAATATTTAATTAATCGTGAAGTATTAAATTTATCCCTCATCATATTTTCCGTTGCTGACACGAAAACTGTTTTTTAAACATTTGGATTTATAAGAATGAAAACAAAACACTTAAAATATTTAATGGCAAAGTTTTATCTTTTTTGTTAAGATAAAAATATAATAGGCCGTTGGTGGTCAGCTTTTCAATTATGATGATTTAAATAAAACAAGCTACTTCATCTATATCTCAGCATTTATCGACGTCTTTACGGGATGATTTATTAAATTCTAAAGTATAAATGTTTTATATTACTTTTTGTAAATTTTTCAGCATAATATTATTAATTTACGTTATATTACACCCTAATAAATTCAAACTAATTAAGTAAATAAAATGATGTACCTAATTATAAGTAATTAAACAACTTTTACTTTTAAAATTTCAAATGTTTAAATATATTGTTACGTTTATTCCTTTTAATAAAAGTTTTGTTATTTCGAGTTCTTGCAAATTAATAACACAGTATTTTAGAGTTTTAAATTAAATTAAAAAGATTTATTTACTTTCAATACACACAAAATAAACAAGATGACAATATTGCTGTTACTCACTGATGACTTAAATTAATTCATTTGCCCAGCAAGTGTTGCTTCTATAGTTGTTTTAAGCGGTTCTCCCACATACAAGAATATTATAGTTAAACATCATCCCAAATTGTTGATGTTGTTATCATTCAGTTTAGGCGCCTGGTTGGCTGTGTTACTTGTTTTTTTTTTCTGTTGTTAACTTCTTTAGTAAAATTTTTCATAAACATGTTGTTAATGTCTAATGTGCACTAGATTTCCTAGAAAACTATGCAGTTTGTAAAATGCACAGTGGGTCGCTTATTTTTCTTTTACTGTTAATTATTTTCTATTAAAATTTAATTAATTAAGTAATAAATGGATTAACTTAATTAAAAAAATTAAACAACTTTTACTTTTAAAATGTTGCAGCAGAGTATTATAATTTTGTCTTAATATTCTGTTGAAATTTTGTTGTAACCGTAAGTTTTCTAATGTGTTTCTTATTTGAAAGCTTTTCTTTGTAAATAAGTTATACACTTTTGAAGTACTACTTTTTTTCTATATTATTTTAGTTGTAAACAGTTTGCAATAAAATTTCAAAGAATGTTATTTTAAAATTCATACCTGTGTTATAATTCAAAAGAAAGTGCTACAAATAAACTAATAAGTTTGTATGAGCTTAAAATACAGAGATATAAATGCTTAAATAATCAAAATTGAAGCAGTTTTTTTGTAAGAAATGTTTGTAATTACCGCCAACTTTAAAGGGAATAATGTTTTTTATGAAATTATAAATATTTTTAAAATGTTTAATTTTTATATATGCATTTGAAATTATAAAAAAATTGTTTTTAGTTAACTGAAGTTTTTTGCCTTCATTGTGAAATCGTGACTTAAACTTTATACATGTTTCAGTTAAGATTGTCAAAGTAAATTATAATTTGTAATTGTAGAGTGTGTTTTTACTAAAACTTTAAAAAAATTATTTTAAATACAAAAAAAAAAAAGACTCATTATTATTAATTTTATAATGAATCTTGTTCCCTAATCACATGGGAGAAATTCGCAAGCAAACTGTTATCCTAGTCGTTAAAAGAGTTGGCGATGAGCAGTAAGATATTATGTTAATGAAATTAGTGATATCAGGCTTAACTAAATACTATCAAGCTGTCTCTGTGAAGACAATTAAGGAGGTCACAGTAACAAATCCAAAATCGAAAAATAAAATTCTAGAGATAATTCCTTTTAGTTTGAGTAAGACTTTTAACAACGATGAAGTTCGTTATAATTAATTTTTTTTATTTTGTTTTTTAACAAGCAAATTTTAGTTTTAATATAATTTTTGATTTTAATTAAACAAAAAACTTATCACTAAAAACTGAAATAACCAACGTATATTTATACGACGATTTAATTTTTTCGTATTTTTTACTTTCTAACATTTTATTAAAATGGAAGTCAATAAAAGTCTCTTTTTTTTGGTGCAAAATAAAATCTACAAGAAAATTGTCGTTACTACAATCCCTTTGGGTATAAATAACGACGGTGGTAGCGATAATATTTCATGATATTTAAAACTAAACAAAAAAGCAAAAAAAAAACGTGCAAGAAACCTTCAGCGTTTTAATCGCGACAGCAGTTGAACCATTACAACTATAGAAACGAGGTAGGTCTTAGAATTAACGATTCAGCTAGAAAAGTGGCTCCATTAAGAATAAAAATTTTTTTTTCAATTTTAGCTTACAAAAACTATAAATATTTACTTTTATAAAAACAAAATGTGAATTATTATTTCTATTTAGTTAAAAAAACATAAGCTCGCATTATTTGCTTTTCTTGACTATACGTCTTCTAAATAAATGCAAAAATTCCAAGTCTGATTTGAACTGATTCAGCTTGTCATTATTTTATTTCTTTTCCACATCGATAATTTGAACAACAACCTTTTACGTCAAGAGAAACTTACATCATCCGACAAAGATATCTGAATATTACTAAAATAATAATTTATTAATTTAAAATTATCAATTTATTTTAAATTCAAAAATTGGTGTTTTAAAATGTGTGAGATATTACAAAATATCAGGTTGGTTTTAGTGAAAATAATCTGATAAAGTATCCTTACTTACTGGAATACTTATTCTTTAAAAAGATTGTAATTTTTTTTGTTACTTACTTAAGGGAAAATTCATACCTTTTCAATTGTGTTCAAAATTCGAGCGCAAAAATTTAAGTTAAATTTTAATTGAAGAAAATGCAAAAAAAACAACAATGAACTCATTGCAAAACAAACTTTTTGTTAAACAAAATTAGTGGTAGGCAGAGGCTCTATTATAAAAATTATAAATTCTTGGAATTATTTTGAACTTCCAGATATGTGTGTCCCACAAATTGATTTTTATAATTATCTATTAGAGCGTTCATCACACTTAAGTTGGATGTTAAACCTCCTTCGTATTTGCACCAACTGTCTCATATTTATGCTCACTCTTTTAATATTTGCCAGCGAAAATATTCTATATATCTGGTGCATTCTCATAAAATATGATGAATAATTTTACGCAACAAAGTAAGTGAAAGATAAAATTTAACTAATTTACAATTTTAGTGCTTCTGCTGTTCTGCAACTTCTAACACTTTTTATTTTCCACAGAAAACTAAAATTTTTTATTTCTTGGTACTTTGCTTGGGCGATAATAATTTTTTATTTTTATTTTAATTAAACATTTCTTTTCGCTAGTTCTTACAAGATAACAACTATTGACAGTACAACTTTACATTTATAAGAAGAAATGTTTAGCTCACCTTCAGTGGCAGTAAAATCTCTATTAATGAAATTTTTTGCGCACATTCTCACTTTATTCTCACTGTAAAAAATCTTAGCCACAAACTTTCTTGAATTCTTCATTTACTACTTCCGCCAATGATGGTAACCAAATATTGCGTGCTTCTCTGCTGGTCAAAAACTCTTTTCTTTTAAAAAGTTGAAAGTAAAGTTTTCAAAACTGGCTGAAACTGAATCTAAAAACCAAACGCGTTGATACTTTGAGTTGCTTATTATTTCTAGCATTGTTGCTTTACTTGTAGGAGAGTTAAAGTTGATTTAAAAAATAAATGTGAACAATCTTTTTTTATATGAAAATTTTTTAACGGTCAAGCATTTCGGGCTTATAGGCATAGACCAGCGACTTACATATTTCCACAGAAAATAGTATATCCGCGATAAATTGCACGATCTCGGAGGCCAATTCACGGTTCAGAAACGTGAAAATATATTAGCTGCTCCTGCACATCATGATTGTGCAAGTGATGAACAAAAAAGTCAGTAATCATAAAGGTCACCGTTAACTGCAACGAACTGACCAGCATTATTTATAAAGAAGTACAGACCAATGATTCTGCCATCCTATAAAGCACATCATGCAGTCAGATTTTCTGAATATTACGGTATCTCAGCATACACTTGAGGATTATAACCATTGTAAATACGGTAGTTTTGTTTATTTACATACCCATTCAAACAGAAATGACTTTTGTCGCTATGCAAAATGCGCTTATGAAAATCGGGATCAACGGCAATCCTGTTCTGGGCTGAATGTGCCAATTTAAAAAAACACCATATATAAAAATATCTATGAAAAAAACCAGAAACAATATGTGAAGATAAAAAAAGTTGGAGACGAATCATTTATTTATTTAAAAGTGTTTTTCGTTTTGAATTTGTAGCAGAAAATTAAGTGTTAAATAAATATGACAGCTGTTTTCAGAAGAAAAAAACTGTAGGAAAATTGGATTAATTAAATTATCATTCGAAGCACGCACACAAATTCTTCTTAACTATAAAAGTTGGTGTAGCCATTCCTAACTATGCAAAGAAGTCATGGATCCAACACATTGAGAACTATGATTGAACAAACAAATATATTAGAAAGGCAACTTAGTCATATCGGTATTAAGTCATGACTGTATTAAAATTTTGAATGTAAATTTTAAAAGTGGATGCCTTTTCAAAAAATTTCAGCTTAGGTCGGGTGCTCTATGCTGTTCTCTCTAATTTCATCATTAGTAAACCTAAATGCCTTAAGTTTTTTAGAATTTGAACTATGCTTATGAAATTTGTAATTCTTTAAATTCTCACCATAATATTGTTGGGAAATGGATGATGTCAATGGTTTCAAGAGGAGGCTTTGTTAAAGCAAAAAATTCTTAATTGATTAATTAATATTTTATAGGCAAGAAGATATATCAGCAATATAAGCATTATTAAAGATAACTTCTCTTATACCGACTACGAAAGATGAATTGTTAGTGCTTAGGGATCCACGCAGAATCTCAAGTTAGAATTGAAGTAACAGTTATACGATTTTAGTTCAACGTCATATGATTGTTGTTCAGTGTTTATTCATCCTCGCCGAGTAAAAAAAACACATAAAGTGAAAAAACGCGTAATGAAAAAATATTGCATAACAATTCTGTGTCTTATTCATATGGACCACTTTCTGTATGCGTTGTTATGTTTTATTTTTGTTAACAAAATATTATTAATATAGATGTCGTTGGGCTTGTTTAAAATAAACGGGTAACTACTACTTTTATTGTATTAATCTAGAACTAAAAATATCTTCTCTTTCTTCTACATTATTCTTTAAAAGTATCTATTAAAATAACAGATTACGGAGAACTGCTTTATGAAAACAGCTGGTTTGTAATAAAAAAGTTCATTCAAAACAACGCCTTGTTATGTACATAAGTAACAATTTTTAAAATTACTTTTTTAAACATTATCCTTTTAAAGGATTTGAAGGAAGATAAAGTATTCTTATGTATGCACGTGCGCAAATACATAAAACTCAAATCGCAAACAGTTTTCAGCAACAAAAAACAGATATAATTAAATTTAAAAAATACATTTGGTTATACTAATAAAAATTTTTGAAAAATAAAAAAAGTTTTGAAATTTGTTTACCTTTTACACTTTTTGATTTGTTATTTGCGAATTTGTTGTATTTTATCTTTTGTTTGCTGATAGTGCCACTCAATAGAGAAGTGAATTATAAAAAACTAATTAACGCTGCCTTTCGAAATTTTAACAGAAATAATCGTACCACATTAACTCTTCTAATCCATCCAGCTTTTTGTGTGATTATGCACAATAATTTGAATTTCAATATATCTATTAATAAAAGTGTATTGCATTGTATAGGAAGTACCACGCCTGCTGTTGTAATCGATACTATTTATAATGATTTAAAGGTTACATGCATACAATTTTAAGACTCTAATTATAATACTACGATCACAAATATATTTTTTACAATTTTTTGCTCGTGTACGCATATAAAAGTAGCAATTTCTGCTATAAAATTATTACAGTTCTCAAAACATAATTGAAAATCTTCGTTTTTTTCGGTTGTTTTTAGCCATACGATATCTGAATAAAAAAATTCGGCAACAGCTTAAGGCAAATTAACGAAAACAACAAAGCGAAAATGATTTAAATCTATAGTAAAAGCTACAATTTAAAATAAAATATAATTTGTCCTTGGTTTAAATCTTTGAAAGAAAAAACTTTCGATAAATAAATTCCTTAAAATCAGCAAAAACTTTTGTTTCTTCTCATATTCATCTGCAGTGTAAATAAAAATCATTAAAATTTCACAGTGTCTACGTTAAACGTTGGAACAATAATTCGAAATAGCAAATTGTATTACGGTTTTATAGTTGTGTGGTGTGCTCAACAATAAACAAAGGGTAATTCTATTGAATGTCACAGATTTGTGGTGTAACATTCTTTCTATTTTATTTATTAATTTATTATTTATTTAATTCAATAATAAAAATTGAAAAATTTAATTATGGTTGCAGACATTTATAAAAAAAGTTGAGTAAACATCATTAAAGTGAAAAAGTACAAAATACCACTTACGTTTACATTTCCACCAAAAAGTCTTTTAGTGTCACATTTGGGGCAAATTATTGAATTATTGAGTTATTGAACTTTTATTAATCTTTCTAAATTTTAGGTTTGTAGCCATGTGGCTGCAATATCTTTACATACGTGAAGGCGAAGTTTAACTGAAAAGTCTTTATCATTAAAACGAGAGCATAAAAAAATATCTTATTTAAATTCACGTTGAGTAAAATCACGCAGGCCGATATTAAAATGAATGCCGGTGAGATTTTGTTACGGCAAAGTAAAGTATTCTTTTACACAGTATCTTAATTAAAATATGTTATCCCTTTCCTTAAATTAAGACGGGTCTCTGCAACTAAGTAATCAAAAGTTAGTCTTTTTGAATTCAACAATAGGAGAACTAAAGAGGTGAACGTCATCGATTCCTGGACCAGAACAAGATTCAAGCATTTGTGAATGGAATAAGGGAATCAGATGTGAAATATGCGGTTGCGCTACGCAGAAAGCGTTGTGCGCGGATATTATCTCGTACGTTATGATCAGGAGCCTGCAAAACCATCTCAAAGCCACAAGTCTACAAGGTGCGAGGTCTCGAGGCTGATAAGCAAAACTATGGAGTCAAAAGGAAGACATGAAAGATATGATTAAGCAGATACCGAAGGCAAGGAGTAAGTCTCGCACTTAATGCTTAAACTGTGGTATTGTCGACCAGTTCTACTGTAACTGTAGATCCGTAAAAAAAAGGAACAACAATGTGCAATAGTGAGTTGGTAAGGGGGATTCAGCTACTGTCTATTGAAAAGTCATCATCCTAAGCATCAGCGTAGATCACTTAAGAAAAGATCAGAAATAAATACCTATACAGAATTGTGATGACTATAGCGTGTATAGTAAATGAAATGAATTAGAATTTTCTAGTAAATGCAAGAGCCCCTCAAAACAGTATATGACCAAAAAGGCAGTGTAATTGCTAACGTGGTTAGAACAAAAAACTTGATACAGCGGTTTTTGGGCGTTAAAAGAGTAAAGCAATCATCGTGTATTTTGTCTGTGTAAATGCGAAATATCGTTATAGTTAAGTTAATGTGCACACACAGCTACAAGTAAAAAAATTACTGTTGTGGAAATCAATATTAAATAAATTGTAAATTACAATTACATACTTTTAATATCCTTTTAGGGAATGAAGCGTCAAAACACACTCGTATTTATTTAACAGTAAAGTTAATCACTGAATGAACAAATAGACTCGTAAATATTCTTGATGTCTACATAAAAATGGGGTACAAATCGTTTTATCTGTTATTGTAGGTGGTAAACATACTTGGAATTTATTTCCTCCTGATGCCCTTGTCCTAATTGGAATTTATAAAATACTTAAGTAATTTGATTTTTTGGATTGTGTCCTATAGATTTCATTTCACGGGAACTCCTTTCTATTAACATCATTTCTATGGCCACCGTTTTGTGCTTATAGAGGGTTCGAAAAATATATTTTCTATTGATTTGTTGGAATGATATTGAAGAATAGGTATTACTTGTTCCATCGATATTATAAAAGAACATGGTTTGGAAATAAGATAAATAGGTTTTTTATATATTAAAAAATATTTTTTTTAAAGTAGGATATTTTGAGCACGATGAATATTTTTCGCAGTTTGCCTAAAAAATTACGTTTCCCTGTTAACCAAAAATGTTATTTCTCATAAAAAGAACTTATTAAGTTTTGTCTCAACTTTAAAATAACTTATAATCCAAAAATAAATATAATTTATTCGTTTTCTAATTATATTTTAACGTTTAATTAACTCGTATTCATTAGCGTTTAATAAAAAAAATATAAAATATTTACATTTGCACTAACCCTGATGAGTTGTACCGAATATTAATATTACGAAAGTTTGTTAAAATTGTAATTTATTCATTTTAGAAAAAGCCAAATTGCCTTCAGTTTTTACCATAATTTCTTGCCAAATTTGTAAGTTTCTGAAACAAAATTAAAAATTTCGAAATTGAATTCGGAATACCGAACGATAACCAACTGAAGGGCAGAATTACCGATTATGCAGATTTAATAAAAACCATTAACAAAAACAACACATTGTCTTAAAATTAAATTTCGAAATTTAAGAATATAACAATAAAAACAAATCATAAGTTGGCGGAGCTATTATTTATATCAGAAATTATATATATAACATATAAGCTATGTGAAGGAAAGCGTGTCTTTTTAAGTTCTTGTCTTTCTTCCGCTATACTGTATCTGTACTTTTACCCAAAAGGTTACGTTGTTATAAATACAAGCTTTTTAAAATCATTTCGGCGACACGTTCGCTAATCAAAGATTTGTTTAGTAGACATGTGCCGATAAGCAGGGCAGTCTGCCAACACTTCCGCATGATGTTAAGCCTTTTTATTTTTCTAAGTAGCTAGTGATTTAACAGCATTAACTATCTATATATCTCGGTTACTTTCTATTATCTGTTAATCATTTTCCAAGGAAGACTACAAGCATTTTGAGCAAGTGTTTTCAATTTCAACAAAGAGGACGCCACATCACCATGGCCGGTCAACACTAGCTCACTAGCTTTTCTCTTATTTTGTTGAACATACTACACTATTACCTGTTGAAACTTATAACTTCATCAGCACTTTTTATATTTAAGACACAGCCATTAATTTTTACTCGAATATATTAACGTTTCTCTCTCTTGCTACAGTTTTTTTAAGAACTCAAACTTTATAGTTCGTATCACTAAACTGTTTTTTTATGTAAACACATTATATCTCTTCTATAGGAGTATATAATAGCCAGTTAATAGACTATTATTGAACAAATTATCAATGATTCACAAATTAAACTTTAGACAGAATATTTGTTTTGCATGGTGCGTGCTTGTTTTACACCACAATTTTTTCTTAAGACAAATATCTTTTAAAGGTTTAACGAATACAGTAGATTAATCCAAATTAATCTAGCAAAACTAACAAGTAACTTTGATCAAAATGCTGCTTGTTGCGCATAACATAGGATAAACATGCCAAATTCGTAGTTATAACAATGGCGTGCTATAAAGCTTGTAGTCTGTATAAATGTATTTCTGTTGCTTGGTTTAAAAAGGTATGTTAAGTAGTGCTTAAGCATCCACCTAAAAAGGTATTAACGACCTATTCAGGACGTAATAGTTTTCATTAACATATCTTCGATTTTTAATTTTTCGACCGCATAGACCATAATAATTAACGAAGCATATCTGTGCTTTTTATTGTATTTGGGCTTTTGATGGCAGCGTAATGATTTCCAATTTCATTTGAATAGTAAAACTTTTTTCAACTTATAACTTTAAACAATTTTTTAACTTTAAACAATTTTTAAAGTTAGTGAATGATGGATTTTCTTTTACAAAAATAAATGAAACATTTTTCAAAGTTCATTTCTATTCTTTAAAAATATGCATATTTAGGGATTTAGGGATGTGCTAGTCGCTTTAGAAAAGACCAAAAGTTAATTTTGAAGCGTATATTTGGGAAGAAACATTTCTTGAAAATAAAAACGAACACATACTTATTTTACTTTTACTCGACAATAGAAAGAAAAAATGCAATGAAGTGAAGATAAATAAAAATAAGAACTCATTAATATTTTAACAAGCTCGTGAGTTAAAAATATAAAAAATAAATAAAATTATACAAATCAAAGCACACAATATTATCTAATTTCTTCTGGATTAATAACAAAGAGAGAAAATAACGTATTTTATAAAACTTGTGTGTTTTTTTATCAAATTCACAACCATACAACGAAAAGGACTAGAAAAAAATCATTGAATGGTGCACCAACAAATTTTTGTTATCCAGCGTATCAGAACGAAGATGGCCACGCACTTTTGATTTATTTTAAGTTTTCCTTACATATTCTGGATAAGGTTTTTTAATAGTGCCTCATATTAATATGAAAATAATTTGTGGACCTACCCTTAATTGCACATAACAATGCTTTATGAAAACAGAGCTGCCTTTACAAATTATTGAGAAAGTAATTATATAATTATTAAATTAACTCTATTGCAATTGCAATAGATAGATTGCAATTTTAAAATTCGAAAACTTTTCATTGATGAAAAATAATAGATAAATGAGTCATCATCATAAAATACCATTAAATAAATAAATAAAACAATAATAAATAAAAATAAATTTCAATGTGTTTTACATGCATTACTTCCATGTCTATTGTTATTGCTGAATATCTTTCCGACTTCTATTGATTTTTAGTTTTAATTTCCCTAAAAATATAAATTCAATTTTTATGAGGAAGTTGGTTACTTTGTTCATTGATCGAAAATTTCAATTAAAATTTTAAGTTAAAAAAGATTAAAAAATTAAGTAAAAATTGTGTTTGTAATTAAAATTATAATTATATGTAAGTTTACAGAAGATTTGTATTTGCAGCGATTTACAGTTTAACCGCCCGTGAGAACACACAGTTTCTTTCTTGACTATTGAAACAGGCTATGGTTTTTGATATGCAATGCTACATGTTGCACAGATCGTAAAAAGATTCAGTTCCAGTATGAAGTATTTCCTGGAACTGCACTTACTATTTCTAGTGATGCCGTAGTACTGACTTTAAGTACAATGAACAGGATTACCTGCACCTGAGGAACGGCACTTGTGGTAAAATTTTTGAATAAGGATATATATTTATTCATAAAAAATCCAAAACGGAAAAAAAGTGTCAAGTCCTATTACTTTTACGTAAAGTCGCATAACCAATGAACAAAATGAGACATAAATCATGAAAATCGATGAACGCGTTTCGCTTTTATTCACAATGAAGTAAAGCTATGAATTTAAATAATTTGCTCGAGATATGCAGAAATTTCTAACTCTCATTTATATATGATATCAGTTGTCCCACTTAAATTATCATTAAGTGATGACATAATTAAATTAGTATGGAACACCAATAAAACTTCTTCCACACAATATTGTAGAACACTACAGTTTGAATACGTTAAAGAGACACCCCAAGTTATACGAGAAGGGTCGATGAGGAGATACTTCCACTAAAAGAAATTGAGTTAACAGTAAATAATCGTAACTTTAAAGTAAAACATGAATTATGTTTGACGGCAAAACAGCACAATCAGTAACAGAAGCACCAGACGCATTTTCTTGTTTTATTTGTGGAGCCACAACATCCAAGATGAATAAAAGTTCAAGCTATGCCCGTAAGCACTGCAATTTGGAATGTTACCACTTCATGCGCGTAATAAGCTGATGGAGTGTCTTTTGCATGTAGCTTACAATATTGAATTTAAACGTGAGAGAGTCGACTCAAATACTCGTCCGATAAAAGAAGCCCGAAAATGTTTGACAAAGCGTGAACTTAAAGAGAAAATTGGAACATGGGTTTATACTGTTAATCAAGGCTCTGGTACCACAAATTCAGGAAATACGTCACGAAGATTTTTTGCTGATCCTGCTTTGATTTCTGAAACCACGGCTCTAGATGAGAACATAATCACGAAGTTTTAGAGTTTGTTGCACTGTACGAGTGGTACAATATGCCACCTACACTTCACAAAATTCTTATTCATGGAAAAGATGTAATTGAAAAGTGTATTTCTCCTGTAGCTCAGGAAATTCGTAACAAAGACTATAAAACTCTAAACACTCTAGAAAATCCAATCGAATTGCCATGAACGATATCATGCACCAAATGATGGTAACATCAGATCCCATGATCTCAAATTTGACGGCTTCACTTAGCCAGAAAAGGCATAGTGTTATAAGTGACGAAGTTAAGGCTCTTTTAGAATAATAAATCAAAAAAATAATTAACATTTTTTTTGTTAGTTATGGCTTTTTACATTACAGGTAACGATCTACATTTCTCTAACTTTCTTTATTTTGATTACTTTTGTGTATTACTATATAAATAAAACAAAATTTGTGACAAATATATTTTATTCCTCACCTCCATATAAAAATCGTCAGTGTGCGACGTGCCACATGTATATATTGCCCGCCAAGCAAACCGAGGTGTGAATTGGATACATAATACAATGAATGTCGCATCAAACCTGTTGCCCCTACTTTAGTCATGTCTTTTAAGTGTTCCAAGTCTACTTTGTAGTGTTATAATCGTATTTTACCATATTAGAAAAGATCAATTTGTCTGAAGAATTTAATAAAGCAAATCAAAAACTAAGAAATTAAACTTGTTTTTAAGGCTACTTGCAAAGAATATGCTCTTTTAAAAAATCAACAAAAAGGAATGCTGACGTAACATCATACCCAAAAAAATAAATGCCTTTGCATTGTAAAGTGACATAAGCGTAGATATACACAGTAAACAACAGAGTAAGGTCTTGTTGGTTGACGAAAGCAATTGCAATTGTTTGGTCTTATGCAACAACTTAGTTTCGACGAGGGTGGTAATAGACATCTTTTGATTGTCTGTTATCACCCTCGTGCAGATAATGAAACCAAAAGAATATTGGAAATATTTGGAGAATGTTTAATAATAATAAAGGGAAAATTATTATTATGGAGATTTTAGTAACAAAAAAAGTAGAAAACGCGTTTTTGCCCTCCAAATTAATATCCATAAATCATAACTAAGCAGTAAAATCTAAATTAATTACATGGCTTTAGAATCCGCTTGTTTTTGGTCTGGCTTGCAATTACTACTTTTAAGTTTAAAATATGAAAATTACTATGATAAATCGCTTAGGAAAAAAAAGTTAAAAACTTGAGAACTCTTTAAATACCTAAAATGTTATTTGTTATGGTAATTGCATATACTAAGGCAGCTTTAAATTACGTATTAATGCTAAAAATTATTAACAAAAATTGCGTTTTTGTTTAAACTCAAATTTCCACATGCTCCTTCTACAAGTCCTTAATAAATCGACGTTTTGTATATTTATTTTTATATATTCTCTTAGCAGCTACATTAAACAAAGCAAAAGTGTTTTTTATTTTATTTTTATACTTATCTACATTATCTACAATAATTAAAAAAAGAAAAGAAATGTGATAGAATTAGGACTTTTTAGAGCTTTCTATGTAATTAAAAATAATCATTACGTCTTTTTAGAAAAATTTAAAAGAAGCTTTATTGTAGAGGGCTTTTGAACAAGAAGTTTGATTTCTAAAACAAAAAAATTTGATTGATATGATTCAAATTTGTGTTGTGTTAAGAAGAGAAAAGTTCGGCAATTATGAGTGAAAACTGATATCTGGCAAATGTCCAACCCGACGACGCTGACAGATATCTATTCTTCCATCAAAGTTTTTAATCACTTTTTGGAAAATTGGCGGTCCTATTTCGTTAATCACATAACGGATTTTGAGTTTTAAGGCTGAAATCGATTCGAATGGTTCCATACAGACTCTGTCCCTCCAAAAAATAATCCAGTGGTTTTAATAATCTAAATAATCCCTCTACGAGTAGAAACTTCAGAAGCCCAAAAGCGGCAATTTTACTCATTGACACACCCCGACAAGTGAAAATGGACTTTGTATGAAAAAATGATTTTTCCTAGAAAAAGCAGCTAAATGAACTGAGCGATTCTGCGGCGATATGAATGGTCAGTCGACTTCAGTTCCTGCACTGGTTGAACCTTGTAAGGCTTCAAATTTAAATCCTTGAGCAAAATTCGCCGTGTGACGGTTTTGAGTAACCCCAATTGTTGATAATTTCATGGAATTGACAAATTTGGATCTGTTTTAAAACTGTGGCTTACGGCTGCGATGTTTTCAGTTGAAAAATCTGGTCGAACACCGCTAGAAGTTTCTGGTTAAATCCCAATACAAGTAATGTGTTGCCTGTTTGACCAACTGAAGCCTTCCTCTCTAAATAAAATATTTTGAATGACTTTGCCTTTGAAAAAATACAGTTTTTCAACAAAATTTCTCAACAGTTCAAAAGCGTAAGGGGATATTGCCGGCAGCTCGACCTTTTCGTAAAAATATACTCATTTGAAAATCTCCTATTTAAATATTTATAATTCTTTTCTATGCATTTCCGTAATATATAACGTTGAAAAATTCTAATTCTCTTCATGACTGTTCTTGAGATGCTCAAATGCATATTGGAAATGCATTGGTCTAATGCTAACCTTGTGCAAAAGCAATTTTGTTTTGCTTGGGAAAAATTTACTACTAAATAATTTACCAAAGACTCCCTTAACCCTATTCGCCTTTTCCATATTATACAAAGCATTAAATTTAGTATTATTAAATTTCATTAGTTTAATAAAGTGGACTCCAAGTTATTTGCTGCTGCCTTTAAAAAGTATTCATTTCCATTTAATATCAACAAAAGATTTTTGCTCTCCAGCACTACGGTGTATTTATATTTTCCAGAAGCATTACTCGAACATATAGCATGTGAATAAAATTCTATGTTTTTAAGGTGCAAGGAAACTACACTATGGACTGCCGTTTTAGGAAACTCATCATGCGCATACAACAGTGAACCATTTAAATTAGGAGGAAATAAAAATATTGTATTAATGAGGTGCCAACACTGAGCCCTGCGGAACAGCGCAAGAAATGTTACCGTAACTAGACAATTTATTAACACTCTAAACACAAAATCTACTGCCATCGAAAAAGCTCTGGAAATTTTTATAATTAACGGTTCAATAATAATTTTAAACAAAATTCCATCATGATGTGTCTCGTTAAAAGCCTTCTCAAAGTCAAACGTTATGGCAACAGTGCACTTATGTTTTCGTAAATTCTGAATAACATCTGTATGGAATTGCAAAAGAGCATGAACAGTCGAATTGCCCTTCTTAAAACGAAATTGCCTCTCTGGTATATATGCCTCTCTTATGTATATATGGAGCAAGATCCATTTTTTCTCGAAATATTTTTTCAACATTTTCTCCAAATTAGAAAGTAAAGATATTGGTCTAAGATTATTAACATTATTATCACCTTTTATTTTGTGAATAGGTAAAACTTTAGCCCTTTTCCAAGCCGAAGGAAAATAGCAGTTATTTAAAAAGTTGTTAAACAGTATTGTCATATATTCGAAAGCTTTAACGGAAAATTTTTTTATGAGAAGGTTTGACATGTTATCCACATAATGACTAAATTTCATAATTATAAAAATATAATTCTTACACATTTTTTATATCAAAAACTAACAAATGACATTTATCACTAAAATGTCATTTGCTGTAAAAATGCTTACCTGATCCATTTGTGTCTTTAACTAAAATCGCTTGTTGTAAGTGAATCATAAAAATTGATTGCCACTTCTGAAAACACAAATGTTTGTCGCAAAATAAAGATGTATACACATTTGAAAATATTCAACAATATTTTTGTTAAAAAAAGAAACATTTATTGAAAGTTTCAAAAGGTTCTCCAAGAAGAAATTTTAATTTAAATATTTTTTCAATTACATTAATTTGTGGTTATTCTGTTGAATAAGCTTTGAACTTTTAATCGGAAAAGATAATTAATCGCTTCAGCACCATTTCAAAACATCAAATTTTAGTACTTTTAATCACTTTCTATCGCAATCTAGTCCACAACTAAATTTGTTTGAAAAGTTCGTATTTCTTTGAGAAATGGTGATGAAACAGAAATATATCTTCCTGTAAGCGATTAAGTCGCCCATCTTTCCGTATATAAATTTACTATTTACTGGTCTAAGTATACTTATAATTATGTATACGTGGATCTGTGTAAGTTAAACTGTAAAATTTCTAATTGTAAAATTATAAATCTAAGCGAAATAAAGCGATACTCCGACAATTACTAATCGCAAAGAACCGGCTACATTTGTTGAATTTCAGGAGTTTTAGATTAGATAGGAAAACAATTTTTTATTTTTTTTTTATTTAGAACGAACAAAAAATATAAATACAAAACAGCATCGTTTGATGAATTAATGCTGTGCTGATTGATTTTATTTTTACTTTACATTATAAAAATAAAAGAAACTATCGAACGTTAGAAAGCATTGAAATACATCAATTTAGTGTTGGTTGAATGAAACGCCTTTCGTTAGTAACAACAGACATACTTTACTAACAGATGAAGTCACCGAATGCTTTATACTTGTAACTTGTTGTTTTCTATAAATGTTTTATGCCAATGACAAATATACTTAATGAAAGGCATTGACATCTTAAGAGTCATAAAGATATCCTTTGAAATAGAAATATACAATTGTCCTCGTCTACTTCTTTACATATTTTTCTCCATAGAAATTTTATTTTAAATATTCTTTTTTATTGACCTATAAATGATAGTTAATTTGTCTTATATCTGATATTAGTCGTTGCTTTGTGTCTGATGATAAATGTGTAGCTTCAGGGAATAAAAGTCTATTGAAATTTGCACACAAACTGGGTGTTTTCAGCTGAAAATAAATATTTTTATGCAATAGATACCTCGAACAATTTCAATGAAATTTAATTTAAGAGATGCCGGGACTTTGAAAAACTTGAAATTTTAACAGAAAACCACTTTTATACGCCCTTCATTTTAATTTATTGTAAAGTTTGTTTACATTCAAAATCATCTTTAGAAATAACTTAAGACTTTACTCAGGTTATAACACCAACTCCTGCGGGAAATGTGTTTTTAGTTAATTATTTAATTTTGTTGGTTAGCGAAAATATTTTTTTAATATAACTTTTTTTTTGTTATAATAATAATAAGTTTGGGAAATTTCGCTATCGTTTTGAGAAAAGAGTTTTTGTCCTGTTTCCGGACAATTAATTAAACATTTGACAATGAGTTTATGTTCCTTTTATTATTTCAACTAATATTTGAAATTATTTTTTTTATTAAAGTGGTGTTTTGTCCATTTTTCGATTTTCTTGTAAAACTTCAATTTAAGAAGTGACATTTTTAAATCCTCTAGATTAAATTTATTTTTTGTTATGAATAATAATTAACAAGTTTTAAGTTTATTTATATTTTTGAACATTTAAATTAAACTGATTTCTAGGAATATTTTGTGGCATTATTAGCTGTACGGTTATCACCCTATATATTCAAGAGATCAATAGCGTTTATTTTTAAGCAATTCTTCTTTCGTCGCTATTTTTTTTTTTAAACTTGTTTGATTTTTTAAACAAGAAAGAAAAACAAAAAATAAAATTATTCTTTTGTCTGTGTCTGAAATAAAAAATAATAGTAAATTATTTTTTCATTGTCTTCGATGATGATCAAATTTCCGTGAAAGCACAAAATTACTCAAATAACAAAAAAAAAAGTAAATAAATAAAAGAAAATCCAACATATTAACACTCAACAGATTTAAAGTGCCTTACACTGCTGTGGCAAATTCAGTATACTTTTCGGCATAAGAGACAACTAAACACACCGTATATGAAACATATTTTAACTGCATCATAACAGAATTTGAAATTTTATAACAAAAAGTTAAAGCAATATTATATTATATTTGGTTCTCTAAATTAAGAAAAGTGTGCTATTGCAGTTTTTACTGATATTCTGGTTTATTTTTTTTTACTTTTTTTTAAATAATTCTTTATTTTTTTATAGGTTTATATGTTACATGTTGTCAAATGGTTTTTATATGAAAATTCGAGTTTTCTATTCATTCTTCAATATGCCTGTAAAAAATCAAATTTTATTTATAAATAAAATGCCAGAAATTCCCTAAGTCGTCATAAATAAATAATTTTAGTTGAAGCTGCCTTTAATACTTCAAAATTTAGCTGAATTACTAAGTATCGTACAAAGAAATCAATAAGCACAAGCATCGAAGCTTAAAAAAACTTAAGTTGTTAACAATGGCTTTTGATTTTCTGCAAAAACGTTAAATTTTATATCCACTGTTTTTTTGTTTTTTTTTTGCTTTTTTGAGAAAAGTGATATTTTAGCGATACATCGTTTTTGGGAAACCTTTAGTTTTTTTACTCTGTTGCAGTTAAATTTCAGCTTTTCCCTAATCTTTTTTTAAAAATTTTAGATTAATTTGAAATAGTGTATTAAGTTTCTGATATTTAAAAAATGATTTAACTAAATCAATTTAATTATATATTATTAATAATTTCTATATTTTTACTCTTAATTTCTAATTATTTCTAATTATTGTTGTTCATTGAATATCAATATTCGCCGTATTCGTAATTACAAAATAAGTTGTTTAAATAGCTGATGTTTACAAAATTTACAATATAAGGTTGATAAATGTTAAAATGTGGCGATCCGGAATATGCTGCATTAGATTATGCTAGTATTTTAAATTCACCAGTATTCTTTAAAATCCTTCCGCAAAGCTTTGTCAATAATTTTTATCATATAAATATATTAAATTAAGTCGAATTAATTAAATCATTTCTTATAATATACAGCAGCTATTACAATTTTTTATTCACACCTTAAAATTTTAATGTTTTGTGAATCAAAACGAGATGTTTGACTGAAGTTTTGGAATTCTACGTATAGTGTTCGACAAAGTTATTGTAAATATTAAAATACTTTCGGAGGGTTGATTATACGACCAGAAAATATAAAAAAATGTATGGAATAAAATTTTAATTTTTATTGATTTAACAATTTTTGATAAGCGCTAATTATGTCCAACCACAACATTAATACATGAGCAACACATCCAAATATACGCAGTTACTGCATGGAAATATTCGTTCATTTGGACCCATATAAAAACAAAAAGAAATAAAACACTCACTTAAATAAAGATTCATACATATTTATTGAATAAATTTACATTGTTTATTGGACATGTTCTAAAGCACATGTGTGCATACATAATTATGTTTATAGAAATTGTTTGCCTGGATGTTTTATAAATGACGTAAAGTTAAGTCCAATGAATTCCCCCTTTAAATAATAAAAACAAAAAGATATTAATCATTGATTTAAGACAATTTTTTTAAATCTAGACAAAAAATTAATTACAGACTAACTTGTACCTGTAAACCTACTTATGTAGGACAAACTGGACGAACACAAAAAACAAGATTTATAGAACACATACGCTCACACAAATGAAAAAGAGAAGACCTCAACTTTGCATTACACTTTGACATCCCCGGATACGCACTGAGGGAAATAGATGGGTGTATGGCATACTACTAGCAAAAAGAGGACAAAGACTAGACAATCTTGAAACATGGAAATCTACAAAACAAAAACTTTTAACAGTGACATTATAACACGACCTCAGACACAAGTTTCACACCACTAAAACTTCTCACTAAAACTTCAAAATTGTTTCCATGTTGAACTTTGTATATGAAAAACTTTAATTCTATTACCCCCACTGCAAGTGAAAAGGTGAAAAACGATTCCTTTTGTAAACAGTTAAATTTTGCGAAATTTACTTGTCGCTGACATGTTTTACGAAATTTCCAATTGCTTTGGTAAATGTTGTTTTAGTTTTTGAAATTTCGAATTTTGTTATTTTTCTTGAATTTTTAAATTGACCTTCTCTAGTATTTTATAATTAATTTTTTAAGCACAAGTCTTTTTATAAAAATTTATATTTTTGTATTAGATATTCAGAAAAAAGTAATGAAAATGTACAAACAATTTTCTTAAATGACAAATAAATGAAAAAATGTTGTGAAAATAAATTGCAAGAATTCAAAATTTCAAGAATTTTCTTTCTGCTTTTTAAAAATTTCTTATTTATAATTTTGCTTAAGGAAACATTACCAAAGCATAAAAAAATCAATTAAGCTTAAAAATACTATTTATTATGAAATGGTACAATCATCGGGTTTGACCATGTAGCTTTGTGTTTGGTTTATTATAATGGGTTTTATTCATATGACTGCATGAATGCTTATCAAAGAAATGTTTAAAGAAAGTATTTGGAAAATGGTGCGAACGTTCTACATAAAAAAGATTATTGTTGTCCTGACATTCTTCTTCAAGGTTAATTGGATATCGTTCAAATAATAATGACATATAAATAAAACAAGAGGAATTTCGAACCTTAATCACTCAAATATAATTATCAAAATATAATTATCAAAAAATTATAAAAATGTAGCCATCACTGTGTCTTTCAAATGGTCAATCGTTTCGAATTTATTCGCACAGTGAACCATTTTACAAGAAGGCGACCCAAAAGTCCTTTTTTTTTATGGTCCCCAATTGTAAAAGTTTTAAGTTCATTCGAAAGTAGATACTAGGGTACCTAGGGAGCCAGAACATTAAAATTTTATTTTAACTATATCACACTGAACAGGGTGATTCAAAATGAGCATTTTCAGTATTTTGCTAAAATCAGAAATTTCTTAGTAAATTTTTGTTTTTAAACATCTATAACCTTTTTGTTATACAAGATTTTTAAACAAAACAAACTTTATATAATAGCGTTATCTGTTAGCTATTAGTATAAGAAAATGATTTTGATTGATTTTTGATTTTTAGCAATTAATTTTTGTTGTTTTTAGAGGTCCGAATTTTTTTTAAATCCTCTTACTTAATAGAGCATAAGTCCCAAAGTTCGTTAGGCAATGTAAAAGCATTAGCACCATGTCATTGCCCTAAATGTCCGCTACACATCTAACTCTCATTGTATATGATCCGACCGTAATCACCAGAACAACTTTTCCGACACAAGATCGAACATTTTTTGCAAAATGGAATTAAAAAAATTATTTTTTGTGTTGCTATTTTATAAGCATTTTAATTATTTTTCAAATCGCCTTTATGAGGTCCATTGTTTAGATGAATATATGCAACGAAATTTAGAGAGTATGCCAAAAAACAGCTATACTTTACAACGAAAAATATTCTTGGAGTAATATATGCCATCCACAGTTCATAAAATTTTGTAGCGTGGGTAACAAATAAATCAACACTATATGATACCAATAGGAGATCTATCTGAAGAAGCGCAAGAAAAACGAAACAAAGAGGAGCATAACACAAGAAAAATTTCTAGATATTGTACTAATGAAGACTTGATTGCTATTTTGTTATGCACATTAGATTGCTATATGTCCAATATCCGGCAAAAATCGATAACCACTTCTATTGAACTAGACGTGGAAGCTAAACTGCTTCTAGAAGATGAAACCAAGGCTATTTAGAATATATATTTACTAAAAAAATATTTACTATAAACCACAAGAGTTATCTGTATGCATTTTATCCTTTTAAAATTAGTTGTACATTGATAAAGTATTAATCAATTTACAATAAAAGTTTATATATACGAGTAATATTTATGCTTATTTTGGACTGAAATAGCTCCTTATCTAATATAATTTGAACTAATGAATATATTTTTATGTTTGCTACTTAATGATCTAATTGTTCGCTCAAATTGTTTCAAAAAACCAACCTTTGGCCTGCGTACTAAAAATTTCACGAGAGGCCAAAGCTTGGCCCTATCTGACTAAATTTAAGCTTTTAATAAGTATAAGGTCTAAATGTGAATCAAAATATTTTGATTAATTATTTATAAATTTTTTTGTTTGTTCTGAAGATGCCAACCAATGGTTTGGCGAAATATTGAATAATAATAAAAAATAAAGTTTTAAGATTTTTTAATAAATAAAGACCTAGTGCTTAATAATAAACTAAAAAATATTAAAAGGGTCAAGTAACTATAATTATTATACAAAATATAAGATTTTATGTAGAACAAACTCTTTGAACAAGTTTTAATACTTTACTTTCATACCAAAAATCAGCCAAAACTTAGTATGTATTTTTAAACCTATCATAACTATTTTTCTAACCGGTCGATTTTAAATTGTTATATCTTAAATGAAAGCCTATGATCTCACCTAGTGGACCAAATTACGATCCGTTCAAAAGTTATATATGTTTGACCACCTTCTCGTTGAATGGTCCACTGTGCGGCGTACGATTTTGGAGAAAAATTCGCGGGCCGTAACACGATGATTATAACCACTTAAATTTCAGCATTTTTATTTAGTCCAACAAAATTGTGCTTCATTACTAAAAAAAATTCGCCTATGAAAATTTGGGATCAACGGCAATCTTGTTTTAATTCAGATAATTAAATTATTTGTTTTGTTGTGTAGCATATAGTACAACACAAAATCAATACGTTTTTACAAAAACCTAAAGTAGCAGAAAATATTTAGGATTATGATCTGCGATATTCATAGTTCTGTCAGGCTAAAAGTAAACATCCAATTTTACATATGCATATATTCTTTTTATGTGTTTGCGTACGAAATTTATGTGCTGCCATTTGCTTCAACAAATAACATTTGGGAAACATGAAAAATTTGTATTACGTGCATTATAGTTTTTCATTTACGACATAAGCTGACTTAAAGCATCGCAAGTATTTTATGATTGGCATAAGGTGTCTTCACAGCTGTTACTTCTGGTGTATAGTGATGAATTCATATTTCATATAGCTCTTAAGCATGGATAATATAGTAAAAGCAAACTATTTGATGCAATTATATGGCGGTTAAATATATATATATATATATATATATATATATATATATATATATATATATATATATATATATATATATATATATATATATATATATATATATATTTATATATATATATATATATTTATTCGACCTTTTTTACCATATTTAAAATTTTTTATTAGCACTCGAAAGTCTTTCTTTTCAAGTTTTATTTTAAATATTTTGCTATCGCATTCATAACTTTTCGTTCGGTGGAGTCACGAATTACATTAAGAAAAGCTAAGCAGTGACCTTGGCTTTGACCTTTGCGGTTCCGAACTTCTTTGGTGGAACTGTCCAAATTTATATTTTCTATTTATAGTTGCTACAGCTACTTTTTAGAATCCACTCATTCAATTCAGACGTTTACTGTTTACCGTTTTATAGCTTCTGCTATTAGTGTATGTGAGATAATTGTGATTATAAAAAAAGCAAGAAAATAATTCCAAAACAATTCCCTTTTATATTTGATTCCTTTTTTGTTTTTTACACATGATATGTTGTATAAAAAAGTTCAAAAATAATAAACAAAAGAAAAAGAAATGTTATGGAAATTTCTGAAGGAGAGCTGAACCGACATTCCACTCTCAGTGTCATATTTTGTACACACTTTTTGCTTTTCCTTTGTTTTTGGCTTAACAAGTTGTCAAGGCAGTTAACTTGGAAAAAGTAAAAATAACAAAACCTTTTCTTCTTTATTTATTCAGTTGTAAGCTGACTCCTACATGACCTACAAATATATTCAATACATGTTCAATGCTGCCCCAACAAAAATTTATGAACATATAAAATTTGAAAAAGATACCACGGAAAAATGTTGTAAAAAATTGTCTATAGCCATTTATCTTAACACGTTTTGTAACTTATTTAGAGCGCCAGTCATATGACTTAAGAAATTTTTGTATTTTTTGCAATCTTAAAGTTTGAGATAAGAAAAATATTTAAAATTTGTTTTAATTAATGGCGGTAAAGTTTTAAATAGTTGTTTTTCGACAAGAATAAGAAATTCGAAATTCAGTTTTAATATTCTAATCAAAGTCGGAAGCACCAAAAATGTAAACGGCAACCATGGAAATATTCGAGAAAAACACTGTTTTTTTCTTAATCGTGCAGTATTTAGTTGTCGATCTACACTAAAGTCAATGTAGTGATTTTCGAAAACTTTAAAGCTTGATTTAACTTTAGAGATATTATCGCTTCAAAAACAGAAGATTCATTTCCTTGTTTGTGTGATCTTCATAATGAATAAAAATACTTTTAAAGATTTTATTTTTTGTTATCTACATAATTTTTTGCTCTTTAGTTCGTGTTTTTTATAATGATGATATAATTGATTTTGAATAATAATTATAATGCGCAGGATGCATTATACTTGTAAGTTTCAATAGTGGCAGGCCGACGTAAAAACTAGAATAAATCATATAAAATGATCTATTAATCAGTTTAATGTAGGGGGAAAAACTTGGTGCAGAAGTGAGTCCGATTAGATCATGAAGACGCTCCAGTACCTGAGTAGTTGCCAATGCGTAAATTCGACATTTGCCTTATTTTTCAAAACCCACTGTCAGAATTTTTCAAACTTGAAAGCATGACAATGTAGCAGTACTTGCAAAATGACTACGTGACAAAAGCACAACATGTAAAAATATAACATAAAAATAGACAGGCGAGAATAAATGTTTGAACTGTTGGTGTTACTTTTGATTGTCAGGCCATTATGTTCAATGATTTTTGGAATATCCACCATGTTTTAAGAAAACCACGAAAGCTCTTTGTGAAGCTATACTTAACAATATTTTTTATGGAAAACTAACAATAATTTATTGCATCAAGAATAAAGTAGTTATCTACTATAGGGTCCGCCAAATAACTTTTTTTTTTAAATTTTATAAACAAAACTACACAGCTTCAGCTGTGTAGCACTTAGCGCCGTCCTGTGCAAACCAAATGTTGCCAATATCCTCCTCTTCAATTTTTGTGAACAAAAATTCGTTCAACATGGCTCAATAACGATCGCCATTGACTGTAACGGCCACTTCTGAAAAATGGCCCAATTATGCCTCTGGACCAAAATCCGCACCAAACAGTGACTCGGTGTGCGGGTTTTCTGTGCCCCAAATGCGACAATTTTGCTTGTTTACATACCCGTCAAGCTCAATGAACTTCATCTGAAAAGGTGATTTTTTTCTACAAAATCGGCATCTTCTGTAAGTCGATCGCAGGCCCACTTAGCGAAGCGTTGTTCAAGCATATACACAACCATATTCGTTCAGCGGAAGGATAAAACTAATTATCTGTCAAATCACACATGAGCTTAGTGTTACCATTCACGAAATAAGCACTAGTTGCAAAAAAAATCGTTGATAGGCGGACCCTATACTATACTGAATGAATTTTTACTGTTTTTTTTTTCCAAAACACTATGAAGGTTACATTAAACGTCTGTCTAGTATTTTTTACAGAGGTATAGAACTTTAAGTCGGCAAAACTTTTTTTTTAACTGACGGCATTTTTACCAGCTGTCGAGCGATTTATATTAAGCTTGTTTTGGAATTTTAGCATGAATATACTGATGCCTGAACCACAGTCTAAGCAGACATGAAGAAACTGGCACATAGAAAAAATTAAATCAAGTTTTCTCAACCTTCTCAAGAAAGGGAAAAATATAGTGTTTTTTTTTAAGAAAATGGGAAAATAAACAAAACAAAAAAGTGAAGAACAACAGTGATTAAACAATTTTTCCAGCAAAAAGTAATTTTAATTTTTAAATTTGTATTAATAAAAGATAAATGAAGTGCAAATATGATTTTAATTGGTTTCAAAAGTGAAGTAAAACATATAAAAGTAAAAATATCATGAAACATGCAGTGTTTTATGAACGCAAAAATGGTGGTACTTTGACGGAAATAAATTGTGTGTTAACAAACATCTAAAAGAAAATGTTAGAAAAAAGCTTGTATTTATCTGGTGAAATTATTCTTAAATATTTTCCAGTACGCAATTTGTTTGCTCTTGTCGCTATTAGATTGGCTGCTCAAAGTTGGCTGATCCTACATAAGCAAATATTTATGTGTTTGAAGCGGAGCTTACAAATGACGAGTGTAAGCAAATTTACTGTTCCCAAAACAGGATACCCCCCGGGGGCACACATATATGGTCTGTGGAGATAGCAACAACTTAGACCTGTGAAACTGGGGAAAAAGGGAGCCCAGCCCCCTGAAGTCAGCAGGGGTACAACTGGAAACTCCACTTTATTTCCACGGGAATCAGTAAGCCGCAAAGTTCGTTATTTGTCTCTTTAGACATTTAACTGTTCTCTGCCTGATTATTGAGGTTGGGCCTTTATGGGAGTATCGTTGTGGTTGTGGTTTCGCGGCCCCATATCAGTCTATGGTTCTATGGTGGCCGGGTTCATTTCACCTTTAATAACGCCTACCTGGTGAAATGTTCCCAGATCCAATGAGCATGCTAGACATGTGTTGTGGACAGGAGTTGGAAAGTCTCCAACTTTTAAGCAAGGAGTGATGATTTGCAGCAGTGGTCTGGAATCGTCGAAGTTGCAACTAGAAAGTTCTGCTGCATAGAATTATAGCTTCGGCTTCCTAGGACGAGCATGAGGTTCCAAATTATGCAGTGGTTTGATCCACCATCTGATTAAGGCTTCATGGCCAGGCGCGGATGTAAATCTAATCACACAGTTCTTAAAACAGGAA
The DNA here is from genome assembly GCA_030448955.1 of Trichopoda pennipes. NCBI lineage: Eukaryota > Metazoa > Arthropoda > Insecta > Diptera > Tachinidae > Trichopoda > Trichopoda pennipes. Next base: position 1,344,221 of record JASKUP010000026.1, on the reverse strand, counting down.
TCCAATTATTAGTTTGCAACTACAACCACCTGAACTTAAGCAGCCGCACACATATAATACTGCCAAATTAACCAAAACAAAAACTTGCTGTCACTGTCTAAGCAGACACCATCACGGTATAAAACTAAATTAAACATATTAAATAAAAAACTAAATTAAACATATTAAATAATAATAATAATAATAATAATAATAATAATTGATTTTTAATTTCAGAAATGATTGTATTTGGGTAAACAATCAATGAAAACTGAAGTGTGCAAGGGAGCGTCCCAGCTGTCTGGGCCAAAAAGCGATCAAACATGTTAAATGTTGCTGATAAGGGCAAGCAAATTTACTTTTCCTAAAACATGAATCTTAACACTAGTTACGCCAGAAGTTCCACTACTCCTTATGAATTAGTATATAACAAGCAGTATTACAGGTAAACAACTGAATCAAACCTATTAAATAATTAACTAATTATTGATTTTTAATTTTACGCTCATGTTAATTATGCTACTGCAATCGTGAAATTTTTTCTATATATTACCTGGTAGACAATACTTCTGCTGAGGGCAAGCGTATTTACTTTTCCAAAGTAGGTTGTAACCATAACCACCTCAACCACAGCCTCATATACTACAAAAATTTCAAAAATTTTGTAATGTTTACAAAAAACTTACCCTTATTTGTTCACATAAAAAAGTTTAATTCCTTTTTACACTAGAAACATATAATCAAAACAAAACTAGCGACTCAGACTTATGCAAAAAAGCGAAAGTATACATATATAGTGCATCGTGTCGCGTCTGTGTATAGCTTGTGGCCTGAACAATGCTACCAAATTATGTGAATTGGGCCCAATACCATAAGCGAATTTTGATTAGTAGCGAAAACTGTTTGATGTACTTTATCGGCTTGTGAAATCACTGGTCCGCACTTCTTTAAAAACGATGCTGGCAGAATGTTACGCGGTTAACGCTATAGAGACTATGATGTGCGGAAGCTGTGGTTTCAACAAGTCTGCAGAACATATCGCACAGCTCGTGCCACAATTGATTTCTGGAAGGAAACGTTTGATAACCGCTAAGCATCACGTTTCGTATCCGTTTTTATCTTTTTTTGGCTTTTAGTTATTTTTTAAGTTATTGTTGGTTTGATATGCATTGCAATCAGGATCTTATATTAAGCATAAAATAATATCAAGGTTGAGTAAGACCAGAGTACGCATTTGTTCACCAAGAAAGCTCATTTTTATTCATTCTCTTATCATTGTTCATGAATGAAATGAAAAAAACAAAAAGAAATCAAAAGTTTTTTCATGAAAATGAATGAAGAGAGAAATACGTACTCTGAGTAGAACACTTTTCACTTCTGGAAAAATATTGTTATAAGAAACTTTATAGAGTGAGCTCGTATTGTTGAAGAGAGTACCAAATATCTATCTCTTAGATAGGCTAGCAACAAGGTTTCATAAATGGATATAGGAGAAATAATGCGAATTAATTTACCTTTTTACAATTTTGCTGTTTTCTGTTTTTCTAGGCTGATGTTGTCTTTTGCAGTAAAGCAATCCAAAAAAAAAAAAGATCCAACATGTATACACGGCTAAGTTAAGCAAAGAGTAGGTTAAAAGAAGAGTTAAGTTTTTAATTTTTACAACAATAGAAATACTTTCGTGCTTTTATAGCAAACTCAGATTCGGTCTATAAAGTTTAAAGAAATAAGCCCATAGATCCTTTCAGCATATATAGCAGTTTCTGATCGTGTAAACTTATTCTTATAGCGAACAGTGTCTGCCTAGTGCGGTTTGAAAATAAGGCCGCTTAAATGAACCTCAATTCACTATTGGATTGACCTTTAATTTAAACTTGAATTTTTTTAATCGTTGCTTTAGTACACATAGAGATAAAGCGCTGTGCCAGGTGCACACATGGGGAAACATTGTCCCAAACAGAAAATTCAAAGCTTTAAATATAACATTAAAAACCGCCACAATTAACCTGCTCCGTTTACACTCCCAATCAACAATTGAACAAGGCAAAAGTTATGTACTAAATTTTTCACAAAATGCTCCATAAACACATGAGACAATAATTTCTATTGATAAATCCGGTATCAACTATCATCTTCGCAGAAACAAAGCTCGATCGACGATAAATACTTCAGCCCATGTAATTGGTCCAACAACAAGAGAAAGAAATGTTTCATTAATTTCAGCCATGAATTTAAATGGTATAATACATTCTCAAGTAATTTTATTACATTTCTTGATCGATTATTTAATAAACTCTCTGAAAGTAATATTGTAGAATCATGGTTGGTTCTGGACAATGCCAAAATACATAAAAGTCGGGACGTGCGCGAAAAGAATAGTGAGACTAATCATACGTTAATTTGTCTATCACCATACTCCCCCATGTTATAGAAAAAGTATTTTCAAAACTCAAATTGTCTGCACGAAATTTGCTAGCCGATCCACAAAATAATCAAAATTTGGTACAGATTATTGAATAATCAGTGACCATTGTTGCTTCTACTGACTGCAACAATTATTACGGCTATAGCAGAACAACCGTTGCATGAAATGCTTTGTCCAAATTGCTTTAACTTGTTTTGATACTCATTTTTTTAGTATTTATTTTTTATTGTAATTATTCAATATTACATTAATAAACTTTAATTTGAAATTAAAAATCTTTAATTATAAGTTAAAAACCTATATATAACAATTGTTTCATGAAAAATAAAGTTTAAATTCACAAAATCCAAATATCAACAAAGAATTTATTTTATATATTTAATTTTTTTTAAATGTCGATTAAATATTTTTCGATTAAGTGTTTTTTAGTAAATGGTTTATTTCAGGATATATTTGTTTGTTAAAGCATTAAAAAACAAATATATCTACTACTTACTATTATGAGTTATCGTGATGCTACTGCATAGAAAGTCTTTCTGGGCTTCTGTCAGTAATTCGTTTTCCATTGTCTATGTATAAAAAACAAAAAATAACAAAACAAATAATTAGAAAATAATATAGTAATAATAACAAGAAGAATAAATTTGAAACATGCCTTCTAATGCAATTAAGGCATTATAGCTGTAATTATAATATAAAAAAATTTCTTAAGTACTCAAAAATATTAACAAGTTAAATGATAGAATTTATTAAATTAATATATAATTTTATATTGCCAACTTACCAGAGTTAAAATAAAATTTTTATTCAAAAGAGGCTCAATGCACACCATTCTTTATTTCGTGAATATTAGTTTTATTTTCCTATTGTTAATAAGTTGAAATTGTTGAAATACCAGAACTATTTCCTCTTTCATATATTAAAATATTTTTTTAGTTCCACTTGTAATTATACGTACTTGATATTTTGTTGAAATTATTTTGTTATATTTTTTATTTACGTTTACTTATTTTCAATAGAAATTTTTGTTCACTGTATTTTTTATATTTTTTTGTTGTTTCATAATTTAGGTGCAACAGCCAATATTTGATAATTTATTTGGATAGTGGTTACAGAAATCGCTGTATTATGGGCATACAGAGAAGTATGCCGCCGCCCACATGGACAACCGCAAGATAACTATTTGAATAATTGTAGTCAGTTGTAAAACATGTTATCCTTTTGAGACTTTTATTATTTTCATCATAACACGAAGACCGTTATCCATTATGAAGCAATTGAGTGAGTGCTGGAAGTAACGAATAATAATACTCATTTTCTTTTAGTTTAGGGTTGTTGTGTTTCAAGTTTTATATTAATGGTAGTGATAAAAACAAGTGCCTCCTGATAGGTTTTTATACAAAATTGTAAGGTATGTGAACTTGGATGCTTTTACAATCTCAATAAATATGTGTATATTATTTATGATATCTACAAAGATTTTCTGGAAGAATGTGTCTGCGATTAACATAGCTGAACTGAGTTGATTAAAATTTTAAATGGTTCTTGGAGTTAGGATCAAGGAGAAAAACGGATAGTTTTATACCGTTTAAAAACTTTTAATGAAATTTCAAATTAAAGTCCACCACATTCTATGAGGTATAGTAGACTATTTCTGTTTTCAAAACCGATAATCCTTATGACAAAGGATGGAAAGGACAATGTAAAATATCGAAGACTGCGAACTAAAATCGAGAAGAAATAGTCCTAAAAATGTGAATAGTAGGATCTTGGCAAAAAAGTGAAATATATTGTGTTTGATTTCAAAATTCGGATTCCTAGCGGATTGAAATTTCATATATTAAATAATTCGACTCCATTTCCAATTCCAATATAAAATTTTCAAAATATTTGAACTAGCAATAAGTTTTTGTATCTTAAGCCCAATAAATGAACTTAGTTAAGTATACCCAGGGCTAAGTGTGCATTTATAGTTATTCCTCAACCATTCCATAAGCATAATAGATAATTTTAATGTATTTTATTTGAATATTAAAATACCTTTCGTTTGTATATACTTGTTTATAATGCCTTGCTATTTTAAATTTTTTAGACTCTAACATTATGTGTACATATAAGGGATTTTTTTATAGAGATGTAGAAATTTGAAATAAAAAAAGAAACAATCTTCTGCCATTATAATTTAATAGCATTAGCCATATGACCGCCACGACAGGCTGGGCTATAGTCTAATCTGAAAATCTAATTTTGGCAATATCGCGGCGAATGATATCAGTAGTTTCGTGCTTATTAGCGTAGACTAGGTTCACACATCCCTACAGAAAATAGTCTAGCGGCGTTAATACGCTAATTTAATTTAAAGGCTTATTTACGGTTCCGAAACGTGGCACTATGCGGTTACCAAACTTTTGCTTCAATAAACCAAATGGTGCATGAGCTGTGTGACATGTTGCGCCGTTTTGTTGAAATCACCGCTCCTGCAGATCACGGTTGTCGAATAAACGAAAAATTTAGTAATCTCAATCATTGACTATAGAATCGTTTTTAAAGAACACCGAACAGTTAGTTTCTGTGGATGTGCCGGTGTCTAAGCTTACACTTCAGAATTAACATCACTCCAAATATGGCATATCCATTCACAAAAAAGTGAAATCCACGCTAAATAAATCTCGCTCATGACAATCAAGATCAACTGCAGTCTTGTTTAAGACCCAATCTGCACATTTTGGAAGCGTAGTTCAAGCATAAATCTATTCACGTTAAAATGCCAAACCAAGCAAAATGGCCTTAAAGTTCTCTACCTACATAAAAACACCCGATATTATTAACAATGCTTTGTCGAGTTTTTCTGCTGTTTACACATTTTTCGCAGTATTAGATTTTTTGCAACTTGATGTTTCTTTCACAAAATCCATATTTCGTTCTCTGCTTCTGTGATTCCTACCAGAAATAAATATTCCAGTAGTATTCCAAAATAGTTTAATTATAAGCCATAGCATTTTATTTATGAATACGAAACGCATCCGCCAATCAGATCAACACATCGCACATTGACGCCTGCAGTTTTGGCGTATAGACAGTTAATTGAATTGAAAGCAGTGAAAGGGCCTTAAAAGGTAATTGTTTATTGTGAAAATTCAGTAATGCAAATTTACGAATACTATAAAATCATCAGAAGTTGTAACGAGGGCTCAGGAAATAACTCAATTACACAAGCTATTATTGATAACAATATTTTTTTAAGTACACATCATCTTTTAAGATCCAAGGTCGTGTAGTGTCGTTGGCACAAACAACAGGCTTCGGTTGATTAGGTTATAAATTAGCCGTTATTTGCCACTAATATTGCGCTTGACAGCGGCTCCCTTCTCGGCTCCGTCTACTGTACACTAGTGTGTGTGAGTGTGGCAGTTTCCGTTGACTTGGTCCTACGTATACCGGCCAGTGCCAGAGGGAAACAACCAAAACAATGTATGGGGTGAGATAAAACCTCCGCTCAACTGTCCACTGCTTTGGTCAACCACTATGAGGACGGTAGACACAAATTCCGCTGGGATAAGACATCCGCTTCGTTGGTGACCGAACCACAGGTAGTAGACCGTATGTCCAAGGGAAATAAAACTGTAAGTTAGGCTGGGTTAAGACCTTTGCTCAACTTTTCAATGCCTAGATCACTCCAGGTAGGGTCTCAGGGTATAAACTCGGTTAGGTTAAAACCTCTGCTTTGTTTATAACTTGACTGTCTTGCCTAGCAGTCCGAAATATATTAAAAGAATATTACCTGTTGTCCTGCCACCCGCTGCACACCAATTGCATTATTATTCATGATGTTGCCCTTTTATACCTATTCTGCCAACACACACCTATACACAAACACACATACGCCATATCGGCAGTCGATGTACACAACAGCCGACGGCTGTATTCACCACCAACCGCCAGCTGCTGCCTAAAACAGCTGTAGGCTATTTTACCACTAGCCGCTAGTTACACCATCCTGCCAGATGGCGTTGCCCACTTAAGACTATTATAAAATGTAAACATATTTCATTAATCGTACAACTAATTTTGAAATGAAACAATATTTCATTTGACTTATACTTTTAATTCATATAACAGAAAATAGATTATTTCTTAAAAAAGAAATATTAATTATTATTATACAAAAAAATAGAAATTCATATAAATAAAAATATATTATTTTCTAAAAATTAGAGAGATTACTTAATTATTATAAACAAAATTGGAATTCATATAAAATAGATACATTATTCAAATAGGAGGATTATTTATTATAAATAAAAAAAATAGAAATTTAATATAAAAATAAATACATTTTTTGTAACAAAAAAAAAAAATGAAATTCCAGGGAGTATGTTTGTTGTGCCAAACAAGTGATAGTTTCCGTCTCCGGCTGATGCTCACCCTATAATGCTACCTATTCACTTCCTCTTGGAATCGTAGGGGTGACGGGAATACTACCAATGTGGCTAGGCTTTGGACTGCCTGCTGGTGACCCTTTCCAGTGCCGTGGAGAATTGTCATCATTTTTGGGTCGTACTTACCTTCCGCTTCACCAGCACGTTCCTGCTCAGGGGTACCAGAAGTTTCACCATCATGAACCTCTCATAACATTTCAGTCCGAGATACCGATATTGGCGATCTTTCTACTCGATTGTACCATAAGCTCGTCTTCTGGGCGGTGTTGGTGGGCGAAAATTTTCGTTTTCTCAGCTTAGGTAGGATGGTGAGCTACCACCACGGGTATGGTGGTGAGCGCGGCCGGTAGTCGACGGTGCGGTCGTCAAAACCAAAAGAACAACTTTTAATCTCATTTAGCACCGAGTTGTCTAATAGTTCAGCAAACGTATCTGGCTTCAGTTGTTCGATATGCTCAAAACCTTCAGGGATGTCGGTAGTGCCGGTAATACACTCCTCTTCCGGGCATATAGAGTTTGTGGGCGTGATCTTGGTGGCTGTAGAGGTTGCCTCTCTCTTTGAGGGGTTTTCATCGGTCTTGGGGGGTAGCTTGCCTGGTTCTTCTCTTTGGTTGGCCGTCATCTGACGCAGGTATCCTCTGGGTTGTCGCTTTGTGGTGTACCTTTGCTCGTGACCGAGCTTGGATTGGGTTGTGGCCTATTGTCGGTTCTAGCGCCTACCGGACATTTTGGACCCTGGATCTCCCTGGCTTTGGCGTGCGACGTCCTTATCTCTCAGGAAAATGGCTCGCTTTATCTTCGCCTGTTCCCGTTCTATGTTGCGGCGAAATTTACAGTGTGTTTCTTCAAACCTTCTCCAGTTGCTGTTCATCCGTCTAACGTGATACTCTATTGGCGATGACATCTGTAATGAAATGTAAGAGTACATAAGACAGCTGATTAGTGAGGGTGATGAGGTTTTAGTGCAATCAGGTGTGCATTTCGTTCTCTTTTCGTGTGTGCCTCCCGAAGACACACAATTACAGGAGATATAAACCCTTTTATTTGGGTACGGTTTTCCGTCGACCCTCGTCAAATGTGGTTTGTGCACCAACCGGTTTCGGCCATCTTCAGTGTTCTAAGAAAATCTAAGCACATATCAGTTATAAACCCCTTAACCATAGAGGGTCCTCCATTTTTAGGTGCGAGCTTGGCGCGAAGTTATACCTATGCTTGATTTCCACCTCCGGCGTCGTAAGTTATAATAACGTTGTTGTTTTTGCGATGCATTCCGCAGGTTGCGGCGGACAATGGTGAACACCTCCTGCAGTTCCCGACTCCGATTGTTTGAACCGGGGTTGCGCGGCCCCGTGCCTATAGTGACCTTATCACACAGGGCTTTAGGCAGTATCGTCCTTGGGTGAGAAAAAAAGGGTGAATAACTCGACTCGGATACGCTGCTATAAATTGCCGAAATCATGTTGATTTCGGGCACCCACTCATGCCAGCTGTTAATGTGTTGCCCCGAGAACTGGACGATCATAGTTTTATTGGTCCGATTAGCTCTTTCCGTTGGATTCTCTTGGCGGTGTATGGGCTGGTACAGTGCAATGCTATCCCGGCCGACTCCATATATCTTCTGAAAATGCGGAAAGTAAATTGAGGCCCATATCGACTGATGTTTCATGACATACCTCGCAGAAGTAACGGCTGGCGACCTTATTGAATGTTTTCCTAATTCCCAAGTATCCTCTACCTGCAGCGTCATTGTTTTCTATAATGACATGTTCCCTTAATAGTGTTGGCACGCACAACTTCCACAGTGTGCAGTCTTCATCGTTTTAATTCCGTGTTGAATGTTTATACAGTTGATTATTTTGAATTGAAAAATTTGAGAACTTCTCGGGTTGTTTTCTCACTTCCCTTATACGGTGTGTTACCCAGGGGCATGGGGCCTGCTGACTGGTCTGGTCTCATTTAATAGCGTCCATTGGCTGACGTGATAGTACACCTGCCATCACATTTTGCTTCCTTTTTCGGTACTGTACAGGAAATTGCTTAATGCTGCAGTTCCAACGCCCATTTCGCCAGTCTACCAGTGGAATTTTCGATATTGTTTAGCCCTTTCAAGGACGAATGATCTGTGATGACCACAAATTTATACCCCTCAAGGTATGAACGCATCTTTCGCATTCCCAAAATTATAGATAAACACTCCTTTTCGGTGGCTGGCATATGCTAGTACTCGTTCCTCGTCTTCCAGATTCTGCGATAGAATATTTACTGGTATCGGTCTGCAGAACAAACTTTTGCGAAAAATTGGTGCATGCTAGAGTAGGTGCTGAGGTCAATGCTTTCCCTTTTTCAGCAACAGTAATAGTGGTTGCACCAGGTAGGCAAAATCAGATACGAAACTTCGATACCACAAGTTAATTCCAAGGAAGCGTTGAACCTTTTTAACGTTTGTGGGGCAGGCATCTCCATGATGGCGGTTATCTTATCGGGATCCATTTTGATATCTCTTCGAGTAATCATGTGCCCCAAATACTTGGTTTCGGTCTTAAAAAACTCACATTTTTCAGGGTTAACTTTCAGATTGGCAGCACGTTATCGCCGTAACAACTCTTTCAAGAGAAGTTCATCAAAAGTTTTTCCGATAACGATAATGTCATCCAAGTAGGCGAATACATGGGGCTCCATGCCGGGTCCGATCACAGTATCCAACGGCCGCTGGAAGGTAGCTGGAGCCGAGTGTAGACCAAAAGGTATCATTCGCCAAAAAAGGTATCATGCTTTATTCTACTGCTACTTTTTCAAATCTTTCAAATCGAGGCTGCTAATAAATATTGCATTGCGCAGCCTGTCTGGTGTGGTGCTACTCATCTCATTTGGTACTGTTAGCGTTAGCCTTAGTTGCAAGTGCTCATGCTTAGTTTACAACTCTAACAGTTCCTGCTTTCGCTCCTCGCTATATTCCTTTGCTAAGAACTTGGCGAAACGCTTCCTCAATTCTTTCACGTTGCCTGAGGAGTCCTAGGCAAAGACTCTTAGGTATTTTATCAATTCGTTTGTGCGTAGGGTATACGCCCACGACGTCTTCAACATTTTACCGTCGTGGGGGGGGGATGAAAAACTGCACCTGTCTTCTTCTACGTAACCCTTATAAGGTCCTTACTCGGGCGCCAAATGTAACAACACGCTTTTCCTGACTGCTGAGGTATACTGAGCGGCGTCCAGGGTCCAGGCTTCGGTTGATTTGGTTATAACTTAGCCTTTATTTGCCACTAATCCTCCGCTTGACGGCAGCTCGCTTTTCGGCTCTTTCTACTGTACACTGGTGTGTATGAGAATGCGGCGGTTTCCGCTGTCTTGGTCTTACGTATACCGGTCAGTGTCCGAGGGAAACAACCAAAGCATTGTAAGCTGGGCTGGGTTAAAACCGCCGTTCAACTGTCCACTGCTTTGGTCACCCACTGAGGTGATGGTAGATACAAATTCCGCTGGGTTAAGACCTCCAATTCGTTTGTGACTGAACCACAGTTTAGTTAGTTGACCATGTGCCCAAGAGAAATAACCAAAACACTGTACGTTGGGCTGGGTTAACACCTCCGCTCAACTGTCCAATGCATTGGTCACCCACTGTGGTGGTGGTAGACACAAACTCCGCTTCTTTTGTGAATGATCCACAGTTAGTAGACCGTTTCCGATGGTAATAACCAAAACACTGTAAGTTGGGATGGGTTAAGACCTCTGCTAAATACCTTGGTCACTCCAAGTAATGCCTCGGATAGTTTAAAACCTCTGCTTTGTTATTAACCTGACTGTCTTACCTAACATTCCGAAATATTAAAATAATATTGCCTGTTGTCCTGCCGCCGGCCGCACACCAATTGAAATTATTATTCTTGATGTTCGCCCTTTTTTACTTTTTCTGCCAACACACACCTATACACAAACACACATACGCCATAGCGGCAGTCGATGTACACAACAGCCGACGCACAGTGGATCATTTTATGAGAAGGCGGCCAAAAGTCCTGTTTTCAGGGTCCCCAATTGTAAAATTTTAAAGTTCGTTCGAAAGTAGATACTAATATACCTCGGGAGCCAAGAAATTAATACTTTATTTTAACTATATCACACTGAACAGGGTGATTCAAAATGAGCATTTTCAGTATTTTGCTAAAATGAGAAATTTCTTAGTAAATTTTTGATTTTTAAAGATCTATAACTCTTTTGTTGTCATAGCAACATTTGTTAGCTATGAGTGTAAGAAAACTCAAATGTTTTTGGATTGATTTTTAATTTTTAGAAATTAATTTTTTTTAGAGGTCCAATTTTTTTCTAAATTCTCTTACGAAATAGAGCATAACTACTAAAGTTTGTAAGAGAATGTTAAAGCATTAGCACTATGTCATAGCCCTAAATGTCCCCTATACGCTCATACGCAATTGTATACCCGGCACGATCCGAGCGTGAGCACCAGAACAATTTTTCTGACACAAGGTCGAAAAGAATGGAATTAAAAAATGTTTTTTCCTTTTTGTTATTTTGTAAGCATTTTATTTATTTATCAAATCGCCTTAATGAGAGACATTGTTTAGGTAGATATGCGTATTTTTAAAAAAAAACAAAAATTTTTAGCCAATTTCAAAGTCATGCGCAGTTGGTCACAAAAATATTTTTGGTTTTAAAGTCAACTAAAAATCAGTACAACGAATTGCGGAAGCGAACAAATGAAAAGATTTCTTGGATTTTCCCACAGTATAGGGATTTAGTCGCTGTCAAAAAGGAATGCCTACCCTCACAAACCGCTATAACTGTCACTTCTACTTCAGCAGAAATAAAAATGGCAAAACCTTCCTGAACACACTGCCGAACGGTTGTTAAATACGTTTGATTCTAACCGCTTAAAAAAATAAATATAGATATATGCTAAATGGGGATGTGATGGATCCTCTTGTCAGAGGCAATACAAGCAATGCGTGATAAGGTTTACATCTGCACCGGCAGTGGGCCATAATCAGATGGTGGCCATTACCACTGTGAATGGTATGTAGCGCCATTCTCGTCTTAGAAGGCCTTCGAATCCGTGCATTCTCCGGTCACTCTAGGAACACGACGGCATTCATACTCACTGGACCTGAACCATTCATTGTGTTCATTTTGAATGATCCGACCCACAAACTCTCACGAGGGCGTCGAAACCAAAACCACCATGATACTCCCATATAGAGGCCAACCTCAATAATCAGCCAGAGAATAGCTAATTGTCTGAAAAGACAAATAGTGAACTCTGCGAGCCTACTGATTCCCGTGAAAATATGTGGATTGTCCAGATGGCTCCTACTAGCCTTTAAGGGGCCTGGGCTTCCTTTTACCCCGCAAGACACCAGTCTAGATGGAATAGTAGGTTCCAAAAAGACTATCTTGTGCCCCCGGGGGAGCAATATAAGCAATGTAATGCCAAAAATTCATCAGACGCTGATTTATAGTATGATATAATTAGTTCCATTGCAATTAATAAAAAGCTATACCGAGTTAGAGCCGTCAAGTAGTACAGCCATAGAAATTGATATATGGAAAAATGAAATACCCTCGTAAACAAAATATCAAACACCAATAAAATTTACTTTCAAAAAAGAAACAAAAAATGTCATAACTGAAGAAGTCCGAAAAATAAAAGATGAAATTAAAGACCTTCAGCCTGTAATATTTACTGTTGATGGACAGGAAATCGAAGTTAATTTAAAAATGTATCTTAAAATGATTCATGGAAAAGTTGCACAAGCTTTAACTGATACAAAAGCATCATTCAGCTGCATTATATGCCAAAAGACATGAAGTCAATTAAGCCATCCAGTTCTAGAAGATAACACTTTTAAGGCAGCATACGAATTTGGATTGTCCCCTCTTCATACCAGAATGCGTTTTATGGAGCATATTCTTAAATTGGGTTATGATTTGGATTTTGGTCCGTTAGGCGAAACAGTGAGAAAAAAATAAGGATAATGAAGAAAAAAAGAAACCAAAAAATAACAAATTCAAGAAAAATATTAAGAACAAGGCCTAATCATCGATCAGCCAAAGCAAGGGGAGGGAAACACTAATGATGAAAATACTGCAAGAAGATTTTTTCAGACCCAGAAACTGCAGCATCTATTACAGGAGTAGATTTAAAACTAATAAGGAGATTCAGTATTATTTTACAAGTTTTAGCATGCAGCAGAAAGATAAATGCAAAAAAATTTGGAAATTACGCCAAAAAACAGCTATACTTTACAACGAAAAATATTCTTGGAGATACATATATGCCATCCAAAGTTCATAAAATTTTGTACCATGGAGAACAAATAATTCAACACAATATTCTACCAATCGGAAATCTATCTGAAGAGGCACAAAAAAAAACGAACCAAAGACTATAGATTCTTTCGCAAGCACAACAGAAGAAAAATTTCTATATATTGTACTAGTGTAGACTTGATTGTTATTTTATAATGCCATCAGATCCCTATATGTCCAATACCTGGCAAAAATGGAAAACTACTTCTATTTAACTAGACATAGAAGCTAAACTGCTTTTAAAAGATGAAAATCAAGACTATTTACTATTTAATTAATTGTAATTTTTCCAAACACCAGAGTTATCTGTATGTATTTCATCCTTTTAAAAGTTTTTGTATATTAATAAAGTATTTATCAATTTACAACAAAAGTTCACATATACGATTAGTACTTATGTTAATTTTGGACTTAAATACCTCCTTATCTACAGTACATTTGAACTAATGAATACATTTTTCATGTTTTTGCTACTTAATCAGCTAATTTTTAACTCAAATTGTTTAAAAAATCAACCTTTTGCCTTCGTACTAAAAATTTCACGGTGGCCAAAGCTTGGCGCTTCCTGACTAAATTTAAGTTTTTAATAAGTGTACGTTGTAAACGTGACTCAAAATATAAGACATTTTGTAAAACAAACTCTTTGAACAAGTTTTAATACTTTACTTTCGTACCAAAAATCAGCTAAAACTTAGAATGTATTTTTAATCCTATCACAACTATTTTTCTAACCGGTCGATTTTAAATTTTTATACCTTTAATGAAAGCTTATGATCTCACCTAGTAGACAAAAACGCTTATCAAAATTACGATCCGTTCAAAAGTTATATATTTTTTGACCGCCTTCTCGTAAAATGTTCCCACAGTGCGATGGCTGTATTCACCATCAACCGTCAGTTATTGCCTAAAACAGCTGTTGGCCGCTAGTTAAACCATCCTGCCAGATGGCGTTGCCCACCGAGCTGCCATCTAATTTTAAAATGAAACAATATTTCATTTGACTTAAGATTTACTTTTAATTCTAATAACAGAAAATAGATTCTTTCTTTCTTAAAAAAGAAATATTACAGCTGGCAGGGGAATAGTAGTTCTATTTAAAAACCACTTCAATTAGAGAATTCGTATGTGCATAGTGTTAAGTAGTATGCAGTTTAAGAGTATTGTCAATGATATTCTATAGAGGCATTCATTCTTACTAATGCAAATACTTACACTAAGAGGCAAATAGAACGTAACTATATTTTTAAGCTTTTTCCAACAATAATCCCAATCCATTTAAAGTTCAATAAAACTTAAAATTTTAATTCCACACGGGTTTCTTTAAATTTTTTCAAAATTATAATTTCAACTATTTAGTTGTAGGCTCGGTTTTTTTTGCTTTTCTAAATTTGCGCTCGTGTATTTTAAAAAGGTTTTTAATAACTTTTGTTTTAGTTTATTTTAAAAAAGTGCTGATTTAATTAGTTTCCTCAATTTGTCAAAGCTTAGTTTTTAGTGTGTTCGTGCTTTTAACTTTTATCTTAAACAATTGTTTTTTTGTTTTTCTTTAGGATTGCTTTTTTTGTTACTCTTTAGCATACACATATGCAGCTGTGGTCAATATAATAGCACCACGCATAAATTTATAATGACTCCGCTTACATCTGTTTAACTGTTGGGCCGATTCAACTCAAAATAAAATAAAAAATTTTTTGATGTTAATAGTTTATTATCATAAGAAAATTATTTTATTTTTAAACAGTTTATAATACGCTAATTAATTTAAACAAAAAACTTAAAAACTACATAGTCAAAATAATAGCACGTCAGTTCATTTTTAACAGATATCTTGTAGATAAATTAATTGTATGGTTTCAATACTTTGTATCGTGTCCTTCGTTTGCTATTACCCTGGTATAACGCATACTCATAGAATCCACTAAATGCTGGCATCTTTCAACTTTGATGGAACCCCAAATTATTTGCACAGCCTCTCAGAGCCCGTTAAAGTTCGTTGGTTATATTGTAGATACACCCTTCTTTATGTCCGTACACAGATTTGCGATAGGGTTCAAATCTGGCGACTGTGTTATCGTCGAATCATTTTTTTTGCCATTTTGCTGGTGTGTTAGAAGACCCACACCAGCGGCATTTCGTAAGAAGCATACGGCAGTATAATTTTTTTATGGATTTTTACACGATGAATCCATAACTGTTTTGATCCAATAATAGGGATGTGGGATGCCTGCCTCACACCTTGATACGAGAAGCAACCCCATACCATAATACTATGACCTCCATGGTTGATAGTTTTTGCTGTAAATTGGGGATTGTATTCACTATTAGGTGGTCTACGGACAAAACATACAACGCTTTCCACCAAAAAGAAAAATTTTGGATTCGCCAGTAAATAGAACATTTCTTCACTTTTCCTTTGATCAATTGAG
Organism: Trichopoda pennipes; assembly: GCA_030448955.1. NCBI lineage: Eukaryota > Metazoa > Arthropoda > Insecta > Diptera > Tachinidae > Trichopoda > Trichopoda pennipes. The sequence goes on along the minus strand of JASKUP010000026.1, from coordinate 1,328,628 downwards.
ATATGCACTCTCCGAGGACAACAGGCATTGAGGCTGTTGTATCGAAGTATGCGGCGAATAGTTTTCGCGCTTGCCGGCACATCCAATGTTTTTTTGAGCTCCGCAACTGTCATAAAGGGATTTGCTTTAGTCGTCCGAACTAACCGTTTTACTATTAAGGGTGACAAAACTCACTTCCTACCACGGGATATAACTTTTTGCTCATATCTTAGGGCATTTATTATCATTTTAATGGAACAGTACAGCAATTCCCTTGTTTGGGAATACGATTTACCCTCGTACGGAAATTTTTTTTATTATTTCACATTTTTCACTTTCTGCGACCCAAAACTATACAATTTTTATAAAATTGTTACACGACTTTATAGAAAGTATATCAACAACTTTTTATTACCTTCCGTTTTTACTGTTTTTTCACAAAATTTTGAAAAACAATTTTAAAAAAGCCTACTGTTGACAAAAGATCTTTTATAACTCATTACACGTTACGAAATTTAACAACAAATATACACTCTAAGATAAAAAAAATTTAAATTTTTTTTACACTCAAAAATAGGTGAAATTTTTACATCTTTCGATTCAGAATATTGCAACCGGTGCTATCGTATTGACCGCAACTGTATACGAACATTTAGTTTGCTCTTGCGCTTATCTAATATAAATTTTTTCTTTGTTGTATCCTTTAGATTTTTAATGGATTTTTTTTGCATGCAACTTTCTACAGGCTTCTGCCTGTAGTAATCTGAAATTGATCGTCTAAAATTAATATACAATATAATAAATATTATATCAACAAAAATAATTTTAAACTACAGCATTGAAAATCTTGTTACGTTTATTCCTTTTAATAGGCGTTTTGCTATATTGAGTTCTTTTAAAGCAAAATAATAACACAGCACTTTAGAGTTTTATATTAAACGATTTACTTACCTTCAATACACACAAAATAAATATACTTTATAATTTTGTTGCCTTTTCTTAACGATGTGTCAACTTGAATTAATTCATTTGCTCAGCAAGTGGTGCTTATGTAGTTGTTTTAAGCGGTCCTCGCATGTACAAGAATATTCTACTTTAAACATAACCCCATATTGTTGTTGTTATTATCATTCAGTGTAGGCGCTTGAGTTACATATCCTAATACACATAAATATAGAGATAACACAATTCATAAAAAAAAACAGAGTAGCGAAGTATTCACTCACTGTTCATACATGTATGAATATGTACATTTCATTTTTTAGCCGCTTCTTCTCATACATGTGTGAGAGACTGAAAAATATTTTGCGTTTTCTCATTTATGAATGCGACGATTTATTTTTTTCTTTCTATTCATAAGTGAAAAAATGAGAAACACACAAGTGTTCATTTTTGAATATGTACAATTTTGATAATTTTTCATAAATGAAAAGATGGTAAAAATATGTGCGTTAAGCATTCGCGTACATAAACGCACATATTTGATAATGCGCAATTGTCGGCGTATGTAGGAAAAAAATGTTTTTTTTTTATTTCTTTTAGAATATATTGCAATATTGTATTTTGTGTTAATATGTACCCATGTGTTTTTACTACATTTAACGGTAAACTGCGATCGTAGGTAGAAAATTTTTTCACATTCACTTATGAGAAATTTTATAAAATTTCAACGTTCATAAATGAACATGTACATTTATGAAAAAGAACATTAATGAGAAGTAGCTGATTTATCATTTATCACATATGAATAAGACTAATAATTTTTGTTGTGCGCATTCATGTATGAACATAAGCAGAACATTTTTTCTTGTTCGTTTATGCGCGTGAAAAATAAATATAAAATTTTAGATTTCTCATTTATGAAAAATATCATGAATGTTGATTTTTGAATGTTCATAAATGAAAAATTCTGAACCCTGAAAAAAATGTATCTTTCGGTCACAATTCCAAGAATTGCGATAATGAGAAATTAATGAGCTATTAGTGATAATAAAATGAAAATCTAAACTTCGGGAATTTCCGTAGAAAATTACCGAAATGTATAAAAAGAATAGTTAAATGAGTAAAAAAGATCAGTCTGTTTTCTCCCTCCAGAAAAGAAAGTAATAAATATAAAAATAAAATTTAAAGGACGTTGTTTTCTTTCAAATACTTAATAAAATAAAAACTAAAAGAAGAAAAATAATAATTCCTGCTTTGATGTGTGTTGTTCTTGTTTTGTGTTAGTTGTTTTTGTTTTCTGTTTTTTATGTTATTTTCTAGAATTTGTAATAATACGTTGTTGTCCTGTGTGTATAAGATATCTTGTAATATACACATTAGGTCATTTCGTTTATTTTGTTTACTGATAATTATTTTCTTTTATACCAATAAAAGCCAATAAACCTCTCAAAACTGCTGTTATAATCACGATCGCGATGCTAAACTAAACCAACATGTCTTCAACATTAAAAAAAAAAAAAACAAAAATATCAATTTGAAATTAAATGCAATTTCTTTTGGAATTGATTTCATTTGCTTAATTTACTCTTTCTTTATTCATTTTGCACACTCAAATGCTGCCTTCTTATCAAAAAGGCGTGTAAATTAATATGAGCATATCCTTACAATTGTGTTTGCTTAACAGTTATAGACTTACGACAATCCTTCCTGCTTAAATACACAATTTATATGTTCAAATGATACTTATGAGTGTGGGTGGGTGTATATGTATATCACGACGTCAATTTAATATATGTCTATACATGGCTTCGCTTGTTGTTTGTCTATTTAATTCTTCTTGTAATTGCAATATTGACAAGAATACTTTCATAATTCGATAAATCGAAAATAAAATAGAACTCATACACTCACAATGTAAAAATATCCCAATGTGATATACATCTGTGGAATAGCGAAATAAAATCAAGTACAAAAGACTTTGATTCTTTCTTAGATAAACAAGTTTTCGTTACAATTTACATTTACTTATGCACATCAATATTTATATTTTACATTGGTACATAGTGACTCTTTTACATTTCATTTTGTAATATATTAAAGAGGGTTCATCAAAATTCAGTTGTATTTATTTGCATATTTCTTATTTTTTATTCAACAGTGTAGTATGTGGGAACGATTCAGGTATGGAAAATTCTTTCGGGAAAATTACTATCAGAACGTCGCTGGTACAAAAGCAGAAAGCACGGTGGCAGACAATTATTTCACTATATAGAAACTTCATTATACAGAAATATTTTTTGTTTGTTTGCTTTTTATTTATTTCAAATAATTAGCAACTTTTGTTTAAACTACATTTCAATTTTTTTATCAATAAAAGCTTCAATTACATCAAGACATTTAGCGTTTTATCAATATTTACCATTACTTCACCGCCCAGTTCCTCTTCACCGTCATCTGATATAATCTACTGTAATCCACGACTTTCTAAAACACCGCTTAGAATATCTTCATCTGATGGGCATCAATATCTACACATACATGGTCCCCAAATGATGCATCGATGCTACAATATGTTCATCAAAATTCGTTTTCTGCAAAGTCATTGGGAAATAAGTAGACAAGTTCAATATCTTGAAGTTTATATTTAAGGTCCTTTGGATGCGCAGTGCAGTTGTCAACAAAAAGCAGAGCCTTTCCTTTTTGCGAAGCAAATTTTTTGTCCAGCCATAGAACCTATTTGGAAAAAAAGTCTCCTGTCATCCAAGCTTTTTTGTTAAAATCATAATCCACATCTAGAGACTTTATTCCTTTAAGTGTCTAGGGTTTTTAGCCTTTCCTATAACGAGCAGTTTTAGTTTCTCCATATCGATCATTTGCTTCCTACTAGGACAGCTGTTCATTTTCGAATGCTAGTGTTTTGTTTCTCGGCGGCATTGAAGATGACATTTGCATCATATTTTTCAGTAAATCTTGGCAAAACCTTTCTTATCAATTCATAACTTTCTCCTAAATTGGCGTCAGCGTTTCCCCGCACAAGGTTTTTTCAGCAATGTTATGTCGTTTTTTAAATTTATCTAACCATGCAGTACTTGCTTCAATATCTTCGTGTCCTAAAGAATCTGCAATTTCTTTAGCTTTTTGCTTCGATAATTCTCCAAATACGGGAAGATTCTTAGAACGAGCGGGTGTAACCCATTTAAGCACTGCTTCGTCAATTTCTTTTAAAAGACAAGTTCGAAGTCTCTTACGCCTTGTATTTAAATGCTCGTCTTCCACATTCTTTTAAATTACTGACTTGTTTAAAATGTTTGTTAATGTACTGGGAATACCAAAATCTTCTTTCTTTGATGTCCCTTCTTCAACTTTATTAATTACTAATAAGTTTTTTCAAGAGAAATACTACTCCGGCGCGTGTTTTTCGTTTACTGAATTCGGTCAACTGAAGCTAAAAGTCCAATCAATAACTGATTGATTTCCTGAGAATCCCAAAAATATTACTTATTTCCTTTATAAATTGTGTTGTCAACAAGTGTAAAATAAAGTTGCTAAAAATAGTTCACTAGATAGAGACAAAAACTTAGGTAAAATATATTTTGTTCATTGTAAAGAAAAACTTACTTAATAGAAATTATACGAAAATCAAAATACATAGAAAGCGGAACGAAAAAGCTGTATTCTTGATTTAAGTTCATAATAAGGAGAACTTCGTTGTATAGAAGTTCTCTATAAGGAAGTTCGACTGTAGAACAGATATTTTTTTAGTGGAATGAAATTAAAGTAGTGAATTAAAGTAGAGTTAAATACTTGAAATAACAGATTAAATTTAAGTAAAAAAAGAAATACTGTGAAATACTTTTAGCAATGATATAATGGGCTGTAGCACATCTCGCACAGACACTTCAAACACACGAGTTGTTGACTTCGGTATTGCGGTTTATATAGTGATGTAATCATTTCTTGTCCACATGTTGTGAATTCACATATATTTCACAAATTAAATGTGATAAAGAGGTAGGAAAGGAACTGATAGCTATGAATAAGCGTGTCTTTATATGTGACACTTTATATAAGTTCATGTTTGTAATTCCTTTTCGTCTTTTTAGCCATTTGTCACACCTTCGTCATCAAAACCGGCCCTTTAGAAAAAATTATCTTCGATAAAATATTAGGAAAATTGTTTTTAAATACATCTTTATAAAAAGGTCCACTTGAAAAAAAAACATATAACAAAAAAGCGGAAATGTCTTTTAAGAAAAGTAATCTTAGTGAAAATTTAATTGCAGCATTTTAAAGAAAAAAAGAATAATAAAACTTAAAAAATAATACGTTTCGAACATCCGTACACTTGGTTTTAAAAAATCTTATGTACTAACTTCCTCTTTTTCCGTTAATGAAACTAAGGACAGTTTTATTTACATTCTACTGCCGCCTACATCCATGAATATTGAATATTTCTTTTAAAAGAAATTGACGAAGCAGTGCTTAAATGGGTTGAATGGTGTGTTTATTGCAGCTATTGTTGTTTCACTTAAACTAATTAAAAATAACTTTTGTAATGTACATTGCATGTAGAAGAACAAGCATAGTTGAATTGTCAGCAACTTGTTTTATGGTTTGTCAGTGCGTGAATATGCTGGTAAGCAGTTTCTGCTGATTAAACGACAAATTTTAAAATTAAATAAAAAGCAGTAGACGTGACTCAGCTGAGGGTTAAAACCAGGCGCACCTTTCAACAAACTAGAGCATACCCATGTACAAAAAAACAAATTACGGAAACGTGTACAGGGATAGGAAAAATGTACGCTTAAATAAAATGAAGAAAAATTTAAATTCATTTTATATAAGAATTCACTTTCTGTTCAAATTGGGGGAAGAAAATTTTCTTTGTTTAAGATAATGTCTGAAATTGAATAAAACATAATTTGTTGGCTTGATATAACATAATTAAGGAGTTTATTAAAATAAGGAAGTTAGTTTGTTGAACAGTCCTTTTTCTTTTTCAATTTTAGCTTAAAATTTATCTACTGAAAAGTATTCTGCATTATATTTTCATACAATTTCGGAAATTTTTTTATACTTCTAGTTATAGTGTTCCTTATATTTATGACATTTTTGTATTAACTACGCGGATTGATCACATCATATCGAATTAAATTTCTATTTGGTAAAACAATTTTTAAATCATTTAAAATCCTTTCGTTATTAATTGGCATTTCAGCTCTTTTGACATTTTGTGATTTTATTTTTAATAGCATATTTTTTAATATATTGTTACGTTTATTCCTTTAATAAACATTTAGTTTATTGTGTTCTTTTATTCCAAGCTAATTACCGCAACACTTTAGAATTTAAAATTAAGTTACACGATTTATTTAGACAAGCTATTTACTTTTTCGCATTTATGCACACGATGGCAACTGTAACGCCTTAAAGCTGCCTCATCAATTTTTATGCCATCACACGATCGCATTCACAATTAAATTGCCCGAAGGAGCGGTTCAAGCATTTACTCGAAAACTCTGTTTCAACGAGTCACATATAGATGATGTTTTTTATTAGTTCATGGACTTTTACTATAGCATGTCATTGTGTTTTTGTGTTCATAAGGCTTTTTAGAAACTTTTTAAGGTGAAAGTTTGAATTTTTGGAACAGTTCATTTTGATTTCCGGATTTTTTAAAAACTTTAATTTGGCAAAATTTCTACATAATTTTTTAAAAGCTTATATTGTTAGGCAAATTTCCATTTGTTTTGCGGAAATTTGGGTTCATTCAATAAAGTTCACATTATTACTTCATAAAATATATTCAATATAGGATAATTTCTAATTTTGCAGGATTTGGGGCGTTTATATAGAAGTATTTAAATAAAAATATTAAAAGTGCACACTGTTATGTCGCCTTGGTGATAATGGCTTATAAGATAATAATATAAAAAAGTTTTCATGCTATTTTTCAATTTTAATTTGCATATGAACTTTATATTCAGTGTCTGAAAAAATTAACTTGAGTGCGAGAAAAATAAAAGATTAAACACAACAAAAACGGCCATAAAAGAATCCGTTTTTGTTGCTTGTTTTATTTTGCAAAGTTTTTGTATACCGTTTAGGTTATTGATTTAAATTTTTATTGATTATTTGATAGCAGTAAAACCTAACTGACTTGCTAAGTGATGCATATTTTGAATTTGCATAAAAAATCAGTCAGTTAGAATTTCATATTGCTGTCGTTAGATATGAAAACTTTTACTTTGCGCCTTCTCATTCATGGCTTGCCAAGTAGTAATGTGACTTGTTGTACATAAAAAAGAAAAATATTTATTTTCCCTTTATTATTGGACTACCTAAGCACGTAATGAAACTAATTTGAAAATTCTTTGATGTCCAATCATGACGACTGTCGATTCAGTACAAACTAAGGAGGCCTAAAACTATAGTCATAACTTTAAATAACATTTCCAACAATATCTATCTAAAAATCTTATATCCAAAGCCAATATGATTCAACAAAACATAGACTTTTATGTAATATTAAGGTAAAATGCCCTGATGAGCTTCTTGAGCAATAGTAAAATTGCAATATGAATATGCTCTCCCCCGCAGTAATACATTTCAAAATTTGTAGTTGAATAAATGTTTTATGAGAATATTATAAAATGTTTATTTTTTAATAAACATTTTTTAATAAATATTTTGTGAGAATATCATGAAATATTTATTTGAAGGAATCAAGCACAGATTAAAATTGCTTAAATTGAAAATGATTCCGTTTAATTACGAATTATTTATTTTTTGATAATCTTATAAAATATTTATTATTAAAAAAAAAGCATGGGAAAACATGTCCATATGGCTATTTCACTAGATGAGCTCATATAGTTCATCGGTGGATTTTACCCCGAATTTTGTATAGGATAGTTCAAGTCAAATTAATTAAATGAGAGTATTCATTTTATCAACACAATAAAAAGACAACAAAATTCAAAAATACTTCTATAAGTTAAGGCAGTATGTCAAATATTATATTTGCATGTGATCATTTGTTCTCACTAAACAATCTATCCAGCTATTTATAATTATCCCATTAGCTTTAAGTTAGTTATTCTTTGACTACTGTTGAGAAAGGAATCCTCATAAGAAAGGAAAGCGAAATAAGAAATAACCAATATATTGTTCAAATTAATTTTAATTTATTAATTAAGAATTTAATATGAACTTTTAATCAGACTAAATCTGTTTTATTGGAACTAAATAAGAATAAAATTAACTTAAACAATAACACAGCAAACTTTTTGGAAACAAAAACACTTTCTATTTTCGATCTTTCTTCATAAGGTAATTACATGTAAGTTAACGTAGATTGAATGAAATTATATATTTATATGGTACGTTGAATAGTTTTAATCAATTATATGATAATTATTAAACTATTACAAAGTTTCGCGTGTTGTTAACCAAACATAAGGTTTTTAATAAAACAACCGCGTTTATCGTCAAAATGTATGTGCGAGTATATTAGTGTGTTTTTTAATAAAATAACTGTCAGTGATAAAAATTGTCGCTGAGGACCAATTTTCCCTTGACATCATTACGTGTAAATTATTTTTTTTCTTATCACATTTTTATCCTCAACTAAAGATGATTACGAAGTATAAAAGCAGAAGTAAGTAATTCAAAATAATAATTCCTTCACTTTAAATTGTTTACAGAAGCGGCAATAATATTCCGGCTTATTTTTTTTTTTTTTTTTTTGTTGGGGTGGTATAAGTAACTAAATAACTTACAATAATTAATGGAGCGCTCTAAAAGTTTGGGATATTAAAGGATAAACTAACAAATTGCTTAAGACATGTACACTGCATGTACAATTATGGTTTATAGGTTTGGCGCAATTGGACATTCATGATAATCTGTGCGCGTATAAAGCATTAATTTGTCGTTGATTATTATTTTTTTGTTTAAATTATGAATTCGTTAGTTATATATTCAAAGCGTTTTTGCTTAGTAAAAAAACTTCTCCTTTTTTAAGAACCGGTGACAGTAATCTCATACTTACTTTAAATAAAAGCTTTGCGATTTGGTGATGATGGTACCATCGCTATCAATGGCACGTATATTTTTATAACCTGCCGACAAACATGTGGTCAAAAAAAATATTGCAATACATGATTATTCAAAACAAGTAACTTTAACAATAACGATTTATTTTTTTTACAAAAATATACTCAAAAGTTATTAAAATTAATCAGAATTACCTTGTAATATTTCAAATCTAAAGAAAGGAAAATTCCTTGCTGTCCTGACAGTTTGATTTTCTGCCTTAATACTTTATCAATTCCCTGTTCTTAATACTTGGCTATAGAATAAAATACCAAAAGCGCTCAGTTGTTGTATTATACGATTTCTGTATAAAAAACACTGAACTGTGTAGCTAAAATTAGCACAAGGAATGTCTTTCAGAAGTTTCTGATTGACTTGTTATATAAAAGAGAACTAACGAAATTTAATTCGTTTCGTAAATATATCAAAACAAAACCAAATTTGTTATTATTTCTAAAAATAGGCAAATCTGCAGTCGTATTTTCTTTTACCAAGACATGAGAATATTTTTACTCTAAATATAAATACAGATTGTTCTAAAGTTGAAATTCAATATCTTAATATATTATGAGCGATTAAAACGAATAGTTATTTTATCTATTTGATCACTTTAAAGTCGAACTACATACAATAAATTTTAGAGCAGCAATCATTATTTGATAAATGTAAATGAAACATCTGCTTAGGTAACCTGATCTGTCTAAAGTTTAAGAATTTCTCGGTTTCAGCTCTTTTAGGCGGATGTTTTTTTGAATATTTATGTATGTTTGACTCCAAAATATTCCTATTGCACCAAATTTTTCTTTTTCTTTTTTCGTTTTTTATTGCTTACGAAACGGAAATGATTAAAATTTGTCTACTAGTAGACCATATTTCTGATACTTGATGAGAAAACGTTAATGATTCAATATTTGTTGTTTGTGTACAGAACATTTGGGAAACTATTCAAGTTTATTTATATAATAATATAGAATTTTCAAAAGCGAAGTTATGAAATACATATGCTTACGTCGAGGTTTGTCAAAATTTACAAATATAAATATAAAATTATGATTATGACCTTTTTTATTGTACTATAATATATTTTTTAACACCATATAAATCATATAAATTCAAAATAAATAAAAAAATATATGTATAAGCAAGTGTATTGTCATTTAGTTTTTATAAAAGAAATTCTTTTAGTATTTGATATATTTTATACTACGCTTCTTTATTTTATTTAGCGGCAGCGAAGACGACTTTGGTTACACGGCAATAATCGATAAGAATTACTGAAAGTTAGACAGCAACCTTACACTACGTGCGCAAAGTAATTTGCAGACAGCGTCAACGAAATTGATTATTTTTATTTGGCGCAGCTCAATAATTTTTTTAAAAATACAAAAAAAGGAAAAAGAAAAAAGTAATACTGTTGCCTTCACTCCTTCTTCCCCAGGCCGGATCGTTCCGATATTAAGTGGATAGGAAGACAACTGATACTGCGAAACTCGCATCCTTGTTCAGGAGTGGGATGGTTCTCTAGGAGTGTCGGTTACCGGTAAACGGTTTTCTTGAATTATATATGTGACCGTTAAATTACTTTTAGATTTGGTTCAAAGTTTGCAACCCATCGACAATATCCAAATTGTTAGTACAATCATATGATGATGTTCATATCATAGCCTCATATGAACATCATCATATGATTCTCGTCTTTCCCCTGACTGAGATTGATGCCAACTTTTTAATATTTTGTTTTTTTGTAAACTTTCATCAGTTTCAAAGAAAGCACTTGATCTACATTTTCACCATTTTCTGCTGGTTGTAACAAAGTAGAGAGGGGCTTCCATAGAGTTATCTCTTTTGAATAATATGTTTTATTGGCAATTGTAATAGTATCATTTAGAACTGAATTAAGTATGTCCTGCGTAACCCACTAGTGTCGTTATTCGAAGTGGCGTCAATACCTTTAAATTGGTTTAACAAAATTGTTCCAGGACACAATTCTTGTACCGTTTTGATATGCTGATTATTTACTAAACGCAACTTGATAAAAGTGGAGATATATTTAATCTTTTCGGTAATATCTATTAATTCCCCCAAAAATTCTGGAAATTTTATTATGTATAATATGTTATACACAATAAATAAATTGTTAAAGTCAATATTGAGTATGCAAAATATGATATATAAAATATCTTGAAAATGTAATGATAAAGAGAACTGTAATAAAGTTTCTTAAGGTAAAACAAGAAATTTTTAAAAACTAGAATAGCAGGACATACGACAGACCAAATGTGCATGGATAATTCTAAGGTTAATCACTATCTTCATTTTATAAATTGTTCAGTTTCAAATTAGAAAATAACTTGCAGAAGATTTATTTTTAGTGCATAATAAAAAAAAACTAAAAATTTGTATCAAACTAAATTTATAATTAATTCTTCAGTTAGTTGTAACGTGGCGAAATATCGAAAATAAAAATAGAATTGGTAAAATTTTTTTATAAAGACTTTGTGCTTAAAAAACTTAACTATAAAAAAATGATTAATTAATTAATAAAAATAAATAATAAATTAAATGAAGGGAATATTTAGGAAAATTTCTAGAAATGCATCATTTAAATACTAAGTACCATTTTTTAATTTAAAATTATTTTTGATAAAAAATTACAAAGTTATTTCAAATACAAAAGTATTTAAAAAAATATTTCTTAAAATGTTAATTTTTTTCAAACATTTCAAGAAATTAATTAATTAAAGATTTTATTTGTAATTATTCAATAGAGAAAAACTCTTACACTATTGTATTTTTTAAATGCTATAATTTAATGTACTTCTACAAGAAAATAGAGATGTCTTCCATTAAAAGTACTAAGTACGAAGCAATAACTGCACTTTTAAATAAAACTGATCTGCTGCAAAAAACCTTTTAAAAAACGAAGATTCCGGAAACAAGTTTCTATTTAAAAGGCATTTTATAAAAAATTACTTTATTTTCAATGTCGTTTCCTACAATCCTAAACTTAAACAATCACTTCTTTTGAATTATTTTTTTAACCACATACAGGGTTCTGCTCTGTGTTAAATGTAATTTTTACGAATTTATTTTTATGGTGTTTTTCACAAAATTGCTTCAGTAATACTTTATTACGTGTTAATAGTGTGTTTCAGTAGTTTAGTAGTTTTTTCAACTTGGCACTTTGTAGCTTAGTTAATGTTATCAAAAGCAGCACTTTCACTTCTTTATAACAATTATAATTTCTATTTAATTTTTTTAACTTATAAATTTTATCATCATTTCACCATTTTTTTTTGCATCTCAATTCGTTTGTTATATGAATAACAATGTGACACCATCAAAACTTTAAATAAACTCCACAGCGTACGGAAGAAAAATAAAAAATTTTAGTGTTGCAATAGCTGCTACCGCTTGTAGATAAACCTTTATTCTTGACTAGTAAAATGTCAAATAATACAATCATCCTTTTATTTAGTGCAAAATTTAAATTGTCACAAATAAGAAAGCTTAAAAAGGGAAATAGCTGTAGTATTAATTCAACAAAAATTCTTTTCTCGCTCTTTTAGTTGCTGCATTTTTATCCTGTAAAAATATTGTAGTCGTCAAAATATTGTAGTTTTTGCAACCGTGGTTATGTCTGATAACGCTAATAAACAACCGAAAATAAATAAATTCCAAAGGTTTGTAGTAAATGTTAGTAAGAAATATATTGATACATCTTTAACAAAATTGGCAAAATATTGTTGATAAAGTATCTCTACAAAATTTATTATTTCAAAAAGAATTTTTTATAAGTATGCTAAGAAAAATGTACATTTAATTTAACATTAATTTTTGAAAAACCTTATTTATAAACAACAACTTTTAAAAACATGTTCCCACGCCTTCGATAAAATCAGTGTCCATGTTCTTATTCAATAAGGAAATAGAAAGAAGCCGCTGGGCTATGAAATGTTACGCCATTTTTTGTTTATTTTCTCTTTTGGAAAACAATATTAGAAAGTATATATTATCTTTTCAAAGAAAAAGACAAAAAAATGGAATGGCTTTGGAGAAATTTATACTTTTTTTCTTTTTTCTAGTTCAAGACATTTGCAGTAGCATTTAACTTTGAACCATTTTTCGCTGCATTTGTGCAGGTGTCAATTGTATAATTCTGTTTATATGCTTTTGTTTTAAAAAAATAGTAATAGGATATAAATACTAATAAAAAATTTACAACAATTTCCATATTTTATTATTATTTTAATTTTTTTAATCGACCTTTTTTATCTTAAATAAATATCTGTTATTCTTTTTAACGGTCTTTTTTTTATTAATTTAATAATATATATTTTTTCGATATTTCGCTTTGCATAGGAAAAGAATAATAGATATTTAATTATTATTTTAAAACATAATTAACGAGCAGTAATAATATGATTATGCAGGATGATACCACAATTTTTTTGTTTGACAGAAGTGTTTTAATGTCACTTCTATTAACGCTTTTGGGCTCAAATAATGATATAATAGTTTTTAAATAATTAATTTTTTAATTTAATTTCCAAATTAAATAATTAATTTTTTAATTTAATTTCCAAATTTCAAAACTATTATATCATTATTTGAGCCCAAAAGCGTTAATAGAAGTGACATTAAAACACTTCTGTCAAACAAAAAAATTGTGGTATCATCCTGCATAATCATATTATTATTGCATCATCTTTAGGTTAATTACAAAAAAATCTATATATTTTCTTCTACATGGAAGATGAAGAAAGTGGGTCGACCTTTTGTGCTTGTGTACCTGTTTTTAACTTTCAAAAATGGGATCAGAAAACAATTTGTTGAAGTGTACTTAAATTGAATAAATATTTAACAGTGTATTTATTTCTATATTTGACAAAAAAAAAGGAAAATAAAATATCAAGCATTAGATAACTTTTTAATGAAAAGAGTCTTGGCTGTTACACAAGTGGAAGTTTAAAAATATAAAAAAAATTTAAGGCAATTTTTACTCACTTTACTGAAGTCGAAGAAGTGTTTTACCAGTTATGTATTGTGCAACATATAAAATTTTATTTATAAAAATTATCTATATGTTCGAGAGTAAACATATATTTTAAAAACTTATACCTTCTAGAAAAGGTATAACTTGCTTGCAAATATGCTTTTGATGTGTTATTACAAAAAATTTTTTTGTTAATGAATTATAATTTTCAGTTTTGGCTTAAGTTATTTATTATAAATTTTATGAACTGCAGTAAAATGAATTTACAGCAAAGCGAAAAAAGAAATAATCACCCTAATGCCACCTACACAGTCATTTCATATTTTTGTTTCTTATAAAAAATTACTTGAAATAGTTCAAAACAAAAAACAAAACCAGCCAAAATAACAGCAAACACAGAGAGTTATGAATCTCTTGTGGTTCCTCTATTTAAGAAGTTTGCTCATGAAATTTTTCATCCTTTACTTTTTTTGTATTGAAACCTCTATTGTAAATGAAATGATATCCTGTTGTTGATATTCGCACTTTACTGTTTCGAAATGTTAAAAAGGGAAATTTTTTCCCGCACCATTCTCTTTTTTGCTATTAATTGTTGGCTTATTTCGTACAGTATTGGGAAGTTAGTAAAGCATATTGAAGTGTATCAGCATAATCATCAAAATCATTTTTATCTTTTCTTCCTTAACCTATAGGCGTTTGCAATTAGTTGCCAATTTTAGTCTTGTTTTTGAATAAATTAAAATCCTAATATCTTTGAAACTTATTTACAGAACAACCGCATAAACAGGGCTGGATTCTACCTTTTTATGCCTGAAGATATTAAAAGGACCGAAGGTGCCTGCATAAGCCAATGACCTAATGAACATTCGCCATCGAAACATTATATTTAGTTTCTGATAAAATGGCATAATGAAATTACGAATCAACATACATTTTTTACTCTGTGTTGAAGAACAATTAATTTTTACAGGCTTTAGGGACATATATTGCACAAGAAATTTTTGGTCAAAGCAATTATTGTTCTTTTTGAGATTAACAGGATTATTGGTAGTGAAAAATATATTTTTTTCACTCAAAGTAATAGAAATATTCCAGTTGCTATGCCAAGTATTACGCAAAAGTTTACTTTAGAAAAAATATGTTAGGGTCTCAAAATTTTATTATAAACAAAAACTCAGTTGGAAAATTTCTTGTATTTGAATTTACGTGGTTTTTAGGACTATATGCTGAACAAACTAATATTTGCTATGGAAGTTTGATAAGCGAAGCAATATTAGTTTTCCTTCAGAAATTATGTTTAAATAAAAAATTACAAAAAGCAAAAAAAAATAATTTGATAATTAATATTTTGAAATGGAAATAATCCAAAATTATTAACAGTTGTCATAGCTTATTGCATGCCAGCCACATATATATATATATATATATATATATATATATATATATATATATACACACATATATATATATATATATATATATATAAATATATACACACATATATATATATATATATATATATATATATATATAAATATATACACACATATATATATATATATATATAAATATATACACACATATATATATATATATATATATATATATATATATATATATAATATGTATATATATGTATGATATGTTTGTTGCAAGTTTATTTAGCAAAATTACACAACAAAAACAGCTTCCACAACTCTTGATAGTGTGGCCCTAGAATCTATAACTTCCTTCAAAAATTTATGCTTACGTTTGTTTTTTTTTAATTTTCCCAAAAATATAAATTCTCTTTTTTTAGTATATCTATAATACTCTTTAATCTTTTGAAGCAAAACTGATGTAACACTTATGCTTCACATAAACTTGATTTGATTTCTTTGGCAGCATGAATAATTAAATTTGTCGGCAGTGACGTCAGCTTACGTCTCCATAAATGTGACATATTTATATTCGTTCGTTAAACAGTGATTAAAAGCCTTTTTAAAAAAATCAACATTATTATCGCTTATTCTTCCTTAAGAGGTCCTTGGTTAAGAAAAACATTCGTACTTTTTTTGAACTTATGTTTTTTTTTAAGAAAAACATTATGGTACGTGAACACAATATTTTGGGTAAGTTAGAATGAGCATAAAACTGCAAATGGATAACTTTTGTATAAATTAAAATTAATTGATCTACTTTCTTTAAAAGGTAAGTGGCATTAAATATATATCATTCGTAGTGAAGCGTAAGACCATCAACAAGTTGCTGTTTTTATATTTTTGCATCTATGTGGTTGAACAACGTCTTAATAAGTAAACATTGAATGAAATCGTTTTTTTTTTCAGTTAATTTTAACACAATTTCTATATTTTTCCCTATTTTTTGCTTTTATTATGGCCTTGCAATTTTTATTTTCTTTTTTCGTGTATTCAGAGTTCACATATTATTGGAATATTCCAATAATTAAGGAGGTAGAGAAAAATGTAAATTTAAAGAATTTTTCTTTTTATTTAAATAAAGTTGCTTTTATCAATGCCCATAACGGCTGACCCTTTGACTGAACTTACCTTACAAACATTTACTTACCTGGATTTATGAACAAGAGATTCAAATTTAATGTCCAATAACTTTGTTTCGTTTCACGTAAGATTACAATTCCAAAATAGGGCTTCTTAGCAAAGTTTTTGCATCTCAAAACAGATAATCTGTATTTTTTTGTATTAAAAGAAGTTTTTATATAAATTTTTTTATTGTTAAAACAAGATTTTCTACAATTTTCTATAAAAGTTGTATTTTTTCTCACAACAAAATAATACAACGAGTAGTTTCTAAAAAATGTTTATTTTTAATGCACAATAGACCAAAGAAATTCTTATACTAAAATTAAATTTCTCTGTTGCTCGAATTGTGCAGTTGCGTAATAGAAAATAGAAACCAATAGATAAAAAAAAAATACTAAAGGCAGTTTTCAAAAACACAAATAACAAATAGCACAAATGATGTTAAAGGTTTTTTACATAAAAAATGTACAAAAATTTGAGTGACTAGAAAGTCAATGGACCATTTTTTTCCACAAAAATACAATTTTTTAGAGATTTCAATTAAAGTCTAACGGCTGTATGCATAAAAAACGCTTACTTGAGCTAACGCTTTAGCTAATGTATGCTTTAGTAAAATTAGTATTTTGATTCTGGCAATGCCACTGTTTTCTGTTGTCACTTTGTAGTTAACGATGTATTAAAATGAATACTATTTATCCGGGTAGTTAGATCCATAAAAAATGTTTTTATTGTTTTCAGCAAAATCAACATATTTTTTTTGGTTTTTTTATTAATATTTTTATTAAAAAGCAAAGCACCCAAAAAAGGTGCCCCTGTAGACTAGTAGTTAGTGTACTAGCTTGTCAGTATGGGGGTTGTGGGTTCGATTCTCAACGAAGACCTTGGCTTTTTTCACTACAAAAATAAAAGTTGACTGTCGGTGGGGCTGCTCAGCGATGAAGGCATAGTCACTGGTCGCTGTTGCTGTCTTTATACGGCAGTTAATTTCCGACTATCCTTCTACTTTCACCACCTGTTTCATCTCTTCTTTATCCCTTTCCTAAAGAAGGTAGCACGGTACTTGACTAAATAGGCATTGTTGCCTGAAGTGCTACTTCTCTTTAATAAAAAAAAAATTTGCAAGGCTAACGAAGAACTTACAAAGAATTTGTTCATATATGTTCATAAAAAAATAATTATTCGGATAACGAGCTTTGTTTTGATTATATGTACATCAATAAAACTTTTGTTTAAAATAATTAATTATAATTATATTTTTGTAAAATATAAAATAATGATATAAAAACGTTTTATATTGAATGGCATGTTATATTTTAGTTTTTATTATTATTTGTATACTACAATTTGTTTTTAATAAAATTTTTGGAATAACAAATTACAACTGTCAATTGAGTCGTTTACATTGAAAGTGGCATAAGTCACAACTGAACCGCTTCTTTTCATTTTTCATAAATTTGAAATTAATAAGTTAAGAAGTATTGAGATTTGTTTAAGAGGAGTGTTGATAATTAACGGTATAACAAAAATGTTTATTTTGAAAGTGGCGTTAGTCGCTGTACTTAGGAAATTAATTACGGAGCTTAGAGTGAAAGAAATTGAAACATGTAATAAGTGTGTGTGAATTATTGTTGTGGTTGTTGGACTTATTTTTATTAGTTCAAAAGAATAGTGCAGTTTACTGAACTATATTACAGTGATATCTAATATACTACACATAATTCGCATTATTTTGTTATTTTTTTATTCTCAGGAGGTTGTTTCGTGTTATATAAAATATCTAAGAATGTCACAACTCAAAAGCATACTTAATAGAAAACTAAATACAGCTAATTGAAATGGCTAAAAATTAAAATGTTATATAAACTAATTTAAAATAAAAAAGATGACAATAACAAAGTAACTTATGCCACTTTTAAAATAAACGGCTCAGTTTATTGTTAACACAATTTGCTTTGTTTTTGAACTTTCAATAATAAACTTGAACTGTCAATTTATTGTAGGTTTAATGTAGGTTTTTCCTACTTTAAAGTTAACAAAGGTATTTTAAGGTAAAGCGTTTTTTGAATAAAACTTTAGGAAATTGTGATTAACAACGGCGGTTAAACCTGCTTTAAGTTTTTATGCATACGGTTCTAAAAATATACAAAAATTACTTACATGTTTTTCGTTTAAATCAGCTATTAAATAGGAAAAAGGAACAAGAATACGTCACCTACAATAACGTGGTTGTTATAAAAAAGACAAAAGCAGAATATAACAGCACCCGCAATGTTCCATTATCTTAGATTGCACGAGTACTTGAATTTCCATTTCCAGTTTGCTCACCAGTTAAACTTTTAGCGCTTAACAATTTTGCAATAACAAAAGTTTGTTGCTTGACGTGATTGGGGTTGCCATTACCACTCAAGCCTTCTAGGTAAACACCTACACTAAATAGTCTACATAACTAGTTGTTAGGATTAGTCAATTTCAGAATTAAAGAAAAATGTTTTAATAAATATCCTTTTTCTTTTTTAAGATTTTTTTATAGATTTTTTCTTCTCAATATTTCGCTTTCCTTTGGAAAGCTTCTTCAGGAAAAAATTTTTATGAAGAAGCTTTCTAAAGGAAAGCGAAATATTGAGAAGAAAAAATATATAAAAAAGATCTTAAAAAAGAAAAAAAGATATTTATTAAAGATAAAAAAGATCGTTTAGAAAAATGTTATAAAATGTAAAGAAAAGTGAGAATTTAATAAAACTGATTTGTTCACCCACATAAACTGTAAGAATAGTATTAAGGCAAAAAATTGGCCTCTGTCAAGTTATTGTACCAAATAGGAATAAATTTCGACGAATTGGAACTTTACACTTTACTTTTAAGGCGTTTTATTCCTTTACTGAAGCAATAATCGTGCTTTGTTTTTTCGAACATAATTTTTTTATTGTTATTTAAGGGCCCGTTAGCAACCATTAATGCCTACCAATTTTTCGGATACATAAAAGAATTATAGACTGATTCTTCATTATACCTGAGTCTAGAATAGAAGATCCAATGAATGCATTACATCTAACGTCTTCATTTGAGAAATGTACTCAAAACCTAAAAACATAAACAACAAGTAGCAACCAGTAAAAATAGGAGTATTTCTAGATTTAGCAGGCGTGGAATTCTTAAAAATGTTTTTCTGAAGAAATAAAAAAAAAAAACAAATTAAGGCAACTAAATACAATAGTATAAAATCATTGTAAAGTTTTATCACCTGAAATTTTAGTGTGGAAAATATTCTGTTCTTCTTTTTCTTTGGATGTTGGAATGCCTTAAGTATTTAAATGTTCATATTAACGGAGAAACAGATTAAAAGTAGGTAGAATTTGTATAAAATTCCCCAAGTTTTCGGACATCATTTTTTATAGACAAGGCGGTATTCTGGGGCCAATTTTATACCTAATATACATATACGGCAGATATGTCTACAAGTATAAATACGCATACGTCTACATTTGCCGATAATACAGCTTTTCTATGCTCCCATGAAAGTTTCAAACAAGTCCTCGATATCTTCAAGATTATATTGATAAATTAGAAATTGATAATGTGAAGAATTAAAGCTAATGAGCAAGAGTGTACACATATAACTTTCACATTGCGCAAGGAATCCTGCCCTAATCAAGAAATACCTCAACCCGCAAAGGTAAAATATATCGCTATTCATTTGGATCGGCGTTTAACTTGGAAGTTCCACATAGATAACAAATTCGTTTAAATGAAATTAAAATCAACCCATTTAAACTGGCTTATTGGCAGAAACTCTGTTTAAGGTATAGACTGTAAGTTATTGATATACAAAGCGTTTTTAAAACCAATATGGCACTACGGTGTTCAACTATGGGGCATTGCCTCAGCGTCTAACATAGAAAACCATCAGAGGTGCCAAAAGAAAATCCTTCGTATGATTATTGGCGCTCCATGGTACGTAAAAAACGCATGTATAATAAAGACTTAAACGTTCCCTTGGTTAAAGATGAATTCATAAAGCATGCGACAAGGGATATAGAAAAACTTGCTTCACATTCAAACACTCTAGCCCGTCACATCCTACATTACTGTGGCCAATCCTGGCTGAAAAGGAGGGATACTCTTGCGCTTTGCCAAGAGCACGTTTCATCAGCAGTGAAACTTTTCCATTTGGCCTAGCGTGGGTTGGACTTGACACAATATTTTTAGGATAAAATTTTCACACTTATTGTTACTTCCAATTGTTAGTTCCAATTTTTGTAAAGATATAATATATAAATGAGAAGTTAAAAAACAAAAAAAAATATAGTTGTCTTTGTTTCAAGGCACAACAAGTCAATCATTACGACCATGGTTTGGTTATTATTATTGACACACTAAAGATTTGAGTTTGCATAAGAAAATAAGATAATTCTTACTATTTCCGCACCAGGGAAGCTTGAAAATACCTTTTTTCTTCTTGATTTTATTTTTTTTGTTTTGGTTAATTAAACATCGACAATAAATTCTGTAAATTATCATTTGTATTTTTACAAATGTGGAAATGGGTCACCTCCAAGAGTTTGTGTACATAAAATTTCACTAAAATACGTGATTTTTAATTAACATCCATCAGTTTTAAAGTTAAATGTGGTGTGTTGTTTGCTTTATCAATCCCTGTTAGCCAATATAAAAACACTACGACAAGATAATTGGTTTTAGTAAATTTATTACAATTAGAACCACAAATATAAATACCGAAGCCGTTTTAAATACTTATTTACTATGAATAGGAAATATTGAAACAATAATGGATTAATTTTTTGTAGCTACAGGGAAAAAGAAAGCTTTGTTATAACTGATTCTCTTATTCTGTAAACTTAATTGTTAATTTACTGAATAAAACTTATTTACATTGGGGTAAATTATTGCAATTATTTCCGCCGCATCGTGCTGCTTGTTATTGTAGTATTATAAATTTGAGGTATAACTTAAGGTGAGTACAAAGTCTTTCAAACTATTTGCTGTGTTATGTTAACCCATTAAATATGTTGTTCCTCATAGCGCCATGCATACGCATGTTTATAACAGAAAGACACCATTTTTCTCTTTTAGCGATTAAAATACGATTTAGCGTTATTTCAAGTTCTGGGTAAATAATAATAATAGAGAAACAGGCACGACAGTTATAATGAACAAATCCTCTGAGTACGCCGGACTCCTTCCTTTATTATTATCCCACTGATGTTCAAGTGTAAAACAAGTACATCTTTTAAAGCGTCAGTTGTTCACGTAAGCGCGGTTTTTCAAATGGCCGCAGAAAAAAAAATCCAGCGACGGCAAATCACAAGAACGATACAGTCAATTGACAGCGTCGAATGGGGGAATTATACAATCGGGAATTTTTGCTTTCAATAATTTTGTTGCTTTTTGCGCAAGTTTTCCATTTAAGCCAAAGGTTGCTGATGTCAGCATTAGCAAATTGTTTCACGTAAAATTGGTTACCATGGTTTGACAGCACAGAGAATTTACGGTGACGGCATTGCGTTGATCATTTTCGAAAAGATATGTACCCATGATGCCACCTGATCGCAAACCGCATCATACGGTTACTTTGTTTGGTTATAATGATTCTGTTTATGGATTTTGGTCACCCGACATGTGACAATACTGTTTGTTTACGTAACCGCTTAAGTGAAAATGAGCATCATTACTAAAGATGCTTTTGTTAAAAATGCGTTATCGTCATTAAGTTTCAAAAACTCTCGACGCATAAAATGATTAGTCGCATTTACCTCTTGTACAGGTTGAACTTTATAAGCTTGAAGATGAAAAATTGTTATGCAAAATATTGCGCAAAGTGCCTCCAGTAATGCCAATTTTCGTGAACATTGACGAGTTTATGTTAGGGGGGTTAATTCTCGCAGTCGAACTCATGCGAGATTTTTCCGAAGTTACGATTTTTTTTACTTTTGCCTTTCTGCCACTCGTTATCGAGTAAGTTGTATCGATATTTCTGATAGGTTCGAATGCAACCGTGCGAGTTTAAATTCGATAGCAAATTTGATGTCGAAATTTTATTTTTTTAATAGTTCGTTGGATAAAAAGAAAATGTAAGCTAAATTTTTTATATTTGTTCATATTAACTTAATTTTATTAATTATTTGGCCAAATACAACAAAAATAAATTTTTTATGTCTGAACACAGCAATTTGGCAAAAGGCGTTCTACCAAATACATGTCAAGGAAAGGCTACGGCTAATAAACTTTGGGAAACCTTGACCAATAAATTAAATGCCTCTGGTCCACCGTTAAAAGATGTAAATGCTTGGTGAAAGGCAAATTACTCATTGTTACCCACATTAATATGCTGCAATAAAAAATTTTATATTTTTCGGTAGGTGTATGCTGATTAAAAGCAAATGGTTAAGAAAAAGCTTTCTTATAATAAATGTTCACGCAAAAAGACTGTAGGAGGTCCGTTCGAAGAAAAACCATTAAGCGCAACTGATGAACAAATTTTGGAAGCAGCAGGCATTGATGTTGATGTAACCGGTTTATAGGAGGTGCGGACATTCGGATTCCAAAACCAGCAACACAAACAAATACGTGACAACAGCACAGGTCCGTCTCAAGAAAGTGGTGACTTAATCTTACTATTAATGGAAGATACTCTAAACCATTTTTATACCTATAAAAATAAATGTACACACGTAATGTTTATAAATTAAGCGGCTGTAACTTACTCATTGTTCGGCAAGTCCGGGTTACTTGTGTCTCTGATTTGTCCATGTCACTGATTAAACAAAACGAAAAACACTCAAAATTAAAAATGAAATTGGCACTTCTGTTGATAATAATCTCTTGACTTTGTACGCATATGCTTTGTTTACTTATTTATAGTGTTGGTAGTCTCTTTTTTTTAGTCTTTTACAACACTTTACTAAAAAATCGATTCGCATCATCAGAAAAACTCGTACAAACGAAATTAAATTAGGTACGAAGTTATTTCGATCACGAGTCCCGTAATTAGCCCCCAGGCTCATTCTCAACACTTTGCTGTACTGTGTATAGTGTATTGTTTTGGTCTATTATCAGCAACAATCAACGGCTTTAGAAGGTGCCTAAATAGGAGGAAAAGCTCCTCGAATTTTCGAACTGATACAGTAAAGTTTTCATCATTTTGATGGTAAATTTCATAATTTAAATTTTTTGCTCAAAAGTGTAAGCTTTCATACTTAAAATTTCTCAACTTTTTACTTAATAAATGTCATTTGATAGGCATATCCGTTGTACTAACGCTAAACAGTGAAACACAGCTAATGCTATACAGTATGATATAGTGTATTTTAATGGTGTAAGGAGTCAATAGCTGTTATTGATTGCATTTATGCCTATATTTTTGCTCGTTTTCCCGAATTTTCCATTTCTTTAATCACTTTGACAGCTTTCTTGCGCCTAGAGAGTCATAACTGAAAGTTCAGAATTTCTGAGTTAAGCATGGGAGAACATTTTTATTCAATTGACTTGTATATTAGACAAGTTTAATAAATTTAATAATAAAAAGTATATTTTTTAGTAATTAATTTTAAGCACTAGGTCATTATTTAATAAAAAATGTTTAAAAGACTTTATTTTTTATTATTTTTTCGATATTTCGCCACACCGTTGGTTGGCATCATCAGAAAACACAAAAATAATGAACAAACAAATTGAAAGAATTTTTTGATTTAATTTGGTTATTTTTGTTTTTCCTGATGATGCCAACCAACGGTGTGGCGAAGTATCGAAAAAATAATAAAAAATAAAGTTTTTTAATAATTTTTTATTAAATAATGACCTAGAGCTTAAACTTAATTACTAAAAAATATTAAAAAAGGTCAAAAATTATAACTAATATTATATACAATAAAAAGTATATTTTAATAAAAAAAGGTGAAAGTCAATGACCCCGTAACTATGGGAAAAAGTTTTTACAAATAATGGTCGGTAATTTAGTTGAAAATTGGTTTTTTTTTTGTTTGTATTCACTATGTTGCATTTATTTTTTAACCACTTGCTATTTCAATTTCGAAGTTAACTATTAGTCGAGATATTTAGGTATTACAAGCAAATGAATAATTATTAATCAGGCTGAAGTTCACGTATATTTCGTTGTCAAATAGAAAAATTTTTAAACAAAGGCTTGTGTTAGATTTCAAAGGTAAAATTAAAACAAGTGGAACAATTAAAAAACTTATATAAAAAAGTGTTGACTACTTAAGATCCATCATAACAATTTACCAATAGCTAAATTAAGATTTTGTGGCTTATGAAACAAGTTTTCCGTTACTTTAGTGTAAAAAAATATCAAGGAGCTAAAGGCCGGATTATCAGCCTTTTAACCTGTCGTTAAATTTCAGGTAAAAGTATACCCGATAACGAAGTACTTGCACCACAAAAACTTAACTTCATTGGTTGCCTATAATAACAGCTCCAACTCCTGCAGTTTATTTGAATTTGTTCATGCTGCTATTTGCTTTCATGTTAAAGAATAATTTTTAAACTCCATGTGTATGTAGGAGGCCAAATGTCTTCCATGATATTAAAATTATGTGTGTGTATACTTGTGAACGTATATGCATTCCATTCACAGGTAACCAAAAAAACACAGTTTCCGAAAGAAAATTTTAATTATTAAAAAACAAATTAAAAAATAGGACATTTTAGACACTTTATTTTTCAGACACTTTATGTAAAAGTTAAATTTTGTAAAAGTGTGTTTTCTTCACGTTTTGTTGAAGTTGTGAAAGTATCAAAACAGAAGAAACGATATAATTAAAAGATGAATAAAATCTTTTGCTGGTTTATTATTGTATTCATCATCTGTGATTATCATCTTATTCAACTCATTGTGGTACCTGCGCTAACGAGTTTAGAAGATCAAGTGAAAGAAACAATGAAGTGAACTCGTTCCAACCGTTGTATAAGAAAAAATATTGTCTTGAAGAGCTGGAATTTTTAAAAGTCAGTTAGAATACAAAAATTTAGAATATATTAACATATTAAATACATAATATGTACTAAAGGCTACAGGGAGGAACGAACTGCACCTTCAGTAAACAAATTTTATTTTTTAACTTTTCTTTTTGAATAGACCCAAAAAGTATAAACATTTTAAAGCAATAAACTGAAGGTTATCCCATCAGTGACGTAAATTTAATTGTCTTTGAAACATAAAGTGCGATCCTATAACGAGTTTATTAAAAAATATGTGGCTTTATTCTATTTTACGTAGAAGGCAAACATTATGAATTAATGCAGAGAATTTTGAAATATGTTCATAAAAAGGATATTAAAAATAATATAGGCCACATTTCTGAAGAATAAGAATCTTATCTGTTAAACCGTAACGTGCTGACAAGCAAGTTATTATTTTGTTTGGTTGAGACACTAATTTAATGCAGAGAATGAATTGCTAGGCCTATAAAATCAAATACAAAGAATCTAAATTATAAGGTGTCCCTGTAGTAGTGCAATCAAGGCTGTGTTTTACATTTGCCTAAATGATAAATTACTATGTCCACTGTAACATGTTTTTAAAATTATAATTGTCAGTGACTCATATAAGAATCTTTTGGTTGCAAGTCCAATTCTCACTTGAAGAACCTGTAATGACTGATGTGGATTAACATCGGAGTCTAATTTTACAACTAGATGCTTATATTTTATTTAAAATAAAAATATTCATGCGTAAGAATATGTTACCTGTTTAAAAATCAGGTGGAACACCTTCCATAGTTATAAAAATTAGAAAATTAGATCCTTTATTCATTCTTCTTTTAGACGGTTGTAGGAGTTCTGTACCGATTTTGTTGGGATTATGTGTCTTGAAATAACTATTAGTTTGTTTGCTATAGATGAGCATTTAATATGCAATATTATATTATTATATATTGCAGAATATAAACGACATGTCTTACTTTTATAATCCAATATTAAAATTAAAAATTTAAAACATCTCATCCTTAATCGACGAATTAACAAGAAGAAAGTTATAAATGTATTATGCTTTTAGGAACATGTGTTCAGTTGACATTAAATTAATTAAGTCAATTTCACTTCAATGAATTGCATATAGTTACCCACTTAACTCTTGTACTCTACGTGCCTTTAAAGCTCTTTTTTTCAACACATATCGCTTATTTGCCAAAGTATATAAATGTATATAAATGCAACAGTCAGGCGGTGAAGGAGCTTTATTTATTTACATTTATTAATATTTTTGCGTAAAAATCATTTTTAATAAAATAATCCAAATGTATCTTCCCGTTAAGAGATATATTATTATAAGTAGATTTGAAAAAGCACTATCGCAACTACGACTAATTAAATGCAAACACAAATAAGTTTCAGGCCGCAATTTTTGGATCGCTTTATCCGTCATCAGTGAAATTTTATGTTTTCTTTAAAAATTATCAAGAAAATTTGTAAAATAATTTTGTCTTTTTCTATTATTTAGTTTATTGAAAAAATAATAAAAACGAAAACAAACAATACTTTTTAAAGGAAATTTCCCTTTAAAACCTATTTAAATTTTTTTTTTTTAATTTTTAAATGAAAATTTTCAAAAATTTGGAAAAGAAATTTTGCAAAATAAGGCTATTTTTCAAGTTCCTTTTGCAAACTGTTTCAACAAGTAACACAAATTTTTATCTTAAAAAAAACATTTTTATAACTTTTTCTTTAAGAACTAACTTCAGAAGAGTAATGCTCATAAAGAGAAGTAGCCCTAAAAACCTTCATTAAAAGGTTCGCGTCGTAATATAACAATTACGATGTGATAGACGTAAGAACTTTTTGAGAAGAGTATTTCTAAAAAGTGCCTTTAAAAAAGTAAAAAAAATAGCACAAAAAACCATATTTAAAAATCGAGTTATAAAGGTTTTCTTCCCTGTGTTTAAAAAACCCAATACTACTGTTTTCATGTTTTTACTAAGAAAATTGCGGTGTGAAAAAACAAAAACCTGAAAAAGTTCTTGTGTAATTTTTAGGAAAAGAAAAAGAGTTACACTTTATTTAGTTAGGAAACTTAGTTTCTTTTTGTACGAACTACGTTTAACAACTTCTTTATTTGTAATTTTTAAAAGTCTTTAAAAGACACTACTTACAAACCAATTTTTGTTTTACTTATTTATATCTTTTTATATAAAAAATTCTGCCAAATGGCTTTTGAAAGACAGCTTAACATTCAATAGTACATAAATCAAATAAAATATTCTTTTTGAAAAGTTCCGGATTACATTTTTCAAAGTTGCCCTTTCCTTTCTAAGTACTGTTAATAAAAATTTTATTTTATTAAAACAAAAATCCGTTTTCAAATACAACTTTTTGTAAAAGTTACGTTCTACAATTACGTTCTAGAAAATTTGTTCTTTGATAAACTTTTATAACTCTCTGAAAGAAAATCATTATTGCGATAACAAGGAGGATAATCCATTTATTTTACAATAGGCCACAAGTTTCATTACTACTACATACATTAATCTATTCATAGTAAAGCTGCTACGCCACTTGTAAATAAGCAACTTTAAAAATACTTTAATATTTAATTTGTATTCCTCTTAATAAAGTAGACACATTGGTACGCCTTTGGGGTAAATTACTTACTTGTTTTATTTTAATTGAGTTCTAAAACATGTTCAACTTATGTACACTAAACTGAACTTAAAAAAGTATTTGACAACATACTAATAAATCGTTAACTTATTTATGTATTATATCTCTTTTTTTTGTTAAGTTAAGATTTTAAAAGCTTTTTCAAAAATAGCTAATTATTTATTATTGAACTTTTCGTTTTCAAAATTGAAGAAGAAGCATTTAGGTGAGCAAGAACATTTAAACTTATCTGATTTTAAATTAGCAATTGGAATTCGATAAAAAAATTTTTATGTATCACTAATTAAATAATTAAGCTGCTATTTAAATATTTATTTATTTATTTTAAGCGTTCCTTAGTAGTTAAAATTATATTACAATCACATAAACTATAAATTTTAAATAATCAAATAGTTTAATTGCTGTTGCTAGTCTTTTATAAAAAAAATACTTTATTAGTTTCCTATGTATTTTTTAAGCAATATAATAATGTTTAAATCGTTAAATCATGAATTGGAAATTAGTACGAAAAACAAAA
The DNA here is from genome assembly GCA_030448955.1 of Trichopoda pennipes. Classification (NCBI taxonomy): domain Eukaryota; kingdom Metazoa; phylum Arthropoda; class Insecta; order Diptera; family Tachinidae; genus Trichopoda; species Trichopoda pennipes. The sequence continues at coordinate 1,299,920 of JASKUP010000026.1, read as the reverse complement.
TTTTATATAATTTTTATATATATTTCAACTGTGAGAAAAAAATCCAACAAAATTGATTGCTTTGATTTAATAAGTTTTAATATTTTTATTTAATATTTTTAATAAAAACATTGCTTGCAATAATTTACCTTGAAACAACTCTAAAAAATAAACACTCAAATACACATTCATATTAAAATCTAATCTAAATACATTCATATAAAAATTACCGAAGCAAGAAATGTATGACAGAAGAATAAATATTAAATGAAACACGTGCATTCATTTTCTTTTTAAAAAGCACAAGGAGGAGGATTTTAAATAATGAAAAAGATTTTTTTTAACAATTTTAATTGAGCAAAAACTAAATTACTAAATATAAGGTTGTGGCAATGAGAAAATTATTGATATCCCCCGTAACCAGAAATGTCAGTTTTTTATATATGGTTTCTCATAAATAGCTACCGAAATGAAAAAGAAATAAAAAATCGGCTTAATTTGACTTACAACTATAAAAGATTTAAATCTGAACTAAAAGTATGTTTAGAGTTTTTTTCTCACGACACGATTCGTTTTACGACCATTCCTAAACGAGGAAGCACACTTTTACCTTGGCTTTTTTGTTAATGACTTAACATATGGTATTTTGAGATCAGAGAATCCACAAATGATTTTTGACACAATCAAATTCGTTTAAAATAAGGCTGGTTGATGCGTATTAAGGCTTTCGATTTTATTGGATCACAACTAAAGATGATCAACGAAGTTGATCGAAATATTGGGAAAAATTTATAAAAAAGAAAAAAACTGACCTCAAGCCAAAAAAGAATAGAATAATAAGGATTATAATAAATAGGTCAACAAAAAACATAAAGTATATAATGAAAACTTTTTCTTCCATTAATATTGCGCAGTAAGAGCTTTTTGCTTCATGACTCCGGCACACGAAAGCAGAAAAATAGATTTATTTTATGAGCTCTTTTGTGCTAAAAGTCTTTCCTTAACAATCCATGCTGTATGTCATGTCTGTATTTAAAAAAAATTCGTTTATGTCTTAAACGTGATTCGATAAGAATGATTATATTCGGTAAAGTTTTATTTTATTAGAAACTTTGTAAACTTGTAGCAAATATGTATAATAGCACATTTAGTCTTGCTGTATAAAAATGTCCTGCGGTTCTAAATATTTGACGAAGCAAACGTAACCACTAATAATGCAGCATCAGCTGTAACAAAAACACAAAATAGACTTTTAGTAAACAAATGTATAGAATATATTTCTTGTATATAAATTAAATGGATTTTACGTAAATGCGGATATACAACATGTTATTATTTATTTTTTTTAATTTAGACAGAATAAAGTGTAAAATAATTGTGTAAAATATTTGCCATTTATAAAACAGCCTTATGATAATAACGCCAAAAATAACAAAGTTGTTTTGCAAGAGATATAAAATTCAACACAAAAGAGAACAAATTATTGATGTGAAGTAGTTTACGGACATGTATCAATATTAACCAGCTTCTTTTACATTCGAACACATACTTGGAAAATTTTCATTTCAAAAATTAGTTAATTTTAGTGTCCTTTTACTACTTTCGAATAGAAGAATTAGTTTTTAGTAGAAAGTACTTAATTTATTGCAGGCTTACACATAATTTGAGGCATTACATGAATTTTGTATATTTTAATTAGGTTTAAATTTCTGGGCATTTTTTGCATTTTTTTTCATGTCAAGTTAATATTTAATGTTCTCAACAATAAGTTTACTAAAATAGAAAGTTTATTTTAATTAGTTTTAAACAAAATTTTTGATTTAAAATTTATGAGATACAAAGTCTATTTTACATAACAATCACTATTGTAACTGTGCGATACAAATACAGAAATACTCATTACAATATCGCAAACACAAATTTTCAATATGTTAAATTTTAAATATTTGATGGTAGTTGGCTTTGTAGAAAAAATAAAAGAGATTTCATAAACATAATAGTAAAATATGTCACAGAAATTCAAATGCAATACGAGATGCAAATAATGCTAACGAATAGTGTAGGGACTCATGCATTTCATGCAGCCGTGTTTAGTTTCTTGTTTTATTTAGAAATTAGCACAAAAATTTGAAAAATATATATATTAATTATTGGTACCTTTTACGATATATCCTTTACTTAATGGCGTTTCCTTAAAATTTAATTTTACTAATCTGTGGTTGCAATCGTTTTATTTTTTTTTCTAAAATTACTTTTAGCAAGCGTGTTTTTATAAGCGGAGAGAGTTCTTGATATAAAAATTGCTTCAGTTTTGAATAAATAAAATTAAATTGCTTAGGATTTGAATATTTTAATTGCTGATGTTCTTAATAAATGTGCATTAATAAATGGAAAAGTGAACAAAACTAATAATGCTTTAACTGGCGCTCGAGCTGTTAACCCTTTTTCAAAGAATATAATACCAGCATCAGGATAATATTCGAAAACCCCAAGTTTTTTTCTGATCGCTCGAGACAGTATCAACCAATTAATATTGACCCAAGTTGTCGTTTTAATTGTCACCAAATTACGCGCAATTTTTCACAGCCAATTGCTTTTAAGCGACCGTATGAATACATCCCTCAAAGCCAGAATAAATTTCAAAAAATAAATCATTTCAATTAACATGCTTTTGAAAACCCGCAGTCTGAATATTCATATAACCGGCATTTAGACCACAGTCATGACAAAATTCAAACAGATCCAATTGATACTTTACCCTAAATTGATGTTACAGGAAGTTTTTATGAAGATCAGATAAATTTTTTAGACGTGGGTCTATCCTCTCTTATATCGAAAGACCAATGGGAGGAAAGACGTTAAAACTTCTAATAGACACCGGTACGTCGAAAAATTATATAAAAAATTTAGAAACCCTAAAAGCCGTTAGGTCTGTAAAAAACCGTTTCCTTGTAAACTCCCTCCATGAACATTCTCAAATATCCTCAAAATGTCTAGCAAATGTACTTAACACATCTTAATTTTTTATTTTGCCCGAACTTTCAACATTTGACGGTATAATTGGCTTTGACTTCCTCAAAGCAATTAATGCCCGAATTGACTGTGACAAGGGAGTATTGAGACATAAACATGGTGAGGAGAAACTTTTATATGACAACTGTCGTAAAGTGAATAAAATCATTATTGATTCTGCTAATTATAAAATTTCTGAAATCATTTTTCGAAAGCTAGAAATGTTATTACAAAGAAACAAATATGTTTTTGTAGACCTAGCCGAAGCACTGCCCTTGCACACGAATGTAGTAGCTGCAATCCGTAATGAAACTGACGAACCTATTTATTCTAAGTCATATCCATATCCTTTAGCACTAAGAGAATTTGTTAGTAATGAGATCGAAAATTTGTTGAAAAACGAAATCATAAGACCGTCTAGATCGTCATATAATCATCCAATTTGGTTCATAGACAAAAAAAGTTTTGACGAAACAGGAAAGCAAAAGAAGAGACTTGTTATAGGCTTTAGGAAGCTAAGCTCTACAACTAGGAGTGAACGTTATCCGATACCTGATACTACCGTCATTTTATCCAATTTAGGGAACGGGTATTTTTCTCTGGGTTCCACCAAATAAACCTGGCAGAGGCTTAAAATAAAAGAACCGTGTTTGGTATTAATAACGGAAGGTTTGAGTTTTGTAGGCTTCCCTTTGGATTGAAAAATTAACCCAAATTTTCCAAAAGGTCATTAATGATGTCCTATGAGATGAAATAGGTAAAACCTGTTATATTGATGGCATTATCCTTTTCTCTCCAAGCGCTGAACAACATCTACAAGATAATGTAATGCATTTACTTCTATTTTATGAAAACTCTTTTTAGCAAACATGCGCGTATCATTTGAAAAGTCTAGATTCTTTCAATGCTCTCTATAGTATCAAGGGTTTACGGAATTAAAAGGTGCTGAAAGCCATTTTAAATTTTCAAGTTGCTAAGACAATAAGGGGCCTCCGATCATTTTTGGGATTGGCCGGCTATTATCGCTGGTTCGTTAAAAATTATGCTCACTTCAATAAACTGCTTAGCCAATTCTTGCGGGGTAAAACTGGCCACGTTAGGAGCTAGAGGTCAAAGAATATAGTAGTTTAGTTAAACGACGAAGCGCTAAGAGCGTTTACAAAAATAAAGAATATTTTGCCCTCAGAGGATGTTCTGTTGTTGCATCCTGGTTATGGCAAATCATTTGAGCTTACTGCTGACGCTTCTTCATCAGCAATGGGAGCGGCTCTCTCTTAGAATGGTAAGCCAATTACTATGATTTTTAGAACATTGTGTACTACTGAAGAGAATTATGCCACCAATAAGCGAGAAATGTTGGCAATAGTGTTGGCTTTGCAGAAATTATTATATGGTGCTAAAGAAATTAATATTTATACAGACCATCAGCCACTGTCAGTTTCAATATCTGAAGGGAAAACTAATTCAAAATTAGAGGAGGGCGCGCATTAATCGAAGAATATGATCCCAAATTCTTTTATAAACCTGGAAAAGAAAATGTGGTATGTAATGCATTTAGAGGATGAATCTAAAGGTAAGGAGCTTGCGCAGGCAAATATTGGCTCAGAATTAGATTTAACTTGAACACGTTCACAAACATCTCTACAATATTCACAATCTGAAGATACAACAATTTATAGCAAAGAATCTTCGTCCGAAATTATCAAGAAGGTTTCAAATACAGTTAATTGTTTTAAAATCCAAATTCTTATAAATAAATCTACGTAGCCAAGGATGTCATCCTGTACTATTTTTAAAAATCAACTTAACTTTATTAATGTGAAAGATGTATTCAAATTAAAAAAAAAACCTAAATATTTTAGGTTTGACTCAAAATAGAATAGTTTACATGTTCCCATCAGTGAAATTATTTTATACTGAAAAACTGGTAATGGATATTCATAACTCTGGCGATCAAGACGAAATCGTTGTGAATGAACATAACAGCGTAGCATGAGTAAAAATTTTGAGCAAATAATAAAGCACTTAGGACGATTGTCTTAAACTATAGAATATGTCGTGAATCCAAATATAATAGACACCCAAAAAAGGCGCTTATTTGTGAGACACCTATCCCTGATTATCCTGGGGAAATCCTACATATAGATATTTTTACAACAAAACATACTTTTTAACTTGTCTCGACAAAATTTTCAAAATTTGCATTGGGCGTTTTCATTGAATCACATTCGATAATTGATGTCAAAGTTTCACTATTATCGATTTAAAATTTTTTACCAAAAGCTCATACCATTGTTTGTGATAATGAGGAATCTTTTAATTCAAATATTATTAAGTCTCTTCTTCTGAACCAATACGGTGTTCAAATTTTTCCTGTTCCTCCGGCACACAGCAATAGCAATGAGCAAGTGGAGAGGCTTCATAGCACAACTTAAGACTCATTATTAAGGAGAAGCTAAAGAGGGCCCAAAATTTTGAACTAAGTCATCACACGAAAAATAGAGAAAATAAGATCTTTGAACCAGGAGATAAAGTGTTTGTTAAAGTTAATAGACGGCTAGGAAATAAATTTACCAAGCTGTTTGTTGAAAAGGTTAAAGAGTCGTGTTTGTGCGTTCAACCGGATAGCACGTATTTTATAGAATGGATCAAACGTATTGAACATACAAGTTTTCTTTGTTTTAAACGTTCTATTTTTTTTACGTATTTTAAATTTCTTCTTTGCTTAACGAACTTTTTTTTGGAAATCTTTTAACTTTGTTAGCTCGGAGAGCTTCTAGTCATCGAAAATTGATGATGAGGATGATTCTTTCTCGGTCAAAAAGAAAAAGATGTTGCCCGGTGGTTAAGTAAGAGAAGGGCAGTTTGAAGGAAATATTGAGACCTAATTTTAAATTTATGTCAAAATTGGACGATGTGGCCGGAAAATTGGCATCCTGGTGCATGAAAACGATGTGCTGAAGAAGAAGTTGAAGGTTTCTCTGTAAGATAAAGATAGTGTTCTATGAATGGACAGACAAGATTATGTAGTCAACTGCACGAAAGGAAGTGTCAGAGTCGAAAAAGAAAACTGCAAAAGTAGTTGCTGCCAAAAGTGGAACGAGAATGGACTAAGATCCAGGTGTTTCCTTAAAACCTACAGAACCTAGAGAGAAGGAGGTGGGCAAGAGCTTCTTAAGTCTATTCCGGTTATTACAACACATAACGTTAATGGTAAGAGTATTATGATAATATTGATAAGCCACTTGAACATAAAAATTTTAATGTAAGGGTGCTAGGGAGGAGTGTAGTAAATAGAGAGGTGCGCATTCTCAAAGATTATCAAAAGGTAAGGGTGTTGCTTGAGAAGTTAAAGGTGCATTATACACCTATACTCCAAAAAGCCTCCGCCCTTACACGGTCTTCCTGACTCTTCTTAATTCGAGCATAAGCTTAGGTCGATTGGGAGGTGATAAGTGAGTTCTTATGTTGAAAAGGGACCCGGACATTGAGAAATTGTACGCTATCCGGTACATCTTGAGATGCATAGTTAATATAAGAAAGTTTAAACGCAGAGGCATTACACAGTATTTTAATTGCCAGCGGTACGGACATGTTTCTACGAACTGTCGACTCCCCTATAGGTGCGTTAAATGTGGGGGATCTCATGGTCCGGGTAAATGCGAGGTGCCTCCTCGCGGAGAGAACGTTACGGAGACCTTTGTAACTGCGCAGGTCTCGAGAAGATTAGGGCTGCCTGTGGGGTAGAGGGGCAAGCCCGTAGGCTTGAAGTAAAGAAGATGCCAAGCGCAGGACCGATTTCTCGAGTTCCTGGTTAGCGAGGGGTAAGAAAAGAGGTTTCGTATGCTGCAACAGCTGTTGCTTTTCAGGTTACAGAGATTCCTAAAACTCAACCTTTAGGGCAGAAAAGGTGCGACTGGACAGAGGTATCGTTAGGAGCAGCCATGGCCAAATATGATCTCATTGACAAGGACTATAAGCGTTTTCTTGGCGGCGGACTTTTAAATTGTCTAAGCAAAATTAGCGGATTTGCGCTGAAATACCAACAGTTAGACAACGACGATGACAGATCGCGAACATTTCTTGGTATGCTTTGGACTCAGACATGGATAAGTCAGTTAAAATTATTTTTATCAATGTCAACTCAGTTGTCTCGAGACACAAGAGGCACTATCTGAGTTTATTCCTGACGTGGCACAGGCCGCACAAACTTCTTGTAGCTGAGCACCATATATTTAACAAGACTGGATATAGGACAATCAGACGTGACCGCTAAAACGGAAGAGGGGGAGGTACAGCTGTCTTCGTTAGGGATTATTTGCATTGTGAGGAGATCGTGCTATGCAGTGGATCTGTTGAAAATACGGCAGTCCATATTCGAAGGCTGGTCAAAGTAGTTTTGATTGCCATTGCAATGTACCTTAAACCCAGTAAGACTTTCACTCCGGAATGCTTTAATGAAATGCAGCCACTGTAATTGTAGTGTGGTCATTGGTGCCTCAATGCAAAGCATCCCTACTGCGGGGATCGAATTACGAAGGTGCGTAATCTTCGGGAATTTCTTCTTTAAAGCCCTGATGTTGAAATTCGGCAAACTGACGGGCCGACCTCTTCTTTCATTGACTTTTTTCTCACATCAGTAAACATCACTGCAGTAAGTACAAACTACCTAAGGACATTGGACTACGAATCGGATCACGAGGCTGTAGTGATAGAATTCCGTACGAGTAACTTTCTGGTGCGGGAGTGGTCCATCGGCTTTTACTATGTCCATATGAAAAGACGCAGATTTACGTACAGACTGGCTTTAAGTCTTGATACGTGACTGAAACGTGACTGAGATGGAAATTGAGGAATGTATTGGTGCGATTGAAAGATCCTTTCAAGATGCTATGGAATATTCCATACCGAGAGTCTCCACGGGAGGCAGAGTTTTGCGGAAGCTGCCACGACACATTCTTAATTTCATCGACCAGAAGAAGCGACTTAGGCGGGTATCACATAGATGTGGTGACTCTGGTAAACTAAATATTTTAAAAGCGGAAATAAGAAATAATTTTAAAAAATTGTTTTTGAAAAATGTCTACAGTGAAGCAGCTGCATTACAAATAGTGTATTTGTATTTTTTAAAGGTAGTTGTAGAATTAATAATATAGTTTTTCTGTCATTTCAAAATTGTGCAGACAAATTCGCATTTACAAATTTGCATTGCATTCTGAGAATTTTTCGAATTTTGTAACGAATTTATAAAAAGTCAAATTTTTGCCAACGGTTTTAGACATGATTATTTTAAAATCAAGAAAGAAAGAATAATCGAATGGGCAATAAATTTATTCATTCCAAATGTAGTTTTCTTGTGAGATGTTTCTAAATTGTACTCCTCTGTAATGTATAAGTAATAAATGGTCTTAAAGTCGTTAGATCCTATATAATTATTTTTTATTGTTTTTTTATTGAAAAAATGGCTGGTAAATATGAGATTATGTGCAGCAATTCCAGCTAGAGAAGAAAATACAAAACAATGAAACGAATGTTAAACATGACTTTATAGCAGCAACAGATAATAATTTTATATCATATTTTATTCTGTTTGACTTCCAATTAAGTTATATATTATTAATTTAACCCAATTCAAAAAAGAATATTTAACATTTTTGAATGCTCATATTAAGGGTTTAATTAAGCAATTGGGATTTTGTCATTTTATGTGTTAACAGCGAAAATGTTATTATTTATCGTGCATTATATCAGTTCAAATGATTATAGTAATTTTCAATATAACAAAAACAGTCAAATACAAAATTTTTATTTAAATTTGGTATTTCGTTAGTTCCGTATGTATTTAATCGAAATAAAATTCTCGTAAATAATGCTTCGGAGAGTCATTAGTAACAAATTGTTGAGAATAACACTTAAAAAAACTGTTTTTAACGAAAACTTAAAATTACAGCTCTTTCAAATTGCTTGTTTAACATCAACACAATGTTACATAAGCTTTACAATAATGTTATTGTTTAAGTTAATATTGACAACGTTTTTGTAACTTCATAAATGCTTTGAAGGAGACATCGAGTTGGCTCTGCTTTTGTCGACAGATTTTTAAACATTTTACACAATTTTCTACAATTGAAAAAATGAAACTAATTTAAAAAGTTTAATATACAAAAAAATAGAGTAAGTGCTTAAGAGTTCGAAACTTTAGTTATGGGATAAGGGATAAGTAGAGGTTAGGAAATGGTGAATAGTTTTAGAGTATGGCTATTTATTTCAAATTCGATGCAAATCAATTTTTTTTGAGGTGTTAATATTACACTAAATGTAAACTAAAATGGAAGCTAACAAAAAACAAGGCGCACTGAGTGCTAGTTTAGCCGGTGAAAAAATCTGCTACGAATATAATGCAGTTCATAAACATATTGTTAGTTTAGTTAATTCTACTTCTGACGCCAGTTGCTACGTTTATTCCTTTAATAAACGTTTAGTTATTGAGTTCTTTAATTGGAAAATAATTACACACAACACTTTAGAGTTTTAAATTAAATTACATGATTTTTTTCAACTAATTATTTACTTTTATACACATAAAATCACACGATGGCAACTTTATGATTTCAACGCCTAAAATATGCTAAAGAAACTTTATGTCTTTGCTCGACATTGTTCATATATAAACTGCTTTTCTATTCTGTTTTGAGGGGTTCCTGCATTTATTCGAAAACTCAAATTCATCGCGTCAAATATAGATGACGTTGTTATCACTTTTTAGTATAAGTGTTTGTTTGGTAGTGCGTCTTCCTGTTCTGTGTTAGTTGTTCTTATTATCTGATTATTAAACTTAGTTCATAGAAAATTAATAAAGCAATTTGTTGTTGTTTTGTGTTCATGAGATCTTTAAGAAATCAATGTAAATAGCCACAACAAGTCGTTTTACTTTACTTTCTCTTAGTGATAAGCATATTCGTAACAATACGGGCTGTTATCCAAGGAATTTAATCTTCACACCATCCACGCAACTAACAATACCAGCTTTAAGCTTTGACTAACTCTTTTCTTCTGCCGTTATTTCAAATTTAATACAGCGGATGGATAACTAGTAGATAACCAAGATTAAAATCATTGATATGTGCGTATATTTTCTGACGAGGTTTGATTTAATTGGGTTTGAGTTTAAGTCGCCCCCGTTTAAAACTTGGTTTGTAAACAGACCGGTTTCCGTTATATGCCATCTTCAGTGTTCTTTTTTCTTTATACTAGTTGTTTTTTATTGTTAGTTAATCTGTAATTGTACGTTTTTGAGGTTCCTTATTGCCTTGGTCTTGTTCACCTACGTAACTTGTTTGTGTTAGGGTAATGCGTGTTTTTTGGCTTAATGGATCAAATATTGTATCTGAAACAGTGTTTTTTTGTTCATTTCATATTCGTCCGTCAAATGTTTCCTATTTGTATATTTCCATGTTTTCTAATACGTTTAGTCTCGTTCACTTGTGCTGTGTATGCAGCAATTTAACAGTTGTTTTTATATGTCCTAGCGTACATTTGTTGTTGAATATATGGTTTGCAAACTTTGATTCTGGAGTTGCTTTTGGTTCTGGTAGTTTTTTATTGTAGTCTCTAATGTGTTCCATAAATCTGGTCTTAATTGTTCGTCCTGTTTGCCCGAAATAACTATATTGGCATGTGCAAGTTAATTTGTACACTCCTTGTTTGTCTAGTATATTTGCCTCGGTTGTTTTATTCTGACGAGGTTGTTTCTTGTTCTTGTTCTGGATGCTGTATTGATGTGTTTTTTAAAGAAATAACAGTTCAACGTATTTGATTTTAATAGAATGGACGATGTTTTTATCAAATCAATAGCAATCGAAAACATGCTGGCGTAATATTTAATAAAAATTAAATAAACAAGACTAAAATGAGTAAATAAAACATCGTAAATTTATGCTGAAATAAAAGTTTAAATTGAAATAAAATTATTTGTAGGAAACTAGGTATATTTATTTTTATCTTAATATCTTCACTTCTCTTTAATGACGTAAACAAAGTTGAACATATTGTAGCATCACTTATAAGCATCAATTTCGGAAAGCGAAGTGTACAATAGATTGTTAATTAAAGCAATATGATATTCAATTGTTTCAAATAATACCTTAAAATTTGTAACATAAATTGCTATTTAAATACATTTCTATAAATCTTAAACGAATAAATAAAAAATGTCATAAATACATTATTTATATATTTATATCTATTTATATCTGCAAAAAAATTCCGAATTAATAACGTCTAAAATCTTAAATAACATTAAGTTTTAGTTTTTGATATTCAATAATAAATTTAAATCCTTTTTCATATGACAAAAAACTCCTACACAAGTTTTATTTTGACCTGCGAATATTTGTTCCTGATTCTTCTTCTTATTATTATTGTTAATTTGTCTAAAAGTAATTATTAATATTAATATCTGATTGTTAAAATTTCCTACACTCCAACAATACATTTAGCGAAAATTTAAATAAAATTTTGTCAATAAAACACAATATTGATAAAGTGAAATAGAAATGGAATGGATGGAATGGATATTAATGAAGCTATAAAGTTCCTAATTCTTATTTAATTACGGGATGCGTCCTGTTTAAGTTTCAAAAGAAAATAATTAAGTAATAAAGTAAACTTAACTGGGTATGCTGTTTATTAACTGCCTGGCTTGCTAAGAAAACTTATACACGCAAGACCACAACTTCTTTTTAGTTACAAACGGCGTAGAAATTTTATACATGCAAAAGAGCAACAATCGGGTATGCTGCTTACTAACTGCGTAGTTTGCTAAGAAAACTTATGCACGCAAGACAACAACAACTTTCTAGTTACAAACTGCGTTTAAAATTTTATACACGCACACAATACACACAGCACAACCGGCGCCTAAACATTAAATGAATAACATAAAAACAACAAAATGTGATACAAAGGGAGTAGAAGACAGTTAGGTTAATGGTTATTTTTTCAAATTTTGCATCTTGATATTACCGGCGTTTAAAAATGAGGGATTTTCATGACATATCTTAGCACAATTCATTAATGGGTTATTATTTTTCCTTAATTGCATAATAAAATAATATTGATTAAAACAATCCTCGACTTATAATATTGCACTGACTTTAAAAATCTATAAAAAAAATTTATTTTCTGTGAAAGTAAATGTAAAGCTGTGCTACGCTAAAAGTACAATATTTTACTTAAATTATTACGTAGCCTTTAATTTAGTTAAAAAAGTTCACACTTTACTTTGTGGTAGTGATTTTGGTAAATAATAAAATGTTCATGTTTGTTGCGTCGCATTTTAAGCTGTGCATACACATCTTTTTCGTCCTAATGGGTTAGATCTCCGCAATATATTTATGTACTGTTCCTCATTTTGTCAAAATAAAATGCATTAAGCGTAGCTGTGGCGTAAAAATTTTGACAACAATTATACTAAATATTTGCTAGTTAAAATTTGGTTATATAAAATTTTAATAATACACTTTAATTGTAATGCGGATTTGTTATTTTATTTAAAATTTTATGCAAGCTGAACTATCAGCTCTAATCCTATTTCCTTTTATGTTTGATAACTTTAACATTTATTGTTTATTTAGGAACTATGGAATTTATGGCCACTATAAAGTGTGCAAATCTTCAACACATGTGAACTTGCATTTTTATATTTCTAATTGAAATAAAATTTTTTGATAGTTCAATATTTACCAAAACACTTGTTAAACGGACGTGCACGCAGGTAAAAATTGTAGATTAAAAACGAAACAACTGAAAACAAATAATACTCCTTGGATTTATATTAAAATAATTTTCGTTGATGGTCAGTGGAAAGAAAATTAAACTTAGAAAAAATTCTAACGAACTTATTCTTTAATACTGATGACAAATTGAACATTTAACGCCTTTTAAAATTACAGCCGCAAGACTTTATTGTTATCCTTTACAGGCAGCAGACACATATTTATATTAATATAACAGGATAAAAAGCAGCCTTACTAAAACTGTTTTAAATTTGATAAAATTAAAGAGAGACGTATCATATACTCATCTTTTAAAAGCTATGATATATGTTTTAACTAGAATTGAATTGTCAACTTTATTCATTAAAGAAATAAAAACAAATAAATTTTCGTTTCTTTTAATAGTTTTGTTTAGTTTTACTACTGAAACTATCTGCATTATTTATTCAATTTGTTATTTATCGGCCTAAATATATCTGAGAGGTCGAATATTTAATTTATATACAAGGTCTCTGTTTATTGTAAACTCTACTTTGTCTACTATATGCCTATTTTCTGAATGGCCTGGTTAATGTGAAATTTATGAACGCTCCGTTAACTGCCTTCTTAACGTAAGCCTAGCCTCTACCTAGTCAAAGGATAATCTGTCTAAGACTACTTTCTTTAAATGCTTCTTTACTTATAAATCCGACCTGGATCTTTTCTTCGTCTTATGGATAATTTGTAGTCTAGGTACGATTTTATTATTAAGTATATAATTTATTTTTTTGAGCCAACACTGTGCGTAATTTATGGCTATGACCAATATGTAGCCTATAAGTAGATTTCGGCAGATCTGTGTTTGTTATATATAAATTTTATATACAGGATATGAGTATAGTCTAGTATTGTCTTGCCTACTATATGTTGTATTTCAGTTAAAGCTAAAAGGTTTTAAGTCATCTGAATCTTACTCAATCATAATGTAGATAAGTTCAGCCCATGTGCATTTTATGCTAAATATATGTCTATTGTTTGCCTTGTAGTGTTTTTATATAAAAGAAAATTTATCTTCTTTAAATTGACATGAAATTAACGTTACTCGAATAATAATCTTCAGGCATTATAGTTTAAATATGAGTTCTGGCACATAACCGCCACGGCTGGCTCTGACATACTCTAATCTGCAGGTTCAATTTTCAATGAGTTGTTTCACCATTTGTGGCGATATACGGGCAATTAAGCGATGAATGTTGTCTTCCAAGCGGTGTAAAATTGCACGATCTTGTAGGCCAATTCACGGTTCAACTGTGCTAGAAGCTGTGTGATATGTTGCTTCGTTTTCTTTAAACCATCGCGTTATTCAGGCATCAGTATATTCATGTTGAAATTTCAAACCAAACTGAACATAAATTAGTTGAGAACTAACAAGACGGCCTAAAAATACCTGATTGATTATAACATAATGTGTGTGTGTGTCTATTCCCCGTTATCTTAAGTAGCCCAATTATTAGTTATCTTTAAGCATCCCTTAGTGCAACAGATAAATACGGAAAATAATTAATAAATCTTTTTTCTTTTTTTAGATCTTTTTTTATATATTGAAAATGTTTTGAAACATTTTTTCAATTTGTTAATATTTTTTTGTTTTCAAAAATTTAAAAAAAAAATTTTTTTTCCTGAAGAAGCTTTCCAAAGGAAAGCGAAATATTGAAAAGATAAAATATATAAAAAAAGATCTTAAAAAAGAAAAAAGATTTATTAAAGATAAAAAAAGATCGTTTAAAAAACTATAAAAATTACGGAAAATAATTTTATGCAACTACAATCCTATTCATAAGGATTATACGTTAACTCATTCAGGTGCACTTTATTTTTTTATTACTTTTATAAACAAAAATCCGCAGGAAAACATTACCACAAATGATAAAAATTGACTGAGTTGATTTTTAAATTAAGTTTATTTGTTTTTTTTTTGCCAAAAACATGCTTTAAACTCTACCTATAGCCAAATATTTTGGTTTTTCTTTTTTGGGCTTTTTCTTACCCAAAAAGAAGGGCTCTATGGTGTGATTTTGCAGATTAGATTTCCTTTCTGCTTTTGATTTGAATGGCAAAAATAATTTAAAGTCGGCTGCGGGAAGTGCCTGTATCCTTTTTTGCAGTACACTAGAAATTATATTTTACTAGGGAGTATAACATTTTTAAACCACAAAAATTCTCTGTATCCAAAACTGTTATAATTTAAGTAATAAAACAAACATTTAATATACTCCAAAAATATAACGGTACTTCCAGGAGTAGCAATATAACTTTTGGGTTTAAGCCGAAACTGCGGTAAGGTAATGTATTTTCACATCAGCAAGAAGTGGGGACACGAGTCTGGTTGCTGTGTTTCTGAAGTTACAATTTGAGGTGTTCCAATGCGCGTCAAGGGTGTTGGTAGGCTTTTTATATTTCATACGGTGGTAAGACTAACGTCAGATTAGGGCTTTAAAAGTCAAGCACATCATTACATCACGTGATTTACTTGAGGTTCACCTCTGTTATTCGTCTGCGTATATTGATCAGCAAATAGAGTAAAATAGTGCATCCTATCGACTAAATAAAAAAGTAACAAAGTAAGATAGAAAATTTAGTATGTTAAAGCATGACGTAGCAGAGCTCTAGTTTAAATCGATACATAAATTAGCCAAACAATAAAATGAAGAAAGCTGTTTTGTGTTGCTAATTAAGTTTAAAAACATATTTATTTTGTTAAATTATTTAAATGCAAAGGAAAATATAGTTTGTATTTCGATATTTGTGTTTTTTATTGAAAGATATAAATATTACTATTATAACTTTTATTTTCGACCTTTTTTTAAATTTAATTAAATATGAACTAATCTTTTAACGGTCTTTTAAATAATTTAACGATTTTATTTTTCTCGATATTTCGCTTTCCTGTGGAAATAATTTCCTGAAGAAGCTTTCCACAGGAAAGCGAAATATAGAGAAAAATAAAATCGTTAAATTATTTAAAAGACCGTTAAAAGATTAGTTCATATTTAATTATATTACTATTATATTTATTTTTTTTCTTTTTATATTTAAAGCAAAATTAAACGATTTTATACCTAAATAAAATTTAGAAACAAAATAAAAATTTAAATAAATCTTATTTCGTACAATAATAACGCAACGCATTACTCGGTAAACACCGGCACTCCTTTATTATAATTTTCTTGTATTTACTTCGTTCACTGCAAGCCAAATTGTACAAAATGAAAGGTACTTTAACACACGAAAAAAACTCTTTTTAAGCTTTCTATCATTTGTGGACGTTTTATATTCTTAAACCAAAAAATATATACAGAATTCCACGGAAATAAACTAATATTTGTATATTTAAAAGCCAACATATGAAGGTGTTAAGTAATCAACGAAAACCTCAATAATATAAATATGATGATTGTAGATAGATTTAAAATATGAAGAGAAAATCAGCCATTATTATATTATATTATAACTTTTTGCTGGCATTATTACGATAATTAAATTGTAATAACTTAAAAAAAGATAAAAAATATAATCTTATTTTATATCAAAATTTGAAAAATGTAAATTTTCTTTAATCACATCCAATCACAGAGCGGCTTGTCACATTTATAGTATAACTTTCTAGTTGTATAAAAAAAAGCCATAATCTATTAAATAAGAAAGCTACGTCATAGCAGTTGTTGGTAAAAATACTTAAATAAATTTAGAATCTGTAGGTTACTGTATTCCTCACATCTCCTCATCAGTCCTTAAAGTATTTTGGAGTTTATATTTTGTTTTGATTCTTATCTATAGTGAAGCATGCAAACTTTTTATTAATAATTTGCTTTTAAATGAAACCTGTAAAATGTTGGAACAAAACTGAATATAATTAATTACATTGGGATTAATAATGCCACTGCGAATTACACTGAAGAGGCCAGGTGAAACAACATTCGTGTTGCTTACCCTAAATAGCTCTTATAAAGTCTAGCTTCTAATTTGCTGTAAAAGTATTTATTTCATGTTAATTATTGTACTTATTATAACGTTTTTGTCGGAGTCAACTTACACTACTTTACATATTTACGACAACTAAAATACTTAAATAAAAACAAAATATACTTTTGAAGACGTGGCGTCATATTACTTTCCATCGATTACTTATGGGTGATTCTTGAAAATAGCAGATTGATACTTAGGAAAACTTTGTTTCGGATAGCAGATAGAATAATAGCGGATGATCGTCATGCTATTATTCTCAATTTTAGTGTACAGCATGATAGTTATAACATCTCTTACATTTGCAGTATATAGCAGCTAGCTTATAAGGAAAATACTGTAAATATAAAGAGAGAAATAAATAATATTTTGAAAAAATTATTGACGAAACCGTTTTAAAACACATCACTAACACGCTTTTAAAGGATGTTCTTTACAGAGATTTATAACTTTGAAATTGAATAAAAAGAAAGAAATTTTTAAATTGACATTAAATTAATTTTATTCGAAAAATAATCTGCATAATAATTTAAGTTTTATTTTTAGCATATGGTCGATTGATATCCTTCAAGTAGTTAATCGATTCGAGCTTATCGGCCTGGGCTAGCGTATCCCCGCAGAAAATATTTTGGAGGCCAATTCACGGGTCCGAACGTGAGGCTATGCGATTACCCATAGTTTCCTTGAATAAATCAATTTCGTCAAGAGCTGTGTAATATGTTGTAAAATCACAAAAGCTCAGGAATAATGGGTCTATTGCAGTCGCCATTGATGGTAACGTTTTTAAAAAAGTACGGGCCAATGATTTCATAAGCCCATAAAACACCCCAACCTGTCATTTTTTATGGATGTAGCAGCACTCCATATACACTTGAAGATTATTATCACAGCAATTGCGGCAGCTTTCCTTCTTTGTTGATGTATCACTCAAACAACAGAAAACAATTAATTTCGGATTGTTGTTTTTGCGCCAGTCTATTCAGGTTGAATTACCAAATGGTCGCCTGCTAAAATAGTATTGCTAACTTAAAGATATATACCGTTATAAACACACCCTAAATATATAGTGTACCTTAATGTGGGGGTATTAGGATATAGAATTTAAGGAACATTGTATTTTAGATTTCATCATTTGTAGGATTAATCTAAATTTACACATTCTGCCTGCATAGATTTACCCTTCATCTTTATTTATCCTACTCCGATAAAGTTACTAATCGCAGTTCACCGTGGTCGTAAAATAACATCTCCTTTAAATTTCAACTTCATTACAAACACATAGACAAACATTATAGGGATAACAAAAAGTTAACGTTTAGCGATTTGAAAAGGAAATCCAAAATAACATTTTCATGTCAAATTAACAAAGTTGCTGATTGCATTATTATTGATAAATGTTTTTGAGCCTGAGCTTTTTAAAGGAGAAGTAGAAATAGCGTGTAATATACTACTTAACATAACATAGCATAATATAATACTTATCTTATGTACTTAATATTTTTAAAATATGCTGTGTGTTACAGTGGCTTTAAAATTTTTTTATTTTGTTCCAAAATTTTTTAAAATATAATTGATTTACACAACATATTTTTATAACTCACGTTATATATGCCAAGGTGTCACAGTAAATTACACTTCCTCCTTAACAATTAATTTAAAAAACATAAAAATAAAAAAAATTTACAAATAAGAATATAGAAATAAAAAATAAGAAAGTAATTATTTAAAAGAGTGCTGAATTATATAGATTTTGCTATATACTGTAGTGTTGCAAGAGTAGGCTACTACTAGATAATTTTGTAATTGAGTATTCGATACTGGTCAAAATTCTAACATCTTTTTTTAAAGTAAAATAAAAAATCTTTCAACGCAAAAAATAATTCAGCATGTATTGAATAAATACTTTCGAATATTGGCATCTTTAATGCCGGTTTTATTCGTATAAAACTAATAACTACTCACAGTGGTTGTAAATGATAACAATAGCGAATACTTTTCAGTACTACTTTATTATTATAAAATTTTGCTCTTTTATACAATTTTGAAATCTATTGAATATTTTTAAACCTACTGTGAGCATTGAATATTAAGATAAGAATTATGAACTAAATATTACTCTGCTCATTGTTCTTAAAACTAAAGATACTAATTACAAACTAAAAACTAAGCTAAGCCAAGCATTTAGGCACAGTCATTAAAACTAAGATAAGCCTGGCAGGTGTATGTTTTTATATATTATCTGTAAATTATTTTTCATGTTCATATTTGAACAGTGATCCTAAGAAACTGTTCTTTCTATTTTCCTCTTTGTTAACTTAAAAATCACTCTTTGATAGGTAGCAAGTTGAAAATGTTGCTGGGTTTTTCTTTAAATAAAATTCTATATTATGTTGCTTTTATTATGTTTTCTTTTATTGTTATCTTTTGTGGGCAAAACATTGATTAACTGAACATCAAACATGTGCAGGAAACACATACGAATATATTAAAAATGAAAAAGTTATATGGGTATTTTCGAAATGAATACGGAAATAAACAAACACAACATGGTGTTGATAAGTTTAATCATTTTGTTTGTAATTTTGCCGTTCTGTCTGTCTATCCTGTCTTGTTTGCTTTGTTAACATTAAAATTATTTTATTAGCTGTCATATTTGTATGAGTAGACAAACATATCCCATCATTTTTTCATTTGCATTTTGCAAATATTTTCTAAAGGAAATTAATCTTTCTATGTTCAAATTGTAACCAGAATATAATATTGAAATATTTTAAGGTTACAACATTTGTGTATATTATAATTAGTGAGTTAGTTTGTCTCAAAAAATATCTTGATATTTCTAGAATTTTGCGAGTAAAGTTAAGGGTAACTGAGCCCTTCTTAACTATGTGGAAATGTTTTCTAGTGGATTACAAAACAATTAAATGTTGTGATATACAAGAGCTATCATTAAGCTCCTTCTTCGAATCGAGTTTTTCAATTGTAAATACGAGAAATGGTTAATTTTTCTTGGCACAAATCAACGACAATCTCATTCGTTTCCCCGTTCATTGCTTGACCTGTTTTCGTGCCTTAATAAATTTCGCTAGTAATGCGCTCAGTATTTCATATAAATGAGCCTGTAAAAATTCTATAGTTAATTACAAAAAGTAATGAAAAAAAAAATTTTAAATTTGCATTGTGTAAAATTAATATGTCACAGAAAAATGAAAATATTGAAATTTTTCCAAAAAACATCCCACAAATATATTTTCACATTTTTTTTTATTATATAAACTGATGTGAAAACAGATTTAAAAAATAGATAAGCCAGACGGTCGTTGATTCAAAATTTGAAAATTTATTTTTTTATTAAAATTGCTTACAAAATTCTTGAAATATCACAAATCTACAAAAAATTAGTTATTGATTTTTAAGCCAAAACAGATTGGGGTAATATGATTTACATCTGCACCTGGCACTGTGAGTGAAAAGCAGCGCCACTCACGCCCTAGGAGGCCGAAGTCTAATTGAAGAGGTCCTGCCTAGTAGCAATTTCAGTGATTCCAGAGCAGAGCTGCAAACCACTACTCCTTGCTAAAGAGCTGGAGACTATCCAACTCCTGTACAGAACACATGACTAGCATGCTCACTGGATCTGGAACATTCACCAGTTATCAAAGGTGAGATGATCCTGGCCACCATAAAAAACAGACCTGTGTAGGGCCGCGAAACCCCAACCACCACGATACTCCCGAAGGGCCAACCTCAATAATCAGTCAGAGAAACAGCTAAATGCCTAAAGAGACAAATAGGGGAAACTCTGCGGGCTACTGATTCCCGTGGAAATAACGTGAAGCTTCCAGTTGCACCCCTGCTGACTTCAGGGTACTGGGCTCCCTTATACCCCCAGTTGCACAGGTCTAGATAGACAAGTATTCTATAAAGACCGAGAAGGAGTTGGTTATAAAAGAATAAAAAAAAATTAACTAATAAATTATAACATTTTTAAAAACTCGAAACTGGTTAATTAGATAAATGTCGTAATATTTAAGTTTGTAGCCGTTATATTTTGTTGCTCTACCGCTTCTTTTAAAGGAAAATTTGTATATTTTACACTGAAAATATTTTCTTTTATGTGCCATTAGCCAATAAATTAAGATAAAGTTCGTAATTTACGAACTAAAAAACACACAAACGCTTTTGTTTACAAAGAATTTAACAAGTCCTACAACACATTCTTTTAAATATTGCTCGCTATAATTTTATGTTTTAAGCAAAAATATCCAGCAACAAAAATTATTTCAGTTTATTATATTGTACTGTATGTATTTTGATATATGTATGTATGCGTGTGTTCAAATACGAATTATTAAAATAAAAAAAAAACAAATGATTGTTGTACAGTTAAAAAAAAAAAACAATAAAAATGATTTTATTCCTTCACAAATTAAAAAGTAACAATAACATTTTTAATGCGTTGTGTAGATATCAACAGCTGCTGAGCCTCATGGCATAAAATATTTTATTAATTATGAAAAAAGTAATACAGGATTTTGTTATTTTAGCATTAATTTTAGTAAATATTAATGGAATATAATTAATTAATTTTTCAATAGTATATTTACAATGCTATTAGTTAAAACTCAGCATAACCCATATCATATAATCGTCATTCCATTTAAAATTTGTTTGACATGTATGTTTGCATGTAAGTTAAAACAATAAAATTAAACAATAATAATAATAATATGGAAACCATTTAATAAGTCATAAGTTACTTAAATTCCTAAATAGTTCCTGAAAAAACTTTAAATAATTTAACTAATTCGTGCAACATTACCAATAACCCGAAAGAAATAGCAGGAAGCCTTATTTAATTAGCACTTTCAATATAACATAATTTATAAGAGTAAAATGGTCATAAACGATTTTGTCGAATACTTGTATTTTGGAAGGGAATTGAATCCACAAATATGAATGTATTGCAAAGTGAAAAGAAAATGTCGTGCCTCTAAATATTTTTTATAAATTACTACGTAGGCTTATATGAATATAAAATGATACGAAATTAGTATTTATAGAAACAAGTGCTAACGGAAGCAAAATATAGGAAATACTCAACAACGCTAACAGAGAAAATTTATATTTTATATTTCATTGGAACAACGCATATACGCCCACATGATTTCACGCACATTTTCACGTATATAAAACATAAATTGTATATGGAAGTTTTTAACAACTAGCGAAAATTTTTTAAAAATTAAATGCTATAGACTTTATATCCTCAACATTTTCGACATATATTTTGCGTGTTTTTTGTTAAAACTTATTGCTTGCAGCCTCCTGTTGTTAAATCTATTTCAAAAGCTTGAAAAGGCCTGTACAGAAAACTTTTACAACTCGGTAAGTAAGCTTTAGAACTCACAGTTAAATTAGGACGGGAATCATGAAAACATGGCGGGAACTTCATTAATAAATGCACACTGCACTTCATCAATAATAAATACACTACGGCTATTGTATGATATCTAATGCATTTTGATTATGTGTGAAATAGAGATATTTGCTGATATATTGAAAATAAAAACAAAATTTATAAAATTTTTATATAATTAGTTTATCCATCAATTCAGAGTAAAAGTATTGATACTTGTTACAATTTTATAAAATGCAATAAATATGATTTAGATATGACATTTCTCTTTGAAAAAGATTTAATTCTCGCAAAACCCAACAGTAAATATTTTTATATATGTGTAAGTACCGGTCATTGTGGATTTTAAGTTATACCAATCAATCCTTTTTCAAAATAAAAAAGTATAACAATAGAATCAAACCAGAACGAACTCAAAAATTGAATATTGTTCTTCTTTAAAAATAAATAAAATTGTTTATAAAGTAATAAAAAAAAGGTTAGAAAACTATAACTATAATGAACATTTTTTTTGATCTTTGAAAATATATTTGTTAAACTCAATTTGTTTTTTTCTTTCCTTAAACTAAAATGGATTAAATCCAAAGGAGTAATAATTATGACTTCTTTTAATTGCTTTGGTCTTTTTAAGATAATATTTCTTGTCTTAAAAAAAAAAATCAGAAAAAATATTTTCATTTAGGGTAGCAAAGGAGCAAATGCACCAACGGTAGACGCTCTTTCTGCAGATGCTTTTTCTAAGTTGTATATTAAGTTTTTCTTAGTTTAAATTGATTTACTAGTTTTCCAGCATTTAAATTAAATCTAATTAAGAAATACTTATTGAAACTAAGACCATGTTGTTATTTGTTGGACTTCCTTAATTGCTTTATGAAGTCGAGATAATTAACTCTTCTCATTTGACTTTTACGCAGGCAATGTTTTAGACAATCTAAAGAGAAATAAATTTTCGGATCTAATGCGGCGAAAATACTTGAATGAAGTGTTATCATCTACCTGAAGACAATTAAAGCAATATGTTTTTCCATTTTTTTTTTGTTTACTTATTTACTTGTTCTTGTGCATTTTTGTTCTATGATTCTAATTTAAAGAAAATAGAAGACAAGGCAAATATTAAAAATATTGGAAAAACTAATATTTTAAACTTTTCTTCAAAAAGCAAAATCACACAAATAATTCTATTATTTCTTTAATTATTTTAAGTGTCAATAATTTAAAGTTATAAGAAGTTGTCACCTCTGCAAATTAACTAACAATAATTAATTAATAATTAAAGCAATATTTTTTCTCTCATCGCTTCTACTGTTTTTTGTTGAATATAACAATTTTACAATTTCAGCCGAGAAAGATTAGACATATTTTGTTTTATAAAGAGAGTTGAATTTTCTTTAATAAAACAACGTTATTCGTAACGTAACAACGTATATCGTAAAAAGTAAATAAAGTGCAGCGTTTTACTTTTCGGTTAGGAATAATTTTCAAATTAATTATTCATAATAAAGCATTCGCTAGATATATAACGATTAGGTTCTACTTCAGGTCTGCTTAGCACTAGTTAAGTTCAATTCTTTTTTATTTACAAAATTTGTATTTTAAATAAGCAAACGACTGACCAACTTTTCTTAACGGTTTTAAGGACTGTTTAAAAAGTTGAATATATCTCGACCTATAAAATTTATGCAAAGCATTATTTTAACGCAAATTTCACAAACATAATTTCAAATTTTTCTGGTTAAGCCCACAGTTGTGTAATAAAATGATCGAAAATAAAAAACCTTATCATTGAAAAGCTCACCTGTTTAAGATGCTTATTGCAACGAAAACAACGAACAATTAATAAAGTTACAACAGGACAACTAATACTTCCAATACCACAACCGCAATGAAAACAAATCATTTATAAAGAGGCACTTAAAATTACACAATAAATAGATGGATAAATTACTAAATACATACGTATATATACTTATATTACAAGCATCAACAGGAACATTTAATAAAGTTCAATTTAAAATAATAGAAATAATTGAAAGTGGACTTACAAAACAGCAACAATTAGTTCATCTTTAAATATTCAAAGTAATCATAATCCACTCTACAAGTTTTAATTGAGAATAATACTCTTAGTTACACATACAATCATTTAGATAATAGTTTCTTTGTTTAAACCAAACACCCCGTTTGTTCTTGAGTAATTGTTTAAATATTTGAATAAGAAGTAACCAACTGCCGTTCTGCTTTTTGAAATAAAAAAAGCGATAAAACTCTGATATTTAACAATCGAAACGAACAGTAAGAATTGAAAAATATTTTTTATAAATTGTGGTTTGAATGTTGCACACACACAAAACGAAGCCTGAATAGTCAGTTGTAATTTAGTTGCTGCTTCACATGGCAGTCAATAGATTGCAATATTCATGCTAAATATTTTTTCTGCTCATCGTAGCACAGGATAAGGTATGTAATTTTATGTAACAAAAATTTAAGTTGCACAAGGGAATACATTAAAATTCAAAATAATAATTAAAATATGGCAATTTTATTTTCATAAAGAGTTTTCAGTAAGTATCAAAGAACACTAGGTTGCAGCTAAATTTTAAAAATATATTTTTTAACAGCCTGTAATCATAGTCATAAATAAAGTACACTTCACTAATGTTGAAGTGCAGTTTTTTAAGAGCAACTTTTAATACTATAGATACATAAAAGATATTTTAATCGCATTTTGTAACACATTTTTGTTGGAGGTGTCACCCATTTAAAATAAACTTCGTTTTTAGATGTAATACCAAAGAGGTCAAGAAGTCACAGTTTTTGTAATTAAAGAATTTCCTAAGAGACTGCCTTTAGTTTATGGCTGTGTGTAGTCCCTTACGTTTTTATAATAATTGAACAAATCCATATAATACGTATATTTAACTTTAATAACTAAAAAACGCTATTTCATGTTTCTCTTTTTGCGATACCTTAAAAACATGTTAAAGTGCGTATGAGTGGTGACTTACAGTGAGTGATGTAGAGAGTAAAGGAGAGATAAATAAAAGCTAACACAACAGATATGCCTTATGATTTCAGTCTTATTATGCTTTAACTAAAAGCATTTTATTTATTGCCCTTATTTTTATGTTTTCTTCTTTTTTATCCTAGAGAATCAATTTCACTTGACTAAAGTACAATGATTGAAATGAACGAATGGTTGATAAAATAAAAAAAATATTGTATTGTTCAAAAAAGAACGAATTCTGAAACTAATTAATATCGGACCGTATTTTTGGTATTCAGCAAAAACACATGTCATTTTTGGAATAATATCTATTGGAAATGGAAAACTGTTGATTTCATTTAAATTTATTTGTTAAGCAATTTTCTAAATAACTTTCAAACTAATTTGCATTAAATGATTTTTCTCTCCTTTGAATTGATTAATTTGTTGCAAATTGTTGATTCTTTTAAAACTTTGTACTTTTTCTTTATTAAAAAGTTTTGCATGAGGAAAAAGTTGCGGTATTCAAACATGAATTAAAATGTTATTAGTTTAAGACTGCAGTAAGGTTTTCTTTTAACATTTTAAAATTAAGAAAAAGAAAGTGCTAACAAAGATAAGCAAAATTTTTATAATGAGCCTTTGAATGCCAACAGTGGACAGTGGTTTGAATACGTTTTATTTTTGAAATAATTGGTTGTTTATTAAGCGCTTAACCACATAGAGATATTTCTGTGTAACGTTTCGATAGTCTGTCCTGTGAGGACCAAAAGTCGGCATGCTCGTTTTTAGATCACATGGCAATTAAAACACAGGCAATTAGACTCTATATATATATTTTTAAAATTTTTTAAAATTTTTACTGAATTTCATAAATCTTTACATTTTTTACATTTCTGAATATTTATTGTTTAATGAATTTCATAATTTTTTTTAAAAGAGAACATTATACACTTTTCATTTTATATAATTCATAATTATATTTTATAATTACATTTATTATTTGTTAATGAAATATTTGAAAGTATAATAGTCGTTAAGAAGCGCCACCTATTAACATGAAGATACATCCGTAAGGAAAACATACCATTAAACACAACCCTGAACAGTCGCAAGCAGCTTTCGTTTAGTGGTATGGGTGTGTATGTGTGCCTGGCAGAAACATATAAAAGCGAGATAATTACGTTTTTGAGGAGAGTTAGCCACGGGCAAGCAACTGGGCAAGATTTCTTTAAGTGAGTTAGAATTTTATTCAACTTAATTAAAATAGTCTTGCAAATAGGTTTAGCTCAGTTAATCAAAGCCAGAATCTTATTCGACTTTGAATTAATTGAGAATCGCTAAGGTTTCCGGCCCAGGAAGTGCTGCCGCTGCTTCATCTGGCCAGAATTTTATTCGCCCAAGTGACGGAGCCCAGAGCCAGGCCACGCTTTGTTCAGCAAGGCAAGAATTTTATTCGCCCTAGCTGAACAAGACGGACAAGATCGTCAAAAGGCTAACACCAATTTCGACGTGGAGAGGTTGTCTCAGAATATTCTTCGTGACAACCGCGACAGGTCAAAAAGGTGGACAGGCAAACTGTTCTGCTCAGACTGGACCAGAATTTTATTCGCTCCAGTGTGAGAAGCAGTAGGCTAGCCGGCGGAGAGGGGAGACGAAAACTCTTGAGGGCCACGAGGCGGTTGATCGTCGTTGGCGTGCTCAGTGCTGTAGTATAATTTTAACCTAGTTTAAGAGTGAATTATAATACAAGAAAATTTTTTTTGTAAAACAAAAGTGTCTCTTGTAATATTAGTGAAGCAACTTTTTTTTGTAACGAACCCTGGACGCCGCGAGCTTTACCCCAGCATAACGCAAGAACGTGTCGTTACAGTCCTTTTGGATAATAGGAGAGCTTCTGGATATGCCCCAAAAGTTGGGTACCTTGAAAAAAAAAATATTTTTCGACATTTTAATATATCTACAAAAGTATGTGTGCATGTCTAGATTACCTCTTTTAGTTTGGGAGATAATCGGGTTAAAAATTTATTAAGTTTTGACGTGATGCACTCATTTATGTTCAGATTGTTATTCTAAGATATCGACTAAATTTTTGCTAAAATTTATAATAAAACAATACTAAGTTCGATTCCGATAGTGAGATTTGTTAAAAAGTTACAATACTTTGAATTAGAAAAATATAAAAACTACCGTTTTGTGTCGGATTTTCTTCAAAAGTATGATTATTTTGCTTGCATAATTGAAACTTACTGTGGTACTGATACATTTTTTAGACTATGTTAAAGACAATCTACAGAAAATGCGAATAAAAGAAAAACTTTGTAAAATTTATATGGCTCATTCTCCAGACGTAGCCAATTTTGAAGCAAAATTTATGAATTGCATAAAAATTGCTCGGAGTTTTATGAAAAGTACAATTTTTTTATACATTTCGTCCCCGTTAAAATTAAAAAAAAATTAAAATTTTATTTTGTGTTAAACTAAAAAATGTGTTTGTACACATTTTTCATTTTTACACTTAAAAAGAGAAAAGCTTTATCAGAAGGCGAGGAAATTCCTGTCCTGTAAAATTTCATTACGATATCTTGAATGGTTCATTAACGTTTCTAAACCTCTGTGTAGCGGGAAATTTCGTAGCCAAAGTGATCCGTTAATCAAAGTTTTAATGACAAAATGTCAGTGGTAGGACTCTATGCCAAAATAGGGCAAGTGTAAAATGTTTTTATCTTCTTTGTCCCAGATTATTTATTATCGCTTTTGTTTAATTATAACTACGATAAAGTAAAAATTAATGTTTAGAAACAATTGTTAAATGTTTATTTTTTCATAACTATTCGACAGTGCTCTGCTTTGAAATTTGTTTTAATATACATTAAAAGAGTGTTTTCATAGGAGTGTATAATTTTGAAACGAAAGAAAATAAAGATGAATTTTTTAAATTGACCTGAAAATTACTTTATTCTAAAGGTAAAAGCCTGACGTTATATATGATTTCTAATATGTGAACGCCACGGCTGGCTCGGACATAATCTAACCTAAAGCCTTAATTTTAGATAACGTTTTCGAACATTAGTAGCCCTATATCGGCAATAACATGGCGAATATATCGTCCAAGTGATTAAGTTTTTCGGGTTTATCGGCGTAGACTAGTCTAATAGTTCAGTGCCGTCAGCTCGCACGATATTGGCGGTTAGTTCACTGGTCCTTGACATAAAACTATGCAGGCACTACATGTGTTCTTTAACAAAAAAAAAAAAATAGTGGCACAATGCGTGTGATATATTGTACGCAATGGCTGTTAAATTGATGAACGTAAAAGTCAGTGCTCAAGGCTCTATAACTGTAATGTTACGATCAGCATCGATTTTAATAATTACGTGCTAATCATTTCACTAGCCCATAAAGTACACCGAACAGTGAGTTTGGCTTGGTGCAAAGGTATCTTAACATCCAAATAAAACTGAGCTTCATCGCCAAACAAAATTCGCTTATGAAAAATAATTTCGAAGTGTTTTTCAGACGTCAATCTACTCATGATTAAATGCCAGGCCAAAATAAACATAATTCACTGGCAAAAACTGTTGCCCGCTTAAAGTTTTCTACCTCTACAAAAACACCACGTATTTTATTTAAAAATTACATTACAAGAAATAAGAGCGGATGGAAAGGCAACTAAAACACATGTCAATGACAGTTTAATTGGAACTTCCCTGTCGTAGCTGCAAATGAATAAAAAATCATAATGGGTTATATATTAATTATTGAGCAGAACAATAACTAAGAATTTATATTCCGCGAATTTCAATAAAAAAAAAGAAATTTGAATGAAAAGTGAAAAGGTCAAAGACAAGAATAACATAATTTTAAAAACTTTCTTATCATTGTTGAAATACTAAAGATGAAATTTATTTTTAGTCATCATATAAATGTTATTTTATAATTTTTCACTTTTGATAGCTTTTTGTTTGTGATTTTAAAATTTATTATTTATGTTTGAAAATTTTAAATAATTTTTTAACCTTTTTACTATGTGAAATTTAAATTTCTAGTAAAATTAAAATTTTAAATTGTTATTTTTATTAATCGATACGTAAATAAATTAAAAAAGAATTGCTAGATGTGCTTTAAATTATTAAGTTTTTCGTTTTTAGAAATTTGGTCTGAAAATAAATTTAAAATTATTTCGAATTACTTTTAAATTTAAACTTTTTTATAGTTAAATATTTTTTGAGTTTTGTTTTCTTTATGCTGTGCTGGTTAAATATAATTCGTATTTAAAATATTTAACTTGAAACATAACACTCTTGAGTTTTATATACGAAATTTTCGTTGAAATCTATAGTGAGCTGTAAGTTGTTTAATAGAATATAAAGGGTTCAAATATTTTTCCTCTTGGTCTGCCAATTTTGTTTTTATATATATATTTAAGGTAAAAAGGGTTAACGATTTATTGGCAGATTATTTGCAAACATCTTTTTTACTTTTACTTAAACTAATTATTAAGTTTTATAACTTCCTTCAAGTTATGAGATCAATTGAATATAACGTATATTACGTCCAATTAAACTTTATTGCTTTGATAATATTTACTTTTAAGTTAAATGTTAATGTTAAAGTTATCAAAGTTACGATTAATATAATTCGATTTGATGCAATATTTTTATTGTCTCACACAAGAAGACTTTATTCAAAAGAATAAATGAAATTCCAGAAATATATTTAGTATCCCCAAAACATTTATATTTCCCTCCAGAAAATCCACAATTCTTAAACGGGATATTTATTCCCATTTTAACCACAATAAATACGCAATTTCACTTTAAGCTTTCAAAGTGTTTGATCATAGTTCTTCTTTACCCAATATAATTTTTGAAAATATGATCAACAATATGACTACCAACACTAGGTTTTGTACCGACAACTAATTTCAATGAATTTGCTAAAGAGTAAATATCGTTCCAGCATTCGAAAGATATAAGTGTATCGATTGACCAATTGGGAGACAAATGAAAAATGTCGAAGGCAGCCGTTGTGGTCACATCCAAAGTAAATTTCATAAATTTGAAATAAAAAATAAAAATAAATTTATAAACATCACAATTGATGTTTTCTTTAAATGGAAAGTTCACCACCCAATGCTTCCAGCGTATTTAAATTATTTAAGAGAGGGAAGGGTGCATAGATACCATAGATAAAAAAACTTATATTAGGATGCAAAAAACAAAGAAATACGTTCTCTGTCTCTTGGATATCTTGTTTAAACAAAGTTTCTGACAATGATAAGCTTCTAGAAATATTTAATTTGTTTAGTTTAATTTTTCGATTTTCCTTTAGATATTGATTTACGTATAAATTTATAGTATTTAATTAGTAGTTCGTTTTAATATCGGCTATATTTCATAAAGAGATGTTTAGACGAAAGAACGAACGAAGTGTAATCGATACATCCATAAATATTTTTTCCCAAAACAGGTCAAAAAACCATAACTATTATATAAAATATCTTTCTTTTATTCATTAGGTTCATAGTAACTTTTGTATTCCTAAACATGACGTATTTTATAGTTTAAGTTTAATTTATTGACATTAAACAAAGTTTGTTTATTTGCCAATAAATTAAATTCACAAATATGCGTGCATGTGCTGACACGAAAAGTAATTGACATTATTGTTTTTCTCTATGAAATCGATTTACGTGTTTTTGGTACATAAAAATATCTTTTAATGGCATAAATAGAAGGATGGGCAAAATAATAAATATTTATGTAAACTCAATGTTTTAGAGGTGTCAGATGTGTTCGTTTACAAAAAAAAACAATAATTTTAAATGTTTAAAGATGTTTTATTTGCATTATTTATATGTATTTTTTTGTGTAATTTAAGATTTCTTAAGTGTTAAACAAACTTTTAAAAGTTATTGGTCGCTAAAATTACAAGCGGAAGGTGGACAACCCACTTATAATTCCGGTCTATGAACGTTTTTTCACGACCAGATTACCATTCTGCTGTTCATGGACATAGAAAAGTGTCGTCAAAGCACGACTATGGATTATATAAAACTTTATAAATGAAATTGTTATTTAACTTAGCGAATGTGTTTACGAATTTTACTACTCTGGAGGAGCTACTATTTCCGCTAAATGTATTCAAAAGAAGTTCCTCTCAATATAGAATATAATATGATAAACATAATCTAATTTTTAATCTAGTATCTGCTTGCACAAAAAGGATTCCAAAAAATATTTTATTAATTTTTTTAATTAATCTACTTTAATAAATTTTTAAATTTCTTTGTTTTATATTTATTCGTAAAAAACAGAAAAATTTTCTTAACCAAATTAATTAATTTGTAGCGACAAACAACTTTGTTTCATTAATTTCTATTTTTTGGTGTGACTCATTTATTTCATATTTGCTATTAATTTTTTTTAAAAAGGTAAAAATAAACATAATCTAAGTTTCGATTGCCGAATTAATTTAAAACCATTGAGGTTTAATTTCCTCCAATAAATTTATTTTTAAGGCAAATTATGATAATGTTAATAAAATATTTAAGTGATTTTATTGTTCTTTTTTTGTTTGAGTGATTCCATAAAAAATAGTTATATTTTATGACAATCTCATATAATTTATTACATTTATAAAATTATTATTTAAATAAATATATATTGTTACGAAAATGTCTTGCCTAAGATTTAAAATAAAACAATTAAGCGATATGGAAAACTACTGGTTACAAACTGCGTAGAAGTTTATACACACATACACACACAACTACAATTTGATATGCTTTTACTAACTGCCTGGCATGCTGTTATCATTTAAACGCGCAAGACAAAAACTAATTTTACAACAATAAATATACAGTTGTTTATCATCGGCGTAGTTTTCTAAGAAACCCTTTTTTACAAAAGCAACAACAAATGTATTGAAATAAATCCCAAGCAGAAACATTATCAGCATAAAAACAAAAACAACTATACACATAGGCAAGCAGGCGCATATAAAATGAATAAACAACCTACAACAACAAAATACACACAACGAGAGTAGAAAATTCTTACATCTTCTGGAATCTAATTGGACAAGTATAAATAAGGGAAGCGTCTGAGTGGATAATCAATCAGTTAATTAAACTTCTACAGTGAAGACGTGCATTTTAAGTAAATTGTTCTGTGTCAACTTTGTTTAGTTAAAAGTAAATAAAATAGTTATAAATTTAAAAACTCTAAAAACTGGTGTTAATTTATTTTGCAATAAAGAACTCACAACAAAAACGTTTATAAAAGGTATAAACGTAACAACTGGTGTCAGAAGTGAAATTGCAAAAAAAAATTAAAATAAATCAACTACAATGAAGTTGGAAGAGCTGAAAGTTGAGCAGCTAAAAAAGGAGCTGAATAAGTTGAATCTGCCAACAACGGGAAGTAAAGCGGAATTGC
This sequence comes from Trichopoda pennipes, assembly GCA_030448955.1. Taxonomy (NCBI): domain Eukaryota; kingdom Metazoa; phylum Arthropoda; class Insecta; order Diptera; family Tachinidae; genus Trichopoda; species Trichopoda pennipes. Next base: position 1,267,307 of record JASKUP010000026.1, on the reverse strand, counting down.
AACGGAGGTTGATTGATGAATTCAAGCAGCGAAACATCGTTATTGGTGCATACGAATTCGAAGACAAAGAAGCGGTTGAGGTATGTAATCCATCAGCAAACACCAATGCTAGCCTGGATTCAATACTTGCGGCAATGATGGCGAAAATGGATGCAATCCAAGAAACCTCTAGAATCAGCAGTGCGAAAATTGATGCTATTCAAGAAAGCACTAGAGCCAACAGTGCGAAAATTGATGCCACAAATGACAAACTTCTAGATGTCATCAAGGAAAGCTCCAGAATCAGCAGTGCGAAAATTGATGCCATTCAAGAAAGTTCTAGAGCCAACAGTGCGAAAAATGATGCAATTAAAGAAAGCTCTAGAGCCAATGGAGAAAAACTCGTTTGTGAGGTAAACAAGAAATTTGAAGAAATTTCAGAAATATTTGGCAAACGAGTGGAAGCTGTGGAACAGAAAGTCAGCGAATTTGACCAAAAATTGTCAGGCCTGGAGAGAAAAGTGGACGGAGAATTGCATGAACTAAAGACGAAAATGGACGACCTCCATATTCGAGAAGGACCGGTGAGAGTTGTCTCTGAGCACACCAGCAGGATAAACACCCCGAGCTATGACGATAGCGCGCCGTTTAATGTTTTCAAGTTCCAGTTCGAAACAGTGGCCAGCAAAAATAATTGGAACAATGAAGAAAAGGCTATTGAGCTAATTCTGACCTTAAAAGGTGCAGCTGCCGAAATCCTCGAAAGCCTACCAGGAGCCAGCAGGAATAATTATGAGGACATAATGGTGGCCTTACAACGTAAGTACGGCGGCGAGCATAAGAGAGAACTGTACAGAATGGAGTTACGAGGCAGGGTGCAGAAGGCAAATGAGACGCTGCATGATTTTGCCATGGAGATTGAACGTTTGGTGCAGCTTACTTATCCAGGTGAACATCATCCATTCCTGGATCAGTTCAAAATAGAAGCATTTGTGAACGGCATAAGAGATCCAGATATTAAATATGCAGTTTGTGCAGCACAGAAAGCATCCTTCACTGAAACAACCTCATACGCGCTGGCTCAGGAGACCGCCAAAGTTATCTCAAAGCTACAAGTCTACAAGGTACGACGTCTTGAGGCTGATACGGAAAGCTGCGGAGACAAAAGAAGCGAGATAAAAGAAATGCTTGAGCAGCTACTGGAAGAAAGAAGTAAGTCGCGTGCAAAATGCTTCAGCTGCGGTAAGGTCGGACATTGGCAGCGCAACTGCAGATCTGTTAGGAAAATGTTAAGATCTGCAAACAATACGAAATCGCACAGAAAAAACGGAAAACACCACAACTCAGACGCCCTTTCAAAGCGCCCATGCAACATAGAAGGCAGGCACTGCACAAAAGATGAGAGAAAGGAGTCCATAATTGATGTGAGGCGTATCCAAATTGGCACACGAGAAGACTGGTCTGAGGCCCCAAAGGAGGATGACAGATCTTTTGAGAAAAGGTCAAGATCTGCTTCACCTCCAAAGGACAAGAAACGAGCAAACAACACGAAACCGCACAGGAAAGGCGGTAAACGCAATAATGCAGATGCACTTTCAAGGCGCCCATGTAACGTAGAATGCAGGCACTGTACAAAAGCCGAGGAAAAGGAGTCCATCATTGATGTGAGGCGAATCCAAATTGGTACAGGAGAAGATTGGTCTAAGGCCCAAAAGGAGGATCCCATTTTGTCAAAAATTATATCGGCCAAGCTAGAGAACATAAGACCGGACCGTAACGAAATATCGGCAGAAAGCCCGCTGTTAAAATCATACTGGGCTCAGTGGAATAGCCTTAAAGTGGTAAATGGTTGCTTATATCGAAATTGGGAAAGCGCAGATGGAAAAACTACAACGGATTTAATCGTCGTGCCAAGTTCCCGGATAAAAGATGTAATGCAGCAGTTTCATAATGGTCCCAGCGGCGGCCATTTGGGTGTAACAAAAACGCTAGAAAAGAAAAAAGAGCGATTTTACTGGGTAGGCTGCCCACAATCTGTAGCCGAATGGATAGCTAATTGCGAGCAGTGCATTGCGGCCAAGGGTCCAACAAGAAAAAGTCGTGGCAAGCTACAACAGTACAACGCCGGCGCCCCTTTTGAGCGGATAGCAATGGATATCGCAGGCCCATTCCCTGTCAGTAATGCTGGAAATCGGTATCTGCTAGTAGTAATGGATTATTTCAGCAAATGGCCCGATGCGTATCCCATTCCGAACCAAGAGTCCAAAACGGTTGTAGATGAATTTGTGAACAATTGGGTGTGTCGATACGGTGTCCCAACAGAACTTCATTCCGATCAGGGACGAAATGTTGAGTCGGCCATATTCAAGGAAATGTGCGATATTTATGGAATCAAAAAGACGAGAACGACACCACTGCATCCGCAGTCAGATGGCATGGTAGAAAGATTCAACCGCACCCTGGAAGAATATCTCAGAAAAGTAGTTAGTACACAACAAAAGGATTGGGACGAGCATGTACCAAAGTTTCTTCTGGCATACCGATCAGCTATCCACGATTCAACATCATGTAGTTCAGCAAAAGTCGTGTTTGGGAGAGAGCTGAAACTACCAGCTGACTTAGAATTTGGCGTTAAACCGATTCCTGCACACGGCGATGATGAAAATGTTCCTCAGATACAAGAAGACCTGCACGAGCTCCATGAGTTTGTCCGCAATCGCATCAAAATGTCCAGCGACAAAATGAAAGCCAGATATGATCGAGCAGCAAATACGAAAGAATTTACAGAAGGACAACTGGTTCTACTATATAACCACAACGGAAAAAAGGACTGTCTCCCAAACTGCAAACCCACTGGGAAGGACCATACAAGGTGATCAAGAAATTGAACGACGTGGTTTATCGGATACAGAAATATCAAAGTCCGAGGTCTAAGATGAAGGTGGTCCACCTGGAGCGACTGGCCAAGTATGGCCGAGGGAATATTGAGCCTATTCGGGACGAAAAGGCTTAAGCGGGCGGCAGTGTTACGAAAATGTCTTGCCTAAGATTTAAAATAAAACAATTAAGCGATATGGAAAACTACTGGTTACAAACTGCGTAGAAGTTTATACACACATACACACAACTACAATTTGATATGCTTTTACTAACTGCCTGGCATGCTGTTATCATTTAAACGCGCAAGACAAAAACTAATTTTACAACAATAAACATACAGTTGTTTATCATCGGCGTAGTTTTCTAAGAAACCCTTTTTTACAAAAGCAACAACAAATGTATTGAAATAAATCCCAAGCAGAAACATTATCAGCATAAAAACAAAAACAACTATACACATAGGCAAGCAGGCGCATATAAAATGAATAAACAACCTAAAACAACAAAATACACACAACGAGAGTAGAAAATTCTTACATCTTCTGGAATCTTATTGGACAAGTATAAATAAGGGAAGCGTCTGAGTGGATAATCAATCAGTAAATTAAACCTCTACAGTGAAGACGTGCATTTTAAGTAAATTGTTCTGTGTCAACTTTGTGTAGTTAAAAGTAAATAAAATTGTTATAAATTGAAAAACTCTAAAAACTGGTGTTAATTTATTTTGCAATAAAGAACTCACAACAAAAACGTTTATAAAAGGTATAAACGTAACAATATATACGGTTGTACGCACATATATTCATACGCACACCTAACAACTCCTCGTGAGTGATTCCTTAAAATACAGATTGGTTATTAATACAAAGTGGTTTTTAAAATTACAGATGTAAGTTAAGGTATTCAAGTAAAATCAGTGGGAAAAATAGCAGCAGCAAAGAGAATGCGAAATATAGTGATGAGGTGTGAACTAGCGAAAGTTTTAAAGTAAAATTGCGTTACACGACGGAAGTTTTTTCGCCGTTTGGTCAGCAGTTTATTTTAAGGACGGTTAGTTGTTGCGATCTAAAAAATCCGTAAGGGTAGGTCTCACGCTGTGTTAAACGTCTGCGGGGCTACAACACAGAACAGACGGATGTCATGCAAGCACTACACAAGAGTAAAAAAAAGGGAGTCCACAACTAAAGTGCGGATAAAATGGCGGTTTTACTGGGTAGGCTACCTACAATCTATGACGGTTGAATACGACCAGGTGCCCCTTTTTAAAGGATAGCAAGCCCATTTCCTATCAGTAATGAATTATTTTAGCAAATGAACCGAAATTAATGATATTTCAATCCTAGAATCAAAAATGAATGGTGAATACTTTTTTGAACAATTGGGTGTATCGATACAGTACCCTAACAGAACTCCATTCTAACCAAAGATGTTTGCGGCGTATATAAAAGAATATTCGAAAGAATGAGGAAAAGTCCGCTGTCTGATACCATGGTAAAAAGATTCATTTGTAGAAAGTTATTCAATTCACTCCAAAAAGGAATAGGATGAGTTCGTATACAAGCATCTACTCCCATACCTATCAGCTGCCCACGATACAATCTCACATAGTCCAGCAAAAGTCGTGTCTGGAACACTGCCAGTGGATTTAGAATTTAGTATTAAACGGAACCCTGTGTGTACATGGCGATAATAGAAACACACAAGAAGACCACGTGCTTCAGTCATTTGTCTGCAAACTCAACAAAGTGTCCAGCGGTAAAATGAAGAACACTGGGTCTCGATGGATCTCTTCCCCATATTGACATGTGCCTTCGGGGGTACAAGGTTGAAGCAGTCGCCTAAGTTAGCAGGACCCCGATCTTGGAAGAGACATAGAACTCTCAAAGTCTAACCAGTAGCATTACATACACACTGGTACCATGGCAACTAGTTGCCCGGCACGGGCTACGGCACTTTTCTGGTCGTTGGTGAGGCCCCCCGGGGAACAACATAGTAGCTGTGGTTTAATCTGGTTTTGCGGAAGGTTCCGAAGAGATGTTTTTGTTTTTTTTTGGTTCGGACCAGTACTGAGAGGATGACCCCTACATGTACAATGTGCTAGAACTAGGAAAGCAGGTTATAGGAAGGAGGAAAGAGGAAGAACGAAAAGATAATGTTAATAGGACGGAGTTGGGTCTCCAAATCTTTAGCAAGGAGTGAAACGGTAAAATAAAACTTTAATTTTTTTAATTTCAACACATATATTCCTTAAACGGTAAAAAAATATTCCATAAAATTGTTTTATTTTATAAATCTCGTTGCCTTAACTTTTTTAGCTGCGAGGCTGTCAAATCATTTTTTGAGCTTTAATAATCTGTTTATATATTTCTAATCCGAGAAATTTTGGGGTAAATCACAATTTTTTTTTTAAATTGGCTATGCTTGAATTGGGCTGGAGGGTGAACCGTTGTAATTTTTGACGCAGTTTTCCTTTATTTGCATTTTCTGTAGGTTGTCTTTAAAATAGTCTAAAAGAATTTACTAATAGTAAAGTAAGTTTCACGGTATTTTTACATTTTCTCAATTCAGAGAGTTGTAACTTTTTAACGAAACCTGATACAACACTTGCCACTATTTTATTATGAATGTTATCAAGAATGCAGCTAATATTTCATAATAGTAATCCGGATATTAATCAGTTAACCACGTCAAAAATTAAAAAAAAAATTTCTAACCCGATTTTCCTAAACTAAAAAGATATTCTACCATGACTAGAGCACATTTTTTGTAGCTATTCTCAAGGTCTACTGAAGTTCAAAAACATAACGTAACATATACGTAATAAATAATAATTAATTTTTTTATATAATTTAAAAATAAAAATTTTAAGAAAAAGCAACCCTTTATATAAAAGGTACGTTTAAAATTTGAATCAGAATTATTTTTGACAGAAATATTACCTTTCAATTGGAAAATAGTTAAAAAATGAAAATCCACACTCAAAATATGTGCTCAAGTATCTTGTAAAATAATATTTTAAAAAGTACATTTTAAGTAAAAACTGCAAAAAAAATAAAGAAAAAGAGTTAAATTGCAGTAACCTCTCTAATAAAAAAGTGATTTGTTTTACATTTTTTAAGTGATTTTTAATTAATGTGATTTTCGGCAAAAAGATGATTTTAAGAAGTATTTTATGTTTCCAAAAAAAGGATTAAAAAATATATTTTCTTTATTATTTAATAATTCCTAAAAAAAGCTGGAAAAACTGTTTTTAACTGATAAAATTTCAAAACTGTTAAGTAAAATTTCTAGTGGGAAACATCTTTCCTTCTTTTATTTTAGGTTTTCTACTAAACACTGTCAATTTGTATTTATATGTACTAGAATTTTGCTATCTTAAGTCCCACATTATCTAATGCAGGAATTAATTCACATGAAAAGCAGACGCCAGTTGTAAGTTTTTAATTTATTTCTTTTAAGCTTTCGGCTTATTTAGCTATTTTTTTAATTTTCGCTGTTTGCGATTAGTTTTAACTTTTACGGGTACTTTTATGTTTGTTATTTTTGAAGCCACAGCGTAACTGATAATTATTTTTTAATACTTTCATTTGAACATAAATAATTTTTAGTGACTGTAGTCATATGAAGTACAAATTTAACAGAAAATATTTTTTTTTGTATTTTGTTTTTAATTTTACATTGAACACAAAAATTTCTTATAATTGGTAATAAGTAAATAAGTTTTACAGTTCTTTAAATTGTTGACACTGAATATATTGTTACGATTATTCCTTTTAATAAAGATTTTTGTTATATTAGGTTCCTTTTTTTTAAAATAATAACACCGCACTTTGGAGTTTTAAGTTAAATTTAACGATTTGCTAACTTTCAATACACATAAAATAAGAACGACGGTAACTCACTTATGCTCAACTTGAATTAATTTAATTGCTCAGCAAATGGTGCCTTTGTAGCGGTTCTTACACATAAAATAATATTTTGCTTTAACATCACCCCATATTATTGTTGTTATTATCATTTCGTTTAGGCGCCTGCTTGGCTCGGTCCCTGTTTTTGTTCTGGGTTAGTTGTTTTTGTTTTCTGTTTTTTAGCTCATTTCGTAGAAGTTCTCATAAGCGTGTATAAAATTTCTTAAAAAACTACACAGTTTGTAAACTGCACAGTCGTTTCCTTTACTTACTTACTGAAAATTACTTTCTTTTGAAACTTGACAAATCATCTTTGTAACAATATTTTTCGTTGATAATACACATCACTCACACGTCTCGGGAGGTCGTGACGGAATGAGAACAATTTCAGATACTGACACAATAATAGAGAATGGTAGATAGTTTTACTATGAAACATTGACTTTGAAACTATTGTAGGTTTATTCATTAATTTTAAGCCCAGGAAGCTGCTAACAAATGTTTACACTACTAAATTATAAAATTAAAAATTAAACTAAAACAAAACACTTAATAAAAATCGAGAACAGATTTATTACATATTCGTATTAAATGCTATTTTTTTAAGTTGATTCATTGGTGGCTAAAGAAATTAAATCAAAAATAAACCCAATACACGGAAAATATTCAAAAAGAAAATTGAGCAGGACTTCAAAAAATAATAACTAAATAATTGTAATAAAATTATATACAACATTAGGTTTATCGAGGCCTGAGCGCTTGAAAAAACTATGATTTGACAAAATTCCCACCACTTTACTTTGGCGAAAATATAAAACATTCTTGACAAGGGAACCCTGCTTGGTTTATTAACTGATTAATACCGTTAAACGGTTCTATTGGTAGCAATCCAAATAAGGGGGTACGTTCAGGTAAAATATAAAATACTTAGGCGCAAGTGAAAAAAATCTCGACAGAAGTTTACTAATATTTAAAGAGCATTTTATATTATTTTTTTAGTGAAGATAACCTTTACCATTTTTCTAAAAATTTATTTTCAAATGCTTAAGATATTTCTATTAAGAGTTCAAAACAAATATGTATTTATATTAACCGGACTTTGTTTAAAAAGGATTTTTTACAAAAGCTTAAATCCTCAGAAAAAAACCGTGTAACCAAATGTAAATACAAAAACGAAAAATTTCTCAAAATCACTTAAAACATAAAACATACCGCTTATAAAAGTGTATCTCGTCTGAAACCTCTAATTAAATACTACTTTAACAAAAGAGTACCTTTGATGAAAAAAGTATGTAAGTAAAAGTACTCTTATTAAAATTAATTTTCTAGGAAAAGCAATTCTATAACAAAAGTTATATTTTTAATAAAACAAAGTAGTCCTTAGTTCTTGTAAGGTAAAATTCGGCACTTTGATGATGGAAACTACAAAACAATAGAAACGGAAAAGGGTTTGAAAACGTCCTTAGTACAGCTAGTGCAGATTTTTTTAATTTGCAATAAATATAATTTAAAAATTAATCATTATATAAATGGCTCTTTAAGTATTCACCTGAACTTCTAATTTTTGTTTCTCCAGTTATTGTTGCAAATTTTTTACCCGGCTATTGGTTACTATTTGATAAAAGCAAGAAGTCTATAAAAGCGAACCTATTGTAGCTGAATATATGTAAATTATGCCTATGAAGTTATCAACTTAGTAAAGCTAAATAGTTTAGATATAGCTAAAAATTTGCGTTTTTAATACCTCCAAAGCCTATAAATGCACCGTTTCCAGAAAGAACAAAATGAAAATTAGTCAGCTTAGATTATAAGATAAGAGATATCTACTCAACTAGTCATAACACACAGGAAGCATATCACAAAAATATTGCAGCTGACATTGTAATCGTTCGCATAGAAACTATCAACAATACATATTCAAATACGCCGCAACTTTTTTTTTGGGCTTAAGAAGGGAAAATACATTACGAAAATGGCGAGAATTGTCATTCCACCGTATGCCGGACTCCGTTACGGCTATCGGCTGAAAACCCACCTTGAGTCTGGGATATTTTGACCTCCCCGGTACCGCTCACGCATGACCTCGGGTAGGATCCCTATTTGACCAGTATGGCCCTGTCCCACTAAGCCTACGTCCAGGTACCCACTTTGAGCACTAAATCAGTGCCGGTTCATCGTCACAATGTCTAGGTCATGCTTCTTCGTGCGAAGTACTCGCGCTACATGGTTCGCCACGGCAGTCCAGTTTTCGCGACTGCTAACCATTTTGTCCACTATATTCGTTGCTGTCGTTCACCCAGTTTGTGCCTCCATTTTCGCGCGATATCCATACCAGCGGTGGCACTTAAAGAAAGTGTTGTCAGCGTCGTCTACCACATCGTCATCTTCGTAAATGCAGAAGCAAGTGCTGCACTTCCCTATATCGTGCAGGTACTTACAGCAGTAACCATGTCCAGATAGCTTCTGCGTTATTTAGAAATTTACCTCTCCGTTCTCCCTGCATATCCATTTATGCAAAACCGGGATCATTTGGTGTGTCCATTTCCCATAGTTCTCACTTCTCCATCGCATCTGCCATTTCTCCATGGTTTCCTGTTTTATGGCAGCTACTTCGGTTGCTGCTAGCGAGTTATTCCGTCTAGTGTAGTAGATTTTCTCCCGCCTGCAAATCTATCGGCCGCATTCCCGCTATTACGAGGACTGCAGTTGCGGATACAGTGCTGTAAGCCAAGGCAACCCGCAATGCCGCTGCTCTCTGCACTGACAGTAACGCCTTCAATCTGCGCTTGACACTCAATGTCCGCGCCCATATCTCACTCCTATAAAGTAGAATGCTGTTGTAGGCCTCCATCAGTAGCCTTTGCCTACTTGGGCTGGGTCCGCCGAGTTCGCCATAAGTCGGTCGAGTTTTGACGCTATCTTCGCCGCTTTTGATGTTGAGTTTTGGATCTTATTCCAGTTTGTCAGCTTTCGATTCAGTCTTACCCCGAGGTAATTCACTATCGCCCCTGTGCGCAGCACCATATCACCCACCGGGAAATCTATCTCGACAGGAATTTGTCGCCTGGTGAGCAGTAGAAGCTCCGTCTTATGCGCAGCGAGTTGCAAGCCGTTTGAGTCAAGCCATATCTTGGTTCTCATCAGGACTTGTCGCAATTTACGTTAGGTGCCCTTTGTGGTCCTCGTCGTAATATCATCAGCGTATCCGATCAAAAATGTGTCCTTAGACATATCCATTTTCAGTATTCCATCGTAGCTTGCGTTCCATAGATCGAGGCGTAATATGGAGCGTTGCGCAGCTCTCGAGGTAATCTCCATTCTTCTGATCCCAGTAGTCGTACTGTAGATCAAGGATATAGTTCCTTAATCATCCTCATAAGGTACTCTGGCAGCTTGAAATCCCCTGCTAGAGCGCTCAGAATATCTTCCCATCTGAGGCCGTTGAATCCATGCTTAACGTCCAGAGTGGCCAAAAGAACCACAGGTATGATATGACGATTCTTTAGCTCTGCTGTCGTGAATACATCTGCCACTTCCTTTATGGCCTCGATGATGAATTTCCCCGGACGAAATCCGTATTGCCTCGGTGATAATCCTCCTCCCGCGATGATAGCTTGTTCAAGCCTTCTTTTTATCAGTCGCTTCATCATGCCCAGCGGCCTGTATGAGGAGGGTGATGTTGCGTTGCCCTTGCCCTTGTTATTGAGAACAAGTCTCTGCCGTTTCCATGCAGCTGTAAATATGCTCCATTCTAAGCAGCTGTTATGCATTCCGAGCTTGTCTGCTATTTCCTTTATGACCTTGGCTGGGATTCCATTCGGGCCAGGCGCGCGTTGGTCATTCGCCCAGTTTTCGCCCCCAAAATCCCTTATTTCGTGTTTCGGCAAGAGCGTCTCCACTATGTTTAACATGGTTTCGTCATCCATATCTGCATACCCAGCTTCCTCATGACTATTCTGTATCCTAGGCCCCAAGGGTTCCGGTCTATGTTCTTCCTTAGTTCCTCTCATTTTTCCTTTTTTCCCTTGTTTATGCCATTTCGAAGCTGTTTTTGTTGAGATGCAAAAAAACGCAAAAAAATCTTCCGATGGCATATACTTTAAAAAGGGAAATAAGGAACAATGCGTAGTATGCATAAAATGTAAACAAACCAGAAACCAATAAGAGAAAATTGCACAAGAGCAACAAAACTATTGAAGCTGGTACACTCTGACGCTGTGGGACCATTACATGTGAAGTCCTTTTCTGGTTTTCGCTTTTTTTGTAACATTTGTCGATGACTTTTCTAGAAAACTGTTTGTGTACCCATTGAAAACAAAATCTGATGTTTTTAAAAAGTTTTTGGAATTTAAAAAAATGGCTGAGAATCAGTGTGCAGCAAAAATTAAAATTCTAAGAACGGACAATGGAAGAGAGTATGTAAGCAGAAAATTTGAATCTTTTTTGAAAAATAACGGAAGTCATGTCCATATTCTCCTGAACAAAACGGAATGGCAGAGCGAATAAATCGAACACTGATGGATCGTGTAAGATGTATGCTTATTGACAGCGGCTTAGATTATCGTTTTTAGGCTGAAGCGGCAAATACAGCTTGTTACTTAATGAATCGAGTCCCTTGTCAAGGGAAAAACGAATGGCCTGAAGAAATTTGGTCTGGTCGTCGACCTAATTTATAGTTTTTTAAAGTTTTTGGGTGTCCTGCTTTAGTACATATACCAAAGGAAAAACGCCGTAAACTAGATATAAAATCCATAGAATGCATAATGATGGGGTGTAGCGCAGAAAGTAAAGGTTCTCGATTATTCAATCTAAAGGATTACAGCATAATTGTTAGTCGAGATGCAGTTATTTTAGAAGAAGCAAAAGTCAATTTTAAAGAGATCGAGTCTGCAAATGTTAATCCTGAACAGGAGTTAGATGATGATGCGGGCGATAGTGAGTATGATAGCTCTTGCCACCGCCAATTGAAAATAATGACGATGAACAGTTTCCAAATAGTGTCAGTGTCCGTCGTTTTACTCGTATAGCTAAAAAAAATCAACAATTACAAAACTTTTGTGCAATGCAATATGTGTCTGGCGATCCTAGTATGTGATGGAAGCAATGTCCACAGAGTATTCAGCCGAGTGGAAAGCAGCCATGGATGCAGAGATAGAATCTTTGATGGAAATTTAAACGTGGGTTCTGACAAATTTACCAGCAGGACAAAAAGCGATTAATTCGAAATGGGTTTTTAAAACCAAAAGAGATGAACAAGATAACATCATTAAAAGGAAAGCAAGACTGGTTTCCAAGGGATATTCTCAACGAGAAGGAATCGATTATAATGAAACGTTTGCGCCTGTTCCAGATATGACTCCATACGATATTTATTGGCCTTGACGGTAAAACACGACTTATATGTACAGCAAATGGATGCAGTCAGTGCATATTTAAATGGTACGTTGAAAGAGACCATATACATGCAACAACCTAAAATGTTCGAGAATGGCTCCAAGAAAGTTTGTAAGCTGCAAAAATCTATTTATGGCCTGAAACAGGCAGGTCGTGTTTGGAATGCACTATCAACAACGAATTACTACAAATGGCCCTTATAAGAGGTGAGGTGGACCAATGCGTCTATTTCAAAGTAGAAAATGGTCAGACGCTATATGTGGCAATTTATGTTGTTGATGTATTAATATTTTCTAATAATTTAAAAAGTCTTGAATCATTGAAAGCCAAACTAGCCAGCAAATTTAAAATGAAAGATATGAAAGATGTATCATCTGTGCTCGGAATTAAAATCGCCGGAAATAAAGAAGAAATCAAAATTGATCAGTCGAGTTACATAGCATTTTTTTTGAAACGATTCAATATGAGTGATTGCAATCCAATTTCGACACCAATGGACTACAATCAAAAACTGTTTTCTAGTATGTGCCCCAAAGATGAGAAGTGTAAGCAGCAGATGTCAAGTATTCCATACATGCAGGCGATTGGGTGCTTATTGTTTGCGGCACAAATTACACGGCCGGATATTTGCTATGTTGTCAATGCCTTGAGTCGATTTGGAATGAACCCCGGAAAAGCTCATTGGGAAGCAGTAAAACGTGTAATACGTTACTTAAAGGGCTCTATTAACAGAGGTATTGTTTACAGAAAACAAAGTCATGACAATTTAATAGGTTACTGCGATGCAGGTTGGGCTGGTGACGTCGATGATCGTAAGTCTACCACTGGCTATGTGTTCATATATCAGTCCGGCGCCATTTTATGGTCAACAAAAAAACAAAAGACGGTGGCATTATCTTCGACGGAAGCCGAGTTTATGTCACTAACCGCTGCAATTCAAGAATCAATTTGGTTAAAACGCCTGGAAGCTGAATTGAATCCAGGATGACATAGCAGTATGCTGCTGTATTGTGACAACAAGGACGCCTAGCAAGTTGCCCTTAATAATAATTATTCTTCAAGAACGAAGCATGTGGATATAAAAGCCACATTTATCCGTCAGAAAATTGATAAGAGGGAAGTTCGTTTGGAGTATCTATGTACAAATGAAATGGTTGCTGACATTTTTACAAAGGCAGTTACAGGACAAGAACTGGAATACCATAGTAATAAGTTTGGCCTTTATTAGCATTTTACATTTACTATATATATACATATATATCGATTAGTTAAAAAAATGGTTATGTACATATGGTTATGCTAAAGGTACATGAGAAATTATTGGTTAATTCTTTCTTTAAAATTCATCATTCAGGGAGGGTGTTGAGAATGAAGAAAATTTTGTCAACACCATTATATTTCTCCTGTACTTTTCATATACACTATATTTAATACTTAATGAAACACAACTTGAATATTCAGAAATATTTTGTATCTAGTTAGTTTTTGAATTATTTGTAATATTGGAAAAATATTTTTTTTTTCGTCATTCATTAGCTTTAATAAATTTATTTGAAACAGAAGTGTTTTCATAAATTTACGTCAACAGTTTCCTTGCCAACTTGTATTGCAGGCGTTTCGCATCAGCCATGCCCCTACGCCTGGCCCTTGTGTATGCACGCCTGTGGCGAATACAATTACTTCGAGCTGCATTTATTGAGTCGTTGCACCAGTACACAGCGGTTTTATTGTTCCTTGATCTCGTCAGCCTCGGCATCGCTCTGGTACAGCCGCTAGTAATAATGGACATGATCCGGGTTGCGGTTGTACTAGCATCGCTCTCTGCTACGTTTTCCGCTGCATCCGGTCGTCTATCAATTCCAGATAATGATGTCGAGACATTCAATTTGTTTACGTTCCATCTACGGGTGGACCTATTCGCGGGTGCAGTGCCCCTGTCTTCTAGACAAAAAGAAATATACTGATGATCGCTACCCGTGTATATTTCTAGCACTTTCCATCTTCCTATTTTACCGGCGATACCCTCAGTTACCGTCGTTATATCAGGGATGCTTCCATCGCAGCCAGGGTATCTATAAGTGGGCGTATTTCCCACGCTCGCTACAATCGGTCCGATCCTTGCAGCCATATCGAGTATCCTTCTGCCCCTGGAGTTAGTCAGCGGCATTCCCCATTCCCCTGCCCGGGCGTTGAAATCCCCCGCAACTAAGAGATTGCCTCCAATGTTCCTTGCGAGGTCTTCAATACCGTCGATCCTCCCGAGGTCGTCAAAATTGACACTAGGTGTAAGGTAGCAGCTCACCACCGTGACATTCTCCAATTGTATCCATACAACGCCGTTTCCCTTCCCATTTTTCTTGGCCCGTGCGCAACTGCTGCGTGGGAGCCATATTGCCGTAGTTTTTGTCTCGTCGTCAAACCATTCTTGCATCTGCAGTACTGCTCGCTAAGCATTATGATGTTCGTTCCCTGCTCGATAGATAGGCAGAAGAGCGTGCGCCACTCTTCCTATATGCATGTTCACCTGCAATATCCTCAGGGCGCTCGTTGTCCTCTACTTTTGCACCTCCTAGAGCCAGGCATGTGCTCCGTCGAGTTATTTCTTTCATTCTTGCAGATGCAACGTTTCCGTTTTTGAGTTGCTTCTTAAGGCAGCTGCCACTTCTCTTCTATCGGTATTTTTGGGGGTTGTTATTAGTGTTGTCATTTTCTTTTCTACATTGGTCCCAACTCGAATTCGTTGTCTGCACCCGTTATGTAGTTGCCCGTGAAAGTATTTTTTTCAAGGTGCCTTCATTGAACAAAGAAAGTATTTTAAATGAGCTTTAAGTCAGTATCATATAAATGGATATAAATGCTGGCAGGTGTTTAGACTACACCCGATTTTATTACATATTTAAGTGTTAAGTTCATGCAAAATTAGTACAATTGTTTGGCTATAAGAAAAATCAAGAAGATATTGAATAAATTACACAACAGTAAAGTTATGTTTCTGTATATCATTTAAACAAAATTCCAAATGTACAATAAATAATTTAAGTGTATGTCTTTTTGTATTGATTTAATCATTTTTGTTTTTTTCTTTGTTGCTTTGTTGTAATTGTAAAACAAAAAAATCTTGGCTGCCATTTCCCTGTCAACGAAAACAAAACACCAGTTCAAAAAACTCGTTTTAAAGCAAAAACGTATTTTATAGCCGAAAAGTTTAAATCTTAAAATTTATTGCTCTGTTGGTGTCTTTCTGTGGTGCAGGATTATTTAATATCAGATATTTTTAAATAATAACTTG
The DNA here is from genome assembly GCA_030448955.1 of Trichopoda pennipes. Taxonomy (NCBI): domain Eukaryota; kingdom Metazoa; phylum Arthropoda; class Insecta; order Diptera; family Tachinidae; genus Trichopoda; species Trichopoda pennipes. The sequence continues at coordinate 1,251,857 of JASKUP010000026.1, read as the reverse complement.
CAGTTTCCTATTTGTCAATTAGAACTGACTGACGCGTTTCTATACCAAATTCAATTCAAGCTGTTATTATTTCCGGACTTATAGTTTTGGAGGTTTTACGTAATGGTTTCTCACGGGCTGATTTCAAGTAGTTATCTAGTCACAGCCTAAACATAACATTTATGTCGATTCTTATCGCAAAGAAGATCAGCTAATGCCACTCTAGTAAACCATTCTATCAGATATGTGTTTGTTTCCAATAGCATAAGCAAAGCAATTTATTTTCAAATAATTAAATAAGAAAAATTTACATCGGCAGAATGTAATGCAATTTCTAGCTCACTACGTTCTTCTTCTTCGAAGTAAGCAACTTAAGAAATAAAAAGGAGGAGGAGGAGTATGTGATAAGCGATCACTACCAAGTAAGTTGAACACTCATGGAAAAGCATTTAAAATCTAAACTTTTTAAAACAAACAAAACATCAAAAAAATTTAGTAAATTGAAAAATATAAAGAGAATTCGTATTCGATAACTCAATATAATACACAATTATTGTCGCTTTAATGTTAAGCAACGATATGGTTTTAACATGACGTGTAAAACAGCCGGCTTGAAAACTTTTAATTCTACTAGTAGCCAAGAGCTTTAAGTTCACGCGTCATTAAAAGTGTACTGAACTTATGCCATCTTTACAGATACCACACATTCTTTAGTTTTGAACAACGCTGTTGAATTCATAGCCACCCTTTATGATTCAATATATGCATTTTGTATGCTACTGTGGATGAGTTTTTTGAGTTGATATAATTTGAACTAAGTTCCCAACATGATTTGTTTTTTATTTGAAATATTTTAATATTAAAACATAATTTGAAACTTACATTGAATTTGCAGTTAAAAAGTAAAAACAAGAAGCAAATTATAACACATATAATTTTTTACTTTTACATTTTCAATAGAATAAGCTGACAGAAATTATTAAATATGTCAAGTTTGTTAAAAAGAACTTAAAAAAAATTTTTATTGAAGTGCAATAAAACGGAGCTGCTTCGATTTTTTCTCCTGCTAGTAATACTAAAAAATTCTTTTTTAAATGTTCTACAATCAAAAGTACGGAGAAAAAATGCTTTCCGTTATTTTGGAGAGAGAAATAATTCTTTATAAGAATTGTCCTTTACTGCCTGTGTTAGTTTTGTTATAATAGTGTTATGTGCAAACTTCAGTATTTTGTTTTTCTTTAATGCTTTTAGAAATACGTACATTCTACTTTGTTACGTTGAAATGATTTTATAACCCAGATGTTAACTTTAAACCAAGAAAGAAATATACAATAAAGTCTAATAATTTTTACTTATTTATTTACTAATTTTTACTTATTCCCTTTTGTTGCTTTTTTTCTTTTAATTTAGATTACTTCTTACAACTACACTTGGAAAAAAACTTACCATTAGTATGAAGAATGTAAGCAAATATAAAGTCGGTAATAGATTTGAATCTTATGTTTATTGATTTTTTGTCCACCAACTGAACGTCAGAAAATAATTTCAAATTTAATAATCTTTTTTTAAATGTGGTTAAAGGTTCCCTTACGAGTTGGGCAATCAAGGAAACTAGGAACTAGCTTTACCACCAATAATCAATTTATTTATTTTGTTTTAAAATAAATTTGTGTTATTAGCATACTGAAAAATTAACTAATATGAAAAAAATACTCGCAAAAACCTTTTTTAAAGTACTACTTTGGCCAAAAAGTACTGGTGTAAGATATGCCCCCTAAGATTATGAACGTTTATTGTTCTTCCACACAAAGCAAAAAAGTGGGTTATTTGTAATTTCATTATGCTAACGATATCCATCAGAAGGTAAACACAATTGCTCAAGTGTAGTTCGTCTGAAAATAAGTTTCAATTTACACCAAATAATACTAAAACTGACAGCGAATTGTAAAAGTCTGTTGGATGAAAATAAAAAATGTTAAAATAATTAACTACTAACTAAGAACCATTGTTTATTGTTTTTTAATAAATAATTGAAAATCTTGGCATAAATCAAAGAAAAGTAAACCAAAAAAAATTTATGAACAACCTTCTTGACTACTAAAGAAATAAAAAACTCTCTGTTTTGGCTGATTTTCTGCCTGCCTTTTGTTTCTGATTTGGATCATTGCTATTAAAAACAAGATAAATAAATTGAGTGTGAAGATGGAAATGGGATGATGGTATTATGAGAATGGAAGAAAAAAAAATAATTTTTAGCCCTAACATTTTCCTGCTGGCTTTCTAATTTTCAAAAATATTTCAAATAAATATATAAATATATAAGACTCCTAAAAACATTTTTCAGATGAATCTTTATTTTTTTCAATGGTAATTTTTGATTCGTGAAAAACCCAGTAATTTTTTTGTTTTTTCATTTTTTTGTAATTTTGTAAAACGCAAAATGTTTTTGGTTTTGCATAAAATTTTTTGCTAGTACTTTCTGAATTCAAAAGACTTTGACTATTAAAAAAATGTATTGAAAAAAGTTTGAGAAAAGTTTGAGAACATTTACTAGAATTAAAAAGATATATATTTTTAGTAATTTAATCTTGGCATGAAAAAATTTTAACAAATTAATATATATTTTATTTTTATTTCATTCTGCTGGTATTTAAATTTTACTTTTCTTCTTACAATTTATCACAATTAACTTAAGATGAAACTGGCAATATAATGCATTTATAAAAAATCGAAAATTTGATATTCGTAAATAATGTTTATATGTAGAATATCTTTTAAGCCAAGTTTCAATAATTTCTCTTGCACTTTATGTTGTAATATTTTAATTATAAATCACTTTATGTTTAGAACTTCAAAAATGAACCTTGCTGTACAACCGAACATAAACAATTTTATTTGTTACTTCAGCAATTTTAAATTATCTAACTATCGTATCCAATTTACATATAGAAATAATTACATCAAATTAATAAAGCCAGAACATGGAAAATGTACTAATTAAAAAACGTTTAGATTGTCGAAAATTTGGTAATTAAAGAATAATTAAAACAGACACAAATATTTTATAACATAATAAATATTTTTAAAAAACAAAAAGGTCCTAAACAAACACAAATAATGTCTTCATTATAAGAAAATATAGAGATTATTAAATTGTCATTGAAGAAGTAGTCGTGTCAAAAAATTAGTTAAGAGAAATTAAAATATTAAATAAAGAAATTGTGCTACAAGAATAAAATAAATAGTAACATCAAATACAAGAAAAGTGACTAAGTTGTTTCTTATTTATTTCCTTAAGAAAAATGCCCGAACAAAGAACACAATTTCTTTTGTTTTTTTTAATAATTTTATCTTTTTCACAACTCAATATTTTTGTGAGCTTATATAATACGTCTTATTCTACTACAATGTCGTATATGTAAGACATATACGATATTCTTCGATCAATTTTGGTTCGCGGTATACACAAACAAAGGAGTTGGCTTATTAACACGTGAACATGATACATATAATTGACCGTGCGAAAAACAGGGATCATTGCAAAAGCAATACGTATGGGGAACTGAAGGCGTTTAAAATTAAACAGCAAAATATGGAGGAATATTAGGAATGCGTGGTATCAACACATCCTCACCCTTATATTTTTCTTTTAAAATATTTGCTTCAATCACATTTTTGATTACTTTTTCGATTACTAAGCCTGTCTCATTGCAAAGTCGTGGCTGGCAGATATTTCTTAGGAAAACAATTGGTACACCAACTTTCACTTGTAGGCGGTGGGACGACAGTCCAGATAACTCAAGCGAATTTTAAAATTCGACTGGATAATTTACAACATCGTCCTTTTTGGTAACAGAGTGCGTAAACGCATGAAACAAAGATACAAACCAGCGAACGACCATTACAAAGAACTGTGAACATTTGGTGGATATCCGACGGCGCATCTCTTCAAACACTGGCAACCAACGACACCTATTTTGGGCTTAACTTTTATATATATATATATATATAAAAGATACCAATATGATGGAAAATATAATACACTAAATACTTTTATATTAGCTAAGAAATAGGATGGCTTTACAGATTACGTAAAGTGTGATTTTTAAACGAAATAGCTGCAAAGTACAAAGTAAAAAAACACGAAATAATTACTTATTTAATAACCATTAAGAGCGATAGTCATATAACTTGTCACAAATTACCTGCAATAATATTTTTATTTTAATTTAGTTTAATTGGAATTTTTTTTTAATTTTTATCATAACAATAAGGACAACCAAACAACATAATACCAATAAAAATCTTTGTTTAGAGCTTTGTTGACAGTTTTTTTAAATTAAAAAATAAATATCTATTGAAATTTCAATAAAGTAAAATATTGTACATTTAGTATACCGTTTTATTGATTTTATCTAAAATTTTGAACATTTTTGCTTTTTATTACATTTGTGAATAATATCTCACAGTCTATGAATAAATTTAATAAATAAATGGCTTTTTGCAGACTACGTGTCGCATTTTTTTTTACAAGAAAAATGTAATTTTAGATATTAACTCAAGAAAATAATCAATTTCTTATGCACATTAATTTTGAATCTTCAAAATAATTTTAATATGAGATAAAATTGTAAAATTTTAGCCACTCTGTCGATAAGTCGCTAACAGCTTCGAGGTGAATCGCCTACGCCTATCGACCAGTGAAGCTCTTTATCTCAAATGGGCCTACAAAATCAACGCCTGTATTTGTGAAAGGGCGACTTAGGGTGGTTTTTTCTTCAGACAACGCAGCCATAATTTTGGCCTAAAATTTTTTGCGTTATAAAACGCACACAATTATGGATGACAGTTTTGATGAGATTTTTGCCTTAATTATCCAACATTCATGACGAATGGTGTTTAGTTCAAGACGAGGGCATCTATGGTGGACAAGTTTATAAACTAATTCTATAAAAAGACGAGCTAACCTACTGCCATATGCAAGTAAATTGCGATACAATTCAAGATAAGGCAAACAAGAAGAAGGTCCAAGGCGACCAGACACAAAATAATTTTTTTCCAAAAAGGGAATGAGGATTTATAAAGGACTATGGGCTGCAATTTTCGTATTAGCTGAGAGACAAGTTTATTCGTTAGAAAAGTAAAGTTGTTGGTATAGAAGAAGGAGCCCATTCTGTTGGAAGAAATTTTTAATGTGGATTTTTGCGTCTTTCTCGATTGGTTAGAATAAAAAATTTAAATAAATATGCTATCACATGATACGCTCTAGACAAAGTCGAAAAATAGTCAAGTATATCTTCTCTTTCGGTAGATCCAGCAACAAACGATATTCATTTTTAGTTTCTTCTGGCATTTCGAATTCTGATGCCCCAACGAATTTACTCAGATCCAAAGATATCAGCTCCCGGGTTACTAAATCGACATGGTTGTCATTAAACGAAATGTGAAACCAATTTTTATTTCCTACGTTTTCTACTATTGTATCCACTCTGTTAGCTACGAAAGTTTTTCAGCTGAAAATTATTTTTTGTAACCAGGGAAGCACTATCGTTGAGTCGGACCATAAATGCATATAATTCATACTCATATTAAAAGTAGGGATCACACTATTGACTAAATTAGCTAAAAGCACAGCTCCATATCATTCTAAACTACAGTACAGTCTTTTCACCGGAGCCAGATTTGTTTTACATATGAGCAACTTTGTTCAAACTAGGTTTTGTAAGCTGACCCTTTATTATCCAACATTGTTGCTACAAACAGTAACTCAGACGAGTCACCAAACCCATAAAACTGGATATTACAGCTTAGTGAGTATTGAGCCAAGCGTGGAAGTTTAATTGTTTCAATATTTTATAATTTTTGACAAAAGTCTCCCATTTTCGCAGAGCAATTTTGTCAAGACACATTTGCTGCAGCAAAATTTCTGCTGTTCTGGCGATATCGGCCAACCATTTTTGCATTTGTTTTTTAAATTCTTTCATTTAAAAGAAAATAATCATAAAGGAGTAATACGTAGACGAACTTTCTTTCAGTTTTTAGGTATTAATCTTGTGGGAATTTTTTGATGGAATTTGAATAATTGATATTTGCCTTATAAGCATTTTTCGAAATGGGTTAATATGTGAAAAAGCGACCTTTTTAAAAATGGTTTAGTTACCAGCTGTAATTAGCTCATTGCTTAATGTTATTAATTTTTTAGTTTTATTTATCGATGAAACACTCTTAAAATAGAATTTATTATAATAAGTAATTTTTAAAAAATGTTTAATTTTCGGCTGTATATTTTTTAAAATTTACTGTTTTAAGAGAATACTTAATAGAAGTTTAAAATTTTTGAAAGTTATTTTAAAGATATTTTTAATAAATAAAAATTAGTTCTTTATTTTAATAAACCAAAAGATTTCTTTGGTGCCTTCTAAAATGTGTCGTTTTTAGTTAGTTTTATCATCTGCATTACGGGAGCACTTGTATTAAAGTTTAAAATATTTAAGATGGAAATGCCTGAAATATTTTTGTCAAGTGTTTATACCATTTAAGAACATTTCACCAAATTGTTTTCTTAACTTGTTTTTTAAAGTTAATAAACACAGAAACACAAAAGGTTAACTTACTTTAGACTCAATAGACAGTTTAAAATTTATGCCAACCCTTGGTCAACATTCTAAAACTTATATTCTGTTTTTTAGCAAATTGAATAAACAAGTGAATTTAGTACGTCATCAAAAGGTCTCAATAAATTTATTTGTTTTGTATAGATATCAGGCAAACAAGATAATGCCGTAAAATATATGTTTTAGAAACATAATGTCAGAATTTTTTTTTCTCACAAAATAATGTTGTTATTTCATTTCCGTATCGCCCTTCCTTCGCTTATACAATTATTCATTTCCATTTCCAGGCTAAAGTCTAAATAGTGTTACAAAACCATTGTCAAATAAAAAAAGGAAAAGGTTCCGTCAAAAAAAGTAATCTGCTCTTTAACTTTGCTGTTAAACAATAAAAAATCAAAGTTGCCAAGAATTCATTATAATGACCATTTCTGTTTTTTTTATAATTATAAATAAAATCATGTAAATTAAACTTTATAAATGGCGTCAGGATAATTGCTATTAAGGAAATAGTTTTTTGCCATTATACCCTACACCATCTATTCAAAAAACGTGCAAAACTACAAATTTACTCAGTCATGAAAATTTTGCTTTGTCTTTTATGAAATCTTCCTAGATAAATTTTTACAATATCCCTGTTTAAGCAAATATGTACCTTATATAGTACCGCAGGACAAAGGATTGATATCAAAGGAAAGCCTATGACTTCAAGATTAAAAATTTGTTACCACTTTTTTCGCGACGCATTTCTTACATGTAATTTTCCTTTAAAACTGTAAATTTCATCTTAAACTGATTGTTTGGAAAATAAAATGCAGAATTTGAATTGCAAAAAAATGTAAACAGAACGAGATGTTCTTACAAAATTTTGAGCATTATGCTCAAAAGAACCTTTAATAAAACGGTAAAATAAAATTTCAATTTCAAAAAAAGTTTTATTTTATAAAGCTGGTACCCTGACTTTGTTGAGTGTCAAATCCTGTTTGCAGTATGTAGCTAAGAGATGAAGCTGTTTATAATTTGTCAAACGGTGTTTTAAACTCCGGGAGAATATTGCGGTACCTTTAAAACAGTCTAAAAAATTTACTGGTACTGGCAAATATCAATTATATATGCAAAAAAAACGCCATACCTCCTTTTTGGGAAAAATCCTAAACAAACGGCAGTTTTTACATTTTCCCAATTCGGATGGTTTTGTAGATATTCTCAAGGTCTACTTAAGTAACACATGAGGAACACATGATTAGTAAATAAAATTTTTATGGCATTTCCAAAATATTTTGTGCCTTAGGTACCCAATTTGGGAGCATACCCAGAAGCCCTCTTTTACTCTACAGGATGTATGGTACATAGGTTGACTAGATATAATTCTGCTTGGCCTCTATGGAATTTCATGATGGCTTATGTGGTTCATGAGTTGTGCAACTTTTTAAATACATATTTTTTTCCTCAAGTTTTTGATTTTTTATCATATTTACAAAAAAATAATTATAGATATTTTAAAAAGGCGAAACATTTTTTACAAATAAACAGTTTAAAAAACAATTGCTTTTTCAGAAAACAAATATTTCAAACAAACATTTGTTCGCTATTAAAAATTTGTCAAAAAGTTTTTTGAGGTACATGATTCTTTATATTTCTTTTATCAAGCATTCTTTTGCGTTAAAAGGTGCTTTATTAAGTACTTTTATTTTTATATAAGTTTTCTTCAAATTAAATTTTTATATGAGCGAGCGTTTCAAAAGTACTGGAAAGCCAAAGCTACTATGCATACAAATTCATTATTTTAAAAAGAACCTTCTAAAACACTTTTTACTGTAAAAAGTACATTTCTTTTAGTGGTACTTTTCTAAAAGAAATATTTATTTTGTCAGGTATAAAGGCACGTCACCTAACAGTCAATTATATACAAACGTATTTTTGGCTCAGCATAAATTTTTACAATTTGCGTTCCAAAATATAAGTTTTTTCGAAAGGTGACTTTCTCATTTAATATTTTTATTTTGGCTATTGCAATTATCACTGTACTAAAAGATAAAAACTTAGGAACTAAAGGAGAATTGTTGTTGAATTACTGCCACACTCGTTTTTTTCTACTTTAATAAATGTCTCCGTGACTTATGTATGTATTTGAAATAGTTTGAAGGAGTTTATAATTTTATTAGATTCGTGAGACCAAAAAATATTGAGCGACAGTATTTGTTACAAGTGCATTTTTCTAATTGCGTCTTCTCTTTAGTTTAGAGAGATATGAATGATGGTGTTGTTGTACATCTTGTTAGTTAAGAACAATAGTTTACCTATCAAGAGGTAGCAGCTGCTGCATTATCTTTTACTTGCTGCTACATGCTTTGTAGCTTATTGAAACTTTTGATGTGTTATTATCCATCTGGGTCCCTAACACTGGGAGATTTTTGTTAGTGAAGTGGCATGCAAGAAAATTCTTTTTTGCCTATTTTTTCTTAAATAATCAACAACTACTTCCCTCTTTTTATCGGAAGGTGCTGATAAAACACGTATCCGAAAAATTGTTTGTGAATAACTTCTGCGTGGGCTTAAATGTGGAAATTTAAATACTGTTTATTTTTTGCAGATTAAATTTGGTTATAATGAAATATATGTAACATATGCATAATACCAATATCAAGTTTTGCATAATAAATCATGCATTTCTATTTAAAATTTTGGAATTTTCAAAAAATTAAAATAATTTAATTATTATAAGCAAACAAAACTGGAGGTAGTCCTTTTGTTAAAAATTATCCAAATCAAATATCGTATTTGAGAAATCATCTTCTTGAATAAATTACGTAAACTAAAGCAATTATTTGAAAGAGCCAATTTTTGGAAATAAATGAAATGATATATTAAAAGTAATAAACTGTTACTTAATTTGTTTAAAAAGCACCATAATAAAATTTTAAAAAATACTCTCCTGAAATGAACGGCAACTTAAAATACACTTTTTTACACGTTAGAATAAATGAGCCTTTTGAAAAAGTAGCGTTTCAGTTTTAAATAGAAATTTGTTTTCCCAAAAAAAAAAATTATATTTTTTAAAAAGGATTTTATAGAAAAGTGGTTTAATATTTCCTGTCAAATCATGCAATTCAAGATAGTCTTCAATTGACGCCGCAGCATATTACACAGCTCGTGTCAATTGACTTGGTAAGCGCCTTGTTGCTCATTTCAGACAGGTTTCTTAAGCTCCAAGTGGATAGCAAAATCACAAGTCAGTATTGCCGATATATAGCCACGAATGTAGGAAAAATTAGTTGCAAATTAGTACTCCATATTAAACTACGTCCGAGCCAGCCGTGCCGGTCATACGCCAGATTATCTTTCATGCCAATTTCAAATATATATCTTTGTTTTATTACATGTGAGAATTCTACATCTCTATAACAAAACTCTCAATAATATTGTTACGTTTATACCTTTCATAAACTTTTTGTTATGAGTTCTTTATTGCAAAATAAATAACACCAGATATTAGAGTTTTTCAATTAACTACAAGTTTATTTACTTTAACCACGCACAAAGTTGACACTACAGAACAATTAACTTATGATGCACGTCTTTACTTCACGAGGTTTATTTATCTACTAACTAACTATTAACTCAGACGCTGTCTTTTATATTTGTCCACGAGAGGTCTAGAAAAATTAAGAATCTTCTACTCCCTTTGTATCACATTTTGTTTTTATGTTATTCATTCAATATGAAGCGCCCGTTGGTCTGTGTGTATTTTTGTTTTTGTTTTTATGCTGATAAATTTTCTTCCTGGAATTTATTTTACTCAAGTTTTCTTAGAAAACTACACAGTTAGTAAACAGCACACCTGATTGTTGCTGTTTTGCGTGTATCAAATTTATACTCAGTTTGTAATTAGAAAGTTGTTGTTGTCGTGCATAAGTTTTCTAAGCAAGCTGCACAGTTAGTAACAGCGTACCCAATTGTTTACTTTATTACTTAATTATTTTCTTTTAAAACTTAAGCAAGACGCATCCAAAACAATATGTATTTATTTCCTAAAACGATTACGAACTAGCCTTTCTCGAGTGGAACATCAACATTTTGAACAGATTAGGCAGAGATGATATAATTACATTTGTGATATTATTTCAAGAATATTTTTTTTAATGTAAATTTATTTTATATTTTAAATTTAAATGTAAAACTTATTTTTTTGCTTATTTGCTTATTTTAATCTTTGTTTTTAAATTGTCAGTTTTGGCAGGAAACTTCAATACATATAAAATATTGTGTCTTTTTTAAATTGGTTAAAAAATATTCTCAAATATGAAATACGACTCCAGATTTGCCTATTCCTTGAAAAATAACAATTTTGAATTTGTTTTGTTACACTTACTAAATGCATTAAGTCCTTTTAGTTTCATTTATAAAGCAAATCTATCTTTGCCGTCAAGAATTTATAAAAGGATTTAGTTCGACGTTTATTACAGAAATCATTTCTTTAAAAATGTTTGCGCACTTTTTTAAGCTGAATATTTTTTAAAAACTGAATATCTTTTTACTTATTTTTAAAATGACAAAAAATTAACTAAAAATGAAACCTCAAGTTTTTAATTTACCAGCAGTTCGGACAGCAACAAATTTTAATTCGGTTGATTAATTTTTAAATTTTTCGCCGTTCGCAAGAAGTAAGTGAAAATTACTAGCTTTAAATAAAGAGTCATCCATTAATGCACCCAACGTTTAACAAGCTGTTTTTAACTGCTCATCATTGTTGGATTGTATTATAGATCATCCCCCAAAAATTAGCCAGCGGCCACTTGTGTGCCGCTTAATAAATAATTCAAAGTGAAGAAGAATAGTTATTTTGGATTTTTTATTTCTTTTTTTCTATCCTATAATCGTCCTCAATAGCGGATAAAATCCTGCTAAGAAAGAAAAATTAATTGAAAAGTAATAGACGCCAAAGGAAAAAGTGTTATCATATCTGTTTGCTCATCAGTGCAAGTTTTTAACAGCGGTGGTTATTGTATTTAAAATAACGTAAAGTAAATATATAAAATTTCATTTGTCGAGGCTTACACATTCCTCATAGTGAAAATAGCGAATCATGTTATCAAAGATGATCGCAATATTGCTTGTAACATCTGTAAGAATAAGGAAAAAGTATTCGAGTTCTTGGATATTCCTGTTGGGAGGCACATGTACTTATTCCAAATAATCTGAGATATTAATAACCAATATAAAATAATTACTCCAAAAAAAAAAAACAATTTAAATATAAATCGCAAGTGCACGTACGTGGGCTGTGGCAACTCTCTTATTTTTAGTTTTTTGTAAATGTTTTTTGTAAATGTATACTCACTTATAGCGAGAATAACACTTAACACTTGTATGAAGACATGTAAGCAATACAAAGGTCACTATTGATGATTGTGTTTATTGATTTTTTTGGTGCACTTCTCAGTTGGCCAAAATAATTTTTAAATAAAAGGTGTTTTTTTTAGCTAGATAGAACTTTAAATTGTAAAAAGTAACACAAAAAATTAAATTTTGATGAAGCATTTTTTTTATTTGTTTCAGTATACTCTGACAAATCATCATGAATAGACTCTCGCTTGAACAACGCTACGAAATTATCCAAATTTACTTCGAAAATCAGTCGTCGATTCGCGCAACTTATAGACGACTTCGTTATTCGTCGAACTGTCGATAGATTTCGTACCACATACTCTCTAGAGGATGCAATAACACCAACACGTCGAAGGAATGTGCGTACTGAAGAGAATATCGCCGCTGTAAACAAAAGTGTGGAAGAAGATCCAAATTTATCAATTCGTCGTCGGTCGCAGGAATTGGGGCTCTGTCCGTCCACTACGTGGAAAATTTTGCGCAAAGATCTCGGCCTACACCCGTATAAGATCCAGCTGGTGCAGGAATTGAAGCCACGAGACCATTATATGCGTCGTTCTTTCGCCGATTGGGCTCTAGAGCAGTTGGCAACTGACCCGTTGTTTTATCGCAAAATTGTGTTCAGCGATGAGGCGGATTTTTGGCTTAACGGGTTTGTTAATAAGCAAAATTGCCGCATATGGAGTGAGACCAATCCACAATAGACCCTACAGACTCCATTACATCCAGAAAAATGCACCGTTTGGTGCGGTTTTCACGCTGGTGGCATCATCGGACCTTATTTCTTCAAAAATGAGGCCGGAGCTCGCGTTACGGTCAATGGAGATCGTTACCGCACCATGATCAATGATTTTTTGTTTGAAAATATGGATGACATTGATCCGGACGAGATGTGGTTTCAACAGGATGGCGCTACGTGCCATACAGCGAACGCAACCATCGACTTATTGAAATCAAAATTTGGCGATAAGTTGATTTCGAGTAATGGACCTGTCAATTGGTCTCCAAGGTCGTGCGATTTGACACCACTCGACTATTTCCTGTGGGGCTACGTGAAGTCACTGGTTTATGCTGATAAACCAGCAACAATTGACGCCTTAGAGGACAGCATTGTTCGTGTTATTCGTGACATACGCCCAGCAGTGCTCGAAAAAGTGGCCCAAAATTGAAAGTCTAGAATGCGCTTCGTCAAGAACAGCCGCGGTGCCCATATTCCCAAAATCATTTTCAAATGTTAATGTCACGTATTGATCCTTCGAATAAAAAAGAAATTTTGATTACAATTTAATTTTTTGTGTTATTTTTTACAATTTCAAATTCTATCGGGCTTAAAAAACACCCTTTATAATCAGCAGCTTTAGCTTTTTGTGAAATATCGCTTATTCTGGCGAATTGAGTTAAGCATTCAATGAAAGGGCCATAGTGATTTTATTTTAAAATAAATTCTGGTTATTAGTACCCTAATTTAATTTAATTAATATAAAATAATTACTCCCAAAAAACAATGTCTCATATATTTGGAGACATTGTTTTCTTTCAAAATCTTTTAGAGCTAGAGCTTGAACATAATCTTCTGAAGTTTTAATATCTTGTAGGGTTCACAAAAGCATTAAAATACTTGACTAAACCATACTCATAAACATTACGAAGAGAAGCTGCTATCTACCAAACAATCGGTAACAGAATTCACAATATTAAGCACTTTTATGGTTATGTTATTGCTATTGTACTGTCAAATGCACTGTCCAAAATGATTTGAATATAATGCAATCAAATTCTTAAGAAGTATATTTTTTCAATTTTCTCTCTTCATTTAATTTTGAGTTAAAGCCAACGTGTTACTGAAACGTTTTAGGAAAAAAGGTTTTAAGGATATTAAAAATTACATACGTTTTATTTCTTTTTTTAGGTACAGTCTTTCTTCAATGATCATAGCCAAAAATGTAATTCCCTTAAAGATATTATTTGGAAATATAACTAAATATAAATTTAAATATAAGCGTTTCAAAATTAAAAGCAGTGATCATAAACTTTGATTAAATGATATTTTAAAGACTGCGAATCAATCTTAACACATGAGTGATAGGTTTTTAATTTTTATTGCAGTCTCTTGCTACCTCGATAGAATTCATTCAGTAAGGAATTACTACTTTAAAATATTTCAAAAGATTTCTTAAAGTTAACTGGATATTCAAAGTTTCGGTCCTAGCCATGTTCCATTGATTTTTAGTAGACTAAGCAGCTAATAAAGTCTTATTTTTTGATTCATGTCACATTATATTCAGGTTAAGTTTAATTTAAGTAAAAAAATTTATATTGTTTATATTTATAATAACAAAAGTAAACAAATTTAAATGAAAATAAAAATTAACATTAGTTAAATAAATTAATTCATGTATTATTATAACAAAATGAAAATAAAAACTACTTCTCGATTCTAAAGACTTATCTCCCATATATTATCATGTAATTCATGATTTAATTTTATTTTAACGTTCATGTCTACAGAAGAATCTATTTAGTTTTTTGCAGAATATATAAAATTAATAAACTGAGCAATTTTATTATTCGTGCTAGATTCCTTTAAATAAATATTTCATGATATTCTCACGAAATATTTATTACAAAAATTTTTATTAAAAATAAACATTTTATGATATTCTCATAAAACAGTTATTCCAACAAAAATAAAAAATATTTAAAATGTATTACTGCGGGGGAATAATAAAATTGCTTACATTGAAAATGATTCCGATGAATAAATTAATTATTTCCATTGCATGTGCCCGTTGCTTTCTTGGGAATTTTGTAAAATTATTTACAAATATTTTTTATTTTCTGAATTTTCAAATTACATATAAATGGTTTCCAATGGCAACCCTTATGTAGAAATAATTGAAAATAAACAATGTTTTTTGTTGTTTTGAAATGTTTTGCTGTGTTTGTACAGAAATGATTTTGAGTCTTGCTGTCTATGCTATGTTGATTTTATGAAAAAATTCTCATGGAATCAGTTTGGCTTTGGATATAAGACTTTTAGGTTTTTCTATACAATATTGGTCTTGTTTTGTTTTTTGTTATTTCTTGTTTTCTATTGTTCTTGTTTTTAGTTATAAGTTATTAGTGTTAAGTGTTTCTTATTTTTAAGTAGATTCTAAGAGCGTTTTTTTTTTTTATTCCTTTTTTTGGGAAATTAATTCATAATTTTTAATAAGTTTTTTTGCAAGAGATGACCACAAAAATGTGTCAATTGTGTTAATAATAAGGAAGTCTTTGAAAAATAATTTTTTTATGTAAAGAATAATTTGTAAAATTTTGTAATATTTTTGTTAATTTTTAATACTCTTTTTGTAAAAGTTTTGGAAAATAAATTAACCTTTGAAACCTGAAACCTATACAATATTGGGATAAAATTCACTGATGGACTATGTAAGCAATAGTGAAATTGCAATATGGATATGCTCTCCCCCGCAGTAATACATTTCAAATATTTTTTATTTTTTTTGGAATAAATGTTGTATGAGAATATCATGAAATATTTATTTAAAGGAATCAAGCACGAATAATAACATTGCTTAGATTGAAAATGATGCCGATGAATAAATTACTTATTAATAAACTGAATTATAGGCAGAACTAAAAATGGCAAACTCACCCGTGAGTAAAATTGTTAATTGAATAATATTAAAATCGTCGTAAATTTGTCTTTTGTAGCTCAACCAAGTTTAAAGGAATATGAATATACCCGGAGAGAACGATAGACTCTTATCTTTTTCTAACTCTAATCTACAGAAAATAAATGAAAACGGTAAATTTAGTTTTAAGGTTGTGTTTTTCTGTTTCTACGAGATACTTTACGGATTGCGAAGGCGATTTTCATGTAACACCTTTTTTCCTGTTTTTAAAATTGAAATTTTTGTGAATTCAGTTTTTATGCTTAACAAGTGCATTTATGTCATATTAACTGCTTAGAGTTTCCGCTTCTGTTGTTTTCTGACCTTTCATTTTTTTACAGGATGCTAAATTAACGCTTGCTACGCTACATATAACATTGCTTAACTCAACGTTGCTATATCTTCTTTAATACTTAATTGTTTTTATTGCTGCTGGGTTCCCTTTCGCCATTATCGCGGGAGCAAAATAGTTAATGTGTCCACCGAAGACTTTTTTAATAGAAAAACGTAGATGATAGAAGAATTAAATTAGGATAGGCATTAGGATTAGTTTTCTGGATAGAATAGAATAAAATATGATCCTATAAAATCAGGTTAAATTTAAATCTGAAACATTTGAAAAAATATTTTAAACAATTTAATTTATTTAAACAAACTAGCTAAATATGAAGAAAATTATTTTATTTATTATATACACTTATATTTATTATTTGTATGCACGAATAAATAAAGTTTTAAAAAATCTAGAAAGCTCTGCAGCTGGTATTGCTATGAAGTTCAATATTTTACTTTCTTTGTGGTTTTCTTACTTGTCTTTCATATCTCTTTTGCGAATATTGATAAACCTTAACGCCCAATTTAATTTTTTTTTGTCTTTGTCATCATTAACTTTTGTACTTTTAGAGATTGCAGCTTAAGTAAGTAGTATAAAAATATTTTTTATTGAAAAGCAGCACGAAAGTTTGTTTGCACCCTATTTTGAAAACTAATTTTATATACTTTTGGCTACAAGCGCAAAAGAGAAGTGAGAGTTAATATTTGCCATTTTTAATGTTTTCGAAGTTCATTTGTAGACTTATACCTATTTATTAGTTCTCTGCCTTGCCGTGGAATTACCTTTCAGAAAACAAGAAAAAGCTATTGAAGATGTATGCAGACGTGTATGAGATGTAGTTATCTCTGGCTTTAAAGTTCCGACTGTAAATAATAGAGATGTGCCAAAATACGACTAAATAGTTATATATATTAATTATGACGTTTCTCTGCACTACCAAACGCCCTGGATCCTGTCAAAACGAAAATTAACTCGCTAAGACTATAAACTGCATTAAAACAACCGAAACTTCCCCAAAACCAAGCAAAATGTTCCAAAATATCTATCCTATACAAAAAAATTTAGGAATTTCACCAAACTGCAAGTTTTCACATCAAAAAATCGCAACGACATTTTACAAAAAATTCAAATTTATATTTATTAGTCAAAATGCCTTAAAAAATAAAAATATTTAACATTATGTTATTTAGTAAAAAAATAATATTATTATATATAAAAAGCGTACTGTGTATTTGTTAAAAGATCTAAAAATCCTCCAGAATTTGGAAACTGCTATTAGGTTCGGACCATTTTGTTCAAGTGTTTTTTTTTTAATTTTTCTGCAACAGCTCAGGTGATATTTTTTTTTATTTTTATGTTTTTACTAAATTCTAAATAATATGATATATGATAAAATAAAAAAAATTAAAATTTACTTCTCTTACGTTGGCGACCATTTTTATCCAAAAAAACATTTTCCTTTTATTTCTTAAAAAAATTTTATACAAAAGTAGCTTATTCAATAAATATAATCAGTACAAGATATTCCGTTGCAATATGCATATAATTTTGCTGCATATGATGCACTTATTATCACATTTATACTTGCAGAAACTACATGCCCCATGTTTTCTAGTAGATAAATCTTTTGTAACACCGCTGGTAGATGCTACACAACTAGAAGTGGATGTTCTAATTTTCTTCAGAAGCCCCGCTGATATTTTCTTTTTTGATAGGCGTACGTTCCATCATGAACTCTTCAACCAACGATTCGCATCAACTTGTGCCCATGAAAAGTAGATTCCAGAAAATAATGTAGATGCATTCAGTGCTGATATGTCAATCATATTTGAAAAGACAACATTTGGCCATCGATATGTTTTTCATTTAGTATTGTAGTAGCCAATCATTAGGTCAACACTATCTTCGCCTCCTTAGATAAACAAATTATGGTCAGAGATTACACTAATAAAAAATTTTTACAAACCTATTGTTGTTTTTTCTTTTGATCATTATAATCAATATCCGTTATTTTGTGCATAGTGCTTAACAAAACAATACCTTTATTTTTATGCTCGGTGTATGATACCAAAGTTGCAAAGTTGAAAGCTAATGTTAGAGTATGTACTTACAGATAAAAACGAACTTTTTTGGAAATAAGCAATTTCGAAGGGATAAATGTTTTATTTTTTTGAAACGGGTCCCACAAATGTCAGCTATCGTTCTAGAAGTTTTTTTTCCCAATTTGTAAGATAAAAAAAATATCAGCAGTGATATTTTGACCTTTTAAGCCTTCTTTAAAATCCAAAACGACGCGCTCCCCCTGATTATTTCCGGCTGTTCATGTTTGATGTTCCGAAATAGAGTTGTATTTTCCATACATATCTTGTTTTAGAGTTCCCAGCCAGCCAAATTTTAGACCATATTTAGCAGGCTTTGAGGACATGTGTTGCCCAAAAGGACATCGTCATCGGAAGGCCACAAACAGTTCGTCAATAGTAACACTTTCATGACATTTGTAAAAGTTTGGAAGAAAAACTTCCCAGCGACTCCATAATTCGCGAATGGAGGCGAATTTGTCACTACCTTATCTCTGCTTGCAGACCATAGTATCATATGAAAAAATCCTCATTCATAATTGCCCGCAAGATAGGGAAACCAAAACGTGCATTAAATATACCATGTAAGCCTCCGTTTTTTCCCCGATAAACGCCCACAAAATTAAGTAAGTACGTTAATGTAGGCGTGAAAAGTTTATTTCTCCAAGTCTTTCCACTTTTTATCAAATCTGACTCTCCCATACTTGTTGGTATTTTCAACTATTATTTTTCTAACGCTGGGGAAAAAATAACAAAATAGAGGACAATATATTATGGCATCTAGATGTTGCAAATCGTGCTGGGCCTGGTTGTACGGATATGATGTTCGCTGCTGAGGCTCTAATCTGACAGTGTAAAGGCGACGCACTCGACTGCAATTAATTTTTTGCAATATACAGTGAACCAATATCGTTGACTTCTGCAACATCTCTTCACTTTCTGATTCAAACACATTTGCAATGCTTTCACATTCAACATTTTCATCAGACGCGACACGACGCACTATATATACTGCGATATATGCTTTCTCTTTTTCGCATAAGTTGGAGTCGCGAGTTTTGTTTTGATAATGTGTTTCTAGCGCAAAAAGGAATTACGTGAACCTACCCTTTACAAAATTTTTGAAAAATATTTAAATATTAATTAATTTATTTATAGGCACAGTCTAAGTTACAGTGTATAGTTTTTATTTATAGGATAAGGCTGTTAATTGTATAGTTTGTGCTGCTAATAAAATATTGGCAAATAACATGTAAGTATGCAATCTGCAAAAATGTTAATTAATGAGGTTATTAATGTTAACACTTTCTTTTAAATTTTGGGAGTCACCGATGCATTAAAGTATGTCCGCCTGGAGAAAAGGTCCATAAATGTGTGTATGTGTGTCTTAAGAGATAAATATTCTTTGCGATGGTGACTTTTGAATTATTGAATAATTATAAGAATTAAAGATGGATCTAGACCTGATAAGGTCGAAAATAAAATCTTAGATCGCAGTAATGCATCTTTTTAGCTTTTTATTTTATCTTTATTTAAGCATTAAATCATATTTCTTTTTTTAATTTTAGATCCATAGAAGTCACGTTGTCAGATTGCAAAAAGTTGCTGTATATCTACATTTACTCTTTATTATTTTTATCTTCATAAAAATAAAAAAAACAATTATTAAAAATATTGGCTAAACTGCCAAATTAAATCTTTTTAATCTAATCGTTTAATGAAACATTTCTACTGCTGTTATGTTATAGACGTATTCCCATAAATGACTGCTGTTGGTAAATTTGGCAGTAGTACATTCGTGATGCGAATTTGTTTCACTAGCTTTTTATAGTATATGGGGCAGTGGTTGAAGTGATTATGGTTACAACCTACTTTGGAAAAGTAAAAACGCCCTTAGCAGAAGTATTGTATACCGGGTAAAATATAGGAATAATTTCACGATTGCAGTAGCATAATTAACATGAGCGTCCGGTAGAATATTTTAAAAAATTAAAAATCAATAAGTAGTTAATTATTTAATAGGTTTGATTTAGTTGTTTACCTGTAATACTGCTTGTGTTATTTACTATCTGTCGTAACTGTTAAGATTCATGTTTTAGGAAAATTAAATTTGCTAGCCATTATCAGCAACATTTGACACGTTTTATCGATTTTTAGCCTATAGAGGTAGAACGCTCCCTTGCACACTTGGGTTTTCACTGATTCTTTGCCCAAATGGAATCTTTTCTAAAATAAAAAATCAGTGAACTATTAATAGTGAATTATTTAATAGGTTCAATTTAGTTTTTTACCGTGATGGTGCTTAGACTGTGACAGGAAGTTTTTGCTTTGGTTAATTTGGCAGTATTACATGTTTGAAGAGAATTTAGTACATTAACTTTTTAAAATGTGTGTGGCTGCTTAGGTTGAGGTGGTTGTGGTTGCAAACTACTAATTGGATTCCTGTTTTGGGAAAAGTAAAACTGCTTGCACTCATCATTTGCAAGTTCCGCTTTAAACACATAATTATCAGCTTTCGTAAGATCAGCCAACCTAAGAGCAAACAAATTGTGTACTTGCGAATATTTAAAATAATTTCACCAGATAAATACAAGCTTTTTTTCTAATTTTTCTCTTATATTGTTTGTTAACCCACAATGTATTTCCGCCACAGTGCACCATTTCTGAGTTCATCAAATGCTGCATGTTTCATGATATTGTTACTTTTAACTGTTTTACTTTACTCATGAAACCAATTAAAATCATATTTTCACTTAATTTAATCATTTATTAATACAAATTTAAGAATGAAAATTAATTTTTTTTTTGAAATATTGTTTAATACTTGTTGTTCTTCATGTTTTTGTTTTGTTTATTTTCCTATTTTCTTATAAAGCAACACAATATATTTGTCTCTTTCTGGAGAACGTAGAGAAAACTTGATTTAATTTTTACTTTAATTAGGTTGGTAGATACCAAGGTCACAATTTATCACAAATTAGATATATTTTAATTTCCACCAGCTAATTAATTATTTCAATTTAATATTGAAGAACGAACAGAATATCAAAGTTCAAATCCTTGTTGAGGTGTTATCCCAACGATACATATTTTACTACTTCGCTCATTGAAACAAATTCTTCAAAAATATATTCATTACTTGAAAATTATGTGCAGATGTGCATAATAGAAAATGAAAGAGCCATGTAAAAAATACTATTGCACCTCTAGTTAATAATTTGAATACTTTTAAGTAGTGCATGATAGAAACAATTAATTGCCTTTGTTATACATTTTTATTTTCTATATATGGAAGCATATAGTGCTTCTTCAGAAAGGATGTTTTCTATTTCTAGAGCTTTAGATTATCACAAAATATGTAGATGATTTATTTTGTAAAACTTCAGAAGATGCAGTGGATGATATTTGATCAGAATTGAATAGTTTTCATCCGTATATTAAATTTACGATTGAGAGAGGGTTAGAATCTAAACTTTCATATTTAGATATATTGATAATAAGAAAGGGAAATAAGTTAGTGTTTGATTGGTATAAGAAACCAACATTTTCTAGAAGAATTATTAATTTTTATTCCAAACATCCGAGAAAAATGATAATAAAGACGGCGAAAATATGATAGACAGAATATTGACTATAAGAGATGGAGAATTTCATTTAAAGAATAAGGAGACAATAAGAGATATACTTCATGACAATGATTTTCCAGTAGAATTAACTAAGCGATTAATTACACAATATGGTAATCATAGACATAATTTAGGAAATGCTATGGCAGAATTAAAAATTTCCTGTTCCTGAAATATCAGAAAGATTAAGAAAGTATAAAATATATGACATTAATTGCACACAAAACATATAACACATTAAATAAGTTATTTAGCAGTATGAAAGATAAAATAGAAAAAATGGAAATATCTGATGTAGTATACAGGATACCATGTGGAGGAAATGACCAGGTGAACTGTGACAAAGTTTATATTGGGACAACAAAGAATAAACTTAAAATAAGATTAGGAATATTTCAACACAGAAGACATCCTTATCTTCACATTGTAAGAAATATAATCATTATCTAAAGTTTGATGAAGCATCGATATTAGATACAGAAAAAAACTATAAGAGACGTTATATGTTAGAAATGTTAGAAATTGTTAATGTACCAAATGTAAGGAGAATAAATTTCAAAACAGACGTAGACAATTTAGCGCAGAATTATAGGTACTTAATTCAAAAGACATAATTTGTTATAATTATTTTATAAGAGAGAATTTGTTATTTGTTATTTATTTGTTATTTCCGTTTCCTTGTTTTTGTATGTTTGAATATTTGAAATTTTTAATTTTGCATGTATGTATGTATAAAGAAAATTATTTTCTATGTTTTTGTCAAATGTTTTCAAATTTTTTTTTTAGTTTGTTAATTTTTGTGATTATAAATTAATTTTCCTGAAGAAGCTTTCAATAGGAAAGCGAAATATTGAAAAAATAAATAGTTAAAATTTAATTAAAAAGGCTTTTTAAAAGATTAATACATATTTAATTGAAAAGAAATATAAAAATTTAGATTGTTTTTTTTTAGTTATGTAACCATGCATTTATTCGTTAATTTTTCGAAATAAATAATCAACACCTGTTATGTAATTACAGTCATAAAAATATTTTTTAAATATTTACACGTATTAAATCTTAATATTTCTAAATTGTTTTTTACAAATATAGAAAGAATTAAATTTTATATATTTAATTTGAATAAAACATAATACAAAAATTTACAATATTGTTTTATTTTTAAAAACATTATGTTTTTGTTTTGTAATTTTAATAAACCAATGCAACATTCATACGATAAGTACTTACTTCATACAATAAGTACTTATGGTATAACCATCAATATTTGTATGGATCTGTTTGTGCAAAACATAGGAGAACAGATATGTTACTCTCATTCTCTCTTTACTCATCCGATTCGAAATATCCATCCAATTAGAAATAGTATCAGTATCAATTTATGTCAGAAACACAAAACAGCTTATCTATTAGATAAGTAGACACGCAAAAACTGATGTAAACAGATGTATCTGTGCACGTCTTTAATTTTGATTTTATTTAAAATCACTTTTAATTGAAAGTTATTTCACCTCCAGTTAGAAAATAGGATATTTCTTACTTTCTTCGTATCACTGAAGTTCTGGAAACCATATACACTACACTATTGTGTAAAAAACAAGAATTCAATAAAAAAAAATAAAAAAAATATAACTAAATTTTTAAGAGCCTTTAGTAAGAGTTAAACTTGTTTTCTATAATATTTCAGAAGTTCGAAAGTAAAAGAAAACAATATTTTCAAATAAAATTATCGATAAAAAAAGCTGTAATTTAATCTGAACCATCATCGTCATCTTTTGAATTTTCACAGAATTATAACGAAGGCAAAAAGTATTCATTAAACACATACATACGTTTAAATGAACTTATTGAGTAGCTTTGCACGTCAATAAATGCCAAGATAAAATATAAGCACCAAAAAAACTTTTTTATCCGAAAAAGTATCAGTCTCCTTGTGTTTGAGTCTATTTCGCCATCCATAGAATGCCATTGTAAGATATTTTAAAATTGTTTCCGTATAAATTCCACATGAGCTATTCTTCAATTTATCGAATTATATTGCAGAAGGCAGTCAGACGCACAAATATATTAAATTGTCCTATAAAAACATTCCTCTTAATATCGCACAAATGCATGCAGAATTGAAGAGGAAAACAACAAAACAAGTCATATATACATATACAATTATACACACCCTCATATTTAACTATCTTTTAGCCATATAAACTATGTATTTAAGGAGATAGGATTGATGTAAGTCTCTTACTATTAAGTGGACATAATTTGATGAGTAAGAAACCGTAAGAAATCAATATGCAAGCAAAATTGCATTTAGTTCAAGACTGCTGTCATGAAGAGTTTGATACTGTTCATTTTAATGTTGCAGCACACAATTTCTATTGGAATGAAAACTATATATTAAATATAGGTTGTCAATATTACTACAGGATTGTTATATTATAGCTATCCAACAGTTTTAAGAAATACTTTTTGCTAAGATACAAATTTTGAACCTTTCTTAAAAAAAAATAATTTTGATAAAAGTTCGAAATGAAAATTTTTCTCGATTTTTCCTTTAAAGCAATTTTTTTATCAAAACTTGCGATTGTCAAGAGTACAATTCTCAAAATGCCCTTATTAAGGCTTTTCTTGCGAAAGATATTTTTACCGAGATGCTTTTTTAATTGGTTAGTTTAAAAATTTTTTATATATGTTTATTGTTAAAATTCTCTTTAAAAACGTGTTTTTTTTTTCTTTTAAAAAACGCTTTGGGTGAGAGAAATCATTGAAATCGTGAGAAAATACATTTTTAAAACTTTTTTTAGTGTAAACTGAAACGATATATGTTTTAACCCTTTTGGTTACGCTAAAATTTGTTTAATATTGCAAAAAAATTTTGAAGAAGTTTAAAACAAAACTATTGTAGTTGTAACGTTAAGTAACTGAGTTACACATAGTTATTACGAACAGAATAACATAGCAGCACAAAAATAACTTTAAAAAAGATCAGGCACAAAATCGAAAGTGCAGTCACCTTTGAAAAATTAAACAGGATAGTAAATAAATCCTTCCTAAAATTAACAAAAAATAAATGTGTTAAAATTTTTAAAAATGTCTTTTAAGCTTTTAAATCAAATAATGCTTAAGCATATGCAGTTATAGTTAGAAAATGTGTAGGACAAGTGAAACGCAGAAACTTTTATGGGCTCATTTATAAAAAATTGGATGCATCATAAGCATTTAAACAAAAACCAGAATTTATGAGATTTCCAATTTGAACTTTTTTTTTAAAGAGATGTAGCACGATGCATATTTAGTCAAGTACCGTGCTACATTCTTTAGGAAAGGGATAGAGAAGAGATGACACAGGTGGTGAAAGTAGAAGGATAGTTACGGAAATTAACTGTCGTATAAGACAGCACAATGACCAGTGACCATGCCTTCATAACTGAACAGCCAATTTTTATTTGCAGGGAAAAAAAACCAAGGTCTTTGTTATGAATCGAACCCACAACCCCCAGTCTTGCAAGCTAATACACTACCTACTAGCCTACAGAGGCACCTAACTTATTAAGAAAGGAC
Source organism: Trichopoda pennipes (assembly GCA_030448955.1). Classification (NCBI taxonomy): domain Eukaryota; kingdom Metazoa; phylum Arthropoda; class Insecta; order Diptera; family Tachinidae; genus Trichopoda; species Trichopoda pennipes. The sequence continues at coordinate 1,226,606 of JASKUP010000026.1, read as the reverse complement.
AAAATAGGGCAAGAAGGCACGGAAATATGGATTCGAAGCTAATGACTGGTGTAGGGATATTTAAACTGACTACAAACATAGGTCGATATATCTATATAATTTCATTGGGACTTTGACAACTTCGAACACAAGCAAACTAACCACTTCGGAAGCGAAAATTTTGATAAGTTATTGCCGAAATAAAATCGCATAAATTGCAACTAGTTGTCTTAGTATGGAGGGACTGCTCTCGAAGTCTAGACAACTATGAAATAAAAACAACCCAAAAATCTATCTCCTTCTGTTTTAAATGGCTACGTATGCAATACGCAGAGATATGAAAGTAAATAGAGAAAATACAGGGAAATTATCAATATTTTTTATTTTTAATTTGGGGTTTTACAGTGGTGGCTCTTCGTGTAAAATTCTATTTGTTTATAAACACAAGTATCACAAGTTATTTATTAACTTTAAGTTCGGGATTAAGTTCGGAGTTCAATAAAAGGATGTATTCTTCCTTTTATGGCTGTCAGTGAAAAAACAAACATGCAAAAGAAGTTTCAGTTTTTTTTGGCTAACCATATTTAAATATATCAAAAATCGTTATCAATTCACTTAAATCGTCTCTTTTTAAATATGGCGACAAATAAAAAAATTATAACGTTAGATAGTTACGTTTTATTTTAATTTTGCTTACATCAATACATTTTTAGCTCTTTTTAAATATAAAGTTATAATTTTACGAGTGAATTAATTTCAATATTATGCACAGTATAAAAAAACAAAAAAAAAGAAACAATTCTTTAATGATAGCCATGGAAATTTCAAGTTCCAAAGCATGAAATATTCTCAATATTCTTTTAAATTTAATTTTTTGTCTACGAATTTTCCCCAGGTACTTTAGTTATGATTAAAACATGTAAATTATTTGTTCAATAGCTTTAATATTTTCTATTTCATGACATAAAATTTCCCTTAGGAACCACCTTTAATTTAAAAAGTAAATAAATATGCCTCGAAAGATCATTTAAATCCTAGATGTGAAAACTTCTTCAGCAAATTGTTTGTGTTAACAGCATACAAAGAACATACGTTTCAAACATAGAATCTTGTACTCATGTTATTTTTGATTCGATTGTTATCAACAAAATCAAAATCAATTATTCAAAACAGAGAAGATTTAAGCTGAACAGGTTCCTAAAGAAAACGTCTGCTGCAAGCCAGTGATCCCTTAAGAATCAAATTATGATTAAACTTGGCGGCGCTGTGCCAGACGCAGAGACAGAGCGTAGTCTTGTCGCATTTTGCAGCTTTAAATAATGTGTAAATATATTTAGATTTTTTCTCTCCATTTTTACCGCAAATCAATAAATAACTGAAGCACCCAACAAGGCAACTGAAAAAAGCATTTAAACACTGCTATGCTGTAAATATGCAGATGGCAATAAACTGTAGTAGGGATCAAAAATAACCACAAAAATTTGAGTGTATTTAGCATAACACATAAGTTACAATAGATGATATGCCATGCACCTAATGATATCAAATTTGGTTGTTTTTAACAACGGGTCTAAATATGAGAATTAATTCAAACCAAATTCTCGCTCAACACCTAGCATTTTTGGTATCCATTTAGAAATGACTTTCTAGTAGGCTTCAGTCTTGAACTATTTAATGCATTTGACTCAATACCAGTTGCTAACGAAAGTAACTAAATATGTACAAATTAAGCACGGTTGTATTCGCTACTAAGTACCAATAAAACTTATATCCCTTATATTTCAAAATTTTCCTTACTCTTAATTTTTAATTTTAAATTTAAAAAGTTTTTCGTTATATTAAATGGGCCTAAAACTTGCAAGATAAGATAAGATAACAATTAAACCAATTAAAAAAAAGAAAACACAGCAAAATTAAAAAATTAACAAAAAAGAGAAGAACTCACATGGAAAATTAAACATTTTAATTATAATAATAATACAACGTTAGTGAGAGAGAGAAAGAGAGACAGAGGGAGAGAACGTACGTATATGTAAAAAAATAGTTTTGTACTTATAAAACTTTATAAAATTATTTTATTTGGCGAATCTTTTTTATAAATTTCTTTCGTAATTTTATGCTTTAAATATTAATTTTATGCACATAAATTTTTAACAGATTTCTCAAATTTAGCATAAAATTTTTGTCGTTCTTTTATGCAACTGCATAAAACAAAAAATAAACATACAAAATATAAAAGAATTAAGTTTGGAAAAAAAGGAAAATTGCATTTTGATTTAGTCGAAAAAACGAACAATAAAGCCTTAGATCCATTTAAATTTTAAAAGGGTAAAACAAAGACAAAAAAACTAGAAAAGCACAAGTGCTTACTAAATATTTGTATGTATATATGTACATGTAAAAAAGCAACAACATAAATAACATGAAATCTGATTAAAAATTTATATGCGAGATGAAAAACTCAAACGTATTGAAAATAAAAGCAAATTGATTTAGAATATTTTTCAATCCGTTATAAATAAATTAGCAATAAAAAAATAAGAAGAAAAATTGCAATGTACTACTGTGGCGAAATCATTCCCATAAGACCATTTCACTACTACTTACATAGCTCGCCAGTGGATTTTATCCAAATTTTGTGTAAAAATCTAAAGTAAACGAATAAAGCAAAAAGACGACACAACTTAAAAATTTTTATACAAGAAACTGTTTTTTGTTTTTTTACCTTTCTCTTAAAAGTTTCCATTGGAAACTTACATTGTTTTTAAATACAATTTCCAAGAAAAAAAATACTTAAAAAAATCATATGTTTGTACAAATTCTCAAAATGTATTTTAATCAAAATAATACAAATTGATCTTTTTGTTTTTCATAAATGGTTTTAGTAGGAAGAACCTAATAAATGCATGAATTGGTTATGTAACGAAAGAAGTCTACCTACTCACAGTCTTAGAATAGTCTATACTACTTATTTTGGTTTTATTTCTCCAATATTACCTCTGGATTATATACATTTAAACTACGGCAGCAAGTGGATGCACAATTTTAGAGTTATAATAAAACGCAGCTTATAATAAAATTTAATTTTACTGATCGGTTTTGTTATCTAAAAGAATTACATCACAATAAAATTTTTCATCAAAGTTGAAAGAAACAAAAATTTAAATAAACTTAACATCCTTCTACTCGGCGACCTTTCTGATATTGACGTTACTAAGCAAAAAAACTTCAAACGATTACTATAAATTGGTACATTTGCACCATGTGAATAAGCCAATAGGAGAATAACCCAAATTTTAAATTCATAGTGATCTCACAAGAATAGCTACATTTATAGTGACAGATTCAAGCAAATTATATAATAAATATAAAAGAAATTCATAAGCTCAATTTAATTTTTAACATCCTACCACTCGTGAGTTGAACAGAGAGGTATCACCACTAATATCAAGAACAGCCACCTTAGATGAGGGGCGTCGTCTACCACATTATTGTCACAACTGATCACATCTCCAACTTTTAGTGAATTCACCGGATGGTACCACTTGATTCCACATATCAGGTCTGGAAGGTATTTGAGCACCTACCACTTCTTTAGCAGCTTCTACAAAGTTTGTTCCTCTACCACTTCTTATACGAACTGACACGCCCCTGCGATTAATAAAGTTTTTAGGGGAAAATATAAACTCATCAAGTCTTTTGCTATTTCTAAGTAAATGTCCAATCACGTATCTTGAACCGTCTCACATATGGCGTAAACTGGTCCACGGGATATTGACCAATTAAAGGTCAACGCTCCTATTTTTACATTCCTGACAGTTATTCTTCACGGGTCTCACGAGATGGCGTAAAGAGGAAATTTAGAACTTCGAACTAATTGCTTCTTGATTTTTATGTCTAAAATCTTTATGGTATTGTATCACGTTTAACTTTATTACGAAGTGATCCTTTTACTCTTCAGAAACTCAATTCAATCCATTAGGGACTAATATAATATTTTGCCGTCTTAATTTTTCCTAATACCGAATCATAATCTGTTTTTGTGAACAAATATTTATGCTGAATTTCTAAATCAATATCATGTGCGTCAATATTATCAAGCAGTTTCGCCCACTCGACAGCGTCAGATTTTAAGAAATGTGGATGTTTTAACCAGATTTCTCTAAAACATGCTGTTCAGCAGAGTGATACGGTGAAAAACAAATTGCTTACAAGATCGGCTGAATGAATCCATTTTATAACTGTTTTGGAATCAGACCAGAAAGTTATTTTCGGCGGCTTTATATCGCGACTAGAAACGCTTGCGTCCTTTAAGCTAGCGCTAAGTACAGCGGTTAGCAGTTGAAGCCTCGTAAAGGACAAGGGCTTTATCGGAGAGTCCTTTGATTTGCCTGCAACAAATGTTGTAGCTACTAATTTTGCCTTTATAATACATTCTGAGGTAACTAACAGCAAGTTAATAGTTCCTAGAGAGTCATGAAAGTATTATAAATAATTCTAATATACCTGGTGCGAAATACTAACATCCAATCAAACCATGGAATATGCACTTATAAAATTATTACTCTATAGATCATAATGAAAAACCAGTATTGATTATTAGTTCTCTTTCTCTTCAATTGGTGACATATTTTATTATATCCAATGTAATGGAAAAGGGAAAGAGACTGAAAATAAATGTTATTATTTTTCTCTATTCAGTAATTTAGGTTGAATAACATGTTCTAATTATAGTTGCTTTCTTTTTCTTACGGAGCTATTGAGCAGGGCGAAACAAAAACGGTGAAGAGAATCAATCTAAGGAAAATTTTATTTGCTTTAAACAAACTACTAATAAAAAAATATTGTTACAATTGTCATTAAATATTAAATAAATCGAGCAACAAAACTATTACTAAAATTTTCATAAAACAATACCTGACATTTTTAAGGTCGTTATACGACTCATACCACTTTCTATATACTTCATCTGGAATTGGGGAGTTCCATTCTACACTTGAAAAAGATTTTTCGATCTTATCACCATATTTGCTAAGAAACCAAAAGCGTTGAATATTGCCATTCTTAGGCTGAGTACTTCTTCGCTTCCTATTTAAAATTGCTTCAGGAACATTGGCGATTTTTAATATTCGGTTCGGCACTGACGAAACTGAAATAAAATAGATCAAAATGGTTTTGAATTATGTTTAGGTGGACCCTTTAAAAATTCGGAATTAAAGTGTGAGTGCATTGAAATTCAGCCGTCACATAATGAGGCCTTTTGACTTTTTTCGTTATAAAAATTATGTTTTAAAGTACTAAAGATATTTAACAATAACATTAGAAAGAAAAATCCTCAGGCTTTAATATGCATTATTTGCACGGTAACAGTTTAGCCACGACACTGTGCACAGTGTCGGCTTTTGACTGTTTTCGTTAAAAACATCATTACTTATAAAATAAAAAAGATATTTTAAAAATGATTAGAACATTTGAAAGATAACCTCTTCGACTTAATGATAATTAGCCTACAAGGCCATAACCCCACAAAAGTAGTGTTCAGTGATTTTTTGTTGCAAAAACCATAATTTTTAAAGTTACCAAGATATTTCTAATGGCTAAAAATCACTTCAATTTTAAATCCTTTTTGCTATGCACTGTGAACGGCGATAACGTTTTGATCTTTTTTGTCACTAAAATCACATCCTTTGAAGTAATGATATTTTTAAGATTTAAAAAGCATTTAAAACAAATCTTCTGTGCTTCAAATGATATTCTCATAAGGAAGTCTAGAAAAAAAACACTCTGATATAACATATTGAACTAATATCATATTTTTATTTATTTTACAGATATACTTTTTTGACATATTTATAATTTAATGCTGTATAATAATATATAACATATAATTATGTTATATAAGTTATTTAGTATATAAACAATTTTATTTTTTGGAATGATTTTTTAATTTAGTCCCTGTTTACACGCTTCAACTTTTATTATTCATTGTGTCTTATAAATTTGACGTAATGTCTACTCGCAGCAATTTGTATCAACAATTTTCGTGTTGTGCTTTCCTTTTTGACGTTTTATTTTTGGTTTTAGTTCATTTAAGTTGTGAAAAAATTGAGTTGAAAGAAAAAGGTTTATTGAAAAAATGGATGTACAAGAAAAAACCTACCTTTTTCTTTTTGAACAAAGAGTTGCGGTTGAACGATGAGGCGTCATTTCGAAACTACATTAGAATGACTAAAACGCAGTTTGATTTTTTGTTAAATTTAATTAAAGAAGACGTATGACGCTCCGATACGCTTATGAAAGATGCTACATCTCCTGCAAAAAAAATTAGCATTAACGTTGCGTTACCTTGCCACTGGTAAGTATATATTTATTAAATGTTTGAATAGTTAATTCGTATATGTTAGTTCGGGCTCACACGTTTATGTTCATTTACAATTTTTAGGCGAATCGTTTCGCAGTCTGGATTATCAAGCACGCTTATCAAGATCCAATATTTCGGCTATTGTACCAGAATTCTGTGAAGCAATTTTGAAGAGAATGAAAGATACATATTTGAAGGTACTATAATTCGTAAAAATTAATTTTTCACTTACATGTTTACATATATTTATATACATATATTATTGCATTTAATAGTTTCCCAAGAATCCATTAGAATGGAAAGCACTTGCGAAGGAATTCACCGTTAAATGGCAGTTTCCTAATTGCCTCGGCGCAGTGGACGGAAAGCACATAAGTTTTCGTTCAAGCCGTAAAAAGGGGGCCTTCTACTACAACTACATAGGCACAAACAGCATCATTTTAATGACCCTTGTCGGCGCCAGATATAGGCTGCAATGGTCGCGTTAACGATCCAGGTCTATTTCTTAAATGACGCTTAAAAAGTATTTTAGAAGTAGAAAAAGAAACTCTGTTATGGGATGTGGTCGAAGCCTTCCTTATCTTATTGTTGGAGATGATGAATTTCCATTGCAAAAGCACGTCATGAAGCCATATCCATACCACATAAATTGTAGAGAAAAGCAAGTTTTCAAAGCAAGGCTTTCTCGTGCTAGACACGTCGTCGAACACGCTTTTGGCATTTTAGCAAACAGATTTAGAGTTTTTTTATCGCCAATAAATCTGAAAGTTGAAACTTTGGGATCCATAACGTTTGCATCCTGTACATTGCACAATTTTTTAGCAGAAACCGAAGATGCTTATATAAGTGGCATATGAGATATCCAACGCCAAATAAATACTGATAAGACCATATTATACAACCCTAGGAAAGGACAGGCAGAAAGTTTACGTCAGCAGTTCACGGACTATTTTAATAACGAGGAGAAACTGGATTGGATGTAAAAAAAGTTGAAACTGTGCATTTTAAAAAATAAAAATAATGTATTTTCATTAATTTATTTATTTTAACAAATAAAAATCCTTCGCAAAATAATTTTTATTTTATTTCATAAAAGTATTCTTTATTGAAAACTCCCTCCATAGAAAGTTCAATAATATCTTTCGCAGATGATGATGATGATCCATGGTCTCGTTCTGCCACGGTGCGGCAACTACGGCTTTAAATTCCTCCAGTCTTTTATTTATAACAGGAAAGGCTCCTGAATTCTATAAATAAAGTTGTACATTAGTAATTTAGCAATGCATGTACATACAAATCTATGTCAATATTTATATATGTATGATTTAAAATTAACGAATTTTAAACAACAAAAAGAAGCAGCAAATATACATTGCAAGCTCCTATGCATATGTACCTTAAAAATTTTCTTTGAAAGTTTCCCGAATGAGCAGTTTTCTTCTTCGATCTTAGGCACAGCCGGTTCTTCTGTTCGAATATTGTTCTAATGAAATAATACGAAATTCAAAAATATTACAAAATAAATACAAAATATATACAAAATATATATATAATTAGTAGTTTTTATTTCATTTACCTCTTTCGTGTTGTCTTTACTCACTCTCACATTTGAATAAGCTGTTAAAACTCTCAGTTATTCAAAGCACCAAAGTGTGGGAATATATATATCATCTACTCCCGATCCACTTTTCTTAGATTGTTCTATTGTTCTTACTTCCCTCATAAATTGGGTGCGCAAAATTTTCCATTTTCTTTTTATTTCCTGTGTTGTTATGGTGGTATCCATTTTCTTCAACTCTTCTAAAATGAAGTTATATGCTTCAGCCTTTTTAATTCTTTCCAAATATTCCGCTTACGTTGTACATGCAGGGATGTTGTTCCACATAAACAATTAATTTTTTAATCATTTCATGGTTCCATTTTATTTGAATTAATATTTATCAACACTTTTAGCAAAAACTTTTTAAAATTTAAAATAACCGGAATTAATTTTTTATCTTCTTTCGGTTTTATGGAATACAACGACATACATACGTCCTTACTACTTATTATTAACTATTTTTATTTTCCAAAATGTCTCTCTTAAATACTAACATAATACCATATATTAATTTCTTATCCTATATTTTTAATGGTTGTATGGTTGTGTTTACAGTATTAGGTTGTTTACAATATTTTATGATTATTACAACCCTTTTTACCTTTAAACACACTTTTGGTTTAATCGTTACTTATTATATTTCTAGTCACTAATTACATTCTTATTATCTACGGGAAATTTCTTAGCTAAAAAGAATATTAGAAAAAATTTATTACTACAGAAATTAAGTTTATTCATGAGCATCCCTACCTAAGGCAATTTTATGACGAAATTTGAACACTCCGTTCTAACAATGAAATAGGGAATAAAGCGAAATGTCAAAAATGCAAAAAATATAACTTTGTATATATTATAACGAAAGGAAACACAAAACGAAATTCCCGAGTACAAGCAGCTCCGTACTACAGTGAAATAGAAACATATTCAATTTTTATACTTTCTCTTTCTTTCTAATGGAAAAATCAAAAATTGAAGCGTGTGAACAGGGACTTAATCTACGTTAATTTGAGCTTGATTCCTGTTAACTGCAGTCCATCCCTTTAGTAATTATATGTATATACACATGTGTATTACAATACTAAGTATCTTTGCTTTGCCCTCTTTCGTTCGAAAGACGTTTGTACATACGTTTGTATATTCTAATATACAATTTAGTAGGTATGTTTTTTGTAATAACCGATAACTGTAATAAATTCCTTTAATTCGTGTATTTTGATTTACCAAACATTTTGGATATTATTTAAGTTAGTCGTAAAATTATAGGCAAATAAATAAGTCGAAATACTGAAATAAATTTTGTACTTTTTTGTTTGTGATTTCGGTTTGTAATGTTTTTTACAATCATGAAGTGATAGTACCACATCATTTGTAATTGTTGGCATATTAATTTAAGAAATTAATTAAAATTGTACCATGAGCGATACTAAAGAAGGCGCAAATCGGAGCAAATTGGTTTATAGAAATAAGGCATCTACTATCAACAGACAGTTGGTAGATTTATATATGGCTTTTGACGTGGTTCAGCTGGCACAATTGAATGATGCTGAACTTTTGATTTGTCTCCAATTGGTCGAGAATATTAATAAAAACTTTGATCACTTTCAAAGCACGCTGGAGGGATTGGATCCTAGCAATAATGAAGGTTTGACTTTCTAGCACCTTATTTGAACTTAATTGCATTAAAAATTTTTTAATGCAATTAAGTTGAAATAAGGTACTCAAGCAGCGCTCTTCAACATTTCGTCAACATTTCTTAGAAGAAACACAACTGCTCAATTCACCTTATCGTAGAACTCCAATCGTTTTTTCGTGTCATATTTAGCATAAAAATTACATCAAGCTGTTACAACTTCAGGCTTTAACGTCTTGTTAGCTATAGCCATTATCTTAGTGACTCAACATCACAGTTGAACTTTGTTACAAATCGTCTTGCAAATCAACTGCAGCTACAAACAAATAAATCAACTACAAACGATTAATGGCATAGGTGAAGTCACTTTCACTGCTGATAAATCAGTAGACATTTTTGTCAAAATACAAAGAGAAAATTTTTGTACAAGTTTTTCTGCCATATTTTACCTTCTATAACAGATTACAAGCCAAATGTTAATATCAATGTCAGCACTTGGAATATTCCAAAGAATGTAAAATTAGCGGATCCTTACTTCTACAAAGTCGGTCATGTAGATATTTTAATAGGTGTCAGCCTGTTTATCGGACTTATGTGCGTGGGGCAAATTCGTCATCACAAAAGTCAACCTATGTTACAAAAAACTGTTTTCGGATGGATTGTATCTGGTGGCACGTATAATACAACAAATATCTCTACTCATGCTACAATTTGTTAATATAATAATGATGAAGAAGAAAATAATATCGAAAACTTGATTGGCAGCTTTTCGGAGATAGAGAATAAAATTGCAAGCTCGTTTACATACACAAGTGATGATATTAACTGTAAAAGTTTCTTTAAAATGGCAACAATTCTAAGTCTAAGTACTGGAGAATTTAAGTTTACCTAAAATAAAATCAACAGATATGCTTGGCATTTCATTTAACCAGGCTCAAAATCGGTTTAAAGTCTTGAAAAGAAGATTACATAAGTTTACAGAAACTAAAAACAATACGTCGCATTTATAAATGAATATCTAGATCTAAACCACATGTCGCTAATTTCTTCACAAGTTGTTAAAACTACATATTTTCTTACTGATCATTGCGTGCAAAAGCTGATAGCTCGTCTAAAACTAAGGGTTGTTTTTGATGGCTCATTAAAAACAGCATCGGGCCTTTCTTTAAATGACATTTTTCGCGTTTGGCCAACAATACAGTTAAAGCTTTTCAATATACTTTTGCGGTTTCGCTTTTGCAGAGTAGCCATCAGCGGTGATATTTGTAAAATGTATCGTTGCGTCAAAGTATCATTTCCTGATGACTACTTACAATGCGTTCTTTGGAGAGAAAGCCACAATGATGAACTTAAAGCATACAAATTAAACACGGTTACTTACAGCACAACGCCAGTAGCATTTTTAGCAATTCGTGCTATGCACCAGTTGGCGCTTGACGAGGAAACAAAATTTCCTCCAGGTGCTAAAATATTTAAAACAGATTTCTATGTCGATGACATGATATCTGGCGCCAATACAATCGATTCGAACTGAAGAAGAAAAACTGCTTGATGAAGGTAACTTCTTGATCCGTAAGTGGTGTTCTAATGAACCTCCTGTTTTAGATGATGTACCATTAGAAGACTGCGAGCAGCTTTTAAAATTTCACGATGGAACCGATGTATTAAAAACTTTAGACCTCACATGGAATCCAAAAGAGGATCAATAAATTTTTTCATTTTTACATACAATGAAAGACACCATAATAACTAATCGCTCAATACTGATCTGTTGGTTCTTGTAGGGCCAATTATGACAAAAGCGAAGATTTTTATGCGGCCTTTATGGAAACATTAGCTACATTGGGATGAGAGTTTGCCACAATCATTGCATTCTGCATGGTGCGATTTTGTTTCTGAGTTTTACATTGTGGACAGTTAAAAGTTTCCACGTTGCGTTTTAGTTCGAAATGCAACTGCACAAATACATGCATTTTGTGACGCTAGCTTGGCAGCTTATGGCGCTTGCGTATATTTACGCACTGAACGTAATGGAGTTTGCTGTGTTCAAAGTCTCGAGTAGAGCCGTTGATTCCAAATTAGAATTGATTACAAAATTAGAATTATCGGCAGCCTTGCTTTTGGCAGAGTTAGTAAAGGCTATTGAAATTTCTTATCCAATGGTTCACGAAACATATTGCTGGTCTAACCCCATGATTGCACTTTCTTGGCTACGCGAGGAATCTTCTAACTTCAATGTTTTTATTGCTAATAGAGTAAATCGCATCAAAGTGCTAATAAACAAAATAAATTGGCGATAGTCAAACTGGGCTCTCTAACACCTTTTGACCTAAAATGGACACTCACATGTTAATTCGTCTCATTCAACAAATATATTTTTCCTCTGATATCAAGGCATTAAAAGGCAACAATAGGATATCGCAATCAAGTAAGCTAAACTCCTTGCCGTCTTTCATTGACACATTAAATTTGATCAGGGTTGGAGGCAGACTCCAAAACTACTTTAGATTTTGACGCAAAGCATTTAATTATTTTGCCAAAATTTCATCCTTTAACTCGGGCATTAGTAATGGACTTTCATCAAAGGTTATTACATACTGGGCCGTAAAGTCTCATTGCTTCAATTCGTTTACAATATTAGCCACTTGGAGGACGAAAAGCTGTAAGTGTAATTATATCGAATGTATTCAGTGTTTTCGTTTAAAGTCGACATGTGTACAGCACATGATAGGTAATTTACCTCGAGGCCGTGTCAAACAGAGCCTTCCATATAATTGGACTTGACTTTTGCGGCCCTTTTCATTATAAATCCAGTGTGAGAAACAGACCGCCGCCACATTTGTATTTGCTTCGCATCACATTTACAACTTGTAGTAGAGTTGCCCACAAAATCATTTTATGTGCTGTGAAGAGATTTATCTCCATAAGAGGAAAACTACAAACTATTTGGTCGGACAATGCCACAAACTTCGTCGGAACTAAAAACGAATGAGAAGAGTTAAAGCAACTGGTTTTTAGCCCGCATATTTAGATATTGTTAAGCAAGAGTGTCTTAATAATAACATCAATTGCAAATTTATACCTCCTAAGTCTCCGCATTTCGGTGGCCTTTAGGAGGCAGCTGTCAAGTCTGCAAAATAACTCTTTTATTGAACTATTGGCCAAAATATACTAAATTTAGACGATCTAAAAACATTAGTTTATTAAATTTCAGCAATTTGAAATTCTCGCCCACTATGCCCATTCTCGTAAGATCCAAATGATTTTAATGTCCTCACTCCAGGCCATTTTTTAATTGGAGGGCCATTAACTCCGGAAATCAGTGACGAAGATATTTCTCACCTAACCAGATGGCAAAGAATTTCGTTTCTTCACACAAGCCTTTTGAAAAAAATGTAGCACTGCATACCTTACACTGTTGCAACAACGGCCAAAACGGCGCTCACGATTTGAAAATATAGCGAAAGACGATGTAGTTTTATTAAAAGAAGACAATCTCCCACTTCTTAAATGTGAAATAGCACGTGTTGAAGTAGTTCGAACTGGTGGCATAACAGTTAAGCGATCCGTAACAAAACTGGCTGTTTTACCGATTGAAAAGAATTTAGTTAAAAGCCATAGCTTTACAACGGGGGGGGGATGTTAACTGCAGTCCGTCCCTTCAGCAATTATATGTATATACACATGTGTATTACAATACTTCGTGTCTTTGCTTTGCTCTCTTTCGTTCAAGAGATGTTTATACATACGTTAACTGTAATAAATTGCTTTAATTCTTGTATTTTGCTTTACCAAACATTTTGGATATTATTTAAGTTAGTCGTAAAATTTAAGGCAAATAAACAATAAATATTTTATGAGAATATCATAAGAAAAATATTATTAAAAAAATATATTTGTAATGTATTATATAAAGCATATCCAGTATATATTCAGTACTGCTCATATAGATCTTCAGTGGATTTTAGCCCAAAATTTTGTTTTATATATAAAATTCAAGAGTCTTATATCGTAAACCACATTAATTAAATGAGAATTCTTATTTAAACAACACAGCAAACAAAAAAAAAAAAGAACTTAAAAAACACTTCTATATAAACACATAGCAAAAATTTTAATGGTTTCCAAAAGAAACTCTTAGGTAAAAATATTTGTTTTCTTTATATAATAGCATCATATATGTTTATTTAAGGCTACAAATTTCTTTCTTAAATTCGTCAACAGAAAATTGCTTCAGAATTGTTTTTGTTCCTTTACTTTCGGTGGCATCGCATTCGGAATCTTCTTCTTTTCCGTCAAGCATGTTGATGTCATGGCATATATAATTTTCTTCCTGTTTGTCAGCCATGATCTTATTCCGTAAACGTTTACTATGGCGCCTCATCGATGCCAGAAAATTTAACTTCACTAGTTAAATAATAAAAATGTTGCGGAAGCAGCTTGATACACAACTTTAAAGTAATAATAAAACACACCTTATAATAAAATTTAGTTTTATTGATTGGCGTTATTATTTCAAAGAATAACATTACAAATACATTTTTCTTCAAAGTTGAAAGGAACAGAAATATAAAAAAAATTAAATCGCTTGTACTACGTCAATACGTTATTTAGAAAAAACAAAACTTTAAATGATTAGTTCCAATTGGTACCTTTGTACCATGTGAATAAGTCAATAGCATGCAAACCCAATTAATAAATGCAGAGTGTTGCGGCAAGAACAATTAAATTAAAAATGACCGAAATACTCGAATTCTAATGGGTTTTTCAACAATAAGTTTGTTTTCTAAAACAAGATAAAATAGAAAATTTAGATTAAGATAATTCTAATTAAATATCTGTTATTCTTTTTAACGGTCTTTTTTAATTAATTTAACAATATATATTTTTTTCGATATTTTGCTTTCCTATGGAAAGCTTCTTCAGGAAAAATTACTTTTAATAACAACAATTATTAACAAATTGAAAAAAATTTTTTTTTAAAACATTTGACAAAAACAAATAAAATAATTTTCTTCATACAAACATACATACAAAATTGAAATTCCAAATATTTAAACATACAAAAACAAGGAAACGGAAATTAAATAACAAATTCTCTCTTATGAAATAATTATAACAAATTATGTGTCTTTTGAATTAAATACTTATAATTCTGCGCTAAATTGGCTGTGTCTGTTTTGGAATTTATTCACCTGACATTTGATACATTAACAATATCTAACATTGCTAACATATAACGTCTCTTATAGTTTTTTTCTATATCTAATACTGATACTTCCTCAAACTTTGGATAATGATTATATTTCTTACAATGTGAAGATAAGGATATCTTCTGTGTTGAAACATTTCTATATTTTTTATCACATCTATGACCAGCTAATCTTGTTTTAAGTTTATTCTTTGTTGTCCCAATAAAACCTGGTCATTTCCTCCACATGGTATCCTGTATACTACATCAGATGTTTCCATATTTCCTATTTTATCCTTCATACTGCTTAATAATTTATATATTGTATTATATGTTTTGTGTGCAATTATATATCTATCTGTGTTCATATATTTAAGACTTTCTTAATCTTTCTGATATTCCAGGAACATAAGTTAATGATTTCTGCCGTAGTATTTCATAAATTATACCTATGATTGCCATATTGTGTATTATCGGTTAGTTAATTCTACTGGAAAATCATTGTCATGAAGTATATCTCTTATTGTGTCCTTGTTCTTCAAATGAAATTCTCTATCACTTATAGTCAATATTCTGTCTATCATATTTTTCGCCGTGTTTATTATCATTTTTCTCGGATGTTTCGAATAAAAATTAATAATTCTTCCAGAAGATCTTGGTTTCTGATACCAATCAAACACTAACTTATTTCCCTTTCTTATTATCAAAAAAAAAAATCATCTGCATATTTTGTGATAATAATCGGTGTTGAAGTCTGAAGAGTAAAATCCCCAACCCTGGGTCATAAATTTGGATGAAAGCTGCTGACGTCTAAGGGGCGCTGCAGTCAAAATGATTTTGGCTAAAGAAGAACTTTTTTTTGCTGATTCGATTTTAGTTCGTGTTGCTGACGGTCGTGCCTTTTAAATCTTAAATTTAATTATAAATTATTATTTTGTAAAATTGGAATAAACAATTAGTTAAATTGAATTTATAAAGTCATCTTTTGTTTTAAATATAGAGAGAATTTTTAGCTCGTGTTCCACAACGATTTAGTATTTGTTTGCTTTGGTGAAGATAGCCGTCTGGAAGCCATCATCATCCCCCACATTTTTATTGGTCCATTCGAACCGGATTTGGATTTGAATTTTGATTTTGATTTTGGAACATTTGGTTGCGGAACTCCGAGCTTTTGATAAATTGGAAAAAAAAGGTGAAATTATTTCATTTATTTGCTTTACATTTTTGTATGCCATTTTGTTTGTGAAACATATAAGAGAAATTACATTTAACAGTTTTTGTTTGCGCTGTTAAAAAATTTCCTTTTGATATAAGGCTTTAAATTTAATTACATTTTAAATTTAAATTAGCAAAGCCACGAACTATTTATTTCGTCGAGTCACCCTGTTTTTAATTCTGCAACTTTTATATGAACACTTCCTTATATTATTTTTGACTTTGTTGTGTTTTTATTCTTCTTCGCGTTTGTTTACATTATCGGCATTTGTTAGTTTTTTTTTTTTTGTAAAATTAACTATTTGCAATATTGCATTTAATTTTTGCTGGTGTTTGGATAAAACATTGTTTAAGTGAAAAGTGTGTGTTTTATAAAGGAAAATAAAAAGCCGGTAATTGATCGTGCACGAATATACACGGCTATACGCACACATTAATAGACCAGAACAACCACCACAAAACAAACTGGAAAAGTAAGTTATTATTAATTTTGTTTTAATTAATTTATTAATTATTGGTTATTGGCCAATATTTTTTGATGAAACTTTTCCTGCGAGCAAAGTTGTGCATAACGCTTATAGTGATTTCTTGTACGCATTAAGGTGGTACAATTTGTTTTTATCCTTTTATTATAAAAGATTTCGTTTTTATTTGGATTTTTGAAATTGAGTTTTGGAAGAAGAAGATTGCGATTTTGTTGCCAACAGTGTTGCTCAGGAGGATAGCACGGAATAAGCATATAGCTTTCTGGATAATTTCTTAATTTTTGGTTATCGTGCTAGATTTGTGTATAATATAATTAGTAAATTATTTTATATACAATTTTTGATAAACTAGATTAAATTTGCTGTTTGTGGGGACGTTTAATTACATTTTGAATTAATTTATCTCCTTGTATTTCGGATATTTGTGAATTTTTTGGAAAAATGGTTAAATCTGCACACTTAACGACTTTTGAGAAGTATGCTGGACTTCTTCTTGAATTTGAGAGTGATTTTAATGAGACTCACAAGGCAAATCAAACGGCCTTTACAATAGAGCTTGAGAAGGAGGAGTTCAAGACCATGTGGGAGAAAGTAAGATTCTCATACGAAACCTTGGCGACTGTAGGTGATAATGCTGACGAGGAAGATTTGGAAGCCGCTAAGATTCTCTTTAAGGAATGTAGATTGGCATATATTACTTGTGCAGCATTAATGGGTGAAGTGTCCCAATCATTTATTAATAGACCAACTTCCGCCACATTTTCTTCTACCCATTGTGTACCTAATTCGAATGAGGATGCTATTTTTGGAGGTCATCACATTAGGTTGCCACCATGTACTACCGAACCTTTTTACGGTGACTATCAGTCCTGGCCAGCTTTTAGAGATATGTTCGTGGCAGTGTATATCAAGGGCACCTCATTAACTGCAGTTGAAAAACTATTCTATTTGAGGCAAAATACTAGAGATGAAGCTTTGGACATCGTAAAGAAATCTCCCCTCACTAATGATGGCTTTGAAACTGCATGGAAAAATTTAAGAGATAGGTACGAGAACAAGAGAATTCTTGTTAATATACAGTTAAAAATTTTGTTTAACTTGGTTGAGGTCAAATCGGAGTCAGCTACGGAGATAAAACGGTTGCAGAGAGATATAAATAATTGTATTTCAGCGCTTCGTTTGCATGAAATTGATATCGGAAATTGAGATTCGATTTTTATTTTTCTGCGCTCTATGAATTACCTAATCTAACTTTGTCGTTGTGGGAGCAGTCAATTGTTAATAAGACGGAAATACCAAAGTGGGAAGATATGGATGTCTTTCTTACATCTCGTTTTCAGTCTTTAGAGACTGTTTCTGGTATAAAGGCAAATCCCACAGTTCATAGTGCAAACCCCAGCTCTAGTAGAAGCTCTCTGTCAACAAATAGTGCTCATTATAAAGGTAATAGTTTACAAAATAGGAAGGAGTACTTTTCTAGTAAGAGAATTAGCACTTATCAGGCGAAAGTGATAAAAAGATCATGTCCCAGTTGCTCAAAAGATCACTTGTTACGAACCTGTCCCAAATTTTTAGGAATAAACCCTGGTGAAAGATTTTTAGTCGTTAAGAGAAATAATTTGTGCATAAATTGCCTCAGTGAGGGCCATAAACTGAGCGTCTGTAAGAGCAACTTCAGTTGTTCTACTTGCAGAAAGAAACACCATTCATTGCTGCATAGGGAGATTGTAGATGAAGGCGAGAATGATGGGCCTAGTACGAGTCAGACAGCATTGCAAAATTCAACGGTTCAAAACTGCTTTGCTGTCACCTCGCGACATGTTCTTCTGGGAACTGCTCTTGTCAACATAATTTCTCATGGTGAAGTATTTTGTGCACGAGCTCTCATTGATTCTGGGTCACAGGCAACTTTTATTTCTGAAAGTCTGCAGCGGAAACTTAATCTGCCAGTTAACCGAATAAGGGCTCAGGTTTCTGGCTTGAATAATGCTTTGGCAGGTTCGGTGCAGAACATTTGTTCATTTGAATTGAGCTCACGTTTTAATAGTGACCTAAGACTGACTGTAGAGGGTTTGGTACTGCCTAAATTAACGGGAAATATGCCAACCAAGTCAGTTAGGATACCCCACTCGTTTTCATTAGTGGATTTGAAATTAGCCGATCCAAATTTTGCGAAGAGCAGTAAGGTCGATTTGCTTATTGGGGCCGATATTTATTCCAAAATTATGAGAGATGGAGTAAGGAGAAACATTCTTGGCAATTTGATAGCTCAGGAGACGATATTTGGGTGGATTTTAACTGGTGCGCTTACTGATTGTGAAAGGAAATCATTTACTACGTTTGTTTCTTATCACACGGAAGTGGGTTTGGATCAACAGCTGGAGAAATTTTGGGCTCTGGAAGAACCACCAAGGATCTCTAAGCTCACGCCTGAGGAGGAATATTGTGAGGAACATTACAAAAATACTACGAGACGTAATATGGATGGGCGTTATGTAGTTTCTTTGCCGTTTAAACCACAATATTTGGTTAATAGTGGCCTAGGATGTTCTCGTGAAAAGGCAAAACGACAGTTTTTTAGAAATGAGGTTTCTCTCTTAAAGAGCCCGGTTCTTAAAGGAACTTATGATAGTGTTCTTTCCGAATATGAGACTTTAGGTCATATGGTTCAGATTCATCCCACTGAATCAGATTTTTCGACAACGTTTTATTTGCCGCATCATGCGGTTTTTAAGCCTGAAAGTTTATCTACTAAAGTTCGGGTAGTTTTTAATGCCTCAAGTCGGTCGTCTTCGGGTTTGAGTCTTAACGATGTCTTGTTCACTGGCCCTGTTCTGCAAAATGATATAATGTTACTAATAATTAGATGGCGATTTTATCGTTATGTTTTCAACGGTGACATCGAGAAAATGTATCGCCAAATTTTAGTGGAACCGGAACAGACGAAATATCAGCGTATTGTCTTCCGCAGTCATCCAACGCATGATTTGAAAGATTTCGAATTACAAACTGTCACTTTTGGGGTAAATTGTGCACCGTATTTAGCGATTAGAACGTTGCAACAATTGGCAAGTGATGTTAAGGAAAAATGGCCGCTCGCTTCAAAAATTTTGCGCCGTATGATGTACGTAGATGATGCTTTGGCTGGTACGCATGAAATTTCTTTGGCGATTGCTGCGCGTGATCAATTATTATTAGCTCTTTCATCAGCTGGTTTTTCGATGAGGAAATGGACGTCAAACGATGAACGTATTTTAAAAGATTTACCCGTTGATTTTCTTTTGAATCGCAATTTTTTGGAAATCAATGACGACAGCAACACCAAAACATTGGGCATAAGATGGAATGCTAAGGTTGATAAATTTTATTTTAAAGCTTTTCCTATTCCTGCTAGGGGAAATTTTACGAAGCGAGAAGTATTGTCTATTATCGCGAAGCTCTTTGATCCTGCTGGATGGCTGGGACCGATAATTGTAGTTGCAAAAATGTTGATGCAACAAATTTGGAGCGAAAAAACAGATTGGGATGAAGTTTTACTTAGAAATAGTAATCAGAAATGGCTACAATTTGTAAATGATTATAGCTGCATTAATGATATAAGGATATGTCGATGGGTGGGTTTTACACCTTCCAGTAAGATGGAAATTCATGGGTTTTCTGACGCCTCGGAAAGGGCATATGGTGCTTGCGTATATGTACGGCTAGTGGACGGAAATGGTACTATTCAGTCACATTTGTTGTTAGCGAAGACTAGAGTAGCTCCTTTAAAGACCATTTCTTTGCCACGTTTAGAACTGTGTGGTGCTTATCTATTAGCGGATTTGATACATACAGTGAGAAACGATTTTAAATTTGATGAAGACCGTACAAAACTCTATGCATGGAGCGACTCGATGATTGTGCTAGCTTGGCTTCAGAAACCACCGAGTACATGGAATACGTTTGTAGCAAATAGAGTTTCGAAAATTGCTGAAAAAATTGGAAAACATAGCTGGAGACATGTTTTCTCAAAGGACAACCCTGCCGACTTGATAAGTAGAGGTGTGCGGCCGCAGGACTTGGTCGAAAATCAGCTTTGGTGGCATGGGCCTTCTTGGCTACGTTTGTCTTCCGATCAATGGGATAATGCAGCTGTTGACGAATTTGGAACCAGGGAAGAAGAGCGTAAACATCACGTATTTTTTGTTTACTTCAAATCGTTTTGTGATTTATTGGAAAATTTTTCTTCTTATTCGCAAGCTTTACGTGTTTTGGCATTTGTGATAAGAGGTTGGAAGGTCATTTTAAAACAGCAGAATAATTTTTCGGGTTCGGAAATTACTTCAGCGGAGATTCAATCGGTTAAAGAGAAGCTGATTATTGTATCTCAAAAGGCTTTTTTTGCTACGGAGTATTATAAATTGTCCAATGATCAACCGATTTTGGAAGGGCAACTGTTAAACTTGACGCCTTTTCTGGACAAAAAGGGAATAATTCGCGTAGGTGGGCGCTTGGAAAACGCTCCAAACTTGACTTACAATGAGCGATTTCCTATAGTATTGCATCCAGGTTGCCAGTTTTCAAAATTGTTTGTTGAATTTGTTCATCGAATCACGTTGCACGGCGGAAATCAGTTGATGCTTAGAGTCGTACGTACTGAATTTTTTATTCCGCGTGCTAGAAATTTAATCAAAACCATAATAGGTCGTTGTAAAATTTGCAAGTTACAGAAAAAGTTAACGCAAAGTCAGATTATGGCAGCTCTTCCTACTTCTAGAACGGTGATTTCTCGGCCTTTTACTACTACTGGTGTGGACTTCACAGGGCCTTTTGATATTCGGAATTATACCGGTCGGGCTTGCTTAATTACAAAGGGCTACGTGTGTTTGTTTGTGTGCTTTGCGACGAAAGCGATTCATTTGGAGGGGGTTAGTAGTTTGTCTACGCCAGCTTTCTTAGCAGCTTTTAAAAGATTTATCTCCCGACGGGGTTATCCAAAGGAAATGTACTCTGATAACGGTACAAATTTTGTAGGTGCATCAAAGGTCATAAGATCAGAATTTCGTGACTTTCTTCGGAACACTGTTGGTAGAGTGAATGCGAAATACGGGCCCCAGGGCCTTGAATGGCATTTTAACCCGGCTAGTGCGCCTCATATGGGAGGCCTATGGGAAGCAGGCGTCAAGAGCTTCAAGCATCATTTTAGGAGAATTGCTGGAGATCTTAAATACACTTTTGAGGAATTTTCAACTTTATTGGCGCGTATAGAATCGTGTTTAAATTCCAGACCGTTGTGCCCATTAACAGAAAATGTCGAGAATCTAGATGTTTTAACACCTGGACATTTTATCGTTGGAGGCCCACTTTTGGCTCCAGCTGAAGTAGACATTTTAGAATCACCGCTCTCAATTACAAATCGATGGCAGCGCGTTAAGGCATTAAATCAGCGTTTGTGTGCTAGGTGGAAAAATGATTATTTAAAGGATCTGCAGAAGCGGCATAAGTGGAAGTTTTTGCAAAAAGATGTAGAAGTTGGTGATCTTGTTGTTATTCGTGAGGACAACTTGCCAACAAATGAATGGCGCATGGGTAGAGTAGAGAGGTTACATCCAGGTAAAGATGGCCACGTCAGAGTTGTAGAATTGAAAACAGAGCGTGGCAGAATCACTAGACCGGTTGTGAAGTTAATAGCACTTCCAACTTATTAGCTTTTATTATTTTAATTTATTTTCCAGCATCATGGTTTCATCCAAGAAATATACTGAAAATTGTTCTTCCAATAAAATGGTTTGTAGAGTATGTTTAAAGAGTCACCCACTACGCTTTTGTAAAAAATTCCTGCAAGTGGATATCCAAGAACGGATGCAGCTTGTATCTATTTATAAGTACTGTGCTAGTTGCTTGAGCCACGACCATACTTGGCGTACTTGTGAGAGTACGGGCAGATGTAAGCGCTGCGGTGATATGCATCACACGCTTTTGCATAAGTCGAGCATAAGACCTCGTTCGTCTAGCTCAAAGAAGGCAAAAAATGTGAAGCGCTGTAAAAGTCGACCTAGTTCGTCGACCGGCCCAAAAAGTAGAGGACCTCGTTCGTCCTAAGACTTAGCCAAGGGACCTCGTTTGTCCAATGGTCAGGAGGGTGAGAAACCTAGTTCGTCTCGAGCCCTGGTTCCTGTTATTCCAGGAAAACATAAAGCATCTGCACGAGAAGAAGTTTCTCAAAGAAGCGTTTCATTAACGACGCATCAACTTACAGGAAGTGTTTTCATGAAACCAACAGCAATTGTTAAAATTGTGGTCGGTAGCCGTTATATTTTTGAACGGGCACTTATTGATCCTGGCTCGGAGACATCGGTGATATCGGATGAAGTAGCGCGGAGACTTAATGCCAAAACAGTTTGTGTGGTGCAGTCAGAAAAATGTTTGCTGATCTTGAGAGGAAACCATGGCAGCAGCGAGACAGTAGAAACATATGCCACAGTTAGAAGGCGCTTTAAGGTGGTAACTCCGTCAAAGTCGATTGATGGACGAATTGCGGATGAGTTTCCCGGTTTGCAGTTAGCGGATCTTCAATTTTTCGTGTCGAGTGCAGTCCATTTAAAACTCGGTTGTGATGTTTACACCAGAATTATTAGAAATGGTGTATCAGGTGGCTCGTTTGGAAAGCCATTGGCACAGTTTTCCATATTTGGATATCTAATACCTGGATCATGCACTCCATGATTTCCTTTACGAAACCTGAATTTCTTTTTTATTTTTCCATTGGGTTTACTGGATGCTAAAATGGATTGATGTATTCTGGTATCAACCTATTTTTTTCTATAATTTAATTTGTTTTTACTTTTATTTTTTGAAATTTGTAAATATACGAATGGAATTTTCGAGAAAATTATGCATAAACAGTTTTCCTTGTATTTGGATCAAAACAATTTATTAT
The DNA here is from genome assembly GCA_030448955.1 of Trichopoda pennipes. Classification (NCBI taxonomy): domain Eukaryota; kingdom Metazoa; phylum Arthropoda; class Insecta; order Diptera; family Tachinidae; genus Trichopoda; species Trichopoda pennipes. The sequence goes on along the minus strand of JASKUP010000026.1, from coordinate 1,203,226 downwards.
GCAGATGTCAGTACGGCTTTAAAAAGGGTTGTGGAACTGAAGAGTCTGTGGTGAATGTTGTGAATAACATTTGCCAAGGATTGGATACAGGTTTTAGAGGAGTAGCTGGAATATTTTATGATTTCTCCAAGGCATTCGATCTCGTGGATCATAACATACTTGTGCAGAAATTGCAATTTTATGGTGTGAGCTCAGAAGCAGTACTTTTACTAAAAAGTTATTTAACTGGTCGAAAACAATTTGTTGAAGTGAATAGCTGCAAAAGTCACATTGGATTAGTGGAATATGGGGTTCCTCAAGGAAGTGTACTAGGTCCACTTTTATTTAATATTTATATTAACGACATAATGAATCTTGGTTTGTTTGGTAATTTATTTTTGTATGCCGATGATATATGTTTGCTTTACCCATATAAACATGAAATAGCTCTTAGGACAAGTATGGAACGTGATGCATCATTAATTACAGAGTTCTTGAGGATAAATAAGTTAATTCTAAATGCTGAAAAGACAAAAATACTAAGATTTAAACCTTATTCACCTAATACTAACGAATTTAGCATATATATAGATGGAAAGGAAGTTTATGAAAGCAATTCAACGAAATACCTTGGAGTACACATACAGAATAATTTATCATGGGATACTCATATACAACATCTGAAATCCAAAATCAACTCAGTTATTGGATTAATGTATAAATTTAAAAACAAATTTGACACAAAAACAAAACTGAATATTTACCAAGCTTTAATACATAGCCATTTAAATTACTTGCCTATCATCTATGGTTACAAAAAGAGTAATGAGCTTAAAGCACTTCAGAGGGTTCAAAATAAAGCTTTGAAAACTGTTTATAATTTGCCATTGGGGTGTTCAACAATGAGCTTATATAAGGATATTGCTGTTATCGTACTGCCGGTGCATGGCCTTTATAAAATGCAACTTTTAGTACATGTTTTCAAATCGTTACATAACATTGGACACCACACGGTGACATTCTCTAGAAATCAAACTACATTCAATGCAAGAAATAATATGAATCTCCGAGTGGCTGTATGCAGATTAGAAACTACAAAGCAGCGAGTGGAGCACATGGGTAGTTTAGAGTATAACAACCTTCCTCAATATATTAGAACTATCGAAAGAATTTCAGTTTTTAAAAAGAATTTAAAGGAATATTTATTGCAAAATTTAGAAATGCTTTTTTGAAAATTTATACTTATGTGATTATAACACATAGACATATGTATGTTATTTACATACATTTCTTATTTAAACTAACTTGAATAAAATAAAATTAATTCACTCTTTTTATATATATATATATGAATATGCTTGTAAGCTTAACTATGAATATTTTATTGCCAACTCGCCTCAATAATGTCATAAAGACGCTGAGGCACAAATTTTTTGTAATTTTTTTTAATAATTTTGATGAATAAAAAGAGTTTTAAATATAAAAAAAAAAAAAAAAAAAAAAAAATCCTAATATCAATGAATTGGAACCTTTGGGGATATTTTTTACTTCATTTTCTTTTTTCTTTCTATTTTATTACCATGGAGATAGGTCTATCTTTAATTCAGTTTGCAGTACTGCAAGGCGGCCGGGATGTTGAAGTCTGAAGAGTAAAATCCCCAACCCTGGGTCATAAATTTGGATGAAAGCTGCTGACGTCTAAGGGGCGCTGCAGTCAACATGATTTTGGCTAAAGAAGAACTTTTTTTTGCTGATTCGATTTTAGTTCGTGTTGCTGACGGTCGTGCCTTTTAAATCTTAAATTTAATTATAAATTATTATTTTGTAAAATTGGAATAAACAATTAGTTAAATTGAATTTATAAAGTCATCTTTTGTTTTAAATATAGAGAGAATTTTTAGCTCGTGTTCCACAACGATTTAGTATTTGTTTGCTTTGGTGAAGATAGCCGTCTGGAAGCCATCATCATCCCCCACATTTTTAATCGGTTTAACATGCATTTTACTAATACATGAATTTAGTAATTCCTCCATCACAATATCAGCTATAATTGGAGATGCTGGGAGCCCATAGGGAGGCCCTCCTTCTGTTGATATATCCTATTATCAAATTGAAAATACCTGTTGTCTTCAATGCAAAACTTAATAATACGTAAAATAATTCCTTCTCAATATTCGTATTTTGTTCTATTATCTGCCATTTTTCTTCTATAATTCTTAAAGCTAAATCTACAGGAATGCTTGGAAAAAGTGAAACTACATCAAATAAAAATAATCTATCATTATCTTGTATATTTATTCTCTTGGTTTTATTCTTAAATTCCAATGAATTTCTAATATAACATATTGATTGTCCTGTTATTACATTAAGAATATTAATTATATAATTGCACAGTCTGTAGGCCGGGGAATTAATGCAAGAGTAAATAGGCCTTTAAGGAAAATTCTGTTTATGGATCTTAGGTACTCCATATAGCTTTGCAGAATTTGATACATTAGTCTTAAGTCTATTTCTCTCCATTACTGAAATGATATCTTTTTTAAAAAGTTCATCAACTAAAACATTCTTAAATTTCCTACTATGTGTTTGCTAAATCTTTTTTTAAAAAATATGAGTTAGTCTGTCTAATAATTCTGTTATCTCATCTAATGTCAAATGTCCTTCCATATTATATGTTCCTATTTAAAATTTTTAGTATGTCATGTTCTTTCCTAATAAGTGTAAGTCTTTTGTGTACCTCTCAATAGTGTGTTGATAATTTGGAATTTCTTTATTATTAAAAATGTTCACTAAATTATTTGTTGAATTTCTAATGAATTTTGGTGTAATTGCAGCTTTCCTACATCTTATCAAAAATGTAATTGACGCTTTCGTTCTTACAATTTTGTCCACGGTAGCCTTGTATTTGTTGATTCCCATAAAAAATAATCTAGTGGTTTCACAAGATCTGGCTGGCCACTTAACTGCTGATTGCCGCGAAATTGCGTTCGGGTAATTTGGCTTGCAATAAATTGTTGATTTCATTTGCTGTGTGACATGAATGAATTAAGCTTATCTTCGGCGCTGGGAATGATCGGTGGATTTCAATTTCTGCTCCAGTTGGACCTTTTAAGGCTAAAAGTCTTTAAGCCTTAAAAGATAGCCCCTATTGTTGAGAACGTCGAGGTATCGACAAATTTGGATTTGCTTCAACACTGTAGCTCACGTCGTTCAGTTAAACGACGTGGTGAAACTCGCACATTTTGTATCGGGCCTGTCGACTCAAATTTAACGACCAAATTCTTGATATCGGTCTCAGAAGGACGATTATGTTGTCCGAAAATATCACGAAATTTTTGATATGTAACTTTAATAGAATCACTTTACTTATTTTAATTGCCAATGCATCTCAACACCTATTGTGAGATTTTTGTCAATTTTGTTCATCCAAAATTTTAGATTTTTTTTAGTTAATAAATCATGATATATTGTGACAAATCATAATGTATAATGTAATATGATAAATTCGAAATTCGGAAAATAAAACATTTTAAAAAACCGTCTTAAAATAAAAAATCGATACCTACAAATTCATTTTTTTAAATATGTTTTGTTGCATATTCTAATTGCGTTTCAGTTCTTGCAATGAATTTAAAAAATCCTTACTATTTTTAATTTCTTAACCTGGTTAAATATTTTTAACATAATATCCCTTGTTGCTACAAATTATATACATAAGAATTCGTATTTTTTTAATTTTAGTTATGATTTTAAAATATTTAACTTGCATTTTTTTTTTATAAAGAGAAGTAGCACATCAGGCAACAATGCCTATTTAGTCAAGCACCGTGTTACATTCTTTAGGAAAGAGATAGAGAAGAGATGAGACAGGTGGTGAAAGTAGAAGGATAGTTATGGAGGTGCCTCTGTAGGCTAGTAGGTAGGGTACTAGCTTACAAGACTTGGGGTTGTGGGTTTGATTCCCAACAAAGACCTTGGCTTTTTTTCACTACGAATAAAAATTGACTATTAGTGATGTAGGCATGGTCACTGTGCTGTCTCTTACACGACGGTTACTTTCCGTAACTTGCATTTTGTACTATTAAAATCATAGAAATATGTTTAAACTAAATAAAAATGAAGTCCTTACCGTGTTTTAAGCCCTATCCTTAAATAAAAAAGTTTTAAAATGCTGTTATATTTTATTTGCTTTTTCGTGCAACGATTTACAAGTTATTTTTTTAAATGTCGTTTTAGTTAGTGAATACTGTTAAGTTGTATACAACTTGCCACAGCAGGTATTAAAAAAACAAGAGGTTAAAGTTATATAGTTTGATAATACGAATATCTGTGAGTCCTGAATATTAACAGCTGTTCCGAAAAGTAACCGTTTATTTATAAACATAGAAAATTTAAATTGTCAAAGGATATGGAACTTTAGGGGGACCTCAATAGCTTGTACTAAGAAAAGTAGTATTGTTACGTTTAGACCTTTTATAAACGTTTTGTTGCAAGTTTTTTATTGCAAAATAAATAATACCAGATTTTAGAGTTTTTAAATTTATTACAAGTTTATTTACTTTAACTACACACAAAGTTGATATTACAGAACAATTTACTTAAGATGCACTTCTTTACTTCATGAGGTTTATTTTTCAACTAACTATGCACTCAGACGCTGCCTTAAATATCTGTTTACCAGAAATCTAGAAAAATTAAGAATCTTTTACTCCCTTTGTATCACATTTTTTGTTGTTATGTTATTCATTCAGTGTATAGGCGCTTGTAGGTCTGTATGCATTTTTATTTTTGTTTTTATGCTGGTAAAGTTTTTTCCTGGAATGTTTTAAAGATAGTTGTTGTTGTCTTGTATACATAAGTTTTGTTAGAAAACTACGCAGTTAGTAATCAGCATACCGATCTGTTGGTGTCTTGCGTGTAACAAATTTCTACGCAGTTAGTAAACAGAAATTTTGTTGTTGTTGTTTTGCGTGTATAAAATGTTTACGCAGTTTGTAACTAGAAAGTTGTTGTTGTGTTGTGTGCATAAGTTTTCTTAGCAAACCACGCAGCTAGTAAATAGCACATCCAGTTGTTTACTTTATTACTTAGTTATTTTCTTTTATTAACAATAAAAATAACAATCATTGTAATTTAATTATTAATTTAAAAATTTCCACGCTCCTCTTCGCATATTTTTGCCATCTGAATTGAACTATTTTATTATTCCGAGAATACTTTAAAGTGCATACAAATTGAGCATTACCTGTTTTTAAAACTTAAAGGGCACCAAAATAAAATGAATAATGAACCTCCCGCAAAGAATTAAACATGCCATTGAAACCTTTAGCTCGCTACGTACTAAGCAATAATGGTTTCAATAGGATTATCACAGGCTGGAATTAATAACTGTTAGATTTAAGATTTGAAAACTCATTCTTTGCTCAATTATTTCGAAGACTTAATAAATAATTTAAAAAACAAGGAGTTGTGCGGTTTTTGGACTTTAATATGACCGGAAACAGTGACACGTGATTTTTAGATATAATTTTGTTATTATTAATTTTTAGTGTTTTTCCTTAAGAATCTCGGTTTTTTCATCAAACAATATAAATTCTGTCTTTTTGAAAACGATTTCGTACACGTTATAGAAATTTTAATTTTAATTCTTCTTTGGATACTAATTTTGAATACAGGTACCACGAATGTGTCCTTTGCATTAAGATTCATGTATGAATGTATTATATTTCTTATGTATATATTTTATATTTTACGTAAAAATTTAGTTTATTAAAAGATTAAAGCTTGCACACCTTAAAATTTTGTATAAAAACTTATCAGATTACAAAATATCAAAATTTACAACATAATTTAAGCGAATTTCTTGGGATATAGTTTTTACATTCCTTTAAAAAATGCCAACTTTTGTCAACTCAGTTTGTTTTAAACTTAAAGCATGACAACCCTAAACTAAACCAATTGAGTGGTTTTATTCGTTACTTTCACCACTCACTCAACTGCTTCGTAAAGGAGGATAAAAGTCTTCGTGTTGTTATTAAAATAATAACTCAAAAGGATAAAATGTATTACAACTGACTATAGTTATTCAAACAGTTATTTTACGGGTGTCAATGTGAGCGGTGGGCTATTTTTCTTTGTAACCACAATACGGCGATGTTTATTAACCACATTTAAAAAAATAAACAAAAATTGGTTGCATCTGAATTAAGAATACAAAAGTTAAGAAGTACAAAAATTGGTTCTAGAAAAATTTGAGAAGAAATATGAATAGAAACAGTAAATAATAAAACTAAAGTGAAAGCAAATAAGAAATTATAGCAAAATAATATTAAAAATGTTAAAAGTATTTATTACTACAATAAATTGTATTAAAAATATAAAAGAAAAAATAATTGTGGTTTTTCAATAGTTTCAAATTATTTAAATTAGCGTAACATAAATAACATTCATGAAATAAAAAAGAAAATACTTGTTACTTTTGCTTTGTAGATTTTGTGTGTTTTGAGCCCTTTTTGAATTTAAATTTTGATTCAACTTTGGTAAGTTGGCAATATAAAATTATATATTAAATCAAGTTTTTTAATTTGTTTGATAATAAAATATTTAAGGTGACAATAATAAAATTATAATATATTTTTTTATATTTTAATAACTATTTTTGTTACTGTAATTATTATTTTATTACTGTATTGTTCCTCTTTTTTATTGTTTTTCTTAATACTGTGATTTATTTGTTTCCATGTTTTAACAACGAAAAATTTTAAATAAAAATAAAGGATAAAATTCAAAGCTTTGCTTTAGTAGAGAAATATGAGTTCACAAGATTTTTGAATGGGGTTTAAAAAATGCACTAAGCAACTTTTCCTTTGACTTCCTTAAACATATGGGAAATGAACGTAAATGCATAAATTTTTCAATAATTAATATTTAACTTGAAAACATACATATGCATCTAGTTACATCTAGACTTTTTCATTATTGTCATTCAATTATGGTGTGTTCCAATAAAGAACATAAGAATTTCATCGCGGGAAAACAACTTCAGTAAGATTCTCTTAAATTTCTGTTTCAAAAATTATTGTTATTAAAATTATAACATTTAGTATAATATTATATTAATTTAACGTCGCATAACTTTTTCTTTTTTTTACCAAAATCTAAAATAACGTTTTTCTTCATTTTATTTTTATATTTACAATTGTAAATATAAATAGAATTTTTGGTTACATTATTAATACTAGCATTTCACTTATTCCATTGATTGAATGATAAACGTCAATGTGAGCTGCCAGATACAGCAAAAAAACGCCTAAAATGTTGAAATATTATCAACCGTTTTATCGCTTCGCTCAGAATAGACTGCAAATAGAAAAGCACAACTGTAGAACACATTTTCGCCAACCTAGTCATCTACATTTTTGAGATATCATTTATTTCAAATTTCGGCTTCTTATGAAATATCGTGTTTTTTTTTTAATTTGTTTAAATAAAATATTTTTTTAAATAAATTTTATGTTTTTTTTAGATTTTTAATTGCAACTTGTAACTTGAGTAATAATTAATTTGGTGTATGTTTAATGTTTTTTTTTAGTTATGTTCAATTAAAAATGAAACCGACAAATCTTTTTTTTTAATTTTGGTTTGTTTTTCGTTTATTTTTTTTTTTAATTATATTTCCTATACTCTGAATAATTTTACCGAATCTATTTTTTTTTCTGCAAAAATAATGCGTATTTATAAATATCTTAAGCTTTAACTGTCTGATGATATTTAGATTTTGTGAGGTACGAGTTTTTGGTGCCATTTGGAGTTTTTGTAAATTGAAAGTATTTTACATTAAAATATGTTTCCAATATTTTTATAATTTTAGTAATTAAATAATTATTAATTTTTTAATAAATTGCTAGTGTTTAAAAAAAAAATTAAACCTTTTTTGTGTGAAATCGATTATTTGGTTGACTGGAAACTTAAGAGAAAGGCTTGAATATATCCAAAATAGTTCCATTGATCGAGTATATCAAACGTAATTTCTTTTATTTTTAATTTCCCTTCATTATAACAAGAAATACTATTTACAAGAATTACTACAAGGTTTTCAGGGCGACGATTTTATACAAATATTATTATTTCTTGAGCTTATCAAGTTAGAAGTGCCAGTAAAACTGTAAGCACTATAGAAAGAGGTAAGAAAAATGAAACCTTATTTTAAAGGGTAAACCAATAGGGTTGTGATTATATATATACTTTTTAAATCGCACTATTCAGACCGTTTAAGTTAAACCATTTTTATATCTGCGTTGAAAACAAGACAGAACATATAAAAGTTAAAAACAAAACTAAAACAGAAAGAATGTTTGTAGAAGGATTTGTACGTGTTTTGCTCTAGGTTTTTAAGCGCGAGAGGCTGATGCTCCAAATTTTCACGGAGTACGCGGTGCTACAAGCACGTGTAGAAAAATTTTGATAAAATTAAATGAAATTAAACAAAAGTAATGCGATTTTTACATACATGGTCTTATTTCATGAATCGCCATATTATGAAAGCCTTATGTTAAATTTCAAGTTTAGCTCTACATCCACATTGATGGATATATTTGCTAATACGCTTTCACAAGCTTCCTGAGTCAAGTACATATGCATGGATTCACCAAATCTTATTTTTTTAATGGCATTAGTATAGAAATACATAAAACAACAAAATTGTAAAAAGGCAAATCGATTTGTATCATATCGCCTGCACCCATTTATGGACGTTGTGTAGATTGGTCTTCAGTGTGTACTTCCACAATCCGTGATATTTTTTCCTTTTCAAAACTATATCCTGATTGTAGTTAATATCAAGGAAGCAGTAACTTAAGTATCTAAAAGCACAGAAAAAACAAAAATGTAAATGAAATTTATTTCGCCAATATCACTACTCAATTTAGTATTTGAAAACAAGATGGATGTTTTAAAAATTTTTTTAACAAAAAAAAAAGACAAATAATTCGTACATTTATTGTCACTTGTGTATTTTTCTGTTAATTCTGCATACATTGTTTGATTTTAATACGTTTAGGGATTTTATAAATTATTGGAATTTGACAGACTTTTTATTGACAGAACAAAAAGTTTTAAAATTTCTAAAAATCTGTTAGTTAAAATAATATGCAACTATTAGTTCCATATTCTTAAATCAGCATATCTACATTGTAATGAAGTTTAAATTTCTATGAGTAAAATTAAGGAAATTGTGGCGTAACTTGTAAATATGTGATTTCCAAAGATTCTTCAAAATAGTTTTGGTGTCACTGATTTTCATTTCCGAACTCTACCAGAAGCTTTTAGTACTCAGCCGTTTTACCAGGTTTGAAAATAAGCAAAACCATGGGAAAAATGTGTAGGATGTTGAATTTAGATTTTGCAGACGTAAACTAGTGCGTCATCATGATCGATTAGTACTCATTTCTTCGCCAAGTGTGATTCTAATTGCAGTTAATTTCATAATAATGTGCCACACAAATAAATATCAAACAATCACGCGATCATAATTTTTTTAACATGCTTTCATGAAAAGTTACGTAAATTTTCTTCCCTCTATACAGTTTAAGAACGTAGGTAATGACTGACAGTAAAAGTAAATCGACTGGGGACTCGTTACTTTTTCTATCAGAAAGGTGCTGCATTACCTGCACCAGCTACATACAAGTAAAATGCAGGAAACAATTTATCACGTAAATTGAAAAGCCTTACTTTTTCGCCCTTTATTTCTCTTCACATCTCAGTAAATTGATGTCCTTTAGGACTACACGATACCAACAAATTTGTTTTTCAATTCGGATATTTTTAGATACAGAAAAATAATGTTTCAGGTTTTATTGATTCACATTTGATTGCCGGCCGACCTCTTAAGACATGACAATTTTAAAAATGTTTAGGATTATTATTACTTTGTTATTGTGAAAAAATAAAAACAAAATTAAAATGATATAATATGAAGTGCCTTCTACTTTGCTGTAGATTTTATTTAAATTATTTTCTTCCCTCTTCAATCATAGAAGAAGGAGCTGGTACCACCTGGACCTATCTTTTCTTTATTGTAGAATATTTCTAGTAGTCAGTTGTGTGATTCATAATCATAATATCTTTTGAGTTAAATAAAACAAAACTTAAGCCTTCTTTAATATCTTCGGTTACTTTAAAACTTGGGAATATATACATCAAGTCTATGCACATTTACACATTTCAGTTCATTGTGAAGAAAAATAAAATAGTATACAAATTTCTTTTTATTGGATGTTAAAATGATCAAGTCCAATAAAAACGTCAAAATTACGATAGGGGTGTTACTTACCATAAAAAAAAAAACATTTTTTACGGACGACCTAAGAGATAGAGACTTTATATATTTTTTTTTGATGTTTCGATTTCAGGTAAGATCAACCAGCAGCACTGGAAACTGCTTAATAAAAATAATATTTTAAATTGAAGGGAACAATAGAGTATAAATAAATTTTGAGAAATTGAATTAATTTAAATAGGCCCATTGTTTTCATCACTAGAACCATGAAAATTGGTTAAATAATAAAATAATATAATAATTATAGTTATTTGACCTTATTAATATTTTATAAGTAGTTTATTATTAAGCACTAGCTCTTTTTTCCAAATTCAATTTGTTAATCAACAAATTTTTTTTCATTTTTGATTTATTGTTTATATACTTTTTCGTTTATCCTGAACCAATGGTTTGGCGAAATATTGAAAAACAATAAAAAATAAAGATTAAATTTTCTTATAAAAAAGACCTAGTGCTTAATAATTAACTACTAATAAAATAAAAAAATATTTACAAAATATTCGTTATAAACCGTAAGTATCAAACTCAGAATTACAAACACTTGTGGTAGAAATGCTGCTTTACTAATTTGTCGTTATTATTAAGACGATATTATATTAGAAGAGGATTGGCGAGATTTGCTAGCAGCAATAAACGTCAATACATTTTCATATTCTCCGCAGCACGTACTACATATAATCGAGGAACTTTGTTTTCATTGTTTTAATTGTTCTTTTACGAAAACAATGGAAGTCATCAGACAACACAAAGCTAAAGGTAGTTAAAAAATTTAACACAATTACGATTTCTTAATTTCACAAAATCCTGAAATTAAGGACTTCTTACAAAAACTACGAAAGGTGCTACCGAAAAAAACTAAATTCTGTAAAATCGTCTTGCTCCACAGTAATTATCAGGCTGCCACATCATTTCCATAAAATATATTTGGTATTGTAAACACAGCAAATTAGTTTTACAATGAACGATACAGAGCATAATATATAACATATTTTACATAAGAGAGTAAGTTTAATTATCAAATAGTCGCTCAAAATGATATAAAGAAATTAACGACAAAATTGTGCAGGCTTAATTAAAAATATTTATTAGCATGAACCTATTCTCTTTGCCGGTTTTCGATTGGTATTTGGCATAAATATGGCAGCGTATTATTTTTTTGATTAAGCCGTATTAAAAAATATCTAATGGACGCATTCTAATTTTTTGAATAAAACAAGCACTACAATTAATCATTTGTACATTTTATTTAAAAAAGTATAGTCTATCGCATAATCCGCGCAGTGACATGGACTAGATTTTTTGTTTTATTTATCAGGGTAATTTTGACGATAATTTAAATCATAAAATTTAAAATGTGCTTCACTGTCTAGATTCATGTTCAAACTGTAGATGCTACATGCTCCATTTATACTTAAAAATTAATCAAACTTAAAATGTAAATTTGGATATTAAACCTTTGTATGCAAATTTAATTTATGTTTAGTTGGTGTCATTTAGGCAGATGCTAACTTGAATTTTTACGAAATTAAGTTATTTTATGATTTCCATACATTTCACTCAAATAGACCAAATAGTACAAGCATCTATATTTTTATATTACATCTTGAAGTTTGTGAGTTAGAACCTTTCTACATGAGACCAAGGATATATAGATATATTTTACATTTCTTCACCATCCCCATTTTCAAACGATTTTAGAACAATATTTATACCTGAGTATCAAGACTACAAGGCTTGTCTTATTCCTGATTTGACATGACGTTTAATTTTATGTTAATAAACAGTACCGACGTATTTTAATTATTTAAACTCAAATTTTACACGCTTAACTGATACGAGTATAATTAGCTAAAGTTGAAATCATTTATAAACTCATATCCGACCCAATGTGTTTATTGGATGTGGTCAACAATATCTGCTTGATTTCTATTGTATAAAAACATAAATATGTATGTGTGCTAGTGCCTTAAAAAGTATCCAATAAACAATGAACATTTATGAACGTTTATTTATATTACGAAAATATTAAATACAAATTTTTTATTTCTTTATGTTTTTATATCTTTAAAAATTTACGAATATTTGGTATAAGTAATTGTGGATGTGCTTGCAATCTATTGATGGCGATGGTTGGATATAATTGAGTGCTGCCACCCGTGAGGCTTAATAAAAATTGTGAAATCAATAAAAATTAAAATTTTTGTCCACAAATTTTTACATTTTCCTTTCCTATCACTTCATAAGACGTTTTAAATTTTCAACAATTTTGTCAAGAAAAAATACTATGTGTATCGGATATGTGTGTTTTGACACAAAAGAAGAATTTAATACTTTAAAATTTAGGCACTCCATAGAGATTCTAGTTTTAATTTAGTAAAACATAGTAAATCTACATTTAAATATCTATTATATCATATAACCAATAGACAAGTCGAATTTTCATAAAAATTATATTGTTTTAAAGCGACGTTTTTAGACTTATACAATGTATATGTTATCAAGATCGATTCAGAATATTGGGAGCTATAAACGTTTTAAAATCGCACTAACACAATCACCTTAGTCACGTACACCGCATTCATAAGTGCATATGGTCGCTGCTTAAGCAATGAAATACGTGGAAGCTGCATTAAATTGCAATTTTTATAAATTGAAAGAGAAATTTTCAATTTGTAAGAAGTGTTGTATAGATAAATAAATTCTTAATATTGTGCATAAATCAATAAAATTAGCTGGATTACAAGAGTGGGTATGCTGCGATAATTTTAATTGGGTTATTGGAGCGCATCGTAAATGGCTAGTTTTATTATTGCAAAAAAAAACTTATTAAAATTAATAATGGGAATGAAAGCTACAACACACATTTTTTGTGAGATTTATTAACAATTGCTTTTAAAGTACTTCACAAAAACTGTCAAATACACTTCTTTCAATGAGATACAGTATGTTTCTACATGACACTGGATTTAATTTTGTCATAAAATTATTGCCCATGATTCGGAACAACTTTTGCATTTTATAAAAAAAAATAAAAGTCATCTTGAAACAATTAAATGAATACATGATCCAAACTTTTGGAAAAATAAACTGTTAGATGACAACATAAATTTTTCATTAACATCGCTGTTTTCTGAAAAAGTCAGGCGAACTTCTGCTATACTTTTTTGTCTGTATATTTTTATATTATGTTCAAAACTAAAGCTTTATTTTATTTAAAAATTTTTTCTTGTTATTCCTTTTGAATTTTGGGAGTTTTATTTTCGAGTAAATATTCAAAACGAAAGGCTAATTGTAAATTTGGCTAAAAATGTTATAACTAATTATGAAGTTCGCTATAGAAAAACAAAAATTACGAAATTTGTTTAAAAAAAAATTTGGAAACATCACTTTTCAACAAAAATTTTACTTAAGAAGACTAATTATATAAATGATCAGAAGCTCCTAATTGAATCGAAATTTCACCAAAAACTTAATAAGAGAATTTTAACTCTTTTAATTATAAATTGAATTGTTTGACTTTATAACAATTAATTAATTTGGCTTAAGTTTATTTTATTTACAAATTTTTATTAAGAAATACAATTTATGTGAAAAATTCTGAGGGTGTTTTTCAAAAGAAGCAGAAGATATTAGAAATTATAATACGATAAAATGCAACATTTACTTGATTGCTACATCAGCATTATTCCCATAAAACTATCTTTAAGTCAACAACAGGAATAATAATTAGATACTTAAACAATAAAACATTTTTAATTAAAATTAAATGAAGTTGAGCCAAGTTAATTATTTTATTTTCTATAAATAAAAATATTAAATATTTCAATTCATATTTAAAAATATGAAAAAATAGCTCAAATTAAAAAAAATTAAATAGTTCATTAAAAACGTAACCAAAATATTATACTTTCTCCGAAATAAATTAATTTTCTTCCAAAAATGAAGAAAAATGGTAAAAAAAAGCTTTTGGCAACAGAAACATATAGAATCTGTTGCTGTATATTTATAAGTTTTGAATATTCTTCCAAATACACTTAGCATTCAAAACCAGAATTTTTAAAATTAATTGTTGATATTTCCTTTAAGCTTTCATGTTAGCGTTTATTAATTTCTTTGTTCACTTTTTTGTTGGTCAATTTAATTTTTAAACAATAAGGTCACCCTTGGTGTATCTAAAATGTAATTAATTGTTATCTGGTGAATAGCGACGAGTAGCAAATGAAAACACCATAGGAACATTTATGTTATTAGCACGTTGAAAAGTGAAATAAAGCTTCAGTTTGTTTTCGACGTTTTATAAAGAAACCGCCTAAGAATGTATTATGAAGTTACAGAAAATTAAAAAGAATAATTCCAAAACTATATTAAAACCAAAGTACTTAAGAGAAAAAAATGGCATAACAGTAAAGATTTATTCTTTTTATTTACAGAACCAATTTATTTTTGAGATTTAATAACAAAGGATCAAAATCTGCTATGTTAAGAAAAAAATGTCAAAAGGTTTTCAAACATGATGTACTTAGTTATCTACTGTGGTGCAAGAAACATTAAATTCGGCACAGCTGGATAAGACACGTTGGACTATTTTGCGACTAGTTGTTTTTAACAACGAAAAAATGTTCCATTGAGTATCAATATGATGGTTTCTGTCTTTACTTATATATTTTTTTGTGCTTTGATGGAAATTTGATCACCATTAGTTTCGGAGACGGTAAACGAATAATTAAGTACGAAATTTATTTTAGCCGCAGAGAAAATACTAATTTAAGCACAGATAAAATCAAACACAAAATGGAAATATCAGTAAAAATATCTACGACGATTTAAGAAAATACACATTTTTTTCCGTTGTAATTCAGTGGTAAAGCACTTATGTCACAAAATGAACACAATGTGACTATTTCTTAAGAATTCATTATAGTAGAAGTGACAAATTTATATTTTATTATTTTATTAATTAAACTGGAAAAGTTTCATTCAACGAATGTGGCAATCATCTTCAGTTTTAATCACTCTAAAATAAACAGTATTGGAACTTGTTATTTATTGTTCACCATAAATTTTAAAAATAAATATCGAAAAAAATAAAAAATCCAATTTAAAAAATAAAAGGAGACTTTTGGTACAATTTTAACTTCTTCTAAATCCCAATATCTCTTTTAAGTTGAACTCAAGTTATTCAATTTTTATTCGGCATAAAAAATACTCACAAATTTTATTAAATTGTTATTTGTCAGACAAAAAGACGCCGACTTATGTCTGATGTAAAACAAACTCAATTTCATTTATAAATCAATAAAACAACGAGACATTCAACATGAAAAGACTGTGGAAAGACCTTCGAGCAGGAAAAAATGCAAAGAGATGCAACTTGATGTAGACAAGGTCAAATTATGTGTTTCCGCTTTGAAGGATTTCTTTATGACTCTCTAGATGTCAATGTCAATTGTAAACTGGAAAAAATTAAGGAGAACAATTATATTCGGCTGAAAAAACTTTTACGTTCTTCAGTTAATAATGAATTATGTTGTTTGTTCTAAAGACTTTAACAACTTAAATTTTATTCAATCGAAAATTAATTGATGTTTTTAGTGCTTTTTCAGAACAGAAGTAAAGGTCCATTCAAATATTATTTTTTTATTCGACATTGGCTATTAAAAGTCTTTTATAATTCGTAATGCAAATCAAAAATCAAATCAATTAATATTAATTTATCTATATAAATGAATAGTATATCCATTATAATGAAAAATATCCCATACTAATATAACATAACGATAACTCATTCAAAAAAATCCTACAATTCGTAAAATTTAGCTGATCCCGTGCGAATTGTTATTATTTTTAGAGTTTAAGATTTTACAGTTTAGTATTCATCTTTATAGTATAAAATTTCATGTAATTTACATATATATATATATATATATATATATATATATATATATATATCATGAAAATACATATAGAAGAATGGACACGTATACCCGTAAATTGGGTCTTAAAACACAGCGTTTCAGTTTCAATATGGCAAGATGATGAAATTAAAATTCCACAAAAATTCTTTAAAATGAGTTCTCTGAATTGACATGAAATTTGCTTTATTCGAAAGATGATCTTTCGGCATTATAATTTAAATATGACTTCTCTCATATGACCTCCACAGCTTGCTCGGACGTAGTCTAATCTGGAGGTCAAATTTTCGATAACTTTTCCAAGATTTGTGGCTGTTTATTAGCAATAATGCGGTGAATGTTCTCCCCAAGTAGTCCATCGGTCGTACGTACTGACGAAGACTAGCGACTTGAAATATTCCCACAAAAAGTAGCTTAGCGACGTCGAATTGAGAGATCTTGGAGTACCAATTATGGGTCCGAAAGGTGAAGCTATGCGGTTATCAAACATTTCTTTAAATAACTCAATTGTCTTCAATCCAAATATGGCATTGTTGATTGGACTATCCATTCAAATAAAAGTGAGCTTCATCACTAAACGAAATATGAAAATCGAAAACAAGGGAAATCTTGTTATGGGCTCTATTTATATAATTTAGAAGCGTTGTTCAAACGTCAGTCTATTTATGTTAAGGTGCTAAGCTACATATCACTTGACAGCTCATACAATGACGGCCAGTTGAAAAAGTGCGGCAACTTAAAGTTCAATAACTTTACAAGAAATACCCGATTAAATAAATTTAGGTGGGTATGTACGGGAGTTCGATAAAACGTTATTACAGAAATACGAAATTGAGGTTATTAAATAGTACTAAATATATAATAATGGTTAATAAAATAACCAATAATGGCTAATAAAATAACAAATAAAACAGCGGTTTCCATCCCTGGTGAGTGTCTGTAGTACTCCTTCTTGAGTGAAAGCTTTGTTGTGAAAACATAAGTTGTCTGTTTCAAAAACGAGTAAATAAGGTCTCTTCTGCCTTCATTTAAATGTAAATAATAAGGAAAACATGTGTAAATGTGGTTGTATGAAGCATCACAACGTTTGTTTATTAAAGCCAAAGAAAAATTGTTCGAAAATTTGAATTTAAATAAAAGTGCAAAATTGGTTAATGAATTTTTCGCATTAGTGGGCAATTTAGCCCACTAAATAAAATAAAATCCTGTTTATTGTAAAACTGGTTATTAAATATTGCGTAACTATTATTGTTGTTTTATCGTTCTAATGAAAATTTGTTTATTGTTCTTCAAAATATGTGTGGTAAGTGGCTTAGGTCGTTGATTTTCTGGTTAGTATATATTATTAGGTGTCATTTTTCTTTAAAAATTGGAAGAAGGTTGTGTTCAGATACCTCACTAACTTCATTACGGTTAATTGTCTTCCCGAGGGTAAAAATGTACCAACGACTAAATTTTTAAGCTGACGCTCAAATTGTTTTACGATTGTCAATACTCTAATATACAAATTGAGGCAAATAAAAATTTGTACATTTGTAAAAACCTTTTTTTAGTTTATACTTCAAAACAATGAACAAAGTAATTATGCCCTTTTTTGCCTCAAAAATTGACAAAAGCTATATTAGAGTCTGCTATTCACATTTTACTTTTATTCGCAGATCTTCTGCATTATAGAGCTAATATGAGTAAACAGCGCTATTATACTTTATACTTCGTCTTACCGCAGTACGTTTCAAACCGTTCCTTAAACGCATGTACACAAAGATAAATTCATAAGCTTTTCTTGGTCTTTTTGGCCAAACAAAACTTCAGGTTTATAAGGCCGTTATGGCACACGGAAATTAATGTGTTTAGCTCACAAAATGGAACCGTCATTGTAGTTGTAAATTTAATTTAAAAAAAACATATGAATTCATTAATTTTCAAGCATTTTTTTATTTAGACTTTATAATTTACAGTTTATTGCATGCTGAAATTATAAAAATGTACAATTTAGAATAAATTATTATTATTAGTTACACTTACGTAATTTCTTAATGTGTTACCCTGTACTTTCTTTTGTTTGGGTACGGTTTCCGTCGACCCTCGTCAAATTTGGTTTGTGTACTTTCTCCAAAATATAACTCTTATTTTTAAACATTTCAATTTTAAGCCCACATGTGGCAAAGTTCAAAATAATTTAATTTTATGATTTTGAATGCATGTTTTGGGACTTTCGGGACACTGTTTATCAATATCTGCAAATTTTTTAACTTATCTACTCTTCAATTATGTACACGCAAAAATTTTGGTTCAAATGTGTTTTGTAATTAAAATTTATGTGTATATTAAATATAAACAATTGCTTCGAAAGGTACTTGGCGTGGATCGGGAAGACAGAATATTATTAAAGTAGGAAATATTTCTGTTATATAAAATGGTGCAAGAACGGTCCACCAGGTTTGACTTTGACCATATGAACAGACGCAGTTTTACGCGCAGACTGTCTTTAAATCTAAATACGTGTGGACTACCTTTGGACAGAAACGTGACTGAGACGGAAATTGATGAATGTGTTGGCGCGATGGAAAGAGCCTTCCAAGATGCTATGGAATTTTCCATACCGAAAGTCTCCACGGGAGGCAGAGGGCTGCGGAAGCTGCCTCGGCACATTCTTCATTTCATCGACCAGAAAAAGCGACTAAGGCGGGTAGCACATAGGTGTGAGGACCCTGGTAGACGGAATATTTTGAAAGCGGAAATTAGAAATTTGGACAGAATAATACAGGGGGCCATAGCTGCTTTTGAACGTGACCACTGGACAAATTTTCTTAAAAAAATTCGATTCAACGACAGGACGTTTCGAGATGTAAAGTCGGCCGTTGGACTCAACAAACGACCCGCAATTCGAAACTTGGTGGATGCAAATGGCGCTATTGTTTCTGATAGTGCTGGAGTGGCTAACCTGTTGGCAACCCGTTTCTTTCAGGTTGGTCTTTCTGGTCCAAGTGCACATTTGGATTCATTTGGTGCGAATATGCGGGCAGTTGTGTCGACTTTAGACAGGACGACACCTCTGACGTTTTTTGGCAGGAATTTTACGGCGGACGGTAGCTTAATAGCACAAGCGAAGACAGTATAGGGTTCATTAACTCTACATCTGTGGGCAATGCGTTGAGGCGTAGGCCAAATAAAAGATCCTGTGGTATGGACGGGATTTCTGATGTTGTTTTGAAAAGAACCAATGTTATGGCATGGAGATTTCTAGCAATAGTTTTCAATCATTGCTATAATATTGGCTATTTTCCAAAATCGTGGAAATCGGCCCTCGTCGTTCCGGTGGTGAAACCCAGATCGGATCCTGTGGTATGTGGAAGCTATAGACCCATTTCTCTTCTATCTGCTTTTGGAAAGTTGTTTGAATTCATTCTTCTGGCAAAGATAAATGACGTTATAATTGACAAGGACATTTTAAAAGACTTCCAATTAGGATTTAGGACTGGACTTTCGACAACGCATGCGCTGACGGTGCTAACGGACTTCATTGCCAGGGGACTGAATAGAAAATGCCCAACAATAGCTGTAAGTCTGGACTTTGCCAAGGCGTTCGACACGGTTTGGCATGACGGGCTTATATTCAAGATGATGGATATGGGATTTGGTGTGGGCCTTTGCCGCATAGTGGACAACTTTTTAGGAAACCGATCATTTCGAGTACGCGTGGGTGATGTTCGGTCGGACGAGGGTTTGATTTCTGCTGGAGTGCCACAGGGCTCGTTACTGGGGCCTGTGCTTTACAATATCTTTGTCTCTGACATACCACAACCGCCACGGGAGAATCTTTTAATTGTATATGCCGATGATATCCTCATTGCCTCTTCAGGTGCTAGAGCAAGAACCACTAATGACCGACTAAATTACTATTTGACGATACTGACGGACTATTTTACAAAATGGGGTCTAACTTTAAACATTGCGAAAACCGTGGCCGTAATGTTTAAGGGAAGGCGGAAATATATTTACCCAAATTGTAGATCGTACAGACCTTGTTTGACTCTCGGACGAGAACAGATTACGACTTCGGACAGGCTTAAATACCTGGGTGTCACCCTTCATGAAAACTTTGAAAGTTATCGGCACATTGACGATATTTTGCAGCGAAGCAAGAGAATTTACTCCGCGTACCAGGGAGCCCTTAAACGTAAAGGGGGTCTTGATAAGAGGGTGCGTCTTCTTGTGTAATGCCAAATTATCCGCCCTGTCATCTCCTACGCCTTTCCGGCTTGGTTTGGGATTTCTTCTCACCAGATGGAGAGACTTAGGAGATGGGAGAGACGGGTTTTGGTTGCTTGTCTTGGACTGAGGCCTTATAGAGGACCAAGTGGCGAGTTCCGCAGGCCATCATGTAGTTCAATCTACAACGCAATTGATTTTGCGCGGGTGGATGTCTATATGATGGAAATGGCTGTGAAGTTCCTGGAGGGCGCACGTTCTTTAGGTAACTCCCTGGTTGCGGGGTGCTTTTCTGCGTCGCGTGATTTGGAGACTGTTCGGATGTCCCGGTATCTCTGTCCAATGGACTTATTAACTTTGAAAGAGGCTGGAATTCTTTACGTGGATGCAGACCTCTTATTTTATCATAGAAGGCTACGTTCTCGAAGCACTCAGAATACTGTATATAATACCGCTCAATAGTTATAGTTTTGTTAATTGTGAATTCATTATTTTTCTTTACTTTGAATTTGTTGTTATTGTTTTTTTTTTTTTGTTATTCCTTGTTTTTTTATTATTTCTTGTGTTTCTATTGTTCTTGTTTTGTTTGTTTTGTTTAGTTATAAGTTTTTAGTTTTAAGTTATTAGTTTTAAGTGTTTCTTATTTTTAAGTAGATTCTAAAAGCGTTCCTTTTTTTATTCCTTTTTTGGGAAATCAATTCACAATTTTAATTATTTTTTGCGAGAGATGACCAAGAAAATGTGTCAATTTTGTTTAGAATAAGGAAGTCTTTGGAATATAATTTTTTATGTAAAGAATATTTTGTTAAAGTTTTGTAGTATTTTTGTTAATTTTTTAATACCCTTTTGTAAAACTTTTTGGAAAATAAATTAACCTCTGAAATCTTGAAATCTTGAAATCTGTTATATAAAATAAAGTTTTGGGAAATATTGATTTGTTTATAAAATATTTCTTGTCTGCCTCAAAAAATTTTATTTCCAATTTATATAATTTTTTTTCAACTCTACATAGTATTTAAAATTTTATATTTTGCTTTTGTATGTCGCTGTTGCATTTAAATTTTTCTCGTTTTCATTAGTGAGCAGAATTAAGCATAAAAAGTTTAGCTAAAACTGTAACAACAACAAGAATTGAATTCTTAAATGAAAATACGATCTTAAGTATAAGGTAAAGTATAAAATTTTTATAGTTTTTAAACGATCTTTTTTTTAATAAATATGTTTTTTCTTTTTTAAGATCTTTTTTTATATATATTTTTCTCTTTTCAATATTTCGCTTTCCTTTGGAAAGCTTCTTCAGGAAAAAATATTTTATATGTTTTTGTCAGATGTTTTGAAACATTTTTTTCAATTTGTTAATAGTTTTGTTTTGTTTTCAAAAATATATAAAAAATTTTTTCCTGAAGAAGCTTTCCAAAGGAAAGCGAAATATTGAAAAGAGAAAAATATATATAAAAAAAGATCTTAAAAAAGAAAAAACATATTTAGTAAAGTATAAAATAAATTTAAAAAAAAATAAATAAGTAAATACTTTACAATAGAGTAAAACAAGATGGTGCAATTAGCTTTCTTTTTCTGATCCATTGGAATAAATACTATTAGTTAGAAGTGGAACAAGAATATGTGACAGTCTTCGTGGTAAAATGATTAAAACGGCGGTACAATGGAAGACAGTAGGTTCGAGTCTTGCAAAGGCAAGAGCTTATTATGCTCTAAGGTGCTTAGTAAACAAGAATTCGAGTACAATATAGCTACAGCAAAAAGTTATAAATACGAGAGCAGATATAAGAAAAGATAGGTAAAAGTTGACATAAAAGCATACATATACTTGGAAATAAAATAACCCCTACGTTAACCGTAACTACATTTGTTTTGAATTTTATTTTAATTAAAAATATTAAATGCAAACACTTTGCGCATAAATTACATAAGCATTAAGTTGTTTGGATTTTTTTCCGCTAGAAAATGAAATACTGTTGTTATCTCTCCTGTTGTTTCTGCCTGTTTGTTTGGTATAAACGCCAAGCGCTTCCAATGTGACTGCGTTTAGGTAGTTCTGTTGTTAAAGTCCTATCTACTCATGTGGGCAGAATGTCACCCACCTGGCACTTTATGAAAGGCTAGTTTTCATTACCTCCGTCTATTATTATTATTATCTAGGTACATGTGTCCGTCTGAGGATGTTTTCCGTTTGTTTGAGTGTGTGAGTACTTTGGTGGTGTATATTGTGTCTGAGATTGTGTTTACCTATTCCTTTATAATGTCACTGTTCAAACTTTTTGTTTTGTTAATTTGGTGTCTGACCGTGAGTGTCAAGGTGTAATACAAATTTGGAGTCTTCTTTCGTTTGTATGAGCATATGTGTTCTGTAAATCCGGTTTTAGTGTTCATTCACTTTGCACTGTACAAATTTGTTTGCAGGTACAAGTAAGTATGTATACTCTGCTAAATCCTTCTTTGTAAAAGAGGTTATTTAGTCTATATATTTTTGGTCCTGTGTAAGTAAAAGTAATCGCACACTTTTACTTACACAGGATAGGTTGTCTCTTTGTCTTCTTTATTCCTGTTTATAGTGTCGTATTGTCTAAGAAGTTTGTTGATAGGAAAAAATTACAGCAGTAAGTATTAAATTTGTGATATTAAAATGAAAAATGTTCACATATAACTCTTGGCATCTGAAGGAATAATTTTCTCAAAATTTTACTTTTGTAATATTTGATTGCAACTGGTTAACTCACTCCTAAACCTGAAATTTATTAGCAAACATTTTTTTCTTTAAACTTAACCTTCATTATTGTAAATTTTAACCTTCAGTTTGTAACTGTTCGTGGTTGCTAATTTAATTTTTTAAGTTTTTATTTTGTAACACAATCGTTTAGGTCAAATGCAATTATAAACTTTGTCATAACATGTTAGTAATAAATGCAGGCAATTTGGTTTTAACAGTTTTTTCTAAAATGAATTCATTACAATAGTAATGAAGGTTACCAACAGATCAGCGGCAGCATCAACAGTAATATTTTTATTAAACACAATGGGAAAACCTTAGTTAAATGCTACTAATACGTTTTTTAAGAAAAACTATCAATTCAATCAATTGGTGTAAAGGATAAGCTCTCATATCCTATTTTATTTTGAATTATGTGTTTACCCAAAATAGTATAAAAATATGCTAAAATATAAATCTAGTCCGTTCTTTAATCTTATTTAGAGGAATTTTGTTCATCACTCTGCATATGAGTCTTGTTCTGAGTAACAAAATAAGATTGATGCTGTAGGATGGGATTGCGTTTGTAAAAAATATTTAAAAGTTTTATATAAAGATACCATAATTTCGCTAGGAAACTAACGTAAGCATTTTAGTGAATTAATAGCAAAATATATTTCAATTTCATTTGGAATGATGGTAGTACAAATAAAGAGAGATGAAATTACTCAAGACAAGGACATCATGAAAAACCACATTATTTTTGCCATCTATAATAACATGATTTGTTCCGCACCTATTCGTATATTATAAAGTCTAATCTGTACAGCCTTATTTAACAAGTCTGTAACACTTCAGACAGCTATGTTCTGCCTCACAACTCTTTAATTGAATAAACATGAATGTGTTGCTTTATCCTTTATGCCTTTTAACAGTTTGTTATATTGAGTTCTTTTATGCAAACTTATTAATCAACATTTTAGAGTTTTAAATTAAATGATTTATTAACTTTCAATACACACAAAATAACCATGGCACCACTTCCTTATATATTCTCAACGATGCCTCAACTGGAATTCATTTATTTTCCCAGCAAATGGTTCTCATCTAGTTGTTTTACGTGTTTCTTGTATAACAAGGTTATTCTACTTCAACATCGCTCCATATTGTTGTTCTTCTTATCAGCCAGTGTAGGCGTCTGCTTGGTTGCGTTTTGTTTTTGTTCTGTGTTAGTTGTTTTTGTTTTCTGTTGTTAAAGTTACTTCGCAGAATTTAAATAAGTATATTGTTATTGTGTTGTGTGTATAAGATTTCTTAAAAAACTCCGCAGTTTATAAAACACACAATAGGTCATTTCAATTAATTTTTTACTGATAATTATTTTCTTTTAAAACTTGAACAAATCATCTTCATAACAGTATATTGGTGAAACATTAAAGGCTTACAGTAGGAATAGACATTAAGAAAGAATAAAGTAATAATATGGTATAGTCTATTCTAGCTTCATTTACCGGAATCATTGGATTGAGAACCGCCTTAAAAAGCTTGGTATATCTCATAAAAAAAAATTTGTATAGTGAACATTCTACCATTCCGCGAAAGAAAATAGTTAATATAATTCACGCGGAATTGCAATTGGCAAGTGTTGGAAGTTTGCTAAGTAACGCCAAACCCCAAAAAGGGTGAGGCTAACAACCGCCCAATTGCAATTTTTTCTGCACTTTCTAAAGTGATGGAAAGTATGATTAATTTTCATCTTGTGAGGTACCTGAAGTCTAATAGCTCACTTAGCGACCGACAGTATAGTTTCCGTAGGGGGCGCCCAGCGGCAATGGTGCAACTCCATACATAATTTCGAAGAGAGTGGCTCTAGATATTTCCAAGGCATTTGATGGAGTGTAGCATGATGCACTTCTGTCAAAACTTGCTGCTTTTAGTGTCGGTGAAAATTTCTCTAGATTCATATCGAGTTTTCTCAGAAATCGCACTATATGAGTAGATACAGATGGGATATCATCAGTCGAATTCAAGATTACTTTAGGGGTACCGCAAAGCTCCGTTCTTTCTCCTACTCTATTTCTTATTTTTCTAAATGACCTTCTAAATGACACACGCAGATGACAGCCCCATTTGTCATTTGTATTCATTTGGCAATAGACCGAACCAGTTGAAGGTGAGTTCCTAAAGGTGGAACATGAATGATACGCTCAATCACGATCTCGTGGCGATCTTCGAATGGAGTCTTGCGAATAGAGTTGATTTTAATTCCCTTAAGACGCAATGTTGCATGCTTACGCATATATGTGTGTTTGGAAATGGTGCTGTACCTGTTACTATAGGTGATATAAGTATTACGGAATCGCAAGATCTTGATTTTCTTAGTATGAAAATACAGTGTGATGTTCGATTGACTAAACACTTTTTCAAGTTTCTAAAGAAGCTTTCAAGTGCCTAGGTTTTCTAAAACGGTGTAAGAGATACTTTACTCCATTCGATCTTCGTACTATTTATACCACCTATATCCGTCCAAAGACGGAATACAATTCTCATGTATGGGCCGGCGCCCCCAAAGTCTATTTTGGAGTTGCTCGACCGCGTACAAGAGAGTGCCAACGGGCTCAGTGGAAATGGTAGGGTATCCAACTTTATTGATTCCTTAGAGTATCGACGGAATGTAGGTTGTATTTCACCGTTTTATCGTTACTACAATGGCAAGTGCTCTATCGGAATTAGGGAACTTGTTTTCCAAACTCGTACATTTTTGCGTTTGACTCGATTTTCGTTGACAACGCATCCATTTGTGGTCGATTGACCAGTGAATCGCAGTTTGCATTATAGGAAAAATTCGCTTTTTAAAAGAACAGTTCGTATGTGGAATAAACTCCCTCCAGAGCTCTTTCTTGTCACTTTCACTGAAGGAAAATTCAAATCGAATATCCAAAAACACTACTTCCCATAACCTAATATCCTAGTTCTGGTACAATGCATTACATGAATTGGGATCATCCCCTGAGTACAGATTCCATCGAAATAAAAAAGCAAAAAAAGAGGGCGCAAGTATATTTTTTGTCTCCCTTAAAACATTATTTGATTTATTCAGGCTAATCAGAGAAAGTTTAATCTTTTCGTGTGTTTCCTGCTATTCCTTGGCTAAACTTGAGTATGCACGGATGTTGTGTACGCATTAAAATATGTTGTTTTTTAAAAAGTGAATCGAGCAAACAACGTGTTTATTTGAATTCATGCCTTCGCTGTGAGAAAAGTGCTCTTTTAGTTCGATGCTTTTCTTCGATGCTTTTCTTGTGTTAGCTAAGAAAAATTCTATGCTGTTAATGCTTGTTATTTGTTTTATGAAAACATCTATACATACCTGTCTACAAGCCGAAGATAATTTTTTGATTCCTTCCTAGAATTGCAAGCAATGAGTTTCGTACTGTCATTGATATTTGATATTTCCGTTGATAAGGTTAAATCGACGTTTCAAAAAATTTTTGTACAACATTTTCGTACTCTTATTATAGCTGAAATATATTTTGTAAACGGTAATAGGTTGGACGTTTCCATAGTGCACTGCCAAAGAAGGTTTTATTATATTTTTTTTATATTTTATTTTATTTATGTAAAACATTAATTAAATTTATAACGACAGAAAAAATTTACCTGTAATTAACTACTTTATATTTTATTTATATTTTTTTACAGTTCCATTAATGTTGATTTCCATGAATGTAATTTATTTTGTACATGCATTTGCAGCTTTATATGTATGTATGTATGTATGTATGTATGTACTATAATTGAATTACAAAGGCCAATTACTTTTTCGGTATTTTCAAATTAACTTTGATGGAGCTTCTTTGTATATGTTAATGGATATTTAAGCGAAAGGTTATATTGTCAGTTTATAAAAAGTCATTAAAGTTAAATGATTAGCTTTAAATATTTTAAAATAAGTTACTAAAAACTGAAAATCTGTGCTAAATTATTTGCTGATTGTTTTGCAAGTTTTTACGTCTTTAACTCTTTGCACAATAAGAGATGATCTTAATATGATCTTAATTTTAGAACCAAAATCTGGCCAAAGAAGCCGTCCAAGAAGCAGCTTCCAAGTAAACCAGGTGAGATACATTGTTTAAGAAATTAAAAATTAAGGAAAGAAAAAAAGTTCAATGGGAAGGTTTAGGGCATTTAAAGGATCTTTAAGAAAAACGAAAATTAAGCAAATATATCTGTAAGAATATGTTTTTTTTTGTTCTGGAAATACAAGCTCAAATAACTTTAGTGGATAAAATTCAATTTCATATTACTGTATTGTTTGTATATATATATTAAAATATATTTTGTAATTGTGTTCATTAATAGGTTTTTTTAAAATGAATTTGCTAAAATATCAATTGCGTCTTTGAAGGATTGAATATTTATCTAAATTTTATTGTTGCAATATATTGTTGTGTGTAGATGCTATAAAACTTAAATGATGACCTACTGCTATTGATGTCATAAAATTATCTAAGATTAAATAAATTCGTGATAATGGTCACTTCTCATAATATCATCTGATAGAGTAAACAGAATAAATCTTACAAAATTTCTTTGGTGGGCCCAAGCAATTGCAAAAACACAAACCCAATATCGTTTAGCTTTTTCTCTATGTATCTCAATTTCACTATGTACCTTAAAATCAAGTAGTACGTACGGTATCAAAAGAACGCTTGTGCGAAACTTTCTTAATCAATTAAAAATACACATAAAGTCTCGAGTTTAATTCAAGTCTAATTATTAATTCAAGAATTCTATTATATTTTAATAAAATGTTGGATTGGGTTTTCTAAACAATCTCGTTTCTTCATTATTTAGGAACACTTGAATATCAATCGTATAGAATTTCTGCTAAAATTAATAACAACTTATATAAATTTTTGTTCCACCTAAAATTGTTCTACTCTAAATTTTAGTTTGAAAACTAATAATTTTTATTTTCAAAATGAGCCAAGAAATGTTGATGAGTGCGGCTTATGACGTTGTGATTTCCCTAAATTACCGCATTTTTTATAATATTTAAAAACTTAAAAAATATTTAAATGAAAAAAAAACTAAAGAGTTACATATTTTATCCTCCACTCTAAATTTAATTTTGCTTAAAATTCGTGTGCTAAATAAAAATTTCTTAAATTGTTTCAAGATAATAAAAAATAATATATTCGTTATTTCAACATCCTTAAATACAACTATTTAATTTTCTGCTACGCAATGGCATAATTCAACTAAATTTTAATTAAATTAAATACGACATTTTATTTAAATTTTCACGCTTAAATTGTGTAAAATATGGAAATAATTTATTTTAAAAAAATAATAGCGTACGTTTTTCAAGAGATGCAATTTCTTAAAAATGAAACTAGTATTTTTATAAATATTTTGTAACAAATAATTAAGGGATTTTTTTAAACTTTTATATTGAACAAAAAAAACTGCAAGTTCTTTTTTTAAAATAAACATTCATTTCAAACAATATATGCGTTTAAACTCAGAAGGCTTCTTTTTTAAAAAAACTCACTTACGAAGTCCGATAAAACTTGAAATTGTAAAATAACATAAAATAAAATTTTAATTCGAAAAAGTCCAAAAAATTTTAATCATATTACAATTGTGGCTTTTACCTACGAATCAAAAGGCAATCAATTTTTGGTGATTTTTTTGCCTTGCTCTCCATGAGTACGAAATAACTCAAATAATGTTGGCCTGTAAGACCTCAAATGTTGGTGGTGTATAACTATAAGTCAGTAGCGCAACCCAAAATAAACGAGATTACGGTCGCCTTCCTCGTGTCATATACAACTATTCTGTTTAATTCACAGGTTCAGTTTAATGTCATCAATATCTTAAAAAAATAATAAATCTTTATCACTAAAAACGTCGTAACGTTTGTACTGGAATTATTTTTAAGAATTCATATTCAACGATGCTACCAGCATATAACTGAACCAAGCAGTTTTTTTTCTAGGTAAAGTGGCTCCGGAAGGGTCTACTGTGATTGGGTTTGACTTTATAAACAACAATTATGTTTAGTAACATGCCCGCTAAACTAAAAATGAGCCACACCCTTTAACACAATTTTGCAATAAAAAGAATTCATTACTATTTTTTTAAAGGTAGACAGACTATTTTGTTATAATTGAAACTTTGACTAATTATACATAGTAAAAATTTAGCAGTTCGCCCTTAAGTGAAAGCAAGATTATAGATTATTAAAAGTTCTTAAGTATTTTTTTTAAATGTCACATATTAAAAATTCATTTTGTAAAAACATTTTTAAGCTTTAAACATTTTTTATGAACTTTGAAATACAGAAATTAATTTAAACGCAAAACACAAAACACAACATTTGTGCATAAATAAAGAAGACAAAGTACAGAAATAGAAAGTAAAGAATTCAATAAGCCAAACATAGAAATGTAATCAAAGAAGCTGTAATTTTCCTGTTGGATATAACATACGAATTCTTGACTAATTAACTGGAACGATACGTTTTTATTAATAGGAAGACAAAAATTATTTGAATGCAAAATATTTATTTTGCTACAACAACATCCTCACAACATTTTAGGTTTGTTTTAACATGACCTCTTTTACAAATAATTTTTTCTTCAAGCAGAACGTCTTTATTAAAAATAAAGTAAATTTTTATTTTTGCTTTCTATATTACGCCACACCATTCGGTGATATCTTCAAAGAAGAAAAGTGTACACTCTTTTTTATATAAAGACCATGCGGTTGAAGAAAAAAATATTTATAAAATAGTAAAAAGGTCAATTAACTACCATTAGTATTTATGACCTTTACTTTTGAAATGTGGCGAATCGCATTTACTTCGTTAATTTGTTCGTTATTAATTTGTTCTTATTGTTTTATTTTACAGACTAGTAACCTCGAAAACTATTCTACAGTGAATTAATCATAACACTAAACAGAAATAAATTGTCTTTTTAGAGAACAGAAACCTTGAAAATCTTTGTTGTTTGACACTAGAATTCTTATTATCGGAAATGAAAACTTAAGGGGTTTTTAAATTTTTGTAACTTAAATGTTGCTTGATAAGCAAACTTTCCTAAAATTGTGGGCAAATTTTATTTAATTTCTCACTTTTCATTTTTAAATTAAAGAACTAATCTAATAACTGAAATAAATACAAATATATCCGTACAAATTTGTGACATTTAATACAATTACTATTAAATTACTCTTTGTTTTTTGTTTATGCTTTAAGCAGACAACCTGTACAAAACCTTAGAGCTATTTACTATAATTTTTTTTTCTTTAATGTGATTCTTTGACTTTTTTATTTCAAATTATTGTTCTAATGACAGCATGAAACTCTAGTACTTTTCGTCTGGTTACTCTGCAAATGAATATGAGAACTTTGTTTTGCTGAGTTGAAAGTATTTATTTAGCAGAAATCTTAAGATTATTTTTAAAATAAAAACTAAGAACTAAAAGAAAATATTATATTTCATTTTAACTTCATTTTTTTTCTTTATTGTTGTTTTCGTAAATAAATATCGTTGTCAGTAAGTTGTTTATGTTCAAAAGAGTGGTTGTAAAAAAGGGGAACATTTATCACCATGTTACTTAGAAATAATACGTAGAAGCTTGAAATTTCATAAAAAATTATCTATTTATCGAACGACTTTTGGTGATATGTAGCGTGCACCTACGCACTAGAAAGCCGAAGCATAATTTTATTCAACAAGTCATTCCTAGTGGCAATTTCGGAAGAACGGAGCAGGGCCCCACCCGCACTCCTTGCTTAAGAGTTGGAAGCTACTAACATCTGGTCGAGAACATATGATAAAGCATGCTCACTAGATCTGAATCATTTACCATGTGTTGTTAGTCAAAAGTGAGATGATTCTGGTGCCTTAATCACTTCATGAAGGCCTGCGAAATCACAAGAAGAAGCAAATATTCCGCCAGTCATCATATCGAAAGTTACAGATATAAGTACAATGGTGAAAAGCTCTTCGAGATTATAAAATGTATTGTTCAATTACAAAAGAATTACAGCTGAAGTTATAAAATCATACCGTTCACTATCTGCTTATTTGAAAGAAAAAAATATTGAACTTAGTACATATCAAATAAATAAAGTATTCGTTAAAAATTTGCATCTTTCGACACCAACTGATGAAATTAAAAATGCCTTTGGAAGCTTAGGACACAAAATAAGAAATGTAACAAACATAAAAAGTAGAATTACTAAGCATGCCCTGCCAATGTTTTTCATTGACTTACAACCTATCTCAAAAAATGAAAACGTTTACGACATCATAAAAATTAAAATATGCTGTTGCAAACATCGTTTTCCATGGAAAGTGAAAGATATTGTTCAATGCTATTGATGCCAAGAATTTGTAGTAAATCCGTAATAAATTATGATAGTCATGGTTATTCTAATATGAATAACGCCACTTTTTCAAATAATAAAAACACTTACTCTGCAGATTTAAAAAACAATTAAACAAGTTCTCCAGAAAGACCAGATTTCACTAACCAACAATCTATTAAGTAAATATAATGACAGTGCCAGTTACGAAACTATGCAATTAAATTAAAATGTCCAACCCTTTAAAAGAAGTAGAAAAATTTTTAAAATTACATCACATTGATATTATTTAGTGTCGGAGACATATTTTATAAGCAGGATATATTTTAGGTTACCAGGATATGAACTGATAAGAGCTAAACATCAGGCCGATAGGGTCCATGCTGGACATGCAATATTAATTAAATTCTCTATAAAAAACGAACTTTTAGAGGAAACGAACTTTCAAAAGAAACATACATGCAAGCAGCTTGTATAAAAAATAGTTTAGATGTAAGTGACATATCTATGCTATGCTACATATTTCCCACCAAGATTTCCAGTCAAATATCAAGAGTTAATGCATTATTTAAACGATTAGGACTAAGGTGGTTTGTAGGCGGTGATATCAATGCAAAACATCAATGGTCGTGTTCTAGATTAGTAAACCCAAAAGGTAGTGAACTATACAAATGAATTGCAAACAACAACTCTCAAGTATTATCGACAGGCCAACTTATTGGCCGACTGATCAAAGAAAAATTCCTGATCTTCTTGACTTTTCTGTTTACTTGGGTATCTCTAGTCAACTACTTCATATAACACACCTTGATAAATAAGTGTTCTTAAATATTATCTTGCAATCTCAGATATATAAACATAATTTAATATCAGTTAAACTGACTTGCTAGAAGATTTTGATGGAGGTGAAATTCGGCTTGTTAGCAGAAACTCTACGCCAAACTACACTATAAGATACTTAAGGCAGGGCAGGAATCGGTCTCTCCAAATCCCCTGATATACAAATATGTCGAACATTAATGCTCTAAGTCGCAGCAGAAATTGGAAGATATGCGACAAACCCTTTAGGAAGCTAAAAATACATCAAAACGCCATTGCACGCAGTATCTGAGATTTTTCTAGTTTGGCTATCATTATTATTTCCAGTGAAATCGAAGATCTTGTTTATCGAATCTTCTACTTGATGCTTTAGATCTCACATTTTGAATGGGACTAAACTGTGTGTGATTCGATTTACATCCGCGCCTGGCCATGGAACCTTAATCAGATGGTGGACCAAACCACTGCATAATTTGGAACGTCATGCTCGTCCTAGGAAGCCGAAGCCATAATTCTATGCAACAGAACTTTCTAGTTGCAACTTCGATGATTCCAGAGCAGGGCTGCAAATCATCACTCCTTGCTTAAGAGTTGGAGACTTTCCAACTCCTGTCTAGAACACATGTCTCGCATGCAAACTGGACTGGATCATTCACTTAGCGTGTCATTAACAGTGAGATGATCCTGGCCACCATAATAACCATTATACTATTATGGGGCCGCGAAACCACAACCACCACTATACTCCCATATAGGGGCCAACCTCAATAATCTAAAGAGACAAATAATGAACTCTGCGAGCTTACTAATTCCCTTGGAAATAAAGTGGAGTTTCCAGTTGTACCCCTTTTTCCCCCAGTTTCACTGTGTCTAGATAGTCGAAGTTCTATAAAGACCATATATATGTGCCCCCGGGGGGTAATGGGACTAAATATATGTTTTCAGCATAAAAGGTTTTTAACGAGGTTTCCATTGCTGGGGTATTTGCTTACATATAAAAAGTTAATTGGGGTTTCCGCCATTGAAGCTTATGAATTAGCATATACTTAGAAATATTTTCTTCTTTGTAACTTAAACGATTGTAAAATATGACAAAATTGAGTTAATTTTCTACCAAATATCTGCTGGAGGCTATAACGATAATATTGACAATACAAATTTCTATCAAAATGCTTCGTACATTTCATTTCTTGGGAGCCACCAAAAGTAGCGATTATTATGTCCGGAAAAATGTAGTTTTAAATATCTTTGTGAATATTTCTTTCTTTTCCGCTCAATTGCACCCCGATCACATCATTTGTAAAATTTTTCGCTTCCAAAAATCTCACCTCACAGAATTGGGTGTGAAACTTGCACTTTTTAACTACTGGTGCACATTAATATTATGGTTGGGTTTTTAAAGAAAAGCAATCCGGCGTTTAAATTCTCGTAATCTTTGACTGTATGGAAAATAATTTGTTCACAAATTAAACACATTAAAATAAGTGAAATAAGAACTTATAATTTTCTTCAAAGCTAGAGATAACAACATATAGTTCTTTAAATATCATTCTTTAAATATCACACTTAAAATTAGAACTTTTGGTTTTAAAAAGAATGCAATCAAAATTAAATACCGATTTAAACTGCCAAAGTGTGGTTAAGTTAACTTTGTCGTTCATCTGTTTGTTCAACCTTTCAATTCTCAATATGTTGGATGTGTGACTTGTTTGGTAGTTCAGAATGATTGAATCTACTTCTCTGGTTAAGAAGAACATTTTTGAGTATCTTAAATGATAATTAAAATAATAAACGATTCCTGAAGTTTTCACTATTACATTCTTTAAAACGAAAAGAACTTCTAAATAAATAAACGATTTGTCTCAAACTATGTAAAAACTATTTTTCTTTACATATTATTTTGCTCTTTTTTATAAAATATTTTCTGTTACTTTTGGATTCACTTTCAATTTTGACTTTAACTATCCTAAAAATAAAGCAATAACACTAGAATAATAAACTGAAAGCAGCCACACGCATCAAGTATTAACGAGATTTGGTTTTTAATTTTAGTTTTGTTTCAGTCAATTTAAAACTCCTTATTTTCACTTTCAATACTGCCAATTGTTTTGACACTCTAAAACAAAAAAGTTTTTCGCGGGCGAAGTTGACGAAGAAGCCAAGAAAATTTATGGTTGAGGTTTTTTACAGTCAGAAATAAGCAAATACATATCGCACCCTAAATACAAAAGGGTCACAACTTATAATACTAAAATTTTCGCAACTCAAAATAATTCTCTTTAGTTCATCGTGCACAAGCAACACACTTAACATAAAAATAGACATAACTGTATTTTTTCAGTTAAAAAAGATAGTGATGTAAAAGAAATTGTTACTGTAGTTGGAGATGTGTACTCTGAATTAATTTATGGAAAAAAGTCAGTTTTGTGACCCTTTTGTATTTAGGGTGCGATATGTATAACACATCTCAGTATATTTTTCGGGTATTTGTTGTGCAATAATAATATTTCACCAAGTTAGGTTTTACAGCTTGCTTGCTTCTTTTAAAAGAGAAATTGTGGTGTTAATAAATTTTGTCTTGACGGAACCAACGACAACAAAGTTGATAATTAAATTTTAAGATAAAAATAAATCATCGCTTAAACAAAGTGGCTAAGAAATAAAGTTAAAAAAGTAGTTTTTTGAGGAAAATAAAAAGTAGTAAAAGTAGTGGAATAGTGGAAGCAGCAGTGAAGTGATAAATTAGATAAAGTTTCTCCTTCATTCACTTTCATGCGTAAAATTGTTCATCATATTTTGTGAGGATGCACCGGCTACACAAAACTTTTGCTAACAGATAATATAATAGCAGAGAGTGAGCTGAAATATGAGACGCTTGCTACAAAAACGAAGAAGATTTCATTTTTGACTTAAGTGTGGTGAATGCTCTGGCAGATAACTCTAAAAGCCATTTATGGTTAAGGATAAATTTTTTATACATGTAAAGATTCACAATAAATAAAGTTCCAATAATTTTTACGTTATATAATGGAGCCTCTGATTAACAATGCCTTATTTT
The DNA here is from genome assembly GCA_030448955.1 of Trichopoda pennipes. Taxonomy (NCBI): domain Eukaryota; kingdom Metazoa; phylum Arthropoda; class Insecta; order Diptera; family Tachinidae; genus Trichopoda; species Trichopoda pennipes. The sequence continues at coordinate 1,167,817 of JASKUP010000026.1, read as the reverse complement.
GCCAAAGATTTAATTAAAAAAAAAGTTTTTTGCATTTTTAAATTAAAGTTAAAAATAAGTTTTTGTATAAAACTTTCAAATATAAATTGAAGTAAGTAACAAAAGGATGTGACGAACCTTTAAACGATTAAAAAAATTAAACAGCAGTTTAATGGCAAAGTAGGATATTTTACCAGATTAGATTAGCTTCACTAATACTAATTGATTGTTTTTGTAGATTTTGTTTTGATCTTTTTGAACTTTTTAAACTTCCATTTTAATTTCTCTGTATTAAGCATACAAATAAAAGTTAAAAGGGTAAAGATAAATTGTTTTGTCTTTATTTCATAATTTAGGCGATCTTAAATTATCCTTTGATTATTTCAGGTTTTAGTGATAAGTTTCTTATTTTAATTAATAATTTAAAAATTATATCAAAACTTAAATTCTCTGGATAGAAAGGAAAGTAAAAAAAAGATTAATTATTACCAAACTTTTCTTCATTTAAAATTTCAACCTATCTCAACCTATAACCAATTAAAAATATTTAATCTTCGATTTCTTACTGTCAACCTTTATTGGCTTCACAAGGTAGCTTGCCAACATTTTCTTTAACACAAATATTATGCTTTAATTAAAAGAATATTATTTGTTTTGAGTTACAAAACGACTGCATAACAAGCAATTCGACAATATGTCGAATTAAATATGCATCTATCACTTCACAATCAAAGCCTTACGAAAGTTGAGCATTTGTGCAGCATACTTCATGTACAGCAGATAACGTATACTTATTTATCATATTGTAATACGTAACAACTAGTTCACTGATTTCATCAATATTCAATGTTCTACTGCAAATGTCTAAACATTTTCATATCTTGAATGACAGTTTGCTTATGAATTTGTCGCCCATGATTTGAAAACAAAGTTTCATCTGCGCAGAAAATCACTATGCAGGTTAATTAAGCTTCCACTCGATAGGGCGACGTATCTACTGCATATGCTGTACCAATGCTCTCTTCATTAAGAGTAATTGTTTAACAATTCACTCTGTTGTTATTATCATCTTCCTGTTTCTGTCTTAAATCCTGAGTTACATCTGTGTTGAAACAATTGTAAGCAACTCCTTTCTTTTTTTTATTTTAAATGTTTATTTAATAAAGAAGTTAAACAATGGGTGACTTAAAGCTGAATATTTTGTTACAAATTAATAACTGCATTGAATTAATCTTCAGTTTTTAATTGCATAGACTTGACAATTAAGACAACATAAATTAAGCAGAATGTAACGAATTTTCGGGATTGCTATACTTGTTAGTAGGATTCATTACCGCTGTCTAAAAATTAAAAAAGAAGTGCAAGATGTTATTACTACACATTAATTTTATTTCCATATTTGTTTCTGAAGCAACAATTTTTACCGTACATTACTGTTGCACGACGAGCTTTTTACATACATACATATATTATATACATATATACATATAGATATATGCATATACATTAGGTCGGGTCGATTTATGGGGAGGCAAAAAAATCGCCCACTGCTCAGTGAAAATCGTATTCTAGGGATCAAAGATCAAAATAAGAAAATTTTAAAAAATTCGTCTTTGACCCATTTAGAGTGCCTCAATCGAGTCCAAATGTATGACCGACCCTCATTAACGTTTAATTTACATGCAGTTTTGCCAACAAAATCGGTTACAGGTAGAATTGAAATTACCATTTCATTTTTATTACCTCGTCTTGTAGACCATATATAACGCAACAGTTTTTGTGAATAGATTAAGTCGTTGTGAAGAACTCGAAGTGTGCTTTTTTCAGATAAAAAAATAATTAAAAAAAATAAGAAGTGAAGTGACCATTTTAAATCAAAAAGTTTACAATGAATCCACCATCGTCTACAACGCAAGATGAAGCAACAACAACATCAAGAACTATCGAAAACCCAATGAGTCATATACCCAGGCTTGATGTTACTATTTTTGGCGTGTCTAGTGATTTGACTGATCTTAATTTACAAACCCATCTGGATATCTTGAGATATTATTTTTACTTAAGCGAAAGTGCTAAAACAGAACAAAAAAAGTTTTCCTATACATCATTCACTATTCAAGTACAAAATAAGTTGGTTGGAATTTCGCAAAAACTTGGTATGAAAATAATGCAGAAAAAAAGTGTATTTAATAAATTGAATAGATTACTTGACAAATATCAAGACCAAACCAAGAGAAACCTAACCCAACAATTTCCAGAGTATGTAAAATCTCTGGTAACAATTTTTTACGTTGGAACATGCAAATGCGATTTGAAGGCAGATCCATGTGCATGCGGCTTGGTTCCAAAACGCCTCAAAGATTTTTTGCACGATCAACATAATCAGAAAAGACTTACAGTGGATGTATTTGTGATGGAAATAGAAGAGCAAATATCAACATCTGTGTCATCAATGCCAACATACCAATATCCCGAAGATTCAACATACGCACCGCCATCGGTTCAAGAAGATATGGATAGAGGCGAAAGCTCACAATATACAGAAAGATCACAATACACAGAAAGATACGATTGCCTTAACTTTGCCTTGATATGTGACAGATTTGGTGTGCCTGATAGAGTAGCATCAGCATTGGCAACAACTCTTTTCCAAGATTTTGAAATGAAAGACACGCATAGCAAACCTCTCATCATGGATAAATCGAAAGTTCGCTGAGAAAAAGAGAAATGCAGATAAAAAGTGCGTCGCAAACGGTTAGATGCTACCAATTTGTTAGCGTTTTCATTCGATGCCAGAAAGGATGATACTTTAACGAGAGCTAAAATTGATGAGAAGTATCATACTAGGATGGTAAAAGAACCTCATCTTGTTATTTTGAGAGAACCCAATTCTGAACTTATTGGTTACGTAAGACTAGAACATGAAACCGCTGAATACAAAACAACCAAATTAAATGATTTTTTCAACAAAAAAAAGAAATCACTGGACGCATTAATTGAAATATGCACTGACGGTGAGCCAACAAATACTGGCCCACACGGTGGAATTATACGATGATTCGAATTGCTGTTAAAAAGACCATTGCATTGGTTCGTTTGCCTTCTACACTTCAACGAACTGCCGCACAGTGGGGCCAAATGCATGAAAAGTGGCGATTAATTCATAGAAGTCGTAATTTAAAAAAAAAATATTTTTTATTAATGGATATTTATAAATACATAAAAAACCAACATTTAAAAAAAACAGAGTGAAAAAACACATTTTTTAACCCTTTATGGACCATTTTGTGTTCTGTAAAAAATCCTCTTGTTTCTCATTCTTTGCTGTATCTTTGGAACGGTGCGCTTTAAATTATTCAATTAAATTGCAAATTAAAGCATACTAAATGTACTTTAAGAAAAATAAGTAATATTTTTAAAAATAATAAGGAATAAATATTTTATATGTATTTTTATTAGAAAATTTTTAAATTAAAATCATACCTTTTTTCTCGAAATTTTAAAATTTTGCTCAAAAATGCAACATTTGAAAATCCAATTGTTTTTTTTATTGATAAATAACCATAAACACACTACTTAAAAAAAATTTAATTAAATTCGGTTATTCTATTTTTTTTTTTTTTTTTGAAAACAACAATTTTTTATTATAATCATTATTACCTTCAATGTTAGTATTTACTTCACATTCAATTTCATAATCATAAATTAATTCGTTACAATAATCTTAATCTTCATCTCCATCTTCATCTCCATCTTCATCATTGCTATTCTGATTGCTGGGAAGTACAAGCAACTCCAATGCAGATTTTGGCATTAGCTCTTTTTTCTTTTTAGAACTATTGTTCATGCTTGTTATAAACGGATCTGAACTTATGAGAAATCTATTAAAGATATCTTCCATTGTTTTTTCTCGACTGCATTTACGGGCAAAATTTTCCCTATAACTTTTAAAATCTTTATTTCTGGCTTCCTGAGACTCTTCGGTTAGCTGACCAATTGGCAATGGCGATAATGATATAATTTCAGGCCCTTGAATAAAATATTTGTGAAGAGTAGGAGGCATATAGTACCATGGATATTTTTTCACAAATAGCCTGGCAGTGTTATTAGCGAAGTTTGTTTGTTGACCTCAATACCACTAGAAACTACAATTAATATTGTGTGCATATTTTTGATCAACTCTAAATCAATATTAGTAATTTCAACAGATATTTCTGCATTCTTAAAAAAACGTCTTGCAGTATTCCCGTCATTAGAGTTACCAAAACCAGGTTTTGGTTGATCAATGATCAATCCCGTTCTCTTATTAAATTCGCGTTGAATACGACTTTTAGTTTTAGCAATAATTTTTTTTTCTTCGTCACTTCTTGCCTGCCATTTTTGAATTGGAAGTTTATATGCCAAGTGAATAAGACATTCAAAAAATCTTATCCAGCCATGTAGGACAGACAAACCGAACTGCATGAAGTCTACGTTGTAATCTCTAGAAATCATTTGTTCAATATTGTTGAACTCCTTGTTGGTAGCGCCACATATGAAGCACTTTTGTGTGGACTTTGTGTCTGTAATCGCGTTACACACTTTACCGTCAATCATAACGAGAATTAGTTTGTGGTTCACTTTTATATTTCTTTCTCCAACTGATATCACTGTATCGATAAGAGCATTTTTTTCTGTCTCCACTCTTTCTCTTTCTGTTTTAATACTGTTGACCGTTTCTTTCATAAATTCAATTTTTAATGGCCTGCAAAACCTAGTTGAAGACGGTCGAGGATTATGCCAAATGATTTTGTTTTTACAAACTAATTTTAATGGTACAATTGACGTAATAAATACAGAAGAATCAGATGCATTACTGTCATGAAAGGCTTATTTGTAAGAACTATGCCCTGAACTTCCGTCAAAGCCCCACTTAGTGTATAAAGTAATTTTTTCGATTTCTTCGTTGTCTAACGAATTTAAATCTGCATTTTTAACCGACAAAAGGCGTTCAGTGGTATGATCCAATATTCCTTGTAGGCTAACTTGCGCTGATGTTTCAGAAATTTTCATTTGTTCTCCCTTTGGGTAACATTTTTTCTTAGCTCTTTGGACCAATTTATATGATGGAAATTTCTCAGGTGCAACCTTTCTAATAACATTATATTGGTGGCGACTTAGCTTCGCTTCTACCAAAACGGACAGAGCTTCATCTGGAGTTAACTGCTGTGGTGGTGTTCCATACTTTTTCGGTATTTTTTGGCTTTTGTTGGAGATGATATTATTTCCTTAACAATTTTCGACTCATCTATTTTTCCAGCAGCTCTCAAGGTCATTTGTGTGGCGTAAGCCAAAACAGGCAAAGAAATTTGATATCTTATGTCTTTACATTTCTTAACTTTTGTTTTTTCTTTGCACTCTTCAAATGAGAGATCATTGCGACCTCTTTTTTGTTGTGGTTCTAGTGGTGGACTGAATGAGATTGAGGCATCCAGCCAATTCTTAGTATTTTTTACAAAAATTTCATTCTTTCTATGACATTTTTGCCACCGAATCTTATAGCTAGAGCAAAAATTATGAAACCTTGTCATAAAATCTACCATATCCGAAGGGTCGACACGTTTTATTACTTCCCATCTCAAAAGTTTAAATTTATCCTGAAGTGATTTAGGTTCTGCACTCCTCATACAATTATGCAACTCATGACGAGGAATGAAAATTATTTTGGGACATGTTCCTAAAATTAATAAGATTTCTATTCGTTTAAAATTTGCAAAAAGTAATTCCTTTAAACCTGTACCGAATAATTTACACTTTCACAACACTTTAAATATGTTACATCACATCACAAAACATTGACAGCTAAAACAATAAATAAACGTGTCAGTACCGAATCAATAATAACCTACGGATGGATAGAAATTCTTAAAAATGTATTATCATTATATTAGTAGGTTGATATCACCAGCTTAAAACAAAATTAAAACTTTACTCGTATGATGCATGTATATGACCAACAGTTATTATGTAGGACTCAAATAAATGACAATAATAAATAGGGATGGGAGCGTGACCTCCTTCAATTTTTCAAAATAGTGCACTTGTGCTATATACAATTTTCTAATAATTTAAAATTAACAAATGTTTAAGTAAAATTCATTGAAATATCATAAAGACATGTAAAATAATTTAATTAGTTTTATTCATAGTAAATAAACCCAACATACGCAATCACGTGAGCATGCGTGAATTAAAGTTACTCACGCCTCCATCTCTAATTAACAACACTTTTTTTAGCTACAATAACAACTACTATAACCAAAATAATGACAAAACAAAGTAAAAACAACTTGTGGATTTTTAGCATCTTGAGTTATTTCACAAAAACAACGATAACTCAAAAGTCGCCAAAAATCGCAAAAAAAAATATTTTGGGGTTTATTAGTTGAGATCTGATATTATAACACTATATAGACGATTTTACGCAAGCTCACGAACAAAGTTGTTGAAACTCCATATATAAATCAAAAATAGCCCATTTTTGGGCTAATTTTATTTTATTAACATTTAATATTTTTAAAACATTTATTTAAACAAAAAAACATGTACTATATAGTAAACTACCTGAAGTTAACGGTTCTATTATAAAAATTTAACTTTTAGAAGTATTAATAGAAAAAATTATCAATTGAAATATCGATCATTAGTGAAAGTGACGCCGGTGCGAGTGGTTGTATTTTCTCGTGTACGGCAAATCCGCAATAAGTTGTTTATAAGTGTTTTTTTTTCGAACGATTGTGTGTGACAGATAGCATTTGAAAAGAGAAGGAAAACTTTTGTCTTTAAAGAAACCGATATACGTTACCTTCTTGAGAAGCGCATAGAAGGCTTGAATTTTATACTTATATTTGTTCATTTCATTGACATTCTTAGTGGATGAGTCATCCAAGTGAAAGCAATAAAGCAAATGTAAAGGCCAGAAATGCTTATATTACATTAACCGCTGAAGAGCCAGAAATTAATAAGCCTAGTATTAGTAATAATTTATATTTAACCGCGAAACCGGTATTTCGTTCTCGTACTCATTAATTGAATGATATAATTTTACCGAATGAAACTAGTTCTACGGTGATATCTTCACTAGGAAAAACAGCAATTAATAGCGAAAATAAGGCTTCGACGGAAGCGTTATCCCAAATAACTCCAGCAACTACCTGTGACGAGCCATATAAAATTCAAACAGGAATGGACCGCTATATAACAGTCACAAAGCGCAAACGCAGCCCTAAATCGTCTAGAGTTGAATTGACCTCAAAATTTCCCAGGGATTCTGGAACTGATGGCACAGCTTCTAAAAACCGCTTTTCAATATTGGATAGTGAAGTCATCGAAACTACAACACCTCCCAGGTCATTCAAACCCCCTCCTCTTTTCTTGAGAGAAAAGAATTCAAACGAACTGGTAAAGAGTTTAATTTCATAGATTGGAGCAGACGCTTTCTACGTTATACCCATCAAGCAGGGTAATATCAACCAAACGAAAATGATTACCGCAAATTGGTTTCGGAATTTGACAAAGCTAAAAAAAATTTTTACACCTACCAGTTGAAAAGTAGCAAGGGACTGCAGGTCGTTATTAAGGGGATTGACCCATGTGTTGATCCTGAGGACGTCAAAGGATTCTTACAGGGAAGCGGTTTTAAAATTAAATATGTGTTCAACATAAAAAATCGGGAACGTGTACCTCAACCAATATTTCATGTCGAATTGGAACCTGGTGATATTAGATTGAAGAAAAATGAAATTCACCCTATTTATAACGTAAAATACGTTTTACATCGTAAGGTGACTGTAGAAGAGCCTCTCAAACGGTCTGGCCCAGCCCAATGCAGAAACTGCCAGGAATTTGGTTATACCAAAAGATACTGCAAATTGACTCCCGTATGTGTGGTGTGTGGCGAGCTTCATGCCACGGCACAATGTAACAAGCCAAAAAACAATGCGTCAATTAGAAAATGTGGTAACTGCGGTGAAAATCATACAGCAAACTACAGAGGATGCCGAGTCTACTTGGCCAACCGTAAAATAATAAAAGCCAGCCCTTCTATTGCTATTACTACCCAAACCAAAATTGCAACAGAGCAAAATTTTCCCCAGTTAAGCCAACCTCAGCCGGTCGCATCCTTAGGTCACCAATTCTCGTATGCCAACATTTTGAAGTCCAGACATGGCTCTACTCAAAACACGTCCACAGCAAATACTAGTTTCAAGCCTAGGGAGGAGGTCCCAGTTTCACGTAACACAACTAGTCTCGAGGCAACTATAGAGACATTAGTTCAAACGGTAAATAATTTCACCAACAACATTACAGTTATGATGCAACAGATGATGCAAATGCTGCAGATGCAGTCCGAATTATTAAGGGCAGTCGTCAATAAACCATGAACTGCCTAAGAGTATGTTTTTGGAACGCCAACGGCATCCGCTCACATAAGAACGAGCTTGAACTATTCATGAAGGTGCAGAATATTGACGTAATGCTAATTTCCGAAACCCATCTAACAGCCAGGAGTATTTTTAAAATTAATGGTTATACCTTTTATGACACCAAGGACCCTCGTGGAAGAGCTTGTGGCGGGTCAGCTATCCTAGTGAAGGCCCGACTCAAACACCATGTAATGGACGAATTTTGCTCGGATTATTTACAAGCGACAACTATTTGTCTTTTAGAGAACAATAGCAATTTAGTGATTTCGTCTGTGTATTGTCCACCGAGTTTTCTAATCACAGAGGATCAATTTTGCGGGTTCTATAAATCTTTAGGTCCTCACTTTTTGGCTGCTGGCGACTATAACGCGAAGCATATCCACTGGGGCTCACGTCTGACAACCCCGAAGGGTCGCACATTGTTTAATGTAATTTCGAGGCTAAAGCTAACTGTAATTTCTAGCGGAAGGCCAACTTATTGGCCCACCGACAGGCAAAAAATCCCTGACGTCATTGACTTTGGAGTCGCAAAAAATGTACCAGGTGAGTTTACGAATGTAGAGTCTTCATTAGACTTATCCTCCGACCACACACCTTCTATTGTTACGTTATGGAACCCGTTGGATTCTGAAAATCGATCTGCATTGGCAACTAAGACTCATATTAATTGGCTTAAATTTAGAAAATATCTAAGCTCTCACTGTTCGGAAAATATACCGCTGCGTACTTCAGGAGAAGTGGAAAAAGCTATTGACGACTTTAATGAAGAAATCAGACTAGCCACAGTTCACGCAACCACAAATGCTCCGATAAAAAGATACAGCAGAAAATATTCAGTAGATGTACAACAACTCCTCCTAGAGAAAAGGAGAATCCGTAGAGAGTGGCAGGCGTGTAGATCACCCCAACTAAGAAACAGGCTGAAAGAGTGTACCAAACAGCTTCGTGATTTACTTGAAGTGCAAAGAATTGCTTCACTAAACAAATACTTGGAAAATCTTGATGCAACCTCGCATTCAGACTACTCTCTGTGGCGCGCAACAAAAAACATTAAGCGACCAACTTTACGCCAGTCGCCACTGCGTACCCCAAGCGGTGATTGGGCAAGAAGCAACGAGGAAAAAGCTTATCTGTTTTCCAACCACCTCCTAAAAGTATTTTCTTCTAATTTATCGACAGACCCTATAGTGTTACCTGAAATAACACCTATAGAAGCTGTGCCTTTGAGACTGGAAGTACAAGAGTTGAGAAAGGCTATCGCCGGCTTAAAACTTAAAAAATCACCTGGTATTGATAAAGTTAGTAATAGGATGCTTCTGGAGCTACCAAATGTAGCGGTGAGAATCTTATTGTTTATATATAACGCCATTTTGCGCCTCAGTTTTTACCCTCAGAAGTGGAAGATTTCGAAGGTGATAATGATTCCCAAGCCGGGCAAGGATCATTCTAAAATAGATTCTTACAGGCCAATAAGCTTGCTGTCCAATTTATCTAAACTGTTCGAGAAACTTTTAGTAAATAGAATGTATCCCATATTGATCGAAAAGAAGTGTATACCGGATCACCAGTTTGGATTTAGGAAAAAGCATAGCACAATAGAGCAAACGCATAGACTTGTTAATGCTGTTAAACAAATCTTTGAAAATAAACATTACTGTTCTGCTCTCTTTATTGATGTTTCCCAGGCCTTCGATAGAGTTTGGCACGAGGGCTTAATTCATAAACTAAGGCAGAATTTGCCTCAAAATATTTCTACATTACTGGAAAGCTACTTGAGTAGCCGTTTATTTGTTGTAAAGCACGAGGAGTTTTTGAGCCCATCACAGCCAATTAGAGCCGGATTTCCTCAAGGGAGCATCTTGGGTCCGATTTTGTATTTATTATATACCTCAGATATGCCTACACGGGATGACGTTCACGTTTCAACATTTGCTGATGATACTGCCCTGCTTTGTGTTCATGCAGACCCACACGAAGCTTCACTACGTCTTCAAAGTCATGTGTTCCAAGTCGAAAAATGGTTAAGAAAATGGCGAATAAAAATTAATGAACAGAAGTGCATTCATATTACTTTTACATTACGCAGGAGTACATGCCCACCTATCACAATAAATAATCAAACAATACCTCAACGTTCGGTCGTCAAGTACCTCGGTATGCACCTTGACAGGCGTCTAACATGGAAGCACCACATAGAAGCTAAACTTATGCAAATAAGACTTAAAACTGCTCAATTAAACTGGCTAATTGGTCGGAATTCTGTTCTCAGTCTGGACTGCAAACTTTTGATCTACAAGTCTATTCTAAAGCCAATATGGAGCTATGGAATTCAAATGTGGGGCACTGCCTCAGTGTCAAATGTCGAACGGATACAAAGAAGCCAGAACAAAATCCTCAGACTCATAACTGCTGCCCCATGGTATGTGAAAAACTCAAACATTCACAAGGATTTGAAAGTGCCCTCTGTAAGAGAGGAAATACAGAAGTACGCATCCAAATATTTGAGAAAACTGGAATTTCATCCAAATATTTTGGCACGTGATATATTAAATGATAGAGGCTACAATCGTCTGAAGAGGAGAGACGTTAGGGCTATTAGTATAAGTAATTTATAGTGTTTTCCTTTTTATTTTTTATTTCTTGTTAACTAAAACTTTTTGGCTGGCATTGGCTAGACATAAAGATAATTTTTACTTTTAGATTTAAGATTTATCTACTTATTGTTAGTTCTATTAATTTAGAAGATTCAATAAATAATATTATGATACAAAAAAAAAAAACACAAAAAAAAAAATGAAATATCAAAATTTTCACTTTTTTTCAATATGCACAAAAAAATAACAATTATTCAACTTTAAGTGCTTACTTCAACTAAAGCAAACAACTTAAAAGTATAATTTTTGCAATTAGTGATGCAGAATTTTATCCACTTTCACCCGGTACCAAACACGATCATGAATTTTAAAGTTCATATTTTGAATTAATCGCCACTTTTCATTCATTTGGCCCCTCTGTGTGCCGTTGCGGCATTTGTTTGAAGCTTTGGATAAATCAACCAGCACTGGACCAAGATCGAAACTTGTAAAACTCTTCCGGTAAGTTATTGCTATCACGCATTTATTATATTTGTCAACCGTTATTATTTTATTATTATATATTTTCAGGTGGTGGACAGCTTCCAGAAAATTGATTTGAAAAACATGCCCCCTGCTACAGAAAAAATTGAATTTTCCACCGATTCGAAGTACTTATACGATATGGCCCATGCAATTTCTAGCGGCGTGGTTTCGCTGGATCTGGCTAACATCAAACCAGGGAAAATTGTTCATTCTCACTGGCTCACCGAGGCCGCTAGATTATTACGATTATATGTGACAACGAAAAATCCAGACGCAAATTTAAGAATTCTGGCTGAATTTATAATTAAATGTTATGTGCCAATGTACTTCAGTACCAAGTACTAAAGCTCTGTCGTGTACGGTAGTGCATTATTTTTCAAGTTCATTACTTGATCACGATTTCTAGAACCTCGTTTAAGCAAAATTGTCAATCAACTAATTACAGATAATTATATTATGCGCATTCGGAAAATATATTGTTATCAATGTTGTTTGATGATAGCAAGGAAAAGCGCGACTGTGCTACCAAGATAATTCTACGCTATCGAACCGATGTTGACGACCCAACGCAACTTAGAGCTAAAAAAACCGGATATAAACTTTATTTGCACAAGTTATACGGTATAAAGTATTTAAACCATCATTCACGCGAAGCATTCCGTACGATGCATTGCAAGAATATTTAAATAAAGATGCTCCAACGTTTAATGATCCAAAAATTCCATCACACATACAAGGAACGGAACGACACGTTCAATTGCTAGCTAGTGTTTCCAAACGATTAATACCGGAAAATGTAGAGGCTGTTATGGCGACGACATTAGAGAGCCGTGCGAAATTGCCCAGACTTGAAAGTAAAAAAGACTTCAAGCAATAATTTTTTTTAGTTTCTTTTCTATAAATAAGTTTTTCATTTACATTTGTTCTGACTTATTAAAAATATATAAATAAATATTATTATAAATAAATAAATAAAAATAAAGAAAAAGCATAGCCATTTCGCTGTTTTTTTCATGTAAACTACCAAATGTGTTTATTTTTTTAAATGTTTGAATAGGGAACCCCCTCAGGGGAGTTCCAGGGGGTGTGCCACTGTCATGGGTTGATCGGCACTCCAAAGTTAGTGAGGGTCGGTCATACATTTGGACTCGATTGAGGCAGTCTAAATGGTTCAAATATGGATTTTTCAAAATTTGACCCAAAATAAAAGTTTGACTCAAAACTTGGAACATCAGAATTCGTTATAGAGGTATTTTTCCTCGGGCAAAGTTTCTTATTTTGATCCCTAGAATACGATTTTCACTGAGCAGTGGGCGATTTTTAAATCGACCCGGCCTAATACACATGTATATATATATTAATAATAAATAGCTTATAATTAGAAACAGATAAGATATTGCAAATTGCAAGTAATAATGTTATTTAGTATTTCAGTTTATCTTCAAGCGATCGACAAAAATTCTCATTCTGTCTAAAAAATGTTTTGCTAAAAATTCCTGTAATACGTAAGTAGATACATATTCCGATACCAAAGAAATAAAGTATATATGATAAAATGCTTTGGACAATATCTTAAGACTCTTGATACACAATGAATAAATTTGTCAGTGAAAAAACATGTTTTACATTTTTTTACAGTAAACATAACTAACAAGTAGAAAAAATGGTATTAAAAAAGGTGTCACTACCAGTTACAAAATTCAATTTCACACCAATTGCCTAATAGTTGATGTCTAAAGATGGGTCTAATCAGTGCTTAATTTCATAGCCAAAAAACAACATTAAAGAAAAATATATTTTAGGTATTTCTGAAACAACAAAAATTTATTAGACAGTATGATGATGTTTTCATGATAACCACAGCGGATAAAGGTAAAAAAACCCTTATTATATTCATATTATAAACAAAATGACTGTAAATGGAAGATGAGCGACGCACAGTGGCACATTCTGTGAGTTGGCGGTCAAAATTCTATAACTTTTGACAGGGTTGAAATTTTTTAACAATTTTTTTTTAATTTAATGTATTAATTTTAAAATCGGGCCCTATTAAAGGCAATCGGTTCACATTTACTCATAGGGCCCTTGTAATTCAATTTGGGAAAAATAAGCATGGTGATCATAATTCCCTAACAAATATAAGAAGTAATTCGGCAGCTTTAAATGATATATCATATGAACAATTTAAATATTTTTTAAACGTGAATCCATAACAGATATGTAGTTGATCCTTATTCGAAAAAAGGTTTAACCATAAATTCTTAGAAAATCTTTTTATTCAAAATAAAATAAAATTTCTTTTATAAATTTTTATATGTATTGTGCTTTTTTGCTCTAATTTTTATGTTAATTTGCATATAATACATTTTTCATTTTTCTTAGTGAAAATTTCATCTAAGTATGTCTCCTGTTCATCTTCAAGGAGCTGCTTGGCGTCTTTGTCCAATTCCATAGGGGTGGAGTTCAGTTTATGTCGATTGTTGGAGATATATGGATCAGAAGTGCACAGTAAAATATTAAGGAGGTCTTCACTGGTACTATATTTAGATATCTTTCTTGCGTTGTGTTCGCGAAAATATCTATAATCTTTGTTCTTTTTCTCAATCTCAATCGGCAGCATATTGTGTTGAATAATGTTTTCCCCATGATACAGTATTTTATTTTATGGACTCCAATCATATTTTTCGTTGTATAGTTTCGCTGTTTTATTAGCATACTGACCCAATTTTCTTACAATTACCTTTTTATTGCATGAAATTACTTGCGGTAAGATTTTGTAGCGTTTTATTAATTCGAAATCTACTCTTGTATAGATGCAGCAGTTTCAGAATCCTTCTCCTTGCTTTGGATAATCGATCAGTTAACCCAATTGTAAATATTTATCTTGCACGTGTTTTTTTTTTCCTCTCTGTTGGCGCTATTTTCGTCACTATATCGTACTGTTCCTTTAAAATCTAAATAATAGCTTAGCTTTAATATGTGTTCCATAAATTAAATTTTAGCATGGAGGCATAGGCTTTTTAGAAAGTAGTGTCTTCTATTGGAAGTTGACTTAATTGGCTTGCAGTTTTTTTGCAAATAACACAGCTCGAAGATGATTTTCTTTTAGTTATGGCTTGTGCAACTTTTCCAGCAATCATTGTAAGAAACATTTGAATCTGTTGATCGTTAAGTAACAAAGTTATCGTTTGAAGTTCATATTTGCTGTTTAAGTTTAGATACTTCTTCTAATATTACATCCTTCGTTTCCTTCGTAAAAGCAAAGCTAATTGGTCTGCAATATTTTGTTATGGAAAGAATGTCGTTTTTCCATATGCCAATATCGGTTTCTTTGCTAGCAGATGGCTTAAAATTAATGTTATTTGTTTTTAGTCTTTGGTTCAAAAAAAATTTTAGCAAGATAGTTATAACTGAACTTAACCATCGCTTTGGCAATACTGATCATCTTTATTAATTTTGTTTGTTTTTATGCACATCTATCGTATTTTAACCTTTATATGAGCAGTAGCTACCTCTGTACACAATAAAGTTATAATAAAAGGCCGAATACATCAGCCGAAATTCAACAGCTTATGTACCGCTTATATAATGCATTAATATAACAGTCTTTTATTATACCTTTTTCATTAATAAAAATTCTTCCAAAAAAAGAAAAACGTACACACACAAACACATGTAGATATACCGCACTCCCATACCCAAAATATCCGACATGCAGGCACTAAAATCATTGTAATTCCTAGAGACGTAAATATTAAAAAAAAGGAGCATATAATAAGAGCTCAAAGTACGTACTATAACATGTTATAAGTCATTTTACGTAGTTTTTCGCAGGAAAAAAATCGCGAGATTTGGGTATATTTTAGATATTTATTGCAATGCCTAAATCTGGGACTCGAGCAAAGAAATGCACGATTTTGTTTAACTATTTCATAAGTTAAGAAATCATATTGTATGAAGAAAAAATTTTTTCCAAAAATATGTAAAACCAAAAAAGTTATGCGCAAAATTCAAAAGTTTTCTAGAATATTTTTAATTAAAAAACGCTTTTTTGATTACCCTATTCGAAGAGAAATAATCGAAATAAAAACCTACATTACTGGATTTCGAGGTTCCTATGTGTTTACTTTTATATAAAAAAACAAAAATTAAACCGGTGACACAAAAAAAAATTTTTTTTGAAAAGTTTTGACCACCATCTCTCCAAATGTGCTACTGTGCGATGTGTTAAGAGGTCGCAACACATATAAGATAACATAATCAGATTCTACCAGCGAATTACCCAAAATTAATGTTAACGTTTATCAAGCGCTTTAAATAACAAAGATCAAATTAAAGTACAATACTCCACTCTAATATACCAAAAGTAAAAATTGTGTGATTTTTTTTTAGTTTGATTCTGTGATTTATTTATCTAATTCATTTTAGTTATTCTTATTTAATTTAATTCGAAAGTCAACAGTGACATTGTGTAGACTTTTAAAAACGATGTGTTCAAAATTACCTCAATTATATTAAATATAATCTACTCCTAAAGAAGTCGCCAAGCGTTATGGACGACACGTTTACATAAAGATGAAGTGACTTGTTCTATTAAAAACATCATAATTAAGCCATTGAAAGAGCCCCTACGATTTTTATCTTTACAAACAGCGTAAATATTTTCTACTTCTTCTTCTATTTCTTGATGCATTTGCATTTGAAAAAAACTTTTATGTCAGCAAAGAAAAAAAAGGTGGGAAATAAAAGCATATTTTGTAAGTTTTTATACTTCACGATTAATTAAGTCTTATTAACAACAATAATTTTAAATAGATACATTAAAAACTCAAAAGAAAATAGCAATAACCACTCAAATCCTAATGTAATCATAAGAATTAATTAAAACAAATAACAGGGAAAAGGCTATAAAAGGCAGCAAGTTAATATATATCTAAAAAGCCATACATAGTTGGATATGTTCAAAGTAAGCCAAAAGAATGTAATGATGAACAAATGTTATTCATTATCCTAAAAAATAAATAACTGATGTTGAACAGTTGCTAAAAAGAAAATTCGAAAGTTTTTTCTAAGTAAAACTTCGCGTTAATACAAAACAAAAAGAAAAACGTTTGAATTCTAATCAAGTCTCCTAATTCTTCTTCACTTAGTTAATTTTTTTCAGGTTTATTAGTAACAGGAATAATTAACTTATTACATACTATTCTCTTGGGTAAAAACCATTTGTTAGTAATGTAAGCAGCAGTGAAATGTTCATGTTCAAGTTTTTGCGGTAGATTCTATATGTAATAATGATTTGAAACTTTTGCTCTCTCTTTTAAATCAGAAAATAGATTTTTCTTGGAGCCAATTCGGAAGTCCACTCTTTCTGCCACAGCAATATGTAACTCTAATTGTGTTTATTCTGAATTAAGTAGATTCTTTTACAGCCAATTGGTAGTTTTTTTCTTAGTTTTTTGATTAATTGCTTAAAAGAAGTTTAATAAAATCATTTATTGTTTATCGATATTCGAAATAGCCGAGGTAGATTATTTTATTTTTTTATTTATAAGGTCTAATTCTTTGGCTGTCCACATTTACCGTTTACATATCAGAAAAGAAATTAATCATGATGTCACTAAACAACTTCTTACTGAAAATAAACAAAAAACGATTGTTGTGTGTAAATGTTCGCAATATTAGGAGAATAAGCTTTTTAACCGCACATTCACTGAACTTTAAAGAATAGGTTGTTTAAAAATTTTTTTTTTAATTTGTCTGTCGTTTTTGAAACTTGTTTTTGCAGATGCCTTCTTTAGTTTTTAATTTTATTTCAGTTATTTATGTAACATGTGTTATCCTTGCTTATCCTGACTTTCTTTACACAAATTGCTTAAATTTAGGAATTTTTTTGACCAAATGAGAACTTATTTGGAACAAAATATTAAATCTTATGACATCTTATCTTATCAAAAGTTATATTGTGTTGCCTCGCTCTTTCCAACTTATAAATATATAAGGAAATTTTAAAAATGTCGTCGATTATCGCAAACATTTCTGAGAATCCTTTCATTAAAACGGCCAGCTATAGTGTAACTGTTAGGTTAATGTTACCATCACATAAGTACTCTAATAAAACAGTTTTAATTGCCGACTCTCTTGCATTAATAACAACAAGTTCATGTTACATTTCCCATATACAGATAAAGTAAACAACAAACACGTTTTTTATTGCGCCCAAAATATTTATATTAAATAATTACAATTTTAAATAAACTTCTTAAAATAACAACAATTGGATCATATTTCTATGTGGTTCCCATAGATTTAAGGCTTTATAAGCATTTTTAATGTATTAATATTGTTACGTTTATGCCTTTTATAAACGTTGCATAAAGTTGATATTTCCACTTCTTCTGCTTCTTATGATTTATTTTTTGTTTTAAAAACATTATTGCCACATGCAATTTAATTATCAACTTTATTGTATTATTATTTAATCTAATTGTTGTTGCTGCAATGATGGTTGTTTTTGTTGGTTGTTAGAAGTAAAAGTTAATGAAACGTTACACGCAGCAAATAAGTAAACTGTGTACATGTTGGTGATGCGTTTTACAATTTAGCAGCACATTTACCACTCATCGAACTAAAAGTATTTCGGTGCAAGCAAGGCAGAAAACTTTACTTAGTTTTTAATGAGTTTAAGATGGTTATGATTGCAATATATGAGTTTTATGCATGGGTATTTTAATATTTACTTGGCAGTCGTTAGGCTACTGAATATTCCGACCACAATTAAGTGTTCAATCAATAAAATTTAAATGAAATGCAAAGCTAGTTTAGATTATAAGAATTGAAACCTACGTATTATAGAAAAATAATTGATAAATCAATTGTTGTATGAACAGGAAACTGTTAAAACAAAATTATAATAATCTTCCAGAAAATAAGATATAAAAATTTTGCACTCCTCCCTTCTGAAGAAATAAATTTCAAGACTTCAGTTAACAACTGACGGAAACAACGAGTATGGGGCTGCATTTCAACTACTTAAATTTTTGATTTGATATGAAAATTAAGTTGATGAAATTATTTTCCACTTGTAAATTGGTTTAGAAGTTTTTGCATAACGCGTTTGGTTTAAAAACATTCTGATCTATAATGACGTTTTTGTTTCTAACAATAATTTTCAATATGAAAATTCCTAAAATCTGCTTTTCGCATGCAAATAAAATTGTTATGTCGTTGTCTTAATCTGAAGTAGTAGCAGTTAAGAAAATAAAAAATGATGACTTGAAAAAAGTAATTATAGATTTTTCCAACGAATCCGATTTTATAATTTTACTGGTCGTCTCTTAAAGTCTCTTAAAATTTTCATATGAAGAGTTTTTTGTGAATAAATTTTGTTTGACCATTTAATATAATTTAATATTTATTGGGCAAGAAAAATAAAATAAGCGAATCCCTTTTAACCTTGACTACGGTTTTGCTTAATGCTCTTACGTTTCAATTTTAATTCTTCATTTCAAAGTGAAAGCCTGCACTTCCGTTTTTTTATTTTCCACATTTTTTTGTTTTTTTTTTTGGCGAATATTAAATGTGGTTCAAGTGAGCTCGTTTGGAAAAACGCAGAATCAGATTCGCTATTTTTTTTAATGAACTAATTAAACACCAAAATGAACACGCAAGGAACGTTAATCGCCTACTCTATCTATAAAGATAGAGAAAAATTATATTTCTTTTATAAAAATACCCCACGAGATTAAATAACAACACTGAGATTATGTAACCGCAGTGAAGCTACAAATTTTCAAGAAATATTATCCCAACTCTACGTTGCCTCTCTTTCAATTAAAATCTGAATACTTACAAAAAAAACGAATTTCTTTAATTCTGCGCTAATGTGTGAATAACTTTACGGAGTGTGTATTCGCACAGTGTTAATTTTAATGCATGAATCCAAGATTCAGTAGAATCTAAGCATTTTAGAATAAATAGGAAAAAGGGACTAAATAGTATCATATCAGTGATTGTATAATTGTGCAGAGAGATTAATTTTGATATTAGATTAATTAATTTGTATTCTTTTATTTTTTATTTATGCGTTTTTACTTACAAGATATCAATGATTACTATTGATGTTAAATGTGTAGAAATAGTTTTGTTTGTAAGTTATAATTTCTGTTTTATATTATCTTACAGTCCACATATGAAAACCATGTGATAAGCCCTTTAAAACAATAAATGCTATTCTTATTCTCACAAAAAAAAATTCCCCTTCCTGACTTTTTTTATTATCACTTAGGCAAGAGGAGCTGTGTTTCCAACAAGATGACGAGAACAAGTTACACAGCTTTGTTGTAGGGAACCTTTAACAACTGCATAATTTCAGTCTTCAGTCTCGCGAGTTGGCCTTGTAGATCATGCGATTTGACATCGCTACACTATTTTCTGTGGGAATATTTGTTCGCTAGTCTACACGGATAAATCCCACTTGGAGGCCAGCATACGGCTGAAAATTTTAGAAAAACATGTTTAAATGAATAAATTCGATTTGTTTTAAAAAAATTTATCTGTGTTTATTTTTTTTTAAAAGTTGTATAACCTTTTAAACACCCTGCTTTTTGTGGAAAAGACAATGGACCAAAAATGTTTTCACTCTCAAATATAATATGATGTAAAAATTAAAATTTTAAAGGTGAGTTATTTTTCCAACAATTTTCAAGAAGCTTTTTGGCACAGACTTTAGAATAAAGTCAGCATAAAAATAAATTAACTACAGTTTAATAATAGTACAATTCCGGTTACCTAATGGTAACGTCAACGAAGAAATATCTTTTTATCGGGTATTTTAACTATTATTTCTGTGAGAAATGTTATTTTCGTAGAAATACGCGTTTTTAATACGAGTCAATTTGTTAAAGGGCAAGTTTAATAATGAATAAATGCACCTGAATTGGCCAAATGTTACCAAAAATGTTCAAAATACATAATCGTTCAGCAAAAACAAAAAAATAATAAAATGCACTTGAATATAGAAATTTTATTTTTAAAATAAATACTCGAACACAGGATAAGGTTTTTCCTTTGTTATTTTTCGAAACTTTATTTATTGTGTGTTTAGTGATTGTAACTTTTGATTTTATTTTCAGTTCTGTGAATTTGTTGCGTTACTTTTTATTTTGGAACATGTATCGTGTAATAACAATTTCGGAACAGTCGTGCATTCAAAAAGTTTTTTTTTGCTTAATACAAAGATATTAACTTCAAGTGTAGATATCAAAGGAATATTTGGTTTATTTTTTATTGAACTAACATAAAGTTTAATGTTAATACATCAAACTTTATTGTGTATAGCTGCAAATGGTTAAACTAAATATACAACGTTATTCCTTTTCACAAGTTTTCAACTAATTTTGAAATTTATAAATGTGCTCCCTCTATTCCCTCATCAATCACAGCTTTTTATAGACGGAAGTTTAGGGGACAACAACATTTTCTAATTTTAATTTTGTAAATTCTTTGGGTTTTTATTTTAGTTATGGCAAGCAATTTTAAAGTTTTGTTATTTTATTTTGCCTCTGTTCCTGTACAACCATTGCACAAAACAGGAGAAGGAAATTAAAGTTTTTTATAAAAGATACAAAAAAAAAATGAAATGTATGAAAGTATTTTGCTTATTTCATTGAGATGGTTGAAATGATCTGAATAGTTTTGGAAATTAGGTTTCAAATTTAATAGTAAAAGCCTGGAAATTATAAGAAAAATCTAAATTAGAGAAATAAGCTTTTAGTTTAAATAAATTGCAATTAACTTTAAATTAATGTTTATAATTTATTTCGATAATATGTAAAAGATCTAACTACCGTCCAGTGATTTTATTAACCTTTGCGACTTAAGTTTACCTTAAATGTTACAAAAGAGATGTTGGCTTTAAGGGCGAATTGTTTGCTTTATGTCTCAGTGTTTAACAATTTGTGACTATTTTCAATGCATATGTAATTGCTTAACTATTGCTTAGGAAAAATGTGCAGCAAAAGCAAAAAACAAATGCAAATAAAAAGAAAGAAACGCCTTTGCTTCAGCTGACTATTTGTTTCTTTCTGCAGAAATTAAAGGACATTTTACTGAAAACGTGTACGAATTCTTCCATTTTTGTTGTTTGAACCTTGAAAAATATAAAAAAATAAAATTTTTAGCAAATCGAACCAATAACGTAAACAATCAAATATATAACGAGAGTTTTAATGTTAAGTTTTCAATCGCTTGAAAATTGTACACATCAATGATGGTCATGGTCAATTAAATAAATAAAAAAAGACTATAATTAACATTCAATAACTGAGATTTAAAGACGTGAACAATATGTGGGTCTGTCAGTTTGCATGGAGATGTGGTTAAAATTCATTTCACTCCACTTTTATATTTTCTCTGCTTCTTTATTAGTCAAGCTGTATACCTCGGTTTACTTCGGTGTACACGGTTTCCCGTGCTTTTACAATTCTATTTTCTTAAATTTGAATAATTTCATTTTGATTGGCAGAGCGGCAAAGATCCATGGAACATATATATTTCTAAAACCGGCGTTTACTAGCATTAAAAATACGTGGGGTCTATTAAGTCCAATAATCAATTTCAAAACATTCATAAATTGTTTCGGAGAGACTCTTTTGGATAGAGCTTAAATTAGTCTGGCCTAGATAAGCCTCACAATAAATGCGCTGAACAGTCAACACCATCGTCATGTTATACATGACGGCTGTGAGAAGTGGTATTCCATTGAATTAATCGGCCAGTAAGCATTATACTAGGTACTCAAACACTTGTTTTTTTTACTGTCAGATAGGTACGGTTTCCAATTGCGCCAAATAAAACGCTGACACGCATGACTACTTAGTAGTTCTAACTCAAAAATTTTTTTAACGAGTTTATACTTTTATATGCACAATTTTTTTACACGTGAACCAGAAACAAATTCAGAGGATTTTTGTTCGCACTTGCCTATAGGCAGCGGTATTCAGGATTTTGATTCTTTAAATACATTGATATACTTTATTAACAGAAATTTATCGCTTATTATCAAAGATTACTTTTACTTGATTCAAAACAAGTTACAAAAGCACAAACTTTTACCATCCCTGGATTGTATGTATTCCAATGTATTTTTATTAGTTTTGAAACTAAAGTTTGATGGGCGTGCATGTGCCTGTTCTTTTATGTTCGTGTGCAAATAAAAAGTCATGAAAAACAAATAATGAAGAGCAACAGATTGAAACAAATAACAACAAAAGAAGTTTTTTACACATTTCGATAATGTTATTATGTTAATACGGTGCCCTTGAAGTATTATTGGACTTGAAACCAGAGGGATAAACATAACAAATGCATGTTTTAAGTTACTTAAATTTTAATGGTTAAAAAAAAAAGAATTTGTATACAAACGAAACAAAAAATTTAAAATTTATATACAATAAAAATAAACATGTGAAGCAAAAAACTTTTACAAAATTATAAAAATTCATATATTCACCAAACATAGTAAATAATATAACAACTTTTCAAGCTTCAAATTTTGAGAAACAAAAGAAATAAGCAAGTGTCAGTTTGATTTTTATTATTATTATTATTTGTGATATGAATGCAAAACATTGTAAAATCTTTTGAGATCCTTATGTCTTGCTATACTATAAAACATGTGTTGAGAAACTGATTGCTTTGCACAAAGGCAAACATTAGTGTACACTTATCCGTCCTTAATAAACACTTACTTTTTTTGAATTTTAAATTATAAAAGACTGAAATCTTTTAAAATAATATTAATAATGCTCGTTAGTTTGTGCTAGATTGCTGTGTATTACTGTGACAGAATGCATATCTGTACAGTCATATCGCTACTACTCATATAGTTCATCAGTGGACTTTATACTAAATTTTGTATAGAAAACGCAAGAGTCACATCTCAAGCCAAACTGATTACATAAGAATTTTATTACGAGTTCTATTTAATAAGTATTTTATTTATTTAATCAATTGGGTTGAGATATAAAACTCTTGAGTTAGTAAGTTTATGGTAGTATCCCGCTTAAGCGGGTTGTAAGTAAAGCGAAAGCGCGCCGCCTAACAAAAATCTGTTTCATATATTTGTTTTATATAAAGTACAGGTTACATTAAAGGGAAGTGACAACTGATAAAAAGATCGCATTGTTTTGTTTTCAAAAACGAACTATAAAACAGATATGTTCGAACAAAAAAAACCATAACTCCATCAACAAATTTTTTTTTATTCATAATCAATTAAAGGTACCTGATTAAGACACAATTTTGAAACATACGCAGATCAGTAACAGATTTGCATGTAATTTACGCAAAATAGTTTACGGTAAAATCATATATATATATATATATATATATATATGATATATACTTGCCCCTGTAGGCTAGGAGGTAGTGTACTAGCTTATAAATATGGGGTTGTGGGTTCGATTCCCAACGAAGACCTTGGTTTTTTTTACTACAAAAAGATAAAAATTGACTGTCGGTGGAGCTGCTTAGCGATGAAGGCATAGTCACTGGTCGCTGTCTTTATACGGCAGTTAATTTCCGACTATCCTTCTGCTTTCACCACCTGTTTCATCTCTTCTCTATCCCTTTCCTTAAGAAGGTAGCACGGTACTTGACTAAATAGGCATTGCTGCCTGAAGTGCTACTTCTCTTTAAAAATATATATATATATATACGAAAAAACATAAATAAATTTATTTTCAAAGCAGCGAAATATTTTTAGGTGAATTTCGACACACATTTAATTAAGAAAAATCTCTTACTTACAAGTATTACCACTTTTCTGTTTTTCTTTAAATAAAAAACGGATTCTCTAAGATATAAGCGATGTTTTGTAATTAATCTGTAATTGAGTTTCAGAAAACCACCATAATAAAATATAATAAATTAAAGTTTATAATTTAAAGGTGTTCCCCTAGGGTGTTCTCTTATAAAAATACAAACTAAAAAATTAACTCTGAAATCGTGTAAGGTTTAATCAAAGTTCATAATATAAGTTACAAAAATCTTTGCACATAAGCACACTAATTT
The DNA here is from genome assembly GCA_030448955.1 of Trichopoda pennipes. Lineage (NCBI taxonomy): Eukaryota > Metazoa > Arthropoda > Insecta > Diptera > Tachinidae > Trichopoda > Trichopoda pennipes. Next base: position 1,143,183 of record JASKUP010000026.1, on the reverse strand, counting down.
ATTTTTATTATATTTCCTAATCCTTAATCTCAAAACGATTTTTAAGTTTTAAAGGACTTTATAGCACTAGTGAGATATCTAATAATATTGTTACGAAGCTGTTTTGTTAAAACTTTAAAAGAAAATAAGTACCAGTAAAAGAGAAAACGAAATCTTATACAAACAAGACAACAAGAACATGCTTTTAAAAAATTCCACGAAATAATCTATACAACTAACACAGAACAAAAACAAAACATAACCAAGCAGACGCTTACACTGAGTGATAATACAAACAACAATATGGGATGATTTTAATATTCTTTTATATGCGAGAACCACTTAAAACACCTATATATACAAGACTTGTTAGCTTGCATGAATTGACCAGAAAATCGCAACCATACCAATAGAGTTATGTGGGAGTGTGCAGAAGACAAACGGGACGTTCCAAAACTTCGCCATGGAGATTGGACGCATGGTGCAGCTAATTTAACTAGGGCACCATCATCCGTTTTTGGATCAGTTTAAACTTGAAGCATTAGTGAATGGCATAATAGATGCAGATGTTAGAAGAACTCAAAAGTCTTTTCAAAGCAACAAGTCTACAATTTGCGTCGCCAAAATTTGAGCAGCCAAAAGTAGCAAGATGAAAGAATGAAAGTAGCAAATACTAGAAGAAGGAATAAGCCTTTTGCCAAATATTTTAACTGTGGTAAGGTTGGACATTTCCAGTATCATGAAGAGAAAACAAATCGTCAAACAATGCCAAATCGCATTGACCTAGCAGAGCTAGCTCCCACAATCTACATTTTCGCTACACGACAGAAAAACAACAACGTTACAGCTTGCGGGCTAATCAACGGAAAGAAGTAGGTCCTCACCTAAGATACAGGATCTTCCCAGTGCACAATAAGGCCCGATTTATTGAAAGGGACAGTGGAACTGTTATGTCTATGGAAGAGCAAAGGTAAGGCTAACTATCGCAAACATTAAGGCAGATCACGTGTTTGTTGTTGCTGACATAGTGGATGAAGTCATTCTTGGTGCAGACTTCATGATAGCTCACGGTAGTAATTTGCATATGAAGCATCAAATAATGATCTGGATATTAGATATAAGAGCGAGGCCACGGTAAGAGAGCTATTTTTCGTTGAACGCCAAAAATTAGAGGCAGATTATGGAGATAATCACTTGTGGGTGGTAAAACCAGATTATGTAGATAATCACTTGTGGGTGGTAAAACCAGTAAATGTAATACACGATTAAAAAGTCCCTGTGAGAATACTTAATCTGTGTGGTACCGAGAATACCATCAGCAGAAATTTTGAAATCGGTCGATGTAAGCTAGCAGGAGCTATAATTCATTATGCGGTGAACTCAAAATGCCCTACACTAACAGCTAAAGAGCGGGATTTATTAGCAGAACACGTGGATTAATGAGTGGCAGAACTGACTTCTCCTAACAGAAACAAGCATGAAAACTTGCCTCCGTCTTCGTCCTAAAAATAAAAGGCAAGAACGGCAGTGGTAATAAATATTGACGAAGTGAGGCCTACAAAACAAGCACCCAGCAGTGTTCCCCTTGCAAACCGAAACGAGGTCAAAGAACTGATCAACGAAATGGTGCGGAACGGAGTTATAGAGCTATCTTCAACAACTGATGAAGATAAAGAACTAGCAGTAAATAATTGGTTTCGCTCACAGACTCTTCTTGACCTGAGAAGTTTCGTGGAGCTTAGAACATATTACAGGATGTTTGGATTCTTTTCGCCAGTAAATGAAATACAGTTGTCATTTCTTTCCGTCTTTCTGGTTTTTTGTTTCCGTATAAACGGCAAACGTTTTCGATGTGAAGACATCATTCTCAACCCGTGCTCTAAAACTGTACCGTACACCATACCGAACAAACCGCCAGCAAAGACGGCAAGAAATGACAACTGTATTTCATTCATACTTGCGGAATGAATCAAAATTATTATGGTCTTGAACATCATTAAAAAAAAACATAAAAATATTAAAATAAAAGGTTTTGAACAATTTTTTTTTTTGGAATCATTTTTAATTTGTTTAATAAATATTTTATGGGAATATCATTCAAAAATATATATTTGAAATATGTTACTCTGGGGTAAAATCCACTGATGATCTCTATGAGCAGTAGTGAAATAGCCGTATAGATATGCTTTCCCCTGCAGTAATAAATTTAAAATATATTTTTTTCAATAATAAATATAAATATATATATATATATATATATATATATATATATATATATATATATATAACATGAACTAACATAGATTAAATAAAAAATTTGTTTGAAAAAATCACGACAATTAGATCAAAATAGCGCTTTCAAATATATTAATACATACAAATATATTATTTGTATGTACAAAGCAGGCTTGCAACGTACTATGTATAAATGTGGGAGTTAAACTGAATTTGATTATTTTAAATTATGTTCGTAGATAAAATTATAAAAAATATGGTAAAAAATATCGCCAACTATTTCGTCAATCGCCGCTCTAAAGTGGACATGGCTAAATATTATTTTGACGACAAATCACCTTGATAAGTCTGCACTGTAACTGCAAATAAACATCTCGCCGTCGATAGTCTAGTCACTTTGTTATCAATGTAATATTAAGTTGACGTCAACATTTCCTCGACAGTAAAAAGATATCAATTAAAAGTGTGTACTACCGTCGACACATTGTCGATATTTTCGGAAAAATTTATGTCCCATAGATGTTGTATAGATTTTGTGACAGTTGTATAAATAATTAATACGAAGAAAGAAAATAAAATAAAGCTTTTTTAAATGTCTTTATATATGCATGTATATCTGACTGCAGCGAAGGCTTCAAAGAAAAGCTTTGAGACAAAGGTCAGACATCAATAAAAGAATAAAAAGGAAAAGCATTCTATATTACAGATTTGTTGATTATTTTCGTCTACGCAAAATGGCGTTTAAATTTATTCTGGAAGAAAGAGGGCCTTCAATAAAAAATGGAATACGATAAACATTTTTTTCAAATAAGTTGAAAATAACATCAACTTTAAGGCTGATGACGCAAGGCTCGTACATTTAAGTGTTGGAAACGATTTTAACATTAGATTATCACAACCCACGGTATCTATTAAAGTTTCGAAAAGAGTAACCTGTTCACTCCTAATTAAATTTGAAGTGACGGAAGAAGAAAAGAGTGATTCAAAGTTGAAATTCTTTGAGACTAAAAGAATATCTGTTGTTATTAGTTGACTGGTTAGTGTGCAAATATTTTTAAAATTGGATTATACTCGCAACAGCTTCTTGTAACTTCTCTTGCCTTGCTTTTTGTTATTAATTTTTTTTTACTTTGCACTTAAAAACTCTTTGCACTTTAAAACAGTTGATTTACTTTAAATTTTGAATAAATGTCCATATTCCATATCTTTTTTATCGATCGTAGTTCGATGGAATAAATTTTCAACGTCATTTCCCTAAGCCTTTCTTGAATATATAGAATGTTTGCATTAATTGATATTGATTTTTTAATTTAATAATTTTGAGCAATCATTCTCATTTTAATTGTAATATGTTTTATCCTTAACTTTTTAAAATTTCATTTTTTTATATCTATGCTCTTGCAGTTGATTTAAGTTGTTCTTAATTTATTAAACTGTTGAAATATTGTCGCCAACAACATTTTATTTATTTTATTCAATTTTCGAGAAACTTTACTTACTTTAGTGAAATAAAAAACATAGTAAAACAAAAATCATAAATTATATTCCTACTCACCCCAACACAACTACCACTAAGTTGTGGATAAAAGTTTTCCATAAAAAATGCCATTATGTGTCAGAAGTGAAATAAGAACAAAATGTTTGTTTTTTGTTCACTGGATAAAACTTTGGTTATGTATTTTAAAGAGAGAGACAGCAAAATTACTCAATTGTTTGAAAAATATACAAATATTTTCTTATATTTCTAATTATAGAAAATCGAATTGACATGAAATTTATTTTGGAAAACATTTTAAAAATGTTTCCGTAAATTTTTAAACAAAATAAAACAACTAACAACTTTAAGTAATTTGTTTCTTCCAATTGCTCACACAAATAAATAAATTGATTTTTTGTGTTCTTTAAATAAAATCCAGCAAGAAAATAGATAAAATATTTTGTTTGGAGTGACTTTAAAATGATTTCCCAAGAAATTGTTTTTTTTTTTATTTAACAGCAACTCAAGCAATGTTGGTAGTAATTTAATTTCTGCCTCGTTATTAAAAAATCTTCTACTATAATCCCTGTGGACTATGGCAATTGAAAAGGCGAGAGCAATTATCATAAAAGGTATTTTCTTCTAATATATACTGCAAAACTGTGACCAAAATTATCTGAAGTGATGAAACATTTTTATTTATTTTTGCCTTTATTGTTTGTGAAATTTCCATAATTTAAAGTTGAAGGAAAAGCTATACTCACTGTCTGATTGTCGGATAACAAAATCGTTCACAGCGTGTTATCATTTAAAATGGATTTTGAGGCTGGTAAAACAGTCGCTATTGCTGGTGCTTCACGTTAGGAAAACAGGGCAGAGTTTTTCGTGCCTAAATTTTTGATTTTGATAAGGGCACCAATATCAACAAGATTATGCCACACACACGAAAGAGCTCCATTACTGCATTAAAGACTCTTTGGCTAATAATATCCAATAAATTTATTTATTTATTTATTAGTTTTACCAAAATTATTGGATTATTTATGTATTAAGATTATTGAAGAGGGTTAAAAGTTAAATGTAAATCTTTTGACTTTAAATTGTATTAAAATATTAACAAAAATTGCAATGCTTTGCAACACTTGTTAACATTGTCTATCCAAATTTTAGAAAAAATATCGTTACAGATTTTCTGGTGAATAATATTAAAAACAAAAAAACAAGACAGTATGATAGATAAACTTAGAACTTTTATTTTCAACAAAATTTGATGCTATTTGCTATTTGATGCTGAAAAGCAAACTAATTATAAATGAATTCTAATTAAAAAAATAATGAATGATTTTTTTACAGCCAATCTGACCAACTACCAACTACTATTGGTACTAATATTTTACTAAAAATACAATTTTTTGTGGCAATTTTAAAGTTTTTGATTTAATTAAAAATTTTAAACTGTACATTTGCATTTCCTTTTATTTTAATAAACTAATATAATTTCATTTTAAATATTTTTATAGGAATTTAGTTTCAAAATAAATAAAATTATGTTTATGTTATTTTTTTCGGGTTGATGTCAACAATAGACAAGCATGACATCAGAATGTAGCACAAATGAAGATATTTTCTAGAATTTTTTTGTAAAATTTTGTTGTCTTAAAACAAGCAAGTGCAGGAATGCGGGGGGTATAACAAAAGTGTTATTTATCCACAGATATAGATAAACAGACACAATATGATGAATTTCTACATAAGCATTGAAATCAACAGTTCAGTATATTTAGCGCTAGATTTTTAGAGCGTTTACCTAACTTCTTATTAGAAGAATACTTTTTGGAAAGTAAATAAAGGTTTTCCTAGCCTTTAGGGCAGTCGTAAGACCCTGTTGAATTTTCATGATATAAAACCGTAGTTTCTTATTTTCACAGTTTCCTGCTGTTGCTTTAGTTTGCTGTAGTATTGATACTAGTTTTTATTTTCTCGAGAGTATTAAGATACCTTTAACATTCAAAAACGATCACCGTAAATTTCGATTTTTTTTATAATCTTCCTCTCTTTCGTTCGGACGGGCACTCCAGGGATGACCCCTACTCATGCAATGCATTGTACCAAAACTAGGAAATGGATGCGCTCTCAACGAAAATCGAGTCAAACGTAAAAACGTGCGAGTAACTGGAACAAGTTCCCTAATTTCGTTAGAGCACTTGCCATTGTAATAACGATAAAACAATGAAATGCAACCTACATTCCGTCGATACTCTAGGAAATCAATACAGTTGGATACCCTACTGTCCCTAATAAGCCTCTCGGCTCTCTCCTGTACGCGGTCGAGCATTTTCAAAATAGACTTTGGGGCGCCTTGTTTAGTCCATCGTACATCACTCTGGAAAGAGCGTCCGATTCCGTAATACCCGTATCACCCACAGTAACAGATGTAAGCATGCAACATTTCGTCTTATGGGCATTAAAATCGACTCTATTTACACGATCCAATTCAAAGATTATCGCGAGATCTTGATTGAGCGTATCAGTCATGTTCCATCTTTTGGAAGTCACTTCCTATTGGTTCGGTCTATTGCCAAATGAATACAAATGACAAATGGGGCTGTCATCTAAAAAAGAGTATATAGGGTTGAAAGTTCGACAAAGAAGGTCATTTAGAAAAATAAGAAATAGGGTAAGAGAAAGAACGGAGGTTTGTGGTACCCCTGAAGTAATCTTGAACTCGTCTGATGAAATCCCATCTATAACAACTCGTATAGTGCGATTTTTGAGAAAACTCGATATTAATCTATAAAAATTTTCACCGACACTAAAAGCAGCAAGTTTTGACAGAAGTGCATTACACCATACTCTATCCAATGCCTTAGAAATATCTAGAGCCACTCTCTCCGAAATGATGATGTTGCACCATTGAAAATAAAGGCAGCAAGTCGCCCGTAAAGCGCCCCCTAGGGAAACCATACTGTCGGTCGCTAAGTAAGCTGTTGGACTCCTGGTATCTCACAAGATGAAAATTAATCATACTTTCCATCACTTTGGAAAGTGCAGAACAAATTGCAATTGGGAGGTAATTTTCAGGATTGTCACCCTCTTTGGGGATCAGAGTTACATTAGCAACCTTCCAAAACTTCGGTAATTCGCCGGCATGATACATCGTGCTAAAAAGGACTACTAACAACGCGCTTGCCTCAAAGAGCTCTGTTTCAATACCAGTGCTGAAATCCCACTAAAAGCTAAAAGCTATTTAACCACTCGAGCTCGTTGGAGTATAGTAACGGATACTCTGTCGAGCTCAAGCGGTGGTTGATTGCTTTTCGGCAAATAAGAATTATTTGCAAATATACCAATCAAGAGATTGGCTTTACCAACCGGGTCAGTGAATACTAGGTCATTCTTTGAAAGAATCGGAATTGACGAACTATAGTTATTCCTTTCTCTTTTAACAAATGATCATAAGCTCATGCTACCCCGAGGAGTACCAAGAACTTTGGCACGAAGGCGCTCATCGTATAGATTTTTTTCTCACGCCTTTTAAATTGGCACATGAAGATCTTGTTCTTTTGCGTAGCGAATCAGTATCTGCGTTTTTGTTTCCACGGCAGTTACTGATATACAAATATTATTTATATTTTTTGTTTTTGCTCGTTTTAAAGGTTCCCTTAAATGCTGAAATAACAACATTGTATCTGATGTTGACTCTCTTATATAAAAGTCATATGGGCCGGTATTTATGATCATTTACTACTGCCAGCCAACAATTTCTCTAATAAGGTAATCTTCAAAAGCCTTAAAATAAGAGAGATTAACTGGGATGCTAGGATTGCTCTGATAGTTAAAAACTTCATATACAGCTGCAGGCATTTTTATATTTTTTTGAGAAGTAGTTATTGTTTAATCACATTGCTTCTGTATCGAAAATTAAAAAAATAATTGTATGAAAAAATGAGAAGAATAGAAAAAAAATTTTGTAAAAAACAAAACTTTAATAAAGTCAGTCGAAACCAAAAGAAAAATCGTTAAAGTAAATTGATGTCTAGGCATACGAGGTTGAAGGAAATATTTTTTAAACCAAAATTTATTATTCGAAATTGTTATTTAATATTTTTTTTTGCACAGTCATGCTTGATTCCTTCGAAATACTCATATCTACTTTCTAATATATAAAAAATATATTACAGTGAGAAAGTTGATTTCGGGGGTAAAATTTTATTGTTTTAAAAGCGCTGCAACACTATTTTGAAAATTAATAGGAAATGTCCTTGCAAGGCTGTTAAATTTAATCTTTTCTAATCACTCTTATGTGAATATCATCTTGAAAAATGTTTGGAATTACATACTTAAGTAGCTATTGCAAATTGCTACTATTGATCCGGAGAATCGAGATGCAGTTAAAAGCTATTGCCAATAATGACAATGTTTTTATCTCTTTGGAAAATTATTTAAACTTCTACCGAGCAAGAAAGACGGCAATTTAAAAGTATTTGTTGTTCATAAAAACGAGCAAACTGCTTTCTTATCCTGAAGCATTCTTACTTGAATGTGTTGTGTACATTTAGACATAAACTGCTTTAACCCAACGCCAGTATCAATGCAAGAGCAACAATAACAACAAGTGTTTCTTTCTGTACTCTTATTAGTAACTATACTTTTCTTATCTTGCTCGTTACGTTTAATGTTAAAATTAATAGAAACCACTATTCTCTTATTTATTAAAAATGTTCGAAATGTTTAGATAAAGTCTTGGTAGTTTTGTTTTTCATTTTTCGGGATTATTACTTCTTTTTGGTAAAATTTTTCTTATACCATTTAATTTATGTCAAGTGACATCTTGCGTCATTACGAAACAATAAAAATTAAAGCAAATCAACAAAAAATATTAAAATGTTAGAGTTGAATTTTTCATTTTCTTTTAATTAATTAATTTAATTTATTTGTCTTAATAATAATATGTTGGTTTACAATTTCACTTAAAGTTATATGTAATTAGTTCAAGTTATGTACTTTTTCTTCTTGAAAATAGTAGTGTTTTGATAATTTATAATATTTATATACGTTTATAATAACTATTGGAAGCAAAAAAAAAAAACTTATACAACTGCTTACATGCTACCTGAGATATAACAATTCATTGATATGGGGATGATCAAATGCAAAGCATTTATAGTAAAAATTGGTGCTCAGTCTATTTAACTTAACTCCAACAAGTTCTATGTTTGAAATTGGAATGCCAATGGAAAGTCGTGGATTTAAAAATAATAAGAAACGGAAAAGATATAATCACTGATTGGCACATGAAATCGACAACTTCAGAGACAGATTAATTTTAACTCTACTCAACCTATAACGAAGAAGATAAACACTGCCGCAAGCTTTGTTAGAAAAGTTATTACTATGAGTGATAAAAGTTTTTGAATTAAAAACATTAACAAAATAAGGGAAACACTAAAGATCAATAACTTCACAATTTTCATCGTAAATAATGTAACTAATAAAATAGTTAAAACAAATCAGAATGTGGAAAAACAAGATCCCAAGGGAATAAATTTTTACAGTGTACCGTTTGAACCGAAGTTGGCAGAAAGTAAATCTTTGAAGAACATCATCGACAATAAAAGCGTAAATATAGTACACAATCAAATAAAACACTAAGAGATCTATTTACAAGCAAAAAGACGAAAATGTACAAGTTAAAGATGGATAAAGTAGTCTATGAAATAACATGCGGAGGCAGTAATAGGGATCAGTGTAATAAAGTGTATGTTGGAACAACGAAAAGAATGCTTGGTATAAGATTAGCTGAACATAAAGCAGATACATACTAAGAAGGGAAAAGAGACAACGGCTTTAGCACAAGATATTTTTTTTCTCCTTTTGTTATTTATTGAATCTTCAAAATATGAAATAACAATAAGTTTTCAAATCTTAAATCTAGAAATAATCATTAAGCCCGACCAATGTCAGACATAAACCTAGTGGCAGAAAATGAATGATGCTCAAGACGCTTCATCTGTAGCACTGACAACTAGATCCTTAGTGTTCATCTTTTTCAGACGAATGTAACCTGTAAAGTTCAATATATTGCGAGCAAGTGGATTAGGATGGGTTTCGTTTTGTTAGGTATTTTCCTGCGTATTTAGCTATTTCAGCAGTCACTAGTGGCATGTTTAAGTCCCGATGGATGTTAGAATTTCTGACGTACCATGGAGCTGATGTTACTAGGCGCAAAATTGTGTTTTTCTACGTTGGATCTTTTCCACATTAGAAGCTGATGCAGTGCCCCATAGCTGGATTCCATATCACCATATTGGTTTCAAAAGAGACTTGTACAAAAATAGTTTTCAATCCAGATTCAGGGTAGAATTTCTACCAATGAGCCAATGTATCTGAGCCAATTTTAGCTTCATCTGACTCAGCTTTGCTTCAATGTGATTCTTCCACGTAAGTCGTCTATCAAGATGAATACCAAGGTATTTCACATGCGAATGTTCCGGAACAATTTCGTTATTAATTCGAATGAGGGAACAAGTATCCCTTCGCAGTGTGAAGGTTATGTGAACACACTTTTGTTCGTTCACCTTTATTCTCCATAATTTCAACCATGTTTCTAGTTGGCTAATATGTTCCTGAAGATTTTGAGATGCTTCGCGCGGGTTTTCGTGCATACTAAGACAGGCTGTATCATCAGCAAATGTAGATGTGTGAATAATACTACTTACAGGCATATCACAAGTATAAATTAAATATAAAACTGGACCAAGTGTACTGCCCTGTGGCACCCCTGCGGCAATAGATTCAAGTGAACTCATGAAGTTTCCTTCTGTAACAGTAAACTTCCGGCCAATAACGTAACTTTCCAAAAGCTTCAGAATGTTGACTAGCAGATATGTTTTCAGTTTTAAAAGCAGTCCTTCATGCCACACTTTGTCAAAAGCCTGAGATACATCTATAAAAAGAGCAGAAGAAAACTTCTTTTGTTCAAATGTCCTTCTGATGACTTGAACCAATCTGTGCGTTTGTTCAATGGTACTATGGTGACTTCTAAAACCAAATTGATGATCCGGAATGCACCCACTATTTGTTAGGATAGGCGACAATTTACTCATGAGGAGCTTTTCGAAAAGCTTTGACATTGTTGACAACAAACTAATTGGCCTATATGACTCAGCCCTGGTAAGATCTTTTCCTGGTTTCGGAATCATTTTGACTTTTGCAATCTTTCAATTTTGTGGATAATATTCAAGTCTTAAACTTGAATTGAATATAAATAGCAAAATTCTAACTGCAATAACAGGTAACTCAATCAGCGTTCTGTTACTGATATCGTCGATACCCGGAGCCTTCTTCTCGTTGACTTCACCGATGACTTTTTGTACTTCACGCAATTCCAACTTTAATGGTCGCGGAGGTAAGGCAACTACGTTCGGCAATTCAGAAACACCAGTACTTGTATTGGGGGTAAATACATTCTTTAAATGTTCAGCAAATATTCTACCTTTTTCAGCATCAGTTCTTACCCAGCTTCCAGTCTTTTAAGATTTTTAGCAGCACGCCACAAAGAGAAATTAGAGGCTGGTGTTACATCAAGATTCTCCAGATATTTTTGAAAAGATGCAGTTTTTTCTCTTTGCGCATTCTTTAAGCCTGTTTTTAGTTTGAGGTGATCTGTGTTGTAACTATGCTCTTCTGACTCTTCTTTTTTCTGTTACTAAGCGCTATATATCAGCACAATAAATTTTTTTAAATCCAGTCTGCATGTGAGTGGTTGTAGCATATTCAGCAGCCTGTTTAATCTTTTCTTTAAAATCATCTAAATTGGATTCAACATCCTCGTGTGTTCGTAATCTTATATTTTCCGTGCAATGACTACTTAGGTAACTTTTGAATTTCCGCCAGTTAATACGATTGATATTCGTATAAAAGAAAGATTTTGAGAGTGTGAAAATACAGAACAAAATAAGAGATGTACATGCGAGATTTTAAGAATACAATAACTTTTATGTGAAGCTTTAAATACAAAAGAAGACAAAGCCCAAACAAAACTGCAATATTTTTCCGCAATACACCAAAAGTAAAAGTTTTATGATATAGTTTTAGTTTGATGTTGCGATATGTTTACTTAAATTATTTATAATTTTTATTATCCTATTCCTTTTCGGCTTAAGGTCAGTTTTTTTCTTTTTTATTGACTTCTCCCAATATTTCGATCAACTTCGTTGATCATCTTCAGGGGATCTATAACACAATTACAATCACCAATAAAAACATTAGCGCAAAATTACAACAAATTAAAATATTTACAATTACCATTTAAAAAATTTTTTAACTAAAATTAAAAATAATAAGATTAACTAATCTTAAGTTGATCGAAATATTGGGTTTTGTAAAGGAATATTGAGGTTTTCTCGGAATGTTCAATTCAATTGCTGTATAAAGCAGATTCTTAAAATGCATAACCGCTGAATCTATTTGTTCTTCGTAAACTATGTACGTTAGTATTCGTATTAAGGTAATACCAAGAGGCTTTCAGTTATTGTAGTCTAGTGTAACGAAATGCGTCCTGGTTACTGATCAGAATTATGACCATTCAGAACCGCTGCGGCGGAAATTATGTCCGGTATGTTCGTTAAGAATAAATCAATAGTAGAATCCTTCCTATTAAAATAAGATGGTACATATGAATTATCAAATGAATAAGCAATGTCAATATAGCATAAAATAAGCTTTTCATGTAGGATGTTACTCCAACAGTTTGCTCTTACGCATCCCCAACTTTGATGTCTACTATTTAAGTTTCCTCCAAGAATGAATCTATTGCTAACGTTACAGAGCCTATGAATATCTAAAGCAAAAAGCTGTTTCCTACCGCCATCAATACCCGCTGATTCACCGGGAAAGTAACACTACCGACTCCAAAATTTTCAACAAAATGAGTTGAGTAACAATAGTTAATACATCTTATTCATTATAATAGCGACTCCGCCTCCTCTAGCAGAAACTCTATCGTTTCTCTACACACAATAATCTTTATGCTTTATAGAAATATTTGATTTCAGCCACGTTTCCGATACTAAGCAACACGTCCACGTTGTTGCTCATTAGGAAATAAAATAATTCCTAGCTTTTGTTGAGAACGCCTCTAGCAGTCCATGTAATAATATTTAGTTCATTTGCCATTATGGAAAAAACTTACAAGCAAGGTTTGTGATTACCTCGAATTGCTCAGCCGTACTCCCACGATTACGAAGATTGGTAATTAACTCTAGAGTTGAACTTTTAATCTTGTAATGAGAACAAATCATTGTTATTATTATTGTTGATTGGATTGTTACTGTAATTTTTGGTGTCCTTACATTGTCAAATTCCAGCACTATCAGAAACATTTTGATGAAGTGTATTGGGAAAAGATTTTGTGTAGATGTCCGGATTCATAATATTATAAGTGCGGGAAGTATAACGTCTTGGAACTGGATTTGTCGTATTTTTAAATATGAAGCCCTACAAAGACAAACTTCGGAAGAAGATTTGTGATTCCCACTACAATTTGCGCATTTTAAAATCGATTCCTTACAGTCGGAAGTTTTATGTGAAGCAGCATAATTGGCATAGAATGTTTTATCTATACACCGGTTGGAACATCTGTCAGTTTTAATATTGGGTGATTTTATTTTTTCTTGCTTGGTGGAACTCCCATTTAATTTTCACTTATTCTAACACGGAATAGTTTTGTCGCAACTCCAAATATACAACGTATATTAAATACTCATTGTTATAGTTGTTATTTTTAACTACTAGCTTTACTTTCACACACTTTAGACCCAAGCTAAATAGTTTTAGAGAAAGTCATTTATATAATTCGATTTCATTGTCTCTGATGTTGATGATGATGAAAAAATGACATCTATTCTTGAATTTTAAAATATGAAAACGATTAAAAAAATTTAAAGGAATCTTAATTACTTTTTTTACAGATTTAAGAAGATCTAATATGACTAGACAACGTTTGCATGTTACTAAGAAGGCTAAGCCAAAATTTATAAACAAAATAACAAAATGTTGACCTAACCGAACCACAAAATAGATTTTCGTGGCATACATGGCCGTTTGTAACTTTTCTTTAATAAAATCTATTAATAAGAGCACACATGTATTCACAGACTTGTCAGCTTTGAGCTGAAAAATATCCATTTAAAAACGATGGTTTTTATTATGCTTTAATTAAATAGCTGATAACTAAGTAATGAAAACTCCAGAAGAATTCAGAAAGAAACATGTTTTATCCTTGACTAAAGCTGACCTGCTTGTCAACTGAAGGATATATTTATATTACTAAATTTTTCAACGCATATTTTTCATGGATACATAAATACCCTTCTCCAATTGGAAAGCACTATGGCTCTCAATTCAATCATAAAGTGCGTTTCCTACCATATGAAGTCATGACAGAAAAAGAGCTCTCTAAATGACTTCAGTATGTTAGATAACGAACTATTCAATTTTGGTAGAGTAAAACACGAACTGGAAACTTTATTATCCACTTAGAGTAAATAATTACTCTAATGTCTTTTGCAAATTAGCAATTTTATAAGTTTTTTGAAAGTTGCCTTAATAAAATTCATTTATTCCAAATTTTTTTTTGACGTAAATGTTTCGCAGTAAATAGTTTTTCAGCAATTCGCTAACGAGTTTGAATGAACTGTTTGTCCAAATCTACATTTCATAGTTTTCTCAATTTTTTCCCTTTACTTGCCCTTATCGATTTTAAAGAAGGTCTGAGATTCAAAATATGTATTATAAACAAAATACTGACCATAAATTGAATCTCTGAAAGAGTATGTGTACCCAAGTGAAAAAGTTATCTTTTTGTGGATTCTTCTATAACCTGCATTGAAGAAAACCAGTTGCCAGCAATGTGATATGCATTACTTGCTTATTAAATTTTACGTAGCCTTTACACTGCTTGTATTGCTATTGGTTAATGTTTCTCTTCGTTTGTGACACCACCGCTGTGAGAATTTCTGCCATAATATATATCAGTTATTGCGACGAACTTAACATCGTATTTGGCAGAATTTTTCGGTATGTGAATTTTGGACCTATTTCTAGCAGGAAACGGCACTAACATACCAATTGAATTTTTTTTTCTTTTGGCAGTTTTCTATAAATTTATTAAATAGTTCGGAAACCGCAGCCAATAGCCATTTTGATAATCGTTGTTTTCTTTCAATAGAGTCATCGATTTTAAGCAACTAAGTATTAATAGGAGTCGTTCCTCGGGCATTTTCAATTTCAAAAATTTTCTGTCAAAATAAGTCGCTTGTAATTGAGGTTAAATTTGAAAATGAATGAGTAGATAAGAATAATCGCAATTCAATAAGATTAGAATGTTTGCTTCACTACCTTGAAACTGATCGAATTTCGGTTTATTTGTATAATTGTGTCTTCTTTTATTTTTCAATTTCGTCCGTATTATCATCTTCTCTGCTTATTGTATCGTCTATATCCCTTTCTTCTGAACCGGTAATCCGGCTATCACTAAGTCATTTAGTTTGATTGAATTTGACATAGTCTAAATTGGAAACAATTTTAGGAGTATTCAAAATGATTCCAAGAAAAACTAACGCTAAACCTGAGAAATACCAATTTATTTTACATTAAATATTTACGCTTAGCCTGATGTGAGGATAAAAAAATCCAACAAAAAATACGTAAGACCGGACGAGAGGTAATTTTTGCGCCAGCACGTACATATGATTCCTCATATGATACCCACGGCTGCCAAAACAATACTGAATAATAATGATGCCATAATGAGAATATACCAAAAATATGAAATTTTAGCACTCAACTGAGGAGTAGTAGTACTTAAAGATTAAAGAGACTTAAATTTGGATAATTCCATTCTGAGACGACTTAAGAACAGAGAATAATAAAATAGGTAGCTGGCGTTGTAAGTTTGAACTAATGAGCTCTGACTTTTTCAATCATAAAATAAAATTTTTAGTTTAAGCAAATTTTTAGTTTAAATTTTATATAAAAACAAAATTAAATATGCTATTTTGATATCAAAAAAAGCGAGTTTAAAACATGGATTTTATAAAATCAAATAAAAACTGGTTATCAGTGAATTGTATATAATTTAAAAATGCTTTATGTCCATATTGATATTTTATAGTATGTTAAACTATACTGAACATCATTCCCTTTGTAGCATAAAAACTTTGTTTTTGTAACTCCCTTTGCTTTAAACCACTTATTATTTATGCATATTTTATGGATTTGTGAACTCATTGTATGGAAGGAGGGAGACCTACAGTATGGAAGGAGGGGGCCTACAGAATGACAGCAACAACAATACGCTCCACTAATTTGTTATACTGACTTATGGCACAAAAATGTAAATACTTAAATACTACTTAAATTATTTATTAATATAAATATTTTCTTGTGTAAAAAGGAATTCAAAGCTATGACCGCATATATGAAATTTTAATAACTCTACAATACGTCAAAAAGTAATTTCTTTTTTATAAGTAACGATAACTACTAACACAGTTATCTGAAAAAGGTGTATGTAGTTAAGAAACACGTTCTTTTCTGTCCACATTCCGCAACGAAAATCATTAATAGCTTTGCTGAATAAGTGTAAACAAATCTAGGCCACAGACATTTTAGACTTTTGCTTGGATACGCAAAGTCAAAACGCTATATACTATAGACCTGAGTAACAGACAAGAAGATAATAGCGAAATAAAATAAAAAGTAAAATGAAAATTCTTTAAAAAAAATATGGCTTGTTGACAAGGCAAATACAATTTAAAGCTTAAGCTTAAAATTTAATCGCTAAAAAGCCCAAAACATAAAAAGTTAACAAATTTATCCCTTAAACAACCAAAATACCCATTTAAAGGAAGCTTCTTTATAGAATAAAAAGAAAAGCGCAGAATATATGAAACATAAACATAAGAAAGCCTAGCAACAGCGAAATTTTATATAGCAATAAATACGAAGACAGTTGCTTCTTTTTCTACAGGGTTTTTCTAATGTTATACAATGTAAATATGATATATGTCATGCGTAATGGCTTTATATACTGTCTGTTTGCAGCTAAGGGATTTTATTTCTTAAAGTTGTCCATTGCTGTTGTTTTTATACGTTAATTCTGCTAGCAAAACAGTAAAAGATGAAAATCAGCATCAGTAAGGCAAAAAGTGAACAAATTGTTAAACAATTTGTAATATCTGTGACACACAGTCAGTTCACGTACTACAAATTTATCTTTAAAATGTATTTTAAATGACATTAAAAAGTAAAAATCGCATATTCTAGAGCTGCGGCTACACATTTGACACCATAAAAGAAAAAAGTTAATTTTGTGGTTTAATGTATTCTTTTTTGCTATGAATATAAGACAAATTAATAAAGTTTTTATTTGTTATCCTTTTTTAAATATAACATTTAAGCTGCTTCTCTTTTAGATGGAAGAAAAAGTTGTTTATCCTTATTTGGAATAAAGAAATTAGTTTTTATTAAATCAATAAGCAATTAATAAAAGCAGTTTCAACTGAGAGTTATTCTCTCCATTCATCAATGTTTAACTTTAAATAGTAACCTATTTAAGTAATTTTTCTGCTACTTTAACAAGAAAAGCAAAAAATGACAGCTCAGTATGAAGTATCAGTTCAAGAAAAAGTATAAGAAATTTAGGAGCCTTTAAGTTTGCTCTTGCTTTTATGTACATGTTTCTTGAAATCAACTGTTCATGTAAAAGTAGAGCGCAGTCTCGTTCTCGAAGAAATCTCAAGAAATGATGCCTTAAGCCAAAAATACCTGCAAATCAACGTTTTGTGAGAATTAAAACAGAAAAGCAAATTTACACCAGATAATAAAATTCACAACTAGAAAGTCCAGAGCTTAACATTAGGAAGCATTTATAGGAAATTTTAGACGGAAATATATATTTTAGAAATATTTCATCCAAGGAAGAGTTGCGGTCTGCTTTAATAGCAGACTGGAGCAAAATTACGTCTGATCTTACCAGACCTCTTCTAAATTCTATGCAAACGTGACTAGGTAATATAATTAAACTTAAAGGAGGACCAACAAAATATTACAGTCATATTTATGGTTTTTGGCGACATAAAATATGGAGTTTTTCATACTTAATACCATTAAAATTTTATGAACAGAATTAAAATTTAAGATTTATAAAAAAAAAGTGTAAATTTTAAAGTTTAATTTAAGACTATTTTAAAATGTATACTTCATTTGCTAATAAAAATAATTATCTTCATATATGAAGCAATTAAGTGTATACTAAATTTTGATTCTGTCTCTATAACTGCCATTATTAGTTTCAATAACGAGTTCTTAATAATTTTAAATTTCTTAATTCGCTGACTAAAACTACCGATCGAAATATACTTGATTATTAATACTTCTCTTTTAAATTTATGAATCTGGTATTATGAATGTAATCGCAAACTTTAGGAGCTGAGGTGAGATCAACGTTGTTTGCAAAAAAAATACTTGTACGAAAACGTCAAAAAACTGAAAGTGGCGTTTGTAGACCAACTTCTGAAAATGCTTTTTTAAAAATATTTTGAACTTTTAAAAATCATAAAACACTATGGAGGTAAATATTTGATTTGTTACGATGTAAAAAAGTTGAAAAATCATTGCTATGATTTATGATATGCTTAATTACGAAAACAGTAATAACAGTACGAAGTAATGAAAAGTATTTTAATAAATGAAAACACCTAGAAGATTAAATCTTAATTGATTTAATCTGTCTTATACTGAGTCTTTAAAACTAATGCAAACAAAGTTAAATATTTTTGTAAAAATGTACCCTCTTCATTTAATAACAAAACAGATTTTAAACGAAAAAAACGTTAATTTTAAGAAAGAAATTTTTAAGAAAGAAGTATTAATTCAACATCGAATTCTAATTCAACACTAAACACTAAATGTAACTCACTTATCATTAAAACACCATCACTAAAACACTAAAGTGAAATCATTTTTTACTGATCCTAGCAGAGGAGCCTTAGTAAAAAACATTAAAATACATATAAGGAAAAAAATTTTACGTCATACTTAAGTTAGCGCCTAATTTTATGTAATTTTACACATTCTCGCTAAAACGTAAAATAATAAAATTTCGGTAAGTTAAACACTAAAGGAATGCTTACTTTACGCGAACCCTTGCCCCCCCAGGGGCACATTTATCGGTCTTTATAGAATACTTGACTATCTAGACCTGTGCAACTGGGGGTATAAGAGAACCTATTCCCCTGAAGTTAGCAGGGGTACAACTGGAAACTCCACGTTATTTCCACGGGAATCAGTGAGCTCGCAGAGTTCCTCTATTTGTCTCTTTAGACATTTAGCTATTCTCTGGCTGGTTATTGAGGTTGGCCCCTATATGAGAGTATCGTTGTGGTTGTGGTTTCGCGGCCCCATATCAGATTTGTTGTTTAATATGGTGGCCAGGATCATCTCGCCAATAATAACACCCACAGGTGAATGATCCAGACCAGTGAGCATGCTAGACATGTGTTCTGGACAGGAGTTGGAAAGTCTCCAACTCTTCAGCAAAGAGTGGTGGTTTGCAGCCCTACTCTGGAGTCACTAAAGTTGCAACTGGGAAAGACCTGTTGCTAGAATTAGCCTTCGGCTTCCTAGGGTGCGAATGACGTTTGTTTTAAAATCATTCCAAGTGGTTTGACCAACATCTGGTTAAGGCTAAGTACCAGGTACAGATGTAAATCAAATTACGCAATTTATGCAGACCCTAATAATCGTGCAATGGTCATCTCATACATGAATCGCAGCCCAGCTACAAGTAACCCAAAGTTTGTCACTATAAAAAAGCAGAGTATGGTTTTTTGAGATAACTTAATTTTAATCTCTCAAAATTGCTGTCTGTCTGCTTTCTTTTTTATCGCTACCTAATTTATTTGCCTAGATATGCAGTGCGTGTGCATGTATGTAAGTAAAAAAAAAATAATTAAATTAAAATTTAGTAAATCCAACACGTAAAATATGAAATTTGCAAATTTTTTTAATATTAGTACAGAAGTCAAAATGATGCACACTGCATGTGTTGCTTTGCAATAGAGATTTAAAGACAAAAGTTCACCGGAAGTTGTACTACTTAATTTTTAGCTTTAATAAATTTTTAATTTGCTCCCATAGTTAAAATAAGCAGAAGATAGCTTAACTTCGATACTGCCGCTTAATATTGCCGAAAAATATATTTGCATCAATGTTAGATGAGAAATATGCAATGCTAATAAAAATGATTTTCCTGTTCTAGCAAATGTTCCGAACTGCTAGAAACTTAAAACTTTAGTTCTTCCGAAAGGTAACATTGGTGGTAGTAAACTCCAGATGAACATTTCCTGAGTGGAGTAGATCATCACTTTCAGTCTTCTTCATTTAACGACGGATGAAAAGAATTTCATCTTGTTTGATTAAATGAATGCCGATTTATATTTTTGTTTTAAGATGGTTTAAAATCCTTTTTATAAACAATTCACCAAATAAGGCATCGATTGTCACAGAAACGTTATTCCCTCCTAAAAATTTTTTAAAACAAAGCCTTAGAAGAGACCTTTAGAAGGTCAAACAATGTTTCTAATGCTTAATTAAATTTTTAAATGTTACTGGCTCAGTCAAATGCATGTTTTAAACAGAAGAACTTAAAAAGAAAACTGACTATTCAATGTTTTTGCTATAGTTTTAAAATATTTAAGTACGAATTGTGTTATTTCTATGTTAAAAGAAAAACTAAAACTACTTTCAAGCATAAACAAAAACTAAAATACACTCAAAAGAGTAATAACAACTCATCACAAATGGCTTTTCCCTTTGTACATTTTTTCTATTTTGATAAACTGTTTCTGATTTTTTTAGTATTTTGTTTAAATCCGTATAAATGTCATTTAACAGCTTTTCTCTGGCTGTGAAATGAACAAATATAAGTGAGAGTCATGCTGTGTAAAATATGAGTATTCGCTATAAAAATTAATGGAATTCAGAGATGGATGATGTTATTTACACTTTTTGGATAATAGGTTGCTTTAAGTTAATTCGTGGCACAAAAGCTGTATATTTGATATTGTCTTTTTAGTTTGACTTTTCAAATTAATTACGTGACTTTTCCTCGTTTTGGTTGGAGTCTCTCTTTATGGTTTTGGTTAGTTTCGAAAAGCGCTTCATATTCGCATTTTTCTTTAAAGATCGTTTCGTAACTACAAAGTGAATCAACAACATTGTTCTCTATTTATGGTATTTTTATACATAATTTGGTTATTTTTCGGATATTTTAAATGCATTTTTACAGAGAATCTCTCTCATTGTGGAATCCTTCTTATTCACCGATGCTGAAGTGTAATGGCATCTAACCAATTAACTCAATAGTTTACCAATTTCATATTTATTTTAATATTGTTACATTTAATTTGTGGATTATTTGTGCTACGTTTACGGTTAATTGATTTATATTAATGATATAAAATTACCATAAGCCATTATAACGCGAAAGTTGTGAGCATTTTCTGCGAATTCGTTGAGACTAATAATATGAATGAAATAATTCAACTTTTAAAGATTAAAATTATTTTTCTTAAAAATATTTAAGTTTGAGAAAAAGTTTTAAAAAAACTTAATTTTCAAAATACTGATTTCAATAACTTATTTTACGCCAAAAACTAACTATTATAGATTAAAATAAATATAATTTAATTTTAAAGAAGCACCTTTTAAAAGAACCTTCTAAAAAAACACCTCTTTGAAAGTAACTTTTGCATGAATTTCTTAAACAATTTTAAGAAGATCCATTCGAGAAAGTAGATTCTAGAAAATGCTTTTACAAACAGTACAAGAAAGCTTGCAAAATAAATATTTAAAGAAATATTTAAACTTTTTTGAAAACCTTTACAAAAAGAAGCATAAAAACTTATAAGAAGACCGTGTCCGTACGTAAAAACTTTTTCAGAAATTCTGTTGGTGAGACATTTAGTATAAAACCCTAGCTTTGCCAAATTAGGATAAATTTAAATAAAACTTTACGGGAAGTACCACGTCAGTATTTAAAATTCTTTCTACTCGAGGAGATATCTGACTTCTCAGTAAAAATAGAGAAGTACGAAAATATGGAAATGTGTGTCAATTTATCGATTGAAGACTGCATCAGTGTCTTGTGCATCCATGGTGCATCCATTTTTATTATTTAAGAAACATTCCAATGAAAGATCAATATATTCATAACCAATAGTCAACAGAGGCTAAAATGCAGACATAAGTTAGTATTCAATAAATGCTTTTCAATGTTAAACTTAAAAAGCAGTTTTAATATAATTTTATAAAAATCATTAAAATTTTGGAGTTCAAAAATAATAATAATAAGTACCTACACTAAAAGGACCGGAAATGAAGTTGCTTTGTAATAACTACAATAAACTGTAGGATAATAAATCTGTATTTGCATTTGTAATATATTTAGGACGTGTTGCCATGTGAGTGCGTAGATGTTATATTTGTTTATTTCTTTATTTGTGTTATACTTTTGTCACTGTCACAATAATGGTTTTTTTATGTATATGTTGAACACATTTTTTTAATACGGTTTATTTTTTATCATAATATGTGCCTTTTTGTGTACATACAGACATTTGTAATTAATTAAAATGATTTAACGACGAAAAAGTTTTTGTTTTCTCGTCATACGAATTTTGCCGATTAGTTGGTTTTTTTCTACTTAATCTATTCTATTTAATCTATTTAATAAAAAATAAATAAACTTGCAGTGTGATTAACCATGCCTCAGAAGCATTCAAACAACGATAACATCACTGGTTTGGGTTTTCTTCTAGAGTTTCTCGTTGGATCAAGCTTAAATTTTTCCTTACCTCGAAACAGTGACACTAAAATCAATATTTTATGCCTATTTCCAAATAGAAAAAGCTGTAAATAAAAGAATCATTTTTAAGATTTTAATTATATTTTTCAAATGAATACAAAGAGTGCTGTTTCTTATGCGCATATTTATGTGATTATAATATTATATAATTATTTGTTTAAAAATTTATATTAATTTTGCCGTTTCATATGATTTATTTTTTTTTTTTCTTTAAATTTTTTACTTTTTAAATTTATAATTATTTTCAAAATTTTTCGAAGTTTTATATAAAAAGTTGCCTTTATTCAAATAATGTATTTTAAAGCCGATTCATTTGTTAGATAAATAGATTCTATATGATTGATCTGATAAAAAATGCGAAATTTGGTAAAAAAAGGTACATAAATAGAAAATAATCGGCTGTTAAATAATATACTTTATTAAAAAAATTATTTATGGTTTTTGACAAATGTAAAAATATCTAGTGAAAACTTTCGATCGATTATTTGAAGACAAATCACATCATATAATTTAGTTGAAAAATAAAAATAATAATCTCTGAAACGAAATTATATTTTTTAGGTGCTAAATAACAGTTTGAGCAGATACTAGATTCAAAATATATTTGGTTATATTTGAGTAATCATTATTACTTTAATTTCGAATTACTTTCGATTTAAACGAGTTTTTTTTTTAAGTTTTTCAAAATGTTTAGCGCATAACCAAATATTATTACATTAAGTTTTAATGAAATTATATTTCAAGTAATTATAAACAATTTATAGCAAAAATTTTAGATTTTTAAAAAAAGTTAAAACAGATTATTTTTCTTTAAACTAATTATTTGAAACTGAACTTCAAATATATGTGCGATTCAAATATCTTTGCATTTGTATTTTTGAATTAACCGTAACTTTCTTATTTTTTGGATAAAACAGAATTTTATATATATATATATATATATATATATATATATATATATGGCTTTATTAACTTTACTTCATTGGCATAAATGTTTTCGCAACTTCTTTTATAGATCGAAAATAAAACTGTTATCAGTTTTCATAATATCTTATTTAAACATTTTTGATCAAAATATTAAATTTTTGAATATGAAATTTTGGATTTGTTTAAGTTAATTTTATATACGTTTTTGATATGAAAAATTACATTTACATAAAACAATGGTTTCTAGAAAATAACATTAACAATTGAACTATTTTTTTACACATAAACCTTAAACCTGAATTTCACTCACAAAATTCCGAAAGCTTTTTATTAACTGGAATTGCACACACGTAACTCGAAAATTACCAGAACTTTAGGTATAAGTTTCTATAATAAGTAAAATATTATATAAAAACTTAACGTAAAAAATTAAAGAAAATACTGCAGAAATAATATTTTTTAATTCTATAGTATTTTTTTATTTTATTAACTATGACTTGATTTTTTTATATGTAAATCAATTAAATCTAGTAATATATAAATTAAAAGTTTTGATATTATTTATATGCAGAATAAAATAAAGTCATTTAATTTATAAATTGCATAAATGAAATGACTTTGACGTTAATAGTGAGAATCTAAAATCAAAATTGTTTGCTTTATATTAGTGTGAATAATTTTGCTGTAAAAAGACATCAGCACAAGCAAAATTTTATAGTAAAATCCTTCACTTTAGAGGTTCTGAAATAGAAACAATCAGATTTTATATACTTCAATTTAAATTTGTTTAACGTTCATTGCAAAACTTTGTAAAGAAGCATCTCATAACACTCATAACAAAGAGTACATTAAATCAAATTAAAAGTCTCTATTTAATGATATGAGTGCAAACGATATTTTTTTCCAAGAGTAAGGTGATTGTTAAATATGTGCTTGGCTTTTCCGATATGTGCTTGGTATTATTAAAATTTAAATTTTTAATAATACCGTACCAATGGAAAACTCCTAAGAAACGTGACTGCTTTATTTTCTGTTCTCAGTCACATAATGAAAACAGAAGAAAAATCAACTTTTGGCACATGCGATTTGTTTAAACTGAACATTTAATGTGTTGCAAAGCTAAGCAACATTGAATGACATAAATCACAGTAAATTCAAAGAAATGCAGTTTTCAGACTTTTTTAAAAAATAAAAAATTATGTAGTTTCTAACAAATCAGACTGATATAATTTTATATGTGCATGTTCAAGAAGCAATTTTTATATACGAGTAAATTATTTAGGAACAAATGAATTTAGGCCTCAAAACTATTTAAAAATGTATTAACTTGTGTAAATTGTGTTTCAAAATACATTTTAATTTTCAATTTCTCTTAATATGGCACTCAGTACAATTGAAAGATATTTTTTCATTTACTAATTATACTTCTTATAGTAACTCTAATGTAAGACATGAGAGCATTGCCAGAAGAATTACCAATTCAAAATTCGATGTCTGGAAACCATAATTAGATATCAAGCTTTTTTCTAGCCTCTTTATAAGTTATATATAAAAATAGCAAACAGCATAATAGGTCATCGCGTAGTCTTCATATTTTTTAGTCGAGCAACTTAGATTCTTTTCAATGCAAAAAAAGCCACATTGTTCTAGTTATTTTCAAGTCAGCCTATATCCCTTTAGGGTTTGTTACAGGACTCGGTGACTCTGCTAATAGGATTTAGTATTTTAAACTGTAGAGAAACATGCTTCTATTTTCTACATTAGCTTGAAAGTTGAATTTGTTTTGAACATCTTAAGCATTGGATGAAGCAAATTAAAACAAGATATGCCTTTAGAAAAATTAATGAAAGGCACCTAATTTGTTATAATTACTTCATAAGAGAGAATGGGTTATTTAATTTCCGTTTCCTTGTTTTTGTATATTAATAATGTAATATTTTAAATTTTAATTTTGTATGTCATTCAAGGTTTTGATTTAGAAGTGAACGGCTGCGTTTTTCTTGTCAAAATTATATTGAAAAGAATTTAATTGTGAAAATTTTTTAATTTGAAAATAATTTTGCTGTGAACTTTTTTTGTTAAAAAATTTGATTGAACAAGAGAAATAAAAAAATAATAAAATTTAAACGGAAACCTGTGAATTATTCTTTGAGTTTTTTGTGCGGTTTTATTGACTTTTCTTTATTTTATATCTATCTGTAATCAACAAAAGTTCGCGTTCAGACATTTAACTTCCATTGTTAAACGATGTCGGGTCCTCCCAACTTGGGGGATAACCGCTTCTCTATTTTAGCGGATCCCCCCCGTGCTAAAAAGAAACGCAAGGAACAAATTCCCCTCGAAATATTTCCTGAGTTACCAATTATGAGAAAGCCAGATCCAAAATATGTAGTGATGTCGGCCATCTCCGGCGAAAAAAGTTTACAACAATATTCCTGTTTTGCAGTTCATCGAGCATTGAAAGTAGTCTGCAATGACATTGTGTCTGTTTCTGAGTTAAGGGATGGAAATCTTCTTCTCCTAGTCGACAAAAAATCAAGTGCTGATAAACTTATGTCTACAAATATTCTGCCCGGGATATGCAATATTAAATGCGAATACCACAAAAATTTGAATTCTTCAAAAGGAACAATATATGCACCCTATTTAAACCACATTCCAGACAAAGAAATTATCACTGAACTAAGTTCTCAAGGAGTTACAGACATTTACAAATATCAAAAAAAGAACGCTGAAGGCAAACTGGTACCTTGTGGTGTCCTGCTACTAACTTTCGATAGATATTACACCCCTGAAAATTTATTGATCTCTTGGCATAAAGTTAAGGTTAGGCAGTTTTACCCAAATCCAATGCGCTGCAAAATTTGTCAGGCACTTGGTCACACACAAAAATGGTGTAAAAATTCTCCAAAATGTGAAACGTGTGCTTTGCCACCCCATTTACCAGCAGAGTGTTCGCGTTTTTTATGTGTTAACTGTTCCGAACCTCATCCATCATCTTTAAAGGAATGTAAAGTATTTCAACAACAAAAGGAGATCTTAAAAATCAAAATCAAGGAAAAATGCTCTTTAAAAGTAGCTAAGGAAAAATACAATTCATTAGCTTTAATTAAGCCCTTACAACAGTCTTTTGCTGAAACAACAAATAATAATAAAATCTCTTTAAACACAAAACAAGTCAACAACAACTCAATTAAAGAACCAGATAATTTTGAAAATAGTTCACAACATATAAATAAAACAACTAAGCCACAGCAAAGCAACACATTTGAAATTCAAAAAAATATTGATTTACCTACAGGTACAAAAACAATTTTAACTGAAAATAAAACGCAAAAGCCTACTACATCAAACAGCAATAAAACAACACATACCGTCCTCACTCGTTCGATGACAAATAACTTTACAAACAACGCAACAACAAATAAAAATAATGAAAATATAAAACCACTAAACTTTACTCATTATGAGAATATTAATCTTCATAATTTAACAACAACTGTTAGTAATGCCTCTAACAGTGGGGAAGATGACATTATGTTTCTTGAGGAGTAAAAGTTTACATTTAATATGGATTTGAAAATAATTCAATGGAATATTAACGGCCTGATCAATAATTACCACGAGCTGCAGCTTATTATTAATGACTTAAATCCAGACATCATTTCCCTTCAAGAAACGCACATTCCTTTTAATGCAATGAATATTGTTTATCCAAAGCCCTATTCGGCTTTTTTTCATAACGTTTCCGGAAATACAACCAAACAAGGCGTAGGAATATTAATAAAAAAAACCATACCCCACAAGTTTGTTTATGCTGACCCAAATTCTAATTCCATCGCAATACAATTAGACATCGGTAAGAAGATATCTCTGTTCAATATATATTTACCCCCTCAAGAAGGTTTTTCAGAACTGAGCCTAAGAAACCTAATAAGCAATTGTAACCCGCCGCTCATAATAACTGGTGACTTCAATTCGTGGAGTCCACTGTGGGGTTCCACACTAACCAACACTCGCCGTAAAATGATTGAGAATTTAATAATCAATGAAGACCTAATGGTTTTAAATACTGGCTCTTCCACCCATTTTAGCACGCATAACACTTTCACCAGCGTAGATATCTCTTTATGTTCAACTTCTATTTTTCCGATTTGCTCTTGGAAAGTTCTTCCCCATCTCCACGGTAGCGATCACTTTCCTATAATTTTAGAACTGGCAACTAATTTAGAAAAATCAGGGTATAAGCCGAAACCCAAATTCAAAATCGAACAGGCTAATTGGGCAATGTTTCAAAACATCTGTGATCAACATTTAATTGCTTCTAATATCTACTCTAACCCAAACAAACAAGCAGCATTCGTAGTCAAATGTATTAAAATGGCGGCCAATATCTCAATCCCTCAGTCTACTCTCGGGAAACACAACCGCCGTGTTGTATGGTGGAACTCAAATTTGGATAATTTAAGAAAAGAAAAACAAAACTTATGGCACATTTTTAAATGTAATAGAACAGACTTTAACCTAATGCGATATAAAAAATCAAATGCAACATTCAGGAGAGCTGTGAAGAAAAGCAAAACTTTATGTATCGTGAAATTTACCTCAAATATTAATCCTTACTCCCCGCCGCATCGTTTGTGGAATGATATTAAACGGATTACCGGTGGTAAAACAGCAGAGTCTATTAAATATATTAAAAGCGGCTCCGAATTGGTTACTTCTTCGAACGACATAGCTAACTGTTTCGCTAAGCATTGGTCCGATTTATCTGCTGATAGACATTTCTCAACAATTTTTTTATATAATAAATCAAAGGCTTTAGCCTGTCATTACGCCGTGACCTCACCCAACCTTCGTTCACATAAAATTCAAACACCAATAAGTTTAACGGAACTTGAAGATGCTCTTCAATCATGTAAAGGCAAAACTCCCGGTAACGACAGAATTTCATACTCAATCCTAAAAAACCTTCCGTTTTCATCGAAACAGGCGTTACTACAACTATACAACTCAATTTACTCCACTGGCATATTTCCTCAAGCTTGGAAAACGGCAGTAGTAATACCTATACCAAAACCCCAAAAGGACATTTATGAGGTTGATGGATACAGGCCAATTTCTCTCCTTCCGTGTATAAGTAAAATACTTGAAAAAATTATTGCTAGGCGGCTAATGTGGTTTCTTAAAATTAACAATTTTATTTCCTCCAATCAGGTAGCTTTTATGAGGAAACAAGGAACAATCGACGTTCACTTACTCCTACAAAACTATATTTGCCAAGCACTATCTACCAAAAACCATGTGAGCATACTATCAATCGACTTTGAAAGAGCTTTTGATCGAATCGGTATCCACATTATCTTGCAGCAACTACAAACTTGGGGTATTTGCAAAGAAATGTACAATCTAGTTAAGGGGTTTTTGTGTAACCGTAAGCTTAAAGTAAGAGTTAACAATCACTACTCCTCGACGCTACCACTGCAGAATGGGATCCCTCAGGGTTCACCTCTATCAGTGGTGTTGTTCATAATTGCCTTCAATCAACTCAGCACTATTATTTCAAGACAAAAATATATTGAGCATTCCATATACGCTGATGACGCTATTCTGTTCTGCAAACATAATAACAATGCTGTAGTAAAAGAGACTTTCGTTAAGACCTTAAAAGAGATTGATGATTGGTGTGTGACATCAGGGGCTAAACTCTCGATTTCCAAATGTAAAATTCTTCACATTTGCAGAAAACACAATTGTCAGATTTCAAATTTACAATATAAAGACCTTACAATCGAACTTGTGGATCATTTAAAAATTCTTGGTGTCGTATTCGATAAAGCTTTTACTTTCAAACAACACTGCCTGGTGTTAAGGAAAAATCTCTGCAATAGATTGAATATAATAAAATTTTTAACTTCACGGCACTTTCAGATACATATCTCAACAATGATTAATATAACTCGAGCAATTATTCTTTCTAAAATTGACTACGCACTTCCTATATATGGATTTTGTGCCCAATCAAATATAAAAAGTATTCAGGTTCCATACCACGCCGCAATTAGACGCAGCATAGGTGCTTTCCGAACAAGCCCAATTCAAAATATTTTGGCTGAAGCGGGCTTGCCATCAGTAGAAGATCGATGCCTTTTATTAACATTAAAGTTAATCCCAAAGATTTTTGTATGTCATAATAAAAATATCTTTCAAGCAGCTACCAAAATTAAAAGTCGCAATAGACCGCTCAAGATTAAATCCGTTATAGCAAGGTGCGTCGAATACTCCAATAAGATCAATTTTAAAGGTTTTCCACACTACCTCAAATGTGCTTCCGAACCACCTTGGCGTCTTAATAAAACATCCTTCTTGGATGCATTATCTTCCTATCCTAAACCTACAACAACGCCATTAATATATAGGCAAATTTTCTATAATACTGCAGATAATCTATCAAATCTTGGATGGAAAATTTTATTCACCGATGGGTCAAGATCAAATAACATGACTTCCTTTGCTGTTGTACACGAAAATGGTATGCTTGTCGGACACGGTCTACTTCACAACTACTGCTCCAACTTCACGGCCGAAGCGTTAGCTATATATACAGCAGCCAAATTTGTATCCCAAAACCAAAACAAATTTGTTATAGCCACTGATAGTCTTTCGTGCATTTTGGCGATAAAGAATACTTTGTACGATTCTCCTCTGATCTCTAAAATTAGAAACATTTGCATAAAAAATCCTAATAAGATCAAGATTATGTGGGTACCATCGCACGTTGGAATACTAGGTAATGAACAGGCCGACGCTGCGGCGGGGCAGGCAAAGTATAGTCCTTTACACTGTGTCCAGACCTTTGAGTATCATGACATTATAAAACTAATTTCAAACTTCTACACAAGCCTGAAGGACATGCAATGGTCCAACTACCAGCATGCTTACAAAAATTTAAATCCAAGTGGAACACGACCAAGTTACCCTAAGAACTGCCCTAGGAAGATTTCCGACCTTATAGTTAGAATGAGAATTGGCCACAGCAGATTAACTCACAAATATTTAATAGATAGGTCCCAACGTCCTATTTGCTCCACCTGCAATACGCAACTTACTATTTCCCATATTTTGGATGAATGTCAAACTTTTCACAATATTAGGACAAAATTGTTCCAATTTATCCAACCATCAAGCTGTTTAAAAAATATTAATGATCACAACATTGAAATTTTCCATAAATTCATATTAAATTGTAATCTTCTTCACAAGTTATAAATAAGTTTATTTAATTTTACGAGACGAAAGCCTTAGTAGCTAGTTCTCTTTTGCTTTGTTAGTTACTATAATTGTATTATTGTAATTAATTATTAATAAATAAATAAAATAAATAAATTTTGTATGTATGTATGTATGTATGAAGAAAATTATTTCATATGTTTTAGTCAATTGTTTTCAAAAAATTTTTTTTCAATTTGTTAATAATTTTTTGTTTTTAAAAAAGTAATTTCCTGAAAAAGCTTTCCAAAGGAAAGCGAAATATTGAAAATCATGTGATAAATTTATTTAAAAAGAACATTATTAAGATTAATAGTTATATATTAATAAAAAAAATATCAACAAGAAGTATGAACGCCAGCAATAGTTTGTGATCTAATACCAGGGCGAAGAAGGCAATCTTTGAGTATTAAAATAATATGTATAGACGTAAAATCACTGGTTTACAAAACTAATTCTTTATGCCATTTATCTTAGAACCTCATTTCTACCCTTAACCCTAAATAAACCTTTGAACAAGATCTGTAAATTTTGCTAAATAATTTTCTTTTATTGAATTCTAGATTTCGAAGGTATTGAATTTCCATACATTTCAATAAAAGAAATTAATATTTTTTAAAGCAATTTTTTATGTTAATTCTTAATTTTTTCGACCTTCTTGAGAATCTATCTTCTATTTTTTGGGCTACAGGTCACTATTCTGATTTAAATAAAAAACTCTTGTTTATTTTTTAAATCAGACCTGTATCGCAAAAAAATAGAAGATAGAAAATTTAGCAATTTTTTATTTTAAAAACTGCTTCGGCTCCTAAAGTGTAAATTCCAGCTAAACATTATTGATTACAAAGAAATGATAATAATTTTGTATTAAAGTAATTTATGAAATGTTGAAAATAATTAAATTTAAATGGTCTCCACGCTCGGTGACATATGTGCGACATCTTATCAAAAAGTTATTCATTTCTGCCTGTAGTGCTGCAGCGGGAATTGCCCAATTACCGCTCGAATGTAAACTTCTTCTTTGCAATAACCCTACAAAAAAAAAGATCGGGTACAGTGAGGTCAGCACACCTGGGAGGCCAACGAAAGTGGACTTTCTTGAAATCAGTTTATTGGCGTGGCTGTGTGACAAGTTGCTCTATATTGTCGAAGCCAAACAGAGTTGAAAGGGACTTTCTTTCAGCGCAAAAAAAAAAAAATTCTTTCAACATCTTTAAGTAGCGGTCTCCGTTGACCATAGCAATAAGACCGCTCTCTTCGAAAAAGTAAGGCCCGACAATGAACCTTGAAGAAACTGCACACCACACTGTGACACAAAGTAGTACCCCCCGGGGACACATTTATGGTCTTTACGGTACGTAACAGCTGTCTAGATCTGTGCAACTGGGGGAAAAAGGGAGCCCAGTCTCCTGAAGGCAGATAGGGAGTCAACTGGAAACTCCACTTTATTTCCACGGGGATCAGTGATCCGCAGAGTTCATTATTTGTCTCTTTAGACATTTAATAGTTCTCTGGCTGATCAATGAGGTTGGCCCTTATATGGGAGCATCGTGGTGGTTGTGGTTTTGCGGCCCCATATCCAATGGTTTTCTATGGTGGCCAGGATCATCTCACTGATAATGACACGCAAAGTGAATGATCCAGTCCAGTGAGCATGCTTGACATGTGTTCTGGACAGGAGTTGGAAAGTCGCCAACTCTTTAGCAAGGTGTGATGATTTGCAGACCTGTACTGAAATCATTAAAGTTGCAACTAGGTGGTTCTGTTGCATAGAATTATGGCTTTGGCTATCTAGGACGCATGTACGACGTTCCAAATTATACAATAGTGGTTTGTCCACCATCTGATTAGGACTAATGGTCAGGCGCGGATGTAAAATAAATCACACTCTGTGACACAAAGTGGACCCCCCGGGGTCACATATATATGGTATTTGGAGATAGCAACAACTTAGACCTGTGCAACTGGGGGAAAAGGGAAGCGCAGTGCCCTGAAGTCAGCAGGGGTGCAACTGGAAACTCCACCTTATTTCCACGGGAATCAGTAATTTGTTCCGTTATTGTCTCTTTAGACATTTGACTGTTCTCTCATTTATTATTGAGGTTTGCCCCTATATGGGAGTATCGTGGTGGTTGTGGTTTCGCGGTTCCATATAAGTTTATGGTTCTATGGTGGCCGGATTCATTTCACCTTTAATAACACCTACCTGGTGAAATGTTCCCAGATCCAGTGAGCATGTGTTCTTGACAGGAGTTGGAAAGTTTCCAACTCTTAAGCGGAGTGATGATTTGCAGCCCTGCTCTGGAATCATCGAAGTTGCAACTAGAAAGTTCTGTTGCATAGAATTATAGCTTCGGCTTCCTAGGACGAGCATGACGTTCCAAATTATGTAGTGGTTTGATCCACCATTTGATTAAGGCTTCATGGCCAGACGCGGATGTAAATCTAATCACATACGTTGTGACACGAAGTGGATTTGATTGCATCTGATGGAGTATCTGTGGTTTAGAATTACTCCATGTTCGACAATTTTGTTTATTAACATTGCCATTTAAATCAAAATGTGCCTCATCAGACATTTTAAATGCAGTTCAAGACATTTTCATTCTCTGACCCCATTTGTATGATCTTCTCACAAAATTCCAAGCGAATCGGGAAGTCTCTTAGGTTCAGTTTGTTTGTTAATTGAATCTTATATAGAAATAAGTTTAAATCTTGGTGCAAAATTGTCTGCAGTGACTGTCTGCTGACACCCGTTTGAGCAGATAAGCTCCTGTCGAGGATTGGATTGAATAACAGCAGCTACAGCAGCGATAGTTTGCTGCATTCGAACTAAGGGATCTCAATAATAAGGCCTTCTTGCGACTGTGTTACGCTCGACAAAATTCTTTACGAACCTTATTATAGTCTGCTAGGAGGTGTGCCACCTAACGTGCGCCTATATTGTCTTTGGACGGAAACTATGGACTCTAAAGCGTTGTACTATAAAAATTCTTGTTTCATTGTCCCTATTCTCCATTTTAGTTAAATTTAAATATCAATCTATTAAATAAAATAAGAGTAGAACAGGTTGGTTACACAGAAAATAAATTATTACGTTTTTTTTTTTTGGTAGCAGCTTTCATTACCCACCCTGTATATATGTACTTATATGAGTGTATAAAAATAGAAAACAAAGGAAAAACAAGAAGTGTCGCTTGGTTATTTATTTCGCAGTTGTATTAAAACAAAAGGTTATTTTGTTTTAGCATTTTTTCTTAATATGCTGTTGCTTTCAGTGAACTTATTGTCATGGGTGTATCACAGTTAATTCGTGATCTACTAAGACCCTATATTTTTGCCAATGGCTTTGACAGAGAATCTCAAATAAAAATATATGTATGTATGTACCTGTTTGTCGAAAAATTCATATGAACAAAAAATATATTTATAAAATATTTCATGAATGAATGAAGGTAACGAAATCCTGCAAAGAAAAGTCCAATTGCTTTTATTCAAGGATTATCCTATTTACATATATGATTTACATTTGCGTTGTTGCTTGAAAACAGATTATTTGCAGTTCACTACCAATTATTATCCTCTACTATTACAAGTTTGTTTGCCTTTACAAATTCAAACATGAAAATTAGAAAAATTATCGAAGAAATTTATTATATAAACCCAACTTTAAAAAATACAAGAAAAACTAAAAAATAATAATTTCAATAACGTAAAGTCAGTTATTTATTAAAAAAACTTTGAACTTTATCTTGATTATTTAAACTAAAAGGAACATTAAACTACACAAAATAAACTTGTTATTAAGACAAATTTACGACAGAGACAAAAACATGAAAGTGTAAATCAAGAGAGCTTTGACATTATTCGTCTGTGACTTCTAACCTTCCAGAAGTAATTTATTTTTATTACGAAATTCATAAAAAAATATAAATTGCAAATTGTCTGTTTTTTATTAATGCGAAGAATGATTCTTGTAAAAAACTTATATAAACGCGGGAAGATTTTACAGATTTCGGATTGACTTTGTTAAATGAAAACTTTGTAAAAGAGCTCTTTTGAGGAATTGAATGTCACAAATCGTATAAAAATATGCCTTTGTTTAATAATATGGATTTTAATGATCCATATCCCGCCCCAGCAGAATGATTACTGGCACAATGGAAATTTTTTATATACCCGGACACCAATGTCAAACCCCACCAAACATGATTAAATTTTTTCAGAAGGAGTTAGCAAATATAGTGTTGTGTAGTTTTGTGCATGAAAACATGCGAATTGCTGAAACTAAACATTTAATGTCTTGGCAATATGAATTGTTATGTCACAGCAAATTCAATTTATTTTACTTAAAGAGCCGCTTGCAAGAAAGCGTAAGTTTCGTGCTTTTGTGAAAAAGAAATTATTAAAAGTAAATTAAATGGATGTTAGTTGAAGAGAAATAACAGCCGAAGGACTATATAAATAATATAAATATGCTTTTATTTTGTAAGCTAGTATTAGACTTTAATTGGTTTTGAGCAAGCAATGTTTTCCTGAATGCTAAGTTATTGACTTAAATCGATAAAATATCTTCAGCAGAGAATTTAACAAATCAGTGAATATACTTCCCAATAATTAACACATGGAAAAGATGTTGTTGGCGAGAAGTATGTAGACTATACAAAATAAGCCAAGGATTAGACGGTAAACTATCATGTACGTGAAAAATAGTTGTTTAGGGGCATGAAACTCAATGGTATTTTAAAACTTCAATGCCAAAATCTCTTAACCGCTGCACAAGAGCATTGTCGAAATTAGCTCTAGCGTAATGCTCTTCTCCAGTCTATAAACTTTGCTAATAACTTCTGTTTATTAGATGCAAGCGAGTCTAAAAAGACTAAGCACAATAATTCGGATTATAAAGCTTCAACGCAATTGTTTTGTACAACAGCAGACAATCTTCCCCCTCAACAGAAATTTTTATATTGGAGTAGTGTTGAAGGACTAGCTTTATGCTTTTTAGTTCAGTGTAGATTATAGCTAGCGGTTACACCAAGAAAATCCCAAGCAGGATGGTTTTGCAAAAATATCAGGATAATAAAATGTTAAAAGCACATTATTAACTTTTCTGCTGAGCATAAAATATTTATTGTTTTAGAAAATATTTTTAATAAAGTTAAATAATAAATTTCAACTTTTAGATATGTTAGAAAAAGCTTTTCTTGAATACCCAGCATCAGTTAAACCACCCTATATGAGTTGAGACATAAAGTTGTTAAATATGAATTCGATTATTTTATCGGAAGAAACAACACTTCCCTTCAAAGTGGCGACTACTCTTGCAATAGCGTTCTTGTTATATTTTCTATTTACAAAGGCAAAATATGTAGAGTGTCACGCGCATTTATGGGCAGTTGTGATAAAATCAAAGTTTTTCTGTTTTAGAAATTTTTACTTATTATGCTGTTGTTCTTGCCACTTATTTATTACCAGGGTTTTATTCCAGATTTTTCTTGATCTGGTAACCAACTACTTTATCAGAAATCAACATATTTATACTGTTTAGTACTTGTTAAACTACATTAATAAGTGAATACATTTCTTTTGGAATTTGGTTTTATTGAAAACAAAGTGGCGTCGACAGTGAAGCTTTTCAGTTCGTTTTTCAAAATTCTACAAATATTGATACTTATTATGTAAGGATTATTTACACTTATATAAAATTCTCAATTACTTTTTTATATTTCTTCTTAACAAATTTATTGTTAGAAGTCAGTTACTTGAGTGATTTTTTAAGACAAATTCGGTAATTATTTAGTCAAACACATCTCTAGCTTTATATATCACATGTACAAGTTTTTGAAGGTGCTTTGCCTTAAAAAGCATCGACAACTCCATTAAATTTTATTTGTTTTTAATAACTTAGAACGGAATTGCGAATTGTCTCATTAAGCGAAAAATTGCAAGGCACGGTTTCCCGTTTCACTCAAAAACAACTGCTCTGGAAATTATTAAAATTTTTAAATGTAGAATCTGCTTTATTGCCTAAAGGTTCTCAGATTGGTTAAGTGGAGTAATAAATGAAATGGCCATAGGAACTAGTTTTAGTTCCAAAAATGAATTTCAGTGATTTTATTTAAAAACAGCACATTATTTTCTAGCTTGCTAAATGAGAGAAAAATGAAAATACAATCAACACAATTCCCATTAAATAAATTTTATTGTAGACTTAATTATTTATAAAGTTAAGGTAAAAACCACTGATTACCTGCATGTTTTTATGCCACAGCTTGTTGTATGCTGTTAGAAAATAAGTATTTTCGCTATTTTCTGATAATGATCCAAATAATTAATATCTACTTGTTATTTTATATTTTAACTATTTAATTTTACGTTTTGTCAAATTACAGTTTTTAATTGAAATCTATGCAGAAGGCAAAGACTTTTAAATTTAAATAAAATGTATCACTAAACCAATAAATTTCATTTGCAGATCTTTTTTAAAGTCAAATGTTTCAAAACCTACCTTTATTAATATGAAGTTAAAATAGTTTTCTTGTGCAAGTTAAAAACACAAAAGTTTTCACCCGTTGGTAAAATAGTTCCCACAAAATCAAAAGTGCCAAATAATTTTTTCAAAACTGATTGAGTTACACAGTTGCCACATATCAGAAAAATGCATCAACAGAGGAAATCGATTTCCACCATATGCACGACATTCCTAAGAATTATTTTATTATTATTATTAGTTATTTCCAAATAATTGTTTATTAAGTTTATTATTTCCAAACAATTGTTTATTCAATTTTATTATTTTCAAATAATTGCTTACCAACCTATTTTAAATTCATTGGAAATAAATCACGCCACCATCAATCTTTGTATTGAGAAAATTAGTATTTCAGCCAAATCTTAATATTGTAATTAGTGCAGTGCAGTTTTAATGGATCTACTGTAAGGTCCAAGTGTTAGATTAAGTAAATAAAATAAAAAATAATAGAGGGAATATTTTCTTTTTTTTTTTTGAGGTACTAACAACTAAACCTCTAACTTGCATGCGTAAACGAAAATACTTTTTACATTCTTTGCACTGTTCTAAACAAGATTATTAATGTAATACATAAATAAAGAAATCAGTATTTCTTTTGTTTGGGTACGGTTTTCCGTCGTCCCTCGTCAAATTTGGTTTGTGAACAAACCGGTTTCGGCCGTTTGCCATCTTCAGTGTTCTTTTCGTACTCAGTATTTATTAT
This sequence comes from Trichopoda pennipes, assembly GCA_030448955.1. Lineage (NCBI taxonomy): Eukaryota > Metazoa > Arthropoda > Insecta > Diptera > Tachinidae > Trichopoda > Trichopoda pennipes. Next base: position 1,105,130 of record JASKUP010000026.1, on the reverse strand, counting down.
AATTCTGTTAAAACTCCTACTATACATCTCCATAAATATGTCCGACGCTAGTCTGCTTGCATGATGAAGAGAAATGTACGTAATAATAATTCCTTCGATTACTGATTCTGAGAACTGAAAAACCATAGTTACCCAAATAAGACAAAGAAATTATAAAATTGAAACTATGCACACTTTGCATAGCAACTTGTGTGTGCTGTTGTTGTGGCTCAAATTGCACATACAAATACTTCTTAAGAATTATTGTTTGGTAAATATAACAATATAAAGTAGAAATGACCAATTAAATAAACAAAGAGATCCAAAAACAGATACATGCATACATACATATGTTGTTAAATTCACAAGAAAAACTTTTTAAAATCTTCCACTAAATGCATAAATAATTTTCATATGCACACTGGAGAGTACATGAGGCTGGTAAATTTACACTGCTGGCTCAAAATTACTATTTAATAATGAGTTATTTCTATATGTGAAACTGCATTTTAATATGATTTCTAATTAAAAACTTCACATTACATTCTTTTGCCTGCTTAATTTTGTCTGAAGCTGATGTGTAATTAAATTACACAGCCGAAATTACACGATCTTTATCGAAAATGGTTATTTGCCTTTAGTGGATAATTGACCATTATCAAAGCTATTTTTGAAATCACCCCCTTATCTGATCTCTTTGAAGGCCTGCATTCGTTTTACAGTTTTAGTTTATTTCTTTATAGTTGCAGGATTACAATAAAAATGAAGGCTTCAGTGATTAAAAAAGCTTGACTTTATTCAGTACCTATGTAATTGCTTAACTATTGCTCAGGAAAAATGCGCTGCAAAAGCAAAAAGCAAATGCAAATGAAAAGAAAGAAACGACCATGTGATTTTTTTGCAGCAAAGCAATCAGCAAAGCAATTACTTTATAACCGTTTGCTGTTCTTTTTTATTTTTGCTTTTGCTTAACTCTTTACTATGAAGTTGTGGCTAACTACGATTGCCGTTTCTTGTTGTTACTTGTTGCAACCCACATTTCCCCTTTCATTACATTTGTTACATCCCTTTTAACATTGGAAATGTATTTATTACTTACAATACGTAAGAAAATAGATTTTAAAAACGTTGTTTTTCTTTTGCCTTTGCTTTTTGCTGTTGCTTCGTTTATAATGAAATGCGTTGTAAATGCTGCGAAATTTAGCTTTTTTAATTTGCTGAAAAATATGTAAGCAAAGCAAAGATTTTAGTGCTGTTGCTATTTTTAAGCAAGCAATTTAAATTCTGAAGGCTTTATCACTACGCCGCACCATCTGTTATTTTAATATGATAAAGGGGTTGACAAGACAAAAGAGAAAAGAATTTAATTATTTTTTATTTAAAACAAAGCTTATCAAAAGGGATAAAACATCAAGAAGTGAATGTTTCAAAATGGACCATCACAGATTTGGTTAAAATCATAGTTTGCGCTTAATTCTCATTATATTTTTTTTTCCTTATACTATTCATTAATTAAATTTATTAAATAAAAAATATATTTTCTTTCTCATGTATTAAGCTTGGTTTTGACGTATTTTTGTTTTAAGGTGTGTGCTATTGATGCAAGCACATTTGCTCACCACTGTAGTCATTAATGTAAACGCAAAATTTACACTCTCTTTACAAAATTCTTTTCTATTCTTAAATAAATTAGAGAGCAAAAGTTTATTATTATTTTTTTTAATTACAATTGTTAGCCAATTTATTTGTGAAATGATGTTTAAAGGATTACAAATATCCGAACAAAAGGGGACTTGTAAAGTTTGCCTTTTTTGAAAATTTTTTAATGAGATTTATATTTTTAGGTTTTCTAATATCATAAAACAAAAATAGAGATAAAATAAAAACAAAATTTAAAAAAATTGTGTGTCAGTGTGTTTTGGAGGCATTTTTTCTAAAATAACAATTTTACTTACCTTTGAAATTTGATGTTTTCTTAATTTATCTTTTACATCATACTTCATTCTCGAAGAAATTTCTATGACTGCGTAAGTTGGCATTTTGAATTATACTTTGAATTTATTTTAAATTTTTCAATAACAGGTAAATTATTGGTGTGACTTCTTTATTGCATTTCATTTGATTATTTCACAAATGATAACTTGCATTGCCAAAAAATATTAACTCCATATAAATTGGTTGAAAATAATAGGAAAAAACTAATATCGGTTTTATAATAATTGACTTAAATGCTGTTGTCGGCTCGATGTTTTAATATCCGTTGTTAAGGAAAATTATTTTTAATAAATATATTTTAAAATCAGCACTTACAGCTAAACAAACTAAATAGACTTTTGCAGGAAATTTGGCGAGAATATGGGTTTTTACAAAGTTTTGTTTTTATTTTGTTGGGAACTATTAATTTTTGTTAGTTTTCGGTTTTTGTGTTTTGTTCCAGATTTTTCAACAAAAATTTCGAGTTTGCTTCTTTTATTTTATAATAGGGCTTAAATATAAATTTCCCATTTTTTATGAAATAAATCTTACAAACACTTCAACCGCGCAATTTTAATTAAAATTGAAACGATTTCAGCCGTGCATTGTGATAGATGCAGGAGGGGCACTCAATTTAGACGATCATGTTGAACAATTACGGCTAAGAAATCCACTTATAATTCTTTGTTTATGTAATGAAGGCTATGAAAAATACTATGATTTTTAAATTAGATTGCAGATGACAAAATTGAATTAAAATTATTATATTTTATTCATATGCAAAGAATTTCAAAGACTTTTTATGCTTTCTTCATAAAAAGGTGAGTGTGTTTTTAAAATAGTTTTCAAATTAATAGATCGTCTATTTCACTGAACAATAAACTTTAGTGTTTAGCCAGAATGTGTGCTGCTAAGAAGTCTGATGTTTTTATTCTGTTATTGGTTTTCTACTGTTCGTATTTTTGTGCTGAATTTCTTAGGTTAGCTTGTCTTAAAAACTTTTTGTGACTAGTAAATACGTTTTGAGGAGAAATATTTGCTTAAAAATTTTAAATTTGAAATATTTAAGAATATGTAACGGAAAATATGATTAATTGCTAAAATATTTCTTTAAGTCTCTAAAGTTGCAATCATTTCCTTTGCTATTTCTTAAAGGTCTTTTATTTCAAACTAAGCTATTCACATTATTTTGCAACAGGTTAAGCCTATTCGTTATTGGGGCTATGCGAACACATACAAATTTTAATTTCAACCACCATCTTTGGCAATCTCCGAATGGGTTTCAATGAATTCAATTTAACGCTTGGAAAACGCAGAGATGTGCTCATTTGTAATAATGGATGCTAAAGATATCAATCAATCGACTGCTTTCTATGTTTTTGGCATGAAAATTCAATACGGTAATCGGTGGATGGGGCATATTTTTCGCCTCTTGGGTTATTGAAACGGTGTGAGAGATAGTTCACTGAGTTTGATCTTTCTACTACCCATGCCAACTTTATCAAACCGAAAAGAAATACAACTCTCATGTATGAAACGGTGCTTCACAAACGTTCGAAAACTTTATTTAAATTACCTGGGCACATGCAGGAAACAACCAAAAGGCTAATTAGTTGCGGTGCGGGATTCAGCTCTATTGAATTATAAGAACGTGAACTTAAATTGTGTTTCACTGTTTTATTGTTACTACAACAGAAGTTGCCAATTGTAATTTCGAGCGCGCAAACGTTTCAGAGAATTATTGTTTTTTCATCAGCTTCGATTGGTTGATTCCAACCAATATATCTTCTTCTCCAGGCCAGAAAAAATCGAATTCGAATATTTTATCATTATAGAAAAATATTTAAAAAACGGTTAGTTATTAAAGTTTTTCTTAATATCTTAATTTTAATAAAAGAAAATATATTTCTTGTCTGTTTAAATCGTCAGATTTATATTTTTTTATTCTTTTATATTTTTTCTTTTTCATAACGCATTAAATGCTGTTTCAATATCATATTTGGTGGAAAAAAAAATAACAATATAAAATTATTTATTATCAAAAAAAAAATAAAAACATAATTTCCAGAGCAAATAAAAAAAAATTATTGAAGGAAGTCCTTCCTTCCCAGAAAGCAGTGTTTATTGTTTAAACAAAATTTTTCGTTATGAAATGAATTTTTACTAAACGATTTGAGTTTGCGTCAGTTTTTAAAAAACAAATTTCATTAAGTCACTTATTTAAAACATATTATAAATCATTGTACTTTTAATATATTCATTTTATAATAATTAAAAAAAAAAGTTAATTTCAATGAAAATAAATTTCAACTTGCAGTCCAGTAAGATTAACGCAAGAATTTATTTTTGTCTTTAATTTACAAAATTCACAATAATTTTAATTATTTCATGGCTGTTTGATCTCTGCATACAATTTTCCCAATCACTTTTTTTCTCTTAAAAGTACTTAATTGTGTTGATAAAAAAATTTATAAAGTTGTACACTTTTCAGATTTAATAATTAATACTTTTTTTTTTTAGAAGAAAAAATAAGAGAAATACATTGAAGAGAATACATTAAAAAAGTAATTTAATTATTTGAAGACAAGTTCCGCAAGAGTAAGAAATGAAAAAAATAATATTTTGGTTGCTTATCAAACTATAGAAGAATATTAAATAAAAACAAATTTTATTTTAGTATATTAGATAGCAAAATCATTTAACATAAGATACGTATGTTATATGAGTCAATTGTAATCCGCAGTAATGCACATTTAAATTATAATTTATTAAGATAAAACAAGGTTATCCTAGCTAGATCCTTTCTGTCTTTGTACTAATAGCTGAAATCCTTACAACCCCATTTTCATGTGCACAAATATTTTCATGTTGATATTTGTTTTCACGTAAAAGATTAGTCCCAGGAATACGATTTTAAGATTTTAAATATATAGAAATATGTGAGTTTCTATGTTTGGATATATGCCTGCTTGTATTAAGAAACACAGTTATTCTTTTAATATTCTGTCCCGATAGGTTTGATGTGTATAAATTGATAAAAAATCTTTTCCTTTATACAGCAAGAGATATTTTACAAAAAATGTTATCTCAAATCTATTAGTTTTTTGTTGTCCTATAGCAATGCATACTTGAGCAATTTTAAGAGTAGCGCAAAGAAACATTCTCCAGAACTGTAGGTTTACTTTAAAGTATCTGCGCTAACGGAGCTCATGTGTTTTCATAAAGAAAGTATTTTCAATGGTACTCTGCATATGTGGGTGTAAAGTTTATTATGCTCTAGTTTATTAGTTTTAGTTTAGTGGTTTTTATTTAAAATCCCATAAAATGTAATAAATCTATTGAGCAATAATATAGTGTCGTAAGTTTTAATACATTTAACTTCTAGTTTATCAAATGTGTACGTCAAAGGTATAGGAGGTTGGACGCATTCTTGTATCTGGATACGTTGAGTTAGTAATAAAAATGTTTTCATAAAACATTAAGAGTTCAAAGTATAGTTGAGTTGCAGAGGAAATAATATTTATTTTTTAACATAAAACTTTATATTTAGGGAATTTCTTTGGGCAAAGAAACCATAATTTAAATGAAGCTTACGATGCGTTTAACTGTACACATTGTATTATCACAACGGCCTCTTCCATGGAAAGTCGGAAACAATTCTGGTTTTAAGTTTATAATTGTTTTAAATTCAGATGTTAAAGAAATTTTAGATTTCATTAATATTATATATTTAAATGCTTACAATCAGCATAAACAGAAAACAATTTTTGAGTGTTATGCATACTTTCCTTATGTGAATGTCTTTTTGGATTGGATTTTTTCCCCCAATTTAGCTATATTTTTAATTGTTATTTATCTGCAAAAACGTTATTAAAAAGTAAATTTTAATAATATAATTTTTACTAAAATTTTAAGTTTTTTATTTTCAAGTGATTGCAGGCAATTTACAATTAAAAGTCATTAGTGGAAAATAATCCTGTTTTATGCTGATTTTATTAAAAAAAAGAACACGAAGTATGACCCCATTTTATTTCATTTCATTTCTGAGTTTATTATTATTGACGTATTCAACTGTAATTTATTCCGCTGTGTACTTAAAATGAAGACATAAAGTAAAATTAGCCCATTCCAACTGCGTTTAGCAGTTTTAAGGCCGAGTTTGATTTAAGAAGTACACGCATGTAAAAAAATATCCCTACAGAAAAATTATGTTGAATGACTTTTTTAAGATAAAAAATTAACACTTTGACCGTTAAATTTCTCTAAAGTTATTCAGCAGTTAACATAACTAATCAGGAATTAAAATGTAAAAAATAAAAAAATCACGATCGTATATTTGACTGTTTAAAACTACTCATTATATCTTAAAAGATATTTTGTCACGTACTCACAAAATATTTACAGAACATATAAGCTTTATATTACATAATGAATATAATGAACATCCATAATGAAAATTCAAAATGCCTCCTTGATATATTGGTGCAAAAGATTTTTATAACTACCATTCACTGTTTTTAGAAATCTTAATATTTACAAGTTATATTTACCGCGTATACCACACAGAGTCTTTGAAAAAGGTTCAATCTTGTGAAGCCTAAAATGATCTTGTTTTGCATAAGATAATTTGCCTTAACTTTGTTCTTAGATATTCTAATTCCAAAGTTTATTATATATTTATTACTAATTTCCTCTTTTCCCCTTTCACCTTTTTCTATTCTCGACGTATGAAATTATGTTTTATCGACGAGGTAATAAGGATAATACTCAAAGATTTAAGATTTCATAACTCAAATCGTGTAGTGAGCATTTTACAGGCGAATATAAAAAATGTTCTGGCTCGCCTTTTTAAAATGTTAACCCGAAAATTGTGAAAACTATGTTTTCCTACTATTATTGCTACTTCTTTCTTTTCTTCAATTAATATTTTATGAAGTAATCTTAAATTTTTATATTCATAACAAATTCATTCTTGTATTAAATTATTTTTACTTGAATAAAAATTTTTGCTCATAATAAAGGTACTAAAAATATAATACTCTGCTAACTGCGAATATTTGTTTCCTTGTATAAGGTTTTTAATTTGCATACAATGTACATAGGTGCAAAACAGTTACCTTGTAACACGATATGCTCGTTAAATTACAAAAAAATATGGCACGTCCAAAAATAAGTATTTTAAGCAAAACTGTTTGGGAAAAACAAAAAAATATTTTCTTCTTTTGAACACATGTGTTCGCTTGGCCTTAAATTAGTTAATTAAATTTGACTTACCACCACCGCAGTTAAAAGAGTTTAACATTCTGACTGCGAAGTACAAGCAACTTTTCTTTTAAAAATTAAAAATAATAAGCGAAGTAAAAGCTTTATGAGAGATTTAACAACATTAATTAATTATTTTTATTAAAATACATAAAAGCTTTTTAACAGAATAAAACGTAATATAAATTCAAATGCGTACCACTCCTAAACAAGGCCATATTAAATTTTGTCGCTCTGGGATACAATCTCTTAAAGCCATTAAAAAAAATTCAACATTACCATTAACAGGGCACAAATTTCCTAATCGTTTAATATAATTTTTTTGGCACAACCTAACATTATAATCTAAAGAAGCAGGAAAAAAAAGCACACTACTTTACTAGACTTATTAAAAGAGTTTAGAAGAAATTTAACACATACAATCATGTATTAAATATTCAGTTTTAAATAAAAGGATTTCAAAGTATTTCATTTAAAGGTATATCTCAAGGGCTTAAAAACATTGCCATATTTGTCTAATGTTAACATATTAACATCACCCATCTTCTCCCTTACTCACATCTGTGGTTGCCCCAAGTAATTTGGATAAAATAAACAATAAACGCTACATCAACTGGGAGTAATTAAATGTAAATACAAATGAGTTTTATGCAGCAACCGCTACATTCGTCATCAGCATTCTTGGAAATATAATTTTTCGTTCTTAATAAATTTAAAAATAAAAATAAATAAAAATTCAAGCTGGATACAAGTTATTCATTTAGGATAGGATAAAATAATTTGACTGCTAATTAGTAAAAAAAAGATAAAAAAATATTAAAAACAAAATAAAAAAATACTTAACTTTAGAAAAGTACCCTACACTAAAAATATCATTTTGTAAAATAACGGTGGTTTTGTTTGAATGTTTTTAATATAAATTTTCTAATGTTTTAAAAAGCGTTTTCACAAAGTTAAACTGTAATTGCACACAAACGTGAACATTTTTTCAGATAAATTTTTGAAACTGCTTCTTTTTATAAAATTGTCAGGCAATCAACTCAATTTGTGAGCGCTTTTTGAAAAAAAAATATTTTTTTAAAGTATATATCATTAATTATTTTTATTCAAATTTTTGCACCTTTGTACAAAAATTGAAATTTTTAGTGTGGCGAAAATAAAAATTTATAAAATTTTTCGATACTTGTAAAAAATTCCTTAAATACATATTTTATAAAGATAAAATATTTATTATTCAAAACATGAAAATGTATTACTGCGAGGTAAGGAAAAAACATGTGGACACATGCTTATACAGCTAATCACTAGATTTGACCATAATTTTGTAAATAAGAACCAGAATTTTATATCTCAAAATAAATTGACTAAATGAGAATTGTATTTAACCAACAAGACAAAAACACCACAAAATCAAAAAAAAAATTATACAAAGACTCGAAATTACCTTCTTAATAAATTCCTATTAAGACACTTTCATTTGAGGTGGTGTTGCCTTTTGTCACTATAACTCCGTTGAGTATTATGAAAATAAAATATTAAAATGATCTTTCATAAAAAGTAATTTTTGAAAATAATTAACTATTACTCAACGACTTTCTTAAGAACTAAATTTTTTAGAATTCGTAATGAATTTAAAAAAGCAGGCTATATATCATTCATGAAGTAGTTGTAGAAAAAGCTCCTTTTGCTAATAGTCACTTGCGTGACAATACATTAAATTAATTGTACCTCTTCCAAAAATTGTGTGACGGCAAAAGTTACCGGCCCGCTTTGAGCCCGTGAGTTTTTATTATTATTAATTTTGTATTATTGTTGGTGGTATCATATGACCGCCGCTATATGAATTATTTTTAGTTATGAATGGATTAGTGTCTTTTCCTTCGTAACATTTATATTGCATCCTTTTATATTATTAATTGTTTCATTTTTACAAATAAGATCTTCTTAATTTGAATTTTAAACGTATCGGAACCAAAGAAATGTGTAATTACATTTAGTAATGCTCAATAAAACGTACCTCTAATAAAAATTACTTAAATGAAAAGTTTTTAATATAAGAAAACATTTTGTCAAGTTTTAAGTACCATTAAGAATAACCATATTTAGTAAATAGAACCTTATAGAAAAGGTGCCTTTTAAAAGAAAATACCTTTTGGAAAATCATTTTGGTGAAGCATTGTAAAAGCAAATGTGACTTTTTGTATTAAGTGCTTTTACAAAAAGTATGTTTTGGTTCACTTCCATAAAAACGCCTTTTATCAAAATTGCGTTTTACAAAAAAAATTTCTTCGTCTATATGCCTCTTTTAAAGAAAATCATTGTTGTGATAATAAAGAGCACATTTCAATCTTCTTTCATAGTTAAACACAGGAATTTTGACGCCTTTACTAAAAGTCTACAGGAGATTATAAGTTGCATGGTAATAATGTGAATGACAGCAGTCCCAATTCAAAGGGCACTGTATAGCTATAAAGATAAAGATTTTAACAACAAAGATCTGTAGCAATTGATTTACAGCTAGTTTAAAGTACTTAAAAATTTAATTGGTTATTCTCTAATTAAAATTGAATCTAATCTGCCTTCTGCTCTAATTTATTCAACAAATTTTCATCCTTGACTTTCGTCATTTAATTGCTGGCATAAATATTGTAAGAAAAAATATAATTTTTCGAAGAAACAGATACGTTAAGGAATAATAAGTATTATAAAAACGCAAAAGCACTATTATTTAATTCTACTACTTTTGCAAGGTTTTTAGTGCAATTTTCAAATTGGATTTTTTCCGTTTTCCTAAGGGAGGTTTTCAAAATTAATAATGAATTTTTTTTACCATGTTATACAAATACAATTTTTTTATTTATAGTTTGTGATAGCTAGATACCGGCAAACAAATTTTTTCTCTCGGAACAGGTTATGGGGAGAAGAAAAGAGGGAGTAGTGTTTGTGGACATTTAATTTGAACTTTCCTACATTGAAAGTGACAGGAAAGACTTCTGGAGGGAATTTATTGCACAATCGTTCTCGAAGAAAATCGACTTTGGAGAGAGCTGCTTCTTTAGAATCCTAAAATGTGTATTTAGTCCATCGAACATCACACTGAATTTTCATGCTAAGAATTTCACGAGCTGCCTATTTCACCCATAGTAACAGATGCAACACCTCCTCCGAGCACAGATCTATGCCAAAACATGGAATATTATGTTTTACGGGCATTAAAATCGACTGTATTCACACGATCCCATTTAGAGAGTGTAACGAGATCGTGATTGAACGTATCACTCATATTTTACCTTTTGGAAGTCACCGCCAACTGGTTCGGTCAACTAGATTATTTACAAAAATAAGAAATAGGGTAGGAGAAAAACAGAGACTTGCGGTAACCCTGAATTAATCTTGAACTCGTCTGATAAAATCCCGTCTAAAAAACTCGTATAGTGCGTTTCCTGAAAATCCTCGATATAAATCTGGAGAAATTATCACCGACACCAAAAGCAACATGTTTTGACAAAAGTGCATTGTGCCAAACTATTTCAAATGCCTTGGAAATATCTAGAGCCACCACCTTACTTCCTCCGAAAGGATGTATGGAGTTGCACCACTGTTTCCACAGGAAAGCCAGCTAGTCGCCCATACTATCGGTCGCTATATGAAAATTAATTATACTTTCCATCACTTTAGAAAATCGATTGCAACTGGGCGGTCATTTTCAGGGTTGTTAGCCAAAGAGTACTGTTGCAAAACCAGTGCTGGAATAAAATTCGGCCCAGGAGACTTGTTTTTAACTGATTAAGCTCGAAAGAATATCTTCGGCATAATAAGGGTTATTCCTTCGAGCTTTGGCGGTAATTGATTACTTTCCGGCAAATAGGAATTATTTGCAAATATACCAGCCAAAAGGTTAGGTTTATCAACCAGGTCAGTAAATATTTAATTGCTCTTAAAAAGGATCGGAATTGAAGAACCAGCATTATTTCTTACTTCTTTAACAAATGACCAAAAGCCCTTGGAATCCCGAATCAGTATCTGCGTTTTTGTTTCTATGCCAGATAGATAGTATTTGTGCATGTCTGACAGAACCAAGACTTCGATCTAGTTTTAATCGAATTTTTTTTTGGGATGAATAAAAGCTTTCATTCCAAACAAAATGATGTTTACAACCATTCCAGCTATGACACCGATATTGTCCAAGAAACATAGTTTTCAATTAAATTGGCTAAAAATTCGTTGAGCTCATCCCAACGAGCCTTTTCATAAATATATTTTAAATGTTTCTTAGCAGATATGGAAACGTTGTGAAGCTCTTAATATGAAAAGGAGGAGATGGTGCAGTGACCGGAATTGGCGAGAGGTGGACAAATACTACATACTTTTGGGGGTGTGAAGTTAGAAAGTATTCAATGCAAGGAAAGTGTGTCGGCTCATTCACTAATTGCACAAGGGGGTTGTGTACAGCAAATAACAAGAAATTAGTTGTAATTAGTAGTTGACTTCTGTAGACTCTTGTATCACTTGGTTTTTTGCTATCACTACAACATAAAACTTTGTGCTGTGTTCTTTGGGTAACCACGAATTTCTGGAGAAAAACCTACAACCAACTAAGAAGTTTAAAGGCGAATTAGAAAAAATAATATTTTCTGCTTGGGTAAATAGTACAATGGAAACAAAAATTAAACGGCAGTTGCCTTGCTTTTTAAATATTCCCGGAGCAGTCAATCTGGCGACCGTGGAAGCCAATCAACATCACCATTTCTTGAAATAACTTGTTTTGGAAATAGGTCTCGCAGTAATTCCATTGTTATCCTGGCCTTATGCACTGTGGCACCATCTTATTAATACCACATGTTAATCAAACCCAAAGCATGCAGTTGTGATGTTAACAAGTTTCCAGTCATACCACGATATCGTTCCCCATTCACAGCTACGGTTACACCGTCTTCATTTTCAAAGAAGTAAGGTTCAATGATCCCTCCTGACCAAATGTCACACCAGATTGTCACTTTTAATGGATGCAAAGTGACTGTTGAGGGTTTCCTATTCCCCAGAACCGATTATTCTGTTGATTTACATATGCATTCAAACGAAAGTGTGTCACTCATTATGATTTTATCATGGAAATTGCGGCTGTCATGGGCGAGCTGTAACATCCTATTTAATCTTATATGGAAACAACTTGTGGCCAAAGTTGTTCTTTATAGACCAAGCTACTAATCAGGGTGCACAGTGCTATATTGGAAGAGATGGTGGCCAAAACTCTTGAAAAATTTTTTTTTTGTGTCACCGATTTAGTTTTAGTTTTTTTTATATAAAAGTCAACACATAGGAACCTCAAAAACCAAAAATGTAAGCTTTTATTTCGATTATTTCTCTTCGAATAGGGTGATCAAAAACGCGTTCTTTTAAGAGAAGCTGAAATTCAAAATATTTTAGAAAATTGCGAATAACTTTTTTGGTTTTATATATTTTTGGAAAAATTTTTTTTTACACAATATGATTTCTTAATTTATGAAAGATTTAGGCATTGCAATAAGGTCTAAAATATACCCAAATCTCGATGTTCATTGGAACGCGATTTTTTTTCTACGAAAAACTAAGTAAAATGACTTATAACGTGTTATAGTACGTACTTTGAGCTTTTATTATATGATCAATTTTTAAATTTATATTTGCGTCTCTAAGAATTACAATGATTTTAGTGCCTGCATGTCGGATATTTGGTGTAGGAGTGCGGTATAACTACATGTGTTTGTGTGTACGTTTTTCTTTTTTTCCAAGAATTTTTATTAATGAAAAAGGTATAATAAAAGACTGTTATTATAATGTATTAAATGCATTTTTGTAATTTAGGCCATTAAAAAAGGTACAGTTACAAATAAGCGGGGATAGGTACTTGAGCTGTTGTATTTCGACTGATATATCGACCTTTTATTAAAACTTTATTGTGTACACAGATAGCTGCTGCTCATATAAAGGTTAAAATACGATAGATGTGCATAAAAACAGACAAAATTAATAAAGGTAATCAGTATGGTCAAAACGATGGCTAAGTTCGGTAATAACGATCTTGCTAAAATTTATTTTGAAATTTATATTACACATTTTAAAAGACCCTTATTTTGAGTTGTAAAAAAAATTAATAATTTTTTAACTCGATATAATCAGTGTTATGACGTGATAAGCTTTAGATTTTCACTTGGCCGTGGGCATTAATCAGATGGTGGCCATTACAACTGTGAATGAAAAGCAACGCCATTCACGTCCTAGAAGGACTTCGAATACGTATATCCTTCAGACACTCCTAGTAGCAATTTCGGAAGCCCGAAGTAGGCCGCAGCCTTCACTCCTTGCTGAAGAGTTGGAGACTATCCAACTCCTGGTCCAGAACGCATGAAGTGCCGACATTCATACTCACTGGACCTGGACCATACATTGTGTTCATTGTGAATGATCCGACCCAATGATCCGAACTCAAACGAGGGCCTCGAAACACACAGCCACCATGATACACCCGAAGGGCCTACCTCAATAATCAGCCATTGAACAGCTAAATGCCTACAGAAACAAATAACGGAACTCTGCGGGCTACTGATTCCCGTGGAAATATAGTGGATTGTCCAGTTGACTCCTACCAGCCTTGAAGGGGACTGGGCTCCTTTTTACTCCGCAAGACACCAGTCTAGATGGCAGTTGCAGGATCCATAAAGACTATCATGTGCCCCCGGGGGGAATAATGAATGTTATATCGGTATAATGAATGTTATAGAAATAAGAAAAAAATGTTAAACTGCAACAAACAATGGTTTACAACCGAACTTGTATTTGAAAGCCAACCAAAACCGGAAAATGTGGGCGGACCTGCCAGACCAGTCGAGGAGTGTAGTGAGAGGTCCCAAAGACGAAAGCATTAATGAAGAATTTTCTGAAGAAATAATTAAAGATACGTTTTTCCATCATATAGGACCAACAAAAAATTTATATAATAGAAAATGTTAAAAATTTTACACCTAAAGAAGCATTTTAAATATTTCTGGACTTAAAGCTAACAAAATATCAGTATATGGAATTGCGAAAGCGGGCAGTTGGAAAACATTGCTCCATTTATCCAGAATATAGAGATTTGGTTTCAATTAAAAAAGATTGTTTACCACCACAAAATGTTATAAACATTACAGAAAATTCAGCAGAGGTGGTATTGGAAGACATATTAAATCATACTGCGGAAAGATTGTTGAATAAATTGGACGCAGATAACAATAAAAAGCTTGGTGACTGTACCCTAACATTAATTTCTAAATGGGGATGCGATTGATCTTCTGACTTATTAATGATATCTTTTCTTCCGTTAAGACTAAAAAGAAATAACAATAATTTTGAGCCACCTACTAACAAAGAAACCGATATTGACATATGGAAAAACGAAATATTTATCTTCTTCAACAAAATACTGCAGACCAATTAAATTAGCTTTTACGAAGGAAGCGAAGAATGTAATAATAAGAAGAAGTACCTAAACTTAAACAAAAAACAGAAAAACTTCAACCAATAACTTTGTTACTTAACGATCAACAGATTCAAATAAATTATCAAATGTTACTTACAATGATTGCTGGAAAAGTTGCACAAGCCATAACTAAAAAAAAATCATCTTCGAGCTGGGTTATTTGCAAAACAAAACTGCAAGTTAATTAAGTCAACTTCTAATAGAAGACACTACTTTCCAAGAAGCCTATGAGTTTGGTGTGTCCCCACACCATGCTAAAATTCGATTTATGGAACACATATTAACGCTAAGCTATGATTTAGGTTTTAAAGGAGCAGTACGAAATAGTGAGGAAAATAAAGCCAAAAGAGAGGCAACACACGTACAGTTGGGTTTACTGATCGATTAGCCAAAGCAAGGAGAAGGAAATACAAGTGATGGCTACACAGCAAGGAAATTTTTTTCGGATCCTGAAACTGCTGCATCTATTATATCTATATTGAATTACTAAAACGCTACAAAATCTTACTGCAAGTAATTTCGTGCAATAAAAAGGTAAATGCAAGAAAATTTGGTCAGTGTGACAATGAAACAGCTAAACTATATAACGGAAAATATGATTGGAGAAATATCGACAGTCCATAAAATAATGTATCATGGGGAAAACATTATTCAGCACAATATGCCCCCGATTGAAGACATTTCTGAAGAAGCGTAAAAAAAGGAACAAAGATTATAGATTTTTCGCGAGCACAACGCAAGAAAGATGTCTAGATATAGTACCAATGAAGACCTCTTTAATATTTTACTGTGCACTTCTGATCCATATATCTCCAGAAATCAACAAAAATGGAATTTCACCTCTATGGAATTGTACAAAGACGCCAAGCAGATCCTTGAAGATGAACAGGAGGCACACTTAGATGAAATTTTTACTAAGATAGCTAAATAAAAAATGTATTCTATGCAAATTAGAATAAAAATTAGAGCAAAAAAGCCACAATACATCTTAAAAATTTATAAAAGAAATTTTATTTTATTTTTAATAAAAAGATTTTCTAAGCATTTATGGTAAAATCTTTTTTCGGATATGGACACCCTACATGTGTGTTATGGATTCACGTTTAAATTGTTCATATGATGATAACATTTGAAGCTGCCGAATTAAAACTCACATTTACAGTGAATTACATTACATTTGTTAGTGAATTGTGATCATCATGCCTATTTTTCGAAATTTGACTTACAAGGGCCCTATAAGTAAATGTGAACCGATTGACTTAAGAAGGCCCAATTGTTAATGTTTTAAATTAAAACTTAAACTGTCTTTTATCCAACAAAAAATCATTAAAAACTTCGACCCTAACAAAAGAATTTTGACCGCCAACTCACAGAATGTGCCACTGTGCCGCGTCGAATTGAGGTTGATGGATTGTTTTGAACACTTTCTTGAACAGCAGTAATGTTGGGCCTATCACCTATAGACGCGCTTTCTACGAAAGAAGAAAATTTTTCCAAAATTATAAATTAGCCTCTAAAACTACTGCAATTAGTGGCAAAGAAATATTATCAGCAATAAACCGTAAATATAACAGAAATACATACATACAGAAATATAACAGAAATACCTTGAAGCTTCTAAGCTCTTTGAGAGAACTAACGCCAACAGTGCAGAAAATACTTTGCCGTGGTCAGGAGATAATAGCGTCAAATCATCTCCCGATAGGCGAAATTATAGAAGAGGCACAGGAAGTTAGAAAATCAGATTTTGGACATGTTACGTATTTAACAGAAAAAATGTTCGCGGATGGATCCTATTACTTTCCCGATTCTATCTTCTTCTGATCCCTTCAATTCATTAATAAGAAAAAAATTGAATAACAATTTTATACCGTATGGAAAGGAAGAACCCATCGAAGTTCTATAGTTATTAAAAGAAGGCAAACAATTATCTTTTAATATTATAAAATAATTAACTACTTGTAAACAATAGGAAAGTACTGAAATACACCAAACCATAAGTAATTCATAAGTAATTCAAAGATGCAAAGGTTAAATATGACAAAACAGAATTTTTCGTTTTCCACCAAATGTGTGTATGTACAGTTTTCATTTTTTCATATAAAATAAGCGACGTTGAGCGAGGTTTGCGAAGCTCTAACACCTTAAGTATACGCTTCTTATAAACGTTGCTTTTTTTGGAGTACATAGCTAGGAGACGGAACTTTAATAATCTGCTTACTTATTTTCAATCAATGCTTTGTACCGGCAAAGGGTGAACCGTTACAATTTTTACCCAATATTCCTTTTATTCGCTTTTGCTATAGGTTGTATTTAATAGTCCAAAAAAATTTACTAGTACTGAAGTAAGTTAGAATTATATTATCGTAAAAAACGGTAGTTTTAAAATTTTTCTAAGTTAAGGTCGGCCTAAAAACAAAAACATAATTTTTAACTCGATTTTTTTCCCAAGCAAAAGATGTGATCTAGACATGTACGCCCATTATTTGTAAATATTTTTAAGGTCTACTTAGGTTTCAAAATTAATATTTGCGTAAGAAATAAACTTTTTATTACATTTCCAAAAAAACATACCCAACTTTGCTTATCATATTATTATTCGCAACATAAAATGTTTTCAACCACTGTGAAGCGTTTAAAAGAAACCAACAAACAAAACATTGGTTTATTTTCTTCCTTCTTCATTAAGTTGACTAGGTGTCGAGTGTGCTTTTATTATAAATAGTTATGGGTTATTAGAATACTATTTTTTAACGACATTTATTGGCAAAGTGAACTTTAAACAAAGAAACATGGTTATCATAACTGAAGGAAATCTCCTAACAAATCTAAAATTTAAAATCCTTATCTTCTAATTTTAAATCTTCTTGCTTATTTAGAATTGAGCAAATTCACATTCAAGCACATAAGTTGTGGTTTTTAGTTCGTTGTTTTTGTTTACCAAACAAACAATTGTTTAAAAATTTTAAAAATATTTGTTTGGTTGGTAGATGGTAGTTACATCAGCTATATTTGTGGTAAAGGTGTTTTTGTTGTTATTTAATTGCGTTATTTTAACCGTATTTTATCATGCACAGTAAAGCACTATTATTTTTTGTAGTTTTTTACAGCAAAAAAACATAGAAGATTGCAACCCTTTCTTGCAACAATGATAAAACTAAAAGCCGACAGTTCATACGAGTAATTCATACTCGTATTGTAAGCAAGATTGTGCTATGCAAATCCGTATCTATCTACAGCCACAGTAGTGTTTATTATATAGTTAACTCTGTTTTTTTCTCTAGTATCTCATAGAGTTTCCATAAAAAAATATTTGAACATTTTTGAACATAATTGTCTATTTTAACAAAAATGTTTACTATGACAAGAACTTATTGTTATATTTTCTTATTCCACTGTCAACAAATTGTGTTGCCTGATTGTCGGGGGCGTTCAATATTAACTTGACATGAAAAACAGAATTATAATGGAGGCAAAAGAGCAACAACAAAAAAAAAACTTGCCACAAAGTTAAAACTAATTAAAATATACAAAATTGATGTGACGCCTCAAGTTACGTGTACGCCTGCAACAAATTAAGTGCGTTGTATGCAATAAACTAAAACTAATCAGTTTTTATTATGAAAATTTTCCACGTTTTCGTATGAATGTAAGAGGCTGTGGTCAGAATAGATACGTGTACATGTCTGTAAATTATTTCATAGCATTAAATTGTTATTTTTTGTGCTCCATTTTATATCTTTGTTATGCTAAAGTCGTAGTATCATTGGGTTATTTTAGCCATGGCAAATACTTAATGCAATTGCTAAAAATTTTATTCAAAATAATGTTGAAAGTAAGAATCCATATAATTTAAATAAAAAAAGAATTGTTTTTACATTTGAGGTATTTAGCCCAACTGAACTGATGAAAACTGGCATCTTAATATGGTGTTGTGAATTTCAAGAATTTTTTTACGTTAAGAGCATTTGAGTATAAATGACACTATTTTTTTAAATTACGATTTCGACAAAAATTAAGAAGAAATTAAATTACCTAAATTTAAAATACGCTGGTACGCAAGATATTTAGCATGAAAAAAGCTCATAAGATAGAGAGACCCTATTTCGAGTATCGAAATTAAATAGTTCATGGTCATTAAATATTTCTTGCGCTAACTTTAATCTGAAAACTCGGTGTCCATATTAAAAATAATAAAAGTTCACCTGCCATGTGAACCAGCAACACCTTAAATGCATTCTTTTGTGCATTTTCTAACCCTAAAATGTTAGAACTAAAATCATTTATAAAGATATCAAGGTATATTTTTCGAAAAATAACGTCCGCAAATTTCTTATGTAAACGAATGGACGTTAATAATAAATAGCAGCGTAAGAAAAATAATTTCATACATGCTGAGTGAGGAGTTGTATTTTTGACAACTGTAGTGTACTGCTATCCGCTACATTGCCTTTTAATCAGTATTCACCTTTTTTGTGATTAATTTTCATTTAGGACTTTTTTCATTTCAGCCTCAATTACGATTTTTTCATTTCAATTTTTAGTTAAATTAAATTTGGGAGTTTTATGGCTCTGTTTAATGCAATTTGTACATTTTTCCTTTTTAATTAAAATTTAAATTTTGCTTTACTGATGCCATTGTCTTAACCTTTGTTGAACTATTTGTGATTAAGGCCTAGCACTGGTCACTAAGTAGTCCAAAAAGCGAGAGTTATTGCACTGGTTGCAGTATAGCAAAAAAAAAGTCGGTCAGATTTGATATTCTTGTCTGTTGTAATGACAGGACGATCCAAAATTTACTTCTGCATTACGGGTTTCTTTACAGAAGTCAAGCCTTACAACTAATTTCTTGTTATTTGCCCTACACAACCCCCTTGTGCAATTAGTGAATGAGCCGACACACTTTCCTTGCATTGAATACTTTCTAACTTCACACCCCCAAAAGTATGAAGTTAGTGTTTGTCCACCTCTCGCCAATTCCGATCACTGCACCATCTCCTTCTTTTCATATTAAGAGCTTCACAACGTTTCGATATCTGCTAAGATAGGATGAGCTCAACGAATTTTTAGCCAATTTAATTGAAAACTATGTTTCTTGGACAATATCGGTGTCATAGCTGGAATGGTTGTAAACATCATTTTGTTTGGAATGAAAGCTTTTATTCATCCCAAAAAAAAATTCGATTAAAACTAGATCGAAGTCTTGGTTCTGTCAGACATGCACAAATACTATCTATCTGGCATAGAAACAAAAACGCAGATACTGATTCGGGATTCCAAGGGCTTTTGGTCATTTATTAAAGAAGTAAGAAATAATGCTGGTTCTTCAATTCCGATCCTTTTTAAGAACAATTAAATATTTACTGACCCGGTTGATAAACCTAACCTTTTGGCTGGTATATTTGCAAATAATTCCTATTTGCCGGAAAGTAATCAATCACCGCCCGAGCTCGAAAGAGTACCCCTTACTATGCCGAAGATATTCTTTCGAGCTTAACCAGTTAAAAACAAGTCTCCTCGGCCGAATTTCATTCCAGCACTGGTTTTACAACAGTACTCTTTGGCTAACAACCCTGAAAATGACCGCCCAGTTGCAATTTGTTCTGCACTTTCTAAAGTGATGAAAAGTATGATTAATTTTCATCTAGCGACCGACAGTATGGTTTCCGTAGAGCGCGCTCTACGGGCGACTAGCTGGCTTTCCTGTGGGAACAGTGGTGCAACTCCATGCATCCTTTCGGAGGAAGTAAGGTGGTGGCTCTAGACATTTCCAAGGCATTTGAAATAGTTTGGCACGATGCACTTTTGTCAAAACATGTTGCTTTTCTCCAGATTTATATCGAGGATTCTCAGGAAACGCACTATACGAGTTTTTTTTAGACGGGATTTTATCAGACGAGTTCAAGATTAATTTAGGGTTACCGCAAGTCTCTGTTTTTCTCCTACCCTATTTCTGATTTTTGTAAATAACCTAGTTGACCGAACCAGTTGGCGGTGACTTCCAAAAGGTAAAATATGAGTGATACGTTCAATCACGATCTCGTAACACTCTCTGAATGGGGTCGTGTGAATAGAGTCGATTTTAATGCCCGTAAAACATAATATTCCATGTTTTGGCATAGATCTGTGCTCGGAAGAGGTCTTGCATCTGTTACTATGGGTGAAATAGGCAGCTCTTGAAATTCTTAGCATGAAAATTCAGTGTGATGTTCGATGGACTAAATACATTTTTTAGGATTCTAAAGAAGCAACTCTCTCCAAAGTCGATTTTCTTCGAGAACGATTGTGCAATAAATTCCCTCCAGAAGTCTTTCCTGTCACTTTCAATGTAGGAAAGTTCAAATTGAATGTCCACAAACACTACTCCCTCTTTTCTCCTCCCTATAACCTGTTCCGAGAGAAAAACCTTGCAAAAGTAGTAGAACTAAATAATAATGTTGAAAATGAAAATGTGCTTCTGCGTTTTTATAATACTTATTATTCCTTAACGTATCTGTTTCTTCGAAAAATTATATTTTTTCTTACAATATTTATGCCAGCAATTAAATGACGAAAGTCAAGGATAAAAATTTGTTGAATAAATTAGATCAGAATGAAGATTGAATTCAATTTTAATTAGAGAAAAACCAATTAAGTTTTTAAGTACTTTAAACTAGCTGTAAATCAATCGCTACAGATCTTTGTTGTTAAAATCTTTATCTTTATAGCTATACAGTGCCCCTTGAATTGGGACTGCTATCATTCACATTATTACCATGCAACTAATAATCTCCTGTAGACTTTTGGTAAAGGCGTCAAAATTCCTGTGTTTAACTATGAAAGAAGATTGAAATGTGCTCTTTATTATCACGAAGAAATTTTTTTTGAAAACGCAATTTCGGTAAAAGGCGTATTTTTATGGAAGTGAACCAAAACATACTTTTTGTAAAACGGGCTTTTTCCAAAAGCACTTAATAGCACAAAATTTTATGTTTTAGTTATAGTAAAAAAACAAGTGATACAAAAATTGGACAATCAAAAGATTTATTTTTTATATAAATTAATATACAAGGTTTTTGATAAGCGTAAGTTATGTTATCACATCAACCCCCACCGAAACCCCAAAGGTAACAGCAAACAAGCAACTACAACAACAACATATCACAATAATAATTTATTTATTTTTTATGTCATTAGTCGATACAATTTTAATTACTAAAAGTAAGCATATTGAAATATTGTATTGGTGTTATTTGTCGACACAATTTTCCTGTTTAACATACTTAAGTACAATATTGAATGTTCAGCAACATTTCCCATATTTAAATGTAACCATTGTAAAAATAAAACAAACATATAATTTTGAATATTTTTAACATACATACTTTCATTAATGTAAAATATTGAATGTTCAGCAATTTAAAAATTTTTTTACCACATTTTATAAATAACAAATTTTTAAGAAAAAAATTCATTATTGTAAGAACATTGAAGAAGATAAGAAGTGATGTTTTTTTTTGTACTCGAAGCAGGTTGTAGTTGTGATAAAATAAAACTCGTATGAAGGCAAAAAATAAAAAATAGGAAAATACTGAAATATGTCAAATTATAGGTAAAAATAAAAATATTTGGCTTTGCCTACAAATACCTAAATAGTTCAAAGATACACAGGTAAAAACTCCAAAAAAACACGTTTTTCAGTTTTACACATTTTTTATTTTAACATATAAAAAAGCCAAGTTTGCAAAGCTCTTACAACTTTAATATATCCTCTTTATATAAGAGGACATCAAAGAAAAGTTTGTTTTTATTTGTGTCACATTTTTTAGATGTCACTTATCTATAAAAGAGTCAATTTCACGTTTAAATTGTTGTTTGAGAAATAAAATATAAAATTTGAATTGCCGCAAAATCGGATCGAGATTTTTTACAAAATTTCTAAACAAACAGTAATAAAAAATTTAAATTGTTTTTATTTTAGCATATGACTTCCTAAATCGAGGGCAAAATTCCGAAATAATTTTTTTATAAAACTTGGCCCAAATTTTATTTTATTCGCATATTTTTCATAGGTTGTCTTCAAAATATTTCAAATAAATTTTCTGGTATCAAAGAAAGTTTTAATTGTTAGTGGTTTCAAAATATATCGTTTTCAAACCACTGTGCGTTTTAACAGTTTTATATGTACTTAAAGCAACTGTAATGTTATATATGTACAAAGTCTCTAAAATTGCTGTTAGCTTAAGCAATTAAAAAAATGTGCTATTAGCATAATAATAATAACACAAATAATCTCACTTTAACGATTTAAATTTTTTATTTAATTACGTTTGTTTCAATGGAACCTAAGAAATCGTAATATTATTACAATCAAAAGAGTGAGAAAATCTTATGCTAAAAATTATTTTAATTGTTTTTCCTTGTATGTCAGTAATTTGTTGTGGAAAAAAGTTTACTAGAAAATTCAAAGCAAATGTATGCTTTGATTTAATATACATCAATCTGCATTATTTCTTAGTCCAACCAATTTAATTTTAAAAAAAAATTCTGTAAAAAAGTCGTGACAAAAAAATACTTGAAATGGATCTTAAATTTATGATTACGAGTATCATATGAATGTCAATGCAAAATGAAATATAAAGAGGTGAGTGACAAATTTAAAAATTATATTTTAGAAAATGGTCATTTATGCACCTAAGGTGAAAAGAGAATTCAGTTACAAATTATGTTTAAACTTATTTCTAATCAGCTTACGAAAGGTTTTTTTTGTAGCAAAATGGCTACCAAGGAATGCAATATCTTTTGCTAAAAGCCTTGTTGAATTATTTTTATATAATCGATACAAAGGTACTTGCTTCTCAACGCTTTAAAAGAATTTTTTGACAAACCTCGACAAAATTAGGACCGGTAAAACTTTTTTAAGTAAAACACGTACCCGTGCACGTGTGACAAGCAGTGCAAATATTCATAGAAATCTAAATTTTCGAAAGATTACGCAAACATAAGCTATCCATAAGTATAAAAACTATCCCCAAACAAATGGGAAATTTAAAATAAAGGGAAAAATTAGTGAAATTAAATATCTTACAAAGACATAGTGAAGCTTATTACTACATTCCATCTTACTTTTATGTAAGACGCACGTAGTTTGTTACAGGCGTGTTCATAACTGTACAAGGCACAATGATATTGTGTAGTTTAATTAGAATTGACCGTATATTTATATGTATATGTATTTATATTTTTTGTTTTTTGTTTGCTCCTTTGCCTCGACAATCAGACAACAATCTTTTGACAGTGCAAGAAAGGGGTATAAAAACAGCTACATAAATTAACATTTTCAAGTACTTATTTAATCGTTTGCTATCGTAGCTGTACAATATCAATACAGATATGAATAACATAATTTGTAAATTCTAATTTCTCTAATGATTACAATGTGCATATTTGCAAAACACAAAAACAACAAATAAGGATCGGTAATAAACCAAATTTATGAACTACATAAAAATATCTCGGAGTGCAAAGAAATTGAAAAAAGTTTACAGATTATTATAGCTTAGTCTCTTGGCTATATACTCCAAAAAGGATTTCACAGCCCCGTAGTTAACAAAGCCACTTTTCCACACAAAAAAAACCAAAAACAATATTTGGGATATTTTTCCCGTTTAATGAATTTAAATGTTAAGAAAAATTTTATATTATTTTACCATATATATATATATATATATATATATATATATATATATATATATATATATATATATATATATATATATATATATGTAGATATTTACTTTATTTTTTCAACAATTTCTTTATTAGTTCCATATATTTTTTTAGGCTAATTAATGTTGAATAATTGTGTATAATAAACACATGTGGATGTTTTCATTTTATTGCATATGTTTATAATTTAATAATACATTTCCTTTTAATTTATTTGCATGATTTTACACAATTTTGTGTGTCAATTTTTATGTTTAAGTTTCTTTATAGTTATTAAATATTCGTTTGTTCTTTACAACTTTAGAAATGATATTGATTGTAATCTTTGGTTATTTTTAGGTCTAATATAAAAAAGTAATTTTAAAATATATTAGTACTCATTTCATTTTAATATTTATAACGGTATTATTTTATAGCCATTTTTACGTCCAATTTAGACTGTAAGTTAGGATTTTAAGGTTTTGAACATTTATTTATTTTCTGAAAATTTATTTCAAACATCTTATTTATTGTTATAGAATCTTGTTAATTTTTAAATATATATTATATTTGGAAAAATTATATTATAACTGTAGATATTTATTCTTATTTTCTTCTTTGTTTTAATGAACTTATTTATTTCGTTTCAATGAACTCCGACCCACGTCTCTGTCACTTTAAGTCTTCACATCCACTCTGTTCTATCTCAAAACAAAACCCACCCTTATATTTCTGTCGTTTTCCTACTTTCTCTTGTCTCTGGTTCGTTTGTCGTTAAGTGTTGTCAATGTTATTGTCCGAAAGCTGTTTTACTTTTTCAATCTGTCCGATTTTCGTCTTTGTCCAGTTCCTGCATTAATATACATATAAAAAAATATATATATATATATATCTATATATATATATATATATATATAGTTTTAAGAATATCTCGATGGTAGTTTTATATTTAATTTTTTAAACATCCAATTTACCGTGAAATTTACAGTTTTAAAATGTTAATAAATTGTTTATCTAGCAGTCTTAAGCTTTCCATCGACATCATCTATTTGTATATAGAGCCTATACCTAACTTGTAGGACCTTCGCAAACCTCACCTTCTAAAAAACTTTTTCTCTTTTTTATATATAAAAATGTTCCGTTTTTAAGTTTTACACAAAATGTTTTATTATAAATTTTATCAAGAATACAATCAATATCTTAGAACAATAATCCGATCAAATAAGTACACCTCGTCAAATTCTAGCCCGATTTTCTCCCAAACTAATAGAAGTAAACTTGACATATACGTACATTTTTTGCAGATATTTTCAAGGTCTACTTAAGTTTTAAAACTCTTAAAATTTAAGTTCTAAATTAAGTTATATGACATTTCCAAACAAATTTTATGCCCGAGGTACCCTTTATCCAGGGGTCCTGCAGCTTCACTCAGAAATATCTCTGCTTGGTCTGTGTGAAGTTTCATCACGATATCTTAAATCGGTCATAAGCTACCGAATTATTTCCAAAAAAAAAGTTTTCAAACCACTGTGTAATGGAATTATGGACGTGTACTGAGTTTTAGTTTGTTCATTGTTGCAAGATAAATTTGCAGCTTGTATAGCTCTTGTGCTGCAAAATTATAATACAAAATTATAATAATTTATTATGCATGCTCAAATATAATAAAAATAATGGAGTTAAATAGCAACAAAGATAAAATTGCCACAAGCATTTCTGGCATTACTAACGTCTGCCAATGAAATAAATATTTTTAAGCATTTCTTAGGGCAGTTTATTAATCCTTAACTACCCAGTGTATTATTGTAACTCAACTGACCAGTAGTACATTGAAAGCTGATTAATTATATTATTTATTTTATTAAATTAATGTTTACACTTTTATTTTGTTCAATAATGGTTTTTGTGAAGTGTTCATTTACATATCTGACAATTGATTAGAAGTCCGAAATATTTTGGAGGTGCAAATGGGCAAATCCAAAGATACTAGCCAAATCCAAAGATAGCGACTGATTTTAAAATATAGAAAGATACGAAAAATGTAGAAGATTGGTCTGAAGGATCATGTGCTATTACTGCTAATTGTTCTTATTTCCTTTGTAGATTTACAAATTATTTTAAAATAAATTTTTTAATATTTAATAAAATTAAAAAAATGAATATGCGTAACGCTATGTGCTTGGCCCTTTACAGTGCTTTTTCTGAAAGCATATTTAAAAAAGCTACGTTCTGAAACGTGATAATTTGCAGTGATATGTGGCGAAATTACTTTTAAAATATAATATTTTTAAAACTTTTTTTAAATTCGATAAATACCTTCTTAGCAGCAGCTTCTGTTGTACATCTATTTTTAAATATACATATTTATATATTTTTAGAAGGCACTTGTGTTTTCTAAAATATACGTTTTTGGAAATAACTATACTCTATCAAAGAGAAAGGTGATGTAGGTTTTGTGTTACTTTTATAAAAATAATTTGCAAACATAGTTACGATTTTAAACGTATTTGGTATTTGTTTAAAAGAACTTTTAAGTGGTACTATTTTGGAAGGAACTTTTAATAAAGTACATGTTTAATTTAAGAGATATTCTACAAAACATATTTTTTTAAAAGATATTCAATAAATATTTAAGGCCCTTTTTTTAAAAGGTTTCTGTTTAAAAAAAGTTGTTTTTAAAAATAATTTAATAGTCGAATTTTGTAGTTATCATTTAAAAAAGTTCTATTGTGTTATGAATGATACGAACTTTAAAAAGCGCAATTTTGCACTATTTTTAGAAAAGTAATGTTTCTTAAAAAAGTACTCTATTTCGCAAAACATCTGACGTTTGAAAAAATTAGCCTACTTCACGCCTAGATATTGAAATTGATTTTATTGGTAGCATCGTTACGAGTTTATAAGGAACAATTTTTTTCCTACAAGACAGCATGTGCCACGCAGCTTAAGGGTTGCTGAACATTTCAGTCAAGTATTTTATTCCCTGAAAATATTGCTCGTAAACTTTTTTAAGTAGCAAGTTTCTGTTAATAACTTAAAGGTAAGGAAGCGCTCCAGTTCTTTAAGACCCTGTTTAAATCAATCCTTTTGTTTATTTTCTTATAAGTTAAAAATTTTCCAAATTTTATATAGAAGCACTACCCAGTGAAATGAAATCCGACTGTCAATTGTAATTAGGAGAAAATGTATTACCTCGTCACATGAAATGATATAAATCAAGTACATGAGTATATTGTATACTATTTACTATGCACATGACATGATATTACAGCAGCTTAAATTTATTTTATATCCTGCTTTATCTTGTTTAAATGATTCATTAAAAATTTGTTAAAATTAGTGTTTGCAATCTTAGTTTTATAGAAAATCAGAAACGCAAACTATTATGTACGAACAGAAAAAGAAGAATTATGTATCTGATGCTTATGTGTTCATATCATGTTCTGAGTTTAATTAAGCAATTATGGTTTTACAACTTCATGTGTGAACGATGTTGCCTGTCCGACTGGCTGGCCATTGGCGCTAATAATGTGGTTTCAGCTGTGGTTAAATGTATTCAGTATCTGTATAATTAGGATGATAAACAAAAAGAGCTTGAACGATGAACATCAAAAATTATTAGAAATTTAGATTAATGCATTTACATTTAAATGAAATGTGTTGATGTAAATACATTTGTGGTTATTGTTATATGGATATTTGTAGAGAAAAGAATTGCACAAATTGCGATTTAATTAAAACGGAGCCATACAAAAGTTTTACTGTGTTAAGTATCTTGGTTATTTTATAAAAAATTCATTCAGCTTTAATCTTTTGTAATATTTTGCATCTTAAAGATGATAAAATGTTTAGTAAGAGAAAGAATAAAAAAATTTAAGAAATTAAATTTTTAAAAGGGACTTTTTCTCTTCAAAATACAAATAAGGAAAAAACATTAAACTTAAAACTATCTTTTGGAAGCTTAGAACAAATTTTTTGAGAGAACAATTTTTTAAAGCAATTCTTCTACAAGACCTATATTATTTTTGTAAAATGCCTTTTCTTTGTTTTAAAAATGAACGTGCTTAAAGATATTTTTTTAAAATCATTTTTCAAACTTCTTTATGTTGCATTTTTAAAAACTGCAAAGAGTGTTTGGTTAAATGAATTTTATTATAAAGTTACGTATTTGAACGTAATTTTTACTCACATTTTAGAAACAAATTTATTTTAAAGCTCTTTTGACTGCACAAGCTTGTTTTTAAACCGGTTTGTGTGTAAGGTTATTTTTGTAAGTACTTTTTTGATTAAAAATTTTATCAAATGAACTTTCCCTGAAGGTATATTTTGAAAAAGGCCAAGAATTTTCTCATATAGTAATTATACGACTAACTCTGATATGTTGTTGACTTTTAAAAATAAGCCTGTTAATTTAATATCTGTTCAATTAAAAAATTGTAGAAGTTACAATTTACATATTTTTGAAAATAAGAATTTGTTAGGCACTTTTTATGTAATTCCTTTTTTATGTAATTCCTTTTTTATGTAATTTCCAGTTTTTTATTTTGAAGGTTTTAAAAATAAAATATTTTTTTTCGATCAAGCATCCGTAAACATATGCTGTTATTTTCTAGTTTTAAAAATATTATTTAGAATTAAAAATTATTATATTCATTCACAACCATAAATGTAAAATAATTGGCTGCAAAGCGTTACAGAAACAACAACTCATTCGGCTAGTGTAGATATTTTGCTTAGCTATGTCCAATATCGCCAAATATTGCCAATATATAAAAATATTTGCCATCGAGTGTTTTTGTGTAGGTATAGAACTGTAAATTGGCAACATTTTTTTTATCTGCTGTAAAGAGATTTATGTTCAACATTTCAACATAAACAGCCACTTTCCAAATAAAAAAATAATTGGTAATTAAAAATTATATACTTTTATAAAACACACCCTTTATAAAGCAGACTGAGATATTTAAAAATATAGGAATTATTTTAAGTCTACTTGATCAATCTTTTTTGTGTTATCCCAGAAGAAAAATAACGCCACCTATTCAACATTCCAAAATTTTCATGGACAGAAAAATGTTATGTGATTGCTTTTTTGCGGAACGATTTTCAGAAAGCACTTTTCAATTACATGCGGCTTTTGATTAATATACATATAAACACAATTGTTACTGTGTCCCTCAATATTACAACAAATATGAATAGTTTTATTTCTGTTCTGACTTTCTAACGAACAGCATAACATAACCTTTGCCTTTGATTTTACTGTAAAAGTTTTAAACAATAAAATTTATAATTATCATCTTAATTGTATTCTTGTCCTTAATGAGAAAGTTTGAATGTATTTACAAAACATATGAGAATATTTTAATTTTAGATAGCACATGAAAACGTATTGTATGTTCTTGTGTGTCTTCTGTTATTAATAGCAATTTATCTAATGCAAACGAAGTATTTGCTGTTCACAGAAATACTTTAAAGTTGTAATTCTAAAATTCATATGCAAGGATTTCATATTATATTTGATAAAAATCAAATAACAATAGATCACATTCAGAGGCCTTGGTTATCACTGTGATACTGAATCGTATCTACGAAAGACAAAAGTATGAAAATAATAAGAATAAAATTGTATTCATCGCTACAGCTTAGCGAAAATCAAGAACAAATATAATAATCATGATTTATAAAGGGAACAACGTAAGACATGTTTGGATTGTATAAGGACTTTGTCTAACTGACACACTGATTGGTTAAATTTATTATTTTTACATGTTAAAAACCGAAGGCAGATAGATGCGAAGAATGCTGACGATGGTTGTAGAGATATCAAAAATATTACCTTACCATCTATTTGCAACTTAGTTTTCGTGTTTTGTGAAACTTATATAAAAATTTGTAAATATTGTTTCATTATTCATAAATATTCGTTAACCGAATTAAAATAATTCATTTGGTTACAATTTTAAAAATATATAAATTAAAAATTTGAATTGAAAAAAATTCTTTAAAAAAATAATATTTTTTTTTTTTTTTTTTTTTTTTTTAACTCTCAAAATTATTTATTGTATCTTCTATAAAAAGAACTAACAATAAGTTCTAAAATCTTAAATTCTAAAAAAAGTTACATTAGTCCCGACCATGTCGGAACTAACCTTTTGGGTAAAAAAAAAAAATTGACATTAAAAAAAAACAAAACAAATGTTTCTAAGATGTGTCATCTGTAGCATTGAGGATTAAAGCTGCGGTATCCCTCTTTTTTAATCGGCTATGTCCACTATAATCCAAGATATTGCGAGCAAGGGGATTAGGATGGTCTTCGAGCTTCATCAAGTATTTGCCTGCGTATTTGATGATTTCTGTAGTCACCAGCGGTATGTCTAAGTCACAATGTATGTTTGAATTTCTGATGTACCATGGGGCGGAAGTTATCAACCGTAAAATTTTATTTTGCATACGTTGGATTCTATCCACGTTTGAAGCTGAGGCAGTGCCCCAAAGTTGGATTCCATAAGACCATATTGGTTTCAGAATACTCTTGTAAATTAGAAGTTTGCAATCTAGACCAAGTCTCGAGTTCCTGCCAATGAGCCACTGTAATTGTGTTAGCTTAAGTTTCATTTGTGTTAGCTTTGAGTCAATATGATGTTTCCATGTAAGGCGACGATCAAGATATATACCAAGATATCTCACATAATTATGGTGAGGAACAATGTGATTATTGATTCGAACGGGTGAACAATTATCTCTTCGCAGGGTGAAAGTCACATGAATGCACTTTTGAACGTTCACTTTAATTCTCCATAATTTTAACCACAACTCCAACTGAGTTATATGTTGCTGAAGATTTATTGAGGCTTGATAGGAGTTTTCGTGCGAACTTAGACACGCTGTATCATCAGCAAACGTAGAAGTGTGGACAGTTTCACTTACAGGCATATCGCAGGTATATATCAAATATAAAACTGGTCCAAGAATGCTACCTTGTGGTACACCTGAGGAAATTGGTTTGGATACACTTACGAAGTCTCCTTCAACAACAGCAAATTTTCGTCCAATTATGTAGCTTTTCAGTAGGTTGCTCATATTACAAGGCAAGTGAGCGGTCAGTTTTAGAAATAGACCTTTATGCCAAACTTTGTCAAAAGCCTGTGAAACATCAATAAAAATAGCTGAACAATACTTCTTCTCTTCAAAAGTTCTTCTTATCACCTGAACCAATCTATGGGTTTGCTCAATTGTGCTATGTCTACTTCTAAAACCAAATTGATGGTTTGGGATACACCCACTATCCCTTAGCATTGGAGACAATTTATCCATAAGCAACTTTTCGAAAACCTTTGAAATAGTTGGTAATAGACTTATGGGTCTATATGACTCGGTTTTGGTTAGGTCTTTACCCGGTTTTGGAATCATTTTAACTTTAGAAATCTTCCAGTGGTCAGGATAGTATTCAAGCCGTAAAATGGCATTAAAAATGAATAGCATGATTCTGACTGCAATATTGGGGAGCTCCTTCAACATTTTGTTACTTATGCCGTCCATACCAGGAGCTTTTTTCGGATTTACTTCAGAAATTAGCTTTTGTACCTCACGCAACTTAAACTTTAAGGGTCGAGGAGGTAATCCAACTACGCTTGGCAAACTAACATCATCAGTACATATGTGTGGGGTGAATACATCTTTCAAGTAATCGGCAAATAAGTCACCTTTTTCAGCGTCCCTTCTTGCCCAATCTCCACTGATATTACGTAGGGGTGGCTTGTACTCAACGGGCCTTTTAAGGTTTTTTGTAGCACGCCAAAAAAATATATTTTTAATTGTACAAAACTTACTAAATAATCGAAGGTTTTCACATTGCTAACTTTATGCCCAATTCACAACACTTACGAAAACAACTTGTTTTAAAGGAACGCATATTCAAATATTTTTATATAGATATAAGAAATGAAACAAGAAAGAGCTTATATTGAACTTGAAAACTGGTATGAAATTCGTTGTTTCCTGAGCAGATATAGAAATTATATGAAGCGCTTAGACAAATATTGAGCATTTCTTCCATTATTCGATCAGAATTAAAGATTATTTTTTAAGATAAAAAAATTTATTTTAATGACTCAGATCTTAAATAGTATCTGGACTATAAACAAAGTTTAGAAAATAAAAATAGAAATTTATTTAATATTTAATTATTTGAAATTTGTTATGGCTTAGACTTTGCTTACCATTAACTAAATACTGTCTGATGCACATCTGTGGGCTAGTAAACGAAAATATTTATTTTTCAGGTGAACAAGGCTAAGGCCTTTGTCAACATTCTATCGTAGGAAACTCTCATAATCATCTCAAATATCGAGAAAGCAGAGAGCTGAAAACTGCATTTTGATTGGCATGGAACACAAAAAGTAGTCTAATAAGTTTAATAATAAAAAAATAAATAAATAAAAAAACAATATGTAATTGTTTAGTAAACATCTTTACTTCCGTCCAATAGCGTAAAAGAGTTGAACATATGTAACTTATTGTATCAACAATGCTTGTAATATATACAACTATACAATAGGTTTTTAATTGGACGAATATGTTTTTTCATTGTTTTAAATAATACCTTTATAATTATAACATAAATTTATAATTAAATAGATTTATACAAACCTTAAATAAAAAATAAAAATCTTATAAACACAAAAATATGCCAAGTTTATTATGATATCAAACAATAAATCTTAATCTTTTTTATAATTCCTTATTCAAAATCTTCACACGTTTGTCTTGGCCTTGTCTTCTTCTGTTTATTTAACCAGAAGAATTTTTAATATTGGTTTTTGATTGTTTTGAAAATTCCTGTACTGTCATCATGCATCTACACAAGACTAAAATAATATTTTGTTCGTAATATAGAATATAAAATCATCAAATTATACAAAATAAACAAAAATAAATTCTTAACAACAAGGAACCCCAATCTCCACTAAACAATCTAATCATATTACTGATTAATTTCAAATAAGTTTTTCTATAAGATACAATTTTTGTATGAAGATTTATAATGTGCGGGAAAAAGTATAAGGAGAGAAATTTTTTAAGATTTAATTTCTTAGTTTGTACCATAGACTTCTTATTCCTCAGTTTAAATTTTATAACAAAGCCACTCTTGGGAGGTGCTAAAAGCTAACTCCTTTCTTTTAATTAAAATAGTAAAAGTTGATGGGATAGTTCAAAACTCAATGCTTTTGCTATAGAAATTTATTTCACGCATTAGTTAAATTGCATTACAGATATCGAAATACTCACCCTTATTCTGTTTGGCAACGGTAATACAAGACGATGTCGTTTTTTATCATTTGTTGTAAATCCATATTCTCGTTGGTAATATTGCTATTTATCGATGACTGACAATACATATTTGGTATTCCCTCAGACAATTTGACGTTGATGTTGCCTTAAATTGCCGTTGATATTGTCGTCTGTAATTTTGGTGTCGTGCTGTTATAAACAAAATTTAATAAGATTGAGAAAACCAAAAATACAAAATAAAATATAAAAGAGTGCAAACAAAATAGATAATGTAAAAACTTAAAATTACCAACGCCAACCAATTTGAAAGTAGAAGAATTGGGAAAAAATCAATCCCTTACCTGGGGGTTTCGAAGGGGCAGTGTTCCTACTAATTTTAAGGAACAGTGGGAAATTGATGCGGCTAAACGCCCTTGGCCCACCAAATAGAACTAGTGATAGATGGAAAAGGTATAGTATGTAGTTCCTTACAAATACATGTTTGACAAAATTCTATTTCCAGATTTGGCGCGACTTCAAATTAAAAGTAAACAAAAAGATGGTGAAAAACAAAATGGAATGCAAAACTACTGGAGGCGGCATATTTAATTAACTTATGTTGGGCCCCTTGGAAGAAGCTGTGGCAAATCTGTTAAACATTTTGATTTTAATTTATTTTGATTTTTAATTTATTTTAGGTTCAATTTAATACAGGTTTTATATTTTTTTATCATAGTTTATAGTTTTTTCACAACAATTTTATCAAAAATAGTACACACATAAATCAGCTGACTCAAATATTAGATATGTGTGTTATATTTTATTATTAAAATGATCGATAAACTTGCAACGACGCGTCGTCGTAAGGCTGTTAGCGAATACCAAATTAGTATTGATGTTGTGTTAAAGTGATGTTGCCTCAAAATCGACGACGATGTTGTAAAAGTGGATTGAACTGAAAATGACGCAAAGTTATTTATTTTTTTTCACTTTTAGTATGAAAATAATATTTTGTTTTTTAATATTTAAATCACAATTTACCGTTTAACAGCAATGTATACTTAGTGAACCGATGTAAGAAAGAAAAATGTCAGTCTTATCAGTCGTTATCGTCAATCATACCACATTAGTGTTTTCTCTTGTCAAACACAACGTTAGAGCAAAATTTTTTCTTTGTATATTTCATCTATGATAGAAAAGGGTATTTTTATTTCGTGGCATAAGAGGTTCTTTTAGTGATGGATATGTGGTTTCCAACAAAAATTTAATTAAAATTTTCTTAAACGTAGATTTTGTTACACAAAGTGTAATAAACACATCAAATGAATATGTTAATATTGCATAACACTTAACGTTAATACAATCCATACGTGACGGCTATTAGTGCTCAGGACTTTAATTGCACAATATAATTATATGTTCGCTTATTGTATTTTTTAACATTTTTATCCATAGTAAATCCAAGAAAGTGTTTTGTTAATATTTAATATGTTAATTTAATTAAAGAAATTGAAATAAATAAATAAAGTGTATAAATATATACTTCGAACATGGCTCAAAACCAAAAAAAATATGATTAAAAAATAATAATAAAAATAAATTGTCTGGAAGATTTTTCTGGGATTTTTCTATTGCATTATTGCACACATATTTTAGTATAATTTTGTGAAAGAAGTTCAAATACCACTATGCAACTGAATAAAAATTACAAATATAAATTTTTTTTATTATTACATATTTATTTGCAATCTATTTTACAATAATAAGCAAATGTGTTAAGTTAGCAAAAATAACATGTTTGATTGCTTTCAATTGAAAACAAAATTTTAGGTTACATATGAAAATAATATTTACATATATAGAGTTAAATTAAATAATTAATATTATAAACATTATAAATTTTTAGTTCTTATTATATTCTCATTTCATTACGAACGTTAGTACAAATATACATGTTTACAAAAAAAAAGTTGAAAAAGTGACAGTGATAAAACTATTGTTTTCATGTAATATCTCCCCTAAGCTAAGCTGACAAAATCATTCAAATCCCTGTTTTTTAAACATACCAGTACATTTATTGAAAATAAGGAGGGAAATTTTCTTGACATACGTCAACAATTTGAAAAATTAAACCAATGCATGAATTAAATTTTGGCCAACTTCATATACCCGTATTTAAAAAATGCTAGTTGTTAGAGAAAACTAGACACTAAAAAATGTCTGAGTCGGCATTCTTCGCATCTATTAATATCATTATTATTAAAATCTCCATATTAATTAGAATAACAAGATGATTTTTTGTACCATAGATCCAATTACTCCACCATTCTCCGTAAAACCTTTTTTTTAATCAATCAGTGGTGACATCAAATCTACCTGATCTCATTAGGGTCTGGCAATTTTTTCATACAAAGTAGGCTTTATCGTTGAAATCATACATGTAAAATTATTTTTATAAACCTATTTTATAAAGATGATAATCCTGTGAGTATACGAATGCTTAAAGTATCCTTAAATTCTTGGTTTTTGTAAGAAAACCATGATAGGTAACCATGATAGCTGATGTCACATATTAGGTTGGGATATGAAAATGACATAAAGCATAAACTTCTATAATCAAAATAAAATCGAAAAACTTCATAATTCCCTATGCCTGTTTTATCGTTTAATTTCATCATCTGCTGTATTATTATAGGAAATGTTTATGTAAAATAACGCAATTAAAAAATAATATAACAAATTCCCTGCATTCACAACGCCTG
Organism: Trichopoda pennipes; assembly: GCA_030448955.1. Taxonomy (NCBI): domain Eukaryota; kingdom Metazoa; phylum Arthropoda; class Insecta; order Diptera; family Tachinidae; genus Trichopoda; species Trichopoda pennipes. Next base: position 1,068,695 of record JASKUP010000026.1, on the reverse strand, counting down.
CAAAAAAACGTGTGAAAGATTTTAAATGAAGCATTAGAAAAAAGATGTATATTTATTTTTGATATCGAAAACTAGGATTTAATTTTATTTCGAATCAATCCAGAAAGTTACTTATATCTCCTCTTTTGACTAAAATTATTCTACCCCGGAAAAACGCATGCTCAGGTATAAATACTATAGTGATTTATAAGTTTCGTATTCGCAATTTAGCACAAATGATCCTGCACTTTAACGGTTAGATTATGAGCGGAGCTGTTAGTAACTAGCAAATAATTTGTTAAAAGCCGTTAAAAATGCATCCCAAAGAAAACAGCTAGTAACCGATAACCAGTGTTTAAGGTTTCGCTTTCTCGTTTACCTCAAAGATATTTTCTGCCTCTTAAACGCTACTTTAAGTTATTTAAATACATTTAATCGTAGTTGCGGCGTGTTAAATACTTAATTATATCAGCTTATTTAAAGTCTTTTTTTTTCATTTGAGTCCTAATTTATTTCTGAAGAAATTAATTTTAATGCAAATAAGTCATTACTTAATCAGTGCGATTATGGCCATACTTTGTTGAGCAATACATGAAATTAACTCTCATTATTGAGAATATTTTTATTATGGGATCAGTTATACAAGATATCCAAGAACCTTTTAAATTTACACTGATTATTTAAAGAAAACAACGCACGATTGAAATTGTTCATTGCTGTGGCATTCAAATTATCCTTCAGTTTTCTTTTATCTCTTCCATATCTGCAATGATGACTTCTTCTATTTTTATCTGCAAAAATTATAAATTTATCTGAAATTTATGAACTGACCTGTTATGTCAGGAAGGAAATATTTTAAAGTAAAACATTTAAATTTTTTTGCTTACAATTTTTCTTTTATAGGAGAATTTTTAACATTTATTAAATTACGCTGTACTGGGTGCAGAGCAAACAAAATGATTTAACATTTTAACGCCTTTTAATTTTAAAAATTGCAAAAACTTATTGCTCTCAAATATTTACCCAGCGAAAGGCTTTGTGGTAAAACAACAGGATAAAGAAAAACTTAAAATGTCTATGAAAATGGAGGTTATATTAAATGAAATAATTAACTGTAATAATTAAACGAAAAAAAAACAAATTAATTTTATATCCGTTTAATATTTTTATTCCTTTCTTACTGCTAGTAAAATGTGGAATTCCCTATTCATACTGGAACTGATTCCAGCTTTACAAACACCTTTAGTTATCAATAACACTGTAATGATTATAAAACTTACCTGTTGATGTTTTATTCTTTTTACGTTGATCGCGAATTGGAGGGTTTTTTAATGTCGTCTATTCACAATCTTAGCCAGTTTTATAATAACCATTATCACGGTTATTATGTCTCCTTCTTATCTATGCCTAGCTTAATTTTCCGCTATATGCAGTTGTAATCAAGTCTAGTCTGTCAAGTCTATGCATATGGGTTTCTTTTATATTTCTAATTAATGTCTATACTCTCATTGTGGTTTATGTCTGATTAATGTGATGTTTTTGAAATGGAATAAAACAATGATGAATTTTTAAAAATTTACTTTATTCTAAAGGCAGTCGTCTGGTATTAACTACGACTTCTAGCATATGACTGCCACAGTTGGTTCGAACATATTCTAATCCTGAAGTCCAATGTTCGATGATTTTTTGCTACATATTGGCAATAACGCGGCGAACGTTGTACTCCAAATAGTCAATCATTTCGGTCTTATCGGCGTAGACTAGCGACCAGTAAATCGCACAATCTTTGGCGTTTATTTAGCGTTCCGAAACGTAAAACTATGCATGTGCTTTGGGACTTACTGCACCAACTGGTTAAACTCTCAGCTCCCGGAGAGCATGACGGTTTAGTTGAGAAAGAAAAAAATAAGTAATCGTTACTCTATAGCGGCACCATTGACTGCAAAGTTCTGACTAACATCGTTTTTAGTAGTATTATGAACTAATGACTTCGCCAGCCCATAAAGCATATAAAACAATCAGTTTTTCTGGATGTAACGGCATTTCAAAGTACACTTAAATATTATTACCACTCCATATACGGCAGTCTTGCGTAGAGGGGTTTATTACCATCCAGGGTGTAGTCTACGTATACTTTGTTTACCATATATGCAATCAATTTATAGTTGCGTAACAATTAAAGGTAAAATATTTTATCTTATTCTTAGTCTTACTTAATTAATTGTAGATAGTTAACTTTATATCATATATATATCTTGGGAGGGATTATATTATGAAGTTTCGGCCACATTTGTTTTATGTTAAATGTATGTCCTTTTGTATGTCTAGTGTAGCTTCACTGTACATCTAGGCTATGGCTAGCCTATCAGTAGAATGTATTCTACAATGTAATGTAAAGTTAAGAGTTATTTTTGAATAATTGAACTACATAACCAACTGTATTTAGTTTGCTCAACAATTTTTTTTTTATATAAATAAAACTTATTTTTATCATTTTCAAGACTCTCATTGACCTTGTTTGCAATCAAGTTTATTTGGTTTCGCTTTATTAATTAAAAAAAAATGTTAGAACAACAGTTCCACAAATGATAGCAATTGATTAAGTTTGAAGTAACTTTTTTTTACCCAGTCGTATTTACCCCAGTATTTAAGATTTTTACCCAGTCGTATTTAAGATTTTTCTGCTGTTTTCGGATATTGTTGATTGTGGGTTTTATTGTTGCTATTTCCATAAATGCCAAATAACATGATAACAGTTTCGTCTTTTATTGTAAAGATTAAAACTTCTTTGTCATTATGAAGCACAATTAGTGTAGCAGATTTATTTACAGCTGCCTTTTTTCTGAGTTTTATAGAAAATAACATTTAATAAAAATATTTTAAAGAATTCGGTTCTAGTTTTCCTTGCTTTTAATTTATGGGAAATATCCTTGCCGTATTCTATAATATAATTCACATTGTATTTTAATTATATAAATTTAAGTTTATTACTCAATTAATTTCATATTTCATTACTCTGTCATTTTTCGCTCTTTTCTCTGATAAACAACTGTCAAAGATTTTGGCCACTCAACCGTGGTAATTACTATGTTTCCTAATTTTATTTTGAAACTCTGGATTTCAATCTAGGTTTTATTTAATCAGTAACCATGAAAATCTTTGTTGATAAAGATACGACAAAGTAATTAACAAAAACGCGATTGAATAGGAAATATTTTTAAAGCAAGTTTTTAATTTTGAACCCTTTCAATAAAAACTTACAAATTTAAGAATACTTAAAGCTTAAGCTTAATAACCAACGATATATTCTTGTATGTAAACTTAAGGTGTCAAAATTGTAAGTTTTTAAATTCATTAATTCGTCATCAAACTACCAAGTAGTTATTTAAATGAGCGCGCTAAGGCACGTTTTGAGTAAACTGTCAATTAAATAATTATAGTTTCTCAATTAGTCAAAATACAATGGACGCAGATTTATCTGGAAAAACATTAAACCTCATATCGTGATGAACTTGGAGATCTTGTGTTATTCTTTTTCGAATTTTGACCAGCAAATAGAATAAGAAAATGTATGTCGCCAAAGATAAAGAAACTAACATAGTTATAATGCTGTATTAGCAGTATTCGTGTACTTCCATTAATTGTTACAGTTTCAAATATTAAAGCACGACATGATATAGCGGTAGTCAAAGTCAATTCACAAATTACTAGAAATATGGAATGGAGTGGAAAATATAAAATAAATTTTTCCCAAATGCATAAACGCTATAAGAAATTTAGGAACAGCCTACCTGCATCATAAATGATAAATCATGTAAAGGTCATTTTAATGTTAAGAAAAATATTTTTTGGATTCTCGATATTCATATATTTTTTGAAACGTTTAATTAACTAGAATAATATTTAGTGATTTTTTGTCTCTTAAATTTTCTCTTGTCATAAGTAAACATCCTCAGCGTAATTTCCAGCTAATAAACCTTATTTAAACAAATTTTATTTTAATGCATTTCATTGTGCAAGAAATATTTATCACATATTAACTAGCTATATCCGGTACGCTTCGCTACCCCAATTAATATATTCGACCCTACACACTCTTCAAATCCAGCCATTTTATTTTTAATTTATTTATCTTTACAACACTTTTTCGAAATTGAATCTTTTTCAAAAAATGAACTCACAATATGCTTTTGCTCGGATTTCTTTGCATGAGCAACGGCCAAATGGCTGTATGTATAACGTATACAAAACTTCTGTGCTTGTGTTAGCGAGCTTTTAAAACACTTATTCTGAGCCGATGTTGATAATTTATACATTGTACAAATCTCTAAAAATGTATCTTTAAAACCACGCGATTTAAAAATCGGCCGCAGTAAAGCTATATAGATGTGCGTGTGGTTATTTTATAATTTATAGTATTAGTTGAAAATTTTTTCTGAGCCTTATTTTATATAACGCGTGAATATTAATTTTAATCTTAGAGAATACTACTTTATATAATAGTTATAATTTTTTTACCTTTTTTAATATTTTTTAGTAATTAATTTTAAGCACTAGGTCAATTTTAATAAAAAATGTTAAAAAACTTTTATTTTTTATTATTTTTTCGATATTTCGCCACACCGTTGGTTGGCATCATCAGGAAAAATAAAAATAATGAACAAACAAATTGAAAACAATTTTTTTGATTAACAAACAAATTGAAAAAATTTTTTGATTAACGAATTCAAAATAATCAAAAAATTTTTCAAAAAACAAAACAAACAAAAACAATAAAAACCGACAAATTGAAAAATTTTTTGTTTTACATACAAACAAATTTTCAACATTAAAAAATTTTTAAATGAAAAATAATTTTTAAAATACATAACAAATTTACAAAACAATAGTATCTTACACATATATTCTAAAACATAAATTTAATGACCAAACGTTACAAAAAATTAAAGTATTAATTATTAATATTATGCAGATACAGAGTTTTGTTTTATAATTTTATGCACTAAATGTCTACAATTTTGAGCAACTTTCTTCGTATCTGCTTTAAAATTTATTCTTTTGGTTAATGGTACTTTACTTGGAAAATTTTACAAAGATTGAGAAAGGTTTATTTTTTCGTATTCTTAAGTTTTGTATAGAAGATAATAGATATTTTCAGTATAATGAAAAGATATATATCCACCAAAAAGGACTTCCGATGGGCTCTCCAGCTTCTCCAATTGTGGCAGATATTGTTATGGAAAAATTGTTAGATAATGTTATTGAAAAATTAAATGTTAAACCAAAAATTATGACAAAATATGTAGATGATTTGTTTTGTATTATATGTGAATCTGCCATTAACGAAATGTTAGAAACATTAAATGAATTTGACCCTTCAATAAAATTTACAACTGAAAGGGAATGTGATGCTAAACTTCCATATTTAGACACTTTAATAATAAGAAGAAATAAAGAATTAGATATAGATTGGTACCAAAAACCAACTGCTTCAGATAGAATTATTAATTATTATTCTAAACAAAACAAAGGAATTATTATTAACACGGCCAATAATTTAATAGAGAGAATTTTAACAATTGGTGACAAACAATTCCATAGAAAGAACAAAGAAAAGATTAGAAATATTTTAACTGAGAACAATTTTCCATTACGATTAACTAATAGGTTAATTAATCAATTTAATAATAGGAGGAAAGTAGTGGAACGGAACCCAAAATATATAAATCGATAACTTATATACCAGTCTTGTCTGAAAGAATAGAGAAATCAAAAATTTATGATACAAATAAATACAAAATAGCATAAAAGAATACAAACACATTAAATAGGTTGTTTAGTAAAACTAAGGATAAAATTCAAAAATTAAATATATCCAATATAGTGTACAAAATTCCTTGTAACGGTAATGATAAGAAGGATTGTAATAAGGTTTATGTAGGCACAACAAAAAATAAATTGAAAACTAAAATCGCAGGACATAGGTCAGACCAAAAATACAGGAATAATATTAGTTTACAAAAAACAGCATTATCTTCGCATTGCTCTAAAGTTAATCACTATCCAAATTTTGAAAATGTTTCAATGTTAAATTTAGAAAATAATTATAAACGTCGTTATATGTTGGAAATGTTACAAATAATTAAAGTACAATTAACCAAAAGAATAAATTTTAAAGCAGATACGGAGAAAGTTGCTAAAAATTATAGACATTTAGTGCATAAAATTATTTTGAATTTGTTAATCAAAAAATTTTTTAAATTTGTTTGTTAATCAAAAAAAATTTTTCAATTTGTTTGTTCATTATTTTTATTTTTCCTGATGATGCCAAAATAAACGTTTTTTTAACATTTTTTATTAAAATTTACCTAGTGCTTAAAATTAATTACTAAGAAAACTACTTTACATAAAACGTATCCCCTACTATCCAAACATTGTGCGTTTGATTTTTAAATAATCTCTTGTTTTATATCATTATTTAATCTAGTTTAATGTAATTTAGGTTTTATTCGGCTTTAAATTTACCCTAAACAAAACCCATTCTTTTTATTATATTTTCAAACTTACTTGCTGGACCCTGCAATTATAGAAGGAACAAAAAAATTCTTTTGAACGTTTTTCAATTGTTGTATTTAAGTTTCAAACCTTTTACTTTGTATTATTTTTATAAAATTAAAGTTTAAAACGCACTGTTACGGATGCTTAAGTTTTAAAAGGAAATAATTAAGCAATAAAGTGAACTACTGGGTACGTTGTTTACTAACTGCATGGTTTGCCAAGAAAACTTATGCACGCAAGACAACAATTAATTTCTAGTTACAAACTGCGTAGAAATTTGTTACATGCAAGACAACAACAAAACAGTATGCTGTTTACTAACCGCGTGGTTTTCTAAGAAATATTATTTACACAAGACAACGACAACTTTCTTAAAATAAATTCCAGAAAAAAGCCTTATCAGCATAAAAACAAAAAGAAAAATACACACAGACATACAGGTGCCTATACATTGAATGGACAACATACAACAACAAAATGTGATATAAAGATTATAAAAAGATTATAAAAAGTTTATAATTTTTCTAGACTTCTAGTGCACAAATATAAAAGCACAGCGTTTGAGTGGATAGTGAGTTAGTGTAAAAATAAACCTCGTGAAGTAAAGACTTGCATCTTAAGTAAATTGTTCTCACAAACGTGTATAAAAGGTATAAACGTAACAGTACAGTAGCTTGTTTAAAAAGCACAAGATGTAGTGTATTATTTATTGACAAAAACTTAATTTGCACCATCACATGTAACTCAAGGCATAAACTTTGCTTAGTAAAGAAATTTGCTTACGAAGATTTATCGATTTAACAACAAGGTGCCATTTGCCGATTAGCAGAATAGTTTTTCAAATTTATTTTAAAAAGGCATTAGAAAACCCATAAACAGACATAAATATGTTTTATTTTAATAATTTACTTAAACTTCACTATCAGTTTAAATACAGTTCTAATTGCTTTTAGAAATGGTGTTGTTAAGGATTTTATTGTGTTCATTATGAGAAATAATATTTAATAATTTTAATAATTGCATTTGAAGTGACTAAGTAAACATGTTACTTCTTTCTGTACCTTCTTTGTAAAGGTATTTTGATTTTCTACTATTATTTTGAACTTCACATAATACGACTCATAAATCGCACTTGTAAATCTTAACAAAAATTTATTTTACTAAAAAAGCGCACCAACAAAATGTATAGAAATATGCACAAAGGATCGCATTACTGAAAATACAACACTTATCGTACACTAAATAATAGGAACGTTTCTTTAATCACTGCCAAGTACAGACAATCTCTTTTAGTTATTAATCGCAACATACTATTCCAGTCTTAGAAGAAACCACAAACCACGAAAAAAAATAATGTGACAAAACAGTTGCTGTAACATAAGTACTGCAATGAAACTGTATACTACAGTTTCTGTTAAAGTTTAAATATTAAATAAAGAAACATTCATTAATTCAGTTATTCAATTATTTGCCATTTTTTTTTTCATTTTAATTTTTATTATTATTCCGGGAAACATCGAGACTTTTTAATAATATAATAATGTTACTCTGCTTTTGTGATCTGCATATATACATACACACTCGCGCGAATTAAGTTTTATTCTTTAATTTAATTTAAAAAAAAAACATTTGTTTGTGTTGTTTAAATTCTTTATTAATTTTATTTCTCTTGAACCGAACAAAATATTTCAGCTAATATACTTAGTATACTTAATTCTATTTTTACATTGTTTTATGCCAAATGTCCAAAAAAGTATAACATCGAAATAATTATGCAGTGTGTTCAAAATAAAATTATTTATTAAGTTTAATAATACATTGACCTATTAAATCAATGTGTAACAATCAAATTATCAAGAAATGAATAATGGACAAAATTACTATATTGCAATAATTATAATTATGTAATGCATAATGTATATGTAACTCACGCTAAAGTTTCTGAAGTATTATAGGCAGCTAACACAAAAAATAATCTGAAACTAAAGAAAAATAAATAAATAAGTACACACGATATTGCAGCATCCGTAGCAGGGGATACAACATATATTTGACTACCACTATTTTATTGTAAGTTAATATTTGTCATTCGGTTTTGACTTGTTATTTCTCTCTTTTATATTTTGTACCAAAAAATTTTCAGATAAGTCAAGAACTAATTTAGAATTCGGATAAATATATATTAGAGTTTGTATGTATTATTATTACATTCCTTAATTTTATGATACAATTTTTTTCGTATATTTACACAAAAATAGCCTGCTAAGCCAATTATAATTTATGTTAAAATATATTTTCAAAACACGCTTTATATAATAAAAGGTATCATAAAAATTTCAATAACTCATGACATCATATTAAAAGTAATAAAAAAGAGAAGCGTAAAAAGTAACTGTTGTCATACCTTCTGTCGTTACTGGCTGTTTATTTGGTACGATTGGCGAACGCGTTCTATGCGTTTCAGATAGTACTAGATAGTTAGTACTAGGTGTGTCTATATAAATAGTTTTGGGTTTAGGTAGTTTTTTCATTAGAGTCGAATCTAATGAAAAATCAACCCAACACTATATATACTGACACACCTAATACAAACTTTCCAGTACTATCTGAAACGCGGCTTTATAATGAGGTCATCGCATCAAAAGCATTCGTCAATCTTACCAAGCAAACAGTCAGTAATGGCAGTTTTCACCGTAAGGTATCACAAAGGTCCTTTATTTAGAGGTGGAACAAATTCAAATAAGAAATCACTCATTGAAAATAGTGATATAACACACATAAACAACTTCTTTTTAAAAGTTTGTTATATTGTGTGACAACACAATTATTTTGTGCTCATTTACAAGTATTTTGAAAAGAGACTTCGCTACTATTTCTAAATACTTTTTGTACTGGGAACTAGTAGCTACTTAAGTACATAAATACCGAAAAATACTCTCGCAAGTACTTTAAAGTTTACAACTACTTTTTTTTACAACTACTTTACAACTACAACTACTTTTACTTACATATAAATTTTATGTGAATATGAAATCTTTTTTATATTTTTTTTTTTTTTTGATTTGAAAACTGAATTTGTATGATGTAAAATTTTTCTGTTTTATTAAATTAAAAATCAAACTCATAAATAGCCACTTAAAAATTTCGCTGGGTTTTTCTTTTAACGAAATTCTATGTCATATCGCATTTATTTTGTTTCCTTTTATTGTTTTATTTTTTTATATTGTAGGCAAAATGCTGACTAAATGTACAAACGAAGGCAAATAAAAATGCATAATTACTTGCGTATGAACTTGTGTAACGTCATGCCGTTGGAAAAAAAATTATGCTTGTACTTCAGTCATTCTGTATGTCCTGTTAAATAATAAATATTTGGCTGTTAAATAATAAATATTTTCTTAACCTTAAACTTAATTTCAACATGCCGTACTTATATTTAAAATGCTGTACGGAAATCGATCATATTTAGCATAACTTTGCAAATGTTGAATATTTTTTTGTTGGAATTATTTGTACGTACAACACGTTTTATACATTGTAATTAAAGCAAAAAAACCACAATTGTGAATAACCTGAACAAGGCTTGGGCTTTGGGCCCAAAGCAATATGGTGATGTTCCCCATTGCCACAACCAAAATTTGCTTTACGATGACACACACTTTTGCTTGAATGGATACAACAATAATGATGACAATCCCCGTCTATGTTGAAACATCTTCATATCAACGAAAACTGACTGTTTGGGCAGCTTTATGGGCTAGTGGAATCATGTTAATTTAACAAATTCATCATTCATAAGAACACCTTTATTTATAAATTAGTAAAATCAATTAATCCAAAAAAAGAAAGTGCAGAACACAGATTTTAAACAACACTTACGTGTCGTACTTGAAAAATTCAGATTATCATTTGATAAAACTTTAACATTTGTTTTATATAGCATTTTTAATAAATAAAGCTGGACAATAATTAAAAAGATTTTTTTTGTGTTAGATGTTTTTGTTAGCTTAAGAAGTGTGTGCTTTTAAAACATCTATAACGGAGTTAGTGCCTTTTTATTTTTTTTAATTTGATGTATGTACATCTTAGCTGAGTAATTATTAAAACTATCTAAAAAAGCTGTAAGTCAACACATGTAGAATGGAAAAATAAGAATTTTGGAAGCAAGGAGTAGGTTAATGCAGGCGTAAAGAAAGAAAGAAATAATATTTTTTCGAGTAGTATTTGCTGAGATCAAGCCCTATGTTGCTATTATAATTATCTTATAGTTTTTAATTAATTGTAAGCTAAATAAATACCTGTCGAAATTGTTAATAAATGTATAGTTTTTAATTAATTGTAAGCTAAATAAATACCTGTCAAAATTGTTAATAAATGTACGTTAAAATGTATGATGGGCTCCGTAACACATTGTTGCCATCACTTAAATTTAAATTTTCGTTTTTATTTATTATTCTTGAATTTTTTACTGCCTAAATATTACTATTCAAAAGTAAATTTGATTGTTGGCGATGTTAAATTTAAAAGTTAACGGCCTAAACAGTTTTATCTAAAAATAAAATAATGTTATCACAAAGTTGTCTGTTTAAAAAAAGGAAAAATCAAAATATGAACAATTAAGTAATTTTATTATTCGTGCTAGATTCCTTTAAATAAATATTTCATGATATTCTCACGAAATATTTATTACAAAAATTTTTTATTAAAAAATAAACATTTTATGATATTCTCATAAAGCATTTATTTCAATAAAAATAAAAAATATTTGAAATGTATTACAGCACGAATAATAAAATTACTTAGATTGAAAATGATTCCGATGAATAAATTACTAATTTCCATTGCATGTGCCCATTGCTTTCTTAGAAATTTTGTAAAATTATTTACAAATATTTTTTATTTTCTGAATTTTCAAATTACATATGAATGGTTTCCAATGGCAACCCTTATGTAGAAACTATTGAAAATAAACAATGTTTTTTGTTGTTTTGAAATGTTTTGCTGTGTTTGTATAGAAGTGTTTTTGAGTCTTGCTGTCTATGCTATGTTGATGTTATGGAAAAATTCTCATGGAATCAGTTTGGCTTTAGATATAAGACTTTTAGGTTTTTCTATACAATGTTGGGGTAAAATTCACTGATGAGCTTTGTGAGCGAAAGTGAAATTAGAATATGGATATGCTCTCCCCCGCAGTAATACATTTCAAATATTTTTTATTTTTATTGAAATAAATGTTTTATGAGAATATCATAAAATGTTTAGTTTTTAATAAAAAATTTTTGTAATAAATATTTCGTGAGAATATCATGAAATATTTATTTAAAGGAATCTAGCACGAATAATAAAACTACTTAGATTGAAAATGATTCCGATGAATAAATTACCTACGAACAATTAAGCAAAATTATAATTAAAAATAAAGGAACTTTTAATAGCATAGTAGCTAACATTAATAACAGAAAAATGCAGGATACAATAGTAGAAAATTAAAATTACAAATAAAAACAATCTATATATTTTTTTTCAACAAATCCTTTTCATGATCTGATAACGTGTGCTATTGTAAGATGAAGTTTAGCGTAACATACAATAAGATTATTTGCCACGAGAACGGTTCAAATAGGCATTCTTGTATATTAATATTTGTGTATAATATGTGTCGTGTGTCATGTTAATTTCAGTCTTCCCTGGATAGTTCCTTCTCTTCTATCTTTTTATGTTCTACCAAAATATTTTGAATATACTAAATTTTAAAAAGCAATTAAACAGTGGATTTAGTAAGGACTATTAATTAAGAAGGGATTGAATTTAGAAAAAATAAAACAAAGATGAATTTTTAAGTTGATATGAAATCATAGCTCTATAGCAGTCACCATTGACGGTAGTTTTCTGACCAGCATCGTTTTCAAAGAACTACGAACCAAAAATTTGACCAGCCCAGTGACTCAACATGCACTTGAGGATGATCGTCACTCCAAATATGGGAGTTATGCTTGTTGATGCATCTGTTCAAACGGAGCTGAGCTTCTTTACTAAAAATGAAAAATGGGAGCAATAGCAATCTCGTTTTAATCCGACTGTTTACAAATTAAAAACGTAGTTCAAAAATTAGTCTATGAATGTTAAAATTCTAGATCAAACTAAATATAAATCACTTAATAGCTGGCCAAGCAGTTTCCAATTAAAAAGTTTAGCCAACTTAAAAAACTAAACTTAATATTAATAATTACATACATTGCTGTATTTATCTTACCCACAAAATTTATAATTAAAATAAATAAATTTTATATACTTTTAGAACACTCCTTTTACGCATGACAAGCTATCACAGTAAATTACAGTAGCTTCCGACATATTTATTTATTTGATAAGCGATGACATCTTAAATAACAACAAAGCTGGTGAAGTAAATATAGCTCATAGATAAGAGAGTGTTATAATATACATAGACAATATTGTGTAGTAATGTGCGGCAACATTGTTTTTTTTTTCAAAATTCAATAGTGTTGCAAAAAGTTGGTCATTTTGACTATCTACTACGATTAGATATTTTTTCTTGATTATTCGAGTTTACTCAAAAGCAAAAACACAAAAGCCTACATATTTACTCGTTAATATGTACGGTCATACAATTCCCTTAACATTTTATAGTACAAAATACAACACCGAATGTCTTGAAAAAGATATAGTACTAAAGAAAACACTTATTGATATAAAACTGAAAATTATACAGCTTAAAAACTTATTTGCATTAAATTGCATGTTCCTAGGAAAACGGAGATCTTTTCATCTAAGATTTTTCTTTTTGTTAAATTAAAAATCCCACTCTCATAAATTGCAGATAAAAACGCCTCTGGGTTTTCATTTTAATGAAATTTAATGTCATGTTGTTTTACTATATTTTCTTTTATTGTTATTTTTTGTGTGCGAAACATTCGTAAAACCATTATCAAACATGTGTATGAAGCGGTTACAAGAATAATACATAATTGTTTGAACAGAGAAATGAACATAAACATGACATGACGTTGATAGAAACAATAACTTTGCTTTGCAGATCTGGCTTTGTGTAAGTATATCCTGTTTAGTAATAAATATTTAATTGCTTTCTTAACAATTACATTATTTTAAGGAAGGGTGGTTCAACAAAATCCACGATGTTAATTGTAAATAAAACAAAAAGTTTTCAGAGAATTATCGTAAATTTTTTTATTATGGTAGAAGAATACATTTAAGACAAATATACATGTGTGCTCTTATACATGACGTACACAGTTTCTATAAATGTCTCGTAAGAAAGAAGCGTCAAAGCACTGGATCGTGGTTGTCATTTACCATCGTCATGTCGAGAAACAAATCGGCCATTAAATTTCTCGCGCAAAACAGCCATTGCTTCGTTGACTTCATTAATGTTGAAATACCAAACCAAACTAAACATAAATAACTTTACAGTTGACAAAATGGTCGCCAATTAAAAAAGTTTTTTCTATTTAAAGCTCGATACTACTAATAAAAACTCCCGCTCCAATCGAATTAACTTAAGCTTTTCAATATCTTGATAACAGGATATGAACCTTCAGATTTAATGTTGCTAAAATTATAATCGAACAAGATAATAATTGTGCACTCTGCTAGGATAGCATAAGATAGGACAGGAATCACTGGCAGTAAAAAATAAGAATGGATCTTATGAGTATCGATGACTAGAAATCCTTAGTCGTGGATAAACACCAGTTTAATGAAGCGTGTTTTGGTTATGAGCAGCTGAATTTCCAGTTCATAGCATCATAAAGTAGTAAAAAAAGACCAGAAGGAGTGGCGGTTAAGCACTAGTATCAATATTTCAGACATAGTATCTTTTAAGCATTTTTTTACATTCAAAAACAAGCGTTTAGCGGCTAGTAGATCTCAATATTCTCATAATCGGGTGATTGCAAAATGTTAATCTTTTTATTGTTTCACAAATTATTCCAAACCCTTATTCTGATTTAATTTGTACTATAACAATTATCAAATTTGTCCTCGCAAAGAAATCCTTAAAAAATTTAAGCAGGGTTTTTTATTTTTAATTATAATTCTTTGTTTATTTTAAATTTTAATCAGAAATAGATGATTTTTTAATGTTAAAACTTTTTTCATTGCTTTTACTCTTCTTGTTCCCTTACAAACCATTCAACAGAAAAGGATAAACATTTACAAGTTAAACGTTTTCTATTCAGCCCATTGTAGCCAGCGAGGGCGGCCAATTGAAATGCCTTTCGTGCTGTTACTGCCATTACTGATTATTTTTTTTTTCAATAATTATTTATTGTATCTTCAAGAAACTGAACTAACAATAAGTTTTAAAATCTTAAATTCTAAAAAAAAAGTTACATTAGTCCCGACCATGTCAGAACTAACCTTTTGGGTAAAAAAAATTAACATTAAAAAAAACGAAAGAAATATTTCTAAGATGTGTCATCTGTAGCATTGAGGATTAAAGCTGCGGTATCCCTCATTTTTAATCTGCTATGTCCACTATAATCCAAGATATTGCGAGCAAGGGGATTAGGATGGTCTTCAAGCTTCATTAAGTATTTGCCTGCGTATTTGATGATTTCTGTAGTCACCAGCGGTATGTCTAAATCACAATGTCTGTTTAAATTTCTGATGTACCATGGAGCGGAAGTTATTAACCGTAAAATTTTATTCTGTCCAGGTTGAATTCTATCCACATTTGAAGCTGAGGCAGTGCCCCAAAGTTGGATTCCGTAAGACCATATTGCTTTCAAAATACTCTTGTAAATTAGGAGTTTACAATCTAGGCTAAGTTACGAGTTCCTGCCAATGAGCCAATGTAATTGTGTTAGCTTAAGTTTCATCTGTGTTAGCTTTGAGTCAATATGATGTTTCCATGTAAGGCGACGATCAAGATGTATACCAAGATATCTCACATAACTATGGTGAGGAACAATGTGATTATTGATTCGAACGGGTGAACAATTATCTCTTCGCAGGGTGAAGATCACATGAATGCACTTTCGAACGTTCACTTTAATTCTCCATAATTTTAACCACAACTCCAACTGAGTTATATGTTGCTGAAGATTTATGGAGGCTGATAAAAATAGCTGAACAATACTTCTTCTCTTCAAAAGTCCTTCTTAGCACCTGAACCAATCTATGGGTTTGCTCGATTGTGCTATGTCTACTTCTAAAACCAAATTGATGGTCTGGGATACACCCACTATCCCTTAGCATTGGAGACAATTTATTCATAAGCAACTTTTCAAAAACCTTTGAAATAGTCGGTAATAGGCTTATGGGCCTATATGACTCGGTTTTGGTTAGGTTTTTACCCGGATTTGGAATCATTTTAACTTTGGAAATCTTCCAGTGGTCAGCATAGTATTCACACTATAGCATGATTCTGACTGCAATACTGGGGAGCTCTTTCAACATTCTGTTACTTATACCGTCCATACCAGGAGATTTTTTCGGGTTTATCTCAGAAATTAATTTTTGAACCTCACGCAACCAAAACTTTAAGGGTCGAGGGGGTAATGCAACTACGCTCGGCAAATTAACATCATCAGAACATTTGTGTGGGGTGAATACATCTTTCAAGTATTCGGCAAACAAGTCGCCTTTTTCAGCGTCCCTTCTTGCCCAATCTCCACTGATATTACGTAGAGGTGGCTTGTACTCAACGGGTATTTTAAGGTTTTTTGTAGCACGCCATAAAGAATAATTGGAGTTAGGTGTAGCATCGAGTCCCTTCAGATATTTCTTAAACGATGTAATTTTTTCAAATGCTAGCAAGTCTCTAAGCCGCATTGTGCAGTCTCTAAGTCTCTGCCTCTGCAGGGGCGATCTATGTTGTTGCCAATCTCTTCTAGCTCTTCGTTTTTCCGCTACGAGACGTTCAATGTCTGCAGAATAGATGTGACCTAAAGTAGTCTGCGGATGTTTAGTTGTTGCAAGCTGAGCTGCTTGTTTAATATTTTCACTTAAAGTTGCAAGGCTATACTCCACGTCCTCCGGTGTTCCTAGCAAAATATTTTCCGAACAATGGCTACTGATATATTTTTTATAACTCAGCCAGTTGATGCGACTGATCATATTTGTATCAGGGAAAAACAAATGTCTTCTAAGCGGGTTACAAATAGTTACAATAGTTGGAGAATGATCCGAAGATAAATCCATGGAGGCTTCTG
This sequence comes from Trichopoda pennipes, assembly GCA_030448955.1. Taxonomy (NCBI): domain Eukaryota; kingdom Metazoa; phylum Arthropoda; class Insecta; order Diptera; family Tachinidae; genus Trichopoda; species Trichopoda pennipes. The sequence continues at coordinate 1,051,962 of JASKUP010000026.1, read as the reverse complement.
CTGTCACTAAATCTCTTGAAATATTTTTTGTGACAGCAAAATCTATTACATCCGAAATTTTTTGTCTGTCAGTAGGCCAGTATGTATGCTGACCACTCGAAGCAACATCCAAATCTTTGCTACTAATAGCGTTGTACAATGCTCGGCCCCTAGGTGTAACTAAGCGCGATCCCCAGTAGGTGTGCTTTGCATTATAATCGCCAGCTGCCAAAAAACGTGGTCCAAGATCTTTAAAAAATTGTTCATACTGCTCCTCGGTTATTGAAAACCTGGGAGGAGATTAAACAGATGATATTACTAAGTCATTAAAAAGATTTTCAACACAAATAGTTGTGGCTTGCAAATAGCCTTCACGCTTGCTATCTAAAAAATGGTGTTTCAGTCTAGACTTTATTAAAATTGCTGAGCTGCCGCATGTTCTTCCTCTCAGATCCTTGGTATCATAAAATGTGAATCCATTAATTTTAAAAATACCTCTTGTAGTCAAATGCGTTTCATAGACCAGCGTGATGTCAATGTTATTTTCCGTGAGGAAGTGTTCGAGTTCGTTTTTATGTTGGCGAATGCCATTTGCATTCCAGAAACATATTTTCAACGAATTCATTTTCTGTTCACAGTTGCTTGAAACAAAGTATTCTGCATTTGCAGCATTTGTTGCATCATGCTAGTCATACTAGTTGTACAATTGTTTATTGTTTGCACAAGGTTGTCAATAGTAACTTCAAGACGAGTAAAATTGAAGCTTGAGTTAGCATCTGCTATGGTATTTGGTGATGGAACATTTTTTTGTGGAACAGTGTTGATTTTTACGGCGTCGGCATACGACACATGAGTATTGATTGGTCGGGCCATTTGGGGATACGAAGTAGATAAAATATGCTGATTTTGAACTGATGTACTTTTAGGTGCCGGGGTTGCACCCTGTCTAACGAAAGAATAAACGGGGCAACCTCTGTAGTTTGCTGTGTGATTACCGCCACAATTACTGCATTTTTTAAGGTTTGTTTCCCCTTTAGGTTTATTGCAACTAGCAGTAGCGTGAAATTCGCCGCATATAATACAAACAGATGGCAGGTTGCAGTATGTTTTTGTGTGCCCAAACTCTTGACAGTTGTGACACTGTACGGGCCCTGAACGTTTGCGTGGTTCTTCTACCGTGATTTTTCTATGCAGAAGATATTGCAAATTGTAAATTTGGTGCGTTTCATTTTTCTTCAGTTTTACGTCGTTGGGCTCCAATTCTACTCGCAACAGAGGTTTTGGTATTTTCTCCCTATTAATTATGTTTACGACATTTTTAATTTTGAAACCTTGATCAATGAGGGCACCTTTTATTTCATCTGGTTCAACACTTGGATCTACACCCTTTACTACAACTTGCAAACCTTTTGCACTTTTAAGCTGATATGTGTAAAAGCTTAATTTACTCTTTTCAAGTTCCTTAACCACTTTACGGAAATTCGCCTCCTCGTGAAACTGTATTTTGGTTTCATCAATTTTGCCACGTTTTATTGGCATGACATTAAACGCTTTATCATCAATAGTCGAAATTAATTTCTTAACAAGGGCGTTTGAATTTTTTTCCCTCAAATAGATCGGTGGACGTTTAGAGGATTTGGTCGTGCAGACAGATTTCTCGTTATTTTCTTGTAACAAAGAAAATCGATTTTGGGAAATTACTGAGGCGCCATCACTATTTCTCGATAAGTTTCGAACTGATGCGACCTGGGACGATTTGGGACTTCGCCCACGTTTGGTAACCGTTAGATATCTGTCCATTCCCACTTGGATCTTATGTTTTTCGATGTCGATTGCAATTGTAGCAGCTTCGTTAAGTGAAGATTACTGATTATAAAATTAATTTCTTTTGAAAGTAACAAAAAACGATAAATGTAACTTAATTTCTACCAAAACCAGATATTCGTATTTATAAGAAACCGAATGAATTAAAATTTACTTTCATAAAGAAACTTTTTTACCGAAGCCAAATAACAAGTGTTCTTATCATTTAAGCGCGAATCCCTTTTTGGAGTTTAACTTGAATATTAACTTTATTAAAACTCAGTAGAATTTAAGCAAATGCATAATACCTATTAAATCATAAATATTAAATGTTAAAATTATTGACATTATTTTTAATACCAAATTTATGGCATTTTTAATATTATTTTTTTTAATTGACCGCCACTCCTTATTTATATTTATTACGGGAAATGTTCTATAGTTTTTTAACATTATGATGTTAACTTACATATTCCGGTGCAGTTATTCTTCTGAAATTCTCAGAATCTAAAGGTACCGGAACAAGGTATGTTATGGAATTTTATTGACATTTTTCACCGACATAAAATGGTGAATACCTCTCATGTTACATTGAAACGAAAATTAATTTTATAGAATCAATATTTTGCATTTTTCTTTACTCTTCGCGCACATCTGTTATATAAAACAGCCAACGCTCAAGTTCTATTTCCACAAACCATGACATGTTCTATACGTATGGCACTATGGCAATACCTGATTTAATAAATATAAAATATATTACAAACTTTTTTAAAAAATGAATAACATCAAAACCCGCACAAAGCATGTGGCATAGTTATAAATCTCCCAATGAATGCTTACCAAGTCCTTTCAACTCTAGTAGATAAACGCAGGAACGTTTGTTTAGTGAGATAAATAAAACGATGACTTGGGCATTCCATACTTTTATCACACAAATTTTAACCTGCGTTCTCTTTTAAAACCTCATAATTGAAGTGATATTTAACATTATGATCATATTCAATTTCTATGGTTCCGTTCACAAAGGGTCAACAGGGTCTGTAATCCCAATAATATTGCTTTTGCTCTAGAGCAAACTACTTCTTGCCAGCAAACCGATAAATCGTGGTTTGACTCAAAAAAATAAAAAAATAAAATATGATCACGCCAATAAACTCTGGATTTAAGAAATATGAAAAGGATTTCAATTGTTATGATATTCGGTAGATAACAAGTTGCCAAGTAGAATTTAAAAATTCTATTTATATAGTAAGAACTTGTCATATTCAAAAAAAATATCAACTTTATGCTAACGAAAACAGCAATATTATGAAAATATTTAACAACGTCGACGGAGAAAAACATAAATATTTTACTTTATTAGGAATTTAACTTTTAAGCACTACGTCAATACAATTTGTTACACTTTTTGTTGTTCCTAAAGATGCTAACCAATGGCTTGGCGAAATATTGAAAAATAATATATAAAAAATAAAGATTTTTTATTAAAAAAGCTAATAAAATACTATTAAAATATTAAAAAGGTCAAGTAACTATAATTATTATATATTATATTTATTATATTATTATTTATTAAAGCAAAGTGTGTACACCCACACATTTTTATGCATATTTACACGTATATTCATGGCAAAGGACAGAGTGTGATTTGTTTTACACCCGCACCTGGCTATGTAGCCTTAATCAGATGGTGGACAAACCACTAAAGTATAATTTGGAACGTAATACATGCGTCCTAGATAGCCGAAGGCATAATTCGAAGCAACAGAACCACCTAGTTGCAACTTTTATGATTCCAAGACAGGGCTACAAACCATCACACCTTGCTAAAGAATTAGAGACTTTCTAACTCCTGTCCAGAACACATGTCTAGCATGCTCACTGGACTAGATCATTCACCTAGCGTGTCATTAACGGCGAAATGATCCTGGCCACCATTGAACCATTAAACTGATATGGGGCCGCGAAACCACAACCACCACAATACTCCCATAAAGGGCCAACCTCAATAATCAGCCAGAGAAGTGTCTAAAGAGACAAATAACGGAACTCTGCGGGTCAATGATACCCGTGAAAATAAAGTGGAGTTTCCAGTTGTACCCCTACTGACTTCAGGGGACTGGGCTCCCTTTTTCCCCCAGTTGCACTGTGTCTAGATAGTCGAAGTTCTATAAAGACCATATATATGTGCCCCCGGGGGGTACTCATGGCAAAGGACAAATTGTGCAAAAAGGATGTGTATAAAAAGTAATACAAATACAAGAAAGTGCAAAAATAAATGTTTAATAGCAATTTTTTAATTAGCCAACGGAGAACAATTCTTAAAAGTTATAAGGTTTAGGTCCTGATAGAAATGTAGGACTAAAGTTATAGTTGTTTAAAAAATGTGAATTATTTATGCTCTACATGCATTGCATATTTTGCCTTTTTTAAATAATTTTCATATTTTTTAGATTAAACTTAAAACATTAAGGCGTTTATCTTTTAGCTATTATCGACATCATTGCGCCGTATTCTTCGTTTTAGTTAAAAATTTTATTTATTTAGTATTTTTTGACCGATTTTGTCGGCTCAAAAGCTGAACGCGAAAGCAATTGTATGGCTTGCACAGATCTTAAGAAGTCAGTATGGACATTCGAGCTCACATTTAAATTAGGAGACTCGCAAATCATGAGACATATTCTTCGCCAAACCAATTCTTCGGAAGAAAATATGCTATTGAATTCATTAATTTATACTCATCGCATTTCACAAAATGCTCAAAATACTGCGAATATTGTGAATATTAAATTTTTTGATTTGTTGAAAACGGCGCATCTATAGTTCTAGGTAAAAATAATGGCAGAAGGCGAAATATATGTATGTTAAATATAAGTATCTTAAACTATATTAAGAAATAAATCATGATGAAAAGCTATTGTACTAAAAAATTGATAATGCTTTTGTTGCGACAATATTATTTTGTAGCATAACAATAACTAAAAAGGATAACCGTAATTATGTTTAAAGTATAAGCATATAAATAAAATAATAAAATGTGATCATAACATGATAAAATATTAAACTTATTTGGTGATGGAGTTGCTTATCATATTTTTCTATTTATTTACAGCTTAATCGAATAAAAATTACTACTGTGATTACTGAAACGACAAATGGGGTCTAACTTTTTATTAAAAAACACTAGTCCTCATACTAGTACTAATGCTTGAAGTAGTTCAAGTTCGGTTTTTGTTGTTTTATTATACCTTTTGGAGTTTTTCTGTGCGATTTAAAACACAAATTCGCAGATATGCAGGATTAGTGCAACCTAAAAATCACGATAGTCGGCATTCACTAATATATAAAAACATTTGCTAAGAAATAAAAAAAAATATATTTTAAAAGGACTTTTTAATTTTTAAAATTTTAATTTAATTATTTTCAGTTTAACTGTTACGTTGTTTAAATGTAGGTACCTTCGAAAAGTGACTAAAAACTTTTTGGTCGAGTCACAGTACGTGTTTATTTAAGTACATCTGTTAAACTAAATAAATTTCTTATGAGTAAACCTTTACACAGTCACGATGATTACAATCACGATCAAAAGATTTCATTATCCTAACCGTTACCGAAAAAATATATTGGATATAAAGTTTTTATAGAGATCGAAAAATTTAAGTTCTTTAACTAGCGGTCATTTTGTCAACTGGCACATGATTAATGTTTAGTTTTGTTTAGCATTTCAACGGTAATAAACTGACGCCTGAATATTGTGTAAATATATTTTGAAAATTATCGTTTTGTTCGAAATCTCCAATCCAGATTTTAAAAGAAAATATATTTTGAAATTCACTTTTCTTTGAATGGATGCGTCAATAAACAAAACTGCTACATGTGGACTGATCTTATTGCTCAAGCGTGTGTTAAGGCACCCTAACATCCAGAAAAACTTACTGCTTTATGTTCTTTACCGCAAGCTGCAATTATTTGTCGGTACTAGATCTTAACTATGCTGATAGGTTTGACAATTTTTATCGAATTTTTTTTTGTTTTAAATTCATAACAACGGCTATGTTCGCAATGTTCTTACTTAATAAAAAAGTTAATAATCTTATCATTTTAGTCTTCAAGTATATTTTCTTTTCGTCCTTAAAAATATATACAAAAATTGGATTAAACAGAATAAACAAATTAATTTACATACAAATTTTCTGGAGATAAGCCACTTATTTTTTTCATTTTAATTCTCGCTTCCCCATATGTTTAAGTTTAGAATTAGAAAAAATGTTTTTACTTTAAATCTAAAACTCTGTTAATAATTCTTTTAATTTCATTAGGCACACTTTTGCAATAAACTCTCATCATATTTGAAAGCAAAACATTTAGCCATAGATTTGTCTTGTGTTTCGCACTATAATCGCCAATCATCAGAGATAAATTTAAGATATAGTTTTGCTAAACTTTTGTTTAGTTATAATAGAAAACAATTGCAGGTTTTTCTTCTGATTATTGTAATCAACAATTTCCATTGTTTTGTGCAAAGTACATATCAAAACAGTTCCTTTATCTTTATAACCGATATATGAATCCAACTTGGCCAATTCATTAAAAGCGAACGTTTAAGTGTAAAAAGAATGTTTTGAAAATAAACCATTTCGGAGGTGCAAACTATTAATTTGTTCGAACGTTTCAGACAGATGTCAGTTTTACAATTCCTAAGATGAGAAAAATTATCAGCAGTACACGTTCTCCCTGATTTTTTTCCGTCTATTGTAGATATTCTGAGGTGTGGTTGTATTTACCATAAGCATTCCATTTTAAAGTCTACAGCCACCCAAAATTTATGCGACTTTTAGAAACAACTATATAATACAAAAAGGAACTAATTTGTTATTACTTTATTTCTGTCTGCGGGTAATCAAAGGGTACGGCACTTCAAATCATTTGAAAATCATCCTGTGTCGTAATTTCACAAAAAATAACAGAGTGACCAAAGCGTCCATCAAACAACCATGCAAAACTTCATTTCTTCCGAAATAGTAGTCATTAAAATAGTTAACATATAAAAGCAGTAATGGAACTAAACTCTTTTCATTTATAAATTATTATAAATTTATCGATAAACTCCTTCAAGTGCATTTCTTTTATTCAAAAAATGTTTTGGGTCAAAATGGTCCTATGCCTAAGATTCATTAGTTTTTTTCGCATAACAGCAGTTTGAATCTTTCAATATGAAAGAATCCTTAAAACACCTGACAAAAGTTTATAAAAACTTACAAACTCCAACTATTAATGCACGAGGATAGTCTTTAAGTATAAGGGTTTTTATACGTTAAACAGAAAATTATTCAGTTTCTGCCACATCTGAATAGACAAAAGCGTTACCATTTGCTAAAAATATTTTTAGGAAGAGAAGGCTTTACTTATTAAGGTGGTAGGTAATCCCTCACTTATTTACGGCAACTGATGCCATATCTATTTTCAAAGATTTGGGTGTTGACCAAAATAAACAGCACTATAGACGCAAAGAGAGGAAATGTTTTTTACTTTAGTACAACTTAGCTCATAGTTCTTTTACTCTCTTTACCCATTTATAAGAAAGCTTTTTTATGAAGTAATTTGATGCGAATTACGCGAATATTTAAGAAGGAAATTTAACGCTGGCTTAATGAAACCTAGCCGTATTTTTATGAAAAGATTATAGAAAATGTCTTCAAAATGTACTACTAGAGCTGTAGAGGATCAAATATTTAAATGCATTTCAAAGTGGCAGTTTATAAATAAAGTAATGAAATGAAATGCTTAATTGCAGTTATTCAAAGAGCTTGCACCAAAGAGAGGCATGAAAAAGCCATGGTAAAAACTGGCGATATAATTAATTGCTAATAAAACATGAATATGTTATAATTGAAGTGATAGTGAAAGCCAAGGAACGTAACAAATTAAAATAGCCTACTGGAATTATCAGTAAGTTTTGCCATTTACAGGACAAATTAATCAGGAATAAATTTAGTAAAAACCTTAGTTAAGTCCTCCAAGTAAAGGTTAATTGTAAACTTGTATAATATTGCAGGCAAATCGAGGTTGGTCATCAGGCCATCTCATCTAACTTTGGCAAAAGGAATATTTTAAAAGATTTACACTGCACGTATAGTAAATCGTTCGAATAATGAAATCTAAATTATTGAAAGACGTGTTTTCAGCTTAATGAAAACTTTTAAAATATAACGATTCAAAACAATATGTTTCTCTACATTTTTTTACTTCACATCCAACAATAATATTCTGCCATTTTAATTTTTAATTAAAAATATAAAAGAATAGGCAAACAGCAACAACAATAACAAAAAAAAACCTCTCTTACCTAAAATATTGTAAAAATAAATATTTCAATTAATATTTATCTTATTTTTTAGGGAACCAAAACCGCAAAAGTAATTCTATTTAATCTTTTAATCTTCTTAAAAGACACGGTTGTATTACTGGTGTGGACTTTTTCTATGACTTAAATTTTTATTTTAAATTGATAATAAAAATAACTGTTTCCTTTTTCTATGTTAAATTTTTTATTTTAACAAATCAAAGGAGTATCTACTTCTTATAGTTTTAGATTTTACCGCTCGTACAAGAAAACTTATTAATTTATTCACATTAAACAAAGCAAACGCTAGACCCAAGTCTATTTAGTACTATTTTAGTACCAACTTTCAACTACTTACTTTTAAATATTTCCAATAAAAATTAAAGAGAACCTTTTATTTTTTAAATAAGCAGACTAGTCGGTCGTTCATAAACAAATTGTTTAAAACAAATTCCATCTATCTTACACTAATTAATTTTTTTTTGCGAATTTCAAACTGCTACTACCAACACAAAATAAAAAAACGTTATCACTGTAGCCCACACTTCTTCAAACATTTGATGGAAATGAGAGCAGCAATCAATAAATAGAATATCTACAGCAACTATTACAACCACAATATAAACAAATCAACTGTAAGGAGTCACTTGAAATTGTTCTACAATAACATACTATGAATATAAATAATTGAGTACATCATTGGGTGTACGAGTTCATACAGAGCAAATATTAACAAGTACATTTAATAAAGTTAATTGTAAAATAAAGGAAATAATTAAATCTGGGCTTGTAAAACAACAAATTTTAGTTAACAATCACTTTCTCACTTACAAACAACTCTCTACACTAAATTGCCGTTCTGCTTTTAAGTATTAAAAACCCATAAAATTAGATTTCGAACCATCTTAACCGCCAATAGAACTCAATTTTTGTTTTGCACAATTTAAAGTTTGCTTGCTGCACACATATATGCAAATACAAACAATCTCCCAAAACCCAGCCTCAATAGTCATTTGTAATTTAGCTATTGCATTTCACTGCAATAAATGGTTTTTCAATTCTGATGTTAAATATATTTTCAGCTCATAGAAACTTTTCTATAGCAATTTATGAAACAATTTAGGTTACGAAATAGGAGTACAAAAATTCAAAACTATTATGCGGTGGAGAAAAGGTTTCTTTCATTCTTGTAAATATTAAATTTTGAATCATAATAGGCAGTTTTATGCAAAATGTGTTTAAAGGTTTTCTAATAAATTGAGTTGAGTAAAATGGCTATAAGACTTAGCTTTGGCGCCACCACTATTAATTTTAGTAATTTTATGTAATTATAACATTTAAATTATTGACATGGCGGGAACTATACTGCCATAAAATAATAACTCCCAGAATTTTTTTTAATAATTTTTATTCTAACGGTAAACAAAACTTTACATAAATCACAGCTGGCAAAACAACTGCCAGTTCAAAAGTCTTGCCAACTTAAAGTTCTATACCTCTACAAAAAAAAAACGTTGCATGCATACCGTTTAAAAACGGGCAGCTTTATAAAATTTTAAACAAAGTCAATGTCACTATAGCAAGAAGTAGCAGAAAAAAACTGGAATGTCGTAATTAGACTTACATCGACTCTGCAAATAATTCGATAAGACAGTTTGACTACGGTCTCGTCTGTTGCACCTTCATATTTATAGAACAAGAAGTATAAACTTAGAAACTGAAGAGTGTCTCAATAGTTTATCAGTTTTGACAAATTTTCTGAACAGTTGCAGAACCGTTAAATAAAGTGTTTATTACAAAGTGCCTATTATAATTTTAATTTCATAATCGATGAACCTCAAGATTTACTTATATTCTTATTTTAAATTCTCTTTTTAATTTTTATTTATTATTCGATCCTAAGTTTAAATTATCGTAGTATTGCAGGATTGGATTGGAAACTAGCTTGACTAGATAAGTGAAGTGATACGACTTTTCATATAACACACATATTTTTATCGTATTCCTAGAAAATTATAATAGCGATGACCAAAAACATTTATCTGAATAACTACATTAATAATGGCCACAAGTAACTGGGCCCACCCAAAAAAATTTTAAATCAAATTTGGTGTTTTAGAAAACCATGTAAGAAATTGGATGAAATACTGCCTTTTAAATTTTGTGCAGTTCTTAACTAACTATGCATTAAATTTAATTAAAAAATGTCGTAATGTAATTTACAATTCTCATATTAAAATTATTATTATTCTCTTATAGAAGTTTACTATTCCTATTCTTGTACAAGCATTTAAAGCTCAGCGCATATAATTTTTAATGACATAAGAACATATCTCTAAGTATGTCAGTATTTTGTAAAAACAATTGGAGTTTTCTACATTTTTTTCTATAAAAATATAATACGTTTACTTTTCAATTCCATTCATATTATGTTTCAGCTAAAAGCATTTTATTTATTGTCCTTGTTTTATTTTTCTTTTTCTTTTTATGTCCTACAATGTCGTGTTCACTTGAGTACAATATAAAGATTAAAATTAGTTTAATCATTTGTCAACAAAGAATGAATGATTGACAAAATGGAAATAAATTTGTATTGTTCTCAACTGTATTGTTCAAAGGAACAAATTTTTAAATCAATTAATATCAGAATTTTTTTTAATTTCGTTGTTCATCAAGCCCACATGTCAATGGAAATAAAATTTATTCTAACAGAAAATCATTGATGCCATTTAAGTTTATTTGTCAAGCAGAATAACTTTCAAACTTATTTGAATTGAATGTTTTTGTCTCTATTAAAGAAAGATATGCTTTTAAAATTTAGAATATTTATTTTATCAAAAAGTTTTATATGACAAGAAATTGCGGTATTTAAACGAAATTAACTTAAATTAAAATTTCATTAGGTTGAGGAGACCGTAAAGAAAGTTTACTCTTAAAAGTTAAAATTAAGAGAAAAAAAAGCGTCAGTAAAACCAAATTAAATTCTTTTAAGGAGCGTTTCAATGATCGGCAGTTGGTAATATTTCAGTCAGAACGTCCTTTTTTTTCAAAGTTTGTTGACAGAACTCACAAACCTTTTGCGCAATGTAATTTAAATTTATTATTTATTAAATTCGGTATTATAAATTCACTTAATATTTTCTGTTATATGCTCATTTAAAATATTAAATTTAAATATTTAAAATATAAAAAAAGATACAAATTAAATTTATTTCAAAACTGCTAACTCTTTTGATTCAAAAGTTTAATGAAACACTTCTGTATTGGGGAAGACATCATACTTTTTTATATTTAAAATGAAATTGTTATAATAAATACGAATAAATGTTTTCTTTGAGATGCACGATTTTCGTTGCGATAATTAAAATGTTGATATATTTGTCATTTCGCCGTTTATTGAAGTATTACTAAATAACAGAAATCTGTTATTTAATATACGCGTGTCTTTTAACCAACATCCAGTGTCAATGGCTGGTTTGATTATACCTCATTCAAAAGATGTCTCGAATAATGGATAATTTTTTCAAAAGGATTAAAAAGTAAACTTTATTAAACAATTTCACAGATTTCAATCATTTCAGAGCTTATTTTCAACAAATATTACCAATATCTAGAGCTTTAAAATTTTCGTTATCTCTTTGGTTTTAAAAATTGTATGACATTTTGCAACATAAGGCTTATATATAATAATATACCTTAATTGATTTATTTTTTATTTTTTTTTATACATTTTATAATTATTTGTGGAAAAATACAATAAACTTTCATGTTCCTCCATAGAAAAAATTCACAAGCATTTAGAAAAAGCATGTGGCATTGAAAGGATTTTAAAAATTTTAAATGAATGAACAAGTTTATAGCAACAAGTTTGAGTAACAGTTTGCTCAAGTGGTTGCAACGTTTTAAATAAGTACATACTTTGAAAATAATACTAATGAACTCTCTCAAAACAGTCATTACAACAGAAATTATAATAAAAATTGTAGCGACTTTAACTTTATCTTATTTCAGCCAGAAAAAATATCTTAAAACCTTTGAGTTTTACTGCCATTAACTTTAGTTAATCCTTTTTATATAAACTGAAGTTAAAGTTGCCAGTATGCTGATTAGATAACATTTTGTATGAGGAAAACTGTTATTACTCTTTGCCTTAATAGAGTGTCTAAAAAGCAGACATAGATGTGATAAATGAATAAAATATTCAATAAGTTTTTTTAGATATTACATTACAAAATTTTAAATTTTCCACAGTGAGTTTCTGTTTTGGAGTTACCAACAAGGCTGTTATAGTTTCTCCTTTCTTCACAAATTTTTGACATTAAAATTATACCACTTCATAGCCATTTATGGAAACAATCTTAGTAATTTGTGCAACTAATTATTTTAAGATTTACTATGCAACATTCGAAAATTTCAAACCCTGTAAATTTCGACCTTCCTTTTTATATTTTTGTTTAATAAAGCTTTTTACGGTTGATAATAAGCCAACATTTATTTCTAAACAAATTACCGAAAACAAATTTATTAATAAATGAAAAAATATTTATTAATTCATTTATTTCTATACTGTCGCCTTCGAACTAATCTAATCTAATCTTCGAATTACTGATATTTGGTATGGCCTTGATTTCGAAAAATTAATCGATTCTGATGTCCTCAAGCATTGCAAAATGCTCTCCTTTCATTAATCTCTTTGACAGAAAAAAGTCGCAGGAATCCAAATCTGCTAAATAAGTTCGGTCGTATATTTAATATACAAAAAAATCTTTTTGGAAAACTTCTTGCATTTATTTTTGGTCATTTCTTAAAAGTGCACTTCGAATTTCATATTATATATAATATATATATGTATATATATATATATATATATATATATATATATATATATAATATATAATATATATATATATATATATGTATAAATTAAAGAAAATTTAATTAAATTTAAATAAATTAAAAAATTTATACTCAGAAAAATCGATAGAAAATGAAAAATTTTATTTTAAACGTAGCCACCAAAACCGGGAAAAAATTCGCATACCCTTTAATTATATAAAAAACTGGCCTCAGCTGCTCTTCTCTAGATTGTTTGAATGCTTATATTTAAATTTACTGAGTAAATAACATATAGACTAAATACCGAAGGTTGCTTACTATTCAGATCGTTTATGGCTGTAAATTTCTTGGTCAGCCTATACAGAGTGAATTGCTTGCATCATGTCTGACTTTAAACTAAATGATAATTTTGCCATATCATACTTTTTACAGTATCCGAATTCACAGGCCACAGGATTTGAGTTTTTCAAAACATTCTATTATTTATTGGCATTTCACCTTCGGTTGCTGCATGCACCTTAATCAGGATTTTTATCCCTAGTGCCTGATCCTCAATAGGCTAATTCAATGTATGGTAAACAGACAAGTTCTTTTCTAGATGTTAAATAGGCGCATCGCAGACGACGGTAACCTTAGCAACGATGATTTTTTCACGAAAGGTTTTAATTTTTTCCAAAATCAAACCATTATCAGTATTGGAATTAAACTCTAATTAAAAGCTAATGAAATCATAATCCTCAAAGGCAAGCGGTTTAGATTAATAACAAATAATTTTTTTTTTCCAAATTGTAGTTTGTGAACGATGACGATCTAAAGTATGTCACTCTACTCGCACAAGTTTTAAAGAATGGTTTTGTAAAATACCGTATTTCTTCCTGCACTTAAATCATGCCGTAACAGTCAAAATAGTACCGGCGATTTCTTCACTACCGTGAAATTTTAAATTAAAAAATTGAAAATTCTATAATTTTGTAAAAGTTAAATAAAAGTTTTCTTTAGATGCGAAATTCTACATCCACCGCCTTCAGCTTTAAATTGTTATGAAAGTGATTCCTTAATATCAGTATCCTATTTTGTAGTAAAGTTATTTCTATTTCATTGAAATAAATGTTTTATGAGAATATCATAAAATGTTTATTTTTTAATAAATATTTTTGTAATAAATATTTTGTGAGAATATCACGAAATATTGAAGGAATCAATCACGAAATAAAATTGTTTTAGGAAAAATTTATAGTTTTGTTTGATATGAAAAGCGTCACGAAATTAATTTCGTTCTCTCCTTAGATGTTGGTTAATGTATAAGGACGATTTCCCTAATTAATAATTTCCTTAATTAATGGTTTTAATAAGTTCAGTTTCATAAATTTGGCAAAATATCAAATAAAGTTTAATTTATACTTCAATAAATATTTCTTTCACAAAATCTCTGTTTTCATTAGATTTATGGCAAATTGTTTGTACCTAAACTTGTCTTTTTTATAGTTTACCAATTTCTATATATTAAGCAAACTTTCTTTATATATTCCAATAAATCAGTTCCGCAAATAATGCGTGCTGGCTAGCACTTGTAACTGATGTGACTTTTGTTGTTTTTTGCCATAAAATCGATTTGAGATGTTTGAGTATAACAAAAAATTTTGTTATATGTGCAAATAATGAAATAGTAAATTAATGGGTATAAGAAAGAAATCAACCGTTTCGGATAACAGCCCCGTATGTTATCTATGTTTATTTGTTTATTTTTTTTTTTTTTTTGTGTAATTCAATAAATGTAATAAGCCGTGAAGTTCATAGAAAAGAATGCGGAAAATGTTTAAAATTAATGATAAAAAAGGCATTTTTAAAGACTACTCTTTAAGAATGGCTCATAATTTGAAGTAATATTTAGGTTAGTTTTAACACCAGGATAAGTTTGCCAATTAGCTGACGTAATTTACTTAACCGGAAGAGCTAATATTACAATTTAAAATATATTTGTTTTACTTTTGCGTTACAGAATAATATAATATAAAATATATTATAGCCATGTGTTAATGAAATTTTTTGTTCAAATAATTTAATTGCTCTTCTTTATGTTTGTATCTTTTTTGTTTTTCTTTTTGTGTTGGAGTAATTTCAAAAATAAAATATGTATATCTTATACAATGTTGACCTTAGATATTATATGTGATAGTCGCAAGCAAAGCAGACAAAATAAATATTTAAATAATGTTCGCTTGGAGATTTATTTTACATGTTTTTTAGTGGAAAAGAAAATCCAATAAAAATAAAAATTTGACGCTTTGTATTATCAAAAAAATTTTAATAATTTTTACGACTTCCTTACTGCACTCTTATGGAAACCTATTTTTGACAAAGTATTCGAAATATTATTACTTTCAGGAATTTGGTATTAAAATCTCTGAATTGGAATAGTAAGAAGTAAAAAAAAATTGTCGCGTAACTAGGCAGCTATAGTTCATTATTAATATGCTCTGTCGAGCTAAAACCTGGCTACATCTGTTTTTCACTGATTTAAATAAATTTTAATTTTAATAATGGTTTCGGTGTAACCTACAAAACAGCTAAACGATAAACAGATCATTTATCAGATGCTTCTTACTGCGGATGGATATATTTATCATTCCATTTTAGGTACAAACTACGTAGATAAGCAAACACCAAGAAATATATACAGAAAAACGTAATTGTCGTTTCAGCTAGAGGACGACAATGAACTATTTAATTTAAATATAAATTAAGGCTTTTAAAATTTTCGAATAATTTTTATTTTTTTTTTCAATATTAGTAAATATCAAGCAATTCCAAAATAGTTTAAAAAGACTGAAGCAAATAAAAGCAAAAACTTCACATTTAAAATTTTATGTATAAATAATTTTTTCTTAAAGTTGAACCAAAACTACAACCAAAATTTTTAATATCAAAGCAAAAATAACTATTTGCCAACGGCTTCAACTTATCCCATACCTAAAAGGTGCTTCGATGCACTTCAAGATATAAAAATTCGAAATTAAACTGGCCTACACGTCTTTAAAACCAGTGTAAAGTTTTAGTGCAATCAGGCCGCTTAGAAACTTCAGACTTATTTCTAGTTTTTGACTATAACCCGCATTGTGCAGCATGAGATGTAAAGCTTTCACCAAAGCCCTCACAAAAACAAAGGAATATTTATATAAGAATTATTACTGCTGAAGCCTTCAAACTTGTAGTGAACTTTACGAAGAAAATTGTAGCCAAATAGAAAACCAGCCACAAAGAATTAACATTAAATGAAGAAAAGATTTTTGTAAAGTCTTTTTTCAATTTAAATATCTACTTTCAAAAGTGTAGACTAAAACTCAACTTAATACAGTTGTTTGGTAGAGGAGAATAAAGAAATAAAAAGAAATATGTAGGAATATTTAATGTAAAACTTTAATTAAAAAAGTCTTTTTTGTTTTCTTGACATATTTTTAGAACAAAAATAGTTATAATACGGACAATAATGAAGTAATCAAATATAATGCTATTTGTGAAGCCGACAGAAATTTTTATTGAAAATGAAAAATTAGCACCAACTACAAAATAACTTGAACAAGCTGCGTGCAGTCATCCAAACTACCCAACGGCTGTCACTTAATCTGATAGCATTTTATGGTGTCCTCTAATAAATACCTTAATCATAGCAACATGACAGTGAACATTTTGCAGCAACTCACACCACAAGCCCAAAGACTTTCATCCTCTTTAGCACTTGCTTGCTCAGAGTGGCTCAATGCCACAGATTGTGCTAATTTTACATTTGCAATCGGAAAGCAACGCTTAGCAACTGCCACTATGTCAGATGCTAGTGGTGGTGGAAATACAACTGCACCCCCTGATAATCTCATGGAAATGGACCTTGAAATGGATGTTGAATGGCCTATTGAGCGTGTAGTCTCAACAATTGTTCCAGTGTTTTTTGGAATTATTGGTTTTGCTGGGCTGCTGGGAAATGCTTTAGTCATTTTAGGTAAGTACAACCTTCAAAAATGAAATAAGTATTTTTTTTTTGGGAATATTTAAAATTGTATATTGAACAGCTTATTGTGTTAGTGCAGTATCTTGTTTCATTTTAGTTAAAGAAGTATTTTTACCAAAAATGGTTTCTATAAACAAACAGTTCCTTGCTTAGAATTTTATAAACTGAAAATACTATTTCAATTTTAAAAAACGATACATTTTAAAAAGGTACAGTTAAAAAAATTATTTTTCATAAAAATTACTGGGCATCTTGTGTGACGAGCCTGCGGTTGGCAGTAGGCAACTATATCTGATTACTGATGGACGAAAAATCTCTATATTAAAGAGTTCATGTTTAAGATGTACACAGCCTAGGATGGGAGCAGGCAAATAATATTAAAGACGAATATAGGGATCCATTATATTCCGCTAGCATCTATTTATTTCTGTTCTCTCTTGAAATTAACACAAAAATTTCTATATGATTTAATTTCTTAAGTGGGACTAAAAATTAACCTCAACTTTTGTATAATATGAAATTAAGGTGGCATAATAAAAAAAAATTATTTAAATAAGTATTTATTTTTTTATACGTCTTTTTTATTTAATTGAACACTTATAAACTCAATATTTCGATTTCCTTGGAAACCTTCTTCCAAAGAAGCGAAATATGGAGATTATAAGTGTTAAATTTGATAAAAAAGACCTATTAAAAAAGATAAATACTTGTTTATTAAAGAAGAAACAAAGTCGAATAAAAAATGATAAAACAAATGATATTGACAAAAAAAGTACTTTTTTGTATTTTTTACATAAAATCTGCATTTTAATAAAAACAGTTTCATTAGCGCTGTGACCATTTACACTACAAGTTGTATTGTAATAACATGTCTAATAAGCTGAAGGTGACTCCTTAAACACGCCTGTTTTGTAATAAATTTTAAAAGCAAAGTAACTTTTTAGTTTGTTATAGTTTAAATAACTACTCGTATCTAAAAATAAAGAATCTTTATAGAAAGTACTCAAAGCAAGCATTGTTATTAAAATTACATTTGGAATAAAATAAAAAAATATTTAATAGAAACTAATTCTTAATAAAAGGTATTTTCTATTAAAATATTTTTAAAAAATATCTTTTTGTAATTCGTTTTTACAGAACCTTAAAAAAAATAAAAAGGATCTTTAAAATAACGTGCGTTTAAAATAAAAGGTACCGCTAAAATAAAAACACTTTTTAAAACTAAAATTATATTTTCAATACGTTTTAAATAATTTCCTGCATTTAAAATAAAGTTATTAAAATATATGTTGTATAAAAAAACACGTTTAAGAAAAAAATACATCTCAAGAATTAAAAAAATTACCATTAAAAATAGTTTTGGAATAATTTGCATTAAAAAAAGCAATAAGTAACCTATAGATTATCATCAGAAGCCATCTTGTAATAAAGTGAAATACCAAACCTTTAAACTTTAATTTTAAAAAACTAAAAAAAAAAAAGAAATAATTATTTGCAGCGTCAATTTAACTTTTTTTCCATTTATCATGTCTTTCTATACAAAAATTTTTACAAAAATTTATCAGATAAATTTGTTTCCTATGCAAATTTTTTCGCTATTAAAATTTTATTTTCTTTTAACATAAAAAAGTTTTTATATCTAATTCATAAATTTAATTTTATTATTTTATATTTTCAACTGCTATTTTTAAATGAATAAGTTTTTTTAACTCACCCAATATCATTTTAATTTGCTGTTTTTGAATGTCACACCACAACTAAGAATGGTATATAGAATAAATAAAATTTTGTTAAAGAACCACACCCAGTCTATTTTGTTGTACATTTTTTATTAACAACTTATCCAAAGTAAACTAAGACAAGTGTGTTATGAATATGTAAATTTTTAATAGTCATATGTTTTTAATCAAAAAATTTTGCGTTTTTATGTTTTAAATTTATATTTTCTTAATAACAAACAAAAGCTGTACAAAAATAATATTGTAAAAGCCTCTAACATGTTGTCACTTAGCGTATGATTACTATTTTTCGTATTTTTTTTAAATATTTATTGCTCATACGCCATAGGCACCACAAAAGAATGACACATTTTTTGAATTAGAAAAATAGTACAAAATAATAGTGTTTTAATATGAACAATGTGTGTATTATGTGTGAAAAAATTAAACAGTTTTATTTAAAGCTAATTTACCAAATAAACCATACTATCATAAAATGGTGGATCATGAATTTTGGTTATTAAGTTTTTTTAATAAGTCCGTTATGTCTCTTTCCACTCTCTATAACTTGTTACGCATATGCATCAATAGGTATATAACTGTCTCAAATAAAGTAAAACTCCTTGTGATCTTTTTTAAATGCGTACGCTCTTTAATAAAAACAGTAAATAAAAATGAGCATCATACAGCAGCATATATGGCGGCAAACAAAGAAGCACTTAGTCTGACTTTCTTAAGTATTTATTTAAAACAAAACATCAACTACGTGAATGAAACAAAGGCAGAAAGAAGCATACTGTTAAAGTGTTTATTTTATGAATAAAAGTATATGGCTAAATTGTATTTCATTGAGCTATCACAGAAAATGTCGATTATAGTAGAATCTATGATGTTCAAATGAATTTACGCAACCCACGAAAACAGCGATCAAATAATTTCCGAATGATTGTTGCTCTTAAAGTAATCAGTTTATCTTTTTCATGTTGACTAGTGTAGTCTAACAACTGATCATTTTATCTTCAATTTTCTTTCCCTATTTTTGATTAATTAAAAGTAAAACAAAAATATTTTACATATGCTCTTTCGCACATATTTACTTTTCATTAGTTCTTAGGTTTTGCGCAATCTATACCAAAAGCAAGTAATAAAAACAAGACTAAGAGACTAGAAAAACGAACAGAGAAAAGGGAACTTAACAACCAGCCGTTCATGCAGCCCCACTTGTTCTATTTTGCACACTTGTTGGTTTAACAATATTAAAAATTTGTTTTCAACTCTTAAAAATTTAAGCTGCAGAAGAAAAACGGAAAGGGAAATTCAAACACTTATACATTCTGAAACAATGGAACATTTTGGGTGTTGTTTTATTTTGATTTTCGTTTTTATAATAAAAGTTTTTTTCTTTTTTAGTTTCAAATTACAAAGCGTGTTTATTACAGAAATTATAGAAATTTTTATTGAAATAAAACATAGGTGCATTTTTCAACTTGACATGAAATTTACTTTATTGGAAAGATAATCTTCTGGCATTAAATATGACTTCCAGCATATGATGACCATATTTGGCTGGGACGTAGTCTAATGTGGAGGTCTATTTATTGATAACTTTTGCAACATATGTGGCGATATATCGACGATCGACTTCCTCCAAGTGTTCAAGCGTTTCGTGCTTATCACAGCAGACTATCGACCTGACAAATCCCCGTAGAAAATGGTATAGCGGCGTTTAAAAACCGACACAAGTTTTCTATAGAAAATCTTGTTTAGAAACCGACACAAGTTTTCTATAGAAAATCTTGTTTAGAAACCGACACAAGTTCTCTATAGAAAATCATGTTTAGAAACCGACACAAGTTTTCTATAGAAAATCTTGCCTAGAAACCGAAATAGAAAACCGAAAGCCTTGGGTTTAAACAGAATAAATGTTATAGAAACTGTTACATATCAATTTGCAAAAACAGATGAAAACAAAGTAGAAAAAATTACATCTTTTTTTATTTGAAACTCCAATAATTTGATGTTTTTCCCAAAAGATACTTGAATTTTATTTGATTTACCAAAGTAAAAATTACTTTTTAAATATCTATTTCACTTAAACAGCAACAAACTACTTTAAATTAATTCTTACAAACTAATCTTGCGTTTTGTGATATGTTATATGAACTCTGCACACAAAAGGAAACAAGTCACAGTTACAAGTATTTGGGTCGCAGAAGTGTCCTTCAGTTCATACAAAGAGCAAATAATAAGCATGTGAATGTTTATAATAAAAACGTGTATGTATTGGAATTAAGAGCAGAAATACGACGTCATACAGTATTTAGCTGCTTACATTAGGTCACATATTCAAATTCAGGTTCCCTCTTGTTAACAAGTGACACAGTAGCCCGCTGGTGTTCTTAACATTTACTAAGGCTGACATATATTTATAGCACTGTTGCTGTTAGAAAATTCTCTAAGTTTTAATTTTAATTTAAATAAACGTCTTCCGTTTACAGTCTTGTGCTCGCTCACACCCACTCAAAGTATTGTGTTCATTTCCTTTATGCCATATAACCACAAACATTTTCTTAAGAAAAGAAACTAAAAGGAACAACAATAAAGGTATTTTTAGACGACTTGAATACTTGTGCTCATGTACGAATACGAAGGACAGTTTGAAGAAGAATGAGATAAAAATAAAAATCAATTGTTACAAAAGTATGCCATTCAAGGTTGCTTGCTTTGAATAGAGAAAGCATTTGAAATGAGCTTTAAATCATTTAAATCATTGTTACACAGGTGAGGAAAAACGCCGACAGATATGTAGATGGTAGACGGTGTTACCTCAAACACATTCACAAACACATAGTCTCAAAGGGGTTAAAACAAGTTTATGTTGAGCATACCAACGGGGGTATGGAAGTGCATAAAAAAATTGAAGAGCATATTTTTTATGTTCTTTGACAAATTTTAACAGGTATGATATATAGAACTTTGTCATATAGTTTGTTGTATCTGAAATTAACATAAACTATCAGACAAATATATGTAGTTTATTTTCTTAAGAAATAGATAAAGATGTAGTGATTTTAATCTACTAATTTTATTCTACAACTGATAAGTAGTCGAGATAAAATAGATTTATTATGACACCAGATCTGCAGACATCAAAAAATCTAATAGAACAAAACCTGTTTTTTTGGCAGAACTGCTACTCGATGAAGCAACTTTATTTAAAGATTGGATGCAATTTCAACAAGACGTGCTAAGCAACCGGAAAAACTAGTGTTGGCAGTTTTTTTAGTTTTGTTGCCGAATATTACCAACAAAAATGTTTTCATATTTTAAAAATACGGTTAGCCTTTAGTTCTACCTTAAAATATAAATAGTCAGTTATTTATAAAAATCTAAAGTTCTTATAAATAAAATTATTAAAAACAGAAATAATATAAATAAAAATAATAAAGGTCAATTTTTGTAATTAAATCTTAAATCTTGAGATCAAAATGTTATACGAAAATATTTTCTAACGATAAAAAATAAAAATTGGCTTAAGAGCACATCCCGCGGTGATCGATTTAGGACCATGATGAACTTTTTATTTCATCAATTGAACAACCAGGCGCAAAAACAAGCACAAGATGGCGCAACATATAACGCAGCTCGTGCTAGAATTTATTTATTGAAGGTAAAGTTTAGTAACCGCATGGCTTCACGTTTCGCAGCCGTGAATTGGAGGACAACAATCGGTAAAATTTTAAAATTTTTTTAATTTCTCCTTATAAGACTATTTTGCTTAGTACGAAATTTATCAGTAACATCCAACTACAATAGAGAATATGTAGCAGAAATCAACCCAAGATGGAGGATATGACTTAATCTGTGGTATGTAAAAGTATGAGGTATACGTAAGCGCACATACTAATACACATTGGATACAGTCTCTTACATTTGGATTATTTTCATTCGGCTAATGACTGTGGCAGTATGCTTTTAAGGTATTTTAGAATACATACAGGTTTATGAGTTGTTCATTTATGTTTGGGTTAACAAAGGAATAACGTCTCTTGGTTTAAACGAGTTTATTTCTGGTTTTTTTACACAAATTATTCTCAAGCTTTTCTGTAGTTTTGATTGAAAATGTTTGTCATATCCAAACAGTTTAAAGTTAAAAAAGCAATTAAGTAAAAATTAAGTCGTCATTTATTTCACTACGTCAAGTTTTCTCTATCGTTCTGCGAGTTGTATATATATATATATATATATATATATATATATATATATATATATGTATATATAGGAAACATAAAATTGAAAGTACGGGAATTTTAAACAAATTGATTTAGCGATAGGTTCATAAAATTGTTGGATCAAGTGATGTTGATGGTAGAAAACAACTAAATCCGTAATTTGAATGATAGGGTTGCAATTTCATGTTCGTGGCTAGATCCAACAACAGGATGTATCACGTTGATAATTTAGCCGCGACCTGTGTGAAGCAGCCTATGAAATTAAACTCAATTCCTTTCCAGTCGACAGGATTAACATAAACAAAGGTAATTGGCTTTTTAACACGCAGCTACAGCACCACAACTTTCAATAAATAATAGAGTAAATTAATAGTGCTCTGGGAAAAGGCCATTTGTATAAACTTTTTAATGGTAATAAACTTTAAAGGTTACCTAAGACATTACATCATACGGTTATGTCCACGATAACATATGATACCTAAGTTTTAAATGTACCATAAAGAAATTGCAAAATATTGTTAAATCCTACATCAAATTATGTGTTCCATGCGTGTTTTTAGTGTTGTAAAAACTACTGTGAGTATTATTTCAGCATATAACCCGTACCGTTCAAAAGATCTAGTCAATGCAATTTCATATCGCGATATAAATGTTGCTTTTTGTGGAGGAATGACAGTTACTTGCATTGATTGTTACAGTCCTAATTGAACTTAGTTATATTATTGAAAATAGTTTTATTTAGTAATGTGGAATTGATTTAAGGCAATATTACTAATAGTAGGGGAAGATTTTGAGGAATCTAATAATTTAAATGCCTCAAAGAGTTTTCCATATTGTAAAATCCTGTTAGAAAGTTTATTTGCTTCATCTGGAATTTTTAAAAAACGATTTCTAGTTCCTCGAAGAAGACGGTACATTACAGCACCATGAAATTCCATTATTCTCCAAATGAGATTTAGCAACCCCTACAGAAATACGACTGTATTTAAAATGGCATACACCATACTACAACCAGCAGGTGATCATCCTTTCATCATCATTACTAGTATTGCAATTTTTAATAATAGTGTTTAACAATTTTCCAAATGATGGCGTTAGGCAAATATCGAAACAAATACACAAAGCAATAAGACTTGTATTTCAAAGCATTTGGATCAGCTTTTTATCACCGTTGCCATATATATAGTCAACATATGCATGAAAACACATCAGCAAATCCAGAGATGTTATAGTGTACTATATATTGCTTTTTTCTGCTGATGCCCAACCAATATGTAATAAATAAAATTAGGTTAAAGCGCTCGTGTGTTATTGTTTCATCTTATCTTATCTTATCTAATTTTTAACAGAAGTATGTCTGTCAGTCTCACTGAAAACTAATACAGTGTATTTTCCTTAAAGCAATCGTCTTAGTATAAAGTGACACATTAATTATTGCCACTGCAACCATATGTGTTTGATATGTCCCAACGAAGACTCCACTTCATAAGTACGACGTTTATTAGTTCAATAGCTAATGCAGGTGTAAATGTAGCGACTTAGAAAGTAATAGCCAACAGCCAAGAAAACATGTTACATCCCAGAAACGCTTGTGTGGTTATGGTTGTCGTGCAAATAAGTTGCTAAACAGTCATTGGAATATGCTTGTCACAGATTTTTCACTTCTATTATATTTTGAGATGCATTAAGTTTATTTTTATGAAAACAATGCTTTAAAGAGGCACATTTAGCAACGCCTGTTTGTTTAAGAGAGTAGCAGAAAGTGGATGAGATATAAATAAAATATAATTACTATTGCAAGAACTTTTTAAGAATAATAAATGATGGCGTTAGCACTTTTTGATGCTTACTGGGCTTAAACACACGCATGCCAAAATAGAACAAAAAATAAGCAAGGAAATTCTTGAAAACGACAGAAACAATAAACTGTAAAAGTAATCAGAAGATTTCAGTTCATTTAACCAAAGAGATTCCAAACAATTAATGCATAAAAAATTGATGCCAACGATGAGTCAACACTCATGAATGGAATGCCAGTAAAACCATACAAAATATGGGATGTTTTTCTTTGTTCCTTATTGTATTAACCAGGGTTCCATATTACAAGAAAAAGCTAATCATATTGTCACGTTTATACCTTTTATAAACGTTTTATTTTGAGTTCTTTATTGGAAAATAAATAACACCAGTTTTTAGAGTTTTTAAATTATTAACAACTTTGTAAATAAATTGTAGTGTCAACTTTGTGTAGTTAAAGTAAATTTTAACTACACAAAGTTGACACTACAGAACAATTTACTTAAGATGCGCGTCTTTACTTCTGTCAGTTTATTTTTATACTGACTGACTATCCACTCAGACGCTGCCCTTTTATATTTGTCCATTAAATGTTCAGAAAATTTAAGAATCTTCTACTCCCTTTGCATCACATATTGTTGTTGTATGTTATTTATTCAATGTATAGGCGCCTGTATGTCTGTCTGTATTTTTTGTTTTTGTTTTTTACTGATATAGTTTATGCTTGCAATTTATTTTAAGATATTTTTTTTTTGCTTTGTGTAGATAAGTTTTCTTAGAAAATTACGCAGATGGTAAACAGCATACAGATTTGTTGTTGTCTTGCGCATATATAATTTCTACGTAGTTAGTAAACTGAAATTTGTTGTCTTGCATGCCAATCAAATTGTTGTTGTTTGCGTGTATAAAATTTTTACGCAGTTTGTAGCTAGAAATTTTTTTGTTGTGCATAACTGTTCTTAGCAAGCCACGCAGTTAGTAAATAACATACCCAGTAGTTTACTTTATTGCTTAATTATTTTGTTTAAACTTAAGCAAGATAATAGTAACAATATTAATAATATAATAAATTAGGCAAAATAAAACCTTTTAAAATTATTTAGCCGCATGCAGACAAAATTTCTTTTAGCGATTTTTTTATATTTTAGACTTAAAATATTGCTTATGAAGGGCATTGATTAGCGTTAAAAATGTTTGTAAACGGCATTGAATTGTTTGAAAAAATACTGAATTGTTTGGAAAAATACTGACTCGTTTGCGAGTTATTTTTATTATTTGAAACTTTGTGCATAAAAGTCAAGAGATTAATTTGAATATAACATTAAAGCCAACAGGTAGAACACCAAGATCATGATTAACTATACTAATTATAACTTTTTCTTTTAGGTTTCGGAAAGGTCAATAAAGCCTAATCGTTTACAAAGTTAATTACTAGATATTAACGGTATATTTCATAGTTCTATTTACTTTATAATTACGGATAAAGTCTGATAATGTATTCGGTTTTCCGTACGGAGTGTGTTAAACGGTTTACGTAAAAATGTGTTTAAAAAATAGTTGCAGAAATGTTACAGAAGTACTGCTCTGTTGTAATTGTGAAAAAAGGTAAAAAATGTTCCTGACAACATTTTTTTAAAGCTGCGACTTCATGCCTGCCAATTGTGTGTTCAAGTTTTGTTAATTTCAAATATGTTATTATAACTGCAAGTCTTCAATTAACGAAAAAATGTAATCAAAAAGTTATTTTTTGTAAAAAACTTTTAGACAACATACTTTTACAAGCAACAAAAATAAAGCATGTTGCTAGTAAGATTTTCGAATGTTTCAAAAAATTTAGAAAGTCGAGGACGGCTGCCACATGAGGGCATCATCCGAACCAGCAGAGGGGGTTGTGGGCAGTATCCAACCTAAATAGAATAGTAAAGGAGATTACAACGTTAAATTGTGTTTTTTATTAATTTTTTTTTTTTGCATCCCTGGACTCCGCTGAGCCTATCCCAGCAACCAACAAAAACGTGTCATTACACTGGCGCTCGAATATAAACTTTGTTTTCTTTAAGCAAAAACTGGTTGAAACAACGATAATGCTGCAACACAGAGAGAGACAACTAGTCACGAAAACAACCGAGAAATGAAGACATTCACCAACATGTGTGCGGTTGCTCTACTAAAACTAAGTGGATTTACTCCTTAAAAAAAGGAATGCACGAACTACTCGACACAGTGTGAGCAAATATAAAGTGATAGCAATAGGGGCTATCCCACGCTAGCCACCAAACACCATAAGAAAACCGGGTAGCAGTAATTGAATTAGTGCGGAAATGTGGTATAAAGTATGATGGTGGTGAGGATCCGCTAGAATTTCTTGAACCAGCTGTCAGACATGCATAACATAGAACTCACAAGCGTCCTCTGCGTTATGTCAGAGCTACTATTTAAAAAGGTATTCAGTTGGGTGCGAAACAACAATAAATATTAGGAACATAGGACTGCTTTTAAAAATATTTTTACGATTTCTTCGACAATGAGATTTGGGAAAGTGCCCAACAGTCACATGAACTATTTACGGACTACGTGCTTTCCTGTAAAAAACTCTTGCGACATTACTAGTCAGTGCCGAACAAAACTGAAAAATATGTTTCGCAATACCCATGCCGAATACCAGTGGTATATAATCATATGTGAGATACTCGTAACTCGTACTACCCTACTATCTTTATTTTTAATATTGTATTTTATAACGTACGAGTTACCCTATTATCTTTAATACTGTATTTCATATTTTATTTGGACTGTTTGAATTTGATCAGATCTTTAATTGCCTTTTTTCTACTTGAATTTGTTAAAGTTTTGAAATAAATAAAAAGATCAGTTCTAAAATAGCAAGCAAAAAGATCACGGTACTTATTATTATACACATAACTGGCGACGAGGATAATTTAGGAAGTGCAAAGCAAATGTAAAAACAAAAGTGCATAATTTTATAAAGATTGAGAAAAATTATTTTTGGTTATTATTTTTATTCGACCTTTTTTTCTTCTTAAATAAATAAGAAGAAAATAAGGGTCTTTTAAATTAAATTTAAAACGTATATTTTCAATATTTCGCTTTCCGGTGGAAAGCTTCTTCAGGAAATTAATTTTCAACAGTAGTTTCCTATGTGTATTTATACGGAATTATATAGTAAATAACAAGATTTTATTTGCTTGGCTATCTAAAAGAAAAAGACGGTCCAATATAAATAATTTATGAAGGTTTGTGATCTATTTTCTGTATGCAAAGAACTGTTTTAATGACGTAAGGAAAAGACGGACATACTTCAGAAGCGGTGTTTGTAATTATTTGTTTAGAAGCGTAGTGAAGTTTTAAATTGTATAGGGGAAATTCCGACATTCGACGGTACCAACCCCTGTCAATTACCAAACTTTCTGGCAGATATAGAAGCCCTGTTGCTATCAATAGAAGTTTTTTAAGATAACAACAAAACAGTACTATTAGGTTATGTAAAAAACAAAAACACCGGCTCCATAGGCATGGGAAATTAAGGACTTGGTTGGAAATAAAAAATGTACTCCTAAGTAGTTTTGGCTAAAAACCTGTAGCATGGGCTCAATAATTAAAAAATACTACCTTAATATTAATAAAATTACAAACCAATTTCATAATAGGCGGTTAACTCATCCAGAGGAGGGATTTACTACGAGAAAAATCAATAGGATTTCCATCCAGGCGTTTAAAGATCATCTGCCGGAACTAACTAAAACAATGATATTTGCACGATACCCAGGAACTTTGCAAGAAACGTACAAAATTATTCTGGAAGCCAAACAACAGAATTATACTGTATCTGGATATAATCGGAAAGAATAAAATTCGAATACTGAACTTAGGACAAATTTAAGGAATAATAGCCAAAATCAAAGAACCTGCAACAGAAACTATGGGGACAATAACGTTTCCTCTCGTAATAACAGACAGTGTAACAATAACAATGGATAATCAAAAAATTACACAGAAAATAGTACGAGATTAGGACAAAGGAACGGTTTTGAAAGGTGTGGTTTCCAATGACCAATC
Organism: Trichopoda pennipes; assembly: GCA_030448955.1. Lineage (NCBI taxonomy): Eukaryota > Metazoa > Arthropoda > Insecta > Diptera > Tachinidae > Trichopoda > Trichopoda pennipes. The sequence continues at coordinate 1,023,171 of JASKUP010000026.1, read as the reverse complement.
TAGAGATTTTTATAGAAACAATAATCAATCAGGAAACTTTCGTGGGTATAACAGACAAAGCAGAAATACTAACAGAACTAAAGATGTAGTTCCTACGGAAGTCAGCTCTTCCAGTGTAAATTTTTCAACAATGCCCCTAAACAACTTCCCTATGTAATTATAGAAACCCCAATCAGAAAATTATATTTTACCACTGACAGCGAAGTGGAATTTAGTATTATAAATAGGGGAGTATGTTCACTAAAATGAACGACAAAAGTATTTGTCTATGCTAGAGCCCTAGGAAAATATTTTTAATGGAACACCTTTGTAGAGTACCACTTTTCAAAGAATTTGATACTGAACATTTTTGGAATCTAAATCGGATAATCGTTATGATGGGTTAATGTAACAATATTTTACAAAAAAATATGTACTGCAATTGATAACCCTAATCGGCGGCTTATCACTAAGAATGCAGTATTGCCGTCATACATGGGTAAGTAACTATGAAGAATTATACTACAACATCTTATATAAAAATTTTATTGACGGGAGGAAACAACGAAATAGCTAGAGATAACTTTCTTACCTTCTTTTATTTATTTAAATTAAGACCAACCTTGCTAAAATACAGGAGGTGTTTTACTGATCAAAAGAAAAACTACCGCTTACGAATGACATAACACATAAAATAAATACCAAATATAGCACTCCAATATATTAAAATGTACCGTTACCCAGAATAGAGAATAGACTTCAGATTGTTTAATTTTCTGTAGTATTGTTTCCCTATACCTAATATAGATTTTACAAAGGGTTTCCACCAGATTGAAATACATCCTCATGATATTTACAAAACAGCTTTTTCGACCGCCAGTGACGATTACGAGTTTTTGAAAATGCCGTTTGGTCTTCGGAATGCACCCGCTACATTTTATCCAGGGAAACAGAGTTCTTGTGCCACATAATTATACCAAATGGAATCAAAGCTAACCCAAAAAATCGAAGCCATTAATGACCTAAAAGTCAAAATCAGATTAAATAATTTCTGGGGATATCCGGGTACTGCAGGCGATTTATCAAGGACTATTCCAAAATAGCTCATCATCTTATAAAATTTTTAAAAAAGAACTCCGAAATAAATATAAACGACCCCGAATACGTAGAAGCATTTAATATACTTAAGACATTGTTAAAAAATGTCCCCATACCTGCCCATCCAGATTTCCACAAACAGTTTACATTAACAACTGATGCAAGCAATTTTGCACTAGGCGCAGTGCTCACACAAAATAATAGGCCCATTGCTTACGCAAGTCGCTCTCTGAACGTTCACGAGCAACAATCGAAAGGGAACTTCTTGCGATAGTTTGGGCAACGTAATATTTTCGCCCGTATCTATATGGCCGTAAGTGTACAGTTAGAACTGACCACAAACACCAGTTTGACTAAATAATATGAAGGAGCCAAATTCGAAATTACAACGGTGGAAGATAAAATTAAATGAGTTTGATTTTCTAGTCGAATATATAAAAGGTGTAATAGCCTATGAACTCTTCTAAATAAACAAATTAACTCAATTAAATTATTTATTGTAATAATTTTATTTTATTATTTTAAAACATCTAATTATAACGATTGCCTCAAAAAAACTAAAAAAAACATTTTTTTTTATTTTGTTTTTTTTTAATTTATATTCCATCGCCTACTTGATCAACTTGTTATTCTGCCGGCTGCCACATCCCTCCTCTATTTTTAAGCTTCAACATCACTTAAGGCCTGGGTCCGTTCGGATCTATATTCTGTGATGTTGATGGTAGTTTCGGTGACTGCTCATTACCGGGAAGCCGATTGTTATCGGAATCCACGTCTTGATGAAGTCCGAGATGTTCTGGATTTACACCCGAATTCCTAGTAGGTTTGACTAAAGATGGTAGCGTTGAGTCAGCTGGAATTTTCTTAACATGAGTAATGTTTCTACGATACATTCTGCCTTCTCCTGATATCACGACATCATTTCCTTTTCGATCTGTTACTTCATATTCTGTTTTCCCAAAAGTTGTAGATAATTTATTAGAAAAAACAGTATTTCGGAGCAGTACCTTATCCCCGACTTTGATATCACAATCGATCGCGTTTCTGTCAGAATCGGCACTTTGTTTCCCTTTTTCTTTATTAGCAATGTCATTGTCTCTGGCTTCAGAGTCGATCACATTATTCTCAACGTCATTCAGCGATGGAATCTTGTCTCTAATGACTCGATTAAAAATAAGTTCCGATGGAGCTTTCCCAGTTGTACCATGAGGGGTGACGTTATACATGAGTGTAAACCTGCGAATCTCTTTTTTATAGTCCAAACCCTGCGAGTGAGCAATTTGAAGACGTTTTACCAGAGAGCGGTTCAAGTTTTCGACTTCTCCATTGGCTTGGGGCCAATAAGGCGGTGATGTCATCAATTCAATATTATTGGTGTTGCAAAATGCCTTGAATTCTTCGCTAACGAATTGGCGACCGTTATCAGCTGTTATTGATTTCGGATATCCATATTTGCTATCTCCTCGAGAAAATCAATAATTTCTGTTGATGTTATCCTTTTGATAAATTTAAGTTCATGGTATCGCGAATAGTAATCAATTATTACACATACAAAATCATGATTTGGCAAAGGGCCTAATAAGTCCATTGCTACACAAATCCAGGGACTATCTGGCATGGTTCGTCTATACATGGGCGCAGGTGGTATCGGTTGAGATACCAACATACATTCATGACAGCTCTTAACATATCTTTCTATATCTCGATCGACCAAAGGCCACCAAATCTTTGCCCGAATTCTGCGCTTCATTACGGTTTCGCCTGGATGGCCTTCGTGCGCCAGATTTAATACTTGTTTTCTCAGTCCTCCTGGAATCACGAGTTTCGTACCCCTTAGCAACAAATTTCCCAAAATACTGAGTTCAAATCGAAATGGATAATATCTGTTCTTAGTTGCTGTACTCCAGTTGTCGGTATTGATACATTCTACTGCCATCAAAAGTTCCTCATCTTTGCTATTATGGTGTACAATTTCCAGAACCGTTACGGCTCGCGGAACTGAATTTTCTATGATAGAACAAATGCTTAATTCGCATGGCTTGTCAAAGGTGACAGCTGTATTCACATTGCAGAGTCTAGATAGCGAGTCTGCAATATTTTGCTTTCCCGCTTTGTAAATAATTTTGTAGTTAAACGACTGCAGTCGTAATACCCACCGTTCGATACGAGCCGGCGGCTTCGATGTTGGCTTAAAAATAGCTTCGAGAGGCTTGTGGTCTGTTTCTAACTCAAATTGAATCCCTGCCAAATAGTAGTAGAACCTCTCTACAGCCCACACCAGAGCGAGACTCTCTTTTTCCGTTTGTGAGTAGCGACGCTCAATTTCAGAAAGTGCTTTGCTAGCAAAAGATATAACATATGGAGTATCTTCAGTGAATTGGATGGGGACCGCTCCTAAAGCTACAGTGCTTGCGTCAGCAATCAATCTTGTTCGTCGGTTTTGTAAAAAATAAGTTAGTGTTGGAAGCTTCGCCAACTTTTCCTTGAGTTTTACAAATGCATCATTCTGTCTTGTGGACCATACAAATTTTTCATTGGCTTTTGTGACCGCTCTTAAAGGTTCAACTAGATCACTTAGATCTGGTATAAATTTACCTAAATAGGTTACCAGGCCAAGAAAACTTCGAGTTTCCTCACGGGTGTTTGGAGGTCGAAAATTTAAAACAATATCGATTTTGTTCGGGTCGGCGCTTATGCCGTGATAGAATATGGCCCAAAAATTTTAAATTTTGTACCTTCCATAAACATTTGTCCTTATTTATGGTTACATTGAAGTCTTTAAATGCGGTAAGAACATCTTCCAACTGTTTATCATGTTCCTTTTCCGTTGACCCGAAAACTATTATGTCATCCAAATAGTTTAGTGCATTTTTACATGGAGCCAAAATATTTTCCATAGTTTTTTGAAATATTTCCGGAGCAGAATTCACACCAAATAACAGTCTTTTATATCTAAATAAGCCTTTTGAAGTTATAAATGTTGTTATATACCGGCTTTTCTCTTCAAGCTCCAATTGATGATAGGCATTTTTTAGATCTAGCCTTGAAAAGAATTTAGCTCCTTGCAATCTCGTCATAAAACTTTCAAAAGTTGGCAGGGGATAATTTTCCCTTAAAATTGCCGTATTCGCGCGTCTCATGTCAATACATATCCGAATGTCTCCGTTTCCTTTGAAGACAACCACCACCGGAGATATCCAAGCGCTCGGCCCAACAACCGGTTCAATTATATCCAGAGCTAATGCCTCATTCAGTTTCGCTTCAACCTTATCCTCAATAGCAACTGGCACTCTACGCAACGGTTGTTGAATAGGCTTTATGGAGGTGTCGATGGATAAGCTTACTTTAATTCCAGCAATTTTATTGAAAGGTTTCAATTGCTTCACATGGTTTATGCCTATACCCAACTTCAATACACCCAGTTTTACGGCAGTATCTTTACCCAGCAATGATTGCTCGCCCCGCTCAATGACATAAAATGTTGAAATCAAATTAGAACTTCTCTCAATCCCAATAACAGCTTCAAAAACTGCTTTTATCGTAAGTGCCACGTTACCAGCGTAAGCTTTGAATTGGTGATCAGATTCAAATCGAATATTCCACATGACTGCTTTCCCGGTATTCAGAAAGTTCCAATCATCTTCACAAAGGAGGTTGTATTTTGATCCTGAATCTATCAACATCCTTATCTTTCTACCGCCTACAAAACACGTTATTATCTCGATCGCAGATTCCCTGTTATCAAATATTTTATAACAGCCGTCATCATTTGAATTGGATTGGCCATCAACATATCTTATCTTTGAATAACCAAAATCTCGACCTTTCGGATTTCTGCTGTCGAATGTGGAAAATTTCCGTTTGTTTGAGCCAGTACGACATTTCCGAGCAAAGTGTCCCAACAAGCCACATTTGTTGCATTTCACTTGCCTGGCTGGACAAACTACGCTGTTTCCGTCGTGACCGTTTTGTCCGCATCTAAAACATTCGCAGTTACTTGCAATTTTATTAATTTCAGTTGTACTTGAAGCCTCCATTGATTTTGATTGAGCATTAATTTGCTCGTGAACTTGACAAATTTCAATAATTTCTTTCAAGGAGTGCTCTTTTTCCAATAACCTCTTTTGCAAATCCGTAGATGCCCAGGAGTCAATAAGTTTGTCTTTAATGCTGATTTCCAGAATATCATTTTTCGTTTCACCAAATACACATCTCGAAGCCTGTTGCCGCGTTCTCAACAAGAATTTATTAAATGTTTCACCATGTTCTGCCTTCAATGATCTAAACAAATGCCTCTCAAATGTTGAGTTTCTTTCTGGGGAAAAATAGTCAGTCAATCTGTCAACCAATGTTTTATAAGCATCTTCTTTTTCCCCACAAGCAAGTGCACCTGGAATATTGTATGCAACTTCCTGCAACTGAGTTCCTCCATAATGTAAAAGCTTATTCTTCTTCTTGACAGAATCTGATATTTCTTCAGCCTGAATGTAGAAAGTAAATGCTCGTAGCCACTTTTCCCACTCAGTACGAATTACCGATTTGTCAATCGCTTCACAAAGAAATGGCCTGATTCTATTTGTCTCATTCATGTTTGGAATCAACGTTACTGTTTCGACTTATTGTCTTGTCTTTTTACTTACTTAATTTGCCGAACTGGCCCAGATCTTATTCCAAATGGATTTTCCAAATTGGAACCCAGATTTTGTACACCTCACTCGTGCTTGTTCTTATTTTAGTTCCTTGAACTAAAACACAGAATTGTTCTTGTTCTTATTTTGTTCTTGTTCTTGCTTGTTCTTATTTTAGTTCCTTGAACTAAAACACAGAATTTATTTGCCTAACTAGCAATCTGAAATCAATAATGAAGTCATTTACGTAAATCTCTTTGTCTTTTTTTTTCTCTAAAAATGTCCTTTAATGCGTGCAAACACTAGCTTTTATTTCTTCCATATTTACCTCGTCGCCAATGTAATAGCCTATGAACTCTTCTAAATAAACAAATTAACTCAATTAAATTATTTATTGTAATAATTTTATTTTATTATTTTAACACATCTAATTATAACGATTGCCTCAGAAAAACTAAAAAACATTTTTTTTTATTTTGTTTTTTTTTTAATTTATATTCCATCGCCTACTTGATCAACTTGTTATTCTGCGGGCTGCCACAAAAGGCAAAGAAAATATAGTGGCAGATAGTTTAAATGGAATGACATATGACTCTAAGAGAAGTACGACGGCGCGTGAAGCGGTTGCAGAGTCAACACTTTTTATTAACCTTAATGAATTGTTTAACTCTGATGAGGCAAATGCCAGCAGTGATGTAAATACAGTGCAGATACTGATGATACAAATTTTATTGTATATTAATTGCGGGAAACCCATTAATTTGTTCAAGAATCAGATTATTCTAGATTACGCAACCAGGGAATCAAAGAAATTAAAAATTATTCATAGAAACAATGACAGACTTTTTTTGAAATTTGATAATTATTACAGAATGTATTTTGCAAATAACAAGAATCTAATAATTTTAAGGTCCAAATCAAGGAAGACATTACGGACAAGGAAATTATACTTAGAACGGTTGAAACTGAACACTTTAGAAACAATCATCGCGGAATAAATGAGGTATTAAATAATTTAAAAAAGACAACCTACAAAAAGAAAATTTGCGATCTTACAAAATTTGATAGGAACCCCATTAACACGCATTTAATGTCACAAACAGCCCTATGAAATGAAACGATATAGTTCACGTACTCTTATGGTACCCGCGAAGAAATAAAATGTACCTTTCAAGCATAGATAAACTTACAAAATATGCTACATCTAAAAAACTTAAAGACAGAAATTGGATTTTTATCATTGATGAAATGAAAAAACGATTTCGATACTTGAGCAAACCAAGGTTGATCGTGATGGATAATTAATTTGACACAGTACATATTAAAGAGTTTCTTAAAGATGAGGGAATAGATTTTTATCTGACCACTACATTTCTTAAAACTGGGAATGCCGATGTTAAAAGATTGCATTCCACACTCAACGAACATGTTAGATTGTACAAAGCTGACCCCAATGCTGAAAAAGATTTGAAAAACAACATCACAAAAGCTATAGTTGCCTACAACGATAATATTCATACAACGACAGGATACAAGCCAACTAACTGACTTTCTTAATAGCAAACTCTCAACAGATATTTAGATCTAGAGACGTTCGCTAGAAAACAACACGAAATGATAGAAAAAAAGATTGAGATATTAAACAAAAGAAGATTTTAAGTTGATAGTTTTTCTAGTAAGTTTGTAGACAATAACAGAGTAAGCAAATCCCAAACAAAATACAAAAAATCAGGGTTTTAAATCGCAAGGTAGCTATTTAGACTCAAATAATGATAAGTCTAAGAAAATCTATAAAACCGAAGTAAAGAGACGTCATAAATACCAAAACTGCTAGAAACAAAAATAAAATGCTGCTCTCCTTCTTCTGCAAGCAGAGATTTACCAACCTTACTCACGTTTTCTCTTTTCTCTCTGGATTGCACCGTTTTACCTTTCATCGATTGTCCTTCTGGAAGTAATGATCACCAGCCCGATTGTATGTGGGTTGCGAGTGAGTCCTATCGATGAACAATCGAGTTTCGTCAAGATACGCTTGTTTGATACGGAAATTGCAAACCTCACCAACACGGTGCTGCACATAATAAATCCTTATGAGTTAAAGAACATTATTGACCAGATTAAACATTATATAGATAAGATAGCTATATATAATAAAGAGATTTGAATACAGAAATCAAAATAATTAAAGGTAAATTAAAGGCTATTATGCCACCAGAAAATTAAAAAAAAGAGGATTACCGAATGTCGTTGGTTCAATATATAAGTGGGGTTTTGCATTAATGGATGAGGAGGACAGACAGGAAATTCTTGAGTACCTAAAAGTGACCGACGAAACTAGTCATAATGCCATACGAACGCTCAAACAGCAAATTTCTATCAATAGACACCTAAACGATAGTATAGCCCTTCTTAAAACAAAACTGTTGAAAGCGATAAATCTAAAATCGAGCAATCGTTTAATGAAACTAGGAAGAGCAACATCGAGATTGTTAAATACCTTTTGTATAGCGACCAAATGCCTTAATTGAGGTACTTGACAAAAGTTGACATAATTCTAGAAAACATCTCATCAGCACATTATGGTGTAGCCCATCCAAGCCCCTTTGTCTTCTAAAGAAGTCTGAAGATTTTGTGAGGTTGAAATTGATTCGAGTTGGATGAATACAAATCGATTGTAATTGCAATAAAAATACCCTAAAGCTACATAAATGTCGTAGTTCGGTTACTAACTAACTAATGAAATAGTAGTGACAATACAGGAAAAATGATTTATTTTGAAAGAATTTAGACATACCACAAGCTGTGTTTATTTAAACAATTGTAAACTCGAATTCAACAACAAGACTTAAACTGAGTACATAGACGATGAAACTATATTGCTTAAGCACGCAATCACATTAAGAATAAATCAAGACTGCGACAAAACAACTCTTATAGTTAATGGAAACTACATCTTGACATTTGCAAACTGCAAGATATACATAGGCGATGGTGTTTTTATAATAAGAAAACCAAAATAAGAAATACCTATTTCTATCCAACAAATAATATCAACCTGACTATTGCCAAGGATATTTATTTTGAAAAGATTTCATTGCCACACTTTGAAAACATAAAAGAAATTAAGGAGTTTAGATATCATAGGAATGTTTCATATGGTGTTAGTTTTTCTCTGTTTTTGCTTATTGTAGGTCTGTTGACGATATTTCTACTAAAATATGGGTGTAGAAAGAATGAACTTAAAGTTAGAGTTTACCTTGAAGTATATTTAAGATTATGATCGTAAAGCTGAATCTTTTAAATATTGTACTTTACTTATGTTGGCCTAATTTTGCATGTAGAATTAAAAAATTATATCTTTAAACAAAAATTTAATTAATAAGAAATTATTTGCCATGTGTCTGAGAAACAATATGAAAAAAAAATAATATATAAGTTACTAACATTATAAAAGAATATCTCAACCCATGTAATTTTGTGAAATACTCATAAAATATATAATAAAAAAAATATATTTTTACTAATCATTAATTAACGTAATAAGATTTCAGCTGGGACTGCTGGAGGAGTTATACATGAGGTACTCGTAATTCGTACCACCATACTGCCTTTAGATTTAATATTGTATTTCATAGCTCGTACTACCCTATTGTCTTTAATACTGTATTTCATATTTTATTGGGATCTTTAATTACCTTTTTTTTACTTGAATTTGCATTGTAAGCAAATTCAATCTTAGCATTTATACTTTATAAATTTAAAGTATTAACGGATCATATATCCTTAAAATGGCTCAACTCAATTGAAAACCCCAGCGGACGTTTAGCAAGATGGGCACTAGAATTACAATTTAAATTTTCTGTCTACTACAGAAGAGGAAAGAGGAACACGTTCAACGTTTTCGCGTCAACTGATGGAAGAACCAAATTTAGAGCAAGCAGCAGGTGTTATAGTTACTTACTAATGACTTAAAACACATATAACGGCGTAAAAACACCCTGAAGAATTTTCAGATTACTCTATTGTTCGTGAAGAGCTCTTATGACATGGCACCAGGGAAGCCAACGATGATGACTTCACTCCATGAAAACTCTGCGTGGCCACACCGCTAAAATTACAAGTCCTTTAGAAAACTCACGATCAAGCCGCAGGTGGCCATCTTGATAATTGCAACAACAAACAAAGTTTCCAGTCGTTATTTTTGGGCAGGCATGAGCCCAGATTTATGCTGGTAAAAATTTCACAACAAATACTAGCCAGAAAAATGTTGACGCGCATTCCAGAAGAGCCGTGGTCCCTTCTATAAGCTGATTTCGTCGGGCCCTTGCCAGTACCCGGCATGGTAATACGATGCTTCTAGTGCTTTTTGATTGCTTCACTAAATGGTGTGAGCTCATTCACCTACCTAAAAGGCGTAGTTTTTACAAAATTAAACAAATTATTTTATTATAATTTTATTATTATTTTTGTTGTAATTGAAGTTATTTTAATATTTATTATTAGCAAGTTAATTCGAGATATATGATTCTTTCATCTTGAATTTGGCAAACCTCAAACAAGGCCCACAAAGCCTAATTTTGATCTAAATAACTGTAAACGTTCTAATGTAAAGAAAAATATGGTATGGCATATGAGGGCATAGAATCTGAAAACAATCTTTAAAGCATAAAAACTTAGATACGACAATTATATTTTATAAAGTGTAAAAGTGACAAACAAAAAACTGAATCTGCAAATAGAAAAGTACCAGTTGTAGTCGATTTTCGTAAAATGCAGATAACCACTTTAAAATAAACCACTACAACATGTTACTTAATTATTATTACTTAAATTGTTTTAAGATTTCAAGTTTAATTTATACCATAACAAAATCAGTCTTATAACTCCTAATCTAATTTTAAGCTTTCAAGCTTTTATTAAAATATGGCAATATTAAATCTTCTAATACTTAAACAAAAACTAATAAAATAAATTTTCGTACTAAATTAAATATTCCTTTTTGTCAATTTTAAGTAAACTGATAATGAATTTTTAATGTAAAATATTGTACATAATTGCTGTGAATTAATTAATTTCTAATATTCCATGTATAAATTGAATGGCAGAAATAAATTGCTTTTGATAAACTACATGTTATAGATATTTTCAAATTACTACTTGTGACTATACGAGTAATGACCATGTCATTTTAGAAATAAACTCAAGGGCGTATTTATTTTCTTATACACTTCAATAGTAATTATCGAACAGAGGCTCAATATGACACAAATTATAACATCCAACTTCTTTGAAGAAGAAATTAAAAAGAAACCAACTAACACACATAATATTACTTCACAAGATTCTATTGCTTTTTTACATTAAAAGGCCCAGTAAGAGATTAGCAAAAGGCGCTGTGTATTAAGTTGGCAACAAATTTAATAGCGGTTCCAAAATAATTGTTTTGATAATCTGTTTTGCATGCAAACGTTAAAAATTTGTAAAATTTATTTTTGGTTACTTTTGACGAAAATTAAATTTAATTTTGTTTGGCTTTTGAATATATATGATTTCTGCTTTTCTTGAACATGGAGCATGAACTCAGTCTAACAAGCCAGGTTACATGCTAACCACCTGAGCTATAGCGACCTTAACATGTGCCAACAAAATATAAACATATTATGAATCTATATACCAACAAAAAATAGTCCCAGAATAACAACAAAATTGAAAATTCTTTGTGCAGGGTACTAAAATCTTATCTTAAATGTAAATTTGTTTACTTCATTTAAGAAAAAAAAAAACAAAAACAAAAAAAGCCATCAAGTCTAGGCATAATGTCAATTAACTAAAAATTTATGATGTCTATCTTCTTTAAGAGCTTTTGGGAAAAGTTTGTTTAAATTTTACTTTTTGCAGATCTTCTTATCATTCCATATAAATGAAAATTTTGCGTTTACACATTAAAGTTTTGAAAGTTTAAAGTTGTATATAACATTTTGCTATAATTTAATTACAACATAAAATTAAAATAAAACGAAACATAATATTTTCAATATGATTAATACTGGCTCTAGTGAAAAGATTATATTCCGCCATAAATATTTAAAAATAACTCGGTCTAAAAGCCGATGTATTTTACACGAAGAGACGCATTTTAAATCGAATTGTCATGGTCGCCACTAAACATGAACTTTACTTGAAATTAATTAATAATTCGCTCATGAAATGTTTTTTTAGATAAATTAATTGTATACTGCACTGCAAATAGCAAATAGTTTCAATTTGCTGAAACTATTTCTGAGCGAAAGTTTAAATGAAAAATTAAGATCAGTTTGAAACTTAAATTAAATTAACGTAAATTATTGGAATAACATTTTTATTAAATAAATTAGATTAAAACGAGTTTGTTAGTCAGCTCATAACGTCTGCAATATTCATTCCTTCTTTATAAATTATGACTAAGCGATGAGCAATGAAATAGAGTTTAGAGACCTCTATTAGGAGTTTTTTCAGGTGTTTATGTTTTATTGTTGGGTTGATTTATATAAGATTTTGATTTTGATCATGATTGCTGTGCGTAAATTTGTTGAAATGCAAATGATACATCATTAGATGAAAACGCGCAAATTGGCGATCAAAAGAATTAAAACAGATGGCCAATGAATACAAAAGTGACAATAAACACTGGAAACTAATATTTAGTTAGTTCATGATTTCAATTATATATATAAAAGTATACCTGGAAATAGAATACGTGTGTTAAGAAGTCGGTAAAGCGTACACAACATTCAGAACAACTGAAAATAAAACTCATATTTTAATTAAATTTTTTAACGAAAATAACATATTTTTCTTATCAGATGCTGTTATGCGTGGTGCTTCTTTTAAACTTTCATGTGCAAAGTAGTTACAAAAGAATTGTTAATTTTAATTTTTTATGAAAATATATAAATGCAGAAGAAATACTGCTTTGTAGTAAAAAGATTAAATGTTTCTTGCTCCAATTTATTCATTTTGTGAAATAATATAAAGGGCATTTATTTTGTATGGAGTTTTTAAATATTTTTATTCTTTAAATTATGTAAAGAATTATTTGTTTATAATTGGCAGATAGCGAAATGAAAAGCGTACGTCTAAGTTGCTTATTACGGTTGTAATTTTTGGATATTAATTAACTGGACAATGTTGGTCTAACTATCTTCCTTGTTCGTGTTAAAATGGACTTTAGGAAGGCCTTTTGATGAACAGCGAACATATTAAGCCCATTAACTATTGCTTTGGATATCACTACTTTAGGCCAAAATTGGCTGAGCTGTGGGTAATAACCCAAGCCCTTTTGTTTACACTCTTTCATACTTAGCATGGCATTTTCCTAGGTCTATATGTTTTTTTGTTGCTTTAACTTTTAAAGAATGAATATACAAATAATTGTTTTTATATAAAGAAATATTGCGATAAAAAACTTTTCGTGTAAAACAAGCCAGAATTAAAAAATAAATGTCACAATAAATTAATGAATTTGTAAAGCAACATATTGCAAGTTTTAACAGATTGTACAACAAAAGTCTAGAACCTCGAAAAAAAAAAAATAATATAAAGCATAATGATCAGCAGCCAGAGTTTTCTGAATTCATTTGTAGACAAAATTGCATGGAGTAATGCCTCAATTTTTTTCTTTCACGATCATGAAATTTTCATTCAAAGTACGCTAACAGATTCAAGTATTAAACAGCACCTTTTACCTTTAATTGCAAGCGACGCAGCAAGTTACACGGCAATTGGGTATCCAGTTAAGGCTAACCTGCGTGGATTTACGAAAACTGTCGACATACATTCATAACAAGGGCATATATTACCTTTAAGTATGCAGTATAAATTGGGTGTTAGAAGATATCGATCAAGTAGTTTGGGAAATAATATTTTATTTACAGTTTTTTGAAATTATAAGTATTATATTTTTTAAGCACTAGGTCTTTTTTTGATAAAAAATGTAAATCTTCATTGAATATAAATAAATAAATAAATAATATTAAATCAATTTAAAACACAAAATTACAAATATTGACTGTATTTATCAACTTTTGGTTACAATTTAGCACGAAAAAAGTACCCCCATTTGTTCTGCAGTTGAAAAACATTTCTCGTAGCATTTTTCAGTTGAAAAAATGTTGACTAAACATTTCGCAAATTTTTACTACTACAGCAACATTATTCGTTATTTATTTCGCACATAATTATTTTATATGTATCTTTAACAGCATTTCGCACGAAATCGTGAAGAGAGGATCGCATTGTTATTAGAACGGAATGGAATTAAAGAGAAAATTGAGTATAAATGACGTTGCAAAGAAGCTGCGTGATTTTAGCAATTTTTCTATAGTAAGAAGGGCATATATATATGATATCCATATATCCAAGTGGCAGATCAGTAGCGGGTTGCAGACTCGATAAATTTTTTTTATTTTTACATGCACGGTACTTTGTTCAGTATTTTGGCAATATACAAAAAAGTGCAAAATGTATTAATATCCGTATGTTATGGTATTACTAGTAAATGAAACTGTATTGTAATACGTTTAAGACAAAAATTTATTTGCAACATATAGCTACTAAATATCATTTAGATTATATATTTTCTTTTAATTTTTTCAATTTCAAAACCCTATTAATTTTAATTTTATACATTTTTACTTTCTTGACAGTGGTGGTGGCCAACCAACAAATGCGTTCTACAACAAATCTGCTCATAATAAATCTAGCGGTCTCCGATATATTATTTGTAATATTTTGCGTACCCTTTACGGCAACAGACTATGTGTTACCAGAATGGCCTTTTGGAAATTTGTGGTGTAAATTCGTTCAATACATGATCGTAGTGACGTGCCATTGTAGCGTTTATACGCTCGTGCTCATGTCATTCGATCGTTTTTTGGCCGTGGTACACCCAGTGACAAGTATGTCACTGAGAACGGAAAGGAATGCCACATTGTAAGACACAGAATTTACGAAATTAAACATAAATAACGATTTTCTTTATTCACCCAGAGCAATAGTATTGGCGTGGATTTTAATTGTTACCACGGCAATACCAGTTGCATTAGCTCACTCTGTCAGAATTTATCAGTTTCATGGACACAATTATACAGCCTGTGTGTTTTCATCTGACAAAGAGGTTTGGAGCTTATTGGGTTTTCAGGTAAGTGGGCCGAGAAAAAAACGCAATTCGTTAACATTTTTCAAAAATTTTGAAGTTGTGTTTGAGCAAAAGAATTTTAAATAAATATAATTTTTTTAATTCTTTGATTTTTACTTTTATATTTATTCGACCTTTTTTAATTAATTTAATATGCACTAATCTTTTAAACGGTCTTTTAAATAATTTAACGATTTTATTTTCTCGATATTTCGCTTTCATGTGGAAAGCTTCTTCAGGAAATTATTTTTTTATATTTTTCAAAAACAAAATTGTAAAATTGTTATAATTTTTTGTTTTTGAAAAATATAAAAAAATAATTTCCTGAAGAATCTTTCGACAGG
This sequence comes from Trichopoda pennipes, assembly GCA_030448955.1. Classification (NCBI taxonomy): domain Eukaryota; kingdom Metazoa; phylum Arthropoda; class Insecta; order Diptera; family Tachinidae; genus Trichopoda; species Trichopoda pennipes. The sequence goes on along the minus strand of JASKUP010000026.1, from coordinate 1,007,947 downwards.
AAAGCGAAATATCGAAAAAATAAAATCGTTAAAATATTTAACAGACCGTTTAAAAGATTAGTTCATATTTAATTTTTTTAATTCTTGTAATGCAAATATTTCTGTAGCATTTTATTTGCAGGTGCTAGCCAAGTAGCATCTTAAATATCTACATTTTATGTAATAGGAATAAGTATGCACACTAATACAAAAACGTGTATATATGTATGTATTTCATAACAGCCGTTTTCAGACTTAAAAAAATAATTCAAAATTTGCTTAAATTCTTTGTTCGTTTCATTTTAAGGATGCAAATAAACAAACAACGTGAAAATAAATTTTTTATATGCAGATCTCCATATAAATCACAAACATTTATTAGACTGATATAATCTGATGTAATAATTTCTAAAATAATTTTGACGGCAAATTATTATTCCCATATAAACAGACTTGACAAGAGTGTAAAAAATAAATTTCAAATATTTGCAATATTATTTTTTCTGAATTTATTTTTTTTTTTTTGTGTTTTAAAAGATGAAAAACATAAAGCAGATTTATATTTAAGAGCCACTTGTTTAAAAAAATAATTTTGTTTCAATATTACTTTTGAAAAGGAAATTATTTTAAAGATATTTTTTTATTTTTTAATCGGTGCTTTTAAGCTAACATTTTTTGAATCTACTTCTTAAGAGTACTTTTTTAACGTTTTTTAAGAGACATTTTCAAAGGCGAGTAATATTGTTATTGAGAAAATTTTTTAAAAGTATTTATTTTGTGGCATTTTTTAAATTAATATTTTTAGAGGTGCCACTTTAAAAGGTATAATTCTCGTATTTTTGAAGGGGCCTTTCTTGTTTTAGGCTTCTTCTTTAAAATGTACTCGTACCTTTGCCATTGGTGTTTTTATTTAAAGAAATGAATTTTTTGCAGGTATATTATATAAAAATTGTATTTCTTTGGAAAGCTTCTATTAAAGTACTTTTTAATGAAATATTTTAACTTATTTTTAAAAACATGTTTTAAAAATACATGTTAAAAGGTACATTTTTAACGTGTTTTTTTATAAAAGTTCTTTTTGAAAATATTAATTTTTAAATTTTTTAATAAAATTGGTTCAACATTTTAGACTATTAAGTCTGTTAACAAGCTTTTCTTCCACTTTCTTTATATTTCACAGTCAGAAGGGTTAACGAATTATCATCACCCGTATATCAACAGCATTTTAACAAATATTATATTTGAAACCAAATTCTAGAATACTTGAAATATTTTTGTTCCATTAAAGAATGTTTTATAATACTGCCTTAAAAACACATGGAGGCACACTCATTCATAAGGTTGAAATTCTTTTGCCCAAGAATACTTTGAAGTTTACAGCAGTTTGGTAAGATTTTGGTCAACATTCCAGCTTATATAACCAAAAAAAATGTGCAAAGTAACTTACTTTATCCTCACAAGGTTTTAGTTAGAATAATAATATTTTTTGCAAATCCAAATCAATATAAACAATTCAGTAAGAAAAACTTTAGTCGACAAAATTTATTTTATTGCTTCGTTACTATTTTTAATACCTTGGCGTCTATGCCTCAGCTGATGAAAGGAATTTCATTTATATTTCCGATTAAAGATCCAACAGCGACAAAAAACAGGCAGCCAATAAAAATTAACAATAACAAAAAACAAATGCTTCACAAAGATAAAAAAATGTTGGAGGATTTATATTAGAAATGCAAAAAGATTAAAATTGTTTTTAAACTTTCTAGCACTTTCCAGTACAGTATTAAAACACAAAAGAATTTTGAAAATCATATCATAACTCTTTCCTTCTATTTTAATAAAATAAATCATGTTCATTTAACGAAACAACTGCCTTGAGAATAAATGTTGGCCAGAAAGTAATGGTAACGAAGAAAAATCTTTGGACGTTACATTGCATTAAACTGTCAAATAAAGAAACTTAAAAATATAAAAATATCAATAAAGCTGTGAAATTTTCAAATGTTGAAAAAGACTTTGTGTAATTTCTGATTTTGTACTTAAGCAACATGCTAGTTATGTCGCCACGGAATAGATCGCTTGTTTGATGTCTTCATTTTAAGTAAAAACATTTACACTGTGAAAAACGGCATTTAAGTTTTTATAAGTATTTTTCAAAAAAAGGTGTTTACAATTTACAAATGAAAATTTTTCTTGTTTGTTGAAAACGTTTTATTATTAAAAAAGTTTTTTCAAAACTTTTCCACAAAAACTTATTTTAAAAATGTAATTTTTAAGACCTGTTTTATAAATAGGTATTAAAGAAAAGCCTGTTTTGCAAAACCTGCTTTTTCAAAAAAGTACCTTTTTCAAAAATGTAAAAATTTTGAAAGCGCTCTTTAAGTAGAACAAAGATTTTTTCTAATTAAATATTTTTCATAGAATCTATAGGTATGATACTTTTTACTGAGCAGTGCTATTTTAAATATATACATTTTTATTAGGTACTTACTTAAAGAGGTCCTATTTTGTAAAAGTAAGTACAGTTTTTAAAAAAAAGTGGAAAGAACGATATTTTTTGTAATCTATTTTCCTCAAAAATTACTTCATTTTGTAAGGAAATTTGCACTATTTAAGGATTCATTATTTTTGAAGATTATTTTTCATATAAAATTAATTGTACATGTTCAACAGATACTTTATTATAATAAAAAAATTTATTCCGAATGTCTTTTTACTTTTACTTTTTGACAAAGTAATGTTCAAAAATAATTTTCAAATAATTTTCTTTCCATTATGTTTTTTTTTTTTCTTCTTTTAAAAAAGCATTTTTTACGATTTACTATTATTTAACATTATATTTCCTATGAAGGTAATTTAATTTTGCAAGAGGTATTTTTTTTTTCAAAAACAACCGTAGATATATTTTTAAAAAGGCAATTCTGAAAGTTATTTTCCCAAAAGAGCCTTTCTATAGGTCCAGTTTTTCAAAACGGTATTTAAATATTAAATATTAATATTTGTCTCAGAATACTTTTCTGTGTGCGCTTTCTAAACGGTTATTTTTTCAAACAAGAAATTATTAACGAAACTCTATTATTTCCATTGTTTAAAAGGATTTTTATTGTTTGTAAAATTAAAAACATTTTTAAATGTGCTTCTTTCGGAAAAGTGATTCCTCAGTTCCTTTTTTAATACGATCCTTAACAGTTACGAAAACAACAAATTATGTAATAAGAAGATGAAGTAACTTTTGCATTTCAAATTGTCTGGATTGCCATTTAAACCTTTATGTAATCAGTACGGTAGGATTCAAATGGAGTAACGAAAGGAGCGCAAAAAACGAAATTTTATCAAGTTGCTTCTACAGTCATCCTTTTTACCTTTTATTTATTTAAAGAAGTTTGTTTGTATATTAGTAATGGAAACATTATTATAGACAAAAGTTTCTGTTACAGTTTCATCCTTTGCAATTGTTTCTTCTGCTTTCGTTATGAAAAATGATTGTTTTTACAAGTTTTAAAATTCAAGAATAAATATTTGGAAAGAGGTAGCAGCTGCTGCCAGACAGAATATGTAATGAAATCTCATTTTGTTTTCTGTATTCTATTTACTTAAGGTTTTTTTCTGTTTTTTTTGTTTAATACTGTGACACATTAGGTAAATGAAATAATATTCGAAAATATGTTGTATATTTGTCTCACTCAATATTTATTACCAGCAAATTAAGAAAAAGTGAGTTACTAATGGATTCTTTAGATTATTTCCCCTTTTATTTATTGCTTGTGAAGTTCATAAAACTGTTTGCGAAAATTTGTATCTGAATGATAAAATGAAATACACAGCAAAAATTTAAACATAAATTAATGAAAAATATGATTTATTTTATTCAAAGAATGTTTCCTTTATAAATATATTATTTTTATAAATATTTTTAAGCACAAGATCCTTATATAAAACAATTACATAAATTTAATTTTTATTTTCAACAAACAAACAAATTCAAAATAATCAAATATATTTTATTCAAAAAAAGAAAAGATGGTAAAAACTGATACCAAGAACTTTTCAATCGAAATCAAATTTTGAAGATGACAAACATGCAAAACGACGTTTATACTTCCTTTCAAAATTTTAACTTTAGAATAATGTGAAGATAATGCCGTTTTCTTAAACTAGTGTTATCCTGATCTTACTGATACGACTTGTATCTTGCCAATCTAGTTTTTAATTTATTTGTTGCTATTCCTACGTAAACTTAATTACAATTCTCTCTATCATTTCCGTTAAGTTTACGTAGGAACTAAAATAGCAGACTACAAATCAGATGTAAAATATAGTTCAAAGAAAACGGCATTATTTTCATATGGTTCTAATGTTAATCACAATCCTGACTTTGAAAATGTTTCAATTTCGAATTTAAAAAACATACGTCGTTATATATTAAAAATGTTACAAATAATTAAAGTATCGTCAGCAAAATGAATAACTTTAAAGCAGATAAGAAAAATGTTGCTCAAAATTATAGGCATTTAGGGCACAAAATTATAAAATATAAAACTCTATTGGCCTATGCATACGGCCAATAGAGCTTTAAAGTACATGTTAGTTAACAAACACTTTAAGGCTAACATAAGTTTGTTAAAAAATGGTATTCAAAAACAGTACTTTAGCTAATGTATGCTTTAGTAAAATTAGTGTTTTGATTCTGGCAATGCCACTATTTTCAGTTGTCACTTTGTAGTTAACGATGTATAAAAATTAATAATTGTTTTCAGCAAAATCAATATATTTTTTTGTTTTTTTATTAATCTTTTTAATAAAAATCTTTTAAACGGTCTTTTTAATTAAAGTTTAAAGATTTATTTTTTCAATATTTCGCTTCCCTATGGAAAGCTTCTTTAGGAAAAATAATTTTTTTTTTGTTTTCCTGATGATGCCAACCAACGGTATGGCGAAATATCGAAAAAATAATAAAAAATAAAAGTTTTTAAAAATTTTTTATTAAATAGTGACCTAGTGCTTTATAATTAACTACTAAAAAATATTAAAAAGGTCAAAAAACTATAACTATTATAAATAATTAATTATAATTATATTTTTGTAAAATATAAAATAGAGATGTCAAAATAGTTTGTATTGAATGGCATGTTATGTTTCAGTTTTTATTATTATTTGTATACTACAATTTGTTTTTAATAAACATTTTTAAAAATTTTTTAAATAACAAAGTACAACTGTCAATTGAGCCGTTTAGATTGAAAGTGGCATAAGTCACAATTGAACAGTTTTTTTCATTTTTAATAAATTTGAAATTAATAAGTTGAGAAGTATTGAGATTTGTTTGAGAGGAGTGTTGATAATTAACGGTATAATAAAAATATTTATTTTGAAAATGGCGTAAGTCGCTGCACTCAGGAAATTAATTATGGAGCTTAGTGTGAAAGAAATGAAAACATGCAAACTACACATAATTAGCATTAGTTTGTTATTTTTTTATTCTCAGGAGGTTGCTTCGTGTTGTATAAAATATCTAAGAAAGTCACAACTCAAAAGCATATTATTGCACATAGTGACTTATGTGAAGGACAAAATAGTAATAGTAGCAATAGTCCCCTGTCGAAAAAATCCTTCACAGTACACAACATGGAGAAGAAAGATTTTATTTCAACACAATCATTAGAAAAATTCGTTTCAGAAAGAAAAGTAACTAAGACTAGTTGAAATGGCTAAAAATTCAATGGATTCAATTTTACCATGATATTCCCTATAAAATGTTTTATAAACTAATTTAAATTTAATTTAAAAAGATGGCAAAAACAAAGTGACTTATGTCACTTTTAAAATAAACGGCTCAATTTATTGTAAACAGAATTTGTTTTGTTTTTAAACTTTCAATAATAAAATTGAACTGTCAATTTATTGTAGGTTTAAAGTATGTTTTTCCTACTTTATAGTTAACAAAGGTATTTTAAGGTAAGAGCGTTTTTTGAATACAACTTTAGAAAATTGTGCTTAACAACGGCAGTTAAACCTGCTATACGGCTGTATATGTCTATCATTTAAAATTAACACTTAAAGTTTTTGTAAAGTTATGTCATTCAAATTCATGTTTGAATGTGTTTGTAAAATAATATTTTCAAAATTTTAATTTATTTTAAAAGGTTTTGGTATTTTTGTTTTTTTTTTATATTTTATTTATTTATTTACAATCCATTTGTACAATATTTAGTAAATGTGCTAATGGAAATCATTACTTAACATACGTCATTAAACTTCTTACATTGTTCAAGTTGATTAGCTTAAAAATTTTTGATTACAGTGATATCAATAAGTTTAGTAGAATTTCCAATATTTAAATTTTAATTACATTACTTTTATATATAAATAAAAGTGAGAAAAAAATTGATTATTTCCTGTACGGAAGGTCTAATACATGTAATCTTTTGAGTCTAATAACCTCAGCACTATCATCTAATAAAAATATAGCTAAGACATTGCTGTGACAACTAAGTCTATCAATGTATTTAGCGCTGAATCGATTTATTTCATCAATAACAAAGGGTATTTTTAAATCTTCATGGATTCTTTAATTAGTTACAAACCAAGGTGCACTCGCGATTGTTCTCAGAGTTTTTGATTGATAACGAGTACACTGCCCTGTGGTACTCCAGTAAATAGAGCCTTAAAGTGATGTTTCTGTATACATTCATATAGTTTTTTTCCTTTCGGATTTGCAATCCTAGATCCCCATGAAGGATGTTTGGCATTGAAGTCTCCCCCGACAATAAACCTGGATCCAAGTTTCTTAAAAAAATTTTCGTAATCTACGAGACATAAATTATGTTTAGGTGGAAAATAAACTGAGCAAATTTCTACATATATGTTGTTAAATTTAATTTTAACCACACTGGCCTGAATTGACGGTTTTATTATGGATTCCAAAACTTCAAATTTTAAACAGGATCATAACCTCTTATGTTAAAATATGCTTTATCCGTGATATGAGTTTTAGAAAGTAATTAAATATCTAAGTAATTTGTCCTTAGGAAAATTTCAATTTCCCTGGTATGATTGGAAGCACCATTGGCATTCCATGTTGCTACTCTTAAATTTATTTGCATAATTTTATCAATATTTGGGTCGTTATATCGAAAAGCTTGTCCATCATCTTTTCCAATCTTTCTATAAGCCTGTTCTCCGCAGTATTTGTTGAGCCTCCTGTTACAGCTTGGGAATATGAAACAAATCATTCTCTTGGTTTGTTATTAAAGTTAGTGTTTCTGAAATTACTTACGCATTTAATTTTGGAAAATCCTGAGAGTTTGATGGTATTTCTTTATTTCTTGTTTGCCGTAGAGTTCTTACATTAGCTGCTCTTTTTTGATGTAGAAGTTGTTGATAAACATAGCATCCCTTGTAATTAGCTGTATGAGCTTGTAGACAGTGTAAACATTTCGGAGGCGTAGCTATACTCTTGGTACAATTTGTTGTTGAATGATCTAGTCCACATTTTACACATCTAAATTGCTTCTTGCAGTATGATTTAGTATGCCCGAATTCCTGACAGCGATAACATTGGACTAGATCGTCAGTTTTTTTTGGCGCTTTAATTGAAACAATGGCATTACCAATGTGCCTAATAGAACAAATTTCCTTATTGTTAGGATTTGGGTCAAGATCCACGAAGAACATTTATAGTGCTAGTTTTGTAACTCGACTTTTAACGTTAACTACATCCCTAAAATGGTGACGTAATGACAATAATTCTGCTTTAATATCATTACAAGATGTAGAAGGGTGTATACCTTTAATTACAACTCTATAAGATCGTTCCTGTTTTAATTGATATGTACTATATACAACTATATACATTTTTCACCATCAATATTACTTGATTATCCCTCATGGAATTATAATTAAAATCCGTACATTCTATTATTTTGCTAACATCATTTTACTCATATCTGTTATATTGGGTATATAAATTACAGGCGGCTTGGGTACCCAGTCATCTGGTTTTTTGGCTGAATCTTCAATTTCTTCATTTTCTTTACTATTTTGTGCTGCTTCATCATCATAAAGTAGTTCGAACTGATTTTTATTCGATGTGCTGGGTTGCAGAGATAACAAACGTTTTCATTGAATGTCCGGTGAGCCTGAAATACATCGTTTTCTTGAATGGACTACCTGCCAATTATCATCATCCGTAGGGTCAGCATCTTCACCTCCACTACCCACATCCTTGGTGTCCATGCTCACACTTAAGAGTGTAAAAAAGTACGTTTGCAATAATCAAAAAATTGTTTTTCTTTTTATTTTTTAAATAAATATCTGTTATTCTTTTTAACGGTCTTCTTTAATTAATTTAACAATATATTTTTTGTTCAATATTAATTTTAATAACAACAATTATTAACAAATTGAAAAAAATTTTTTTGAAAATATTTAACAAAAGACAAATTAACAGAATAAAATATATTTATTTAAGATATAAATCGATCAAAAAATAAAAAAATAATATAAGAAAAAACTTAAAAAAAAACAATCAAGAAGAACAAAACAATTCAAGAAAATGGTGTACATTTTACAATAGTAAATTTGTATAAAAACATTTGTGAGCAAGATAATATTCAGAAGCAGTAGAAAAATCAAAATTCAAAATCGATGATGTGCTACAAGAAATTCAAGAAAAATAATTCCATTGGAACAATAATCAACAAATACAAGGCTACCATGGACAAAATTGTAAGAACGAAAGCTTCAATTACATTTTTGATAAAATGTAGGAAAGCTGCAACTACACCAAAATTTGTCTTTTGTCAAATGTTTTCAAAAATTTTTTTTCAATTTGTTAATAATTGTTGTTATTAAAATTAATTTTCCTAAAGAAGCTTTTCATAGGAAAGCGAAATATTGAGAAAATATATATTGTTAAATTAATTAAAAAAGACCGTTAAAAAGAATAACAGATATTTATTTAAGATATAAAAAGGTCGATTAAAAAAATAATCAATTAATATTTTATTTTAACTGAAATGTAAAATTCTTTAAAATATTATTTTTTTTGAACTGTCACACAATTGAAATATTTTCAAGAAAAATATTTTATTTTAAATTTGTTTGTCAATAATTTTATTTTTCAGTTTTTTTTTTAACACAACCGTTCGCTTTGAGTAAAACTTTCGTTCTGGTTTTGGTATCAGAAAATTAAATGTAAAGTATTTTTTAATGTTGTAATATATTCTTTTAATAAAACAAAACTCTAATATATTCTTAACTAAACGTCTTTCTTTATTGCTGGTTACTTAGAGAGTAAAAAATATAATACAATATAATATAAGAATATCAATATTACATGAGTAATGCAAAACCAGTATTTTAATAACGGTTCGATAATCTCACATCACATAATATAAGCTAAGCTTAAAGTATTGTTATTAACTAATTAGGTAGATTATATGTCGATTATAAAAAAGAAACAGTTTTGTAATAACTAGCTTTAAAAGAATGTAATCTTACTAGGATTTCATATACTACAATACCCCCTTCATAAATTTTGTCTTCTTTCATACATCTGTATATATATATATATATATATATATATATTAATTTTAACATATGTATGTGTATATGAATATACTATTTACATTATTTTATTTTAATTTATTTTTAATTACTTCATTTTCTTTGTCTTAAGTTATATTTGGGAACAATTTGATCTTTTTCTTGTTGATCATTAATACTATTTTTTGAAACATATTGTTCGGTTTGATTATTTGTAATTACAACATCATTCTCCGGATTTTTAATCTTTTCATTTGCAAAATTTATTTTCGAGTCTATACTCTTTGAATAAAATTTTTGAAATGGATCTGATACGGTTGTCGGAATATCTGTTTCACTAGATTTTCCACACGCGATTATCTGATTTGCATGCCTTTTCCATATTTTATTTGAAACCGTTTTAACTAAATACGTCTGTTTACCTAAAACTTTCATGATTATACCTTGTGTCCATGACACTTTACCTGGAGTGGAATAGTCTTTTACTATAACTCTGTTATTGACAACAAATGGTGTTTTTCTATAACCCTTATAATATTTCTTTTGATTATTTTGCTTGTTTTTTACAAATTCTTTAATATTTTTATGCGTTTTATTCGCAATTTTCCGTTTAGGGTTAATTAGATCAAGTCTAGATCTGATCTTTCTTTTATTAAACATTACAGCAGCTGGAGAGACTCCAATGCTGGAATGTATTGTGTTTCTATAATCTATCAAAAAACGACATAGCGCTTTGTTAAAATCTGATAATGGCGCGTTTCTTAAACTACGTTTAAGCGCACTTTTAACTGTCTTTACCGCATTTTCCGCTTGACCATTACTAGCAGGATACCCGACTGGTGTTGTTATTTGTTAAATTCCATTCATTTTTAAGAATTCCTTAAATTTATTTGAAACAAATGACGTACCATTGTCTGAAACTACATATTTTGGAAGTCCAAATCGCGCGAAAAGTTCGCGTAATACTGAAATAACTGCATCACTTGTTGTATTTGAACCCATGTCAATGCACTCTAACCATTTACTGCTGCTATCTACTACTACCAAACACCAGCGTTTCATAAATGGGCCAAAAAAATCTATATGAATTCTAGACCAAATTTCATCAAGTCTGGGCCAGGGAATCAATTCGTGCTGGGGCGGATTTGGCCTTGCCATTAGACAAGCTTCACAGTTCTTAGTAATTTCCTCTAAGTCTTTGCCCTGACCAGGCCACCAACAACATTCACGGGCCATGGCTTTCATTTTTATTATTCCCATATGAGAAGCGTGTAAAAAATTCACTATATCTCTTCTCAACTGCTCTGGTATAATTACCCGATATCCCCAAAACAGCCAACTTTCTTCGTCGGATAGCTCATTTCGCTTCAAAAAATAAGGCAACAGTTGAGAATCACGGCATTTTTCGGGCCACCCATTTCTGATAAAATTTCTAACTGTTTGTAACAACATATCTTTTTCTGTTTCCTTAACGATTCTTTTGAAATCTAAAAACTTATCCTCACCCGGAAGGTTTTGTAAATAATTAACGTAAACGTTGTTTGAAAACTCTTCTACATAGAAGTTCGATTGCTTTGAATATCTAGAAAAGTAATCAGCAACGTTACTTTTTGACTTTATATGGCAAATATCAAATCGATAAGCAGATAAAGTTAAAGCAATACGTTGCAAACGACTGGAAGCCATCAAAGGTATGCCTTTTTTGGGGTTAAAAATATGGTGTAGTGGTTTGTTGTCGGTCACTAGGGTGAAATGACGACCATATAAATAATGATGAAACTTTTTTACTCCAAACAAAATTGCCACAGCTTCGCGGTCTAACTGTGAATATCGTTTCTCAGTATCAGTTAAAGATCTAGATGCGAATTCTATGGGTCTCTCTATTCCTCGCTCATCTAGTTGTGACAAAACAGCTCCCACACCAACTGGGCTGGCATCTACCGTCAACCGTGTACTTAACTTGACATTAAAATGGGCTAAACAATTATCAGCTATCAGGAGAGATTTTAACTGATCCACAGCCGAGGAACATCTGTCATTCCAACTAAATATTGTATTTGCCCGTAGCAAGTTGTGCAGTGGATGTAACAAAGTTGATACATCCGGTAAAAATCTTCGATAAAAATTCACAACACCTAAAAAAGCTTGAAGTTCCTTTACATTTTTAGGATTCGGAATACTAGTTATCTCGCTTATTTTTTCTGGATTCATATGTAAACCACTTTTGTCAATAATATGACCTAAATATTGTATTTTCTCTGAAAAAAACTCACACTTTTCTGGTGATAACTTAAACCCAGCATCATTTAAAATTCTAAGAACTCGCTCGAGTCTTTCAATATGCAATTTTCTATTCGATGCACTAATTAAAATGTCATCTAAAAAGACAACAACACCATCTAACCCTGCTAAAAGAGAACCCATAATCCTTTGAAAAATTGCTGGTGTTGAGGCTAAACCATAAATAAGTCTAGTATACTGGAACAATCCTTTGGAAGTTGAAATAGTAGTATATTTCCTGGATTCTTTGTCTAATTGAATTTGCTGGTAAGCCATACTCAAGTCTAATTTTGTGAATTCTTCACCTCCGTGCAATTTTGAAAAAATATCCTCAATACGAGGCAATGGATACTTTTCCACATTTAAATATGGGTTTAGGGTTACTTTAAAATCACCACAAATTCTAATACTTCCATTTTTCTTTAAAATCGGAACAATAGGAGTACCCCACTCACAAAAGTTTACTGGCTGTAGTACCTTTATTTTAACCAAGTGGTCTAACTCTGTTTCGACCTTGCTCTTAATAGCCAAAGGTAATGGTCTTGGCCTAAAAAATTTCGGTACTGTTCCTTCTTTAACCTTTAAAACTGCTTGACCTCCTCTAAACAATCCTAAGCTTTTATCGAAAAGACTACTAAATTTTGAAATAATTTTCTGTGTCATATCCATGGGTACACAGTAATTTAGCTTACTAATCTTTATATCAAAAGTTCTAAGAAAATGTCTACCTAGCAATGGTGGGCCACCATTTTCAATTATAATAAATGGAATTACTTTTTCTTTATTTTTATATTTTATTCCAACCTCACACCTACCAATAGCAGTTATTTTTGTGCCATTATAAGATTTTAACAATACGTTAACTTTCTTAAGTTTATAGTTTTGAAAGAATGTTGCATAAAAACTGTCAGAAATCACGTTATATTCCGATCCTGTATCTAACTCCATTTCAAATATTTTTCCATCAATAACAATTTTGATTCTAATAGGACTACAGTTAGTACTGCTAATATTAAATAAACTTAAATCATTATTATCAATAAAATTTAATTTTTTAGATTTACACATTTTCTTTAAATGACCTTTTTCATTACAATTATTGCATTTATAATTTTTGAACCTACAGTTTTCGCTTTTATGATTCTTGTATCCACAAACCTTACATTTTTCCGTGTTATGGTACTGCTTTTGCTGCTTCCTCAGTTGTCCGCCCTTGTTCCTTTTTATGAAATGCAGATTTTCCTCTTTAACGTTTTGTTCTAAATTATATTGAAGTTTGGTGATTCAAGAAAAATTTTATCCCGGGCCGGCCCCTTTTCTAATCCCATTACAAATTTGTCCCGGATTGCCATTTCCAAATTAGCTCCGAAATCACAATGCACCGAAAGGGATCTAACTCGAACGGCCCATTCATTTATTGTTTCGTTTTCCGCCTTTGTAGCATTATAAAATTTGAATCTCTCTGCAAATCCGGATGTTGTAGTCTTAAAATGTTTGTTCATCGCTAACAAGCAAACATCATATGTCGTTCCAACATCTTCTACTTTTGCTGGACTCACTAAATTCTGCAACAGCATATAAGACGTTTCGCACATTGATGTTAAGAGGATAGCTTTTTTTTTTGCTGCATCAATTATTTCATTAGCAATTAAAAATTGCTGTAATTGATTTTGAAACACAGTCCAATTTTTTTGGGTGTGATCAAAATATGGCACTTTTCCGAAAATTGACTTGGACATTATATTCACTTTTTTCTTTTTATTTTCGTAATCACGATTTATTTACTTTGTATTTAATAAAATCGATCACTTATCCTCGTCGCCACTGTAATATATTCTTTTAATAAAACAAAACTCTAATATATTCTTAACTAAACGTCTTTCTTTATTGCTGGTTACTTAGAGAGTAAAAAATATAATACAATATAATATAAGAATATCAATATTACATGAGTAATGCAAAACCAGTATTTTAATAACGGTTCGATAATCTCACATCACATAATATAAGCTAAGCTTAAAGTATTGTTATTAACTAATTAGGTAGATTATATGTCGATTATAAAAAAGAAACAGTTTTGTAATAACTAGCTTTAAAAGAATGTAATCTTACTAGGATTTCATATACTACAAATGTTAAAATATTTCTTAAAAATTTAGTTTTTATTATTTTTTGTTCTGTATGTTGCATGGTTTTGAAGAAACTATTTTTAATTATTATGAATTTGTTTCTCAACAACGTTTTCATTTATTAGTTATTTAAAAAGCTATTTATATACACCTCTTTTCCTGAGGACGCCACCCAAGGGTGTGATGATATATTTAAAAATAAAAACAAATTTTAGTTATGTTTTATATAAAAAGTTAGTGCTTAAAAATTTTTTCACAAACTATTAAAAAGTAAATTAATTATAATTATTATGAGAGTATTATGCGCTATCGTCACAATATTTTAAACTTTGCAAAACTAATTGAAATAACTAAGAAAGTTACAGCTGTAAATTCTGTTGAAAAAAATAACTCTTAAATGACATCAGTGGGCGGAAATCTCCAAAAATATTAAAAAAAAATCAGAATATATTCAAAAGGCAACTATTAGCTGGATATAAATTTTATTGTATTTATATCTTTTTTTTATTTATTGTAACTATTGTATCGTTATTATTAAATGCAAAATTACCTTTTTCGGATGAAAAACGTAATGTTCATCATTGACTATAGGTATTAATTTCTCTGTGAATGAAAATTTAAATACTGAAATATGCTTAAAATGTAGACAGAATTTTGCCACAAGTTTGTTACATTACACTTTTAGATATAAAATGTTTTTATGGGGTAATTTTAACTAAAATATATCCAAGAGGCATATGCGCTTAAATAGAAACTGTATCCTTAATTTTGTTTATAAAAACTAAGCAAAAAATTTTCTTAATTACAGTTGTTTTACTGATAAAATTTGAATACTTTTCTTAATATCCTAGTCACAAACAATTAATTTTAAGTGTAACTTATCCCCCTCTGAAATACTTTAGCCTTCAAGGTTAAAACTTAGGAATGGGAGAAGTAAATAAATATGGATAATTTCCGTTTACTGAATAGACAAAACAACAAGGAACAGACTAAAAAATATGTTTGAAATATTTGAGTCAATAACAGAAAAGACGTGCTTATGCGTAATTTCAGTATAAAACGCGACACATGTTGTTGACCACAAACCTAAAGCATTTTTACAATACGAAACAATGTTGGGGGTGCGTGACATTATAACCGACGGAAAACCGTACCCAAATAGAATTATAACCGCATTTATTAATGAACGGTTCATACAAAATAGAGAGAAAAAATGAAGTCACGTTTTAGGTTTTAAAGGTCACAAAAATACTGCTAGCAACATGAAAATTAGTTTGTTGAAAAAATAACAATAATCGTTCCATGGACAAATCGGTTTTTAGAAATGATAACAGCATTATCTTTTTAAATAAAAAAATTATGAAATATAAAAAGTTTTGTAAAAAAGGATTCATAATGTTTTTCAACTAAGCTTAGATTAGATATTTTAAAATGATAAAAAATCAACACTTAACTAATTTAGTATTGTGGAAAATATTGCCTAAACACAACAAAAGAAATTAACCAAAAAAAATAAAATATCTGAACAAAATCTTAAAGTTTTAAAAAAAATTTTTGAGGAACTCCAATCATCAGTTACGCCATTTATATGCAAGTAAAAAAAATCTACTAGAAAAACACTTTTTGTATTAAAATGGCAAAAATAATTCACATTAAAAAGGTTTCTTTTTTTAGCATTTTAAAATGTTAAATTTATTTTTAAAAAATAAATTAATAGAGCACACATTTATTTTTTTAATCGAAAACTTTTGAAAGGTGTTGTTTGTTGTAATTTAAGGTGAACCGTTTTTAGTTCTAGTTAGAATACAGAAATCATTTGTCTAAAACTTAAGAAAACATTTGTGGATAAATAATGGAGAAAATTATTAAAAAACCGGAGTTCATTTTTAATTATTTGTACTTAGTTAAGGATAATGTTCAAAAAGACTAAAATAATTTTAAGTTACCAACTGTTGTGACAATAAAGTGTTTGCTAAAAGTGTCGTATAAAAATGACCTGTATTTCTTTTTATTTTTGTTAATTTTACTTTATTTTTGAGAAAAATAATAACAGTGTAGTGTAACGGAAAAAAGTAATTCGAAGGTTTTTGCTATAATAACCACACACCCAGTCGACTGCTTAATTTTAAGCAGGCAACATCAATGCACAGCCTCGATTGAAGCATCCAACTTGAAAAGTGTTACCTATACGACTAAAAAGAAAGTTTTTAGCAAGCAAGCCTAAGAGTTAGTGCCCAATTAAAAGATGACATACAGTAAACTGGCAGAAACGTGAACACCCAGTGACATGAACATCCAAAAACATCATTTTTTTTCTTACATTGACTACTCCAAAACGTGAACAAAGGCTGAAGGCTTTAAAACGTGAACTTTTTATCGAACGTTAAAATTAAATTATGTAAGCTTATTTAAACATTTTGGGATTCCCCGCAGAAGAATCTCGTAGTTTGTTCTTCTGTTGCAGGATAAGAAGTTTTGGTATTACCGCGACAGTTCTACTGGAAGCAAGTGATCTCTAAAAATATTTTTATTGAAAATATGTCTTATAAAAAACAAAAATATTAACTCTTCAAGAAAAGTCAAATATTTTAGAGCTTTTTGGAAAGGTTCACCTGTAATTGGTTTGCCGAAAAAGTATAATGTCGTCAAATCAACGATTTGTTCAATAAAAAACAAAAAAGATGTAATATTGAAATGTGTTAATAATACATTTTCCGGTCCTAGAAAATAGAACACACTGCATTCTTCGGAGCTTCCAAAAATGGAAAGATCTCTGTACTAATTTAGAAATTAGTATCTTAGAAACCCTTTTGCAACCCATAGTAGCATAGTATATATATTGAAATATGGCAGGAACTTACAAAAAGTAGAATCAAAACATGTCTCATAGGTGAAAAATAACGTACTTTATTTTAAATTAAATAAAAGATCAAAAGAGACTAAAATATGTTATAAAAAAAAGATGCCCGTCTTTATTGATACATCTTTTACTCCTTTAAATTTTTCGAAGTAATTTATCTGCTGCTGCCATCAATCTTTAAATACGACGTTTAATATTTTTCTTTTCCAACCAAAAAATATGCCGCAAGATAATTACTTCTGTGTCTCTTAATAAATTATTTTAATAAATAATCTTATTTTGATTTATATAAATTATTTATTTTTATTTATTGTTGTTTATAATGGTCTTTAATAGAGGATATAAAATCTTCTGCTAACTCTAATTAACCAAACTTCATAGTTAATATTCAGAAAAAAAAACTGAACGACAAAAAATAGATAAATCGTGTTATAGATGCTTTCGTTTTAATCCAAATTACCAAATTTTATTTAAATTAATAGACATTTTATGTGTAAAATATTGTTTAATAAAATTTTTTCGGTTTGTCGTAAGAAAACAATACATAAATTATTTAAAATCACATACGTACATACATTGTAAAATGAAGTAAAAGTAAATCATTTATTTGTGTCATTAAATATGATCGAACGTTGACTGGCCGGACCGACCACACTCACCCAAATTCACAAATTTCTCGCTTGTTACCTCGGGCTTAAACTCGTAATATTTTGTTGGATAAGACAGGAGGCCAGTCAGACAATTTGTGAACAATTTAGGGCTTTTGTTACAGAATAGAAATAGAACCTGTGTGTTTATGCTCTGGATTGGCAATTAAATGAATGCAATAGTTGATGATAAATAAAAAATATTTATTAATATAAAAAATTAATTTTCACTGGTTGGGGAGAAAACTCGTGTTTGTTCTGAGCGATGATACTAACTCAATAAAAAACTTAAAACGGAAATCTTTCTTTTAATTCAAAACATGTGGAAAACTCTCCACTTTCTTACGTTACGTGCTAAGTCTAATTCAATTCACAATATTCTTAAAAAGGGAAATCTTTATATAATTCAAAACGTGTGGAAAACTCTCCACTTTCTTACGTTACGTGCTAAGTCTAATTCAATTCACAATATTCTTAACAATTCAAAGGTAAATATTTAAATGAAATGAAGGTAAATATTTAAATGTAATTATGGCAGTTGAAATTTGAAAATTATGTGTCCAAACGTTAGGTTGGACATGGCGCCGGCCTTGCCGTCAGGCAACAGATGCCGCCTTATCCGAGGCACAAAGAACATTCGCCAAGGACTTAATTGCCTCCGCCAGTATTTTGGTGTCTGGGGTGACCGACTCCGAAGACCCTTGCGGTTTTTCCGCTGTACCGTTGACGATTTTGCTCTCTTTCGTTTCTGTCTTGTCTTGGGTGTAAGAACCTTCGTCTTCTTGGGAGGCAGACTTCGTTGGTGAAGCAGCGTGTGGTGGAACTTTTCGCAATTTTTGCACGTATCCAGGGATGTGCAGCTTCGTAGGTCGTGGCTTTTGGCGAGGCAGTTCACACAGTATCCATGCTCCTCTACCACTTCTTCTCTTTCCTGAGTAGTCATGCCTAGAAATTTTAGACAAAATCGCAGGGGATGATATCGGTTGCATAGCACACATTTGTAGATGTCCGGATCACGGTGCTGCAAACGTCGTTGTGTTGTACGACTTGCGCTTGGTCGCGTTGTGGCCAATCTTCTGTTGGTTCTATTAAAAATAAAGGTAACATATTAATAATTGAAATTTGAAGAAGGTAGAGGTTGCTCTATAGCGCCCTGCTTTAAATTCTACTAAATAGGGAAACATGCCAGTACTGACAATATATGGGTAATAGCAATATAAGGACAGAGTTAATTTTTGAAATGAATGCATGAGTGGAGCTTAAATGAGTATTTTGCGCAGCGGCAAAATACTATGCAGCAACGTCTAACGATGGGTCAGACATTTTATCATTCAGGATTGGCAGATAGCAAAGTTTGACAATGGGCCGAGTTATTGTTCCCGATGCTATGCGGACATCAGCAATACGCACGTTGCAGTCCGTGCCGAGATAGGTCTTTTCTATTCTACCCAATCGCCATTCATACGGGGGTTGTAAGTCATCCATCACAACCACTAAATCCCCTACTTGCATATTTGGAATCGAGTTCTTCCATTTGTATCTCTTATGCAATGATTTGAGATAGTCTTCCCTCCACCGAATAGAAAACTGGTGATGAATGGCCTTTAGCCTTTCCCACCTATTGATGAGAGATATGTTCTCAATCGTGTATTCGGGAAACGCCATCAAAGGAGCCCCTTTAAGAAAATGGCCGGGTGTTAGAGCTTTTAAATCTGTTGGATCCTCAGATAACGCAGATATTGGGCGGGAGTTAAGTACACCCTCAATGCGGGCTAGGATGGTGGAGAATTCTTCGAATGTGAATCTCTGAGAACCAGTAGTACGTTTCAAGTGAAACTTGAAACTTTTCACGGCGGCTTCCCATAAGCCCCCCATGTGAGGAGCGTATGGTGGTATGAATTTCCATTCGAAACCATGCGTAAGGTATTTCTGGGTTAAGTCTCGAGCTGCGTTATTTACGAAGGTGGAAAATTCGAGCTCCAGTGTTCTACTAGCACCTAAGAAATTTCGGCCGTTATCACTGACTATCCTTTGGGGAAGCCCCCGCCTCCCTACAAAGCGAAGGAATGCGGCTTGGAATGCAGCCGAGGTCAAGTCTGAGCATAGTTCTAAATGTATAGCTTTCGTGCTGAAACAAACGAAAACACATACATATCCTTTCACTGCAGGTGATCTCCTTAAAGGTGATGTTTTTATTTGAAAAGGTCCAGCAAAGTCAATACCTGTAACCTGGAAAGGATGAGATAGGCTGCATCTCTCTGAAGGTAAGGGAGCCATTATCTGTAACCCTGCCTGCTGTTTGTAAATAGTGCAGGTTTTGCAATTTCGTATTATCTTTTTTACACGGGGTTTTAGCCTGAATATGAAAAATTCCGATTGTACCATTCGGCACATTTGACTGCATTCAGCATGGCAGAGATTTTCGTGCAGATAGGTGAGATACAGTTGGCAAAAGCGGGAGTTGCCGGGTAATATAATTGGGTAACGTTCGTCATATGGAAGTGATGATTGAGCTAATCTTCCATTGACGCGTAATATAAATTTGGAGTCAAGAAATGGGTTGAGAGATTTTAATATGCTCTTATTAGGAATAGTTTGAGAGTTTAACAAACATTGGTATTCCTCTGCAAAGAATGTTTTTTGAGCTATAATTAGCAGTTTAACTTTCACATTTTTCATCTCCCTCTGTGTTAATTCATGTGAATCAAAGTGATAATCATTGGGTCTGATATTTTTTACAGTATTGTTATAAAATCTGAAGATATAACATAGGATGCGTAAAGCTCTGCTATATGATGAGAACCTGTTAAGAACATCTTCCTGCAGCACTGAGTGTAACGAGTGAATTTTATCTTCCGTCGTTTTATGTATTTGCAAAGGATTTCGTTTCGGCCATTCTGATGATGGTTTTACTAACCATGGTGGTCCTTGCCACCAAAGGGAATTATGAACAAGATCTTGAGACTTGCAGCCCCGTGTTCCAAGGTCCGCTGGGTTATCATGAGTTGGGACATACCGCCAAGTTGCATTCTGTATTAAGAGGTGAATTTGAGCAGTACGATTAGCAACGTATGTTTCCCAAGATGATGGTGATTTGGAAAGCCATCCTAATACTATTGATGAGTCAGTCCATAGGTATATTTCATTGGGATTGAGATTAAGAGATGATCTCACATAATTTACGAGTTTTGCTAGCAAAACAGCGCCATTAAGTTCTAAGCGTGGCAGGCAAACTGTTTGTATGGGGGCAACTTTACATTTTGCCATTAATAAATTCGAGAAAGTGGTGTACTTATTCGTTTGACACCTTATATACACTGTTGCACAATATGCCATTTTTGAGGCATCTGAAAACCCATGAATTTGAATAGAGTCTGATGGAGTATATTGTATCCATCGGGGTATAGAAATAATTTCAATTTTGGCGAGATCCTGAACCAAACTATTCCACTTTTCGAGAGAATCTAGTGAAATATCTTCATCCCACTGCAATCCTTCTAGCCATAACTGTTGCATTAGAATTTTTGCTCTAATGATGATGGGTGCAATCCATCCAGCGGGATCAAACAGTTTTGCTACAGATGAGAGAATTTTTCGTTTTGTTATGTGTGTAGATAGTTCCATGGGTGTGAAGTTATAAGAGAATGAGTCATTGAATGCATTCCAATTAATTCCAAGAGTTTTAATCGAGCTTGTCTCTTGGAATCGAAGAATCTTTGAGTCGTAAAGATCTTCCTTTGGAAAATGCGAAAGCAATTGAGGATCATTGGCGGTAATCTTTTTTAATGGGAATCCAGCTGAATCTAATACCTCCATGAGCTGTACTAGAGTGGCGAGTGTTTCTGATATTGTGTTACCTCCGGACAGAATGTCATCAACATAGGTTTCATTTCGAAGGATTGACGATACTTTGGGGAATAGAGATTCGGTGTCTGACGCAAGTTGATGCAGGGTTCGAATTGCCAAATAAGGAGCAGAGTTTACTCCGAAGGTAAGAGTCTTTAATTGGTAGTCTTTAATGGGGTCGTTGGGTTGAGGTTGAAATAAAATTCGTTGGAAGGGTCGATCGTCAGGATGTACCAGGATTTGACGATACATTTTCTGTATATCTCCACTAAACACAAATTGATACTTCCTCCAATTAAGTATTGTGGATATCAATTCATTTTGTAACGTAGGACCTGAGTAGAGAATGTCATTTAGTGAAAATTGAGATTTTGTTTTTCTTGAAGCATTGAACACAACTCTGACTTTAGTCGTTTTGTGTTCTAGATGAATTACTGCATGATGTGGTAAATAGTATGAGTAACATTTACCTTGAGATGTGATTTCCTGTGCCGAAGTTTCTTCCATGTGATCCAGCGACACGTACTCTTTCAAAACCGATTGATATTCCATTTGAAGGTGGTGATCTTTGCTAAGAGTTTTTTCCATTCGACAGTACTGAGCCAAAGCTATAAAGCGCGATGAGCCTAGAAAAACCTTTTCGGGAAATTCGGGTTTGAATGGCAATCTAACGACATATCTGCCGTTTTTATTACGCGTTGTGGTTTGAGAATAATACTTTTCACTAATTTCTTCTTCGGCTGATTTTGGGCGGGCTGTAGGTATGTCTTCCTGTTCCCAAAACTTTTTTAACATATCAATCAACTCCGATGAGTCGGATATTTTTACCGAAGTGGTAAGTGATTGAACCGTGTTTGTTTCTATGGGACCACTGAGTACCCAACCGAATATCGTGTTATAAGCCGTGGTTTGACCACAAACATTCTTTTTTATGCCATCAATATTGAGAAAACTTTCATAATCATTGCCTAGTATGAGATCTATCTGAGACGATTTGTTAAAGGTAGGATCTGCTAAATCCAATTCTGCTAGCTGGGTTGAGCAAGGGATCTCAAAGCTATATGCTGGCAAACGCTCGGTTACTTTTGGCAATATTATGGCTCTAATTGGCACTCTAAGATTGTATTTTTTCGCATATAAAACGAGTTCGCACTCTTTAGTACTGGTTTGTCTTTGACCGCCAATTCCTACTATTTCGAAATGTGATTTTTGGTACGGCAACTGGAGTCGGCTTCGAATTCTTTCGGTTAAAAAAGTACGTTGCGAGCCAGGGTCAATAAGAGCTCGAATAGTAAAAAGTTGATTCCCATGTTCTATTTGCATCAACGCCGTTCTTAAGAGAACGTTTTCCTTGCCTGTGGAACAATTTGCTTGAACTTGTTTCGATGTGTGAGGGAGATCATTCTGAGTTCTTTTGTTTAGAGACTGGGCTGTCTTAGACACATCTTTGTGATTTGTTTCATGCGTTTCATTTCTTATTTCTTTCTGTTGCATGTTTTCTATTTTTTGGCCTGTTTGCGGGAATTTTTGTGCCATATGAAGTAGTGTATGGTGGGATTTTCCGCAATGAAGACAATAGTGTTTACTACCACAATTTGCCTTAAGATGAGACTGAGCTAAACAATTATTACAATAGTTATTCCTATAAACGAAATCGACTCTTTGTTGCACAGAAAAACTTTTGAACTTTGGGCAAATTCTTAAGGAATGATTTTCATTGCACAATTTACAAGAGTATTCACTGAGATTATCTTGGGATGCGTATACATGAACATTGGGTTGTTGTGGCATTGTGAGACTGAAGCGATTCTTTGATGTATTTATATTCGTAAGGCGTTCTAGTGTTTCATACCTATTGATAAGAAATTGAGACATTTCGGACCACTTTGGGAGTTCCCGAGGAGATGTTAAGGATTGCTCCCAAAGCGAAAGAGTTAAATCGGGTAGTTTCGTTGAAATTAAGCGAATTAGAATAGGATCCCAGCTATCTACTTCCACGCCTAGAGTTCTGAGTGTTGCTAAAGAGTCATTTACTGACGATTGGATCTTACGAATTGGTTCACTATCTTCCCTGGTTGCTGGTGATATATCGAAGAGAATTCTTATTTGATTATCGACCAGAACGCGTTTGTTCTCGTACCTAGTTTTTAGTGCATTCCATGCCAAATCAAAACTGTCATGAGAAAGGGGATATCTTTTAACAATGGCACCTGCTTCGCCTGTAGTTTTATTGCGAAGATGATATAGCTTAGTCACTGAAGACAGCTTTGTGTGATTTATGTAAACTGCCGTAAACATGTCCCGAAACGAAGGCCACTGCTCGTAACTACCCTTAAATACTTCAGTATCACAGCGAGGTAGTTTGACGCAACTATTTACATGGTCTTGCATAAAAGTCTGACCGAGATTTTGATGTTGCGCGGAATATCTGGATGTTGATCGAAATCGCGGATTGCCTGGGTCATCCAATCGTGTTATCTTCATTAAATCTAAAATTTGGGAGGTACATTGATAATATTTTTCTGTGCAATCTTCAAATTTCTCTGTGGCTTCCTGTCTGTATTCGGGTGTTATCTTGCTGGACAACATGACACCTTCGTAAGAAGCATCTAGCCGAGCCCATCTCTGATCTAAGTCCTTAAGCTTGACCTCCAAAATAGACTCACTTTGTTCCTCTGCTGGAATTGCATTGAACCTATCATAAAACTTCAATACGCGATTGAAATCGAATTCGAAATGGTCTTTAGGAGATGGATTATATTCCTCACGGGGTGTATTGGGCATTTTCGTCAATTACGCAATTACTTATATGGAGTTATTTTAGAGTAAAGGGGATTGTTTTAGAAGGATAACCTACGAGTAGTATTCCAATGAAAATATAAACCAATTCCGTTGCTTATTTCTACAACTTCATAAGATCGGGGCTTTTGGGTTAAAGCACTAGAAAAAAATTTGTCCCTTTTTTCTCTAGTATAAAGTTGCAGTGTGTAGAAACTTAAACAGAATTCAGGATTTCGTTGTAAATATTGATTCCTAATTGTGAAATAATGAGTTGTAGCGCAAACTCAAACTTATCAAAAATTGTGTTTCAATTCGAATTCTTGGTCACTTATTGCTAAAATTAAGGGTTTACATACATACTATGGGGTTTAGAGGGTTAAAACAAAAACTTGTGAGAAGAGTTGCCGGCGTATGTACTAAATTTGTAGCCTAGGATCTTTCTCAGCACTTATATAATTGATTTTGTTATTAATTCGAGAGTTTCTTTTATTGAGCTTTATCCTAAGAATTAAAATTTTTAATAAGCTGGGAATAATTGGGTACATCAATCGTAACACTAATTGAGAGAGTTAGTTACTTATTGATAATTATCCATCCAGGCATTAACAACATTTCCCATAAGTGTAATATTTAATTTATTAAATTTGGTTTTATATGAGAGTACATTTTTAAATGTACTAATGATTTTAATACAATTTAAAATTGAAATTGCTTATAAAATTTTCGGGTGTTTTTATTTCTTTAGCGGACTGTATTAGAGAGAGAAAGAGAATTTTATATGATACAAAATAAATCAAAAGCTTTTCTATTCGCTGTGATTAATTTATTTTCTCTTTTTATTCTATGCAATTAATTGGTTATTTATTTGTTTAATGATAATGGCGTTAATATAAATGTGTATTAAGTAAATTTATTCTATGCTTTTAAAATTTCCAATTTTTAGTGTCCATAATAAAATAATACTAAATCAAATAATGTTATACCTGTTAATCTTGATGTAGAGATTTTTTGAACACTGGTAATCACTGAACTCTTCGTAAATGCAATTATATTAAAGGGATTTACAGTTACTTACAAAAGTTCTGCGCTTTACTTAGTATATTTAATACTTATAGGAATTTGAGTAAAATTTTAAAGAGAATAAATCGCGTTTGGTGGTTGATTTTTAGTTTGAACTATGAAATCAAATAAGCGTAAGATCTTGTTTTTTCTATTTTTTTTTTTTGTAGTTGAAATTTTCCTATTTGTGGATTAATTATGACAATTTATATTATTTCCTTTTGTAAATTTTTCCTTTTAATTAAAACAAATTTTTTCTTTTTTATTCTTGTTCTTATTTTTCCAATTATAAGTGCATGCACAATTTTTAGGTATTACTCACTCCGATTTTATTTTCAACTGTTGAACTTTACCTCATGCTGTTTTGTATTCTTCTTTTTCTTCTTGTAGTTTTTAAGAGAATCTTGCTATTGTCTTCGATCTGGTTTTTTGCCGATTACGAATAGGACCATGAACAATTTAGGGCTTTTGTTACAGAATAGAAATAGAACCTGTGTGTTTATGCTCTGGATTGGCAATTAAATGAATGCAATAGTTGATGATAAATAAAAAATATTTATTAATATAAAAAATTAATTTTCACTGGTTGGGGAGAAAACTCGTGTTTGTTCTGAGCGATGATACTAACTCAATAAAAAACTTAAAACGGAAATCTTTCTTTTAATTCAAAACATGTGGAAAACTCTCCACTTTCTTACGTTACGTGCTAAGTCTAATTCAATTCACAATATTCTTAAAAAGGGAAATCTTTATATAATTCAAAACGTGTGGAAAACTCTCCACTTTCTTACGTTACGTGCTAAGTCTAATTCAATTCACAATATTCTTAACAATTCAAAGGTAAATATTTAAATGAAATGAAGGTAAATATTTAAATGTAATTATGGCAGTTGAAATTTGAAAATTATGTGTCCAAACGTTAGGTTGGACAATTTGGTTTCATTAAATGTGATCGGACGTCGACTGACCGGACTGACTACACTCATCTAAATGCACGAAATTGCATGAGTAGGGGTCATCCCCTGAGTACTGGGCGGAACGAAAAAAAAATTATTCGTTGATTTCGCTTTTTTTCTCAAGGCATATAGACTTGAAATTTTACTTTTCTGAAAATAATAAGAGAAAAATATATCAGCCAACGAAGAGGATTCCACTGTTATAAATAAAATAGATGGTGTTGCATATACAAAACCCATAATGTTTTCCACATTTAATCTTCGAAAATTATAAATTTTGGATTTTCCTAAAATGTCTAATGTACCTTTGAATAAGTCTTTGGCGTCATGTAGTGTAAAGTTGGGACATAAAAACCAAAACATAATACAATTCAAAGGAAAAATGAACAATCACATCATATTGGTTATTATAGCAGTTTTTGAAAGATAGAATGTGATTGTAATTTAAGGAGCGTTGAAAAATTTATAAAAGGCGAATGCCCCGATCTACTTGTCAAAATTTAAAAACTATGATCTAAATCTTTCAACTAATTTTATCTAAATTTATTGATTTGTTGATATCTCTAACTTATTTTTAAGTCTTTATGGATCACTCAACCATCTAGACTTGTGTCTTGCGGGGGTAAAATGGAGTCCAGTCCCCTTTAAGGAGCCAACTGGACAATCCACTATATTTCCAAGGGAATCAGTAAAGCCCCAGAGTTCCGCCATTTGTGTTTTAGGCATTTAAATGTTCGCTGACTGATTATTGAGGTAGGCCCTTCTGGAGTATCATGGTGGCTGTGTGTTTCGAGGCCCTCGTTTGAGTTTGTGGGTCGGATCATTGACAATGAAAACAATGAATGGTCCAGGTCCAGTGAGTATGAATGCCGTCGTGTTCTTAATTATAATAAGCTTCGTGCGTTCTGGACCAGGAGTTGGATAGTCTGCGGCTCTTCAGCAACCCTGCTTTAGAACCGCTGAAATTGCAACTAGGGATGACTACAATTAGTCCTCGGCTTCCTAGGACGTGAATGACGTTGCTTTTCATTCCCAGTGGTTTGACCACCATCTGATTACGGCTTGCGGCCAGGCCCAGATGTAAATTTTGTCGCTCCTTAATATACAACGTACATAAACTGTTTAACTACAGCTTTTCATTGACTTTAGTACTATTAATTTTTTCAATTAATTGTTAGTCGAAGAATTTTATTAGTACAAGAAAATCAATCATTTTAATCCAGCTTTAGTTTGCATTTATTTTAAATTCTAAATTCATTATTATTTCTTGTTTATGTTATTTAACTAACCAATGGAAGAATTTTAAAAATGCAAGAAATAGTTTGTCATCAATTATTATTAAGTTGGTTTGACATAGTCCATACGCAGGCCAAAGCTCTTCTTATTGTTTTCTTTTTAAAACGTCACATATATTTGTTCTTGCTTTTTGCTAACCGTAAGTTTAGATACGAATGCAATTTATTAACTTTCACGTTTTTAATGTTCTCACTATAGTGCTTTGCAGCAGCATTGCGATTGTGCCAAAGGTCTTATGAATGCGCTGTGCCTGCTTGTAATTATAGGCATATATGTACAAAAATACCAAAAGATGATCGCGAAGCGATCTAGGGAATTATGTCTTACATTTTATTTGAAAATTAACAAGAAATTGTAATTTATTTTTCCTTCCTTGATAAATTTAGAAATTTAAACATGCGTCAAACTAAAATTATTAATTTGATTTCAATTCTTTGTTATTAAAATATTTACGTCTCAACACAACTGTGTAAGAAACATTTAATTAGACGGTCTCATTTTATCATTTTTCTTTATACCATTATTTAAAAAAGTTTAGGGGAATCATTTAAATGATTTATTACTGGGGATTAAATAACCATGACCAACACATTTTCATAACAAAGTGCCAAATTCCTGCCGCTATTAAAACTCACACCATTCAGCACATACAACTAACGACATCCACGTTCCTATGCCAAGTACGTGCTAAATTCACTGATATTTGATAATGATTAGGACATTTAACTGTTATTTAGTATTAATATTCAATACATTTAAATTTTTAAAAAGTACTCCCATCAATTCAATTTCAAGTTCCCAGGTTATTTAATTTTGATTTGTAGTCAACAACACATTTTTTAAATCTTAAATAGAAATAATTGTGAACAATTCTTACGTACGTTTCATTTATTTTTGCCACATTTTTTTGACAAACCATGATAAGCACTAAAATGTAATCCAGCTTAAAAAATCATTAAGAAAGAAAATTAAAGTATGAGTGGTTCAAAATTAAAAGTAAAATTTTTAAAAATAAACTTGAAGGAAGACAAATCAGTCTCGAACTATTACAGCCTTAAGCTGGTTGTCAAGAGTTTGAGAGCTGAATTTAAATAATTTTTCATTTAAAATCATCTCTTTTTTAATAAAGGCCTACTGATGGGCCTTAAAATACTGCGGTTTAATTGAAATACTTAATGTTATTTTTAAGGGAAAATTCGGCTTTATACATTACTGTTCTGCACTTTTTATGCTAACAAACTACTTGGTTCTGTAATAGTCGTAGTAAGTAACTGACAAAAGATTACTAAGGCATTATTTTCGTTTTTTCAGTATATTCAACATTTTTGCAAATTCAATTCTTTATGTTGAAGCGAAAATATTAATTTTATTAAGGTTACTGAAGATAATATCATTGGTTATCCTTTCTGGAAGTTCTTCCGGACGATAGGACCAACAATTTCCTATAATATAATTACGCAAAATTACAAGGAAAAATAATTCTTTTAAATTTGATATTTGATAAACATCATGATATCATGGTGAATATAACAACTTACATTTTCACATTAAAACCTTTAGCAGAATAAAGCTCAAAAACATACAAAAACTAGAAGCCGTCTTATAAAAACTTGATTACTTTTAATTTTCTTGACATAGCTTGAGATTTTAGCTTCTAGCCTAAAAAACAATTTTAAAAATTTTAATGATCCTGAAAATAATTATAGTTAAATATTGAAAAACTTATTTATTTTATACAGAAATGTAAATTATTTTTTGCTGCTTTTTTATTTCTTTCTATGTATTGCTAGTTACTTAAATTTGTTTGTACAACTCAGTCCTTTATTTGTGCAAAAGAAACTTGTAATATCCAAAATAACCATGGGAGGAAATATTATTTTTGTTATTATTTTTTGTGTACTAGAATGTACAAGAAAATATAACTTCAAGTATGGAAATATAACGCAGAAACTACTTTTGAAAAGCATTTACGTTTTGATAATACAAATTTTAAAAGTACTAATATTAATTGTGTAGGTAAGGAATAAGTAGAAGACCGCCATCCGACCATCTTTCACTTCCTAGCGATTTTTGTGTTTTTTTGGCTGGCAGTTGCCGGCACCTTACTTGGCGCATATATGGTTTATATCTGACTTTGGTTCGCTGACTGCTTCTAACATTCTATTACATAATTCAATAATGGGCCAAGGTAAAAGGAGAGTTCAAGCAGATCATCGTTATACACTAGTTTGTAATTCCTAAAATATATTTATAATGCCAAAAATAGCTCTTTTCTCGTTTCCGGTCCTTTTACTCTTGATATGCTTTCTTCGCAAATAATTTGGTTTGAACTAAATTTAATACAATATAAAATATATTGTAGAAAAGTTTAACGGGATGTTAACTGTACAAAAGACAACAAATAGACAGATAACAAATTGACGGATAAAACACTCACAGAGTAAGGATTCTTTTACGGCTGGTATGTTTTTGCTGAAAAATCAGATTTTTTCTACCTTTTTTCTCTTTTTACTCTGACTTATTTGTGTCTTTTATATCTCCTTTATCATTGTTGATAACCCTTAACAAACACAAGTTAATTTAACACTGCTTTTCTTGTCACACAACTTGTGTCTTTCAAAGGCAGAAGTTTTAGTTCAAGTGTTAATTGAAAATAGACACCTCGAAAAAAAAACGATTGTTAATAAACATTTTTGTTAAAAGTTGTAGTTGTTTACTTGAAACAATCTGGAACAATCACTCATACTTCAAAGTTTTATTATTCTTTATACAAAGAACGACCTTTATATGAAATGGAACGTAATAATTTTCAAGTCCTTCAGCTTTCAACGTCTCTATTTGTTAAGCTCTTCTGAAAATCACAGATTTTACGATTTTATACTATTTGATTTACAAGCAAAACCGTGACATTGTTGTTTTAGTTCAACACACTAATCTGTTTAAAGTCGCCAAAAAAATGTATTTCAATACTACGCAATTATTCGTATGTTCAGATTTCAACAACAAACGAATTTAAAAAAAACACCAACAAGTTCACAAAAAATCCAAAGTTAAAAAAAATTTTACAAAAATTTCCAAAAAATCGTGGTTTTATAAAAAAATGGATTATTGTTTATATTTAGTCGTAACTTTAACCAAAAAATAAAAACTTAAATAAGAAAGATAATTTTTTCTTAAAAGTAACAAATATTTCGTTATGAAATTAAAAAAAAAATTTAAGTTTACTCAAATACTAGAGAATAAAATTTAAAAAAATTTTTTACCAAAAGCGTGAAAATTCATTAAAAATCAACTTTATTACAAGAATCTGTATCGAAAAAAGTGCTTTTATAAAAATTTACAAAAAAACAATATCGACAAACAATTTTTAATTTTACAAAAAAAAATTGCTAAAGTCTTGCTAAAAAAACATATTTAAAGCCACAATACCGAAGAAGTAAAAACAACTTTAAATTGAAAATTCATTTATCGTAGTTGCGAGGGCTACGGCATATAAAGCAAAGTAAGGTATGTCTTAGTAAAATTATGCAGACTCAAATATATTGTAAAATCAAAGAAAATAGGAACTGTCGCATTTTATTATAAGAAAAGTACGACTAAACTAAACGCGCAATATTATTTATACCCATCAATTAAAAAATCATCAACGACAATAAAAATTAATTAAAATATTTTAAATTGTCCAAAAATAATGTTTAACCTGCAAAGAAGAGCCTAATTTTTCAAAGATTGAACATAATTCAGATTTTTTTCAAAATAAATATTTAAAATTTAACATAAAGTGCTTGGTAGAATATCATAATTTCAAAATTTCAGCGGAAAACTCCAAGACCGTAGACTCACTATAATTTAGCAAAATTTAAAAACTGAATAATTAAAAACTTAAGTAAAATATCTAAACATGAAAAAATGAAAAATGTCTACTAGAACTAAAATAGAAAATAAAAGTATTTTCACTAAAACAAAAATTTCATTCGAAAAGCAACCAAGAATTTTTTTTATTTTATTATTTTACATTGGTTTTCGATTGATTAATTTATTCTTACATTCCAAAGTTTCCAACGAAAAAGATCTTGCCTTTTTCCAGAGACTCTTGATAAACGAATTTCTATTTAATTTTAGCTTTCATTTTTTCTGTCATCGTACGTTGCTCCATTGACGTTAATCTGCTTCTTGTACATGGGCATGTTGGCACGTTTGTGGAAAAGTGCGCCTGGTTGCAAACCCTCAGCCGAGTCGCGGTAAGTATTTTTATTTTTACGATTTTTCTTCTTAACAATAGAAAATTCTTATCAACACATGACACGCTGGCAAACTACAAAATTAATTACCAGCAATTTAACGGCATTCACATTTACAAATTGTGGCAATAACTATTACGAGTACAAAACTTTATGTAATTAGTTTAAGTAAAACACAAAAAACAACAGCAATAAACAGGCCACAACATTAAATATTAACGACTGTGAATGGATGGTAGAACGAAAAGGGCATGTAAAACTTTAAAAGAATAAGAAGAATATTGATCATACAATTTTTCAAATTAAAACTGGAGATTGGTACTTCCTCAGTTACAAGTACCTTTTTACGAAATTATTCTTTCCATAAAGCACTAACTCCTTATAATGGACTGCAAAGTATTTTTTAAAGTTTCTTTTTTAGAAAGGATAATTTGGAAAAGGTACTAAGAAAATATAATTTAAAAATTCATTCATTACTTATTTCGTTTAAATCAGAAAACTATTTGTGCTAGTTTCTTTGGAAACGGATACAGATAAGCTTCATTTTTCTCAACCATATAGGTGTACCCTAGGTTTGTTTTATTATTAAGCTGGACAGCTCTATATTTTACGTTTATTTAACATACGTCTTTTCATCGACGATTTAATGTTTTAAGGTAGTTACCGGCGAAGAATGACAATGTGACATATTTTAGTAATAAAAAATTGTAATACATAATATAATCGGTTTTTTATTACTATTGGCAATCAAACCAAACTCCTACTAAGCAGTTATTTTGTTAACTAAGTTTCAGCAGCTGCTATTATTTAAATAATTTTCTGCGAAAATTATATAAAGTTACTTCTATATGTGTCATTGTTTTAAATATTATTCAAAGGTATTGTTTGAAAGTATTTTTTTTTAATTCACCTATTTACACAATAACTATTAAATTCTTTTTTAAAAAACAATTTTTAAAGAAATATGATCAGTCGCATCAACTGGTTGAGTTTTAAAAAATATCTCAGCAGCCATTGTTCGGAAAATATTTTGCTAGAAACACAGGAGGACGTGGAGTATAGCCTTGCAACTTTTAGTGAAAATATTAAACAAGCAGCTCAGCTTGCAACAACTAAACATCCGCAGACTACTTTAGGTCACATCTATTCTTCAGACATAGAACGTCTCGTAGCGGAAAAACGAATAGCTAGAAGAGATTGGCAACAACACAGATCGCGCCAGCGGAGGCAGAGACTTAGAGAATGCACAAAGCGGCTTAGAGACTTACTAGCACTTGAAAAAACTGCATCTTTTGAGAAATATCTGGAGGGCCTCGATGCTACACCAAACTCTAATTATTCTTTATGGCGTGCTACAAAAAAACCTTAAAAGGCCCGTTGAGTACAAGCCACCTCTACATAATATCAGTGGAGATTAGGCAAGAAGGGACGCTGAAAAAGGCAACTTACTTGCCGATTACTTGAAAGATGTATTCACCCCACACAAATGTACTGATGATGTTAATTTGCCGAGCGTAGTTGCATTTCCCCCTCGACCCTTAAAGTTTAGGTTGCGTGAGGTTCAAAAGTTAATTTCTAAGATAAACCCGAAAAAAGCTCCTGGTATGGATGGCATAAGTAACAAAATGTTGAAGGAGCTTCCCAGTTATGCAGCCAGAATCATGCTATTTATTTTTAATGCCATTTTACGGCTTGAATACTATCCTGACCACTGGAAGATTTCTAAAGTTAGAATGATTCCAAAACCGGATAAGGACCTGACCAAAACCGAGTCATATGGGCCCATAAGTCTATTACCAACTATTTCAAAGGTTTTCGAAAAGTTGCTTATGGATAAATTGTCTCCGATGCTAAGGGTGGGTGTATCCCAGACCATCAATTTGGTTTTAGAAGTCGACATAGCACAATTAAACAAACCCATAGATTGGTTCAGGTGATAAGAAGGACTTTTGAAGAGAAGAAGTATTGCTCAGCAATTTTTTTGATGTTTCTCAGGCTTTTGACAAAGTTTGGCATGAAGGTCTATTTCTGAAACTGACCGCTCACTTGCCCTGTAATATAAGCAACCTATTAAAAAGCTACATAATTGGACCAGTTTTATACTTGAGCATTCTGGGACCAGTTTTATTCTTGATATATGCCTCCGATATGCCTGTAATGAGACTGTCCACACTTCTACGTTTGCTGATGATACAGCGTGTGTAAGTTCGCATGAAAACTCCCATCAAGCATCCATAAATCTTCAGCAACATATAACTCAGTTAGAGTTGTGGTTAAAATTATGGAGAATTAAAGTGAACGTTCAAAAGTGCATTCATATGACCTTCACCCTGCGAAGAGATAATTGTTCTCCCGTTCGAATCAATAATCAGATTGTTCCACACCATACTTATGTGAGATATCTTGGTATACATCTTGACCGTCGCCTTACATGGAAACATCATATTGACTCAAAGCTAACACAAATGAAACTTAAGCTAACACAACTACATTGGCTTATTCGCAGGAACTCAAAACTTAGCCTAGATTGTAAGCTTCTAATTTACAAGACTATTATATAACCAATATGGTCTTACGGCATCTAACTTTGGGGCACTGCCTCAGCTTCAAATGTGGATAGAATCCAACGTATGCAAAATAAAATTTTACGGTTGATAACTTCCGCTCCATGGTACATCAGAAATTCAAACATACATTGTGATTTAGACAAACCGTTGGTGACTACAGAAATAATCAAATACGCAGGCAAATATTTAATGAAGCTTGAAGACCATCCTAACCCCCTTGCTCGCAATATCTTGAATTATAGTGGACATAGCCGATTAAAAAAGAGGGATACCGCAGCTTTAATCCTCAATGCTACAGACGACACATCTAAGAAATATTTGTTTGTTATGACAATTTTTTTTTTTAACCCAAAAGATTAGGTCTGACATGGTCGGGACTAATGTAACTTTTTTTATAGAATTTAAGATTTTAATAATTATTGTTAGTTAATTTTCTTGAAGATACAATAAATAATTATTGAGAGTAAAAAAAAAAAATTTCAAAAAGTCCTTTTTAAAAGATGTGTACTTTTTGTAAGGTATTATTTAATATAAGTAAAGTTTTTAAAAATATTCATTTATTACTTTTATTTTTATTCGATCTTTTTAAATTTAATTAAACATGCACTAACCTTTTAACGGTCTTTTAAATAATTTAACGATTTTATTTGTTCGATATTTCGCTTTCCTGTGGAAAGCTCCTTCAGAAAATTATTTTTTTATATTATACAAAAAAAAATAAAATAAAATATAAAAAAATAATTGCCTGAAGAAGCTTTCCACAGGAAAGCGAAATAATGAAAAAATATACTGTTAAATTTAATTAAAAAGACCATTAAAAAGATTAATACAGACTTATTGAAGAAATAAAAAGTCGATCTAAAATAATAATCTTATTTAAATAATAATTACATATTTCAGATGTAATTTTTGATACTTTTGAAAATTCTTTCGAGGACAATAATTATAAAGTTCTTAAAAATTTACGCATTCAAAAAACGATTGTAGGAAAATACGACAGCGTTTTATAGATTTACATGAACTTCGTAATTTAGTGTACAGCAGGACTTTAGTAAAAAGAAATAATTTGTTTTGTACATATTGGAAATATTATTGCACATATAGGATTGATAAAATTAACATAAAATACTAACTCCCCTTTTTTACATAAAGTGCGAACAATTTGGGCCATTATTGCGATGCCCGAACGTACTCTTATACATTTTAATGTGTGTGTGTGTGTGCTTTTATTTATTGTCTGCAGTTGGCAGTTTGTTATCTTTTAAACTGAAGCAATAATAATCCTATAACTATAAAAAAAGCCTGTAAAGCTTTTGATAAATAATTCAGCAATATAATATCTTTTTATCTGTAAAAAATGTTTGCAAGCAGTTTTAAATGTTTATAAAATACATGATTATTTACAATTAGTTACATAATTTTTTTATATTTAAGTAAATATTAAAGATAAAGTATAACTTTTAAACCGATATTTATATATTTGATAAATTAAAACAAATCCTTAAAAATGTACTTTAAATATTTAATCAAACATAACAAGATTTCTTTTATTTATTTCTTTTATTTATTTTTGCTGTTTCTTTAGTTAAACTAGAAAAGGGAAAAGTACTTTGTTGCAAAAAACTAAAAAAAAACGATTCCCACATTTTGATTATTACTTTTTGTTTTTTATCTTTCTTTTAACAAAGGTGTCCTTTAGAAAAGAAACAATTTTTAAAAGTGTAGCATTTCTTTTCCAGAAAAGAACTTTTGTAAATAATTTACTTAAATATGTATTAATCTTTTAAACGGTCTTTTAAATAAAATTTTAACAATTTATTTTTTCAATATTTCGCTTTCCTATGGAAAGCTTCTTCAGGAAAATTAATTTTTAATAACAAAAATTATTAACAAATTGAAAAAAAAAAATTTTTTGATAATATTTGACAACAACATATAAAATAATTTTCTTACATACAAAATTAAAAATTTCAAATATTTAAAAATACAAAAACAAGGAAACGGAAATTAAATAACAAATATGTGTCTTTTGAATCAAGTACCTACATATAATTCTGCGGTAAATTGTCTGTGTCTGTTTTGAAATTTAGTCTCCTGACATTTGGTACATTAACAATTTCTAACATTTCTAACATATAACGTCTCTTATAGATTTTTTCTATATCTAATATTGATACTTCATCAAACTTTGGATAATGATTATATTTCTTACAATGGGGAGATAAGGATGTCTTCTGTGTTGAAAGTTTCCTATATTTTTGGTCACATCTATGACCAGCTAATCTTGTTTTCAGTTTATTCTTTGTTGTCCCAATATAAACTTTATCACAGTTTACCTGGTCATTTCCTCCACATGGTATCATGTATACTACATCAGATGATTTCATATTTCCTATTTATTTTCCTAAATAATTAATTTAATGTATTATATGTTTTGTGTGCAATTATATATCTATCTGTGTCCATATATTTTATACTTGCTTAATCTTTCTGATATTTCAGGAACATAAGTTAATGATTTACAAATTCTTGGTTCTGCCATAGTATTTCCTAAATTATGCCTATGATTACCATATTGTCTAATTAATCGGTTAGTTAATTCTACTGGAAAATCATTGTCATGAAGTATATCTCTTATTGTGTCCTTATTCTTCAAATGAAATTCTCTATCACTTATAGTTAATATTCTATCTATCATATTTTTCGCCGAGTTTATTATCATTTTTCTCGGATGTTTGGAGTAAAAATTAATAAGTCTTCCAGAAGATGTTGGTTTCTTATACCAATCAAACACTAACTTATTTTCCTTTCTTATTATCAATATATCTAAATATGGAAGTTTAGATTCTAACTCTCTTTCAATCGTAAATTTAATATCCGGATGAAAACTATTCAATTCTGACAAAATATCATCCACTGCATCTTCTGAAGTTATACAAAATAAATCATCAACATATTTTGTGATAATCTTCGGTTTAGCATGCATTTTACTAATACATGAATTTAGTAATTCCTCCATCACAATATCAGCTACAATTGATCTCCAATTGGAGAGCCCATAAGGAGGCCCTCCTTCTGTTGATATATCCTATTATCATATTGAAAATACCTATTGTCTTCAATGCAAAACTTAAGAATATGTAAAAATAATTCCTTCTTAATATTCGTATTTTGTTCTATTATCTGTCATTTTTCCTCTATAATTCTCAAAGCTAAATCTACAGGAATACTTGGAAAAAGTGAAACTACATCAAATGAAAACAATCTATCATTACCTTGTATATCTATTCTTTTAGCTTTATCTTTAAATTCCAATGAATTTCTATTATATTAATAATATTCGTTATATACTTGCACAGTCCATAGGCCGGGGAATTAATGCAAGAGCAAATCGACCTTTAAAGAAAAATTCTGTTTATGGATCTTAGGTACTCCATATAGCTTTGGAGAATTTGATACATTAGTCTTAAGTCTATTTCTCTCAATTACTGAAATGATATCTTTTTTAAAAAGTTTATCAACTTAAACATTGTTTGTTTTTTGCAATTTGGTAGTAGAATCCTTATTCAATATTGAGTATTTTGCAGAATCGTTAAAAAAAGATATCATTTCAATAATTGAGAGATATAGACTTAAGACTAATGACTAATAGACTAAATAAATTTTCCTGAAGAAGCTTTCCATAGGAAAGCGAAATATTGAAAAATTAAATCGTTAAAATTTAATTAAAAAGACCGTTTAAAAGATTAATACATATTTAATTAAAATAAAAAAGGTCGAATATAAATAAATATTATAATAAATAATTTACCTAAATTATACACATATACAAAAAACATTTCAAATAATGGACAAAAACGATGACTGTCTTAATGTATTAAAAATTTTTTATTGTCCTTTTCCGCACTTCCTATTTACTGCCATATATGCACTCAAGTATTTTTTCTTCCTTATGTTTTTATCTACTTAATTTAATGCAATGCACGTATTACATACGCCTGTACTGGAATGCCGGCTGCTGCTGAACCAATTGCTGCTGACAAACGTAGAAAAGGAAAACGACGAGTGACTCGCATGGTGGTTGTTGTTGTATTAGCTTTTGCAATTTGTTGGTTACCAATCCATGTAAGTATTATACACGTCTTAAGATAAGAGGTTTTAAATATATAACACTTCAATATCTAGTGTTAAATGCAAGGCTTAAGGGCCAGCTATGTGCAAAAACTTAACTAACTTAAACAACTGCGTAAATGTACTTAAATCATATATCATCAAGTTTTATTAAATACTGTTTGCTTAAACCAAATCCCTAACTGATGCAACATTCTGATATAGATTTATCTACACGCATGCCTAAAAAAAAAAAAAATATATATATATATATATATATATATAAAATTTCTCTTTCATTTGTATGTACACACATTTTTTCATTTATTTAAAAGTTTTTGCCATTCGTTATAGAAGTAGAAGTAAAGTGTACAAATGTGTTTGATATTCAAGATTTCTTCAAATCAAAAAAAAAAAAAATAGAAAATAATTATTGAAAAGGTACTAATATTATTTTAATTGAGATTAAAGGCTGAAATATAATGTGGATGAGCAAACTTAAGCTACTATAATTGATCCTTCAAAAACTTTGTGAAAAAACTTTTTGGTGACTGAAATGTACTTTCACACATAAACTTACAAACCATTTAGCCACCGTAAGAAATTTTGTAATGTTTGTACTTTTGCAATCGTTTTATTTCTTCCTAAATAAATGAAATTTATATACAAAATCTTATTGAATGAATATAGTGTATATTCTGCAATAACTACAATAACTGAAACTGAGCAACAATTCAGCATATATCTCATTAGATATTTGTTTACTGGTACCATCTGAATGCAAGTCTAATGAGAAACTGATCATAACTTCTAAAAAATCTTCGCTTAAATTATTTCTAGCTCATTTAGTCATACTAAAACAAACTAATAAAGACGCTTTAATAAATTTATTAAGAATGGATGTTGAAAAAGTGTATTCTATTAAAATAATGTTTAAGTAACAAAATAAAAATGTCTTTTGAATAAACTAATATCTCTTAAACAATAACATAATTTAATCGTTTACATCAGGGTCTGGAACACATAGCGTATTTAAATAAAAGTCATCTCGATAAACGTACCATAAAATAACTACTATCTAGTTAAGTACCTTCAAAGTGGTACCTTCTACACTTAGTACCCTTGTAAAGTTAACTAGAAAAAGCACTGTTGTAAAATATATCCACTAAATAACTTTTTTACAAAACCTTTAAAACTATTTCTTTATTCTTTAAAACTATTTAAAATAAAATCTTAAAAACCAAACGTTTTTGCAAAATTATCAGGGGAAAAAGATTAAAAACTTTTTTATCAATGTACTGTAAAATTAAATCTTTTAAACAGTGCCGGTAAAGAGAGAACCATGTTTATAAAAATATATTTTAAAAGGATTTCTTGGACATTATCCTAAATAATAAAATTTGTTTTTTGTAGAGGTAAAGAACTTTGAAATAGAATAAAACAAAGATGAATTTTTCAATTAACATGAAAATTATTTTGTTCTATTATTATAACTTAAATATAACTTTTGACATATGACCCCCACAGCTGGCTCTGCCGTAGTCTAATCTGCAGGTCCAGTTCTCGGTTTTTTCCAATATTGAGGTAGACTAGTGACTTCACATATACAGAAAATAGTCTCTATAGAAAATAGTCTAACAGCGTTAAATTACACGATTTTGAAGACCAACTCACAGATCCGAAATCCGAATATGCGCGGTTAACGGTTATTGAAGATAAATCAAGTGCGGCTCGAACTGTATGACATGTTGCGCCCTCTTCTTGAAACAGCAGTTCCTATATATAGTGGTTTTCCATTCGATAAACGAAAAATCAATAATCATGTCTCTATAGAGGTCATCACTTACAGGTATGTTCTGACCAGCATCGCTTTTAAAGAAGTATGCACCAAAAACTCCAACAGCCCATAAAGCAGACCAAATTCGACCGTTTTGTGTATTGACGCGCCATTTTAATTAATAGTGAGCTAGATTGCCAAGCAAACTTCGTTTAATAAAATTAGGATCAACGGCAATCTTGTTTGAGACCAATTTTTATAATTTGGAAGCAAATTGTATTATATTGTTGAATCTTTTAAGTTTATTTAATTAAAATAATCACTCTAGATTATTTTATTTCTTCAAACACCGTATCGGTTATTCTAGAATTTCCTTTTTGTTTCTCTTTCTTCTTTTCTTATAATTTGTAACTCTTTTTATTTACTTGTAAACTTAAGTTACTCAAAAAGAAATATATTTTACATTTCTTATTATCGTTGTGACTATTAAAGAGTTATCATTAAAACTTACATTCATCGCCCTTCTTTTCCTTAGATTTATAATTTCTCGATCAATATGAGAATATGGCCGCTAGTTCAAATAGATTCGATATAATTTATGGTTTACTATTTAAAATTGCAACAGTGTGTATTATAAAATTATTAAAATGTTAAAATTTTTCTTGTTAATATTTCTATTAAATTTAAAAAACGTTCTGCATAATTGGTTTTGTCATTTGAAAATGTTTTTTTTTACATATCGCACCCTAAATACAAAAGGGTCACAAAGTCAAAATTTTTCAAAACTGACTTTTTTCCCACAAATTAATTCAGAGTGCACATTTCTAACTACTGCAAAAATTTCTTTCACATCACTATCTTCTTTAACTGGAAAAATACAGTATTATCTATTTTTGAGTTAAGTGTGTTGCTTCTGCACGATGAACTAAACAGTTTTTTATCTCTCTCAAAAATTTTAGTATTTTAAGTTGTAACCCTTTTTGTATTTAGGGTGCGATATGTTTGCATGTACATTAATTAGAAACATCTGTCTCC
The DNA here is from genome assembly GCA_030448955.1 of Trichopoda pennipes. NCBI lineage: Eukaryota > Metazoa > Arthropoda > Insecta > Diptera > Tachinidae > Trichopoda > Trichopoda pennipes. The sequence continues at coordinate 966,838 of JASKUP010000026.1, read as the reverse complement.
ACATGAAATGTGCCATTAGTTTCCCAGTTTGTTTAAGTTATAGACAGTTGACGAAACTTTTTTAAGTAGATTATAGTTACTCCCATATGATTTAGGATTTTCCATAATTGCTATGGTTGGTTTAAACTGACTTATGGACCTTAAAATGCTATGTGTTATAACCATCATCGTCAAATTTTAAATGCATTCACAATTATGAAAAAAATAAATTTTTATTAAGTCTGTTGTACGGTAACAATAGCTGAAACCATACTATTTAATACTTATTTCTTACTCTTATTTGGGTACGGTTTTCCGTCGACCCTCGTCATTATTTCTTAATCTGATTAATATTTTTTTAAAGGGCCGTTACCCTACGAATGTTTCAGCCCTTAATTGACACTTTACTACCCAAGAATAATCAGCGTAAAATTTTTTTACCCAATATTTAAAAAAAAGGTTATTTTAGGAACAATTCAATGGCGCTTTAATATATTTACAAACAATTTTTAAGTCCTTCCCTATGGTGTAAATTTTTTAATATTCCTTTTAATATTTTTCAGATCGGGCTAAAAAAGGCTTTTTGCAGAGAGCTTTCAAAAGAAACTAATTTCAGAAGTAACTATAGCAAGAGACGTTTTTGTATGTACATTTTTCAAAGAATATTTTGCAAGTAAAGGGTGGTTTTAAGAGGGTAGTTTAATAAGTAAGCTAGTTTTTCAAATTAAAAATGTATTAAAGATTAAAACTTACATAATAATTGGTGGTTTAAAACAAAAGAATTTTTTTTTAAATAGATCCAAATGAAAATTCCATTCTAAACCTTTTTAAACGATGTATTTTGTCAAAAAGTACCTATTTACAAATATATTTTTTAATAAATGCGCTTGTCTCACAAATGATATTTCTATAGTTAAATGTTTTTCAAACTAAATATTTTGATGTTTTTTATAAATGATTTTGCTTAACGAAAGTTTTTGATAAAGCACTTTTCTAAAAAGCACCTTTCTAAAATACTCTTTTTTAAATAACTTTTTAAAAATTTATTTTTGATTTGATTCACACACGAATTTATCGTATCATTTAACACAATACCTTGGGAGCCAAAATATTACTGCTCTATTTGAACAATATCACAGCGAATAGGGTGATCAAAAATGGACTTTCTCTGCATTTTGCTAAAATTAAAAAATGTTAAGTAAAATTTAATTTTAAAAGACACAGTTTGTCGTCCGAACCCTACCCTATACCCCAGCATATATGCGCTGACCCTAATTATTGAATGCACGAGTTTTACAAAACCAATTTTTGTACACAACGTTACTTTTTAACAAATACAAATCTAAAGCAAACAATTTTTATCAAATCGTTTTCTTGAGTATTTGATCCTCCTATTTTGTGGTACCTCGCCCATAAAAATAACTATGTTGAAGGAATTAACATAAAAATAATATGAAAACTTTTTGTTTTCTAACAAAATTTCCTTGAAAGGAACTAAATCAATCTTTCCCGATTTGTCCACAGATACTACTTGGGCATTTTAAGGAATTTTATTAGCTTGATTATAAACAAAATTGGTCGTGCATTTATATATTTTCGCGTTATTTTGTCTGTTTTTTTTTTGTGGTGGCAGAAAAAACACGGTATATGAAAGAGGATTATGAAATAATGCACCTAATTGCTAAATATGGTAAGTAAAACCTTTTTTGATATTCTAGATATCTACCTGCTTTTTATAAGAAAACTAATAGAGGGTCGACGGAAAACCGTACCCAAATAAGAGTAAAACTAATAGTGGTTATATCAATATTATATTACATATTATAGTATTAGACCTGATAAAAATAATAAAAACAAGAGTGCTACATACTAATGAACTGACAACATATTTTTTATGTTTAGAAAAATTGTAATGTAACAATTATTTCTCATTTCGGGTTGAAACGTCGCAAAGTACTGTTATAACAAACGCTGTTAATAATGTATTGTTGCATATACTGAACAATCAGTTCTTTAAGACATGCGAGTTAAGATATAAAAATACTTGGAAATTGTATTATAATTTTAATTTGAATGGATTTGATGAGCCTTTTAGTCAAAAACATTTCAAGCACTGTAATATCGAAAATTTATCAGATGTAGAGCAACCAAAATTGAGGTATGGATTAATTAAATTCCTTCTTAAATAAAGTATTGCAGGTCAAAAATATTTGTTTTTAAAAAGAAAATAAAAGATGTCATAAATAAAAAAGTTCAAAAAATAACCAGCCCCTGTAGGCTAGTAGGTAGTGTACTAGCTTGTAAATATGGGGGTTGTGGGTTCGATTCCCAACGAAGACCTTGGTTTTTTTCACTACAAAAGAGAAAAATTGACTGTCGGTGGAGCTGCTCAGCGATGAAGGCATAGTCACTGGTCGCTGTTGCTGTCTTTATACGGCAGTTAATTTCCGACTATCCTTCTACTTTCACCACCTATTTCAACTCTTCTCTATCCCTTTCCTAAAGAAGGTAGCACGGTACTTGACTAAATAGGCATTGTTGCCTGAAGTGCTACTTCTCTTTAAAAAAAAAAAAAAAAAAAAAAAAAAAAAAAAAATATGATGACCAAGATATCAAAGTAAATTTCAAAATGTGTCTCACAATAATTGATGGAAAAGTTGTACAAACTTTAACCCAAACAAAGTTATCATCAAACTGTATTTATTATACATTAAGTAAATCAAGCCAACTACCACCTCAAAACGATAGTTTTAAGGAATCGTACGAATTTGGATTGTCCCCTCTTTATACTAGAATCCGTTTTACGGAGTATGTTCTTAAACTAAGTTATGATTTGGATTTGATCCCTTAGGCGAAACTATAAAAAAAAGAAAGCACAAAAAAACAAATTCAAGAAAAATATCATAAGTTAGGCCTTACAATGGATCAACCAAAACCAGAAGGGGGAAACTCGATGGAAACACTGAAAGGAGATTTTTTCCGATGCAGAAACTTCTGCATCAAATCATTTTACAAGTTCTAGTATGTAGCAGAAAGATAAATGCGAAGTATTTTGGGGAGTATGCAATTAGTTCGCAATTTGGGATATATATCATCCACAATTAAATAAATTTTTCACCATGGGAAACAAGTATTTCAACACAATATGCCACAATAGGAGATCTATCTGAAGATGAAATGAGGTACAATGACTACAGATTACTTCGCGAGCACAATACCAGAAAAATGTCTAGATACTATACCAACGAATACCTTACTATTGTTGTGCACTTGTACAGTATTCAACAAAAGTGGAAAATTTCTCTATTGAATTAGGCGATGGTACTAAAAAAAACCTCTAGAAGATGAAAATCAAGGCTATTTAGAAGAAATATTTACTAACATTAATTGCTTTTAGAAGAATTTCAGGTCATTAGTTATAATCGTTTTTATATACATAACATTTTGTTCTTGACTAAATTTAAATTTATAATAACATTTGGTGTGAAAATATTTAACAAAAATGGAAACATTCGTCTTTCACATTTAATTATGAAATTTCATGTATTTTTTTCATTCGCTACTTATTTCAACTTAGGCCAGTTGAAAACGGCCAACGTCCTTTGTGATTACTAGGGCTAAAAAGTTTGGGTGGATAAAGTTAGGAATTTTCTGACAACGTTCAAAGAGAAAATTTATTAACAAGTATTAATTGTAAAAGTAACTTAAAAATTAAGATATTATATAAAACAGCCTTTATCAACACGTTTAAACACTCCATTAAAATTTAACTAAAAAATAAAATGTATTTTCAATCCTCTATAACATTTTCTTTTTATCGGTCGATTTCCATATTTGATAAAAATTAAAGACCAAAGTTCAACCCACTAAACAAAAAACCGCGTGTTAAAATTCCAAACCATTCAAAAGTTAAGAATTTTTTATTTCCTTCTTGTGAAATGGTTCACTGTGTACCGCTTCAGTAAGGGTTAAATTTCAATAGAGAAATTTGATAAATGAGAAATGCAGCAAAGTTATGACAGACATTTTTGCGACACACTGTCGTATACTTGATCTGTGCACTTTATAACTGTATTTTTCATTTAATTCAATTGAATGTAACATACTTCCTGTATCTTTCATAGTTTTTAGGTCAATAAGGAATACGCATATACATCCTTTGTATTCAAATATAATTATCATGAAGACAAATACACATTCATTTTAATAAGATTATTGACAGTCTTGATGTGTGTATATGAAAATATAAATATTTATCTGTGTGTAAATTGTTATAAAAACATCTGCAAAAGTATCTGAGGCTTTGTCATGCCAGAAATATCATGTTAAAATGTTGTTAGATTGCGACTGTATAAATTTTAATTCTATGATTTTCTGATTTATCGAATTACTATTCAGCACACAATCAACAGCGCACATATTAAATTTTATTTTGCAAAGATTCATGACAGTATTTCAAACACAAGAGAAATTAAATAGGCAAAGGAGTATACATATGTACATATAAATAGCACACAGAAATACATATGAACATACAACTACTCATAGTTAAGTATCATTTCAGCATCGTGTACTTCCAAACGAGAAATTTTTGTAATTCTATAACTGCTAAACAAACACAAATGTGAGTGCATTCTCACTATGATTTGCTTACATCCTCCATGGGAACTTAATTTAAATCTAAAAAATAAGGAAAACGTAAATCTGGCGTGATAAATCAGTATTAAGCATAATTCCATTGATTTTCGTTTGGATGCTTTTTAAGAAGACATTATTTTCTTAATGTTCTGATTATCTGTCATCATTCATGCCACCGTAATTATCGGTTACATTCAAGCTTGAGATGTTCAATAGCGTTGATTTCTTAACATTAAATTTTGCAAATAAATAATCCTAAAAATTTCAAACATAAAAATTCGTAATTTAATTTTATTAATCAAATTTTGTTTTCTATTGAAATTTCTACATTCACAAAGAATTAATCTTTAAAATCGTTAAAAAATGAACTTTTTTGATTTAAAAACTTGTACGGGCATCCAATTTTAAAGGAACTGTATTTTTAAAGGAAGTTTTTAGAAAGTTCTTTTTTAAAAGGTATTATTTTGAAATTAATTATAAGGCCTTGTATAGGTAATTTGTTTTTTTAAAATAGAAAACTGCTTTCAATTTATTACGAAAAGTTACTTTAATATAGTTTAATTTGGAAATAAAAAACTTTTGTATCGTGTGTTTTTATGAAAATATAGAACTTTAACTTGGCAACACTTTGCCAGCTGTCAAGTGACCATTTGTTAGCTGTCAAGTGATTTATATTTAGTTTGGTTGGGTATTTTAACATGAACAGTTTGACGCCTGAACAACGATTTCAGATTGTAAAAATTGGGCCAAAAACAAAATTGCCTATCATCCCGATATTCTTAGCCAAACTTTGTTTAGCAATAAAGCACGTGCTTAAATTAATATGGCAATAAGCAAAACAACCGTTACATACAAAAAAAATGCTACTTCACTGCTTGGTTCGTTCTTCTTTAAAAACGACGCTGATTAGTCAATGATAACTGCTATTGAGCAATGATTCTAACTTTTTCGTTTACCAATTGAATAACAGTGATGTGCAGGAGCTAGGGTTTCAACAAGACATGCCACACAGCTTCTGCCACAACTGATGTTCTGTAGAGATATGTGAAGTGTAATATACGCCAATAAGCCCTTAACGATTTTCCACTTGGAGGACAACACTTGTCGAAAAAGTCATCGAAAATTGGTCGTCAGAGTACCAAACGTCCAAACCAACCGTGGCGTTCATATGGCATAAGTCACATTTAAATTATAATGTCAGAAGATTATTTTTCAAATAAGGTAAATTTTATATCAGTTAAAAAAACTTATCTTTGTTTAATTGTATTTCAAAGTTTTTTACCTCTATAAACAATACCCTATTGTATTTATTAAAAACATATGTCGAAAAAATATGTTTCAAAACATATTTTATTAAAATATGTCTCTCTTTGAAGCCACTGTTTTAAGGATTTATTATAACAGTACACTGATAAAGGGGTTATTAATCTTTTGTAAAGTACTATACTAAAAATGACTCATTTGAACATTTTAACACACAAAAATATTCAAAGCCTTTTTCTTTTAATATTCAAAGGTACTTTTAATAGATTTTTTAAAGGTATCTAAATTTCAAAGCGTCTTTGATTAGTTTATGTTATTGCGACTCCTATCCAATAAGTTAGAAATAATTGAAGTTAGGAAGTTAGACTTTCATCCAGTGAGATATTTATTGAATTATTGCTCAGTTTCAGTTTAAAGTAAAACCGAAAACAAATTAGTTGCCCCACAACACCCTTTCTTTAGGTATTGGTTTTTCGTTAAAATGACGTATTAAATCAGTAGCTTTGTTTTGAGAAATGATTTAATACTTCATGCTTTTCAATATTTAAATTAAAATGAAACAAATCAATTGTATCTCTCTGGGTTGCGTTAAGATTTTGTCTAAAATTTACAAATGAAATTTAAAGTAAACAAAAGAAAATCAACCTTTGTGTATTTATAACATTATTGACATGAATAGCTTTCTAAAGGGCATACATTAAGATATAGAATTAAGTTATACAACTTGAATATTAACTATAAAAGATATAGAGATATAGACAGAAAAAGTGGGAGAAAAAATACAAGGTCAAAGGCGGAAAAACATAATATTTTACAAAAGGACAGACAGGAAAACAAGCGTATAGAACGGCATACATACTGATGTTACAAAATAAAACAGTAGCAAAGGGAACAAATGCCTGGCAAAATTAAAAAATCAGAGAAATATTTAAAAGTGTTTGTAAAAATATTTGAATTTAGTTGTGCTAGATTCATTTGCACATAATTATGATAATATATAATATTCTCATACAATATTGTTACGTTTATACCTTTTATAAACGTTTTGTTGTGAGTTCTTTATTGCAAAATAAATAACACCAGTTATAGAATTTTAAAATTTATAACAATTTTATTTACTTTAACTACACAAAGTTGACGCTTCAGAACAATTTACTTAAAATGCGCGTCTTTACTCGATGATGTTTAATTTTGCGCTGAGTGACTATCCACTCAGACGCTTGCCCTATTTATACTTGTCCATTTAAAGTCTAGAAGATTGAAGAATCTTCTACTCCCTTTGTATCGCATTTTGTTGCTGTATGTTGTATATTCGAAGTATAGGCGCCTGTATGGCTGGGTGTATAGTTGTTTTTGTTTTTATGCTGATAAGGTTTCTGCTTGGGATTTATTTCAATACATTTCTTGTTGCTTTTAAAAAAAAAAAGGTTTCTTAGAAAACTATGCAGATGGTAAACAATATGTATGTTTGTTGTCGTAAAATTAGTGTTTGCCTTGCGCGTTTAGATGATAAACAGCATACATGCACTTTTTTTCTTGCATGCCAGGCAGTTAGTAAACAGCATATTAAATTGTAGTTGTGTATGTGTATAAACTTCTACGCAGTTTGTAACCAGTAGTTTGCTTTATTGCTTAATTGTTTTATTTTAAAACTTAAGCAAGACATATTCGTAACAATATGTATTTTTCAAAACATAAAAATGTATTATTTCGTGAAAAATATATCCAGTGAATTTTACCCAAATTTTGTATAGAAAACTCAAGAATTTTAAAATTGATTAAATAAGAATTGTGTTCAGTGTATAAAGCTTGAAATTCTAAACTTAGTTTCATGGCAAAAACACAAGCAAAAACAGGTGGAAACTGTTATTTATGTTCCTAAAATTGAAAATAATATAGGCAAATACTTAAAAAGTACTTAAGTAAATAATTACAATAAAAAACTTTACAGCTAGTAGGGTCAATTTGTCATGAAAAACAAACCAGAAAATTTTTAACAGCTCTTTCACAGAAAGGATTTTTAAACTTTTTCTAATTTCTATTGCAAACACATGGCGACAATACTAGATTTAGAATCATTTATGGCCAGTGAGTTGGGCATCTAAACCGAGCAATTTGACTCCTTTACACTTTTTTTGTCTCTCATCAATTCTATTTACCTTAAGTCATAAAGAAAGAAAAAAACATGTTCGTTCCAAGATTATTAACGTACACTTGCCAGGATATGGTCTTGCAATCTTCGTACATGAAAGAAAAAGTGTTCGAGAAGAAAAAAAGAAACGAAGAATAAATTTCAGGTCATGTAATTCATACATTTGACTGAAAGACTGTTTATGCTCAGGAATATAAAAGTACAGCGTTTCTGCTCCTCTTCTTTTATTAAGAACCAATGCCAACTTTCCCCTCAGCTTGTACCCTTCCCTACAGACAATGAAGGTGACAAACAGCTCATTTAGGACCGTGTTCTCGATAAGAAGGCCATTAATCTTCACCACTGGAGCATATTCCGCTAATCTTTTCTTGATGTAGATGTTGTGTCTAAACCCAAGTCTGATTATAATTATTTATATCATTCTTTATCCATTTAGTAGTTATGAGTCGAAAAAACTCAGCTGATTGGTCATCCAACGTGCTTTACAGAACTTCCAACTGCCGACGTTTTGGACCATAAATAGATTTAAATTTATTCATTGCATATAGCTCCGGTCTTAGCTTCCAACTTGATTTTATGCTCGAATGGGCAATATTGGATCTGTATCATGCGGTCGAATTTTCAACGTATAAAAGAAAATTGCTAGTAATTAGAAAAGCTCGATAAAAAAAACTTGAAATACATGTACTTTGACTAAACAAAATTATTATCTTTATTCTTTTAAATTTGTTTTGACATGAAGCAAAATTGAAGCTGCCCATTAAGGAGCAAATAAATTTATATAATTTGTAAATGTGGATTAATAAAAATTTCTCTACATCTCTAAAACCGTAAACCAAAGTTAACCTAATCTGAAGAGTCGAACCAAAAAGAAATTTCTAATTTTTGGCAGGAGCTTTATTTGTTTAAATTTAGCTTTTGAATGTTTTCCAATTTGTATTTTTATTATTAAATTATACCCCTCTTTTGTAACCCTCTTTTCATAACAAATTTATTATCGGTTTTCGCAATTGTGATCGAAGATATTTCAATGATTGAAAATTGCACGAATACTGTGCCTTTAAACAACTCTTTTAAAACAAGTTTTTGATATTTTTTAAAATTCATTATTATGATATGAAAATGACCTGTGGTAGAGCTAATTTTATGGTAATACCTACAAAATCGCTATTCAAGTATTTCGCCGAAACTTAGTTATTCGATGCTTATAACACAGAGACAGGCTGCAACTTCTAAATATTACCTTGGAAGATCGTGTCTTGTCAAGTACAAACTTTTCTAAAATACGGTTGTACTCGTAGGTGATAGTGAATGCGCAGCTAGCTAATACTAATTGATTCATTGATTTTGGCGTTCTACGTGGTGTTGCCAGAGAAGTGATAAAAACTGTAGCTTCATTATCTTCTGATCATTCACCGACCACTGAAAACTTTAGGATTAACGTATAAAAATACGTGAGCACTCATTACACCTTTGAGAACAACAGAAAATTTAGCAAGATTTATTTCTAACAAAAATGATCCCGAAAATAAAACCACTTAAATAGATCTCTAAATTAATATCTAGACGACCTTGATAGAACTGCGCAATCAAATTGCTCGCTACATGCAAGAAACGACACCGATAAAGACAACTTATTTGTCAATCATTTGATACAGCAGAGTCACCATCTAACTGTGCTAAATTCGAAATCCAGCTTTGATTTGGATTCCAAGGAAAATGCAATTGCCGAACTAAGCTACAAATAAGGTTGCGGTATTAACAAAATGGGCAATTGCTCTCAAAATAATTCTTAGACTGATTTGGTAGTCAAACCACTGGGCATAAGGCTGAAACATGGTTGATTCATTTAAGTAAATTTAAGCCATCTTCATGAGCTATTACGTATAAGGTAGTTTCCTTTGTAGCTATAATTTAATTTTGAAGTAATACCTTTACTAGTATCACTAAACACGTATTTGGTTACCAACAGATCTGAACTAATTTCAAATGGTCCCCTTGTTTGTGAACATTATCTTGGGCTTTTTGAAAACATTTACCAATTTTTTTATATATGGTGTAATTTTAGCCCTAAAATTTTCATACTGAATAATGAATTTCAGTCATGTTCAAGGTTTAAACAATATAAGACTTTTTGCATTACGGCCCAGACAAACTGCAAACCGTTGTTACTGATAATTTTCCTGGCCATTCCGAAACTCAAAATTATTTCGCCAATCAACGTTTTAGCACAGACTTTCGCTATTGCAAACTGCAGAGGAAGGAGTTCCACCCACCTACTGACAATGGGTTCTACTATAAAAATCGAAACCCTTTTGAAGTAACAGCCAAAGGATTGATTAGATGATTTGATTGGATGATACTGTTTGGTAAAGTCCTGTCGGTTAAAAATTTGAAGCCTTATATCTTTGGCATTCCGGACATTCTTTGATGTATTTCCTTTCTTATTCCAGATCATTAGAAGTAATTTTACACACAGTTCTTTCAATGCCGTAATGGCCAGCATTTTCATCGTTTAACCAATAAGCTTGGTCCTCTAAATCGATGGCTGTTTTAAGGTGGGGATCATCAAGATGATTTTCCCTTATTTCACTAGATTTTTCCTTGCCATTTCGATATAAAAAGCACAGATTTCACAAAGGTTTGATAGCTTGTGATCGTCATCCAATTGGTGTTTTTACATTTATGATTATCAGTGACTAGTTACACATAAGCACCTTCGATATAGCCACCATATTATTGACAGCCCATACAATTGCCAGCACCTCACGTTCAATTGTAGAATAGTTTCGTTCTACACTAAATAACATACTACTAACATATTTAATAGGATGCTTATCAGTTTGTCCCTCTGAGGCAAAATTACCCCCGAGAATAACCACTGCCCACCGTTTTAATGAAAAAGGTTCACTACCAGATGCCTACTTAAATATTGAAACTGATGTTAATCAAGCGCTATACAGCATTTTTGTATAATAAAGATGATTAAGGCTTAGATATGTCGGCAAAGGATGGTCCAAATCGGCGATACCAATAATACGCTTGTATAAAAAAAAGAAAGCAACTTTTTAATCTTTCTTGGTTTTTTGCAGTTTGCTGTAAGACCAAATTCTGTAACTCGTTGAAAAATATTTGGTAAATCGCAAAGATGTTGTTCGAAACTGGGAGAACATTAGATGACATACATCTAAGTATGCCAAGATATTTTCACCAAGAGAACCATTGAAGCGTTCGATTATTCTTTGAAACGTTGCAGGATCATTTCGTAATCCAAACTACATGCTTGAAAATTTATATACACCAAATGGTGTACGAAAGCAGTCTTATCAGACAGATTAACTCCGATTTGCCAGTATTCGTTTTATAAGTCAATTGTTCACATGTATCTTGTAGCTTTGGCCTCATGTATCTTGTATTCACGGCAATAGATAACGATCAGGTTTGGTTATAGAGTTGAGGTAGTCTGAAGTCTAGTCGTTGAGGTAGCCCATGAAGATTGACATTCTACAAATAAACATCTTTGATATTTCATGTTTGAGTGCTGTTTTCACAGTTATTGATAATTGATAATAAGGAATTGCTATAGGAAAATAGTCCTGTATATAAATTCGACGGAAAGCATGTAGTGTAGCGCCAGTGACTCTTCAAATATAGTTTTGTTCTAAATCAAAACATTGTTCAGTTATTTTCGTTGTTTAGTAGTGAGACCAATACCATCAGATTCTTTTGTGATCCATTGAAAACAATGGAGCAATTTAGTCATCCATTTCTTCATCCTAGACTAGCTCGAGATAGGCATGAGGTAGATGAATTGTTGGGCTTTTAATATAGGATGGAAGAAATAGGGAGAACTATATTTGAAGTTGGTGACAAAGACAATCCTTTAAGTCACTGTTTTTCAGGCACAAATTTATTTGATGGAAATTTTTGTTAAAGCAATTTCTGTATTGCCTCTGGCAAGTCACTATTATTGACAACTAAAGATATTTTTGGCAAAGGTAATCAATTTATCGATTTGTGGTAAAAGTAACTCAATTTGCTTATCTTCGATGTGTTTGATAAACGATGACATTTCTTTTAAAACTCGAAATAACATTCTACGCAAGATATGTCGACGACATCATATGTATACTAGAAAGAAATTCTAGATTTCTTGAATGGAAGGTACAACAACATAAAATTCACAATGGAAAAAGAAGAGGAGGGGAGAATTAATTATCTGGACTTAACAATCAAGAGGAAAGTAATTCTGAACAGAATCGAATATGAAATATGCAGGAACCCAACAGCAACGGACACAATAATACACAGCTCATCAAATCATCCCCAGCAGCACAAAAACGCAGCGATCAGACAGTAAAAAACAAGACTCGAAAGAACACCACTAACACGGGATATGTATATGAAAGAAATGAGAAAATTTTACATCATAGCTGAAAACAATGGATACAAAAAGTAGCTGGTAGACAACATCCCGAAGTAAATAAGGACGAACAAAGAACAGAACAAGGAACAGGAGAATGATAAGAAAAACTGGGCTACATTAACATTTATGGGAAAATCCACGTACAAACTAGCAAAATTCTTTAGAAAACACAACATCAATACAGCATTCAGAACAAGAAACAACCTAGGCAGAATACTACAGAATAAAACAACCGAGACAAACATACTAGATAGAGAAGGAGTGTACAAATTAACTTGTACATGACAATATAGTTATACCGGGCAAACAGGACGAAAAATTAAGACCAGATTTAGGGAACACATTAGAGACTACAACAAAATAACATCAAATTTTGCAAACCATATATTCAACAACAAATGTACACCAGGACATATAAAAGCAGCGGTTAAACGGCTTCATACACAGCACAATGGAAGGAGACTAAATGTATTAGAAAACATGGAAATATACAAACAAAAAACATTTGACGGACGAACAATAAATGAACAAATAAACACTGCGTCAGACACAATATTTGAACCATTCAAACAGTTTTACAAGAAAACAAACATTGCACTAACACAAACACGTTACGCAGGTGCACAAGACCAAAGCAATAGGAACCTCAGAAAGGTACAATTACAGATTATTATGTCATAGAAAAAAACCCAATAGACTCACATATAAACACAAACGAATAACAAGCATGAGCGTGAAATGATTTACTTGGAAAGAGGGACGAATAAAAAGGGAGAGAGAGAGAGAGAGAGAGAGACAGACACAGAGAGAGAGATACAGACAAAAAGAGAGAAAGTGACGAAGGCAATAAGAATAACACGAAGAGAGACACGAACGAGACGAACTACTTTAACACAGCTGACAATAAAATGCAACTAGTATAGAGAGCAAACTGAAGATGGCATATAGCCGAAACCGGTATGTTCACAAACCGAATTTAATGCGGTTTGACGTAAAATCATACCCAAAAGAATCGAAATACCTTCTTCATTAAGATACTGTAGAGCAAATAAATTTGCTTTTAAGAAGGAAACGAATTATCTAAACTTAAACAACAAATAAGTAAACGATAACTTAACTATGTAACAACGATCAAGAAATTCAAGTACATTATCAAATGCTACTTACAATGATTGATGAAAAAGTTGCAGAGGCCTTAACTGAAAAAATCATAATCGATCTGTGTTATTTTCAAAAAAAACTGCAATCCAATTAAGTCAACTCCTAACAGAAGACACTACTTTCCAAGAAGCTAGGAGCTTGGCTTGTCCATGCTAAAATGCGATTTATGGAACACATATTAAATCTAAGCTATGATTTCGATTTTAAATCAACAGTACGAAGTAGTGAGAGAAACGTTTGCAAGAAAAATATTTTGAATTGAATTTACTAATCGATCCATCAAAACAAGGAGAAGAAAACACAAACGATGGCAACACAGCAAGAACATTTTTTCTGATCTTTGCAAAAGTAGATTTTAAATTAATAAAACGCTATAAAATCATATTGTAATAGCATGCAATAAGAAGGTAAAGAAAATTTGGTCAGTATGCCAATGAAACAGCAATATAAGATTGGAGGAATATGTCATCGACAGTCCATAAAAATGTGAGTTAAATAGCACAATAAATAGTAAAACAAGGAAAATAGTATGTATTATGTATTCATGTTCAAAAAACATAAAATTGTTCATACAATAATAATGTTATTTGAAGCTTATATTTGCTACTGAATTTTTATCACTGGGGCCATTTTTCGATGCCTTAAAATTTTAGAGGGACGCTAAAGATGAAAGTAATATTTATTTTGCAAAATATTACATCAATATTAATATATCTAGAATATTTGTAAGCTTCAAACCTGTATTCTAAGAGGTCCGTTGAAAAAGTGTGAAAGTGTCGAAATGGACGGTAGGGAAGATGGCTTAATTTAGTAGGTAATTTTTTTGTTCCACACATATTTAATTTTATCTAACAAGGCTCAATTTTAAAGTTAATACATTAAATTGAATCTTAAGATGCTTTCCAGTCAAAATGTGGCACTGTGCGGCGTATAAAAAATTAGTATTTTGGGACCAATACTATATTTGCTCTAAACATGACATTACAAACAGCATTCGCAGGTTTTCTTAGTTTTCGTGGAAGCCCCTATTTACATATTTGCAGAACGAATTTGGAAAAATGGTAACAGAAATGGATAATGAAACTAAATGAGTTACACATATGATAATTACTCTTTGCAGAAAATCATGCCCCCCTATTCTGATAAATAATTGAAAAACGTTGACAGCAAAACAAATGAACGGGATATTCGGCAAAAACTCAAATTACTTTGTAAACTTTAATTTTCGAGTGCGATTCTAAGACTCATTTGGTGCAATGAAATATAATCATGAGCCTCGTTTCAAACTAAGAAACAAAGGTCCGCAAGATCACTGCAGCCTCTGATACATAAAAATTATAAACCTTCATAGAGACCTAAACATTCCCTTAATTAAAGCCAAAATCACTACACACGTTAGAACGCATTTAAAAGCTCTTTATCCAGCAATATACTAAACAATCGGGGTTACGCTTAACTACGAAGAAGAATCATTTTTGTTAAATTATGAAACTCTTCGTGAATGATTTTAAATGGCACAATGAAACCGTATTTCTACTAAACTTTAAAAGTTATAATAATCCTAATTTCCTTTTATGCTCGAGATTTTCAAAGGTATTTTGAAGGTATAAAAGGCATTAAGCTACAAATAAATCACCTAAGTAGTATTCCTTTAAAATTCCGTAAGTTGTACACCATATGCTCACCAACTGAAAGGCGAGCGAATTTTAAAAGAACACTTTGTTAAATGAAAAATGGCTGTAAAGTAGTATCCTATAAATTATAACCTTTGTGAATTACGCGTAACTTTAAAAACACAAATATACTTTTAAAACAAATTGCAATAATTTCTCAAACTTGCTCATGGTAATTTACAATTATCACCCTTTTAGAATAGAAAATATTTCACACTCTCAAGGGAGCGAATTTTGTCGTACTGAAACAAAACTTACACACATTTAAATTCTTTCAACGAAAAGTTCCTTAAGAATTTTTAAAAGATTTGGAAAGCATTTGGGATTTTAACATCAGGAATAAAGTGAAAATAACAGAAACAAAGAAAGAAAATGGCTTAAACATATTAAAGTAAAAATAAGAAGAAAACTATTATTAAAAAGAAATTACGAGGCCTTTAAAAATTAACAAAAAATTAACAATTTTTAAAGTGAGGGCTAAAATAAAAATTTAGAGAAATTTAATTTAAAACTTAAAGATTTGCATGAGCCTTGAAAAAGGATTATTTTAAGTTAAATAATAATCAGTATATAAATTATAATATCTTGCTACCACAAAAACCTTACTTCAAAAGTTTTTTGATTGGACATTACTTAGAAAAAGTATTTAAGATTAAGTGCACCCTTTGGTCCTTCAACCACCAACTAGAGAATATAAATGTAGCTTCGGCATAAACCTCCTTTCAGGTTTTTTTTAGTAAAAGCAAAAACAAAATAGATGCCAATCAATGGTTTGGAGGAATATTGAAAATTATTTTACAAAAAATAAAGATTAAAATTTTATATAAAAAAGGACCTAATTTAAGCATTAAATAAATAATTAATAAAATAATAATATATAAAATTCCTTTATTTATTTTTATTTTAATTTTATAACAGAGGTAAGTAAATAAATGCGTTGTTTGTAACGCTACCTGTCAGCTAGCTTTGTCTGTAATACCATATTCAAATAAGAGCATTGACTTTGTGTCTTAAAAAGTAATGTTATATCATCCTGTTTTATCAAAAGGACTGTACAGAAACAAAAAAAACATGTAAAACCACTAGATTTAACAATAAAAAAGGGAATTAAAAAAAAACAAACCATTAGCCAACTTGACTACCTAACACACTGTCAAATTCGGATTTTCTGATTACTAAGCGCTAAAGCCATGCTATTTTACAATATTTAAGTTTTTAATTAAAATATTTCCTTCATAAAGAAAAATATGTCTTTGATGCAAAAAAATGGTTTTTCTATTGAACATTTTTTATATATTAACTTTTATTCTAGTATCAATCTTTATCAAAATTTTTTAAATAAAATGATTTTTTAATGTTTATTATCGGAAAAAATTGTTTCATTTTATATTAACTATTTTCCCTTAGGATCATCATTTTAAATTAAAATATGTAAATTTTCTTGTCTAGTCACTTCAAGCATAAATTTCCCTTAGGAACCTCGTTTTTATTTAAGAAAAATAGCAAATGAAAGTGTCTCTACAAATCCTCCAAATGCCAAATGTAAAAAAATTCTTTAGCTACTTCTTATCGAAACATCGTTAGTTAGAAAAGTCTTTTGAACACACCACATGTATTCAGACCAAACATTTTTTATTCTTTTCTTGAGACTGTCAAAGAATGGCAATAAGTAAAGTGGAAAAAATTAAACAATAAAAGCACAGACACTCGTATTTGTTTGTGACCCTTTTGCAGTCAAACAAAATTTAACACACACCGAAAAGTAACTGAATTAAAAATAAAAAAAATAAAACTTTTAATTCAAGTTTCAAAAAAACTAATTTAAATCTTTTGAAAAGACTAACAGAATAAATTTGATTTTCTTTTCTTTAACAATCGTATGCTGACAATAAACAACACCAGGTCATATTGGTATTGAAGGCTTTTAATTTATACGGTAGTTCACATGTGACGGTCATTATACAAATTATTTCTCATGTGCTGGCCTACACAAACTCCTGTATAAATCCCATTTTATATGCATTTTTATCGGATAACTTTCGCAAGGCATTCAGAAAGGTAAATACAATTGAAAACCATACAAGTGTAAGAAAATAAGTATATATTTAAAAATTAAAAATGGTTGTTTTGTGTTGTTATATTTTGTTGTTGTTGTTGAATAATATTTAATTAAACATAACTTTTGTAAACTTTTAATAAATAAGACGAAGGAAGGCTTCCAAAATAAGCTTGAGTTTTAAAGGTGGCAATATCATTAGAAGGTAGTAATCTTCATCTGAGCTTTTTACCTAAGAGCGGAACCATAAAAGATTTGCATCTTTTATGGCGAAATTTAAGATGGATGTGAAATTTAAAAAAAAACTAAAATCTATAGTTCAACGTTGGATGACCATATTTTATATTTGAATTTGCCATGCAAAAATCATATCTCTACCTTTTAAAATCGTTTATCAACTCCCTTTATGCTTCCAGTATGATAAAACTAAATCACCAAGTACCGCGCCACCCACCAAAATCTACTCTACAATAGTGATTTTTAGTAATCGGTTAATAATTTTAACCTCCCTTGTTGTAATAGGATACCACGCAATTGCAAGTATTTGCTTTAGACCACGGTCCCTCAAGGTATTCACACTCAATATGCTATTGCCCGCAACCCTCATTCTAGGGCAAGCCAATGTTAATAACCGCACATATCTCTTTTGACCCTGCCTACATGTAGTTGTTTCTCTCCTTCCTCGTACATTTATGGAAACCTTATGTTTTAGATGACAACCAGTCTGCACGTTAACTATACGACTGCATTCCCCTTTCGTAACTGGAATGTATTTGAACCACCAGGGTTAGTAGTCATAAACTTCTTTGCAGATTGGCTCATTTTCGTTAGGAGTAATAGCGTTCGTTTACCTATTGAGTCTAATGGACAATTTTTCGTCAAATGTCTGCTCTCTTATACATCTTACGTTTTCGTGTATTCTCTTCAATTTGAGCCTACTAGTTGGAGCTATAGTATAATTTAGACTACACCGTCCATTCAATTCCTGGCTACGTCTACATTTTTTGAGACAGTTGTCTCATTTTGCAGAAAAGTCAACCACCACAGAGCTCTACTTTATAGGTCTAAGTCTATTTTGGAGCTTGGCATCTAGTTAGAGAGTAAGCAGGCGTAACATCCTTCTGGATGCGCATCTTTAGCTTATGCTTTTTTTAGTGTTATTTAAAAAATCCGCTTCTATTCTAGCGGCTGATTGGGTCGATAAGAATCAGTCATATAAATTTTGTTAAAACTGGACCTTATTAAAATTGGTCTTTTGATTGTGTAGGGATTAACTGACTCTTTTTTGTATTGAAATTAAGACTTTAAGAACGTTTAAATGAATATGCTAAAAAAGAAAGAAGAATTACAATTCCAATTTATTTAATTATTGTAACTGAATAACTTTTTGTTGATTTTTTTTAATTTTAAGTCTATATTTTCTTCGATTCATATTATTTTTTTTTTTGTCAGATTGTCTGGTGCGGCAGTCCACCGCCCATTATTACAAATCAACAAGTTACTAAAACAACACGTACGGCAACCGGAAATGGCACCTCAAACATTGATATGCTGTAGACAAGCACACAACAGCAAACCACACCAAGCAACAACAATAATTACAAAAAACCCATTGATTGCAACAGCACTGACAGCAATATAGAATGACTACAATACCTACAAGGACACGGACTATGAACACAAGGACTACAACGAGGACAAATTAACAACAGGTTGCAAATTGTAGAGCAGACATAAATATTTCACAAAAAGAAAAACGAACGAATAACGGAAATAAGGTGGGTACTCAACATGAACATAACTACAAGGCTTCAACATACAACAACATCAGTAAGTTGCATGAATTTAAAAGAAAATTTACAGTAGTGTTTAAAAAACACAAAGGCAATTTTTATTAAGTTTTAGTGTTTGAGGAATTAGTTTAACAGTTGTGAGACTGTGAGATTGCAAAATAAAATAACAGATTCTTTGTAGCTTTTAATATTTTTTAAATTATTATTTAAAATTAATAATTTGAACTAATAATTTGAATTAAAAAACTTTTCTTAGTTGCAAGAGGCAACTTCTTGGCTTCTAAAGACAATGCTTACCACCAAAAATATATTGTTTTCATTTTGCAAAAAAGATATTTTAAACTGTTTCCAGGTTTGCAGACGTTGTGTTTTTCTTTTTGTTAGTGTTGCTATTAAACTGTTTCATATTTAGAAAAGATATAAAGAACGTGTTTATAAGGTGTTATATCATTTATTTCAAATCGTGTTCAATTATTAAAAACTATCACTTACTGTTTCCCAGGTAAGAAATCTATTCTCAGTTTTTTTACTTGCTTAAATTGAAAAATAAAAAATTAATCAGATCTTTCTTCCTATTGTATACAATGTTCCTTGTCGAAATGTCACTTACTTTGACCTTAAAAAAAGTTAAATAAAAACTGTTCCCATTTTTTATTTTTCTATTTATAAAACAGATTCAGTTGTTTGAAAATTTTAGTATATAAACAATTTTTCTTTTTAATTAATAAAAACTGTTCTCAGTTTCAAATCGTAAAACTATGTTTTTAACACTTTATTGAAAACTGTTAAGAGTTGTAAAACTTTATTTTTATATTTTTTTCTTAAACTAAAATGAACATTAATTCCGATGAACATTATTCCCGACTTCTCTTTACCCCATTTATTTATTTATGCCTGCAAATGTTTCTTTGCTCTTAGAAGCTTTTCATTTAACCATTTTCCTGCTATCTAGTAAACTATTTCCAATGAACAACGATGCAAATAGTAATTAGGTTTTCTAGTTATTTTGTATATTTATTAAAGTATATTTTATGTTGTCATTTTATTGCTGTGAACATGTTTTGCAATTAATTAAAATAATTTTTTTGCATTTTCAGTAATATAGTATGAATAAAAATGGTGTAAAGTGCTGCTATCGCCACCTTTTGCAACCGACGACTATTGTTGAACGCAAGGAAAGAAATTGAAATAAGTTGCAAACCACAAATAAAATATGGTTTTACACAATTATGTGCGCTTCAATCTGATAAGGTAACTTACGTTTTGCTGGTTTTGTGCAATTTATTAACTTTCTTTCGAAAAATTGCTTAACAAGAATTTCGTTTAGTGTTTCTCATCATTTTATTGTTTAAAAACAGTTTTGTTTCATGTTTTTCGTGCTTTTACTTTCCTTAAATATATTTTTCAAGGCTTACACAAGTTTTCGAAATGAGCTGCATTTTTATTTGATTTACCAAATTTAGTTACAAATATTCGACATTTAACTTATGATATCAGTAGAAGAGCCGGCATTAGTATTTGAATCTCTCAGTTATGGAGATGTTCTTAATGTTTATCTCAGTAAGAGTTCAGATATCAGTGCAGTTACGCATTTCATTATCATTTTTTATAAGCCACTTTTTCCATTTCACGTCTAAAACTAACTCTTTTAGTCACCATTTCTTTATATTTTTTAGAGATAATAATTCTCTCCTCTCGGTTAGTTGTCATCTTTTTGAGAAGCCTGTTGTAGCCTGGTACCACCCCTAAGCTTTTCCATGGAACAAAGAGCCTGCTACGCTGGCTTTACTGCCATGATGATATATCAATTCGTTTTCTAAGATGTGGCCGCGCACAGAATTTGAGCTTTGGAATAGTAGCACAAGATAAGTGAAGAGATATGATAATTTTTCGTTGTTGGTAACTTTGTGAAACTACTTAGAGACTGTGTGATTAGATTTACATTTGCGCCTGACTATGTAGTCTTAATCAGGTGGTGGTCAAACCACTGCATAATTTAGGACTTCATGCTCGTCCTAGGAAGCCGAAGCTATAATTCTATGCAACTTTAATGATTCCAGAGCAGGGCTGCAAATCATCACTCCATGCTTAAGCGTTGGGGACTTTCCAACTCCTGTCCAGAACACATGTCTAGCATGCTCACTGGATCTGGGAACATTTCACCAGGTAGGTGTTATTAAAGGTGAAATGAACCCGGCCACCATAGAACCATAAACTAATATGGGGCCGCGAAACCACAACCACCACGATACCCCCAAATAGGCCAACCTTAATAATCAGTCAGAGAACAGTTAAGTGTCTAAAGAGACAAATAACGGAACTCTGCGGGTCACTGATTTCCCTGGAAATAGTGGAGTTTCCAGTGGTACCCCTGCTGACTTCAGGAGCCTGGGCTCCCTTTTTCCCGCAGTTGCACAGGTCTACATAGTAGCTCTCCATAAAGACCATATATGTGCCCCCGGGGGGGACTACTTAGAGACTATTTGCAGACTTTTGGGTACTTTATTTTTGTGAATTGCGATCTGAAATTAAAAAAAATGTTTTCTATTCAAAAACGATACTCGCAAATAGCAGGTTAAATTCTCAATGTTCCGAATTGTGGTTGGTACTTTGCACTTAGTTCTAATAACGTTTTTAATCTCGCTTCACCTTTTAAGAAAACGATGCATAAGCAGCAATAACAATCTATTATTTACTCACTATCTGCCCAATATCAGCCAAAGGGTTTAAACGCGACATTTGTAACTGTATAAAAAGCAATTAATGAGACTGTAGGCTAGCAGGTAGTGTGCTTGCTAGCTTACACGACTAGGGGTTGTGGGTTCGATTCCCATCAAAGACCTTGGTTTTTTCACTACAAATAAAAATTGTTGGTGAGGCTGCTCACTGGTCACTGAGCTGTCTTATACAACAGTTAATTTACGTAACTATCCTTCTACTTTCACCACCTGTCGCATCTCTCCTCTATCCCTTTCCTAAAAATGTAGCACGGTACTTGACTAAATAGGCATTGTTGCCGGAAAAAGAAAGATTAATGACACTACTTTTCCTGTATTTTGCTAAAACGAAACAGTAACTTTATCACTTTGACGCGCACCAAATGCTGTTACACATACTATTTGTATTTCATCAAGTGAGCCATGGAGTAGAAAGTTGTTGGAGACCTACCACTTTAATACAATTTAATTTGTTTGAGTTTATATTCCGGACCAAAAATTAAATATAAAAATCAAAGAAAAAATATAAAATTCAGAAATTAAATTTGTATACAAATTCCTAAAAAAACACACTAAATGTTTGTAAAAATTTTATAACAAAAACAAAACTAAATTTTTAAAGGTTTTCATTAAAAATTGCAACTGAGAAAACATAAACATGCATTAGGTTTAGTTAACAAACAATTTGCAAAACATAAACAAATAATTAATTATGTAAGCATATATTCATATTTATTAAAAAACTAAACTGCAGGTAAATTTATTTTTAATTATTAAATTATTATAGTTAAGTATAAAAAAACCAATCATTTACTTACCGCACGCTATTTTAAATTGCATTGTGATAAAATGAACTTGGGAATAAATAACAATATTAAACAAAATAAAACAAAATAAAGTTAAAATGTAAAATAAAACAAATAGATTTTTAATAAAACTTGTTAAATATTTTTTTGAATTGTGCGTAATTAAATTTAGTTGCTGATATATTTTAAGTAGATGATAGTTTATTTAGTTCGGTAATTAGAGAAAAAAACCTAAAACTTTGCTTTTTAAGTCCAAAAATTTTAAATTGATGTAAAGATATTGTATAAAATTTATAACTGTGTGGCAGTTATGGCAAGTAATAGTATTCTTTTTAAATTAATAATATAGATTAAATTCAATTAGTTAAACCTGTCAAATATTTAAATGTTCTCGCCCTCGTTCTCCTTATGCGGCCTGTACAGAGCTATATTGCAAGTTTCAAAATAAAGAAATAGGAACTGCTACAACATGTTTACAGATAATAAATAAATGAATAAAGAAGAACTTGATTGCCAGAGTTCGTGCCTAGGGGGTAAAAAAAAACATAAATATGTAATGCCTTTCCGAAGACGCTGTTTGGTCTCCGGTGTGTGGTGGTGGATCCTCGCTTCGTTCACAATAACAAAGCAGCGCCAAAACGCACCAATATTGCATGGATCTACCACAACGTACCGTTGACCAAATAGCACGAAATTCACTATTTTTATTTTAATTTCGAAATAGGCGGTAGTCTTCTATCAACGGCTAAACATTCAAGGATTTATGAACTTTATAACTATAATGGCCAAATTTTGACCGCAGGACAAAAAATTTATTACTCTCAAGTTTTTAAGAAAAAATATAAATACTGATCAAAATAGAGATTTAAGTTTAAAGAACCCTATTATGTCGCTTGTTCAATTCTTTAATGCTAATGGATTTATTAGTTAAAAACCTCATAATCTTAATCCAGTCACGGCCCCTTGGTATTTATTTTAGGCTGCTTTAAAATCGAAAATTATTAACTTGCAATATTGACAATAATTTTAAATTGCGGATTCGGTAAACCAACAATATGGTTAATGTTTTTGGATGGTGATACACACTATTGAACTTACAGGATAATTTGACAGGTTTAATTAAAATAGAAAAAGGAAGAAAAAATGTTTGTTCATTTTTTATACTCGTGTTATGGATCCAATTTTAGTTTTTATGCCATGTGGAATTAAAAAGTAATTACAGAGACAAAAAATGTAGAAATAGTACCACCTATCGTTTTTAGAAACAGTGTATTTGAAATTATACAAACCTGCTTAGACGCATATAGATGATTATTTTTCTATCCTACATCTTCTCAAGGTTCAAGTTTTGAAAGAATGTAGAACCTAGTGTTTAGACATCTTTTTTTAATTGCTTTAGTCCATTATACAATTTTTAAAGACCATTTCTTTTTTTCCTTACTTGCTTGGTTGAATTAATTTTAGAATTATAAACTTTCATTGGGTTTTCAATTTTAATCAATCGAAGTAGTAGTTCTTTAAAACAATTCCATATTCCATCACTATAATCGCATTCAATTAAATAAAATTTTAGCTTGAATGGACAGCGTTCGTAATTTTTTCGTTTCGTATTATTCACTGGACTAATGCAGATACTAATCCATATTCGCTTATTCTTTTAGGTCTTGACCAAATATATGCCCAATTGAAGGTATTTTTAATTGGATAAGCTGGGTCCAATTTAAAGTAAAATTTTGTCAAAATAAAACTCTTTACTGATGGCAGTACCTTATTTTCAAAAAACTCTCATAATGTTATGAACACGTTTAGGTAAAATTATATAAAAACGATTCTCAGTTGTTATAGTTTAAAATAAAAACACCAAATTAGAAAATGACTTTATTTCTTCTTCCTTTTTTACATCGTCATTTTATAAATAGCAGCTGTCAAGGATTCTTATCTTAAATGAGCCCCAAAGATAAAAGTCAAGATATGACAGCTGTTATAATGACAGGTATAAAATCATGACATTATTTTTATGTAACAGATATAAATTTTTAAGTTTAAACCTCTATACTTTAATTTAAATTTTTAATTACAAACGAAATTTCTTTTAATTAAAGCACATTTAAAAAGTAAAAATAATAAAATGTTTTAAAATATATTAAAAGTTATTAAAATCCATCTTAGAATGTTTAGAATGTGATGAAATGTGTTTAATTTCATATTCAATTTTAAATCTATTCTATCAAAACTAAGTATGTACATATATTACAGTGGATGTTGTTCTTTGTTTTTTTATGTTCGCTTTGGCATTAAAATAAAAACAGTGTTACCAGAAAAGTATAAAAATCAAAGTCAAACAGGGTCACTCTTAAACAACAAAATCAATTCGTTTAATACAACGCATCTCTTTATAGCCCAAATTTAAGAAGACAAATAAAAATATTTTTTGTTATGCTTAAAACAAAAGTTAGTTGTTCTCTTGCTTTTAAGAATATTTGCTCATATTTTCTTCACAGGTACATATATGGTACTTTTTACCCCTTGGAATCATGCTGGTACTTTTAGCATTGCAATGGAGATGGTATTTGAAACCATTGGGTACAATTGCAGCCAAAGGTTTAAATGCATAGCTGAAGTAACTAATTTTTTGCAGCAAAAAGAATTTCTTAAGCATCAGTCTGAACGTACTGTTAACTACGGCCATTAACTTCGAGTTACGCCATGTGTCACATGTTAGCACTGCACAGTAACTAAGCTACTGTCGATCGTCACAAAATTTTACATAAGTTTCAAGCAAACGAACATTACCATGATTAATAATATTTTTTCACCTGAATGTCATTTTCGCGCTATTGTTGGTAAAAATTTTTAACAACGAAGTTCGTCCGTGATATCTTCATTTAATTTCAAAGTTTTTTGCAGACCATTACTACAACTTTATTTTTGAATCCGAGGATATTCAGTGGCGTTGCCGGCTCTTATTTTGCCGTTTTCATTCAGTGTTGCCACTGTCAATCAATAGCGCCAAAGATATAAAATGACTAACTAATAGCATCTTTTCTACGTTTCATTTAAATGATTTTTATAGCAGTAGTCTAGAAAAAACAAAATCGTTTTTATATTTCGCCTTTTCTCGTGAAATACAATGTCCTTTGATTATTTTCGCTAAAAGTAGATGGCAGATGGGCAATCGCATATTTTATAGCTAAAATTATATCCTTCTTGGTAATTATTTAAGTTGAACATTTTCGCATCGAACTAACTGTGATTTTCTTGCCGTCCGCCTTAAAGATGTCTGAACTGTCCGAACTGTTGCACACTCATTTTTTAAAACTATTTTCATAACACTTCTTTAATTGCTTAGGGATAACACAATAAAAGCTTAAATAAGTGTCTATTCTCTCAATACATAACAATTCTGGTATTGAATGTGGAACTCAGTGCCACCTACTTATCTGTCAAGAATAATAAAATGCAAACAGAAATAAATAAAAATCCATTTTAATTTTGTTGTTTTCTACTTTGACAAATATGATTGCAATAAAAACTTCCAATTTTCTTTCATTTAATTTTTAATGAAGTGTCGATAGTCCAGATTATCGACCTAAGCTATTGCTTCATATTTTGGTGCATCCTTATTCTTGAATAAAATTTTCCTTCCTCTAAGTTTATAATATTAATTTTAACTATGTATGTTATTATATTGTAAATTAATAAAATAATAAAAAATAAGATAATTAACTTTTAGATAAAAACTGAAATCACAAATTAAAAGAACATGAAAAATCCTCGAAAGAATACATCCCCTGTAAATTTCACAGAAACGAAATAAAAATGGTTTTATCGGAACTAATAAATTAATTTAGTTATTTGCTAAAAAGCAAACAAAAATCTACTCAAAACAATTACCATAATTCAAATGGCAGCCATTTTTCGCATAATGCACCATCCATTTAAATGCCAGTTAGAAAAAGAGAGTGGGCATGTGGGTGTATGTGTGTAAGAAGATATTGTTCTCTGTGCATAAAACTATATTTAAAATTAAATTTTTATTTTGCATTTTCTGCAATATTAGAGTGTACAAAATGTTATTTTTATGCAAATTAATTTAAAGTAGATTCCTTAAATTAAGCATTTTACTTCATATTGTTTTTATTTTCAAGTGTTGGTTAACAAAAACAAAACACAAAATCTAAAAACATGAAAAAGAGCGAAAGAGAGAGAGAGAGAGAGAGTGAGAAATAACAAAATCTACTTTTTAATGCAGCTGTAACAAAAGGAACACTAAGTCCTAAATGCATTAAAAAGCTTAAAGGTTATAAAAGGACAAAAAATATATAAAAGCAGAAGTGCTTAACACTTGTAAAAAACAACAACAGCAAAATGTAATTTAATGTAATGTAAAATTCATGTTTCGTTGAATGTTAACTAATTGTTAAAACACACTGAAAAAAACTAAAGAATCAAAGAAGCAAAATAAACCAAAACTTTTAAATAAAACTAAACAAAAGAAATTAATTAAAAATATATTTCAAACAAATAAACCTAAAAATCGTAAAAGAAATCAAAGAAGAAAAGAAGAAACCTAAACTACAACCAAAAGTATTTAAATTTATATAATTGTTTTTAAATGAAATTTTGAAGAGAATAATATTTAAAATAATTTATGTGGACTTTTTAAATAAAGGAAAAAATAAAAGGTATTTAATAAAGAAATAACAGAGAGAACAAAATGGTAAAAATTGTATTTTTATTTTTAGTTGAAATTATTTTTATAATAGTTTTGACATTTTTCTTTCCCATCCATTCATATAACTAATTTGTTAAATAAGCATGAGCATGCACAGTCCTGAAATAGCTTGTACTTTATTTTCAATATACACTTCAGGCGTAAACTTGATCCAAAGATCTGGAAATAAAAGTACGATGTTTAATTTGATGTTTAAATTGGCCTATTCATTTGGATTGTAAATAAATATCGCCAAACACATATTTGAACTTGCTTCCAATTGAGTTTTATGTGATACTCAACCAACCAACCCAATTTTTAAAAATTAAAGTTAACCGAAAATTCATTAAATTACTAAGAAATACACAAAAATCAAATGGCATCTCGTTAGAAAACCCTTTTAATTATAAATAAATATTTACCTTATTTTTTACAATAAAACTATGAGTTTTTAAAAAACGACAACAGTTAAATACAGTTAAACCTCGATTAACCGGCTCTCGCGGGACCGGGACTAGCACGGATAATCGAAATACACGGTTAATAGAGGTTTTATTAAAACGTATAAAATTTCATTTTTTTTAAATTGTTTTTATTCAAGAATTCAATTTATGTATATATTTATAGATTCAAATATACCACATATTTTAATTTAAAACATACAACTATTCGTTTATTTAAAATATTCTTTTATATTAGTTTGTTTCATTGTTTTGAATTATTCCTTAAATAAATGGTTTTGAATACGATGCATCTGAAGTTTATCTGTTTCTGATATAGCTGGAGAATTTTCTACGAACTTTAACAAAACATTACAGGCCTCTATTGCCTGTGATAAAGTTGGAGTTTCAATTTCAGTCTCTTCATCTTCGGTATTTGAGCTATGATCACTCTCCTGAGCTTGATTGACCATGTCAATGATTTCATTGTCTGATAAAATAGCAAACGGCATAACATCAGTATCGCACTCCATCCACTCTGATAAATTATCAATGGAACAACCAGCCGGTATTTCTATATCTGATTGTATTTCAGGACGGCCACTTAGTTCATTTTCAAAAGCTAGTAAATTAGACCAAACATTGATCAAAACCTTGGCGGATACTGCATCCCAAGAAGCAGCTGCTGTCCACATTGCTATTTTTATATTTAATGATTTTACGAATTCATGTCTGCTTTTTGCACATAAGAGTTTCTGCACAATTGACTTGCGATAATTGCATTTAAAACTTCGAATCACTCCTTGGTCCATGGGCTGAATCAAAGATGTGCGGTTGGGAGGAATATATTTTACTACAACGTTTTCAGACATCATTGCGTCCAAATCTGGGTGAGCTGGGCAGTTGTCCAGAAGTAAAAGAATTTTACAATTTCTTTCGAAACCACTTTGTTTCATATGTTCTCTAACTTCTGGTACGAAATTATTATTGAACCACTCCAAAAAAATTTGTTGGGTTACCCAAGCTCTTTTATTGGATTTGTAAATTACAGGAAGGCTCTTAACGTTTTTTAAAGCTCTTGGCTTCGCACTTCTTCCAATAATCATTAATTTACACTTATGAGTCCCAGCTGCATTGGCACATAACAAGGCTGTGATTCTTTCCTTAGACTCTTTGTATCCCTCAATGGAACGTTCACTTCCACAGGCTAAGGAATATTGAGGTAAACATTTCCAAAATAGGCTGGTTTCATCCGCGTTGTAAATCTGCTCGCTTGTAAGTTTTTCCTTCTGAATATATTCTTTTAAATCCTCCACGAACATTGTAGCAGAAACATAGTCAGCACACTCTTTTTCTCCCGATGACTTCAGCCTTCGAATTCTGTTCCTCTTTTTGAATTTCTCCAGCCATCCAGATGAATAACGACACTCGGAATTAATGTTTAACTCAGCATGGAAAAATTTTGCTTTTTCAATAATCATCTCTCCTAAAGTTTAAAAAAGTTGTTGCTGATTCCATACTACACCATTTTAAATTGTAAATGAGAAATTTAAAGTTGAAATAGAGAATTTTAAGTTGAAAATGAGAAATTTTTAATTGAAAATGAGGATTTTTCAATGTAAAATTTCCCATTTACAATTTTAAATTTCTCAATTAAAACTTAAAATTTCTCATTTACAATTGAAAAAGGTATATGTGCGCCCTGCTTTGAAGTAAACTTACCTGAAACTGGTGTTCCCTTAAATCTTTCTTGTCGAAACCATTCACTTAATGCCAAATCTACTTCCGGATTTTCAGAATTTTTGAGCGTATATCTATTTTTTAAGCCATCTATTGAATCACTTTTAGAACCATAAAGCAAAATTTCTTCTTTCTTTTTCACTAAATCGCGCACAGTTTGCTTACCAACTCCATACTGTTCAGATAGTGACCTTACAGGTATGTTCTTATCGTAATCGTTAATCAAAGCAATTTTGTCTTTAATTGAAAGAACTTTTCTCGCTCTCTTTGGCAATTTGCTATTTGAAGGAGCCATCGTCCCAAAACAAGTGCTAACAGATCAAATTTCACTTACATAATGAATTAAAATAGAAGCACGTAGTACAATTGTGTCCACACATTAAAAAGGGGAATCACCGAATTCAAATTAATATATGTAATAAAAAATCATATGAATGCTGCACGGATAATAGAGGTGAAAAATCAAAAAGATCTGCATGCCGGTTAATAGATGTAGCCGGTTAATAGAGGCCCGGTTAATAGAGGTTTAACTGTATTTATCTTTTTAAAATTTCATTGGATTTAAACACAGCAACTCGAATATCGAATTGAACATGCAGTAAATAGACCATAATGATTAGTTTTAAATAAAGGATCCAGAGGGTAGAAAAGAGGTCACCGAATTTTTATGAATCCCAACCGATTAAAAAAATGCCAGTTCTACACCGATTTTAAGGAAACACGAAGCAAAGATAGGCTCTCAAGTATAAATATGTGTGTTTCCAAAGCAAAGACTCAAATAAGAGAAAAAGTGACAAGCCCGACATTTACCGCTGCACTGATTTTAATAAAGTTATAAAAAACAATAGATATATATACAGCAGTCCCACCGGCGTCTGTATGTTTAGAAAAAACAGAGTAATAAGGGGAGAGGAAGTCCACGTTCAATCAGATTAAAAAAATCCAACAGACAAAATGAAATACTTACCAAACAAAATAATTACCAAATTTAAAAATTATTTTAAATTCTTGATAGTAAATATCTGATTAGAAATCAATTCAAGCACCAAAAAAACTTAATGGTATCAGTCAGCTATAAGATACAAAGCCATGGAGATGCAGGAAAATATAAGTAAGGATTTCAATGTTTCTGTTTCTGATTTTGAAACTTAAATTGAACATTTATTCAGATACATTATGTGAAAAACGAATGCAAAAAACTCAATTTTATTTTTGCTTTTCAAGGAAATAACCCAAAAATTTCTTTTTAAAATACAAAACCAGTTGGTGACTCATGTTATGAAATTTTTAATATACCATCTTTAATATACTATAGACCAGTGATTCTCAACCACTGTGCCGCGGCACTTTTGTGTGCCGCCAAATTTCAAAAGTGTGCCGCCAAATTTTGCAAACTTATAATTGTTAAATTATATCGTTTGAAAAGAAAAATATTTTTAACATGAATATATATTTAAATCCACAAAAAAATAAATTATTTTATTATTTGCTTTGCAACGCGCTTTTTCTTAGTGGCAAATTTCCAAATAAGTTTTTTTTTTGTTTTTATCGCACTCTACTAAATGTTACTGTGATTGAACACGTGCGTTGTGCACGGGAAATCCCGAGATTATATGCTGACTTGTTGCACACGCACACTATGTCTGTATTTCTTCGAATAAAATTAAGTTTTATCTACGGAAAATTGTATTTGAGTGAAAGTTTCACAATTTCAGAAAGGTTAAATTTTCCATATTGATAAATTACAAGTGATTACAGATTATTATAAATTCAAAGGTAATATTTGAACCATTTTTTTAAAATGTTACGACAATATTATTTTTATTTTATCAGATCCTTCTGAAAATGGATAAATGGTTAAAAAGAAGAAAGTTTAATGATGATAATAGTAATAATGATAACGTTAGGGACCAAGTTAATGAGCCAACCCCCGGCACAAGCAAAAATACTTCTTGCTCAAAGAAATACGTTGTCCATCGGAAATATAGTGATGATTTTTTGAAATTTTGATTTACCTCTACAATGGAAAATGACATAGTTGTTCCCGAGTGTGTAAAATGGGGCTTTAAATTATCAAATAGTGCTATGGTTCCTAGCAAACTCCAACGTCACTTGATGACTAATCATCCTTCGCTTTCATAAATTAAGCAAGTAAAAGTATTTTGAAAAACAAGTATGTGTGTCTGAAAAGGCTCAAGTAGCTTCTTACGAAATAGCTGTTAACTTAAAACCTCACAATTTGGCTGAAAAAATTATATTACCTGCTTGCCGCAAAATTGTTAGAACAATGATTGGTGGATCGGCTGATATTGATATTTGCAAAATACCACTTTCAAATGATACAATCCATCGCAGAATTAAAGATATGTCAGAAAATATTGAGCAAAATACTGCAAAAACTGTTGCAAATTCGAATTTTGCTTGTTATCTTTTTCTTTGTGTGCCGCCAAATTTTAAAATTGTTAAATATGTGACGCCATAAAAAAAAGGTCGAGAATCTCTGCTATAGACCAAGGCAGCACCGAGTAAAATAAAATAATTTGCAATGAAAATTGAGTCAAGATACTTGTGTTTAAAAAACACACCTACATTAAACTTAACACTTAAGTGTGTGAACTTAAATACAAATTTAACATGAATCAAATTAATTTATCACTTGCTTAAGCAATTCAAAGTTCAAAAATACGCTGCAATAAAAAAGAAAACATATTCACACTCACTTTCCTAAAGACGAATAAAAAATCTTTCAACGCAGCGTTTAAACTGCTTGCTTAATAATAGCAACAGCACTAAAATCTTTGCTTTGCTTACATATTTTTCAGAAAATAAAAAAAAACTAAATTTCTTAGCATTTACAAAATAGCAAAAAGCAAATGCGTTTGCATTTGACTACGTGCTTGTTTCTGCAGCAAAGCAATCGGCATACCATTTATTTTGAAAACATTTGCTGTTGCTTAAGCAATAAGTTGATGTTTGTTTCGTCTTCTGCTGTTGATTTTTATGAAAAACAAAAACACCATTGAATGGTGTAATAAAAAATACGTTTTTAAGATGTATTTTCTTACGTATTGTAAGTAATAAATGCATAAATACATTTCAAATGTTAAAAGGGATGAAAAAAATGTAATGAAAGGGAAAAAGCGAGTTACATCAAGTAGCAGCAAGAAACAGCATTCGTGGTCAGCCACAACTTCATAGTAAAGAGTTGAGCATAAGCAAAAATAAAATAAAAATAAAGAACAACTGATTGCTGAAGCAATAGCAAACGGTTTCAATGTAATAACTTTGCTGATTGCTTTGCTGCAGAAAGAAATGCAAAAGCATTTCTTTCTTTTTATTTGCTTTAGCTGAAAATTTTTCCTAAGCAATAGTTAAGCAATTACATATGCATTGAAAATAGTCAAGCATTTTTAATCACTGTTTCAACGTTAAAAAGGGAGATGGATAGGCGCCTATTATAGTGTTACGAATATGTCTTGCTTAAGTTTTAAAATAAAATAATTAAGCAATAAAGCAAACCCCTGGTTACAAACTGCGTAGAAGTTTATACACACACAACTACAATTGGATATGCTGTTTACTAACTGCCTGGCATGCAAGAAAGAAAAAAATACAAGTATGCTGCTTATCATCTAAACGCGCAAGACAACAACTAAATTTACAATAACAAATATACATGTTGTTTACCATCTGCGTAGTTTTCTAAGAAACCCTTTTCTACAAATAACAACAACAAACGTATTGAAATAAATCCCAAGCAGAAACCTTATCAGCATAAAAACAAAAACAACTATACACACAGCCATACAGGCGCCTATACAACGAATAAACACACAAAGGGAGTAGAAGATTCTTAAATCTTCTAGACTTTAAATGGACAAGTATAAACAGGGAAATGTCTGAGTGGATAATCAATTAGTGTAAAATTAAACCTCATCGTGTCAACTTTGTGTAGTTAAAGTAAATAAAATTGCTATATAAAAACTCTAAAAACTGGTGTTATTCATTTTGCAATAAAGAACTCACAACAAAACGTTTATAAAAGGTATAAACGTAACAATATATAAAAAGGAATGCCACATAAGTACAGAAATAACAATCAAAAGTAAGCAAAGCACAAACAAAACAAGCATGATCTTAAAATCGAAATTTCAGAGAAAATTGTAAATTTCTTACACACAATCAGAATTTTGTCCAAAAAATATTTACAAAAAAGCAAAAATATATATTTTATGAACAAACTAAGGAAACAAAAGTATCACTAGGAACATTTAAAATTAAAAGAAAATCTTGCTAAAATTATTAATATTATGTTAAGGATTGATGTATAAAAAAACTTAGAATTCACCGAAAAAACAAAGTCTACAAGAAATTAAACCGTCCCACAGTGGCAGATTCACGAGAAGACGGCCAAAACTATTAAAAAAATGTTTTGCGTCACCGCTTTAATTTTTCGTTTTCTCTTTTTTATATATAAACGGTAACACACAAGAACCTTGAAAACAAGAAAATTTCAATTAGTTTCACTAGTTGATTTTGCATTTATAAAGGTTAAAATATATGAGATAGAATATTAATAAATGAAGATCAGTATTATCAAAACGATGGCTAAGTTCAATTATAACGGTCCTGCTAAAATTTTATTTTGAACAAAACAACGAAAACGATGTTATATTACACATTTTAAAAGACCCTTATTTTGGGTTGCGCGACCATTTAAAATAAATTACATTTAAAACGTTAAATAAAGTTCAGCAGAGGTGGTATTATAAGATATATTAAATCATACTGCAAAAAGATTGGTAAGTGCATTGGAAGCAGATAATATTAAAAAAATTGGTGGCTGCACCCAAACATTAATTTGTAAATGGGAATGCGATGGATCTTCTGGACAAAAAGAATATAAGCAGTGTATTGCAGAAAAATTATCAGATTCTGGATTATATATAGATATCGCTTGTTCCATTACGACTAAACACAAACTGCAATAATTTTGAGCCATGTACTATCAAAGCAACAGAAATTGACATATGGAAAAACTGCAGACCAGTTAAATTTAAACTTAAACAACAAATATATAAACCTCAAACGTTAACTTTGTTATTTAACAACGATCAAGAGATTAAAATAAATTATCAAATTCTATTTACAATGACTGATGAAAAAGTTGCACTGGCCTTAACTGAAACAAAATCATCTTCGATCTGTGTTATTTGCAAAAAAAAACTACCAACAGACAACACTACTTTCAAGGAAGCCTATGAGTTTGGCTTGTTACCACTCCAAAGCTAAGCTTTTTTTTGGATTTTGAGGATTTTGAGAAACGTGTACAAAAACAATATTTAGAATTGAATTTACAAGGAAAAGGAAACACAAACGATGGCAACACAGCAAAATTTTTTTCTGATAATGAAACTTTTGCATCTATTACAGGAATTATATTGTAATATCATTCAACAAGATGCTAATGAAACAGCAAAACTCTATAATAAAAAACATGATTAGAGAAATATGCCATCGACGCTCCATAAAATGCTATATCATGGAGAAAACATTATTCAATATAATATGTTATCAAAAATTAAAGATATTTTCGTGAGCACAACACAAGAAAATATCCAGATATATTACCATTGAAGACCTCTTTACTATTTTACTATGTACTTCTGATCCAGATATATCCAGCATTCGACAAAAATGTAATTCCACTCCCATGAAATTAGATAAAGAAGCCGAGCAGTTCCTTCAGTATGAAGAGGAAACATATTTAGATGAAATTTTCACTGAGATAATTGCATGAACAATTTTTTCTGCACAAATTACATTAAAAATATCAGTAAAATAGCACAAAATTTGTAAAAAAAAAATCATTTTATTTGTACTAAAAAGGTTTTCTAAAAATAAATGGTAAAATCTTTGTTTCCAGCATGGACCTCCTATATAAATAATATGGATACATGCTCAAAATATATAAAATTGTTCATATAGCAGCAATGATATTTAAAGCTTTATTATCAGAACTTACATTAGTTGGACTTATAAAGACCTATGACTATGACTAGATAGATTGCCCTAAAATTTTAAAGGAACGTTTAGGATTAAATTAAAATTTATTTCGCAAAATATTATATCAATGTTATAATATCTAAAAAAATTTATGAGCTATTCCAAAAGGTCCATTTAAAGTGTGCTGAAAGTGAAATGAAATAAACCCGTGTTGATGGCTTAAGTGAGAAGGTGTTTTTTTTTTAGTTCAGTTAACTTTATTATTTATAAAATGCAATGCAAATCCACTACATTTTAATACCGATAATACCTATATTTTTCAAACATAACTTTACTATAACTTTACTTTAATAAGGCTCGATTTCAAAGTTAGTACATCGAATTGTAAAATTGAAAAAAAAAATTCATTAGAAAATTTCAATCGGGTCAAAAGTTATAGAATTTTGACTGCCAAATCACAAAATGTACCACTGTGCGTCGGAAGTATTTTAAATTAAAAGAATCAGATTTTGCCAAAAATGAAAATTTCGAGAAGAAGAAAAAAGAATTTTATCATTTAATCATAATATAGCAATCAGTAGTGCGATTCACTATTATGTTATAAGGACAATTGTTATTGTTAAAAAATTTTAACAACAAAATTGTCGATTTGGCTATTCAGTAACTTTTAAAACAACATTCGTTATTGTTAAGTTACAGTTGTCGACGGTAAAAATCGTTAGCTAACCTACATTTCATTTTGGTTGTTATAATAGTCGACAACATTAAAAAATAAATAAATTTTCAATTTAAAGTAAAAGTAAACAAAAAAAGGTAATACGAAACCAAATAAGAAAATTTGTAGCAATTCAACCAAAAACATATTTTGTGCATATTTTTTACTTATCTTATACAAAAAAATTGAAAAATTTTGATAATTAAAATAATATATGACAAATTTTCTTCAACAATTGTTTGTTTTTTTATGCATTCTTCTTTGTGCTTTTCGTATATATTTACAGAGATGCCACTTGTTTTCAATGTTTGTCGACTAGCAATAACAAGCATTTACTGAATCGCACTATCGTTAGTGCAAACAATCAAATGTGTAGAAAGCATTAACAAGGTATCGAATCGTTAAAAGTTATAAAATCCCACTACAGGTGCCCCTGTAGGCTAGTAGGTAGTGTGCTAGTTTACATGACTGGGGGTTGTGGTTTCGATTCCCAACAAAGACCTTGGTTTTTTTCACTACATATACAAATTGACTGTCGGTGGGGCTGCTCAGTGATGAAGGCATGGTCACTGGTCAGTGAGCTGTCTTATACGGCAGTTAATGTCCGACTATCCTTCTACTTTCACCACCTGTCGCATCTCTTCGCGCGGTACTTGACTAAATAGACATTGTTGTCTGAAGTGCGTGCTACTTCTCTTTAAAAAATAAAAAAAAAAACGGAAATTTAATACATGAAAAAAAGTGATATTCACCCTTATTCTGTTTGGCGACGGCAATACAAGACGACGTCATTTCTTATCGGTTGTTGTAAATCCGTATTCTAGTTGGCAATATTGCCATTTATCGATGACTGGCAATACATGTTTGTTATTCTGTAAGACAATTTGACGTTGATGTTGCCTTAAATTGATATTGTCGTCTGTGATTTTGGTGTCGTGGTATTATAAACAAAAATTTTAAAATATTGTAAAAAAACTAAAAATACGAATTTGAAAAATTAGTGTAAGAATTGGTAAAAAAATCCATCACTTGCCAGGGAATTTCGAAGAGACAGTGCTCCTACTAATTTTAACGAACGATGGAAAAGTGTTGCGAATGCTCTAAAAGCCCTTAGTCCACCAAATAGAAGGAGTGATGGATGGCAAAAGGTATAAAATGTACTTCTTAACAAATAAGTGTTTGACAGAATTCTTTTTACAGATTTGGCGCGACTTAAAATTTGAAATAAAAAAAAAGATGGTAAAAAAACATGAAATGCAAAACTAGTGGAGGCGGCATATTTAATTAACTTATACTGAGCCCCTTGAGAGAAGCTAAACATTTTGATTTTAATTTAATTTGATTTTTAATTTAAATTAGGTTCAAATTAATACAGATTTTATTTAATAAATAAGTATTTATTAAAGAAGAAAAAAAAGGTCGAATAAAAATAATAAAATAAATTTATTTTAAAGATATTATTTTTTTTAAAAAATATCTTTTTTTCTTTTTAACGATCTTTTTTATATATTTTTTTCTTTTCGATATTTCGCTTTCCTTTGGAAAGCTTCTTCAGGAAAAAATTTTTATTTTTGAAAACACAAAATTATTAACATATTAAAAAAAAATTTTTTCAAAACATTTGACAAAAACGTATAAAATATTTTTTCATACATACATACAAAAATTAAAATTTTCAAATATTCAAACATACAAAAACAAGGAAACGGAAATAACAAATAAATAACAAATAACAAATTCTCTCTTATGAAATAATTATAACAAATTATGTGTCTTTTTAATTAAGTACCTATAATTCTGAGCTAAATTGTCTGTGTCTGTCTTGAAATTTATTCTCCTTACATTTGGTACATTAACAATTTCTAACATTTCCAACATATAACGTCTCTTGTAGTTTTTTTCTATATCTATTTTATTTTTTTTCACACAGCTTATATTTTCTTCACAACAATTTTATCAAAAACAGTACACAAATGAATCAGCTGACTCAAATATTAGGTATGTGTGTTATATTTTAT
Organism: Trichopoda pennipes; assembly: GCA_030448955.1. Classification (NCBI taxonomy): domain Eukaryota; kingdom Metazoa; phylum Arthropoda; class Insecta; order Diptera; family Tachinidae; genus Trichopoda; species Trichopoda pennipes. Next base: position 928,541 of record JASKUP010000026.1, on the reverse strand, counting down.
TGAAATGATCGATAAACTGGCAACGTCATCATAAGACTGTTAGGGAATACCAAATTAGCATTGATGTTGTGTTAAAGTGATATTGCTTTTAAATCAACGACAATGTTGTCGTCGCCAAACAGAATAAGGATGATTAGTGAGCTATTTGTTGTAGTTCACTCAGCAGACAGTTGGGTCAAGGGAGGTTTCTATAGCGATACAGAACTTTGAAATGGAGTAAAAGAAAAAAAAGTATAATTAACATGAAATTTACTTTATTCGAAAGATAATCTTCTGCCATTGTGGCTTAAATATAACTTCTGGTGTTTAATTTCTAATTCTTTTTATTTAGTTATTTTAATTCTTCATTTTTTATCAAGGTCACTTAATTTAATTTACAATAGTTTAACTTCAATTTATTTTTAATTATTCATTTTTTGTTTTTTATCAAGATCACTTAGTTTAATTTACCATACTTCAATTTATTTTTAATTATTCATTTTTAGCTGCCAAAACGTTATTGATGATTTCCTCTCGCCGCTATGCCTTTTATACCCTCAAAAAAGCTTGCGGTTTTCTTCCTTTGGAAAAAACCCGCCAGTTTTCCAATTCAGCGGCTGTGTTGCCATCGTGGCATATTTTGTCCATAAACATGGACATCTGGCATTTATAGACATGGCTGACTAGGACGTAGTCTAATTTGGTGGTACAATTTTCGTTGACATTTTCCAACATTTGTGACAGTAAGTATATTGGCGATTACGCGGCGAACTTTGCCGTGCAAATAATCAATCGTTTTAGGCTTATCGACGTAGCCTAGTACAGCGGCTTTATATCACTCCAAGAGCTAAATCACGTCCGAAACTGAAACTATGTGGTTATCAAACTTTTCTTTCAATAAATAAGTTGCGGCACGCATTGTGTGATATGTTGCCCCTTGTTTTTGCAACCTCAGCTCCTGTACATAAATTTTGTTCAATCGGTGAATGAAAACGCCAGTAAACATTGCTCTACAGCAGTCACCATTGACTGTCAATTTCTAACTACAATTGTTTTTGAAAAAGTACGTACCAATGATCCCACCGGTTTCTCACACTTGAGGAGGATCATTATCACTCCAAATATGGCAGTTTTGATTATTGGCGTATCCACTCAAAAAAGAGTGAGTTTCATTGCTAAACAAAATTTCTTTATGAAAGTCGCGGTCAACGGCATTCTTATTTTAAGCCTAATTTCCACAATTTTGAAGCGTTGTTTAGGCGACAATCTGTTCATGTTGAAATGCCAAATAAAACTAAGCATTAATTACTTGGCAACAGACAAAATGGTCGCCAGATAAAAAAGTATTGCCAACTTAAAAAACATACGATGCATTAGGCTGTACATTTTTAGTAAGGTTTCTTTTTTGATTTATTAAAGTCAGACGCTTGAAGTTTAGACAGGGTATTAACCAACTGCAAAAACAATAAGGCGTTTCCCCACAGAAAACCTAAATTTATATTGTCTTAACGTTTGAACCATAATAGGTAAACACTTTTTTACCATAAAATTAGAAGTGGACCATGCATATTGCGAAACTCTTCACACCGCACTTATTTTTTATATTACTTACCTTTTCATAAAGATAAAACTGTCCATACTGGCAATTTTCTTAAATTCTCATTTAAAATAATTAATTATTTAGACATGCACAGGAAAATAAATTTTTTGTGTTGATTTTAATTTTTTAATTGCAAAACAATACGAATTAAGATTTTATTACAAAAAAAAGTGCGCTTTACAATTTTTGTATAGTTTTTACTTTATTATTTAATACCTAACTTTTGTACCGAAATAAATATTGTTCTTGCATTCCAATACAACTAGAAATTGTTAATGATATCTCATAAATAATAAATAAATAAATAAATTTCTATTAAATTTTAATCTTTTTACACGGTCCTTTAAATTATAACGATTTATTTTTCTTTTTTTCTCTCAATATTTCGCTTTCCTGTGGAAAGCTTCTTCAGGAAATTATTTTTTATATTTTCAAAAAACAAAAATTATAACAATTTGAAAAGAAAAAATTTTTGAAAAAAAATTTGACAAAACAAATAAAATAATAATCATACATACAAACATACAAAAATTAAAATTTTAAATATTTAAACATACAAAAACAAGGACACGGAAACTAAATAACAAATTCTCTCCTATGAAATAATTATAACATGGTTTTATTGGACGTAATCAGTTGATGACGGCCATTCAAAATTATTCTCGAAAATTTGGTAGCATTTTTCAAGGACCCCTCTATTTATCATGACTTCGTAGAGTAGAGTATTTTGTCACAAATGTCAAAATTTGTACGCAGTATGGCAGATCATTTAACCAGTTACTCTTTTCTAAATTCTGTTGTAGATCGAGGTGAAAGTTTTTGGAAAACTAGTTTTATTAAAATAAGCTTACATATTAAATTTATACAAAGCACTAAATAGCGCTTTTTAGCCCACAAGCAGATGAAACTTTTTTTTTAAATCTTAAAAAAAGTACCAACAAATATTTTAGAAATAATTATTTACAAAATAACAAAAGTTCTGTTTTTTGCAAAAAACACGGATATGCCAAAATATTTTAATTATATCACACTTTTTACCAGCTGGTTGCAAAAGTAATAATATTGTGTCGTTTATTTCTTCCAATAAACATTTTGTTATTTGGAGTTCTTTTGTGCAAAATAATAATAGAGTACTTTAGAGTTTTGAATTAAGTTAAACAAATTATTTACTGTACTCACTGATAACCAGAATTAACTAATTTGCCCAGCAAATGGTGCTTATATAATTGGTTTAAGCTTATATAGTTCTGCTTTAACATCACCCCATTTGCTGTTATTATTATTATCATTTAGTGTAAGCGCCTGCCTGGCTGTGTGTTTTTTGTTCTATGTTGTTTACTTATTTGAAGGAATTTCTTATAAGCTGTTGTCGTCTTGTGTGTATCAGATTTATCAGATACTTACAGTAAAATGCACAGTGGGTCGTTTATGTTTGTACTCTTAATTATTTTCTTTCAAAACTTAGTTAATCATCTTCGTAACAATATTATTCTAAAAAGGAAGAGGCAATTGTGTAGTCACATTTCCAAAGATATGTATCGTTAGAGATTTAGCTTTTGTGATTTGTAGTAACTCCTTACTGGCTAATTTTGCAATTGTTGAACATGCTGATTTGATGGATTTTTGACGGGGGGTGTATTCTTGAATATGGCATTCGTTGTTGTTATTATAATAAATGGTACGTGTATGGTAATGGTATATGTATCCGAGAAATCCTTTTCGATTTTTTGTGCCTTGCAGTGCTTACTCGGCTACTTGACTTTTTTAACTTAAAACTATAACTTTGCTGAGTTACAAAGTGTAAATTTTTTTTGTTTGTTTCTATTAAAATTCTATGTAGCAATTGTACTAAAAGCTAACCATTTTGTCCCTCAATTTAAAATTGTTAATTAATTTAAGATTTTATACATAATCCTAGATTTCAATATTTAAATATTCTGTCATTTTCCTGCTGACACGAAAACATACAGGATTATTAAGAAAAAAAATCTACTTGAAAAATGCAATTATGGAAATTTATGTACATATGCAATAAATAGTGCTAGGAAGTCAATAGTTTAGCAATAACAGCATAAAATAAGACGAAGTTTAAAAAAATTAGGTAAAATTGACCAATCATTAATAATACCATGAGTGGATACGAAAATATCGTTAAAATAGCACACACGACTACATCGTTTGAACCGGCTATAAAAAGCTGCACGGATTGCTGTCATTGTTTATTTTTGTTTTTGGATTATATTGTTACTTTGAGCATTGTGTTGTAAATAGTGTATCTTTATTAGTTGGCCAAGAGACAACAAATAAATTTTTGTTAAGGAAACAGTAATGCTGGGTTATTTCATTTGCTATAAGTTGGCGTAGGAGAGGGTTGTCATGTAAGTTTTAAAAAATATATGAATGTGTAAGTCTTTGATCTCATTTTTACTAATAATTGAAATAATTAGGTATTTTTTGTTTTATCCCAAATATGCACAATTTATTAAAAAAAAACCGAGATTTTGTGTCTTTGGCATACTAGTTACGAAAATGTTATAATATTCCATTTTACTCAGAAAATGCGCCATGAACTCTGTGTTGAGAAGCCACACTTAACCTATTTGTGAAGTTAGTAATAAAAATGCCCGAGGCACAATAATTCGGCAGGTGGAGTGGAAACTCCACATCGTAATTGAGGGTGAGGCGAAGTATTCCCTAACCTTCCCATATAATTTTCTTCTTTTGAATTTATACTTGAATACTTGCCTCCTCCTCCTCTTTTCACTTCCTAATGGCATTTTTACAAACCCCCAATATTTTTCAGTGCAAATATTTGTTTAAGACATAATAACCTCCTACTTTCAAGCCTTAAAGTTGCTCTTTCCATAAAATGTTATGATTGTTATTAATACTTTTATTGTTTGTAAAATATTGTTTTTCCTGGTTTCGGTGACATGACACATGACTATCGGTTTCCTATTAATTTAAGACCTCGTTTAGCATTCATTATGTATTCGTACTTTGTGCAATTTTTCTAGTAAAGAATATTAGCTTGGTGCTCCTTATAGGTTTCTGGATCGTTGACTATAAAATCTGTAAACAATCTTATACAAGAAATATTAATAAGTGCACTTTTAGAGCAAAACCCTCGCATCTTAGTATAGTAAGTGACCAAATTTACAAATATGCGTTAGATAACAAAATAATAAAAAAAAAGTGTTAAATGAATATATTCAATATGAATAGAGTATGAACTTGAGTACATACAGGTCGTAATTTCAAATTTTATACAATATTTGCACTCACATATTACTTCCCTTACACGTGTGCTAACACCTACGATTATACAAAATATTTTATTTGTTAAAATTTATGTCAGATTATCGTGAACACTGTTATCATTGAAATGGCAAAACAATCTGAAGGTTTCTTTTAGTTTCTGTATTTCATTAGAACTGAAGACAACGTCTTCTCAAGTAAAGTTAAAAAAAAAGAAATAACGAATGAGTATTAAACACTCTAGCAATGAAATTTTCTTTTAAACCGTGGCTTATTGGAATTGTGGCGGTTTTGATCAGTTTTAAAAGTTGCTCTGGAGATGCCATACAAACAGAAGACGGCCTAGAGATATTGTTTAGAGAGAGGTCCGTGGTATTTTAAAATCAGAGTATTTTGAAAGAGAGAGTAAGAACATTATAAAGTGAACATTTTCAAAACAAAAAAAAAACAACAAAAATAATTCAACTTAACATAATTTTATTATTAAAAAGATCATTGTTAAACAGTTCAACTGCTTTAAATATGTTGAAAGTGGGCCTGTTCTTTGGAATTAGTTTGTCACTATTTCATAATTCTTTCAATAGAATTTTAACACAGATTTTAATATCTTTGTTACACTTTGCACAAAAATTTAAATGAGTTAATAAGATTTTAATAACAACTTAACGCAACAAAATTTATGGAAATATTTTAAACAAAACTTATTAAATAGTAATGAGAAATATAACTTTAATGTTACCTTAAGTGCACTGGAAAAATTAAATTTGTACATAATCAGAAGCCGCTATATTTTCTGGAACGCGAGCATCTTATTTTCAATCTGTCTGTGTTAAATTAGCTGTTAGCACGCAAAAGTATTTAAAAGCAAACAATCCAATTGTGTTACATTGAGATTCATTGATACAAAATCGGCAGGTGAGAATAAAGTCCCAAGCTATTTTCTTGCCTAATAATTACATGTTGCTAGCTGATAGTCGTCAGCATCCTTACTATCTTTCTAACTAATAATTGATATTTATTTTCGCCTTTATCGTAGGTTACCCCATGCAATTCGCATTGAGTGTCTACTCTTGGTCCTTAATGTTTTTCTCTACTGAAAATTTCACACAATGCGAGTTGTTGGCTTTGTGTCTCCTTCTTCACATCATTCTTTTTCTATATTCTACTCGCTCTGATTATGCTGACGCACTATTCGGATAAACGTACGCCAATATTATTTTTTCCCTAAACAATTCTTTAATTCCATCACTGATTTCCAAGATGAGATTGCCCACTATGATTTCCTAAGATTTATAAATCTAAGTGCTATTCTGGATACAAGATCGCATCAAGCCAGAGTACATTAGGTGCCGCATGGCTTATATGGGCGTAAATTTATCCCCTTATGTAATTACACTAATTAGAATTGTCATTGGTATGTCTTTAAAGTTCTGTTTATCCGGTGTCGCCTGTTCGCTCTTTTAGAAAACTAAATGTTTTGCCTTGTATAGAGTGTTTTTACAGAGATATAGAACTTTGAGATGAAATAAAACAAATGATTTCATTAAATTGGCATGAAATTTACTTTATTGGAAAGATAATCTTCTGGCATTACAATTTAAATATGTCTTTTAGCCTACGGCCGCTACGGGTAGCTCGGACGTAGCCTAATCTGGAAGGTCAATTTTCGATAACTTTTGCCAACATTTGTTAACGTAACGCGGCGCATATTGCCTTCCATGTAGTCAATCGTTTCGAAACTTGAAACTATACGGTTACTAATAAATCATATGTTGCGCCGTCTTGTTGAAACCACATCACTGTTGTTTAATTGATGAACTATAAAGTCAGTAATTCGGGCTCTAAAGCGATCTCTGAATCTTATAGAATACAAAATATAATTCCATAAATGTTTACTTGTCTTCCTACTGAAATTGATGTACCTTACGACGAATCAGTATTTACTTGGCCGGTTTCATCTAAAATAAGCTATAAACCGCATTGTTGTATCTATAAAAAGATGTATTTTATAAAAAGCAATTTTTTTTTGTGTTCTCACGAAAAGTTTCATTTTGCCGATGCTTTAAATCTGACATCATAAATTTTTGTATTATTTTAGAACAAACTCTGACTGGGAACAGGTGTGGCATAGTGAAACACATTCACGTTGTCGCGATAAACTAGTGCGCCAACTATATTGGGCATGTGAAAAGGATATTTATCGTTTAACACGACGCAATCACAAGCGTACCGATGAAACAATTAATAAACAAACCAAATGTAAATTATGTTTATTAACATCTAAAGCCACTACTTACATTTTTCACATTTAGCTCTTTCGTTCGTGCCTATCTGGCTGCACCCTTCTATGGCTCAAACAATGTTGAGGTCACGGAGGTCAACTGGTCAGACTATTACAACAGAATGTTGCACAAAAGCTGGCTGTACTTGGGAAGAGTATGCAGAGTACTGTCCCTCCAATAAAAGACGTAATCATTATTGAAGTTATAGGCGAAATTGTAAAATAAAAGCGGATGGGACTGCAGGCGTCTAATGTGTTTAATAATTATGTTTATGTTAATATTTTATTTTATTTTATTTTTATTTTAAAAGATGCTTTTACTGAAATATATAACTAAATTTAAAGGTAAACGTGGTTTTCATTTAGATTATGTTTTGATATAGTTGTATAGTTAAAAAAAAAGCAAAAAAAATTTTAATTTTTTATTTTGAAAACACTTTTTAGTTTGGAAAACAACATGTCACCAAGAATGCTCGTTCGAAAACTCTGATGGTTGTTGAAAATGCTTTTTAAGCACAATTGTTCGAAAGCTTTTCTTTTATTATTTTATAAAATATACTTTTTTAAAAAAAGCTTTTTAAAAGTACTTTTCAATTATTCTTACCAAAAGCTTTTTAAATATTCTAGTTTTTTAGCCTTAACTACTATTCATTTTCTAATTTATATTTAAAAACACAAATAAAAAATTTTAAAATTTCTTGTTTCCTGAGCCATTTGCTAATGAGCCATTTAAAATTGTGCTTTTCAAAAATAACTTTACGTAAAGGTTCAATATTAAAATAAACTTTTAAAGAAATTAGAAAGTACTATTTAGACTACGCTTTTAAAATAGCAATTTTGTAAAAAAAAATACTCTTGTCCTTATAATTGGCTATTTGCAAATGTTTCTTTTCTGGAATGGGCTTTATTAAGAGATATTTTTTGTTTCGTTTTGAACAAGAAATTAATGAAAAGGAGATAATTATTTCGTAAAAGTATCTTGTTATAAAAAGAAGTTTTTCTTTTGCTTTAAAATATTGCAAATAAAGCAAAATATTACATTTAAGATATTTACAAATTAATTGAGAGCAAAACATAGTTTTACTCCCGTTCAAGCTTTCGCTCTTTAAAACCACTGATAAGAACTATTTTCTTTTTGGGACATTCAGTTTAGAAATAAAAAAATAAATGCCGGTTTTATATTTAGTTGAACTTAAGACTGCACTAAGAACGGTGGATTAGGTCTTAAAGGGATCATTCGAGCAGAATAAAAGCTATAAATAACTGTTATAAAGAAATGCAGTCAGTGGTGAAATATATATTCGATTGAAAATGTTGAAAATTTCCACAATTATTGTGTTTATTATATTTCTTTTCTTACTGGCAAAATGTATAACAAGTTTACCAATCAGATCCAATGAAGTACCACCACCAGAAGTGGTTAGTTATTTTTAGCGAAAAAAAGAATAAATTATTGTTTAAAGCTTATATTTACAGCTTAAATTCATGCGTCGTTTTGGCTACTTGGATCAAAATCCAGATGACTCAGAGGCGTTATATCATAAAAGTGCTATAGTAGAAGCGATAAAAAATATGCAAAAATATGGCGCCTTAAATCAAACGGGCATACTTGACGCCAAGACTAAAGAGGTAATTTAATTTTATTAAACATTTTCTTCGTCAATTAAATTTTATAGTTAACATACATATGTATAACGATTTTAAAAAGATAATCAGACAATATACTTTTTCTTTCCTAAATCAAGAACAATTTGAATCACGTCTTTAGCAGAGATAAAGATATTTTTTCTTTTCTTTTTACTATTAATGTTAAACGAACTTGAATTTACACTTCAATAATTTAATTTGTTTAAAAAAACTAAGAGAAGTTTATACATATTTTTGTTATCAGTTGTTTACGAAGCCTCGCTGTGGAGTACCCGATATCGAGGGCAAGCATCATTATCTAAGACAGCAACCAGTTCCCGCAAATAATAACACTAGCAAGGCAAGAACAAAACGTTTTATATTCGGTGCAAAAACTTGGACTAAAAGAAATATTAAATATCTGTAAGTATAAATAATATTTTCAGTGTTTCAAGTTTGAAAGACACGTGGTCTATTTTTTGTTTAGATGCAGAAAATGTAACAACATAATGAAATTTAGTTGAAAAAACTTAATGTGATTGGTTAAAGTAAATGGTTTACCCATTGACCACTAACGGAATGGGTAGATATAACCGTCATTCCACTTGTAATTTTCTATATGTGTTTCTGTTACCAGACTACTAAGGCATTTTAAAAGGGCATAAATCTATAAGGTATAATTTCGAGTTTCGCGGCAACCACCTTTTTATTTTTACTTTTCTGATATTTTGAACAATTTGGCACTAAAAACCAAATTGGATCAATACAATTTTAGTAAAACAGGTCAAATTAGCTTGTTTTTACTGATGTTTCATTATTGTAGAAGTACAAGTTAGTAATGTTACCCACGTAAAATCCGTCCAAACATAAAATCTTTAGGGATGCATAACCTTTGTCAAGAAAACAAGTTTTTTATTAATACATTAGCAGACTTTTCATCGCAAAAACACAATTTACCTCCGTAAACGCTTCAAAAATCGCCTCTCTGCTGTACTGTTTGTGAGACGATAAAATAGACAGTGTAGAAGGTACGAAAAGTGGCCACATTCGAGACCCTTTTTAAATTATTATTTTTCTTGGTGCCGAAAATTTATTAGCTATTAATAGGGTTCGCTAGCGCTAAAAATAAGATATAACCGATATATATAATTTATATATCTTATATCTGAAGTAGAGATATTATTTTATTTTTAGCTGTGAAACACCTGAATCAGATGGCATAGATAAGAAATAACTTTTTGTCTAGCGTTAGTAGGGTTGAACACGTCATATATATGAATCTCAGGTTCCAGCTATACATAAATACTTATTATTAGTTCAATTAAAAATATTGAGAGAAAAATGGCCATGAGTTTCTCCATCAACGTCGCTTTCTTAAGATAACCGGTAATATTAGATTTGTTTTTGCGTGTTAGTTATAATAAAAATTGCTGTAAATAAAATACAACTACATTTGAAACAAATAGGTTTAGTGGCATTAACGTTTCTGTCCTGCTAGCTATGTACCTGGTAGTACTGGTTCTCAACCCATTTTATTCCGCTTGTAAACATATAATTTACATATAATTTGTTTAACTAAACAATTTCATAAGCCATAACAAGGTCTATGCCATGTTGGGTACACTTGTTCCCTCCCTTGCTACACACCTTTGATCCTTAACTTTTCCTAGTTGTTCCTAAAATTACATGAATTAATTCACTTCACGAAGCAACCTACTATTGTTGTCATTCTATTAAAATTAAACTAACAAGAACTCACAATTACAAATTCAGTACACTGGGAAACTTATTTTTATAAAAATTAAGAGAATTTAAAAAAATCTAAAAAAAATATTTAAAAAATAAAGGCAACGGCTGCAGAGAGCCGTAACAAACTAAGATAATGTAATCATATAACTATTAATATAAGTAAATGAGTAGAAAGGGAATAAAATAGAATCGGACTGGACTAAACCGAGCTTGACTAAATATTGTTACGTTTATACCTTTTATAAACGTTTTGTTGTTGCTGAGTTGTTTATTGCAAAATAAATAACACCAGATTTTAGAGTTTTCAAATTAATTACAAGTTTATTTTAACTACACACAACGTAAGATTTTACGTTGGCACTACAGAACAATTTACTAAAGATGCAAGTCTTTACTTCACGAGGTTTATGTTTTAACTAACTAACTATCCACTCAGACGCTGTCTTTTATATTTGTCCACTAAAGAAAAACTAAGAATTTTCTACTCCCCTTGTATCACATTTTGTTGTTTTTATGTTATTCATTCAATGTATAAGCGCCAGTTGGTCTGTGTGTATATTTGTTTTCATGCAGTTAAAGTTTCTTCCTAGAATTTGTTTTAAGATAGTTGTTGTTGTCTTGCATGCATAAGTTTTCTTAGAAAACTTCGCAGTTAGTAAACAACATACCCAATTGTTGTTGTCTTGCATGTATAAAATTTCAACGCAGTTGTAACTAGAAAATTGCTTTGACTTGCGTGTATAAATTTTCTTAGCAACAATTATCTTAAAATTCCAGGAAGAAACTTTAACGGCATAAAAACAAAAATACACACAGACATACAGGCGCCGCCTACACATTGAATGCACAACATACAACAACAAAATGTAATACAAAGAGAGTAAAAGATTCTTAATTTTTCTAGACTTCTAGTGGACATATATAAAAAAGCAGCGTCTAACCTCGTAAAGCAAAGACGTGTATCCTAAGTAAATTGTTCTATAGTGTCAACTTTGTTTGTAGTTAAAGTAAATAAATTTGTAGTTAATTTAAAAACTCTAAAACCTGGTGTTTTATGTGTTTATTTTGCAATAAAGAACTCACAACAAAACGTTTATAAAAGATATAAACGTAACAATATTTAAGTAATTGGAACATACGTAAATTAATTATGAATGAAATATTTTTTTTGTCTTTTATAACATTAACTTACTGATATTTAGATTGTTTTACAAGATGTGTTTCCTAAAATGTTCCAGTTAGTGGCCCCAGCAATTCAAAAATATTAAGGAAGTGATGATGATTTTAAAGTTCAATAACTTGGGTTAATCAATTCATAATTAAATTATATGAATAATGCCATATTTACACAATTCAAATACAGCAACTTTAGAAAAAAACTTAAATTGTACTTAAGACATTAGGATATTATGTAAAGAAAAGTATCATTTTCAGTTATAAGCTTAATTTAAAATAATAATACAAAGTAAAAAATATTCTTATATTAAAAAAAAATAATATGAAATTTTAGGATACAATTTTTACAATACTATTTTAAAACCCATAATTTGTAAACACTAAAACAAAACAATAGACAGAAAAGGAAATATAACTGATTAAAATATTTGCTTCATCAATTCTCATGCAATTGATGCAATAACACGTGTATAGTTTTTATATTAGGTTATAATTGTTTTTAGTTTGATTTCACATAACCATAAGCAAAATTATGTGAGGTTATGTTACATATAATCACTTGTTCAACCACGAGGTAAAGGAGAATACCAGTAGTTTATATTTTAGCAAAATATGTAAATAATTTTATTTTAGGCATATTTACAGATGTTGACTTAAATTGCTTGCAAGATAACAATGGAAATAAACCTCAGCTTCTAAAAATGTTTTCTTTTTTTCCTTATGGTTGTTGAATCACTTTTGATTTTATAACTAGTGTTATCACTTTTTATTAAAACTCACTTGAATGAAACAAAATATATTTCGTTCCTTACTGTACAATGGTCTGACTGAAAATGATATTTAACTCCAAATAACTTAAATGTCGCACTAGGTCAAATAAGAAGCAAACAATTTTCTTGTACAAATATTCAATGCAAGTAAATTTAATAAACCAATTAATATGTTACATAATCACTACATAAAGAAGACAAAAGATATTACACGTCTGGGATAGTCAATAAATGAGTATCTAAGAACGCATCCCTAGTAATAAAATAATAGAACAAAATAAATCACATGAAACAATTTGAGAAATGTGAGCTTTCTATAACTGATGTTCTAGAATACTTACAATCGTTACAATGTTTAAGTCGATTCGCTGTTCAACTTTTCACTACATTGCAAAAACACTACCGTCTAATTGCTCGTTCGGTTGACCGAAATAAAAACAATAAAAAAAATTGTATTTTTTGTATGCATGTGATGTCTGAAATAAACTGGGTTGTCAAAGCTCCTTAAAATTCATTAACTTTTTACAAAAAATTCAACACAAGATTTGCTTGATCCTCGGAACCTATTTAGTAACGTTTTTAATTTTGGTAAACGAGTCAAAGTAAAGATACTAATGCCGTTTAACATAAAATTGTTGCTAATGTGCAAGTGCAAAATTATGTATGCATTCGTATCGATCATCCATTTATTATTGGATACTTTTTACATAATATTGGCCTTGAAAGAATCAAAAATTTAATTTCATAACAATATTTACCTATTTCACTTCCATTAATTTCTTGCAGAATCGGCAATTGGTCTCTTAAAATTCCACGTGCGCAAATCGAAAGAGATGTAGCAAAAGCCTTGGGCGTTTGGTCGCAATATAGTAACCTCAAATTTCATCGAGTTGATGATACTTCTGCTGATATAATTGTGGGTTTTGGAACCCAACATCATGGGGACAAGTAAGTGTCACGTCTTCGTATATGATCTCTACATAAACATTTAAACTTAAAAACATATCAAAGTTACCCATTTGATGGCCCAGGCAATATATTGGCCCATGCTTTTTATCCATATGAAATGGGTTCTTGGGGCGGTGATATTCATTTCGACGAAGATGAAAATTGGAAAGAAAATTCTATGGATTTAGCCAGAGGAGTGGACTTTTACACAGTGGCATTGCATGAATTAGGTCATAGTTTAGGGTTGGCTCATTCGCCCATACACAGCTCAATAATGTTTCCTTACTACAAAGGACCCGAACATAATGTTTTAGATTATGATGATACTTTAGCCATGTATAATGCCTATTGTAGGTAACCCTTTTGAAGATTTCCATATTGAGATAGTAACAATAGCATTTCTTATGTACAAGTGAATAAAAAATTGGACGACGACTTAGAAGCAAAAAATGAAGATTACGATTCCTTACAAGACAGCACTGAAAACGACCAAACCACCGATTTTCATGCAACCCCGTCTAACAAAGGCACTACTAGAAAGGAAAAGGTATTCTTTAGAGTATTTAAGCAAAAAAAAAAAATAACTTTGGTTTAATTCAATTTAGTTTCCCGAATATACCACTGCATCCTCAGATCTTGATATTGAAAAATCAAATCGAACATCAATACCCAATATTTGTGAAGGCAGATTTAATGCTGTATGTTATTTCAACAACTCTATGCATGTTTTCAAAGGTGAATATGTTTGGAAATTGTCACCAAACTATAAAGTCGTAGTGGGTTATCCTAAGAAGCTAAACCAAGTCCTAACCAATTTGCCTCACAATATAACGCATATTGATGCCTGCTATGAACGGTTTGATAAAAAACTGGTACTTTTTTCAGGTAAGATTGTGATATTAAAAATTAGCATTTTTTGGACATTTTTGTTTCAGGCCAAAATATTTTATTTCATAAAAATAACAAAATACTGGCAAATAGTTCAACAACTCTTCAGGAACTCCTGGGGAATACAGAAGGAAGAAAAAAAATAAATGCTGCTTTACTTTGGCGTAAGTAGAAAATATCAAAAAAGTATTCTAAAAAAATTCTGGAAGAATTTAATTAGGAAGCCAAAAACATAAAACGAATTTTTTAACCATCGAGAAGTATTTTTTCTAAAGAATATTTTTAATGACATGACGCTGTGATATGTTTTCTTAAGTAAATGCAAGAAAGTCCATTTTTAGAAAGTACTTTTTGAAAGAAACTTTAAGAAGGGTCATTTGTAGATCTTTTCATCATAAATTTATGTTAAACGGCAATTTTACACCCTTAGAAATGGATTCTTAGAAAACCTTCTTGTTCTAGGTACTTATTAAAAAATGCTTTCTTTATTTTTACTACTTGGGAACAAAAGGCATCCATCATAGTCTATTGCTGCATACTTATAAATTTAATTTCATCATCTCTTATTTTTTGTCAGATTAATCTTCGCCAAGTTTTTTGGCTTCCGCAATGTGTCCTATTAATTTCCACTTTCTTCTTGTTATTCATTTAGTCTTTATACTGCTGCAGCCGTCAATTTCCACGTTTCGCTGCCGCATACCAAATTTAATTTCACTATTCTTAACGCGTGGTCTGTCCGGTAGACTTTAGCTTCCTATCTACAATTCTGCAACCCGTAACTTTTCAAATATTTTTTCGCTCACAAGTACGTTACTTTTCGTTACATTTATAAAAACCGTTTTTTTTGTATATTATCTTTATTTGTAGCAACGTTATCGTTGAGAAGCTACGCTGTAAAAAATCTAATTTTTTAAGTAATTTTCGTCAGCAATTATTAATTCTGCGCAGTGACCATTAAAGAATAAGTTAGAATTGAATTATGCATATTTAGATAGTTTAATGGCTAATGGGATAATAACAATCTGCCTGGCTTCGTATATACTACCGTTACTATTATAATTATTGTTTTGATGAAAATGCCGCAATATAAATAATTTACAACAAATACAATAACTCAAAACAATATTTGTCACTCCAATTGAGCCCACGAGAATCTGGGCAGCATAGCGATTCTAATAGTAAAAAGAAGTTACCAGTCGCCATGAAATAATTGTCTTCTTAAATGGATTGCTTACCAAAATTGACTCTAACGGACCACAGCGGCGTACAAACGGATAGTTAATGAAGCAAGCCTCTAGAGTAAGAAACATCAGGTGCTCAGTAGACAATGTGTGTGAAGATAAATTTTAAAATATTTAATTTTGAGATAAACTTTTTGATTTCACAGGGTTTTGTTGAAATTGTAACATGCCTCCACTATTTAAAATTATAAAAAAGCTCGATAAAATAAGCAAATGTCTACTTATACTTAACATACATATATACTTAATGTACCAAACTGAAATTTTACCACTTCATATTTAATCTAAACTACCGTTTACTTTTCAAGCCAAAAACAATCGAACTTACATATTTTCTGATACAATATTTTGGCGGTACAATGATAAATTGGAATCTATGGACAATGGTTATCCAAAAGCAATACAACGATGGCCCGGCATACCAGAAAATATTGATGCTGCTGCTACTTTGCCAAATGGTTAGTTTTATAGAATCCACTAAGATCATTGCATATTAAACATTTTGTTTTCTTTTTAAGGTAAAACATATTTCTTTAAGGACAACCGTTATTGGCTCTACAACAATCTGCGAGTGCACCCCGAACGTGGGTATCCCCGTCGAGCTTCATCAGCTTGGCTAAGCTGTACAGTGAGAACAACACAAACACCATTTAGAAGTAACAACACAACAGTGTCTTTTATTTATGCTTCTTCTGCCTTTTCTTTGACTTTGCGGAAGCCTTCTTTGCGGTCAATGACAGAGACTCTAACTCAGAAGGCTCCGTAGATACGTCCAAGGGGTTTGAACAAAAGATTTTCAAATCTTTAATTTTTTTTGTTTTAGATTTTTTAGACTTAACGGTAGAGGTATCATTAATATTTAATGCAAATATATAATAGCGTATGTAACAATATAAAATTCCAATAGCACAATACGTTGAATATAGCAGTAAAGGCAAGAAGGGATATTTTTTATTCAATCCCGTTAGCCAACCAATAAGATGCTCATAAATAGGTATAAGGGCAAGCCCATGTATATACAAATCCTCCAAAAGGCTCATATCGGGATAATCGTTATGTACCGTAACGTAACGTACGTACATATAACCCATATAGCCTAGATATAAAGAATAACGTATAATGAGCAAGTCTGTGTGAAATAACAAAGGGAATAGGGAAAAAATTCCCAAGGCACTAAGCATAAACGAATATTTGGCGTCGTCAGTTGATATGAAAAATAGAAAACTGTAAAAAATGAAGATGTTTTAATGAAAATGTTTTTTTGTAGTTCTTAATGTATCCTTACCATAGCGGTATCAAGCACATTAAAATCGCTTTTTCATGCACGTGCCAACCAAACATAAAAGAGCAAGCCGAGCATATCACGATTGCTCTTAGGAAGGCAATTTTCGCATCTCTGTAAATAATCATGAAAGAAATAATTTTATGATAAATTTCCTGATGTATTTTTAATTTTATTCATTATTAAAGACAAGAAATTGGTTACTTATTACTTGTCTTAGAATCTCGAAATGTTTTAATTGCCAGGATGGGGAACTTATATTTACTTTAACAGCTGTAATTTCACAGATATATTTTCGCAAACAGCAATACAAAAATTATAACGGGTAAAATAGAGTTCATGTAAAAATTACTATTGAAATTAATTAAGGCGACGTCTGCATGAAGTTTTATGGCACAGTAAGTCTCTACTGCATTACTCAAGCGAACAAACATTGACAACTACTTAATATATCAAACACATTTACCTTTTAATTTTATAGTTCCACAATCCCCACAGAATTGGCAGCATTGTCAGTACCACAAGAACAAAAGACGCCAAAGGTCGAACTGAAGGCAAAACAGCATGATCATATTCTTGCACTAAGCCTGAAGTATATGAAGCGTCAGTGGAAGTTTTCACTTTTAAAACTTTTGCAGCTATTTTATCGGCAGTATTGTACAAGGCCCAAAAGTTGGGTGCCCAATAAGAGTGAGTAAGGCCTCGTTTAAATGGAAACAAACGGCTTAACACTTGTGGTATATGTTGATAGAAGGGGCCAAAAGCAAGTGCAAAGGGTGTCAACCCAACAACCAATAGTTTCAGCACACATATAATTGAATTCTTGCCAGCACCCAAACAATAGTACCTCATAAGGTAAATGAAGTAAACTGGTGCTACATACAAAAACAAGTGTTTAAAATTCAACAGGCAGGCAAATATAAAAGTGCCTTTTAGCATTTGATCCTGAAGTATGCAACTTATGCTCAGCAGCAATAAACCATATAGGAAACCGTTATATTGGAAATGAATGTGGTCTACAAATAATAGACCAACATTACATATTAAAAGAGACTCTGTTGTTATATTGTATACTTTGATGCCAGTAGTTTTTAAAGCATTCAGAACACATCTTATGCCCAAACAAAACACCAAATCCATTATCATCACCGATATTCTCTGGAAATATTTACACTCAGTAGAGGCATAATTGAGATTAGTCAGTTGTAACATATTAGGATCTATAAACTTGGCAACATGAGCCAGCAGCCATTCAAAGTAAACAAAAAATGGAGGATAGTCTAGAGTCCATTTACTGGTTTCATCGTAGTACCACTCACTTAGGGGTAAATTATAGGTAATAGCCAGCCAATTTCGGTGAACCTCGAAATCTGTTGAGTGACTATAAATTACAGGTTTAACATTTTTTTTTGGGCGCTTGTAACCGATACTTACTAAGCTGGCACTAACATGACTTTGAAACATGTTGATAATATGAACAACGGTAACAACCTAGACTCGTTTTCACTTAATTCTTTTATAATAACCATAGCATGGAAAAAATTCTTACGTAGCAGATTCCCCGGCAAAACTAATGTTATTTAGTGATGACAATTTCTTGTTTTTCATATTATTCAAAGTTATCAATATGCATTTGCTTAGACTGAAGTTGCCATATTGTACTTTTGACACTAAATTGGCGTAAAAAGAAAACGTCATCAAAATAATTGTGTGAAAAATTACACACTCACCCTAATTATCAAAGACACGTCAACACGTCAAGCAATACTTTTGTGTAACGTTTGGTATTTTTTAAAGACGCCTTGAAAACGGCAATATTAAAAAGTATTGAGTATAGAAAAAAAATTAAAATAAGCGCTAAACAATTCCAAACGAGTCTGCTTGGAATTACGTTGAAATAAAATTCCATTGGGCCACTGAAAAGAGGTAGTAATGTTTAACAACAGAATGACAAAAATTTTTAAGAATAAGGGCATACACATACATAAAATTTAATATAAATCAATTTTTATGTTTAATAAAGTAAAAAACAAGTTTATAAAAAGCAAAGTAGAAGGATCTGTAACCAATTACCAGTTTTCTGCTAGAAGAGACTGTTGCGAATATGATGCATGTTGTTGACAGCTTTAACATAATTGAAGTAAATCCATTTCTCATTGAAGGCTCCGCTTTTCGTTAAGGGCTTTATTTTTTTTCAGAATGAGTTTAAACGCCAAAGGTAATCCAAATTTTCAATATAGAATAATTTACCGCTTTTCTTTTATGATATACTTTTTCCATTTACTTGCTAGTCAGAAAACTGCAAAATATCTAACCTTTCCCTCAGGGTGTTTCCTTAAAGGCTAAAGGCTGGGGCACATAGAGTCCGTCATACGTTGTATTTTTCAACTGACAAGTAAGTTGATATACACGTTTTCTTATCAGCGTTGTCACAATCAATACGTCTCCGTCAACGCAAAGTACGAAAGTTGGCCAACTTTTGACGTACGTTGAGTACTTTGATATTTTTCATTTGCTTCTTCTTCTTATTTTTTTGTTTTCGCTCTATCGTAGTAAAATACTTTTAAAATAAATTATAAATAACAACAATAATAATAATAAACAATGGGATAAATAGTACAAATTACCATTAATAGAAAGTCTACGATGTCGTCTAACTCCATTTCAAATGTGCACTTTAATGAAGCTTTGCTGCAAAAAAATATAAAATAAGAAAAACAAAAAAACAGCTGATTTCTTATCCGTCAACAAAGTACTCATTGTACCAACCTAATCCGTCGTTACTTTGACTTCAGTTGAAGACGTCAAAGTAAAACGCATGACGGATTCTATGTGCCCCGGCCTTAACTCTTTGCATTTACTCTTCAGCGTTAGAACTTCGGTATGACAATTTTTTTACATTCTCGATAACATATCGTCGTCAAAATAACACTTTTAGATAATACTAGTTTATGGTTCAAGTAATATGGTGTTTCCACGGCACCTGCTTCGCTCTCTATTCTTGCTTCACACCCCAATCATAAGCGAATCAACCTGCTTCGCCATACAAAATTTTGAGAGCGAAGCTGGTAGATTCATATTGAAGCTAGTTGCGAAGCAAGTAAAAATCCTCTCTTCCCTAATTTTTATCGTAAGTTTATCTGCACTAGTTATCAAAATTAAACGTTTTTGTAAACAAAGAAAATTTACAAACAAAATAAAGTTAAAACTTAATTAATTAATTTTAATTTTATAAAATTAAAAAAAAATGGGTAGGAAAAAAAATTATACTTAATGCTATCGCGGCAAGAAGGATATCTTCTGTTGTTTTTCAACTGTTGTTGTTGTTTTTCAACTTATGTTTTTCTGTTTAATAACAACAGCCAAATCGAAGCAGATAAATGAGTCGTGTAAACAGCATGATTCACAAACTTGCTTCAGAGAGCGAAGCACGAGATTCAAACTGTCGTGGAAACAGGCTATAATGTCGATATCGACTTGACGTGGCGAAAGCGTCAAAGTTCACTCTTTTTATAGCTATGAACTTATTAATGACAATAACATCAGAGCTGGCTCAATAAAAACTTAACTTAATACAATACTGCAGAAACAATTGAAAATTTTTAAGATATGTTTTTGTAGACAAACGAGATTAATATCGTTGTTTTGTGGAATGGTTTTCGTACTGTATGATATAAAAAAAGAGCGACTGCATCATCTCCTTCATTGTTGCTAACAAAATCCATGCACCAAACCATTAATTTAGTAACTTCTATTACTTTAGTGGATATTTTATACGTTGTTACTTTTTAGGTTATTTAATTTGATATTTTCTTATTCCAATTATGTGTTACTGGAATAATTACATTGCAAAAGAGAATTAAAACTAAAATATAAAAATAAACTTTGCCTTGGTGCTTATTTTCTTACCTCAGCTTTATGTATGCATATAAATTTTGGAGTTGATTTTTAAAAATCATGATCTCAAATCCCTAAATATTTTGGAATCCCCAAGTTTAAAAAGTTTTTTTATCGGATTTTTTATATCCTTATGTTTAAAATTAACTTTAATAAATTAATACCTAATTGGTGTTCTCTAAATCTCTCGACTTAATGCATTAGAAAGTGAATTAGAGGTATAGACTTGAGTATACTTTTAATTGTCTCTTTTGTCATACGCAATTTTATACACAAACAAATCAAGCAAGCAATTTCAATGTGAATGTGTGGACACAAATGCATTTGAAAAGAGAATTATTAAGACTACAGAAGACTGAAATTAACTGCTGTTTGGAAAATAAGTCGATGAGATCTATCAGCTTCAGTAAAATAAAAATAAAACATTAAAAATGTGGGGTAGTTATTACGACCTATAAAAATGGAACATTTTATTAAAATTATGTTCCAAAGAAACATTGCGTGTGTGATCGAATATGAATAATAAAAAAATTTAAAAAAAAAACAATCATAGAGTATGCAAAAGTACTAGAATCTCGTTTTATTTTCATTTCCCGTTTTCCGGGAATTTTCATCTGGAGACCGTGGACTAAAAAGGTATACAAATCATACTAATCAACTAAGCAGTCATTGTCTCTAACGGAATTAGACTTTCATATTGAGCTTTACAATGAAGCTAAATCCTTTCAAAATAGAGTTGAATTGAAAAGACAATTGTGAAATCAAGTTCATTAAATCGTTAAAATATCTAGCGAAAGTATTGTTACAGCACTAACAGTATCCACAAGAACTTCAAATTTCAAAAGCGCTGCTGAGAATTAGAACGACGTTAATAAATAGAAAGCGAACCGGTTTTTTGCAATTCTAAAAATTTTCTCAACAAAATTAGAAACCGCTTGGCGTAAAAATCTATCCAACCATATTGAGTGTTATTGAAATTTATTGCAAACAGTAAAATTAATAAATAATTAAACATTCTGTATTTTCATAATTCTTGAGTGCATTGATTCTTTAATAATAATGTTTAAAAGATTTTTTGGTTATACATATGTATGCGAAAACTTTTGTGTGTTATTAATTGTTGATAGATATTATTGCAAGCTATAATTTAATTAAATTAATACCTAAATTATATACTTTATTTTATTTCATATTATTTTTATGGCTAACGTAAATCCATACTGCATTATATGTATATGTATGTAGATATATGTGTTTATTAAAAGGTGATTATATTCAATGTAAAAAACATTGAAATTTATAAAGCAAGGATGTATTTTTTAAATTAACATGAAATTTATTTTATTTAAAATATAATGTTGTTGCATTATAATTTAAATATGACTTTTGGCATATGACCGCACGGTTGGCTCGGTCTTAATCTAATCTGGTAGTCCAATTTTCAGTGACATTTTCCAACATTTGTGATCGTATATCGGCATTAACGCGACAAATGTCCTTTAAGTGGTCAATCACTTAGGGCTTTTCAGTGCAGATAAGCGATTTCAGGTGTACTGAATATTTGTCGCTAATTAAATTTGATAAACGAAATTATCAGCAACTTCTAAGTTTTAGGCTAACGTCTTTTATATCTTTTATCATAATAGCGGGTCGAATATTTTTTTGAAGCCCGCTGCTCGCACATACAAATGGTATGAGCACTTTGGTGATGTAAATAATTCGTATTTCGATACTAGGTACAAGCAAATTTTTGTCCTAGTTAAGTAGCCTAGTAGATTTAATTTTATGAAGAAATAAATATTCATAATACATATTTTATATTTTTTCTGCTTAAAAAATTTTGGCTTTCAAATATGCATGTTCAAAATTTATTCGCCTTTGCCTGCTTTCATCTTTTTCGCCTTTGCACTATGCACACTTCGTAAACAAAACCTCATTATGTTGTAAGTTATAACTTCCATACATTTTACAACGGAGATATAAATTTTAACATGTTCGCGGATATGAAGCTATTGCTTACATTTTCACAGTGATGCCAAATGAGGTTAATCCTAAATCATTAAAACTTTGAAACTAATTTTTATTCATTTATTTTATACAAGATATAGTTTTAGTATTATTTTATATTATCTTATCCTTTCGCCGTGCATTTGAGGAATTCCTTAAGTTGAAAAATATCTACATCAACATGAAAACTTTAAGATTCATTGTATATAAAGGTGAAAATATAACGTTTTGACGTTCTAATCAGATTTCGGATATTGCATCTAGCTTTAAAAATAGTTGACTATATGCAACTTCTTGTTATTTTCAGCGTCCACGAACATGCTATGAATGCAATTAGATGTAGCTGTAAAATGTTATTTTTATAACCTTTTGAAGATTTAAAAGTTAGGTTATTGGTGAAAATCTTGTCTCTGGAGCAGGACGCTTGAATTTTTATCTACATTTTGAGGATTGTGGTTATAGTGGACATCGTCTGCTTGTGACAGTTTAAGAGATAAAGTCAAATAAACAAAAATCACGCCTCAATCACGACACATTTTGATTTTTAACTCACATTATTATTTGCTTTAACGGTTCCAGAGAAAGAGGACTGCAACAGATATTAGGCAAAGGAATAGAATTAAAGTTTTAACATCCGGGTGTGAAATCCAAAAAAATTGCATATACCAACGGGGAGAAACAAATAAGCGTTTTATGAAACCTTATTGTTACTGTTAAAGACTACGTACATATATATGTATCCTCGTTAAGAAACGTAAATAAATCATAACGATTTCAAGTCAATTTAGTGTTTGTGCTTTCAGCCTCATTTGGACAATAACTAATAAAAGATAAAATAATATTTAATTGATATGTCTGTCAAAATTTGCTAGATATCGCACCTTAAATACAAAAGGGTCACAACTCAAAATACTAAAATTTTCGCAACTCAAAATAATTCTCTTTAGTTTAGACATAACTGTATTTTTTCTACTTAAAGAAGATAATGATGGGAAAGAAGTTATTGCAGTAGTTAGAGATGTGTACTCTGAATTAATTTATGGGAAAAAAGTCAGTTTTACAAAATTGTGAGTTGTGACCCTTTTGTATTTAGGGTGCGATATGTATATGTTTACTTACGTACGTGCTCAGAACGCGTGCCTACTTAGACGCATCATATGTTCTTGTCAAAAAAGTGCTTTGACAGTTATTAATTTCTAAAATTTATTAATGCTGATATCGCTGAATAATTAATAAAAATTAATCATTAAACCGCTTTTAAACATTTGTGTGAGTTATACAATAAGATAAGCAAATTGTAGAAAATACGTAAGTAAACATACAACATCAATTATTGCAGTATCACTTCACTACTCCCGCAAAACAAAAACGAAATAACCAAGAAGCTTTGAAATGTTGTAATAAATGTAAGTGGGTCAGGTCTATCAGCATGTTTTCGTTGTCTTTTTTGATACCTTATGTCTCTTATTGAGTACACCTAATGATACATCTAACACTTATCTGCCACTCATTCATTTATGTATTAAAGACATACTTTATATTGTGCTTTTTTGTTAACTTGTCTAATTCGCACTCCCTTATCAATCTTTTAGTTTTACTATCATTTAAAAACTACATCCATAAAAAAACACATGATTTAAATTATTCTACTATTTTTTAAGTAACATTTAAAAAATTTATTAAAGATCGGTTTGACGTCGTCATCATTAGCACGCTCCTGAAGGTTACATACCAATAATGTCACCAACATGTTTGACATATAAAATTCTTTTTTTTTAATTTTAAATGTTAAAGTGTACACGATTCTGCTAACATCCGTCTCTGTGTGCAACTTTGTATGTCGATTTGTCTTATTGTCGAATTATTTATTAACTGGTGAACTGGTTGGTAGGTTTTTCTATTTCTGAAGACGTTGTTATTGTTGCTTTTTAAATAATTATGGTATATTTAATGCAATAGCAACAACAGCAACTCAAATAATTTATTACGAGGAGAACAATTTACAAAAAAATAATAAAAAAATGAAAACTACCAAAGTAGCTTTAGATCGCTTACAATCAATATCAAAAAGAAAACAACAATTTTAATATATTCGCTGTCCCAGCAAATTAGCAATTAAACAACTGAAGTTTAGATAATTCTTGCAAATCAAACACTGTCAGCAAGCGACAGGCGAGCAGAGGGTTATCGATTACTAAATAACTTTTTTTTAGAAAAAGTCCGTAAACATAACTTTAAAAAGGTACAAAATAGGTATAGTAATTAGCGAAGTTTTAGAGGTAACGTCAAATAGGTGTCTACTTTTATAACACGCTATAATTTCTAATTTTTTGCTTAGTGCAAAAATTTTATAAATTTAAAGTATTTGATCAATTTAAATTCGTAATCGATTTCTCCAAAAAATATTTCATGATATTCTCATAAAATATTCATTCAAATATAAATATTTGAAATGCATTACTGCGGGGGAGAGAATATTCATATTGCAATTTCACTATTGCTCATATAGCTCATCAGTGAATTTTACCCCTACTATTGAAAAAACTCAAGAGTCTTACATCTTTATAGTTTTAAATTTTTTTTCTCGGACCAGCGCTCAGGATATGAACCCTACTCATGCTTTGTAACAGAACTAGGAAATTAGGTTATGGGGAGGAGGAAATTTTCCCTATAACGCAATTCACTAGTCAATCAACCGTAAATAGATGCGTTCTCAATGAAAATCGAGTTAAACGCAAAAACATATGGGTAACGGAAACAAGTTCCCTAAAAACTCTAGAGCACTTAACATTGTAGTAACGATAAAACAGTAAAATACAACCCACATTTTTTCGATGCTCTAGAATGAAAAGAGTTTGATACCCTACTGTTCCCAATGAGCTTCTTGGCCCTCTCTTATACGCGGTTGAGTTAGTCCACATGTTCAAACTAATTGAACATATACTTATTGAACATATACTTAACATAGTTTTTTTATTTTTAAGACTAATGATCGAATTGATGCGCACAGCCTTGAAAATAAGTAACCCTTATTACTAAAGGGAAACAATTAAGAGCAAGGACAGAATTGTGTTTTATTATTTACTTACTAATTAAAATAACATTAGGAAATTCCCTTAATTGTTTCTTGGGAAATAACCATAATGTAAGCAAACTAGAATAGTATTTAAGAGCAATTTTTTAAATAAATAAAACGAGTGTATTACAAACATTCAAGAGAAAAGATTGTTTTATTCCAAATCTTGAAACATTGGTCCTTCGATAAAAATTGAACCAGTAAAAATTATATAAAGCGTTTATCTCGGCTGTAACAGGGATATAGTAAAAAAAAAAGAATTCTGATAAAAAAAAAGTCAGCATCATGGCGAATGCTCAAAAAATTCTGGAACGTCAAAAAGTAATTGGTGACGAAATAGTATGTGTACATACAAAATTGACCGATCGGCCAATTCGTCTGCCAAAACCGAAAGAAATTAAAAAGCGTGTGTTAAATTACATAGACGAATTTAAATCAAATCACGAAACACTGCTAAAGTATGGAAATAAATCCGAAGATTACTTTATAAACCAGTATTTCGAAAACATGGGTGAAATCGTTAATCAAATCTTCGCAGAAGAAGAAAATAAAGCAATTCCAACTCATGAAATAGGATCAATAGATAATGAAGAAGAGATGTCTAATTTAACAGAAGATTCAACGGCAAAGGACATAGAATTTCCTGCGCTAAAAATAAAAAAGATATCTTCGAATATGCAGAACAAAAACATACTGGAAGAACTAACCAGTACCGCAAATACAATGAAAGAATTTTGCACTGAACAGATCAAAAGTATGGAAACTATGTGTGTTAAAAGTTTGCAAATAAAACAAGAACAATTAGAAAAGAAATACCAGCGATTACTGCAAAAGGTTGAAAAGTCCCGTGAGTCAATAAAAACAGATGAACTTTTGACAGAAATCGAGGATATTTATTACGAAACACTAGTAAGAATTAATAATAAACAGGAAGAGGCAGAAAACGCAATTATACTGAGAGATGTAAGGGAAACCGAATTTTCCAGTTCAGCTCATCTCACAAAAATAAAGATCCCAGAATTTGATGGAAACATGAACGAGTGGACATCATTCTACGATTTGTTTAAAAGTTTGATTCATGAATGCAACCAGCTTTTCGATGTAGAGAAGATGTACAGACTTACTACATCACTTAAAGGCGATTATGAAGCAGCTCTGGAGATTCTAAAGCAAAGGTATGAAAACCACAGATTGCTGTTTACCAATCAAGTTGATATATTGTTAGATCAACCAATGGTAAACACTGAATCATCATCCAGCCTCAAGCAACTTTTAGATACGACAAATAGTTGTATTTATGCACTAAGAGGGATGAAAATAAACCTAAAAGATGCTGAACCATTTATAGCGCGTATCATTATTAGGAAATTAGATAGAAATGGACTGCGAAATTATGAACAAACTATAAAAAAATCTAAAGAAATCCAGAGTCTTCAAGACGTAATGAAGTTTCTGGAACAAGAAATTCAGGCACTAGAAGCAGTTTCAAAAGGGCAGATAAGAAAGGATGCCAAAAAACCAATAGTAATGGGCAAAGCAACTACATCATTTCACGCAATGCAAAAATTATGCCTTTACTGCAAGCTAAGCAATCATTCTACACCAGAATGCAGAAAATTTTTAAATCTATCAATGGCTGAGCGAAGAAAACTAGCTTATGAAAATAAATGGTGCTTTAACTGCATTGAGCATAAAAGCAATAAATGGTGCACTAGCAAAACAAAATGCTGCTATTGTGGAAAGAGTCATCATAAAATTCTTCATCTTAATGAAAAAATTGAAAACAGTTCAAACACATCATCAATGACTACCAAAGATTGTGCAGCATCTGTTCTTTTAGCAACGGCCCAAGTCAAGGTACGAGCAGCAGATGGGCAGCACTTGATTTTAAGGGCGCTCATTGATCAAGGCTCACAAGTTACGACCTTGTCAGAAGAAGCATTTCAACTTTTACGTCTACCGAAAACCAAATGTAAAACAGAAATCCATGGTCTAGGAGGTGCAGTGGTTGGGGTTTCAAAGTTCAAAGCAAAATTAGTATTAAGACCAAGATTTTTAAGCAATAACTCGGTGGAAACAGAAGCATTAATATTACCTCAATTAACAGGCGCTCAACCATGTCGTTCATTTGAATATGACATTAAAGAATGGAAAAACTTTGTTCTTGCGGACCCTTCCTTTAACGAATCTGATCAGATAGATGTGGTAATTGGAGGTGATATTATTCCACACATTATTAAGGAAGGTATCCATAAAAGTCGTAACATTTTAGCTCAATCAACAATCTTCGGATGGATACTTTCAGGCGTTGTAACTAAAAAGACGAAACCTGCAAAGGTCATGTCAGCTGTCACAAATCTAGAGCGTTTTTGGGAGATCGAAGAAACATCATGGGATTCCAACAACCATGTAGAAGAAAATTTATGTGAGGAACTTTTCGAAACAACAACCAAAGTTAATGATGACAATCGAATTGTGGTTAATCTTCCGATTAAAAACGATGAAAATGAACTTGGTGAATCAAGAAAGCAAGCTGTAGCCAGATTGCTTCCGATGGAGAAAAAATTTTCTGCGAATTCTAAATTAAAAGAAGAATACATCAATTTTATGGAAGATTATGAAAGATTGGGTCATATGAAATTAACAACTAGCAATAGCGGAAAGTATTATCTACCACATCATGCGGTTATAAAAGAAAACAGTTTAACCACAAAACTCAGGGTAGTGTTCGATGCATCAGCGAAAACAACAAATGGCAGAAGTCTCAATGACGTTATGTATACAGGCCCAAAGCTCCAAAAAGACATTTTTGATATCCTTATAAAATGGCGTCAATGGAAATATGTAATGATTGCAGATGTAGAGAAAATGTACAGGCAGTTGAGAGTCGCTGAAGAATTTCAACAATATCAACACATCCTTTGGCGGAAAAAAAGAAGAATCGATAAATGAGTATAAACTTACAACACTTACATATGGCACAGCTTCAGCTCCATTTTTGGCTGTAAGAACTTTTTTTTACATAACTGACAACTGTACCAATGAAAAAATAAAAAATATTATAAAAGAAGACTTCTACACGGATGATCTAATGACTGGTGCCGACACAATTGCCGAATGTAAAACAATTCATCATAATGTTCGTAATCAACTTAAAACATACGGATTTAATTTACGAAAGTGGCTGTCAAATAAAAGAAAAATAATTGAAGATGTTGACAACTTCGCACAAAATGAGCTATTGCTAATCAAAGATGACGAAGCAGTAAAAACTTTAGGACTACAATGGGATCCAATGATGGACACCTTTAAATTCACAATTAACTTTGCAAATAAAGATAAAATTACGAAAAGACACGTTATATCAGAAGTGGCGAAAATCTTTGATCCCTTAGGATGGTTGTCACCAGTAACTATTCTGGCAAAGCTATTCATTCAAAAATTGTGGATGTTGCAAATCAAATGGGACGAAGTCATCCCGAATGAAATGAATAACGATTGGCAAACTTTCAGAACAAGTGCAGTCTGTCTACAAAAAATTTATGTGCCAAGATGGGTACAGTTAACAACTACCTCAAAATTTGAACTGCACGGGTTTGCAGATGCATCAGAAAAGGCATATGCAGCTGTTATTTATGTGAAAAAAGAAGACATGATAACGCTTCTTACAGCAAAAACGAAAGTAAACCCCATAAAAAACAGAAAGACTTTGCCAAAATTGGAACTTTTAGCGGCACATCTATTAGTAAGACTATTACAAAGAGTAACTAATATAATAAAAGGACAATATGCGGTTAATGCTTGGAGTGATTCAAAAATAACGTTAGCATGGATCAAAAATAAAACTAGCAAAGATAAGTTCGTTAGAAATCGGGTGGCAGAAATAAACAATATTGTACCAAACGCGAAATGGTATCATGTGAAGAGCCTAGATAATCCAGCAGATGTTGCATCGCGAGGTATTTGCGCCACAAAACTAAAATCACACACGTTGTGGTGGGACGGTCCAGCATGGTTAACAAGATCCGATTGAAGAAGAAGCATCCGATCCACTGTTTGTGGGGTTTACCTCATCAGACAGGAGTAATTTTTTCAGAAATTTAATTAACAAGTACTCCAATTATTTTAAACTCCGAAGAGTAGTGGCATATATATTTAAGTTCATTAACAACCTGAAAGGTAAATCAAATAATTATCAATACCTTTTAACAACTGAAATAGAAGCGGCTGAAAAACTTATAATACGATGTCATCAAGAAATGGAATTTCATAGAGAAATTGCTGATCTGAAAAAGCATCAGGTTGTCAACAACAGCAGTAAGTTAGCCAAACTTTTTCCATTCATAGACGATGATGGGTTGCTACGTGTGGGCGGTAGGCTACAAAACAGCAATTTATCTTTTAATCAACAGCATCCAGTCATCTTAAACAAGTCGCACCTGGTAAACATAATAATCAACAATTATCATAGTCTCACTCTACATGGTGGAAGTCGTTTGATGAAATCAACCGTGCGGCAAAAATATTGGATTATTAATATGAAGAATATTATAAAAAAATGTATACGAAGTTGCATTAAATGTATTCGATATGGGCAGGAGATGGCTCGGCAGCTGATGGGGTCTCTTCCTAAAGCAAGAGTAACGGTTTCAGCTCCTTTTAAATATGTTGGTGTGGACTATGCCGGCCCTATTCAGATGAAGTATTCTAAAGGCAAAGGACAAAGATCATAATAAAGGTTATATAGCTGTATGGCAACAAAGGCACTACATCTGGAGGCAGTGAGTGAACTTACTTCAGATGCATTCTTGGCTGCTCTTAAACGATTTTTTTCAAGAAGAGGTGTTTGTTCTGATATTTATTCAGACAATGGAGCAAACTTTATTGGAGCAAATACAAAACTGGATAAAGAATTGAAAAAAGCCATTCAGCATAACAAAACGATAATTCCGATCCTGGCGTCTCAAGGTATTCATTGGCATTTAATTCCCCCGGCAGCGCCTCACTTTGGACGAATTTGGGAAGCTGGCGTCAAGTCCGTAAAGTTCCATTTAAAAAGAACAATAGGCGAATCAAAACTTACATATGAAGAAATGAGTACTTTGTTGGCACAAATAGAGGCAATATTAAATTCGAGACCACTTATAAGTCTAAGTGATACTGATCCAGAAAATATAGATGTCCTAACTCCAGGCCATTTTTTAATTGGAAGACCAATTAGCCAATATCCAGAATATGTTGAAGAAACACCTGTCAGCTCACTAAATATATGGAAGTTAATTCAAAAGTTGAAAAATAACTTCTGGAGTCGGTGGAGAAATGAATATCTAACTACGCTTCAACAGAGAAATAAATGGAGGTTTCCGTCGGA
Source organism: Trichopoda pennipes (assembly GCA_030448955.1). Classification (NCBI taxonomy): domain Eukaryota; kingdom Metazoa; phylum Arthropoda; class Insecta; order Diptera; family Tachinidae; genus Trichopoda; species Trichopoda pennipes. Next base: position 897,392 of record JASKUP010000026.1, on the reverse strand, counting down.
AAATTTAAAGGAAGGTTCAATAGTTTTGATCAAAGACGAAAATACTCATCCAGGTAGTTGGCCATTAGCAAGGATTTCTGAGAAACATAGTGGAAAGGATGGCAAAGTAAGAGTGGTAACTTTGAAGACTAAAAGCACTTCATTAAAACGACCAATTAATAAGTTATGTCCATTGATGGCTGCTGCTGAAGAAGAAAAAGATAGTTCAAAAATTTAAATATTTTTCATAACACGGCTAACAAATAAAATTAATCGGAAAAAGCTCAAGGGATTTTTATATATCGGCTGTCGTGTAGAAAAGCCCTAACTCACATAACTGTAACTTTACAATAGAGGGTAAAGACATAATAGAAACTGTAATATCAAACTGTTGTTTTGAGTACTATGGCTTTAAATTTTGTGTAAAATAAAGGGGGTTTAAACATACATGGAATAAAGCAGAGATGAGTTTGGTAAATTGACATTATTTCGAAAGACAATCTTCTAGCATTATAATTTAGAAAATACTTCTGGTATATGTCTGACGCGGCTGACATAGTTTAATCTAGGGATCTACTTTTCAATGACTTTTTTCTAACACTTATAGCCATATATTGACAATGGCACATCGAATGTTGTTCTCCAAGTAGTCAATCGTTCGAGCTTATCGGCGTAGTCAGTAATTAAGGCTCTATAACAGTTACCATTAAAGAAATACCGACCAATGATCCATAAGCTCATAAAGCACACGGGATGTAACGGTGTGTCACATACACATGAGGATTATAATCACTCTTAATACTGCAGTTTTGTTTATTGGCGTATAAATTCAAACAAGAGCGAGCATTAACGTTAAAAAAAATCGCTTGTAAAAATCGGGATCAACGGCAATCTTGCTTTGGGTCCAATTTTCACAATTTGGAAGCGTTGTTATGGCTTCAGTCTATTTACCTTGCAATGTCAAATGTAACTAATCATAAATCGCTTGAAAGCTCACAAAAAGGCCGCCAAATAAAAAAGTGTTGCCAACTTGAAGTTCTATACCTCCATTTCCATAACAATATTTTAAAAAAATCTATTCCAAATGGTATGATGTGATAAGATTTACATCTGCACCTGACCGTGGGCCCTAACCTGATGGTGGATCATTACCACTGTGGATGGTATGTAGCGCCATCCTTGCCCTAGAAGGCCTTTGGATACGTATATCCTCCGGTCACTCCTAGTTACAGCTTCAAAAGCCCGGAGTAGGCCGCAGCCTTCACTCCTTGCTGAAGAGTCGGAGACTATCCAACTCCTGGTCCAGAACGCATGAAGGTTAATGTAATTAAGAACACGTCGGCATTCATACCCACTGGACCTGGACTATTCATTGTGTTTATTCTGAATGACCCGACTCACAAACTCAAACGAAGACCTCAAAAGACAAAGCCACCACGATACTCCCGAAGGGCCTACCTCAATAATCAGTCAGAGAACAGCTAAAAGCCTAAAGAGACAAACAGCGGAACTCTGGGGCTTAACTGATTCCCGTGGAAATATAGTAGATTGTCCAGTTGACTCCTACTAGCCTTAAAGGGGACATAGAATTTCCTGCGCTAAAAATAAAAAAGATATCTTCGAATATGCAGAACAAAAACATACTGGAAGAACTAACCAGTACCGCAAATACAATGAAAGAATTTTGCACTGAACAGATCAAAAGTATGGAAACTATGTGTGTTAAAAGTTTGCAAATAAAACAAGAACAATTAGAAAAGAAATACCAGCGATTACTGCAAAAGGTTGAAAAGTCCCGTGAGTCAATAAAAACAGATGAACTTTTGACAGAAATCGAGGATATTTATTACGAAACACTAGTAAGAATTAATAATAAACAGGAAGAGGCAGAAAACGCAATTATACTGAGAGATGTAAGGGAAACCGAATTTTCCAGTTCAGCTCATCTCACAAAAATAAAGATCCCAGAATTTGATGGAAACATGAACGAGTGGACATCATTCTACGATTTGTTTAAAAGTTTGATTCATGAATGCAACCAGCTTTTCGATGTAGAGAAGATGTACAGACTTACTACATCACTTAAAGGCGATTATGAAGCAGCTCTGGAGATTCTAAAGCAAAGGTATGAAAACCACAGATTGCTGTTTACCAATCAAGTTGATATATTGTTAGATCAACCAATGGTAAACACTGAATCATCATCCAGCCTCAAGCAACTTTTAGATACGACAAATAGTTGTATTTATGCACTAAGAGGGATGAAAATAAACCTAAAAGATGCTGAACCATTTATAGCGCGTATCATTATTAGGAAATTAGATAGAAATGGACTGCGAAATTATGAACAAACTATAAAAAAATCTAAAGAAATCCAGAGTCTTCAAGACGTAATGAAGTTTCTGGAACAAGAAATTCAGGCACTAGAAGCAGTTTCAAAAGGGCAGATAAGAAAGGATGCCAAAAAACCAATAGTAATGGGCAAAGCAACTACATCATTTCACGCAATGCAAAAATTATGCCTTTACTGCAAGCTAAGCAATCATTCTACACCAGAATGCAGAAAATTTTTAAATCTATCAATGGCTGAGCGAAGAAAACTAGCTTATGAAAATAAATGGTGCTTTAACTGCATTGAGCATAAAAGCAATAAATGGTGCACTAGCAAAACAAAATGCTGCTATTGTGGAAAGAGTCATCATAAAATTCTTCATCTTAATGAAAAAATTGAAAACAGTTCAAACACATCATCAATGACTACCAAAGATTGTGCAGCATCTGTTCTTTTAGCAACGGCCCAAGTCAAGGTACGAGCAGCAGATGGGCAGCACTTGATTTTAAGGGCGCTCATTGATCAAGGCTCACAAGTTACGACCTTGTCAGAAGAAGCATTTCAACTTTTACGTCTACCGAAAACCAAATGTAAAACAGAAATCCATGGTCTAGGAGGTGCAGTGGTTGGGGTTTCAAAGTTCAAAGCAAAATTAGTATTAAGACCAAGATTTTTAAGCAATAACTCGGTGGAAACAGAAGCATTAATATTACCTCAATTAACAGGCGCTCAACCATGTCGTTCATTTGAATATGACATTAAAGAATGGAAAAACTTTGTTCTTGCGGACCCTTCCTTTAACGAATCTGATCAGATAGATGTGGTAATTGGAGGTGATATTATTCCACACATTATTAAGGAAGGTATCCATAAAAGTCGTAACATTTTAGCTCAATCAACAATCTTCGGATGGATACTTTCAGGCGTTGTAACTAAAAAGACGAAACCTGCAAAGGTCATGTCAGCTGTCACAAATCTAGAGCGTTTTTGGGAGATCGAAGAAACATCATGGGATTCCAACAACCATGTAGAAGAAAATTTATGTGAGGAACTTTTCGAAACAACAACCAAAGTTAATGATGACAATCGAATTGTGGTTAATCTTCCGATTAAAAACGATGAAAATGAACTTGGTGAATCAAGAAAGCAAGCTGTAGCCAGATTGCTTCCGATGGAGAAAAAATTTTCTGCGAATTCTAAATTAAAAGAAGAATACATCAATTTTATGGAAGATTATGAAAGATTGGGTCATATGAAATTAACAACTAGCAATAGCGGAAAGTATTATCTACCACATCATGCGGTTATAAAAGAAAACAGTTTAACCACAAAACTCAGGGTAGTGTTCGATGCATCAGCGAAAACAACAAATGGCAGAAGTCTCAATGACGTTATGTATACAGGCCCAAAGCTCCAAAAAGACATTTTTGATATCCTTATAAAATGGCGTCAATGGAAATATGTAATGATTGCAGATGTAGAGAAAATGTACAGGCAGTTGAGAGTCGCTGAAGAATTTCAACAATATCAACACATCCTTTGGCGGAAAAAAAAGAAGAATCGATAAATGAGTATAAACTTACAACACTTACATATGGCACAGCTTCAGCTCCATTTTTGGCTGTAAGAACTTTTTTTTACATAACTGACAACTGTACCAATGAAAAAATAAAAAATATTATAAAAGAAGACTTCTACACGGATGATCTAATGACTGGTGCCGACACAATTGCCGAATGTAAAACAATTCATCATAATGTTCGTAATCAACTTAAAACATACGGATTTAATTTACGAAAGTGGCTGTCAAATAAAAGAAAAATAATTGAAGATGTTGACAACTTCGCACAAAATGAGCTATTGCTAATCAAAGATGACGAAGCAGTAAAAACTTTAGGACTACAATGGGATCCAATGATGGACACCTTTAAATTCACAATTAACTTTGCAAATAAAGATAAAATTACGAAAAGACACGTTATATCAGAAGTGGCGAAAATCTTTGATCCCTTAGGATGGTTGTCACCAGTAACTATTCTGGCAAAGCTATTCATTCAAAAATTGTGGATGTTGCAAATCAAATGGGACGAAGTCATCCCGAATGAAATGAATAACGATTGGCAAACTTTCAGAACAAGTGCAGTCTGTCTACAAAAAATTTATGTGCCAAGATGGGTACAGTTAACAACTACCTCAAAATTTGAACTGCACGGGTTTGCAGATGCATCAGAAAAGGCATATGCAGCTGTTATTTATGTGAAAAAAGAAGACATGATAACGCTTCTTACAGCAAAAACGAAAGTAAACCCCATAAAAAACAGAAAGACTTTGCCAAAATTGGAACTTTTAGCGGCACATCTATTAGTAAGACTATTACAAAGAGTAACTAATATAATAAAAGGACAATATGCGGTTAATGCTTGGAGTGATTCAAAAATAACGTTAGCATGGATCAAAAATAAAACTAGCAAAGATAAGTTCGTTAGAAATCGGGTGGCAGAAATAAACAATATTGTACCAAACGCGAAATGGTATCATGTGAAGAGCCTAGATAATCCAGCAGATGTTGCATCGCGAGGTATTTGCGCCACAAAACTAAAATCACACACGTTGTGGTGGGACGGTCCAGCATGGTTAACAAGATCCGATTGAAGAAGAAGCATCCGATCCACTGTTTGTGGGGTTTACCTCATCAGACAGGAGTAATTTTTTCAGAAATTTAATTAACAAGTACTCCAATTATTTTAAACTCCGAAGAGTAGTGGCATATATATTTAAGTTCATTAACAACCTGAAAGGTAAATCAAATAATTATCAATACCTTTTAACAACTGAAATAGAAGCGGCTGAAAAACTTATAATACGATGTCATCAAGAAATGGAATTTCATAGAGAAATTGCTGATCTGAAAAAGCATCAGGTTGTCAACAACAGCAGTAAGTTAGCCAAACTTTTTCCATTCATAGACGATGATGGGTTGCTACGTGTGGGCGGTAGGCTACAAAACAGCAATTTATCTTTTAATCAACAGCATCCAGTCATCTTAAACAAGTCGCACCTGGTAAACATAATAATCAACAATTATCATAGTCTCACTCTACATGGTGGAAGTCGTTTGATGAAATCAACCTTGCGGCAAAAATATTGGATTATTAATATGAAGAATATTATAAAAAAATGTATACGAAGTTGCATTAAATGTATTCGATATGGGCAGGAGATGGCTCGGCAGCTGCTGGGGTCTCTTCCTAAAGCAAGAGTAACGGTTTCAGCTCCTTTTAAATATGTTGGTGTGGACTATGCCGGCCCTATTCAGATGAAGTATTCTAAAGGCAAAGGACAAAGATCATAATAAAGGTTATATAGCTGTATGGCAACAAAGGCACTACATCTGGAGGCAGTGAGTGAACTTACTTCAGATGCATTCTTGGCTGCTCTTAAACGATTTTTTTCAAGAAGAGGTGTTTGTTCTGATATTTATTCAGACAATGGAGCAAACTTTATTGGAGCAAATACAAAACTGGATAAAGAATTGAAAAAAGCCATTCAGCATAACAAAACGATAATTCCGATCCTGGCGTCTCAAGGTATTCATTGGCATTTAATTCCCCCGGCAGCGCCTCACTTTGGACGAATTTGGGAAGCTGGCGTCAAGTCCGTAAAGTTCCATTTAAAAAGAACAATAGGCGAATCAAAACTTACATATGAAGAAATGAGTACTTTGTTGGCACAAATAGAGGCAATATTAAATTCGAGACCACTTATAAGTCTAAGTGATACTGATCCAGAAAATATAGATGTCCTAACTCCAGGCCATTTTTTAATTGGAAGACCAATTAGCCAATATCCAGAATATGTTGAAGAAACACCTGTCAGCTCACTAAATATATGGAAGTTAATTCAAAAGTTGAAAAATAACTTCTGGAGTCGGTGGAGAAATGAATATCTAACTACGCTTCAACAGAGAAATAAATGGAGGTTTCCGTCGGAAAATTTAAAGGAAGGTTCAATAGTTTTGATCAAAGACGAAAATACTCATCCAGGTAGTTGGCCATTAGCAAGGATTTCTGAGAAACATAGTGGAAAGGATGGCAAAGTAAGAGTGGTAACTTTGAAGACTAAAAGCACTTCATTAAAACGACCAATTAATAAGTTATGTCCATTGATGGCTGCTGCTGAAGAAGAAAAAGATAGTTCAAAAATTTAAATATTTTTCATAACACGGCTAACAAATAAAATTAATCGGAAAAAGCTCAAGGGATTTTTATATATCGGCTGTCGTGTAGAAAAGCCCTAACTCACATAACTGTAACTTTACAATAGAGGGTAAAGACATAATAGAAACTGTAATATCAAACTGTTGTTTTGAGTACTATGGCTTTAAATTTTGTGTAAAATAAAGGGGGTTTAAACATACATGGAATAAAGCAGAGATGAGTTTGGTAAATTGACATTATTTCGAAAGACAATCTTCTAGCATTATAATTTAGAAAATACTTCTGGTATATGTCTGACGCGGCTGACATAGTTTAATCTAGGGATCTACTTTTCAATGACTTTTTTCTAACACTTATAGCCATATATTGACAATGGCACATCGAATGTTGTTCTCCAAGTAGTCAATCGTTCGAGCTTATCGGCGTAGTCAGTAATTAAGGCTCTATAACAGTTACCATTAAAGAAATACCGACCAATGATCCATAAGCTCATAAAGCACACGGGATGTAACGGTGTGTCACATACACATGAGGATTATAATCACTCTTAATACTGCAGTTTTGTTTATTGGCGTATAAATTCAAACAAGAGCGAGCATTAACGTTAAAAAAAATCGCTTGTAAAAATCGGGATCAACGGCAATCTTGCTTTGGGTCCAATTTTCACAATTTGGAAGCGTTGTTATGGCTTCAGTCTATTTACCTTGCAATGTCAAATGTAACTAATCATAAATCGCTTGAAAGCTCACAAAAAGGCCGCCAAATAAAAAAGTGTTGCCAACTTGAAGTTCTATACCTCCATTTCCATAACAATATTTTAAAAAAATCTATTCCAAATGGTATGATGTGATAAGATTTACATCTGCACCTGACCGTGGGCCCTAACCTGATGGTGGATCATTACCACTGTGGATGGTATGTGGCGCCATCCTTGCCCTAGAAGGCCTTTGGATACGTATATCCTCCGGTCACTCCTAGTTACAGCTTCAAAAGCCCGGAGTAGGCCGCAGCCTTCACTCCTTGCTGAAGAGTCGGAGACTATCCAACTCCTGGTCCAGAACGCATGAAGGTTAATGTAATTAAGAACACGTCGGCATTCATACCCACTGGACCTGGACTATTCATTGTGTTTATTCTGAATGACCCGACTCACAAACTCAAACGAAGACCTCAAAAGACAAAGCCACCACGATACTCCCGAAGGGCCTACCTCAATAATCAGTCAGAGAACAGCTAAAAGCCTAAAGAGACAAACAGCGGAACTCTGGGGCTTAACTGATTCCCGTGGAAATATAGTAGATTGTCCAGTTGACTCCTACTAGCCTTAAAGGGGACTGGGCTCCCTTTTACCACGAGAGGCACAAGTCTAGTTGGTTGTGTGACCCATAAAGACTTATAATGTGCCCCCGGGGGGATCCGAATGGTATATAAATGCAATGCCTTTAGTGCTATTGAAATGTTATTCATTTTAACATTCTTATGCACAAAAGTACTTAAGTAACGTTCACACTCGCTCTTTAATCAAAAATACCTAAATATTTTTCAAAATACATTTTTCCCTAAAACTGTTTAGAAATTTTTCATCCGCATAACAAAACGCGCCAGGCAAAATATATTTTAGTAGAAATGTATTTTCGCATTCCATAAGATTTTACAAAAGGTAAATAATATACTTAGTTTTAACATTTTGGTACAATTCCTCTGCCAAGTGCCTCAAAACAGCCACAGTCGTAAAATTATATGAATCTAAAAACATTTTTCGCGTAAAATAATTATTTGTAAATAGTAATAAATATAATTTACTATAAATATTCCGCTAGTTTAATAAATCACAATTTAGTTAGCCCATCTAAAACAAAGTCGCCCCAAGCGTTAAAATTTTTAGTTGCAATGAATTCATTATATATTTAACACATAAAATTATTTAAAGTATAAGTCGAAATTATTACCATAGTAGTAACCTTTCAAACTACCTTGTCAGTACGCCAACTAACCAATAAAAATTAAGTTTTTCATCACTGTCCCAACTTAAACTATCACTTGTAAAAATGCTAAACATTTTCTGAACATAAAGTTTTGCATTTGAACTTCACTAAAACAACTGTAAAAGGCCTTTCAAGTTTCTACGCTTTACTAATGTAAAGGAATTTTTTATTTTGATCAATTTTTGGCCAAAATATAAATCATGAAGCCGTTTTGTGACATATATCGAATTATTTTTAAGGGTTATAAGAATGTTTAAAGTAATGAAATTTTTTTTCTAACCTAGAAATTTGCTTAAGAATTTTCCAAAAGCAACCCAGTTCATATATTTAAGCAAGACCGCTTCTTTAGAAAAGTGAACACTCTTTTATTGGCATTAATATATTTGTAAGAAAAATAAACTAGTATAATAACTTCAAACAAATAAAAATTAATGAAAAATTAATTTTCTTTTTAAATGTATAAAGTCAGAGTATTGATTTTAATACTTTAATAACGATTTACACTTGCAGTGTTGCTGGTTAGCACTTAGCCTATATTTTAACATTTAACCAATAACAACAATATTAAATCTTTTAAATTATTTTCCAAAGAACAAACAACTATTCAAACTCGTGTTATGTATGTACCATAATGACTAATAAGTACGAGTATGGCTGAGCTGTTGCTAAAAGCACTCAATTGATCGTATCGTCTAAATAGAAGATGCACAACAATAAATTAATTTTTGAGGACGTATGAATTAATGTGTCTGGTTGGTTTGATCGCTTGAGCTAACAAATACCCGCACGTATGTTTGTTTATATGTGTGCTGTCATCTATCACAAAGAGCAACAAAAAATAATTTTTAAAAATTAGGAATAAACAAGCCTCACCTAGGCACGTTTTTGAAGGTTACATGCTTCGTAGTTCTTTGCAAAATAATTTTAAATAACAAAAGTTAAAAAAAAGCAATAAACAGCGTAAAATTTGTATTTATTAGCATTATGGATGACAAAAAAATTGCATGAAATAACAAAAAGTGCAAAACAGCATGAACGACCAAAATAAATTCACAGTGTAACGAAATGTCGCAAATTTATGAACTTAACTTCTTGCTATCTTAATTGATCGATCAATTTGATAAGGTTTTGCCAGCACACCTAACGCAGCTTATTTCTTTTATCATTAAATTATTTCAATGATTGTTAGGGATGATACGCTTTCTACACTTTTGTTTTAAATTTAAACATTGTGAATTAGCTTTATAAAACTGTCACAACAGCAATGTTAACATTTCTAAAAACATACTAATTACAAAACATGCTAAATTTGTAAGAAAAAGCAGTTTTTGATTTGAAATTTTTTACATTTTTATGTGAATTCAGAAGCTGAAAATCAAAAGGGAAAGAAGTGCCAAACCTGAAAAAAATTAAGTTAGTTGCACTTTATCAAAACATAATGCCATTATCTACTACTCTAAAAAAGTTCATAACAGCCGAAACCGGTTTGTTCACAAACCAAATTTGACGAGGGTCGACGGAAAAACGTACCCAAACAAAAGAAATTTTTACCCCGTCGGAGAATCCAAGCACATATCATAATGGACAAAAAGTTAACTTTTAAATTCAGCCGATTGTTTCGTTGAAGCAAGTATTAAAATACAGCTTGCTTACTTAATTGTTGATTTATTTTAATATTTTATCAATAAAACTGTATGTGTTAATAAATCAAAATATTATTTACTATAAATCTTCGATTTTGTAGTAGTTTTGATTTCCGTTCCTCTCCATTGTTTCTAAGCAACTGTCGGGCTTCGGCCCTTTAACATACAGTTAAATGTGTACACTAGAGCAGCAGGTTTTAAATACTTAAACATTTTATACTACTTGCCAACTTATAAATAGCTAAAGTATATCCGAACAGTCCGTTCCGCTAAACCTGTTTATCCTGTTTATGTTTGTCCTGTAACCTAAACAAAATTTGTAGTCAGTTTCTTTTATGTGAGACAAAAGTGAATTTTTTGTTTGTTACCTCACAATTCCTAATTTTGAAATATTTTTTTTTTGACAATTTGTGTATATTAGAGTGACCGCAAAAAATCAATGTCGGAATCTTGTTCGTCTTAACCCCACAAAACGAATCCCCTTTCCAGATTTTGGGATAGCCAAAATTTGAGCCCGATTAAACGACGGTAACACGTGCCGCTCGTCGCTCAAAATTTGAAAAAAACGAATTTTTTGGCCAAAAAGTTGACGTATTGAGCCATAACTCGAGAACGGTAAATAATAAAAACACGCACGATATCACAAAAGATAGCTTATTTTGTTCTTCAAAATTTATGTTATGAACAAAATTGTTGTTCATAAGTTACGGCAGCCTTTAGCTACGAAAACGTGACCTGGTGCCACCAGGAGCATACTTCATATATTATGTTATTATGGGATAAATTTTTAATTTTTTTTGGTATATTTTTGAGTTTAAAGTAGAAATGTAATAAAAAACACAAGTAATACAGTTAAATTCAAGAACATTTTTATTTTGATATATAAAAATCATGGATATATTCGATAATGTGAGCGAATAGCTATTGCTATTTCATACGGCGGTAAGGAACAACTGCTGGGAGTTCCTGTAACAGAAAACAACTCATGAGAGGAGCAAGCACTTGCCGTATATGAATGCCTACAGCAATGGGGTCTTCCCAACACCGTCAAGGCGATGTGCTTTGATACTACAGCATCCAACACTGGAAGATTTAAAGGAGCATGCGTCATATTGCAGCAAATGTTAGGAAGAGAATTACTGCACCTAGCTTGCCGTCACCATATCTTTGAAATTATGTTAAGAGGCGTATTTGACACAAAAATGGGTTCAACCACGGGACTTCATCCAGACATTTTTAAAAGATTTCTCCTTGCGTGGCCCAAGATAGACAAACAAAAATATGACACAGGTATTAGTGACAATCTAATACAAAAGCAGCTATCTCCAGAATTAATTACACATGTTACTGCTGAATTCAAAAAGAAATTAACTGAGAACCATCCAAGAGATGACTACAAAGAGCTGTTGCAGTTATTTCTCGTATTTGTAGGATCACTAAACGGCAATGTTGTGGGTTTTAGAACTCCAGGCGCCATTCATCACGCCAGATGGATGGCAAAGGCTATTATTGCTTTAAAATATTTATTTTTCGGCGCCAATTTAAGATGTCTAGAGGAGAAGAAAGTTCTGTAATTGCTATTGCTGTTTTTCTAGTTAAAATTTACTGTAAAGCTTGGTTCAATGCTCCAAAAGCTCATCTAGCGCCAAAGCAAGATTTAGACATTTTGCGTAGTCTATTAGACTATAAAAAATGTGACAACGACATCGCAGAAATAGCACTCACTAAATTTTCGAATCATTTGTGGTATTTGAATACAGAGTTGGTTGGATTGTCGTTCTTTGATCCCACCATTACAGATGATGAAAAGTTATTAATGGCTAATAAATTACTCAGTTGCACAGATGAACCATCAGAGCAAGCTGGGGTTGTAAATCCAAAAGTTAGGAAAGAAAAGTTAGAAGAGTTGGTTGATGGAGAATTAATTAATTTACTTTCCAAAGAAACGTTTAATTTTTTTGACCGATTTAATATAAAAATAGATTTTCTTAGACAAAATCCAAACACCTGGCCTCAAAATAATAACTTCCAAGAAGGATTAAAAATTGTCAAAACATTAAAAGTAGTAAATGATATGGCTGAGCGTGGTATTAAATTAGTAACTGACTTCAACAACCTTCTGACAAAAGATGAAGAACAAAAGCAATATGTCCTGCAAGTTGTAAGCAAATGCCGAGCATTGTATCCCGATGTTTTAAAAAGTACTTTAACAAAAGCTCTATAATAAATTGGATAACTATGTAATATTATCGAATATATCCATGATTTTTATATATTAAAATAAAAATGTTCTTGAATTTAACTGTATTACTTGTGTTTTTTATTACATTTCTACTTTAAACTCAAAAATATACCAAAAAAATTAAAAATTTATCCCATAATAACATAATATATGAAGTATGCTCCTGGTGGCACCAGGTCACGTTTTCGTAGCTAAAGGCTGCCGTAACTTATGAACAACAATTTTGTTCATAACATAAATTTTGAAGAACAAAATAAGCTATCTTTTGTGATATCGTGCGTGTTTTTATTATTTACCGTTCTCGAGTTATGGCTCAATACGTCAACTTTTTGGCCAAAAAATTCGTTTTTTTCAAATTTAGAGCGACGAGCGGCACGTGTTACCGTCGTTTAATCGGGCTCAAATTTTGGCTATCCTAAAATCTGGAAAGGGGATTCGTTTTTAAGGGTTAAGACGAACAAGATTCCGACATTTTTTTGCCCCATATAAGTTGCGGTCACTCTAGTGTATATATCGAATTTTCTATAACAAGATTAGTATTAGTCAGAAATTAAAGGGTATCCAGGATAAATTTTAAATGTAGATAAATTGTAACATTAAAAATCCAATATGCCATATCTTTTCTTAAAACTACAATTTAAAGGATAAATGAGAGGTTAAATGGTCAATTTTATATGTCTAAAGCATCGATAATCAACACTACATAGTATGCAATAGTTGCTTAAAAACGATTCGATAACTATCGATAGTCTTTTAAAGTAAAAATTTGGATAATAAAAATATTTGTCATTTAGAAATAAAGCAAAAAAAAAATCACACGCAGGGCACGCTAGAACAATGCATCAACGATGTTGTGAAGCAATGAAAAGAAGAAATAAGTATGAAAGAACAAAAACAGTTGTGTTAATGCCTGAACTGGCTTGAATCAGCAGAAAATACTGCACTACATTCGGCTGGTGTCTTATAATTAAAGCCTTTTAAAATAATTAATTTTATTAATTTTTGAATAATTGATTTTTTTTAATATTTCACTCCCTTTCGACAATAGTTCTTATTTTTGGGTATGTGCTATCATTGGAATCAGTGTTTTTCTTCATTACAATCAACTGCTTAACTTTTTTGTTTTTTTGTTATGTCACTAATATTAAACGATAAAACAATAATTAAGGAATAACACAAACCAGGGATGGAACCTAAAATTGTATTTCAGTATTAAAAATATTTTTAAACAGTTATAATAACTAAATGAAAATACTGATTGAAGAAGCATACTTTATTTATTTGGAGTCTTTTGTTATTTTAGTTAAAATAATTTCATAATTTATTAACGAATAACAGATGTTTTTTCATATAAACGCTGTTGTTCCTTAGTATGAACTTTATTTACTACTGCATCTTTTGCAAAACAAATTGAAAAATGGTATCAGCGAGACTAAGAAAATTTGGTGCCCTGTATTATTTATAAAAAAGTACCATGGCATACATGCTTTCTCATTTTGTATGCATTTGGTTTCATATTTACGCCTTATATTTCAATACAATTTAAGACCTTAAGGTCTTATGGCAGTCCGATTTTATGAGTCATTACTCGATGATGCTTCTTCGCGAGTACTTTATACGGCAGTTAATTTCCGACTATCCTTCTACTTTCTAAAACAAAAAAACAAAAAAACAAAAAAAAATTTTTGAATTGTTTAGCAACTCTGTTGTATAATCAAAGTCAAAAATTTCTTATATAAAAGTATTTATTAATATTTATCAGTTAATCACAAGTTACATGGTCTCCAGTTACGTATAAATAAACTTGAGCAGTTATAGGGAGTAAAATCACGATGTTTCTGCTAATGAACTCTTACGAGTACGAGTACGTTGCAGTACATTGAATTGACTACCTGTAACTATAGTTTAGCAACGTGTCATGCATTATGCATGTATTAAAAAATTATCAAATATACTTGTAAAAGTAAGTAACAAGGTAATTCTAAAGTTTAAACATCATAAATAGTAAATGGTGTTAACTTATCTTTTCCCGATACAAACAATTAAAAACTATTTTTATATAGAACTATCGATTGTACTACGATTCTTCAATTTTAATAAAATTTGCATCGTATATAAGTATAAAGTGATCTTTGTCTAAAACTTTAAGTAGGCTATACTTGATTTCATAATTTGGACCTAGTACCCCTCTAGATCTAGAAAAAAGTGGATAAATTATCTAATAAATATATTTCTAAAATTAACCCAAATACTCTTTCTTTCAAATACTGTTTCTGCTGTAATTGAGGTGGAAAACAGAATAGACAAATAAAAAATAAAGAGAGCTGAAAATAATCAGCTGTGATTATCATCTAACCTGAACTCACCTTCAGTCTCCGTGCGATAGTCAGATTTATTGAAAGATTGGATCAGAAAGATCGGGTGACATGTAAGGCCCCAGGAATGACAGTATCCCCAAACATTTTAGAAAATATGTAAATGAAAGATCTTATCTTTAAAATTGAACTCCATTTAACTATAGAAATTATTAAACCGTAACACTGTCTTCTTGAAATTTCAGCGTTATGTAATAACATACTTTATTATATATAATATATATATTTGTATATATATTACAAGTTACTTGATTATCTTTTATTTAAATTTGCGCGAGCTTTAAAATTCCTTATTATTTAAAATAAAACTTTAAAACTTACAACAAAAACAAACACATGCCAAAAGGTTGTATAAACCAAAAAGATGATACTATTGAAAGAAATAACAATTAATGAATATAAAAAACTATTGAATATAAATATACTTATATGAATATATATATATATATATATATATATATATATACATATGCTTAATTTGCCTCAATTTAATTTTGTGTTTATTACAATTTTCACTTGATATATTATATTATATATATTATATTATTTAATTGACACAATCAAAAATATAAAATATTTGGTTATGTTCAGTTATTATGCCAAAAAATAAAAATTATAAATCACCAATTTTATTTTTCGTGCTTGATTCCTTTAAATAAATATTTCATGATATTCTCACAAAACATTTATTACAACAATTTTTATTAAAAAATAAACATTTTATGATATTCTCATAAAACATTTATTCTAATAAAAATAAAAAAAAAAAAAATAAAAAAAAAAATATTTGAAATGTATTACTGCGGGGAAGAGCACATCCATATTGCAATTTCACTATTGCTCAAGTAGATCATCAGTGAATTTTACCCCAATATTGTATAGAAAAACCTAAAAATCTTATATCCAAAGCCAAACTGATTCTATGAGAATTTTTCATAAAATCAACATAGCATAGACAGCAAGATTCAAAAACACTTCTACACAAACAAAGCAAAACATTTCAAACAACAAAAAACATTGTTTATTTTCAATCATTTCTACATAAGGGTTTCCGTTGGAAACCATTCATATGTAATTTGAAAATTCCAGAAAATAAAAAATATTTGTAAATAGTTTTACAAAAAATTTACAAAAAGCAACGGGCACATGCAATGGAAATAAGTAATTTAATTATTCGGAATCATTTTCAATATAAGCAATTTTATTTTTCGTGCTTGATTCCTTTAAATAAATATTTCATGATATTCTCACAAAATATTTATTACAACAATTTTTATTAAAAAATAAACATTTTATGATATTCTCATAAAACATTTATTCTAATAAAAATAAAAAAATATTTGAAATGTATTACTGCGGGGGAGAGCACATCCATATTGCAATTTCACTATTGCTCAAGTAGATCATCAGTGAATTTTACCCCAATATTGTATAGAAAAACCTAAAAATCTTATATCCAAAGCCAAACTGATTCTATGAGAATTTTTCATAGAATCAGTTTGGCTTTGGATATAAGATTTTTAGGTTTTTCTATACAATATTGGGGTAAAATTCACTGATGATCTACTTGAGCAATAGTGAAATTGCAATATGGATGTGCTCTCCCCCGCAGTAATACATTTCAAATATTTTTTTTTTTTTATTTTTATTAGAATAAATGTTTTATGAGAATATCATAAAATGTTTATTTTTTAATAAAAATTGTTGTAATAAATATTTTGTGAGAATATCATGAAATATTTATTTAAAGGAATCAAGCACGAAAAATAAAATTGCTTATATTGAAAATGATTCCGAATAATTAAATTACTTAATTATAAATCACTTTAAATACTTTTAATATTCATTATTTATTTTACTTTTTAATTATTCCAAATTAAGGTCCATTTTTATTATAGTACTTTATGGTGCACGACATTCTTTCTTCGATTACCTGGCGCGTAAACAAACAGAACAGATTATTTTCCAACATGGGAACAGGCAACATACAATTCATCATGGGTTTTCTAAATTAATACCACAAACACTTAAAGACTACCCCTGTGATTTCTTTATAGTCATTGCGAAAGCAAGCCGTACTGAAAACTGTAGTCTTTAAACTCGAATGGTATGTCAGTCGGAAACATTGGGATGCGGGATATCAAAACGTCTTTTTCTTTATACTTTCCTTTCAATATGATTGCTTCTATTACGTTATTTATAAATTTTTTTTTATCTCTAATCGTGTGGCGTTACAAAGTTTCGGTTTCTTAATATTTCGCAACATTATAACTAGAGATCCAACCTTTAATTGAGGATTGTGAGTTTAAAAATACCAGTGGATAGTTCATAACGTTATCTTCATTCAACGAATTAATATGTGCTCATTTTGCTAGGAATGCCATCTTGAATTCATAAATTTTATTCATTTACATCAGTGTTTTTGGCAGCCAGTATAGCTCCTTCGCTCAACCAATCATGGAATAAGTAATTTTCAGCAACATTTAGAAACCCTTTAGGAATGACTTCATGTTTTGATTGTGTTAAATGACAAAAACTATCAGGAAAGGTGATGCAGCCAGTCAGCACATCTATAGGAAAATTGTTGTTTAGAGAATATGTCTTCAGATTGATAATTTTGCAACATAACACGCATATTCTTGACGTGTTTCCACCATTTGGAAGACTTTAAGCATTCGTTCGGTTCATCAGCTTGCGTTCAACGTGGAACCACTGGCAATGTTTGGCGAAAATCTCTTGATAATAAAATCATTGCGCCACCAAATTGGTTTTGGTTGTTCCGTAGGTCTTTTAAAGCTTCAAAAGATTTTTTATACGCCATTGTGCATTGATTCCACACTTTTAGTTTACATTGCAGCAAAACCTTTGCCACTGCTGAATTCTTGGAAGTGTTGCAAGAATGGGCTGCTTTCTAGCAAAGTTGGTGCAATGCCTGACGAAGCAAGAGCTAGAGCAATTTCATGTTTTGAGCGAATTGTTGCCAATATTAAAGTGATCAAAAAAGTTTTTCTTGTACGAACAGGAGCATCCAAAAAGTAAATCCCTCCAGTTCCATCATTTATTACTTTCATAAGATTATCAAATATATACTTTTGTTCTTCGTTCAATAGTGGCAGATTTATTTGAATCGATTCTTACAAAGTATTGAAATCGTACGATTTTTCACGTTCTAACTCTTGATGAAAAGCTCGATGCATTTGGCGATTGGGCGCGGTCATTCCCAATTAACGTAATGGTTTGTTTTACATGTTTGTTTGGACATGTTTGACATATCCTCAATGGAAATCAATGCTTGATTGTAAATTTCTTCACCTACTTTTAAATTCAGGTTCCCTGTTCTATTGCGCATATTGTCTTTTGGATGGGCGTATAGAAAAGTGTTGTTTTTATACTTTTTCAGGCAGTCTTTTAGAACCCTCCTCGTTCTTCAAGGAATATTATAAAATAAGAAAGCAGCTGAACCGATTTCATTATTTCTTTCATTTTTATATTAGAGATTAAATTATTGCTTTTTAATTTAGGTTTATATTTTTATACAATTGATAAGCTTAAGCTGTGAATTTAGATGTTAGTGGCAGGAAATTGCAACTCAAGAAATTAGATGAGAAAATTGAGAAAGTATTTGATTCAAGTTGTTCCTGAAAAGAGTGTCTTAAAATTTCCAATGCTAACTAGGGCTAAAACGAAGATCACGGACAGCACCATATTAAACGCAAATTAATAGTAGTCGACCAAAAATTACTTGGCTGCATTAAATGCCTGTTTAATACAGCAAGAATTACTGTGAGTAATTTAGATTCTCAGATGATCTTGTTGCTTTTCAATAAGAAACGAAAGGGGGTTAAAAAATATAGCAGTATTATTTAATATCCCTCCTCTACTTCACCCCAAAAAAATTTTTTGTGAAACTTTGTACACAGCATTTAATCTTAACCCAACTACATTGATAAGATTGTGGTTTAACACTTGGGCAGTTAGAATCATTCGTAACCTTTTTTGAATACGAATTAATCCGTTGGTTTTAACAAGAATGGAAATAGATGGTGAACAATTTAGGGCTATTGTTTAATTATTTAAACTGGAGCCTGTGCCCGTGTTTATATGCTCCTGATATAAACAATTTAATGTATATAAAATATTTAATAAATTTACACAGACAATTTTCAGTCTAATTCCTTTTCTTGATTGGGACAACTCGCCACTAAATACTAAAGCAATATATTTTGCAAAAATCGTCGCTAATAATTTTTAAGGGTAAATGTAAATAAGTAAAAGTAAATGAAATTAGTAACTCTATCAAAAATTATGTGTCCAAACATTAGTTTGTACAGAAGGAAAAATGTTATAAAATTAAAAAAACTAAAAACTAAAAACGAGAAATCTTGCATGCCGAAATCACGGATAAGGTAAATACTTATTTTTATAAATTAAAATAAGAATTAAAAATATGTATGTTCATTTCTTACGTATAATTTAAATAAATAATGATTAACTGTGATATTGAACGGATTTGTTCCAAGTTATTAGCTGTACAAAAAAAAAACAACAAGAAAGAAAACTAGAAAGTAATTTAAACATCTAATTAAATATGATGCAACCCAAGCTCTAATTCTTCTCATATTCGATGCCAGTAGAAATATTTTAACTTCCATAATTTTAATCAGCATTTAATAAAATCATGAAATACATTTAAAATGTTAATTTTAATCTTAGCTCTTCTTTTATGTATACTTTCGAATAAATTGACTTATGGCATAGCAGTGCCGTACCCTCGTAGAAAACAATCCTAAACTAATAGAATTTCTTTCTTTAAAAAGATATTAATATAATTTTATTTTTTATATCTTCATATCACTCTGGCCACGTTTCAATACAACAATATATAAAAAAAAATATTCACCTGTTATTTAGTGATAAGATTTACATCTGCACCTGGTTATAAGCCGTAATCAGATGGTGATCAAACCACTGGGAATGAAAAGCAACGTCATTCACGCCCTAGGAAGCCGAGGATTAATTCTAGCAACAGGTCTTTCCTAGTTGCAATTTCAGCGGTTCCAAAGCAGGGTTGCAAACCACTACCACTTGCTGAAGAGCTGGAGACTATCCAACTCCTGGTCCAGAACACATGACTTGCATGCTCATTCACCCGTTGGTGTTATTAAAGGCAAGGTGATCCTGGCCCACTTAATCATTTCATGCGGGGGCCGCAAAACCACAACCACCACGATACTCCCGAAGGGCCAACCTCAATAATCGGTCAGAGAACAACTTAAAGTCTAAAGAGACAATTAGCGGAACTCTGGGGCTTACTGATTCCCGTGGAAATAACATGGAGCTTCCAGTTGACACCCTGCTTGCCTTCAGGGGACTGGGCTCCCGTATACCACCAGCAGCACAGGCCTAGATGGTCAAGTAATCCATAAAGACCGATAAATGTGCCCCCGGGAGGGATATTCACCTGTTATAGTGTGATTCGTTTTACATCCGCACCTGGCTATGTAGCCTTAATCAGATGGTGGACAAACCACAATTGTATAATTTGGAACGTCATACAGGCGTCCTAGAAAGCCGAAGACATAATTCTAAGCAACAGAACCACCCAGTTGCAACTTTAATGATTCCAGGGCAGGGCTGCCAACCATCACACCTTGCTAAAGAGTTGAAGATTTTCAACTCCTGTCCAGAACACATGTCTAGCATGCTCACTGGACTGGATCATTCACTTTGCGTGTCATTATCAGTGAGATCCAGATCCAGATAGCGGTTACGTACTATAAAGGCCATAAATGTGCCCCCGAGGGGGGTCACCTGTTATAAAAACTTCTTGTTTTTATAGAGTAGACAAATATAAACTTAATGTGCTTACAAAAATATTTCTCTTAATTTTTTCCATCTAGGCAGCCGAAGTGCACGTATACTTTAGATATAGATAGTACTTAGTTTAATTAACCAATATACGACATGATCAAGTCCATAAGCCACGTAATGTATTACGACTTTTAATGAAAATTCCTCTTATCATTCTTAAATTATTTTTAACAACTTTTGGAGTAGGCTAAGCAAACAAAAGGTCGACCATTTGAGTTTGATTACAAATAATTCTTCATCTTTTAATAATTTCATATTAATTTAAAACTGATTAAGATTTCTTTTTACAAATGCATTAATTTAAGCATTTTGCAATCAACTCATTGTAAAATTTTAGTTTAGTTCAAACAATAACTAAATTTTTTTAAAAAAAGTCTAAAGTAAGCGGTAGACTAGCTCGGTTGTCGGTGCAACAGCCGAGTTTTACTTTGCTTTAGCCTGCAGAATTTTTCCGTAGTAAGATGTGACTAAATTTGCTTAGAAATTGACTTAGCCCTTCTCAGGCAGACTTTTTTATGCTAATGCAATGGTTTAACTATTCGCAATATTTAATACAACAGTCTCTTTTTACTTAAACAGCCATTAAAAATATTTGTTAATACAAAAACTGAATTACATATTTTTAAACGATAATATACAATAATTAAAGGGACCGCAAAGTAACTTTTGTTTAAATGCTATAAACTCCTGAACCAATTGGACTTTGTATAGCGTCATACCAAGGTCTTTATGCAAAATACGTCTCAATGATGTCTCTGAAATGTTCAATTGTTGGGAAGACGGTGAATTGATGTTGATGGCGCTTCACGCACACTTTCTACCACAGCAGGACTATTCTCGGGTGTACGCACTGTTTTTGACTTTTTACGCTTTGGTTTATCGATGAGGACGCCAGTTTCTTTCACTTTTTTCACAAGATAACGAACATACGGAGCTGACGGTGCTTCTCTTCTTCCAAAATCCGTACGCAATTTTCGCACACATTCTGCAACATTAACATGATTTTCAAAGTAATGTCGCAATATTTCCCAGCGTTGTACAAGCGTATACGCAACCATATTCGTTCAGCGGCAGGATAAAACATGAGCTGAGTGTTACCATTCATGAAATAAGCACTAGTTGAAAAAAAACGTTAGGTTGCGGACCCATATACGATCAAAGCTGTATTAAAGATATATTTATTTGTTTAATTCATAAACCTCCTTAAATTGTGTTTGATGATTTGGGTAAGAGGTAATTGTTTATTAACATATGATTACCCAGTTAGTTTGATTTGATTATAAAGGGTGGGTATAGAACTTTAAGTTGCCAACACTTTTCCAACTGGCGTCTATCTTGTCAGCTGTCAAGTGGTTTATATGAAATTTGGCTTGGCATTTTAATATAAATAGACTCACGCTTGAACAGCGCTTCCAAATTGAGCAAATTGGACCCAAAATAAGGCCGCCGTTGAATGTGATTTTCCTAAGCGATTTTTTTAACGATTAAGCTCACTTTTCTTTGAATGGGCACGTAAATAAACGAGACTGTCTTATTTGGAGTGATGATAATCCTCAAGCGTAAGTTGAAACACTGTTACATCTAGACTGGTTGGTGTGCTTTAGAAACTATGCTAGACGATAGAGCCGTGATTACTGACTTTTTTTGTCGATCAATTGAACAACCATGATGTGTAGGAGCTGTGGTTTCAAAAACACGGCACCCTATGTTACGGAGTTCAGTGCCACAATTGATTTACTGAAAAAAACGTTTGGTAACCGCATAGTTTCATATTTCGGATCCGTGAATTGGCCTCCAAGGTCATGCGGTTAATTGTCGCTAGACTATTTTCTGTAGTCTACGCCGATAAGCCTAAATGGATTGACCACTTGGAGGACAACATTTTCCGCGTTATTGTCGCTATACAACCACAAATGTTTGAAACAGAAAATCGAACCTCCAGATTAGTCCGAACCAGCTATGGCGGTCACATGCCAGAGGTTACATTTAAATTATAATGCTAAAAAATTATTTTTCGAATAACGAAAATTTTGTATTATTGCATACCTCTGTAAAATGTATATATATGTATATATACATATATATATCAATTTTATTTGGGTACGGTTTTCCGTCGACCTTCGTCAAATTTGGTTTGTGAACAAACCGGTTTCGGCTGTTTGCCATCTTCAGTGTTCCTTTCGTACTAGTTGCGTTCTATTATTGTCAGTTGTGTTTATATAGTTCGTGTCCTCCTTCGTGTTATTGCATTCGTCCCTTTCTGTCTTTTTTGCCTGCATCTCTCCTTTTTCGTTTGTCCCTTTTTACCTAATTTGTCGATCCCTTTTCCATTCGTCCTCTCCCTCCCTCCTCCCCTTCTGTTCTAACTAAATCCTTTTACGGTCATGCTTGCTGTCCGTTTTTGTTTATGTGTGAACCTATTGGGTTTTTCTCTTTTTTCATGTGACATAATAATCTGTAATTGTACGTTTATGATGTTCTTTATTGCCTTGGTCTTGTGCACCTGCGTAACGTTTTTGTGTTGGTGTAGTGTTCGCCCTCCTGTAAAAATGTTTCAACGGTTCAAATATTGTGTCCGAAGCAGTGTTTATTTGTTCATTTATCATTCGTCCGTCAAATGTTTCCTGTCCGTATATTCCCATGTTCCCCAATACCCTTAGTCTCCCTCCACTGTGCTGGGTATGAAGCAGTTTAACCGTTGTCTTTATATGTCCTGGTGTACATTTGTTGTTAAATATATGGTTCGCAAAGTTTGATTCCGGATTCGATCTTGGTTCCCGTAGTCTTTTGTTATAGCCTCTAATGTGTTCCCTAAATCTGGTCCTAATTCTCCGTCCTGTTCGCCCGATGTAGCCACAATGGCATGTACAAGTTAATTTGTACACTCCTCGTCTGTCCAGTATATCCGCCCCGGTTGTTCCATTCCGCAGTATCCCGCCCAGGTCGTTGCCCGTCCCGAATGCGGTACTGATGCCTGATATATATATATATATATATTTTTTTTTTTAAGGGAAGTAGCACTTCAGGCAACAATGCCTATGTAGTCAAGTACCGTGCTACATTCTTTAGGAAAGGGATAGAGAATAGATGAAACAGATGGTAAAAGTAGAAGGATAGTCGGAAATTAACTGCCGTATATAAGACAGCACAGCAACCAGTGACTATGTCTTAATCACTGAGCAGGCCCACCGACAGTCAATTTTTATTTTTGTAGTGAAAAAAAACCATGGTCTTCGGTGGGAATCGAACCCACAACCTCCAACACTGACAAGCTAGTACACTACCTACTACCCTACAGGGGCACCTATATACATATATATATATATATATATATAGATATATATATATATATATTATTTTTAAGTGAGTACTAATTTTGTTAATTTATTTTATATTTTTTTACATTGTTTTTAAGATTCAATTAGATGTGTAAGATCAACTTTATTATGTTATTTACATTATTGCTTGGATGTAATTATGGCACATCCAGTTGAATCTTTAATTTCAAATTTTGAATGAAACAGAGACTTAAAGCTTAAGACTGGCTGCAAATAAGTTAATCACCAGATCTTTACGTTTTCAATTTTACATTTATATAAAATTAAGATTTTAAATGCTTTCAAAACGTTGCAGTGGCAAGAACACATACGAATATTTTTTTTTATGTAATTTAACCTCTTCCCAACTGCTTCAAATATATAACTAAACATTATTTACTCGTATATGTAAACCCGTACACACGAATACTAAATATATTTTCTTATATTTTTAATAGCATTTTGTGAATTTTAGCGACAACATTTAAAGACATGCAATGCAACTGGCATATTTGATTCTTCAAATACTCTAAGACCACTCTTCATTTCCACTGTCATCCCTTGTTGTTCATCGCGGTTAGCTTTTTTTCACAAAGTTTAATTTGGTTCCCAATGCATGTAAAGAATTTTCGTGAACATCAAAAATATTTATTTTAAATATTAAAATTTTATAAACAATGCATTTTATTATCTATAAAATTTATGAGAATAAAAACACTTATGAAGATGTAGATGATTTGAGAATTTATTTCTCATAGTGAATGATCTTCAAAACACACAAATAGAGTGACTCAAAAGAAAATGTTTTTATTTAAGGATATGATGTTCTGATAACTAAGGAGAATTATAAATATTATTCAATTTATTGAAATTTTGCAAATTGTTTCTTTTATTGAAGGGAAAGTATGATCCGTAATGCTGCACGTCCAAGATTTTCTTTTCAATTTGCGCTCTCTTTTCTTTCAAGCTATATATAGGTTTTATCTATAAGATCGGTGAAGAAACCGTCACAGGATACTTGCATATTTGAATTTAATTTATAATTAAAAATGAAAATGCCTATTTTTTAGAAAAATATTATTCGAGTGTGTTCTTATATTTTATTTATTTTCAAATCGAAGCTCAAGAAAAATTGAAATATATTAAAGCAGTTTTTTTAAAGCACAGTACATCCTTATATTCGTCCTATATTCTTTAATGAAATAACAAAATTTTATTTTTCTACTGTAAATCGACTCAAGGTTTTGACAATCCGTTCCTTAGCCCATCATGACAAATTAAGTTAAAGTCAATTCAAATATGAAATACAATGTAATTTAATAAATATTTGGTAATGAAAAAAGAACTTGTTTCTGACCGTCACTTGCTTGGTAGAAATAGCACAAAAAATATTATTTCCCAGAAAATTAATTATTACACATATGAAAAAATAGATAATTTTTTAAAATTTACGTTATCAATTCTTTTTTTTTTTTTTTCTTAACCGAAAGAATGTCACATGAACTCAAGCCTTATTTAAAAGTTATGTATTTAGTTTTAACAAAAACAAATTTTTTAAAAATAACTAAATAACACTTTAATTTTCAACACTCTTGTCATGCATGCATTTTATTTTGATTCATGGGATCGATTATCTTTTTTTTTTTTGACTTGACTTTTTCGTTTATACTTTTTCCTTAAGCTTAAAAGTGATGTTAACAAAATACATCTAGTTAAATCAAATCATGTAATTATACGAGAGTGCAACAATAATATACATACAAAAATATATTTTTATTTACTTTATTCATTCATTTATGCAGTGCATTTAAGCTGACATGTGCAAAATGTTAAAAAAAAAACTCGAGATAAACTGCATCATCCTCAACTTTACTCACAAGAGGAATATGTGGTGTCAGCGTCAACAGTAGAACTAGTAGACGAGATATTTAACATTAAAGCTTATACACCTCAGCGACATTTTCAGATTTGAAAAATTGTTTATATAAAAATACAATACAAAAACATCTACAGTAAGCATATTCAATGTATCCCACAATTTTATTTTACTTGTAGTTAGACAACGCTAAAAAAAATTAAAATAAACCGAAAAAAATTGAAAATTTCCCAATACAAAACCTTGCGCATACATGACAATAGAAGTAGAATGAATACAAATTATGAATAAATTCACATTGTAATAAAAATTAAATAACTACAATAAGAATAATAGAAGATATTAAAACTATAAAGTTATAAAGATTAACTATATAAAATTTTATTTCAAATTTTGTCACAAATTTTCTTCGTCCACTAACTAAAATTGATGCAAATTGTTAGTGGAGCATGTTTCCGAATACACGAAATACTAGTAACGAGAGAGCATAAAGTTGTGAGAATCTAAAAATTATTTACGAGTTTTTATATTTAAAATAAAAAAATTATTTGATAATTTTTATAGTTTTTTTAAACGATCTTTTTTTATTAACAATAATTTTTTGTTTTCAAAAATATAAAAATTTTTTCCTAAAGAAGCTTTCCAAAGGAAAGCGAAATATCGAGAAGAAAAAATATATAAAAAAAGATCGTTAAAGAGAAAAAAGATATTTATTAAAGGTAAAATAAAAAAAGTTATTATAATAATATAATTATACCTAAAATGTACTAAAAGAGATCTTATTTTATTGATATATAATTTTTTCTATAAAATAGCAAAGGATATATGATACCGAAGTCTTTGAAATTGATTGTATAGAAACTTTATCCTTTAAAAGTCGCCTTGTTGTTTAACAATAAATAGTAAACAATCCGGGGATGATACATTCAGTGAATGTACTATTTCCGGTAAAATTGTTATTTCAAAACTAAAACGGTACAATATTAAATTGTATTAAATGGAAATGAAAATGTAACAAAATTTACTATAAAAATGGAATATTTACAAATTTTTAACGAAAGCTTTACCGTATAAAATTTCCAGATTTATAGATTTCAATATTTACAAGCTTTACTTACTTTTCGAATACTTGTACAGATGCTTCAGAGAAGGCTTCTCTCTCTCTCTCTCTCTCTCTCACTCTTCAAAAACTTTTTCGTTCATTAAAGGCTGAAGTTAGAACAATGACGTAAACTGAAAGACAATTTTATCTTTGTTCTCTCTAAACGGCTTATCAATTAAAAATCCGGGGCTTTGGCAGTTGAAAGCGGCCTCATTACAGAAACTTTATCGATTGAATTGGCTGACAGTTAGTTAGTCTGTTTTGTCAAAACATCACGGGTGGATATTGCGTTTAACAACAGAAGCAAATAATAAAATTGTTTTAACAAAATGGATGCTCCATTTATTAAATTTCAGATATGATCCAAGAGTATGCAACGCATTCCAAAGAGAAAGCATTTTAGCTAGAGGCGTCATCCGTATTTTTCTCCATATCATATTTCTTTAACAACAATATTGACCACGCATTCACTGCCAATGCTAAGAGCTACAGACCGATATAAGGACTAATAGCATGTGGTTTAAATTAAAGATACGTAGCGCATTATGAAAGACCCTTAAAAGTAGCATGACGGTAACTACTATCAGATGTAAATTGCAGCTTGTCATTATAAACCACTAAAATGTACTTTGCATTCTGAATAATTAGTTAATTCAAGCATTTTGTGATGCTCTGAGGCACTTTACAAAATGTGCTCAAAAGATATTTTCAATTGTCCACGTTTTTTTAACTTTGATAGTCGGAACTCGAAATGAATAAATACAGGAGTTGTGCTCTAAGAAACAGTTAAATGACAACTCAGAATAGATTAGAAAATCACGATTTGGCAATATCGGTAAAATAAGTGTAAACGAAAACAAGCAGCAAGGAAGAAGCAGAACAAAAAAAAAACAAAAAACAAAATTAAAAAATTATTACAAACCAAAAACTTAAAATTAAAATTAATTTAAGAAATAATTAAATAATGAAACTGATTCTTAATTAATATTCTAGAACCTTTTTCTTTCATCACAAAATTAATATTAAAAAATATTCTATTTCCAAATCATGAAACAATATTGAACAATTAATTGCTGTTTAGTTTAACGAGTATAATCACTGTTTTTTGCTGTTAGTTTTTCTAACACCTCATTTTATTTAAAATTGAAAATGTGAACTTTTTCAAAAGCAATTGTTGTTATTGGAGTTGGAATCTTGAATGCTTTGCAAGTAATTTTATGGGCAAGCAAACTTGCAAACACATCTACACACATACAAAAGTTTCTCTAGAAGTTAAAAAGAAGATGCTGTAGAAAAAAGTGATTCTGAAAATACAACACAACTTTATAAAAATAACATGCAAAAAATTGTCAGGCAGATGAATGAATTGAATGAGTGAATGAGCAGTACTCGTTTTTAAATTAACCAGGTAAACAATATTTGAAAATGTTAAATACACAAAAAAAATAAAACAAAACAAAAACAAAAAAATCTGCTGCTCACTGTATGTCACTGGCTGACTTTTTGTTTGCAATTCGTTCGTCTGTTTGCCGTGTTTTTATATTTTCAAATGTATTGAATATCATCGTTATCATCACCGTGAGCAGCATCAAGAGCATCGTCATCATCTCAGCCAATATGATTTTAGCTTATTTTGTCTTTGCATTTAAAATAAAATAAAACAAAAGTACCTTTGACCTATGGCAGGGCAGGTTTACATTACAAACGTTACACCACGTTGCTGCTTTGATGCGATGATGCGATTTTAAACAAGAGATTTTGACCAGAATTCATATAAAAGACTTCTGTGGCAAGCAATTGCTTTCAGTTAAAAACTTAAAGCGTTTGACGAATAAACGGTGCCAGATCTTGCTTGTCTTAATCGGTAGGAGAAACAAAAAAAATTAGTAACGTGAACGTAGCTTCGGATAATATAACGATGTCGGCTCTATCTTGGAAGTTTGTGGCGGTGATATTGTGTGCGTTTATTATTGTGGCATATGCCCGACCTCAAGCTCCTGAACAACCTGAACCGGTAACACATATTTAACATATAATTGTTTGTTTCAACTCAGCTTTGAAATAAACAAATATTTTCTTTATCATTTGAGAAAGCTATAGGGATTTTATTTTTAACAAAAGAATACTTACACGGGTGAAACGACTATAAAAATCTCTTAAATAAAACTTAAGTGTAAATATAAGAAAAAATTATACTTTATTCGTATAAAGAAAAGCTGGCAAATAATTTTATAGTGTATTATTGAAACTTGAAGCTTTAAAACTGATAAAAACGTATTACAGAAGATGTTGTTAAAGTTTTCATAAATGATTTGCGTCTAACAACTGAACTAACTTTATGCAAAGTAATTCGATCGATCAATTTTATTATTTCACTGAATGCATACAGTTGCAAAAAAAGTGATTGATATCATTCAATTCTCTTCCTTTTTGGAAGTAGATACTTCTCACACTTCTTGACTTACTGCTAGTTTGTCTCGTCTCCCAAAATTGACTTACTTGCGCTTTATATTGTGAAACAGTAGTATGTTTCTAAAATACAGTTGTCCTTGTGTCATTCAACTGTTCTTACTTCTTTATAAATTCTCGCCAAAATAAGATTAGAACTATTCTCAAGAGACTTTTGTTGTATAAATGGTCCTATAATTTGACTATTTTTATATTGTTAAGTTTTGTGTTTCTTCAATTTGAAAACAGGACAAAACAGGTCGTTAAGAGCCATTATCTGAAAGTCAGAAAACTACTTTTTATTACAAAGTATACCCGCATATTTCCCTGAGTGTTAACTACTTTTTTTTATGGCCCTTATCTTATCTAAACGATCACACGCATCTTGGAAAGCATAGCGACAGTGCAAAACAAACTTTTAAGATCATAATTCATATGCCTTGCTGCAGAGCTTAAGAGATTCTAAGCTCGCAACGCGTATGTTACAGAGTGTGATTTGTTTTACATCCGCGCCTGGCTATGTAGCCTTAATCAGATGGTGGAGAAACCACTATACATAATTAGGAACGTCATGCTTGTCCTAGATAGCCGAAGACAAAATTCTAAGCAACAGAACCACCTCAGGGCAGGTCTGCAAACCATCACACCTTGCTAAAGAGTTGGAGACTCTAACTCCTGTCCAGAACACATGTCAAGCATGCTCACTGGACTGGATCATTCACTTTGCGTGTCATTATCAGTGAAATGATCCTGGCCACCATAATTTTCATACTTCCCTTATGGGGCCGCAAAACCACAACCACCACGATGCTCCTATATAGGGGCCAACCTCAATGATCAGTCAGAGAACTATTAAATGTCTAAAGAGACAAATAATGAACTCTGCGGCTCACTGATCCCCGTGGAAATAAAGTGGAGTTTCCAGTTGACCACCTGCCTGTCTTCAGGGGACTGGGCTCCCTTTTTCCCCAGTCGCACTGAGTCTAGATAGTGGAATATTCTATAAAGACCATATTTATATACCCCTGGGGGGACGCGTATGTTACAATGTAACAGCACCTTGGACTCAAATGCCTTTTGCACGATTCGGATCTATATCACAGCCATCATTTTAGACCCAAATGGACAGTCGCCATGGTGCTTCTATAGTACCGATTCCCATGGTGTAAGTAGTTAGCCTTCGAAAAACTAACTTTAAAAGTTTCTATCTCTCCGCTTCAGGCCCCTGCAAACTCTGGCAGCTAGTGGTGTCTGAGTCATTGTTAGTGACATTTTTATAAACATTTTTATACAAAATGTAAGTTATAATCAATTTGATATGACGACAGCAGTCACAATTTATTCACTGACTTCGAAAGTATAATGTGAATTTTAATGACAATTTTCATATTACTCGAATTAGACTTCCTGGAGGATAAGATTGTTTAAAATAGCGGGAAGAAGTTGCTCGAAAATTTACTAGCCGTAATATTGAAGACAATAAATAAATGTGTAAAATGAAATTATCTCAGACTTTGTCGTACGCCTGTTCAACACTTCAATGCCATTAAATATATCATTAGATCTTTCCTTTTGCCTTTTCAGACAGATAACAAACAGCTTTTACTCCTTTTGCAAGAAGCTGCAACCAAGCATTGCAAAAAGTTGCAGGCAATAGTATTTTGATGACATAATAGTTTATCTACCATTTATGAGCGTATTCCTACATATTCTTGGATAGGGGGAAGTTGTAGATCCTTAAGATATATTCACTACGCAGACAATTATTAGAAAATGCGAGATTGACTTCTTTTCAGCTTCTGGACATTTGACGAGCAGCTGAAAGCCTTATGTTCATACTGACCCTATAATAGAGCCAATTCTTAGTTTAGTTAATTGGATTTGTACTGAATCCTATATCCGTTATTTTAGCTTCAATATGGCAGGAAGAAGTCAGGCGCGGATATAGGTGAATACTCAATTGTTTAACGTGGTATTTGTTCGTGTATTTTGCTCTGTATTTTAAAGTTAAATGTTATATGAATACATTTTGATACTGCACCTTTATAACCACTACTCCAGAGCAGGAATATGAGTCTGAAGTTGCTCGGATCTTGATTAACACTTATAAGTGCAGTGTCATCTGCATATGTACGTTAACATGTGTTTCAGCTTGGCATATGTCTGGAGCGACTTCTGAAAATTTATGGAAAATTTTTCTTTTATCGGTACCTTAAACGTTCCATTAGGTAGTAGGTAGCTCTTAAGAAGCTTGTGGAAGTTCTCAAAAATAACTGGAGCTATTTTAGAAAGTTTTAGTAAAATAAAGGTAAACAAAATCGATCTGATAACTGCAGCAATTCTATAAACTTGTCGATAATACCATACTGATGGTTCGGGATCATGTTTTGCTTAGTAAAATAAATACGAAACGAATATTTTTTTCGGGTTATAACTCTACATGCGGCAGTCACAATATCTGTACAATAATACACGGCTTCTTAAGTATCCGTCGGGTTCCTCGGAAAAACATCTTGAGTTAAATAGGAATTTGCACACATTTTATAATTTCTATTTCTATTCGGGTGGAAAGTAAGCGTTTCAGATGCAGTGACAAATCTCTCGTATAGAGCAATAATTGTAGGCTAATAATCTCAGTATGAACTGACTAAGACTTGATGACGTACGTTTTTTGCAATGTCAACTTGTTAAAACCATCGAGACAATACACCTACTTACTTTTCAAATTTTTCATATTTTTCAAATACTTGTCAGCATTTAGAAAAACTTGTAAAATACATTTCCTAAGTTTAGTCCTTTTTAAATGTTCCAGCATAGTTGGATTATAGAATTATGAACATCATCCAGTTATTCTATATAATCTACATATGAGACATTAATGTCTGGGAAATTGTATGCTTCTATGAAAATGCTATACAATTTTCAATAATCCGTTAAAGACAATCTTTAAGCTTTTAAGACTTCCTCCCATCAACATGAATAATTTGGGGACAACAAAGTAGACACAAGAGTTTTGGCAAAAAAGAACCCAAAAACTTTGAAAAAAAAATTCCAAATTTTTAAATTTATTTTCGTATAACATTTGACTTAAAAATATTTTTTAATAATTCTATTTCTTTAAAACTTAAAAATTTTGGTTTGAGAACAATCTAGATCTAGTAACAAAAAACTAGACCACGGGTTTTAGTTTTAAAAGCAACATCTTTAGAGGAACTTGGCAACAGTTTTAACGTGAACTTTCAAGAGAATCAGAATAGCTGTTTTTTTTTCTTGTTTGTTATACCAAATCTTCTATTGTAAAGCTTAGGGAATAATATTTATTAATGGCAATTCGTTAAAATAGTAGATAATGTTAAAAGTTGACTGTTTATAACTTATTATGTTTACATGGGGAGTCAGTGCTAATGCAGTGATGCACTTCACATAACTTTCCGTTGAATTTTTAGACATTTTCTTTTTATTTTCTAAAAAATAGCAAAAGTTATCTTGATTAATCATTTTACAAAAGCTGGATAAAAGGTTTTCTTAAATATTATTGATCGCTCATTGGAACTGTGAATTTAAAAAAAAACAAACTTCCCTATTTGCGGTTAGCGTCTTATTTTAACTGCAGTTCCGGCTAGTTTCAGTAAAAGAAAGATTTAAATTTCTTTGGTGGCCAAGCAATTGCGAAAAATTATGCACCCCTCGAGACAACAATTACTTATTAAAACTACTGCAATTGGTTTTAAAACAATAACATCTTAATCATTTTCTTACAGATTCTTCGCACTTAAACAGGCTTTTCCATTTTAATGCAACAAAAGCAATTTTCTTTGCATCAATGCCAATTTCAAAAACTATTTTATGAAAAAATTTGCTTAAAAAAATATAAAAAACGACAGTTACTTTGAATAATAATTTTTTCTCGTATAAATATTAATGAGATTAATAATAAAATAAATTGTAAAATATTTTAATAGTATTTTTATGTAAATAAAATAATGACTTTCCTTAGTTTTATCGTGTAACAGTGAAATAAAATATTTTCATTATTTGCAGCATGCACAGTTTCAATTAGAGATAATTTTTTAAATTATTTAAATTTTCTCATAAAATTGTTAAATATGTTGCCTATTTCATTTATATTTACTTCTGTATTTGTATTGTAAAATGGAAGGTTAAATATTGCGGAATAAAGAAAACTGCTCATTCGTATGCAAAAGAAATTAAAATTTCATTTTTAATAAGTCGAGCAAAAAGCTGACGTCAAAACATATAGACAGGCAGACGGCAATTGAATTAAAAATACAAATTTTAATGTGACCATTCTTTAGTGTAAGGTAATCGATCTTAGTCACACACACACACTTTATGTAAGTCTGTCTATTGCGGTTCAAAAAAACAAGCATCTCTCTGTTGCACCGTTACAAGGAATTTTGTTTACTATATGTATTGGCAATTTTGATTTTTCAATTCCTGATCCTTAGTTTTTAAATTTAGAAAATAATTATAAACGTCGGTATATGTTAGAAATGTTACAAATAATTAAAGTACCATTAGCCAAAAGAATAAATTTTAAAGCAGATACGGAGAATGTTGCACAAAATTATGGACATTTGGTGCATAAAATTATAATTATATAAAAAAACTCTGTACCTACATAATATTAATAATTACTTTATAATACTTAAATTTTTTATAATGTTTGATGTAAAATAATAATGTTTTGTAAATTTGTTTTTTTCATTTAAAAATTTATTTGTATCTATGAATGTGGGTATAGTTGTAAACAATTTTTTCAATTTGTAGTTTTTATTGTTTTTGTTTGTTTTGTTTTTTGAAAAAGTTTTTGATTATTTTTAATAAATATCTTTTTTCTTTTTAACGATCTTTTTTATATATGTTTTTTTTCTTCTCGATATTTCGCTTTCCTTTGGAAAGCTTCTTCAGGAAAAAAATTTTTATTTTTGAAAACATAAAAAAATAAAAATTTTTTCCTGAAGAAGCTTTCCAAAGGAAAGCGAAATATCGAGAAGAAAAAAAAAACACATATAAAAAAGATCGTTAAAGAGAAAAAAGATATTTATTAAAGATAAATAAAAAAAGATCGTTTAAAAAAACTATAAAATTATTTTGAATTTGTTAATCAACAAATTTTTTCAACTTTGATTAATTATTTATACATTTTTTTGTTTATATAAGCAATTTTATTTCGTACTTGATTCCTTTAAATAAATATTTCATGATATTCTCACAAAATATTTATTACAAAAATTCCCATTAAAAAATAAACATTTAACATTTTTGTAATAAATATTTTGTGAGAATATCATGAAATATTTATTTAAAGGAATCAAGCCCGAAATAAAATTGCATATATAAAAATTGATTCCGAATAATTATAAATTACTTATTTTTTTGTTTATCCTATAGAAGCCAACCAATAGTTGGCGAAATATTGAGCAATAATAAAAAAATAAAGTTTTAAAATTTTTTATTAAATAGAGACCGAGTGCTTAATAATAAACTACTTAAAAATATTGGAAAGGTCAAATAACTATAATTATTATATTTAATATATATATTTACTTATCGGTGACAGTTGTATATCCAATTCTATTGCTTCGCTGAAAAAACCAATGTAATGTGGAATGTTTTCTCCTTATCAAAAGGATATATGTTCTCAATAAATCAGAGAACTCATTTCCATAACAGAAAATTAAAGAAAGGATCCGTTTTTCGCCGAAGAGAAAGTATGTGGAATAAATTTGTGCATTTTGAATTTCGTTTGCTCTACTCACTCTGATCTCCTATCCTTAGGATACTTTCCTCTAACTTGTCCCAAATAAGAGGAATATTCAAATACAAGGAAAAGGGAATTGTATTTAATAATTTCCTATCATTTAATCAACTCATTGGCCAATCGATGGCAAGAATAGCTCTTGAATTCTTTGGCTGAGTTCTCTGATTTATAATGAACCGCTCTTCCAGTTCTATAGTTTTTTATACCATACTGTCGCCGATAAGTATACTTCCTTTTGAATATATTTTAATATGAACACAAAAGAATTCAATTTTTCTCTAGATCGTCATAAAAAGATGGACGCAAATCGGTTATAAATTAAGCAACTTATAAATGAGCCTCATTTTTTGACTTGACAACATCACCGAAACCCTACCGCATAACAAACTCAACAGTAGAATTCACAGACACCACAGACTCCATTACATCCAAAAATTGATGCAATTTATACGCTCGTAATATAATCGTGGTGTAATCGTCCATAAAGTTTGTTATCCACGATAAGCAATGATTTCACTGGTTACTTATAAACCAAGACCAACTGAGGCTTGTGCGGCAAGTTGTTCGTGCTTTTCGTGATAAGAGGACAGCAATGATAGAAAAAGTATTGCAAATTTAAACGTCCAGAATATGCTTAGTTATAAACAGACACGTTGTCCATAAGCCCGAAAACATTTTAAAATGTTAAAATCACGTATTGTATATTCCGTTCCGTTTGATTCACATTTAATTTGTTATACATAGTCTCCTTACAATTTAAAGTCATATCAATATTAGTATCAAATATGGAGGGTGTTAATTCTTCTCACCGTCTTTTTTGTTTGCTTACCAACAAAAACAAGCGTCGTAATTGAATTAGGACATGAGTTTGCATGAGCAAACTGCTGACTTATGAGTTTTTGTTTTCTCCATATTGAAAGGTTGATTTATTTCCCACATTATGTCAGATTGCAATTTCTTTTATAAATTTAATATAATTCGCTCATATTGTCTTCGTTCTATTAAAAATAAACACGTGAGAGATAGTGTGTCAGCATAATTACAAAAATCATATTTTCTCGTGCTGGTCAAATTACCTGCTAGACAGTGATGAAACTGGATCAGTTTGTTTGTAATTAATGATGGGAAAGAATTTGGTAACCAAATTTGTCACTGAACGATTTCCGGCTGCATTATTTTAGGTATTAAGAAATGCTTTTTATTTTGTTATTCTTTTCAATTGTATTTACTATTCTTTTTAAGTATAAATAACATAAGAAATAA
This sequence comes from Trichopoda pennipes, assembly GCA_030448955.1. NCBI lineage: Eukaryota > Metazoa > Arthropoda > Insecta > Diptera > Tachinidae > Trichopoda > Trichopoda pennipes. The sequence goes on along the minus strand of JASKUP010000026.1, from coordinate 860,957 downwards.
ATAAAGTTCATGATTAACAAAGAAGAAATCATCAAGTCAAAGTGTTCAAATCTTCGGTTATCCTAGGGTACTCCTTGTAAAGTAATACCTTTTTAGTTTTATTCAAAAATAACGAGTTATAAATTTTTGAAATCTTTAACACAGAGATGTTGAAATAACTTAACATTTAAAAAAAATGTTTATCGTTTTTTTTGTTTTATTTGACAAGTTTTGTATAACTATGAAATTCAATAACATTATTTTCATTTATTTTCTTTTCATCAATAGTATGAATATCAATATGAAGTAAAAGATCCAGAAAAGGAATTATTTTTCAATAAAAATGAAGCTGGCGATGCACAAGGCAAAGTAGGTTTTGTTATAAACTGAAAAGGAATTACAACAATGAAAATCACATTTAATATCTTTTTGCATTCTTGTTTTCTATCTTAACAATTAGGTATCTGGTCAGTATTCCGTTTGGTTGCCTGATGGTAGATTAATGACCGTTGCTTACACAGTAGAAGGTGAAAATGGTTTTGTACCAAAGATTACTTTCGACACCAACAATCCATTGGGTTAAGCAGCAGCACTAACAATGAATCAGGGAGCCAACAATATGAAAATTAGAGCATCAAAAGAAGAAAATAAAAAGTGATTGATTATCTTAGAAAATAAAACAAGTTTCGAAAATACCTCCAGCACTTCCTTCTACTTTATACATAAATATTTAAATAATTCATAAGTAAATCAACAACAACAGCAACAACACACACCCCTGTTTACAAACAATTTTTTTTTACTTTGTGGAAGAAAACAAATGAAGTTTTAATTTAAATTTTTTTTTTCTATTTTTTTGCGGTTGAAGTACATTTTTCTTTGTAATAAAAAGAAAATTAGTTTAATTACAATTTATTCATTCATTTGTGTATGTTCTTATGTATATTTAAACAGATACTCAATATTATTAATTTTTAAGTTGTTTTATTCATGCTATTAATAATAATAATAATATTTACTACTTTAATTATTTGTATATAATTAAATAAAATAATTGTTCTTACTTCTACTTTATAAAGTCATAAATAAAAGAAAAATCATAAAATTAAAATTATTATCAAAATAACCGGACGATACTTTAATATTTGCTCACTTTTTGTTTTTAATTATACTTTTTTCTATTCTTTTCTACTTTCAAATATTTATTGTTATTTTTGGTATTAAAAAAGGGTTTATTTTTTTCCTAAATTCTAAAAATTCAAATGCTAAAAATTAAAAAACCTTCCTTAGGGAATTTTTGAAATTGTAAAGCAAATATTTAAGCTTTGTTCTTTAATGACAAGAAAGGTATGCAGATGACGTGGTGATTTTGATCAGAACGAAATTTCCGTTGGAGTTAAGGCTATCAAATACCAGTAGCCTTATTCAGGAACTATCGAAGGAAGAGACAAATTTTGGCATAATACGAGACTTGAAACTCTCCTTGAAACGTACCAGCGAAAATGAGAAATGTTCTCTACACATTTTATGCTTGCAAAAGGACTTATTGGGGGAGATGAGTCTTAAAACGTACATGTTACATTGGATGTATATGGTGCTGATCGGGCCTATTGGAAGCCTAGTTTCCAACAGAAAGCTAGGCAAGGTGAAAAGGTTAGTGGATTGGTTCAGCATCTTAGGTCAGTTTAGTAGCAATGCTCGATCGAACTCCAGAATCAGGGAGTTTGGCGGATTAAGATATAATCGTTTTGAACATTTGGTTGATGGACCATTTTACATCAGTTGGGTAAAAAAAAGTTTGCTGATAAAGTACCGAGTAGGTACCTTATAATCCAAGACAGTATTGATTTTTACGAACGGTTCTTAGATAGACAAGGGGATTGGGTCTGTATCCCTCAAGCAACCCCACTCCTGTGCAGTGTATCTCCATAGATTAATTATGAAATAAATTATAGCAGAATCGTTTACGACTCACACGCGATATTATTTCTAGTGGGCATCATAAAGGACAGACGATCATAAAGATCATATAGAAATCTCTCTTGGTTGATCTGCATTAGCTGATTGAATACTTCATTGTCTAGACTGTCATCGAGATGCTTTAATCACTGCTCTTGTGAGTTCCACGGGGAGTATCAGGTGAGTTTTAGGCTGTAAATCTTGTAGTGTTTTTTTTTTAATTGTGGGAGTAGAAGACCATCGAATGGTCATAATGGTCGCTAAGGCCTTTGGGTGAACTTACTTGAAGTAGGCAGCATGTTTAACATGAAAAAAAACTTAATATTTAAAATAGTAATAATGCTCGAATAATTAAAAAACTGCATACTATTTACGAAATATTATATCATATTATATTATATTATACTAGCTGAACCCGGTGTACTTCGCTACCCCCCAGTTATAAAATAAAATTAAAAGTAATTATATATAAACAAAAATTTATTTATTTTATTTTAATTATTGCTATGCTTTAGGATATACAATATTTTTAGTTTGCCCATCAGGAGCATACACATAAAAATCGGTGGGGTTTCCTACACGCGAGCATGCTACATAAAGCTGTCCATGCGAGAAACATGGATTTGCTAAATTTAAGCCGCAAACTTGCAGAGATTGACCTTGAGCTTTGTTAATAGTCATCGCAAACGCTAACCGAACAGGAAACTGCAATCGTTTAAAATCGAATGCTAAATCTGTTGGTATCATTGGTCAATAAGTATTCCTGAGTCAAAGAATTTATTATTTCGTAAGAATATCCTATTGTAAAAATTTAATGACGATCAATCCAGTAGTTAAGACATATTACGATTTTTAATTGTCCTAAAAAGGGGCGTGGTCCCACCCTCTTTTCTCCTGGTACGTATTCCTTATTATGCCAATACCATATGTACCAAACATCATCCACGTAGGTCAAAAAATGCCCAAAATATGGCGATTTAAATTTTTGGGTTATATGGGCGGTGCCACGCCCCTTTGTCCAATCAAAGCTTCATATAGCCTACTATTCCTTCTAGAGATACAGTAACATGCTGTGAAAATTTCAGGAAAATCGGCCCAAGGGTTTGGCCTCCTATAAAGCACAAACAAACAAACACACAGACAATCATTTTTATATATATAGATTATATTATATTGTTACGTTTATACCTTTTATAAACGTTTTGTTGTGAGTTCGTTATTGCAAAATAATTAACACCAGTTTTTAGAGTTTTTAAATTTATAACAATTTTATTTACTTTAACTACACAAAGTTGACACAGAACAATTAACTTAAAAATGCACGTCTTCACTGTAGAGGTTTAATTTACTGATTGATTATCCACTCAGACGCTTCCCCTATTTATACTTGTCCAATAAGAATCTAGAAGATGTAAGAATCTTCTACTCTCTTTGTGTGTATTTTGTTGTTGTAGGTTGTTTACTCGTTTTATAGGCGCCTGTATGTCTGTGTGTATAGTTGTTTTTGTTATTATGCTGATAAGGTTTCTGCTAAGGGTTTCTTAGAAAACTACGCAGATGGTAAACAAACTTGTATATTTGTTGTTGTAAAATTAGTTTTTGTCTTGCGCGTTTAAATGATAAGCAACATGCCAGGTTTACTAACTAGTAAACAGCCAGCAGTTTGTAACCAGAAGTTTTCTTTATTGCTTAATTGTTTTATTTTAAATCTTAAGCAAGACATATTCGTAACAATATTATATTTTATATTAAATTATATTATAAGGTTTAAACAGGGCCGGTTTTGAAAATTCATATTTTGTGATTTTGAATTTAGTTCGTCGTACTTTTCAGAATAATTACTATGTCAATATCTTCCTTTATTCGTAATTTTGACATGTTTAACAAATAAATTCTTTTTTTAATTGTCCTTTCTTTTGAAAAGAAATAAATTAAAGTTAAGTATTGTTTTCACCCTGGCTAATTTTGCACAAGATAAAAAGTGTTTACGGCTTGATTTTTGAATAAACCCACTGATGTTTGTAGTAATCAGATCAGAAATCAGACATGTCCGCGAGGTATTTGCTTCAACTTTTACCCAAAAAGCCTACGTAAGTCATTTCTAAAACTAATTGACTTAAAGAAAGGGGTAACAAGAGACAAATACATTTTTTTTTGTTTTTAGTAGCATTTTGTTTCAAAGTAACAGCTCAACTAAAGTGTTATAAATGTGGTTGGCCCACCTTCAGAAATTAAAAAATATGTGTAGCAAACTATGTATTTGCTTTTAAAATGGGTAATGTTTTTTATAATCTGCTATCGGTACTCAATATAATTATTGTTACGTTTATAGCTTTTATAAAAGTTTTGTTGTGAGTTCGTTATGGCAAATAAATTCCACCAGATTTTAGAGTTTATTTGCTTTAACTACACAAAAAGTTGACACTACAGAACAATTTACTTAAGATGGACGTCTTTACTTCACGACGTTTATTTGTCAACTAACTAACTAACCACTCAGGCGCTGCCTTTTTATATTTGTTCACTAGAGGTCTATAAAAATTAAGAATCTTCTGCTCCCTTTGTATCACATTTTGTTGTTGTTTTTGTTTTTATACTGATAAAGTTTCTTTTTGGAATTTATTTTAAGATAGTTGTTGTTGTCTTGTGTAAGTTAAGATAAGTTTTCTTAGAAAACTACGCAGTCAAAAAACAGCATATCTAATTGTCGTTGTTTTGCGTGTATAAAATTTCTACGCAGTTTGTAACTGAAAATTTATTTTTGTCTTGCGTGCATAAGTTTTCTTAGCAAGCCATGCAGTTAGTGAGAGGCATACCCTGTTGCATGTTTTATTACTTAATTATTTTCTTCTAAAACTAAAGCAAGGCGCATCCGTAACAATATGTGTGTATATTTTCACGTACATCAAAGTCGTAAAGATAACTAATGTATAGCCTTGATAAGGCTTTTACCGTGAATGTGGATAAAATAAAATTACAGCTTCCGCAATATCTTTTTTAAGATGTTAGAAAGATTTCTTTTATTATCTCTCCATTTGCAAAGGGATTTTTCCCAGTATTTGACTGGCAACAGGACTAGTTTTACTAAAGTATTTGATTAAATAAATTCTGTTTGATAAAAAAAACTATTGTTTCTCCATCTAATTAAACTTATATATCAGGAAGCTGCCCCTTTAAGTTTTTATATTGTTATATACATTTTTGTTATAGAAATGCCTTTTAAAGTTATTTTCTTTTTATTATCGGCACAGTCTCTGAGCATATTAACCACACAACTTTATCTTTGACGAAGTGACGCGACCATTCAGTTTTTCGTTTGTTTCTCCGGCATGCCATTAGAAATAGGAACTTTGTAAGAGAAATAAAATTTTTGGGAATAAAAAAAATTCTAATTCTAGTAGAGTCCAATAGTATTGGACTCACGCCTTTCAAAAATTACTGAAATTGCTAGTAAACAGCTTACCAGTCTGACTTGTGTGACAGAAGCACACACAAACAAACACTGACGCTACGTATTCTAGTAGTTTTCCCAAAAAGTTACAACAGAGTGCCACCAATAAAAACAAAAAATTAAAAATAAATATGTCGCAGGAACAAGCTTTCGATTGCTTTAGAGCCGTTGCAATAAAATAATGCTGCATATTTTTATCCTAATGTCTCAGCCGAATGGATAGTAAATAAATTTGCCCATGTTTCCTTTAGATAAGCAAACGTCAGAATTGCTGTTTTTGTATTGGTTTGACAATTGAATCGAATATTGTATAGGTATGTAAATTGCTTTTAGAACCAATATACTTAGTCTCATGCAATTAATTCACCTCGCTAATATCTAATTCAGCAATACAAACTTTGAAAACTTCACTTCCAAACAATAATATATGTATGAATAGTAAAGCGATAAAATTAGGAGCGTCCATTCGATTAACACTGGGAAGCTTAGCTATAGAATCATCTGCTTCTTCTGTAGACAAATTAAATGCTTCAAACATTTTAGCTAATACCTCTGATAGTCCATTTCCGATGTCTTTTTCCAATATTTTGTCGACGTATGTCGGCAATAATGTGGCGAATATTGTCCTCCAAGTGGTCAATGAGTTCGGTCGTTTCGGCGTAGGCAAGGGACTTCACAAATTCTCACAGAGAATAGTCTAGCCGCACAATCTTTGAGGTCAAAAACGTGGTACTATGCAGTTACCAAACGTTTTCCTCAATAAATCAATTGCGCCGCCTTGTTAAAACCACCCATCCTGATTGTTCAATTGATAAAGGAGCAGCATCGATTTAAAAGAAGAACGAGCCAATGTTTCTACCAGCCCATAAAGCACACTAGTCAGTTTTTCTCGATGTAACGGTGTCTCAACATATACAATGGATATACACAATTTCATTTTTTGGAACCATTTTTTAATTTAATCTATGTTAATTTGTGCTTGATTCCTTTAATATTTTTTAATTTAATATAAGTTAGAATGTGTTTGATTCCTTTAAAAAATAAAATTGTTTATTACTATTCATGTGTTTGTTGCGTTTTTGTAAAATTCTTTACAAATATTTGTTGTTCTCTTTATTTTATTAAATTTCACATGAATTGCTTCCAAAGGAAGCCCTTATGCAGAAAGATTGGAAATAAAAAGTGTTCTTGTTTTCGAAATGTTTACTGTGTGTTTGTATAGAAGTGTTTTTGAGTTTTTTGTTTGCTGTGTTGTTAGAATGAGAACCCTCATTTAATATATTTGGCTTACGATATAAGACTTTTGAATTTTCTATAAAAAATTTTAGGTAAAATCCACTGATATGAGCAGTAGTTAAATGGCCGTATAGATATGCTTTCCCCCGCAGTAATGCATGTCAAATGTATATATTTTTTTACTAAAAAATATTTTATAAGAATATTATAAAATATTTATTAAAGTAATTACGGGCAAATTAACGTAGACTAATATACAAAATATGTACGCTATTGCCGACAACCAGTATTATTTTTCCATTCTGCTACTTTTTCCCTTTTACGAATAAACATACAATATATTTATTGCATACGCATGTGCGTACATATGTAGACTCGTAACTGTTAGGTTGTTAACATATAAATTGATCAACAGTTAATGACCTCTGGAGTGCCTCCAGAAAAAGAGGTTTTCATATTGGCAATTACTACGATCGAAACAAAAAAAATGCAGATAATATTGATAACAGAAAAACATTTTGTTATGTTTTACGCCTTGTATATTTTTCTTAAATATTAATTCCTTTTGATAAAATAATGCATTTTGATTAATTAATGTTTGCAGTTTTTTTTAATTATTTACATAACACTAAATAAGTAAAATATGTGTGTACCTATTAAATTTAAAATTTATTTCCAAATTCGTCAATAACCTTAGATTTTTAAGCCTTAAAACTAAATTTAAAAGTTTGTTATACTTAAATCGAAATTTCAGTGATTCTGTTTAAATTCAAATTATACTATCTGCGATTTTTACTACTGTTGCGGGTATTACGATAATTTATCAACTTATCAATATACTCCTCATGATTTCCTATAGTGGCCAATAAACCACGAGCATTAACAGGTGACTCATCGGGCCCATAGTCAATTAGTTCATCATCTAAAGTTGTCATTGCGCCTCCGAGGGCTCTTAATATAGCATCACCCGCACAAATATCCCATTTCTTTATTTTAGTTGTGTGTAAGTACACTGTAGCATTATTGGCTACCACTTGCAGTACTTTGTAACCAGCACCAGCTGCTATGAGAATAATAGATTTTTCACCAAATACTGAACGCGTTAAGTCCTTAACATCACCGGCATGTGACCGTGATACTGTTATGATTGGATTTTTCCCTTTATGTATTGGTAGATAAATAGATGAAAGATATTCGGACATTGAATGATCTACCCATGCCCAGGCAGTTTGTCCAATAAAAGGACTGTGTATAACACCAATAACTGGCTTGCCGCTAACTGCTACACATACCATTGTGGTTACATATTCATAGAGTAGCTCTAAAACGGAATATTAAAATGCATGTTAATTCAGTTTGATTACATTTGAAACTGCTATCTAATATGCATTGAAGGAAAATCTCCTTAAGTAGCCTAAGTGGCTTAAAGATAGCAATTGCTTTGTTTTCTAGGATATTATTTTAATCTTAACTATTTGCTCTACACGTTGTCTTAGCAAAGGAAATTTTTACAGATTTTTTTTAACAAATTTGGTTAAACAAAGCTACTTCAATTTAAAAATGTATCCAAGGCATTAGAAAACTGAAGAACAAGAAAAAATTTAAAAACACTAAAATTGTCCATTGCCCATATTTTCCTCATTGGAGACCTCTAAACTTTTCATATAAAACTACGACTGTTTTTGACTCTCAAAGGTATTAAACTGACGTTTTATTTTTATTTTTCAATAACACTTTAGCTGCACTTTTTTTGAAATTAAAGTAGCTTCGCTAAACTAGATTTTTCTTGTTTCGCACAACTTACCTGTGAATTCTTGTGTAGCATCCAATGGATCTATCCATACTGTCACATCTTTGATATTTACCAATTCGTCAGGTATTTGGGCAGTTTCATGCAGAACTGTAGGATCCAAATCAAATGTATTTGATTCTACACAATTTTCCTTATCTTCCTCAGAAAAGATTTTGACACGTGGAAAGATGTAATGCAAACCCTGCTTCATGACACAATGTGAACGGCCATCAGCATCCGTAAATGGATCATTGGCACCCTGATCAGTTTTACCCTTACTTTTCTCTTTCAAATTCCTTGTCTTAGCTACAGCCAAAATTTCCATACCACCTTGTTGTGCAGCCTGTATTGCGCCAATCAAAAGCTTTCGCATATTTACCTTATTTTGGTTTCTTAGCATGCCATACATGGCCGGTCGCTCTTCCGTGCCACCAAACATATAAAAAATAAAGCACAAAAGAAGTATAACGGCAATTGCTGCCGGTACACGATGGACTTTTATGCTTCGCCCGTTCATGTTGATAGTGTTACTACCGCTGTTAGATTTTCTATTATTTTTTATTACTAGCAGAGTCATCCATAAGCAGACTCTTAAAAAACAATTTATGGAGGAGGACGAACTCAATTAAACATTTTTGTTTTCTAATTTATATTTTTATTATTACTTTTAAGATTTTATATACTTAGATTAATATGTAAAAGAATGTTGACGTTTAACAAACAAAAAGTATGAAAAGGTTTCGTGCTGCCAGATAGTGAGAAATTTTGATAACAATAAAATACGTAATGGTTTTAAGAAAACGCACCATAAAAGTTATCGAAACTATACATAAACGGCTGTATGCATAAAAACTTAAAGCAGTAGTGAAATAGTCATATGCATATGCTTTACCCCACAATAATACTTTTAAAAACTATGTTCTCATAAAATGTTTATGTTTAAAGGAATCTTAACAAATTAACTTAGATTGACAAAATACATCTTTAAAAGTCTTGGCTGTGAAAAAGCTGATTTCATTTCTCTTCATGCTGATTAATATTTAATGAAATTGATTATTTGTTTTATTCGACCTTATTTCTTTCTTAAATAAATAAGTATTTATCTTTATAAGGGTCTTTTTAACTAAATCAACACGTATATATATTTTCAACATTTCGCTTTCCCTTCGAAAACTTCTTAATTTTTATAAAACAAAAAGATTTTTTTTTGAAATTGTTAATAATTTTTGTTTTATAAGAATTAATTTCCTGAAGAAGCTTTCCAAGGGAAAGCGAAATATTGCAAATATATATGTAATTTAATTAAAAAGTCCCTTATAAAGATAAATACTTATTTATTTAATTAGATTTTGATTTTTTCAAAGATGTGAAAAGTTTACAAAAACAATAGGCTCTTGAGTCATTCTTTTACCCTTGTAATTATAAAAACGAATTTGAAAGCCGCAACAGTAATAACCACTAGAGTAAAAAGCGTAACATCATAAGGCACTATGGTAAAGTTTAAGCTCGGCCGAATTTGAGCATTTTCCGTTTTTAATAAAGCTAAATTTTTGATTGAGGTTTAAGATTTTACGGAAAATCTATATGTTACGGTTACCTTTGATTGTGAAACTTCCATTTATATTTTAATATTCGGTATCTAATATAGCAAAGTAAGAATATGGATAAACTTAAGTAAAGCAAGCGAAGTCATTACGACCATATTTCCACCATTAGTGCACCGACTGCACTGATTTTTAATAGCAAAATTCTGGAAACTGCATCTGAGACATTCATGTACTACATACAATGTCCCTTTATAGGAACGACATTCCAACAAAGACATGTTTGTCCATGTTCGAAAATTGCCGAGTCGAATTACCTATGTATAAGAATCTAGATATGTACTATATACTTTTTCTATATCTGGTGCAGGTTAGAAAAATTACTATTTTAGTTATTTACACAACTAAAAAGTCAGTGAAAGAAAATAAAATTCAAACCTTTATATTGCATCATTATGCCATAATTTTTATTCAATGTTCAATAAAAATATTTTGCAATATAGAAATTAAAAAACTAATTTAATTAAAAAAATAGAAATAAAATATATATGTATTTTTTTTAAATACAGCGAATAAAAATCATTAATTTATTGCAAAGAACATAAAGTATACAAATTTGTTCCAAGCATTTTATTTTTGATAAGTAAAATTGTCATTTTAATTACAGAACAAAAAAAAAATACTAACAGTACAGTGAGTTGAAATAAAAAAAAATTATACGACATCAAATGTATTTATTAATTGTATAACTATTTACCATAAAGCAACGTCTTTTACTGATGGTTAGTTTGGAAATGAGATAAAAAATATTATGGTGACGGTGTTTAAAAATCAAGTAAGTACAATAAATATTTAATATAAAGTTTTAAACATAATTATTAAAAAAGTGATTATAATATTTAAAATTAAATAGCCACAAATATGTAAAAGTTAAGAAGTTTCTAAATGTCGAATTTCATTAAAAATGTACTATTTTGAAAACTAAGCCGCCGATTGCTAAAAGAACTCCAGAAATTTTTGTTATGGAAATTTCCTATATGATTTTTTCTTCACAATGATTTTTGATTTTGTTAGGCTACTTGCCTACGGATATTCTGTACAGATTGAAAGTTATAAAAAACGAGACCCGAATGGGTGAAAACTGCTTTTTATAAATAAGAAACATTTGCATCAATAAAAACTGTATTAAGATTTTTATTATATACCGAAGGAGTCCTCTCACAACTGACTTTGAGTTTTAAAATGTAAATTACCTTTAAGAAGATTCAAGCACTTTTCAAATTTAAAAACAAATTTGATTTCATAAACTAAGTAAGTAGGCACTACTATCTGTTTTTTAATAAGATAAGAAAAAACTTTCAACTTTTTAATTATAAACGTTTAATAACACTATATATATATTTTTTTTTTTTTGTTATTATTTAGAAAACTAGTTTTTTTTAGGGGGGAGTTTAAATATCACAAACACAAATTATGTAAATTGTTTATATGTGCCGTATGTCTCTGTTGTGTCTATTATAAAATTAACATTTATTTCTCTTTTAAGAAAATGGAAGACTTCTGATGTATTAAAAGGGTTCCTTTTTCGTAGTTTTGTAATAAACAAAAACTTTTTTTCCCAAAATTAATTGACTCTGAATATTATTTTTGCTCTCCAGAACATTTCATATGCTTTTCTTTCATTGTATATTTTGAAGGGAACATTTCCATAGTGATAAATATTTAGTGATAAGCATCTGTCTGGGTTAAAAACCAAGACTAACTTTAAATGTGTTAATTTTGCAGACAGATATAAATGGCTTAATGGCCTCCAAAGAAATGAAGCAAATTTTTAAACTTTAAACGGATTTGTAGCAAAAGCTCGATAAGTAAGTTCCTTTTTAATAAATGTACTTTTTATTTTTTATAAAAAGTAACTTTTGCAAAAACAGTTTGTAAGTTTTTCTTTTTTATAAAAATTGTCCTCGCATTTTAAAATAGATCGTATAAAAAAGCTCTTAATAAAAAAGGACTTTTATAAAAAGATTTTATAAAAATATTCCTTTCATAAAAGTACATTTTTTTAAGTCATTCATGTGACTACATTTTATGAAAATAACTTTTAAAAATCGGAACTTTAATAAAAGTTATTTTCGCCTTTCTTAATAAAAGTTTTAACAAAAAGTACCTGTATAATAACAAATTTAAAAGTACCTTTTGCTATAGGGTTTATTTTATTTAAAAAAAGTAGCTCTGAAAATAGCAGATATTCTTAAAAAAATAAATTTGATGTTTAATTACGAAATATGGAAGACTTTTTTAAAGGGAGTCTTGTTAAACATATAACAATTTTTTGTTTTTTGAGTTTTAATACGTTTAGGTTCCAAAACTTATTTTGACTTCTATTTTTCATACGCTTTTTATTATTTCTCCGGCCACTTTCTTTAAAATAATTTATTTGGACTTCGAACCAGCATCTTGACTAATGTTGCTCGAAGACTTCTTACTGCCAAAACCAAACCGTAAACCTTTCTTGCGTTTCTTTAAAGTGGTTGATGGTGTTTTATCTGTAACTGGTTTATCTGAGACATTAAGTTGGGTATCACTGTGATATAATTCAGTCGATATATTCGAGTCTTTTACTAAAGCATGATCAGATTTCAGCTGCCCTAAGCTTTGAAGGGTAGTAACTGAAGAGGTTAGTAGCAGTTCTTTGTCCAAATTGGAAAGTGTTGTTTGAATAGAAGCTGGATAATGTTGCTGGGCCATTAATTGCTTCTCTAAGGAGCTTGTGGAAAGGCGAGTGGGTGATTGTTGTTTGCCTATCTGATCCGGTGCTGATTGTACGGACGATGATGTCGATGAGGTAGACTGTTGACTTGCTGTGCTAAGTTGTTTAACCATTTGTTTCGATTTCGTTGAGTTTGCAACTGCCCCTGATTCGACTGTATTTGTATTGTTTCTGATAAATGTTTGCAAAGGCTGCGGTCTACCCAAGTAGCTGTATAAATCTTTTGCTGTCATCAGATCCGAACTTTGTGATCTTAATAAAGGGCTAATAAAATATAAATAAAAATGTTCTCTTTATTTAAGCAAGTTACTAGCAATTAAAAAAAGTTAATTATGTTAATGATTTACTAAAAGATTGTTAGTTTGCGTTGGAAATTATGTAGTTAATGAAAAGTATATTTGTAACAACAGGGTTTTTTCGCTTACGTGACCCTTGAGAGTTTAAGTCAACATTTTATTTGTTCTTCAGGTTTAATATATTGAAAGTATTTATTTTTTAAATCTTTTTACTACTTCATTTTCAAACTTAATGCCTTTCAGTATTCTTATTTTTTTTCATCTTTGCGCAATAAAAGTAAAATATTGTTATAAAAATTTTAAATCACTTAATTAACATAACAAAATTAGTATAACAAAACGCTTAATTTAACAAATCGTTAAGAATCTTAGTTCGAAAAAAGAACAGAATCAATGCAGAATCATGTCCGCCGTTGTTCCTAATATCATGCATCCGTGCATAAAAAATCTGTGTATCATATGCAAACGCGTACCATAAAGATGAACGAATGACCTCTCGAATTTTCAAATGTCGAAATTGATTCTTTTTGCATTGTGTTTGACAACTGAGCTGTTTTTTTTTGCTAAAGCGAATTGCCTTCGAGTTAATTCAATCACCTGCTATAAATTTGCCTTGCCATATGATATTCTGGGCAACAGGAGTGTAAATATATTCGACATTATTATCATCTGGTAATTGATTCGTCTGAAACAGAATTAAATAGACATAATTCAGAAGTCTGAGAAATGTATATCTGTGCAGACTACATATAAGCACTTGTCCTGACTCAACTAGCAACTAAAAAGGCTTTTAAGTCATGAAAACAAACTAAAACCTTAACGGGTTTTTCACAGCTGATTTACAAACCAAAAGATGTTGTCATCGATTAAAATGGCACACGATTAATCAACTATAAAAACGAGAATATTTTGGGTGGTATCTCTGAAATAAGCGTGGAAAAAATTAAAATTAATATGCCAAATGTGTAATAAAATGGTCGATTACTTCGAAGTGTAATCGATTACCAAGTAATTGCAAATACCAAGTAAAAAAGGTTTCTAAAAACGAATAAATTTCTAACACCTAGTTATTGATTCGCTTTGAATTTTCATTTCAAACTAAACACCGCGATGTGTAATATATATAAATATATATATATATATATATATATATATATATATATATATATATATATATATATATGTATGTATGTTTGTAGTTAATGTAAGAAAGTAGGAAGTTGGAACTTTACTTTGAGCTTTACATAAAAAAAATCATATATAAGTATGTATAGATATTTAATATGACTTTTTCGCTTAATTAATTTTGGACATGAATTCAGTTAATTCTCATTGGGCTTTCGTTTGATGCAATGTTTTTTCGTTTAAAATTATCCTTTCTTTTTAAATATTGATAAAACTTATATAAATTTAATCAAATCTAACACTTTAGGTGTAAACTTCGTTTGTCATTTTCTCTAACACGTTTAGTCACCTTTTCACCATAGAAACTTTTCGAAAATACATAAGATCGTGTATGATAGAACCTTTTGCTAGAAAACAATTAAAATGTCTAAACAGTAGTTAGAATGAAGATGTAAAATTTTTGAAAATAATTAAAATGTTTGAGTCCAAAAGAAAGGGAGACTTGCTAAAAACTAGATTTACACATTTTAGATCTCCTTCGTTATTCTGATAAGATGCTACTACAAGGTTTTTTTTAAAAACTGATATGCTTTTCATATTTTACAAAAATTATTATTGTTCAAATGTTTATTATAGACAAAAAAAAATGAATTCCGATTCGTACATTTAATGAGAAAAGTTTTTCGATGCAGAACAATTTTTAAATTGATTAGTGTCTTCTCGTAGCAGCACTTATATGCATCCATTACAGTTTAAACACAATACCACCAAAAAATTATTTTTATAGAATTTCTAGTGAGCTCATTAAGATAACTAAGCTTTTGGAATTCTCTTTTAGCAGTGAGAAAATTATTTGCGAACGTAAAAAATATTATCCAAGTTTATATTGTTTATTTAATTCTAAAAGAAATAAAATGACGACTTATTTTGAATTTTCTTCATAAATAGATACATATATTCTATTTGTTAAAAAATAAATAAACTAAAAAATACACTCTCACACACATAAATGGAAAAAACAGGAAAAATACAATTTTGATTGAAGGAGTTTCATAGCAATTTGTGTTTAAAGATAAAGTATGTTGCTGTTTTTTCTCTTTAAGGTTTTCTAATAATTATAATACAATAGGTAAATTAGCAGTAGTAGCATTTAGTAGTAGTGGTAATTTAGTAGTTTTTATCAAGCCTATTTTTAATGTAGTAGCACACGTAGTAGAAGTAGTAGAAATTTATATAGATGTTTCTTTTTGCTTTCTGAAATTGTAAAATTAAAAAAATAAAAATAAAAAAGTCCGCTATTAGAAAACAACAACCAGGTAAAATAATTAGCAAATCATTGAAAGAAAAGCTTAGAAGCAACAAGGGAAGTTAAGATCATTTTCATGCTGGTGTATATGTGTGAGGTGTCATGTTCATTTTGTTTATGTAATTCTTTAAAGCAATTTTGACTTGGGCAATTTTTAAGGCCTTCAAAATGCAAAAATTTAAATTTATAGAAATTAAGTTTGATTTAAAAAAAAACTACTTGGCAATGGTAAGTAACCTTTTGACTTTTTTAACTTTCACAACATAGATTTGCTATTTCGAATTAACTTATTTTAAAGCATGTATACCATCATAATTTATGTTTATGTATTTAAAAATTTGTTGTTATAGATATTAATATTTGTAAAAATATTTATCTATGTTTTCTGTATCCTGCGAGTAACAGAATTTAATAAAAAATTATAAAAATACAAGAGTTTTCAACATAAAATATATTTTTCACGCGAGGCGCGAAAAATTAAGAATCTGAAATTCGCTCGTATTTGATTTTTTGGTTGCTCTGGGGAATTTGAACGTAAATTCATTATTTAAATGTATTTCTTGTAAATAAAAGGTGTTTTTTTAAGCTAGATAGAACTTTAAATTGTAAAAAGTAACACAAAAAATGAAATTTTGATGAAACATTTTTTTTATTCGTTTCAGTATACTCTGACAAATCATCATGAATAGACTCTCGCTTGAACAACGCTACGAAATTATCCAAATGTATTTTAAAAATCAGTCGTCGATTCGCGCAACTTATAGACGACTTCGTCATTTTTATGGCGTACATAATCGTGCATCTGAACAAGCCATTCGTCGAACTGTCGATAGATTTCGTACCACATACTCTCTAGAGGATGCAATAACACCAACACGTCGAAGGAATGTGCGTACTGAAGAGAATATCACCGCTGTAAACGAAAGTGTGGAAGAAGATGCAAATTTATCAATTCGTCGTCGTTCGCAGGAATTGGGGCTCTGTCCGTCCACTACGTGGAAAATTTTGCGCAAAGATCTCGGCCTACACCCGTATAAGATCCAGCTGGTGCAGGAATTGAAGCCACGAGACCATTATATGCGTCGTTCTTTTGCCGATTGGGCTCTAGAGCAGTTGGCAACTGACCCGTTGTTTTATCGCAAAATTGTGTTCAGCGATGAGGCGCATTTTTGGCTTAACGGGTTTGTTAATAAGCAAAATTGCCGCATATGGAGTGAGACCAATCCATAACAGACCCTACAGACTCCATTACATCCAGAAAAATGCACCGTTTAGTGCGGTTTTCACGCTGGTGGCATCATCGGACCTTATTTCTTCAAAAATGAGGCCGGAGCTCGCGTTACGGTCAATGGAGATCGTTACCGCACCATGATCAATGATTTTTTGTTTGAAAATATGGATGACATTGATCCGGACGAGATGTGGTTTCAACAGGATGGCGCTAAGGGCCATACAGCGAACGCAACCATCGACTTATTGAAATCAAAATTTGGCGATAAGTTGATTTCGAGAAATGGACCTGTCAATTGGCCTCCAAGGTCGTGCGATTTGACACCACTCGACTATTTCCTGTGGGGCTACGTGAAGTCACTGGTTTATGCTGATAAACCAGCAACAATTGACGCCTTGGAGGACAACATTGTTCGTGTTATTCGTGACATACGCCCAGCAGTGCTCGAAAAAGTGGCCCAAAATTGGACGTCCAGAATGCGCTTCGTCAAGAACAGCCGCGGTGCCCATATGCCCGAAATCATTTTCAAATGTTAATGTCACGTATTGATCCTTCGAATAAAAAAGAAATTTTGGTTACAATTTAATTTTTTGTGTTATTTTTTACAATTTAAAGTTCTATCGGGCTTAAAAAAACACCCTTTACTAGTTTTAAAAGTTTTATATAATAATTTTTTTATACATCCTGGAAAAATATCGTGCGTTATACTAACATAATCTGTTACCTAGTCCAACCGACCAATGATCCTTAATTGAAACATTAATTGATAATTACTGAGTATCTTCGAAGACTGAAAGTAAATTACTATTCCTAAGATACTAAAATGATACTGAACTTTTTAAACTTAAAAACGAAATAATCGATTTTATAAATTTTTCCAAGTTAATTAATACTATGATACATATTTCAAATTACAAATAATTTTTGAAAATTCTAATTTAATTTCGAAGTTCTAACTAAGCAACAAAACTATGTTTGAGCTTTTCTTGATATAAAATATAATTTTTAATTGATTTTTTTGTTGTTAATTACATTGTAATCTAAAAATTTTAAATTCACCTCGCTTCAATTTGGACGTTTTTTCAGAATTTGTACACTAATAATAATAATAATGATGCATTTTTATTATTACAACAATTTTTTTTTGATTGGGAACAAAATAAATCGCAAAAATTTGTATTTCTGATAACGTTAACTTAATTTTGCTGCTCTGGTTAATATATACAGGAAACCGCTTTAAAAAAGAGAAAGTGAGGTCGATAACCTGAAAATAGGTTGCAGTTCAAGCTAAAGACGCACATGTTAAAAGAAAACAAGAAACAAATTATTCTAATCTCTTCAAAAAAAAAATATTACTTATTCATTCCTTAACTCTACTTAAAAAAACAACAACATTTAATTCATGCTTAATAAAACGGAATACCAAAAAAGTTAGTAGGCAGTAAACTGGAATTGTTGTCATAAATCAAAAAAACAATACAAAAATAAATTTCTCTTAATTTTAGATTAAAACAAACCTCTGATTTGATTTACGAGGTGGAGGTAAAGGCGCACGACCTACTGGGCCACTTGAAGATGACGGTGGCACTACTGATGTAACATTATGTACCCCAATAGACGAAGTTGCAGATGAAATCGAGTTTGTGTGAGCGTGTTTTTTAGTACGCGGTGGTACAGGTATAGAACGGTCTGAACGTTCTGATATCGAAGGACTATGCCGATTTAGGTCATGTAAAACACTAGCAAATAATTGATAAAAGGCCGTATAAAATAGAAAACAAAAAGTTTATTTAAAAACAACGTGAAAAATGAGAAAAAGATGCTTATGAATGTTTGCCTTAACTAAAATTTATTCAATTGTAACAAATACCTGTCACTGTTAGAAGCATGTTGCTGCTGTTGTCCTGTTGTTCCAGCAGTTTGAACAATAGCAGACGCTGACGCTGCGCTAACATTGGCACTGTTCGTATGATTGTGATTTGTAACAACTTCAAAAGTTGGCTGTATTGGTGTGCGGGGGGTTATAGCTGGTGTGGGTGGTACGTTGCCCAAATAAAATTGTACCGATTGCGATTCAATATTTTCCTCACTACCCGATGAATCATCTTTTGCCATATTCGTACTACTGTTCAAAATTGTGGAACCACTTACACCAGAACTCCGACTGTAACCATCAATAAAACCTGGCAAAATACAAAAAATTTCCATTTCTTTAAATAGTTTTTTTTTTTAAATAAAATTTTAATAGAGTGAAAATGTCATGAGCGAACACAAAATAAACTTAAATGAAAAAAATATTTTAAAGAGCTTTTTTAAAAGTTATATTAAGAAAGACAAATAATGGTTTAAGAAGTACCGATGAAAACCAATAACGTTTCTATAAAATGATTTATATCTACATATGTATAGGGTGTTTTTAATAGAGGCGTAGGACTTTAAGTTGGCAACATTTTTAACTTGGAGTCATTTTATCAACTGGCAAGTGATTCATATTAAGTTTGTTTTGGCATTTCAACATGAATGGATCCACGCCTGAATAACGCTTCCAAATTGTGCAAATTGAGTACAAAACACGGGTGCTGTTGATGCCAATTTTCAAAAGCGTCAATCTGTCTGAGCAACACTTCCAAATTGTGCAAAGTGTAACCCAAAGCAAGATTGCTATTGATTCCGATTTTCAGAAGAGAATTTTGTTTAGCGATGATGAAGCTCACTTTTGGTTGAATAAAAACTTGAATTAATAAAACAGCCGTATATGGAGTGATGATAATCCTCAACTGTATGTTGAGACACCGTTACATCCAGAAAAACTGGCTTTTTGGTATTTTTTATAGGGAGGTGGACCGGACTTTTTAAAAACGATGCTGCTCAGAACGTTGAAGTCAACGGTGGCCCCTATAGAGCCATGATTACTGATTTTTTCGTTCATCAATTGAATAACCATAATGTGGAGGAGATGTGGCTGCCATAATTAATTTATTGAAGAACACGTTTGGTAACGGCACAGTTTCACGTTTCGGACCCGTGAATTGGTGTCTATTTTCTCATGGGATATGTGATGTCGATAAACCCGAAACGATTTACTATTTGGAGAACAACATTCGCTTCGTTATTGCCGCTATACGCCCACAAATGTTTTAATAAAGTAAATTTCATGCCAACTTAAAAGATCCAACTGTTTTATTTCACTTTAAAGTTTTATATCTCTATAAAAAAAACACCTGTTTGAAAGTTTTGTAACTGCGATTAGAAAACATAAAAAATACAAATTATATATAAAACTCTGGTTCAGAGATGGTACATGCAAATAAAAAAACCTTAGAACCCTCGTGATGTTAGTATTTGAAATACTCTAATCAATTGAATATTTTAATGTTTACTTAGAACCGAGTGAGTCATAGTACACTTTTCGTTAACAAAATCTAAAATTAATATCTGATATTTTTAATAACCGGCATCATGGGAAATAAAACGCCGATTGGTAATCGGGATTGGTTTTTTTAAATACCGAGGATTTAGACCCTTAATAATTTTTAACTTAAATAATGTTATTTTTTCAGAATCCGTAAATCTCGAAATCTTCTGGAATTTTGTGTTTGCGTTTTTTTTTACTTTACAATACTTTTGGCTCCTGAAAAAACAGCTTAAAATTAAAATGTTTGTTAATTATTCTGCAAATCACTTAATTGAAATAATGAGCCAACATCAATTTCATCTAGCAAGAGCAGCACCATAATAGTCTCGACCAGTTTCTTTTCGATAACTCGGACTATTGTACCGTTTCTGTTTTGTTTTTTCTTTTTATTAAGATACATGTATATAAAAGCTCGTTTGGTTGAGCGTAACGACATATCATTTCGAAAGCTCGTTTGCTAGACAAAAGCATTATGGCAGAGATAGCTGTAAAGTGCAAAATGGTGAGACTTCATCATGTGGGAAGGTTTCCAATATTGCTACGCAATCGCAGTGATGGAAGGTATAGTATTAACTATACCTTCGTCAAGTGAAGTACCTGGAGTCCAACAGCTTACTTAGTGACCTACAGAACGGTTTAAGTAGAGGTCGAGTCGCTATAGATTGGATCTCATCATATGATGACGGCCTTCTATGTCGAACTTATATATTTTTTCACAAAGAATAGTATCGTATTCTCAGATTCAGAGTTATATCTAAATAGAACAAGTCTTTTGCTCTCATTCAAAATGTTCTGTCAAACTCCGTTTGGGGTCTTGCAAAGAGTTCAGTTTAACGCTGAAAAAACTCAGTTCATTGGAACAACCATATTTTTCAAGTCTCAATAGAAGTATTCAAGTGCGTAGGTTTTCTGAAATTAAGTGGAATGGAATTATGTGGAATGTGATGTGGATTTTACTGTTTTATCGCTACTAGAACGGAATGTACTCTAATCAAATCAATTAAACAACTTATTTCACAAACAAAAAATCTGAATCTGAGTTTAGAAGATGCCATTCCGGAATGTGTTGGATACCTGTCGTTTTGAAAACCTTCGTTTTCAAATTTATTTTCAGTTTTCATTAATTTATATCTATAGCTTTTTCAAAACTTTTGTTTTTTTTTAATATCGATCGAAATCATCACACCTTTTAAAAGCCATTGGTTTCTATCATATACAGATGCACCTGATAGTTTAAAGCACCTTCTCTAGAAGTTTTTGGCTTTTCTTCGGTGCGAGTTTTAAATAGACAGATAACTTTTTTCACAGTCTATATAAGTAACTATCTGCATTTCCTATTAAAGCGGATCAGGCGTGATTTACGCATAAGCAAATAAAAAAAATTAAAAAGAAGTTTACACAATATACTATATATACGTAGATATATTCGATAAAGTGCCCCTCACTCAACTTTAGCTTTCAAGTATTTCCAAAAAATGCAACTTTGAGCGAACATACTGTTGAATTTTATCTTGCAGGCAAAAATAACATATACTTATATATCTATTTAAAATAATGTCATTTTGAAAAACGATTGTTAAATAAAATGTGTTAAGAATTATTCAATTTTTTCAGCAAGTGTACATTTTCATACATAAATCGGAAAGTAGTTGCGATGAAACAAATAAGCTTCATCACGTGAGCGTCAACAGAAACTGTAAACCTTTGGATTTCATGTTTAAAATTTAATTTTAAGTTGATCAAAAATTAATTGGACATTTATTTTTTATTTAAAAACAAAACTCCACACGCACACACATATAGCAGAAACAAAAAAATCTTCAGACTGCACGCGTTAAATTGTATTTAGTTTGATCGCAATTTGATTTTCTTATAGTTTGTAATGGATTTTACAAGTTTTCTTGTAACTGGAGAAAATTGGAGGAATATTTCTTCTATTAAGGATTCTCTCTACTAATTTGAGAGAGGCCTTACTTGTAATTTCCAAATGTTCTTAATTGCTCGATGAGACGGAGATTGGATGACTAGGAAAGTTTTTCCAACTGTTTTTTTTTTTTGATTCAGCAGTCATTCCTTTATTATTTTGTCTGAGAGCTTGGGATCGCTGTTATGCTGAAAGATTCAAGTTCGTTCTAAGCACAATTTTCCGATAATCCCTGCCATGTTACTTTTTTTAGCTAGCAAGTCTAATATAAAAGTGATTAATAGTAAAATAAACAACAAAAATAAAAGTTCCTTTTTACTGCAAAATTGCTTATAACGTATCATACACAATTTTTCTTTTGTTCAATATGTTTTGTGTTGTTTGGCGTTTTGTTCTTATTTATTAGCAAATATAAAAAAAAGACATTTATTTAAGTAAAAAAATATAAAGCGGGTTAAATTGCAAACAAAAATAAATAAAAAAAAACTAATAATAATAAATTTAACTTTAAGCATGAAAGTTAAAGGTGTATAATTTCTTTTGACGCTCACAGCATTACACGATACTATCGTACCTAAAAAAGTGATACCAACAAGCATTTAATGTATTAAGGAAATAAAATGGAATTTTAATGAGTATAAAAAAAATACAACCATCATGCCAACGAAAATTTTAATATGACAACTTTGTTAATATTTTAATTTACAAGAAAACAACAAAAAGACTTAAAAAGAGTGCTGAAGAGTTCTTACCTTTTTTAGTTAAACTTATGTGTATATGCGTGTGTGTGTTATATATTTGCTCTGCTTGGCTTTTAAATGCCTTTTTTTCAATATTAATAACAAACATGAATTTAAAACGCAAATTTGTTGAAAAACAAACGGATCCAATTATTATTATTATTATATTCAATTTAAATTATATTTATACTTACTGCACTGTCTGAAGTTTTGAAATGATAGTAGTTGTCTCTTGTTTTTGTGTTGGTCATGATGATTGTTTTAAGGCGAATACTGAGCTCTAATTACCACATACGATATAGAGTGTACTATCGTATCGAATAAGCTAATCATAGCATACACATTTGTATTATAACATACAAATCAGACAAGCTTGAGTATATGAAATACAAAATTTTGATCAATTTCATTTCATTATCGAATACATTAGACACGAATTGAAAACCTCCTTCTGTTTGAAGTCGATCAAAATATATATCGTGTTATTTTTTTATTTTAGTCATCAGGTAAGATTTTTAACTAATTTTGCTTAAACAAGTAGTTTTGTAGCTGATTAAAATATATAAAGGATTGATTTCCAAGTTCTAGCAACGTAGGGGTTATCCCCTGAGTGCTGGTCCGAAACATGCATTTATTTAGTATACGGCTGAAGATTCAAGATTGCAGTGTTTGAGATTTCATTTTTATGTTTTATTCTATTTTTGTATTCGAAGCAAAATTGAGAAATTTTAATATTTTCATGCGGAATATCCTGTTCTTTTTCATTAAATAGTGTTTTTGAAGAGTTTGACTTTATTAAGCCATTTTGTTAGTCTGGAAATAATTTTTATCCTAAAATAGTTTTCGAATATTAGCTGCACCAAAAAAACTTGCTTCTGTGTTAGCAATAAAATTGTATTTATTATTTTCATTCACTATTTTCATTTTTTTTAAAGGGGTTCTTAGCATTGCCACTACGACATCCAGGTCAAACTAAATGCCTGAAACTCACGATTTCCTGATCACTAACCATGATGTTTTGAACCAACAATGTCACATACTCGTATGTGGTTATCTCCCCACGAGACTTCTTTAAAGTTTTCTACACGATTCCTTGTTTAAGCAACACAGAGGCTACACAACAATTGCTTTTCATTTTACAACTTTCGCGTTTTTACGACTCCTTTATCTTTCCAGGTGTTGTTTTGGAATTACAGGTTCTTTTTCCATCTTACTTGCTGCTTTAATATAGAGGAGCAATCATCCACGTATTAGTGGCGGGTACAAACAATAATCATTTCTCTTCTTATATTCATTTCGGAAGGTTTATTTTGTTTACCTTCTGGAAAAATCCATTTAGGAATTTGAAACTTGTATTCGACATTCATGGCATGAACAGGAGTTGAACTCATAGCTTCTGATTCTGTTTTATCGCAAGTAGCATTTTTCATTTTATTTACATACGTTGCTCTTAATAGTGGTTAAAGTAATAAATTGCTCACTTCTTTTAGAATTCGAAATACATGCATATGCATTAGTTTTTAACAATTTTTGTAAAATATAATGAATTATTAAAAAGTTCTTCGTAAAATTCTCTTCACGCCTTATCTAGTTCCTACACTTTTTAATGACATTTTTTAGCTAGCCAATTAAAAACGGATCGCCTCGACTTACTCTGTGCTTCGATTGACGAAAATGGTCATTGAGCAGGTTTTGATCTGACCTATACCACAAGTGTTTTTTGATGGTAAGACAATATTAGCATAAAGATTGTCATAATAGAAATATATGCTTTTTTAACTTTTTATTCTGTAAATGTCTGGCCAGGTCTCGTGGCTCATAATAAGTTCTATTACCTTTCTGATTCTGCTGAATATAGACGGAGAGAGGGCAAATTTTTAGCGTATTAGGTATTTCTTTAGTGCTCATTAGCTCCACTTTAAATGTACCAATTTTTGGTTCGAAGTATAACATAAGCTTTTTGTCAGATAACGCATACTCAGTCGCAATAAATGCCCAAAGGAAAATAACTTATTTATGTCATTGTTACCAAATACATCACAAATGGAGACAGCCTGTTTTCAATTAACGAGAAATTCTTTGTACAACCAAAACGGTCTAGTTCAATATGATAGGTTTTTTTTTTAAGAGAAGTAGCACTTCAGGCAACAATGCCTATTTTACTTAAGTACCGTGCTACATTCTTTAGGAAAGGGATAGAGAAGAGATGAAACAGGTGGTGAAATAAGAAGGATAGTCGGAAATTGTCTGTCTTATAAGTCAGCACAGCGACCAGTGACTATGCCTTCATCGCACCGACAGTCAATTTTTATTTTTGTAGTGAAAAAAAAACCAAGGTCTTCGTTGGGAATCGAACCCACAACCCCCATACTGACAAGCTAGTACACTACCTACTAGCCTACAGGGGCACCTAACATAATAACAAAGATTTTATTACAAGCCAAGCAAAAATAAAAAAGGCGTGATAAAATTACAATAAAGTTAAAAAAATTGTTGATTTCATCATTATATTCTCTGAAAGATACTGCAATATTTAACCATCCCTAAATTTATTGGAGTAGCACTTATACCTATGAATTAAATCTTATTATTATATCCTGTTCCTGTTCGTCGGCATTCAAGAATTTGTTTCAACAGCACTTTAAATACTGTTGTCATTTCCTTTGTTGTAAAACGTCATTGTTGGCTGTTTGTTCGGTACGACTGACGAGCGCTTTCGATGTGATGGCATCATTGTCAAGCCCTGTTCAACTCCAAACAACTTAAATTACTTAAGTTCCGAGCATAATATTGACCTAATAGGAATTACCTTGCGAATAATTGACATGGATTGTAGATTTTTTCCTTACAATTAAAAAACTTTTCTTGTAAATTTTTCACTAATGTTTATTTGAATAAGTATAATGCGAAAATGCGCAATCTGTCAAAAAATGAAGAGATGTAAAGATACCGAAAAATTATTCTAGAAACTGAAATTTCAAATATTGTTGAAACAAACTTTATTTTTGTTGTTGTTGTTGTTGTTTTTGTAATCTAAATAACGAGGTAAAATTAAGAACAAAGACCTGCAAAAGTTACGTAGGTCGAATCTATTGAACAGATAACAGTAAAATAAATATATGTGAATTATAGTTAATAAAATTCAACTACTTTTTTCAAGAATTAGTTCCTTGACATTACTTTGAGTTTTATTTCTAAGCTAATTCACACATACTCACATTGAAAATCGAGTAAGTCATTATAAATATTTTATTAGTAAATTATGGTGTCACGGCTTTGTTGTTTTTTTTTTGTATTTGAGCGTTTAATAAACAATATTATTTTGAAACAATGACATAAACAGCTAACTGCAAAACAGAGTAACAGAGTTACCCTTATCTTTAAGCGTATTTGCACTTTTATCATTATTTAAAGTTGACAATGCTGCACGTGATCCAACAGTCGTGTTAAGTGGAACGTAAAATCGTTGCTTGCCGCTTTTTTAAAGAAAACCCAAAATCATTATCTTTTTACAAAGTATTTTCTAAAAAACAATATAAATGTATGTATTTGTGTATGTACATCGCAATGCTGATATTTTGCCCAAAATATGTCCAGAATGTGAATTTTTTAAAACAAACCAAAACACAACAAACTCATCAATCAAAACCAAGCAAAAGTTTTTTATAAGATAAAGAATTCAACAAACATTTTCAGAACTGTAATAAATAAAAAGCACCGGAAAGTAATTAAGCGTTTAATATCAATAAAATAGAAGAAGAAACGGGAAGTTTGTACAAAAACTTAAAAAAAGGAAACAAAAAATTATTTAAAAAATCAAATAAAAATTTTATTTAAAAGATGTTATTAAAATAGTTTAAATAAAATTTGCATTTTTATAAATAGTACATTTAAGTAACTAGAATATTGAAAATCAAAGTAGGATTTTAGGAATATAAATTTTAAAAATAAAAAACAATAACAAACTAAGTTACTTTCTTACAACAACAAATGAAGAAAGAATTAAAAGTAAAATGCATGAGAGTTTTCTTTTAAATACAGAATTATTAAACTGCACTTAATTTTATAACATAAAAAGAAGAAAAAATGAAAAATACAACGGCAGACAGATACTGCATTTATATTTATCATGCATAAGTTTTCATTAAAAACAGTTTTTCTTTTACTTATTTTTAAACGTTATTTTTTTCCAGCAAAAATAGGCATGTGATGATTACCCTCGTTAATAAACATTTATAATGCTTTTTTCATTTGATCATGGAATATTAGGAGATACTTTCTTTGTAGTTTCAATTGTATGAATTTAAGTTTTATGTTTCAAATTTTTTATTTTCGTTTCGCCTTTGCATTATTCAGCGGAGATCAAGGAAAAATTTTCAAAATTTGGCTTACCTTGAACAGATTCGTCATCTAAATCATCTGAACTGTTAGTTATGCGACCTGCAAGAGAAAGAAATAAAATTTTACTTTTCGCATTATTATAAAATTTTAATCAATGTTTAAAATGTCTTTTATCTGTACTTGCGAACAAAAGGTTAGATATCCACTAGCTTCGCTAATGAACAATTATAGTAAGTTATAACTTTGTTAGAGAAATAGACGTTACAGTATACAATATAAAAAACTAAATTTCTGTTATCCCATTTCTTTCAAATGGTTGTTGAAATAGAAAATTGATTAGAAATATACGAGATATTGTGACATGACCAAGGTTGTGTAGCGCACGAAAAAGTACATTTCATTCTGCATACTTTCACTGTTCTATTAACGCAATGAATAAAAAACTTAAGCTTAACTGGAGAAATAGGAATTTTACCTTTTAGATATAATTTCATAACATAAATAAATTTTTAATTGAAAGCAAAAAATTGTTTTATTGAAAAAAAGTAATCTGAAGTTAATTTTATTAAAAATATTTTTATAATAGCTGCTTTGATGTCAAGCATGGTTAAGAGGCTAAAGTGTTAGCTTAAAATAAAAGGGGCGTATATAATTTGGGATATTTTGGTTAGTAATTCTTAAACACATCTTCCTACAAAAGTTGGTTATGATATTATTAAAAATAATCAAGTTATAATCAATTTCAAAATTAAATTTAAATGTTTAGTGTTACAAATTTTATAAAGGGAATTGTTAGTAAAGGCTGTAATTTTCTTGTAAACTTAGGTAGAAGTGATCAAAAGTGATTAAAAAGTCAAGTAGTTTAAAATCAGCAGTATATTTTTTTAGCACCAAAAACAATTTTAACTCATTTTAAAAAGTATTAGTTCCCATTTATAACTTTTAAATAATTGTACACAGTACATTTTCTTTTCTTATTGGAAAGTTATACTTACAGATTTAAAAACATTTACACAGTCAGAAATTATAGGGTGCCTTGATAAAAAAAAGAAATTTTTACCGACAGACCAACAAAGTGCGTATAACCTAATTAAAAACTAAACTTGTGAGTTAAATTTTACTACAATAAGTAGATACAGAGGTGATTTGTTTTACATCAGCGCCTGACTATATAGTCTTAAGCAGATGGTGGACAAACCACTTTGTATAATTTGGAACGTCATACATGCGTCCTAGATAGCCGAAGCCATAATTCTATGCAACAGAACCACCTAGTTGCAACTTTAATGATTTCAGTACAGGTCTGCAAATCATCACACCTTGCTAGAGAGTCGGAGACTTTCTAACTCCTTGTCCAGAACACATGTCAAGCATGCTCACTGGACTGGATCATTCACCATGCGTGTCATTATCAGCGAAATGATCCTGGCCACCATAAAAACAGACCTGCTATGGGGCCGCGAAACCACAACCACCACGATTCTCCCATATAGGGGCCAACCTCAATGATCAGCCAGAGAACTATTATAAGTCTAAAGAGACAAATAATGAACTCTGGGGCTCACTGATCCCCGTGGAAATAAAGTGGAGTTTCCAGTTGACTCCCTGTCTGCCTTCAGGGGACTGGGCTCCCTTTTTCCCCCAGTTGCACAGGTCCAGATAGTCGAGTATTCTATAATAACCGATAAATGTGCCCCCGGGGGTAATAAGTAGATACAAATAGAAATTAAGAGATGTGCGTTCAATGTTTATAGCCTTATCTTCTTAGATTGTGTACAACTAGATCTGTTAAAATATTTACAGCCCCAGACTTTTCAAATTTACAAGCACTATAACCCCTATTACTTATTTTTGAGAAACTTTATATTACAGATTGGTCTTATAAGTTTTTTAATTTAAGTAAAAGCATATTTTTTTTAAGAAAGGGAGCAATATGAAAATCCAATCTTACACTATCCCAAAAAAAAACTAGATTAAAATCTTACTAAAGCGTTCAGAGTTAAAAAACGTTCTCAAAATTCTATTCATGTTTTTTTGTTTTAAGAAATACTACAAATGAAGTAAGATTTGTCACTTTTAGAAGAAGAGCATTTTTCAAACATACCAGGAAACTTGTTATTTCTTTTTGAAAATTAACGCTCTAAAAAAAATATAATTGTATAGTAAATGCTTCTTACCTCTTGAACTCTTAATGGAAGCACCACTACTGCCGCCACCATTGCGACCATATAAAACACTTTCCAAATACGGTAAACCATTGTTATTGACAATATTTATACCCAGACACTGTTCGATTTGTTTCCATCGGTGTAAACGTTCCTGCAATTCATTAGTAACTTCGCCCAATGAATTACGGGCTTCCACAATTGAACGGTCGACATCATCGATACTTTTGCCATGAGTCGAAACGAAAGCACCAACTAAACTTGAACGTTTCTTGCGTAATTTCTCACAAGCTTCTCTGGCCAATTGCAATTGTTTTTCAGCAGAAATACGTTTTTTTAAGTGATTCTTACTCTCTAATTCGTAAGTGTATTGCAGCCAAGATTGTAGCTGAGGTGGTGGTGCCCAACAATTATCAACAAGTTCAATTTCTGCTCTTGATAATTCCGAGCGTAATATTTCAATCTCCTTTTTAAGCTGTTGGACTTCTAAATCGGAACTTGATGATGTCAAGGTCGGTACTTCCTTAAGGCGTCGTTCCAAATCCATTTTTTCAGTAGCGACATTTTCTTGCTCAAGACGAGCTCGCTCTAGTTCCTTAGTATGAGAAGAAATTATATGGACTTCATAAAATCAAAACAAAAAAAATATGAAAGTTTTTACCTTTTGCATTTCTTGCAAGCTTTGCTCAGCTCTTTGCAATCCCTCCATATCTTGAGCCATACGCCGTAAATGTCTTTTTGCATTTTTATTTTGCTGATATGCATACCAACAACCAATTATAGCACTTAGCAATAAGGTAACTAAAATGTAATCTTTCCAGCGGGTACCAGTCTCTGTTTACAATAAGATTTTTGTTTTTTGATAACTTTGTAATTAACAATGATGGGTTCGTTAAATGTATAAATTTTTACCTCTTGGTGGTCCGAACAAAACTACATCCATGGCTTTCAAGGCAATTTTTTGTTTATGTATAGGATCTTTAATACCCAAAACATTGCCGACATAATGCATATTATTAACAGCTAGTCTGAAAATATAGATTGAGAAGAAAAAAGATTATTGATACCAATTAAAGAGATAAGTCTCAAATGTATATGACATCTTACCGTGGCAAACTAGCCCCGGAAACCTTGTGTTGTTTAAATATATCGACATATTGTGGAAGTTGTACAGATTGAGCCAACCAATCTGTTGTCTGCTCAGTAGTCCAATTATGAACCTTAATACAAAATAATCAATTTCAAAGCAAATTAAATGACAATACAAATTTTTTATCGCTCAAAATCTACCTCAGATCTTAACCAAGCCTCCCATAACTCTTTAACAGATATGTGCATATCATCATTGAAATGAAAAGCTTTTTGACGTTTCTCATAACCCGAATCATACTTAAGTTCTTCACGCAAAAACTAAATGCCAGCAAAAAATAATAATTTTTTAATGTACAAAAATGTTTTCCCCTTAAATCAGCATACAAAATGATAGTGGGGAAACAATTAAAACTTACGTCATCAGATTCACTCAAATCAATATTTCCATTGTCATCGTCATCTAGTTGACGATGTAGGCTTCTGATGGCTTCCATGCCTAAACGATCTTGATCACTGTAACAATCAAGATCGTCAGCATGACAAGCCCCATCCGCTGAACCACTGCCAAGAGAACCTGAAAGAAAACAGTTGATAATAATTTTATTTTGATTGTAAAATATAAAATTCATTTGTTGGAAAACTTACTAAATTCATTACTAACTGCCTGTGACATGGCTTCGCTTAATAGATTATAAGTATTTTTATGTTCAGCATGACCACTGTTGGGCGCTGGATGATATATATGCGAACTACTTATAACGGCTCCATGTGAGGGATGATGTAATCCACTACCCGCCACATTACCAGCACCACCGCCACCATGTGAAGCATATTTCTGGTGGCTATGATGATGATATTGCGCCTGCTGCTGCTGGTGTGGTGGTATATGCTGGTACCGCTGATGACTGCTGACTGTTGGTGGTTGGCCTACACTCTCTACTGGACTGAGGTGGTTATTAAAACGATTACCGGCTACTAAATTTTCACCCGGGGCGGAATTACTGTTCCCTAGACTCTTATGTGTGTTCAAAATCAGTATTGTAAATGTAACAACAACTTTATAAAATTTCATTTTTTGTTTTCTTCTTATTACAAATTAATTGAATCTTGAAACTTATTTTGTCGGTAGCACTTAAAAGGCACACAAAAATATTCGTTAGAGAAAGATAAAAAGTACAGACACAGAGAGAAGGAGCAATAGAGAGACACAAAGTGATTAAGAGACGAAAACTAACTACGAAAAAGGGATTTTTATTGAGGCTGCAAATAAAAAAAATTATTTTCGTTAGTAGTTCTGTTGTTTTTTTTTTCTTCTTTTGTTAACTGTATGAAATTTAGTTTTAAATTGGCGAATGCTTTTTTGATAGTGTTTACGTGTAAAAGTACCGAAGGGTTTTCGAACACTCTTACGACTTTTATATAATGTTTTGCGGTGATTCAATTATTAATTGAACCCACAATACGCGATATTTTCTAATAACAGAAACTAGATATTAGGCATGTTTATTTTAAAGAGAGATTTGCAACGAGTATGTGCGTGCTTTTAATTCGGTTTGAAGCATACTTATATTGTTTTCAAATACCAATTTTTATTTTCAAAAGATAAAATTCGTATATTTACGAGTGTCATCTAGTCAAATAAACCGTTAAAATGAAACCGTTGAAGCCTGCAGTAATTTTTTAAAGAAGAATTAAAAAAGTTTTTGATTAGTTGGAAGAAGTTGATTATTAAAAAAAACTCTTTTGTATTTTATTATTTAAAAGTATATTTTGCCACATACCTACGAATTTTTATAATCTAAAATCTATCGAATAGGAAAATAAATACTGTGCAAATTACAAAAACTGCAGCATATTTATCATTTGCTTGCATTCAACATATTTAAAATGTAAAAATACTCTGCCTGCAATAATTAATTAATGAATGTACCCACGATTCTTAGATAAGCCTGTAGTGCCAGCATTCAAAAACATTTTCTTACAAGATGCAAAGCACTCTAACAAAATGTTGTAAACATTTTTAAACAACAATTTTTTTCTAAATTTAGTAATCGATACTCTACGCGCTCACTTATAGGTTTTTAAGAAATCCGTGAAAACAAGTTTAAAACTATATTAAACACTAATTAGAACAAAAAACAAACCATAAAATCTATTATTAACGACAAGGCTAAGCAATCATATCGTAAACGAAGTCTTAACTCGAAAGAATGAAAATTTATCAATCAAGCGCTTGTGTTAACTTGATCTTTTGCTATTAATTACATCAGTGAATTGGAATATGGTCTCTTAACGTTCAACAGTCAACGATGATAACCGAAAAACACTGATACAATAGAGCATCTTCTCTGAGAAAAAGTAAATTATAAAAGCACACAACACAAATTGTTTAAAACGTGCTGGCTGTTAACTTTTGTTAAACTTATTTATTTATTTATTACATTATTGCTTTTGGGTCAAATTAATTGCTAAATTCAAACGTCATTATATGCAGATTTGAATTTTAACCGAGAACATAAAGTTTTTATTTGTAGAATAATTGTCTTCTAATAATTGTTTTGTTACGTTATAAATATTGCCTAATACTGCCACGAGTAAAAGCGTCTAAATCTTTCTAATGGGAAAGGATCATAAGCCTGTTGCGATTTTTTCTTTTCAATGTATATTTAGTATATAGATATAAATTTTTGAACATTAAAACTTTAGCATTCTTTTTGCCAATTGTCAAGTGATTTATATTTAGTTTCGTTTGGCATTTCAACACACTAAATTGAACAACACTACTAAATTGTGTCAATTGGGACCAAACAGGATTGCTATTGATTACGATTTATTGTTTAGCGCAGAAGCGCACTATTATTTAAATGGATACGCTAATGAACAAAACTACAGTATTCGGAGTGATGATAATTCTCAAGTGCAAGATAATCCGATCGTGCTATTCAACGCTACTAGATAATTTTCTGTGGGGATATAAGAAATCGCTAGTCTACGCCGATAAGATCGAAATAATTGACCACTTGGAGAACCACATTCGCCGCGTTTTTGCCGATATAACGGCACAGATGTTGGAAACAGCCACTGTGCCAGCTGTATCGGTCATATACATATAAAGATAATTTTCTGATCTTTCAAATAACGTAAATTTCGTGTCAATTTAAAAAATCATCTTTGTTTTACTTCATTTCAAAGTTCAACACCTCTCTATAAAGAGCGCCCTTTATGTATTAAGCTGAATGATAAGCATTAAATTTTGTAGATCGTATATTAAATGGGTATATATTTAAAGGTTGCTAACATAATAATGGAGCAAAACACGATGAAAAAACAAGTAAAAAAATAATGAAAATTAATTATCAGGGCACGTTTTCATATTCATAGCTTTATTAATCGTCATAACTGCCGCGATTCTAATTCAAATAATTCAAAAATTATTGCATACAACAATACAATACAGTTACATGTTGTTACAACAACAAATACAGTTACATGTTATTGATTTGATAGGCCCTCCCTGCATAAATTGGATGGTAGTGATATGAGCGTCGCTTAGTGATAACAAGATGGTGCCTCTCTATAGTTTCGTTGGAAATAGGCACCCTAGATAGTGAAATTTAACACCTAATAAATCAATAGAGTTGGATACTCTATTGTACCCAATGAACTTCGTGGCCTTCTCTTGCACACGGTCGTGCATCTCCAAATTCGATTTTGAGGTGCCGGCCCATACATGAAAGTTTTATTCCATTTTTGGACGCATAGAGGTGGTGAAAATACACATTATACATAATGAGGACACACGAGTATAGAAAATAAAATAAAAAATTCTGGTACCGTGCCTATACAAATAGATATTGTCTTATTTTTGAACCGTAACATGCACACACTTTGAATTTTAAACATAAAATAATATAAATATATAATTAAAAATTATTATGCTAAACCAAGTAATTTTTTCAATTTTCATTGGTTATCCTTTCCAGCCGAATTTTTAATGTTGGTGGCAAAATCTGCCTATATACATCACAACACAAAATTAATCGGAGATAGTGTGCAAAATAATTTCTAAACAGCTTAATACGGACTAGATCTTTATCTGACTCCAATCGGAAAGTGTTGGTATCTAGCGAACCGTACTATCAAGACCAGCCAACAAATATTGTTTTATATTTTCCTGTTATTGTAAAAATGTCTATGTTTTTTATTGGTATTTTGTTTTTAAAAAATGTAGCACTAATCCATATGAAGAAAAATTCCAAATTTTCTACAAATACTTGTCACGACGTATATTCTAGTGTATAATGCTAATGATAAAGAGCCAAAAAAGTGGCTGCACCTATTTTACACCCTTTTTATTACAGATTATTTAGATATTTACTCGTTTATTGTCAAATATTAAATAAATAATCAATGCTGATACAATTTAAACAAGTTTTCAAGGTTTAAACATCACAAGCACCTTCCAATTTTGCCAATTGATAAAATAAAACAACAACAGCAATTGCAACACAATTGAAAAAGAAATTTACATGTAACGGTGAAGAAATATTTGAAAATAATACATGCTATGAAACCATGTTAACGCCGTTTGCTGTGTCACAAGCTTATTATCTATAACTCTATTTCTCACCAAGGTTTGAAAATATATAGGATATATATAAATAAGCACACAATCAACCATACATACGTATTTACATACATACATTAAAGGCGAATATAATAAAAATTGAAATTGTTACAGTTATTTGGTTTAGATTAATTAACTTTATAATAACAAAAAAAAAAATTTATACACAAAAACCCGAAGATGAGGTATTCATTATTTGTTTAATAACAATTATAAATATTTTGTTAATTAAAAGTTTTCAAAATCTGTAAACAGAAAAAAGTGACTGAGATTATAAACAATAAAACAAAAGGAAAAAAAGTGAAAATAAGAACGCCGGCATAAACAGTGGAGTATTTGAATTTGAATTATTTTTACAAAGAAGTTTAAAATCTAAAATAAAACTGTAGTACATTCCATTTCTAAACGTGCACACAGCTCGAATGCTGATAAAGTTTAATCACCAGGTATTTCTTAATTTTTTATTCTTTCTCTTTACAAAGGCGCAATATTATTCGATATTGCTACATAAGTAGCAGCTAAAGAAAGTAAAATTCATAATAATACAATTGAAACTATTCTGAAATACAAATGCACGAAATGAAGTTTTATATTAAAAACAAAAACAAAACTTCAAATATTCTCTCTTCTTTTTAAAACTGTATATTTTTTTACAAGGTTTAATTTCGTTACCCCGTGTTTACATAAAAAATATTTTAATATAAACTTTATTAGTATTAACACTTTAAATGTTTTCAAAATATTTTTAAAAAATAAGAACAAATTGTTTTTCAGTGTGCAACTCAACTCTCTTTAATCTTTAACTGTTAAATATTTTGCCGAGTTTAGCAGACACAAAATTCTTGAACGAACTTGGTGTAAATGGAATTTTCCAAGAGTTTTTGGACTGACGATTTGCAAGGTCTTTGACAGAAAATCATTAGGTGAAATGCCGAATAGGGCCGTTTTGTTGGGAACTGACAATTTATATATATTTTTTTTTTAAGAGAAGTAGCACTTCAGGCAACAATGCCTATTTAGTCAAGTACCGTGCTACATTCTTTGGGAAAGGGATAGAGAATAGATGCAACAGGTGGTGAAAGTAGAAGGATAGTCGGAAATTTACTGCCGTATATAAGACAGCACAGCGACCAGTGACTATGCCTTCATCGCTGAGCAGCCCCACCGACAATCAATTTTTATTTTTGTAGTGAAAAAAACCAAGGTCTTCGTTGGGAATCGAACCCACAACCCCCATATTTACAAGCTAGTACACTACCTACTAGCCTACAGGGGCACCTAATATTACGTCTTTGCAGTTTATACAATCTAAAGATAAATAAGCAATAAGATTCTACGAACTGGTATAAATGGACTTCAGATAAGTGTCTTGTTTTCCGTGAAAATATGTAAGCGGTCAAGAAATGTGGGGGAATACCTAAAGAAATTGTTTAGAGCTTCATGGCATCAATGATTTGAAGTAGCAAAAGTGTCAAATAGATAATAGGAAGCAAGGGTAAATGATTATAATGTGCTGCGTTTTCAAGAAATGCAATGTGATAGAGAATGAAGTTGCCCATGAATTGGCATGATAGGCCCCTCGTCTGACCCTAATTATAAGATACTGTTAAACGGGTTTTGAGCAGGACTGAGAATTTAATTTAGAAGCAGAGATTACAATCTCATAGATCATTCCACTAACGTTTGAAAGCGAATAATATTAAGCTTTAAAACAGTGTTTTTCTGAATGCTTTTTATTAACACGTCTGGAAAAACAATAACCAAAGTAGCAATAGATACAAAAGTTCTCACATAAACTTGTTTATGTTGTTATTTTTTTAGGTGTTATATTCTGAAAATAAAATTCAAATGAATGCTTGTTTTACATACATTTTGTTTACGAATCGAATACTTGAACTTGAGAAATGTTTATGTTCAAAGACAACAAAAACAACTTAATTAAAAAAATGCTAACCACACTATGACGCATTGTTAAAATTGAAATAATAACAAATGCAAAGACAAAATCTGAGCAGTCAAAAATAAAATTTATTAGAAAATTTATAAGCCAAAATTATAAAATTGGTAATAAAAATTAAATAACTCATGAGCGTTATATTTTAATATATAAAACAAATTTTATTGTGAGAACAATCAAAGTGTTAGAAGTTATTTATTTGGTAAGTAGTATCAAATTTGGCGCTAGCTTTTTCAATCACTTTTCATTCTGAAACTTTGCACCCCCTCCTTCCTAGTAAAAGAAAAGAAGTGATGAGATGGGACATCAGGTCTCGAATGAAGTCATAGATTTTTACCAAGATAAATTAAAGGCCGAAACAATGATTGGGAAACTAATACAAGTGCATGTTTGTTAAACTTGGTAGACTGCCGGTAGGTGTAACATAAACTTACCTGGCCTATTCTATTGTTTTATGCGTAAGCAAATAAATTTTATTTTAACTAACGGAGACTAGAGAATCAAATTCTTTTTTAAGTCTCTCATTTAACTCGCAACAATACTGTTATGTCTTAACAAACAGTTAATGTAAATCAAGATTCATATCCTAAGGTGTACAAAATAGTACTCCAAAAACATTATACAAAAAACAACTATAGAATCGACAGTTGTTTTATAGGAATAGATTAAATAGATATTAAATAGATGGTTCAACAAAGTTTTTCAGAAAATATCGAAATTTTATTAAAAAACTTAAATTTTTAAATAATTTAGAATTTCCAAAATACAAAATTAAAGTTAATAAGCAAACAAAATAAAAATCTCAAAGTTTTAAAGTAAACTATGCAAAACACTAAAAATTATTATAGTAGCATTTAAATTAAAAAAAAAAAATGAAAATAAGTATGAGTTTTACAAAAATTGCATTTACATAAATTAAATTATATAAATGATTGCAATTTTATAAATTCTTTCCTATTTTTAAAATTTAAACTTCAAACGAAATTCAAATGAAATTATATAATTTGGATGAAAAACTGAATACAGTGATACTGCAAATGGTGAACGACGTTGAAATCTGTCTGACTACCTGTTTTATTATCTACAAAACTAAACTTGTGTCAATAATGAAATAAATAAATTGTTAAACAATTTTTTCTGGAGAAAAGGCAATAACAAAAGCCATAAGCAACACATAATTAATTTTAAAAAAAGTTATCTTTTTATGTTTATTTATTTGAAATATTTTCCATTTAAAATAAAAAAATCACTTCTAAAATTAAACCAATTCCGTCCTATGTTATTTTCAAAGATAAATTTAGTAAAATGTGTTTTTTCCAGCTTTCGTTAGTTCTATACGGAACTTTTTTTCTGAATTTAAAATAAGAATAAAATAACAAAAATTTAAGATAACAATTTTGTAAAAAATTCTCCCCAAAAATAAAAAATTCCTAATAAGTTTCTTAACGGGGTGAGAATTTCTATAGTATCTCGTTCAATATATGTTAACTACTATTATTTGAATTTTCCGTAAGATCAATAATAAAAAAGTTGTAGATTTTACAAGTAGGTAGCAGTGATACATTGTCAGGCAGATATTATGACAATAACGTTCTTTAATTGGATATTTTTTTGCAAGGCATTTTGCTTGTATTGATTTTAGAGATGGCCAGCAAAGATGTAGCCTCCTGTACAAAGTTTACTTTTTTAAAAAAGTTTTATCATTTTGTTTCTGCATTGAAACGTACTGCACTCTACGTACAGCCTACAAAGGGACTCGGGGAGAAACTGGTTGAAAATAAACTTTTGCGTGTTACGGTCAGTTACGGATATACTAGTTTTCATTCATTTGGTGTGCGATAAATACCTTCTTTGGACTCTTTACCTATAACTATGGTTAACTATAGTATAGATACATACATTTAATAGTTTCTATTATTTATTAAATGTATGTGAAAGTCAAGTGTAAGAAATAAAAATAATAAAAAAATTAAAAAAAATTAAATAAATTGAAAAATAAACACCCGGAGGGGATTAAAATACTAATTCTATTTAGTGGAAAGTGAACTGAGCTAGTTAATTTAATAAATTTTATGTGAACTACTAACTGAAAAACAAAACAGGCGAAAAAAAGTGTACGGCAAAACAAAAAAAAAATTTTACGGACAAATAAATTTGGTATTTGGTCGGAGCAGCAGACTCTGCAATGGCTGAATGTCATAAATGTAAAAGGGCAATCCGAGGTGAAACGGGGATAATGTGTGCGGGAGTTTGTGGCAAAGTCTATCACAGTGCGGATAAATGTTCGGGCATTGACCAATACTCAGCAAAAATTTTGGAAGCGAATAATTTTATTCGTTTTATGTGTGAAGACTGCTTGCAATATATACAAAACGTTGATTTGGTGCTTAAAGATGTCCAAGATGATGTTAACAAAAACAGACAGAGTTTAAAAGAATATAAAAATGAATTTAAAATGTCACTGAAGGAAAATGAGAATGAAATTAAAAAATTGCTAGAAGCAATTGAAAAAAGATATGAGGAAAGATTAAAAAAAATAGACAGTGCCCAGAAATCTTTTGAAAAAAGTACTTATGAAATTAGAAAATTATATGATCAGGTGAATAAATTTGAAAATAAAAATGAAGAAATGTGCAACAAAATGGAAGAAAGCAACGTAAAAATGTATAAAGAGATAAAAAAAGTAGTAACAGAAGCAACAGTAAATAAAAATAAGTGACATACGCAGAAGCAGTGCAAGGTAAGATAGTGATGCCAGATGTAAACAAACAAATGCCATTAATACTGAAGCCAAAAGAAAAACAAAAAATTGAAAAAACAAAGGAAGAGTTAAATAAGAAAGTCAATCCTGTGAACTTAAAAATAACTAATGTGGAAAATAGAAGAAACGGAACAATTGTAATTCAAAGTGAAAATAACGAGGAAAGAGAAAAGATAAAAGCAGCTATACAAAACGAAATGAGTGAAAACTATGAAATTAAGGTGCCCAGCCAACCAGAATTTTACATTGATGTAACAGATATTTCATTTAAATATTCACAGCAGGAAATAGTTGAAAAATTAAAGAAACAAAATCCAATTATAGGAAACAGTGAAATAAACATAGTAAAATCATACGAATATAAAAAAAACAATAGAACAATATATAATCTTAAAATAAAAACTAATGGTGAAACATATAAAAAAGTAATTGGTGCACAGAGAATAAATATAGGTTGGGAAAGATGCCGAGTGTTCGATGGAACCGATGTAACGAGATGTTTTAAATGTAAGGGTTTTAACCATGTATCAAGTGAATGTAAGAATCAGGAAATGTGTATTAAGTGTCATGGAAATCACAAAGCCAATGAGTGCAATAAGGAACCGATAATTAAATGCATAAACTGTGTAAAAACTAATCAAAGATTGAATATGGGATTAGACGAAAATCACGCAACATATAGCAAAGATTGTCCAGTTTATCGGAATAAATTACATATTAAGAGAAAGAAAATGGGCTTATCATTTTAACAATTAAGTAACATATATATATTATATACAAACGTTCAGGGTCTCACAAATAATTTTAATCAAGTGGAAATAATTGCTGCAAGTGAAAAGCCGGAATTTTTTATACTGTCGGAAACACATATGACAGAACAAATTGATGAGAATGAAATATGTTTACATGATTATAATCAGTTAATATCGTATTCAAATTCTACAAGAACTGGAGGTGCAATCATATATTATAAACAAGAGTGGAAAGTGACCAAAAAATTTGAAAAAGTGGTCAATTCAAAATACTGGATTATAGCATGTACAGCCAAACGTAAAAAAGCGCACATTATAATTGTAGCAATATATAGATCGCCAAGTGGTTTTGAATCGGAATTCTGTGAAATGTTTATGGAAATGTTGGATGCTTTGTGTGAGGAAACATGTGATATAATAATAACTGGAGACTTTAATATAGATTGGAATACTAATAATTTTTACAAGAAAAAAATCGAGAGCTTATTAAACGACAACGGTCTTAAACAGATGGTGAATGATTATACTCGGGTGACAAATACGACAAGAACTATTATAGA
Organism: Trichopoda pennipes; assembly: GCA_030448955.1. Lineage (NCBI taxonomy): Eukaryota > Metazoa > Arthropoda > Insecta > Diptera > Tachinidae > Trichopoda > Trichopoda pennipes. Next base: position 819,934 of record JASKUP010000026.1, on the reverse strand, counting down.
CTTTGTTATAACGAATAATTACAGAATATCAGTCCAAAATTGCAATAAGAACAAAATATCAGATCACGAAGTGATAAGAATATTGATAAAAGATGATAAAAATAACCAGGAAAAGGAACAAAATATTAAAAGAGAAGTATTTAAATATAAAAGGGACCTATTTTCAAGAGAAATAAATGCGATATTAAAATTTGAGGAAAATTTAAGTGTTAGTCAAAATGTACTAAGGTTTGATAAGTGCATCGAAGAAACTATACAAAAATTTACCGTGAAGAACACAATAAAATATGAAAATATCGTGAATAAATGGTTTACTAATGAACTATGGTTGATAAAAAGAGAAAAAGTAAAAAAATATCAAAAAGCTAAATTAGAGAACACAAGCGAGGCATGGAAAAATTATCGATCAATTAGAAATGTGTATAAAGTTAAAATTGAAAATGAGAAATATAAATACATAAACGGAAGAATTAATAATGCAATAGACCAACAGCAAATGTGGAGGGAAATCAAAGACTTAGTTATTAGGAAAAATCCATCTGTGATAAAAAATGTGATATTTAACAATGTAGAATGTAGGGATAACAACCAAATATCTAATAAATTTAATGAATATTTTGTAAACAGTGTTAACACAATAAGACAATCAATAGAAAATGTGCAATATGCAAATAAAATACAAATGGTTAAATCGAAATTCGTATTCAGTGCAATAACAATTTTAGAACTTAAAAATATAGTAAAGAAAATAAAAAACAAACCAGATTACTGTAGGGTATCAACGAAAATTATTATAGATAATTGGCATTTAATGGGCAAAATTCTTCTAGGTATAATAAACAGATCATTAAACACAGGAGAGTTTCCAGAGAATTGGAAGGAAACTATGGTAACACCTATTGAAAAAGTGGCAAAAACCAAAAAATGTGAAGAATACCGTCCTATTAATACATTGAAAACATGTGAAAAAATATTAGAAAGAGTCGTCAAGGTACAATTAGAAAAATATATGGAACAGAATAACCTAATATCAGAATATCAATCGGGTTTTAGAAAAACATTTTCATGTGAAACCGCTGTGAATTTTGTGATAAATCGGTGGAAAAATATAGAAAAAAACAGAGTAATTATGGCAATGTTTCTAGACTTTAAAAGAGCATTTGAGACGATTGACAGAGATATACTGATTCAGAAATTATATATGTATGGTATAAAGGATAAGGAGCTAGAATGGTTTAAATCGTATTTGACAAATAGAAAACAAATTACTAAAGTTAACGGTGTTAGATCAAGTGTGATTAATAATGATTTTGGAGTTCCACAGGGATCTATTTTGGGTGCGTTATTGTTTATAATATATATAAACGATATGCCAGGAATACTTGATAAATGTGAAGTAGTATTATACGCAGACGATACTCTTATATACGCAGAAGGTGATACTAGTGAAGAATGTCACAACAAAATGTTACAGGATGTGAATAATATTAATATATGGCTAAAGATGAATAAACTTAAATTGAATGAGAATAAAACGAAAATTGTCGAAATAAATGAGACTAGTGAAACTATAATCAAAATTAATGATAACGTAATAGAAAAGGTGAAACATATAAAATATCTGGGTTTTATAATCGACAATAAATTAAGATTTAAAGAACATATAGAATATATGTGCAAAAAAATCGGGAAAAAGATAGGATTTTTTAAACGTATCAGAAATAAAGTTTCTATAATGACGGCGATGAACATATACAATACGATTATAAAACCTCACTTCGAATTTGGTTCAACCATATTATATACATGCTGCACCGAAGCACAACTAGAAAGGCTACAAAAACTACAGAATAAAGCAATGCGATCGATTTTAAAATGCAATAGATATACACCGGTATGGATAATGTTAGACACACTCAGATGGATGAATGTAAAGCAAAGATTGGCACTCAACACCCTAATTTTTATTAGGAAAATGGAAAATGGAAATGCTCCACAATATCTACGCGATCAAATCAGATACGTTGGCGAGATACAACCATATGGACTTAGAAATGCGGAAAATTTTAGGCTTCAAAGAACAACAACAACAGCGATGCAAAGATCTCTCTTCTATAAAGGATTTAAGTTATATAACTCACTATCAATTGGGATTAGAAATGAGGCAAATGATATTATATTTAGGAGAAAATGTATAGATTTTATAAAAACTATGTAAACATAAGGTTACAAAATAATTTTAATATAAGATAAGAATGGAATATTAGAGTATTATTAATACTAATAAATAGATAAATAAAAAAAAAAAAAAATTCTTAAATGTAGAATGTACTTGACAGACGGTTGGCTGGCAATTACAACCTGTTTTGGTTGTTGTTAAATTCTGGTTTATATTAGCTACAGACGAACAAAGGCTTAGTTGACAATCAAGCCACTTTTAGATTTGCCTTCGATGAATATTATAATTATTAATCGTATGTAGCTTAAACTAAGTTGTAAATATACGACGTGAATCCATTAGAAGACTATTCACGTTAGTAGTTTCACTTGGATTGGGAAGCTTCAAAATTTTTTTTTTAATTTTTTTGTTTTTTTTTCAAATAAAAATATTAATATTATAAAGCATTTAATGCTGAAGAATGATGTAACCTCAGTCAATCTTTCCCAAATGTACCTTATCGTAAGGTCTTTATTAGTAACCCACTCAAAGGTTTCGATTGGCTGGAAATCTTCGTTCCCGTTAGCAGCTGAGAATATGCACCACTAATCAGGGCATAATAATTCAAATTAGGTCGATCAATTTCCTAAAATTGTGTCCATTGTCGTACCCCAAAGGGGTCTAGCGAGAAGTGAATTTTTGCTAACGTAGGCTGTGTACGAATGATACTTCACACTATCCGATCTCCGTACTATCTATACCACCTATATCCGTCCAATACAACTCTGATGCAAGGGCCGGCGCTCAAAGGTCTATTTTGGAGTCACTCGAACCTGTACAGGAGAGGGCCAAGAGGCTCATTGGGGGCGGTAGGGTATCCAACTCTATTGATACTCTACAGCATCGACACAATATGGGATGTACTTCACTGTTCTATCGTTACTACAATGGTAAGTGCTCTAATGAAATTAGGAAACTTGTTTCCGATGCTCGCACGTTTTCGCGTTTGACTCGATTTTCGTTGAGAGCGCACCCATTTGTGGTTGATTGGCCAGTGAATCGTACTACGCATTTTTAGCAGAACAGTCCGTATGTGGAATAAAATTTCTCCAGAGGTCTTTCCTGTCACTTTCAATCTGGAAAGTTTCACAGATAGTACTCCCTCTTTCCACCTTCCTGTAACCTAATTTCCTAGTTCTGGCACAATGCATTGCATGTGTAGGGGTCATCCCTTGAGTGCTGGTTCGAAAAAAGAATACAATCAGCCCATTGTAAAGGGGAAGGATTCGTATCTTCTATAGACTAGTGAGGATGGGAAGAGATCTCCCAGCAGAGACGTCAGAGGATACCTTGGGTCGATTTCAATTGTTTGTTTAAATTATCTATAAGTGATACGATTTTTTCTTTATATGCGTTTATAGACAGTCGTCCCTGAAATAGTGCATTCAATCTGTATTGCAATTGTGGAACAGTTTTATTATCTCTGTATCTGGTTTTTAGTATGTTTGTAAGGGCTTCGAAATTTTCGGGTTTGGAATAAGTTCCTATCGCTGTTCTGACAGTTGAGCTTAATTTTGCGTGGTACACGTATTGAAGAAAATCAGTTTTTGCTGTCTCTGAAAGTGTTTTATTAATGAGTTCAGCTGTAATTAAGAAACTCTCTAATTCCTGAAGATTACCCGCAAATAAAGGTAAAGCCTTTGAAACGAATTCTAAATTAAATGATGCCATCTTATCGCTTTGTGTAATTTTGGTACTATTCACAAGGTAAGTTTTTATATTATCGTATATACTTTTAAATTCTAATCTTAATGGTATTATTATTTCTTTATTTTGCTCTTCACTTTCACTTAATTGAAAGTTTTTCCTTATATTTTCAATATCTTCTAATTTACTTTGGACAGTTTTATCAGTATACTTCCTACCTGGACTTTTCTTCAAATTTTTCCATATAAGTTTTAGTTCATGTAGGTGTTTTTCCATTTATTTCTTTATTGTGTTTTTATACATTGGTGATCGCATTATTTCTATGCTTTAGAATGTAATTTTTAAAATACTTATTTATTCTATAGGCTATATATAAAATAATAATAACTACTATAACTGTTATGATACTCTCTGGTATAGGTTGTATTAAGGGGCGATCATTATTCGCATTCCCGTTGTTTACAATGTTTTCTTGAATTTCCACTTTGCTTTGGGGTTTTCCCATGTTGATTTTAGGTTTTGTTCCCCAAAGTGGTCCTACCATGAATTTGTATTTGTATTTAAATATTCTTTATGCTTGATTGCTTTTCTTATTTTTATTTCATTTACTATTATTTCATACAATTAATGCTAACTTCTATATGTAAATAAAATTTTCTTTTTGTTTTTATAATTAATTCATTTTTCTTTTCTGTTTTTCTCTCTGAGGATCTTTTTGATTTCTTGGTGTATCCTTTTGTTCTCCTCCGCCGTTGTCGCCAAAGTCAGCTTTTTATATTCTACTGCTAGTTTCTTCCTTAACTGGAATTTTTTCCCAGCGCGTCTTTTCTTCTTTTGGGGCTGCTCACGTGTCTCTTGCCTGTGTTGTCCCTCTTTGCGCTTGTCTTGCCGCTTTCTGTATTCCTCTATTGTTATTGCTTTCGGCCCGGCAGTTGGCGGCAGTGGTGTGCAGGTTGGAGTCGTTGCTGTTGCTGTTGGCTCTTGGGGTATATGCTTGTTGAAATACGCTACCCAATGAGCGAAGATTCTGTTGACTTCTTCCATATATGTTCAAGGCTGTTAGGTTGCAGGATTAGTATCTTCAGAAGGAACCTAGGGTCGGTTGCAGGATCGCCATGTAAAGGGGAAGGATTTGTATCTTCTATAGACTAGTGAGGATGGGAAGAGATCTCCCAGCAGAGACGTCAGAGGATACCTTGGGTCGATTTCAATTGTTTGTTCCTATAGCCCTTATATTTATTTTTAACAGCTGAAAAGGGTATTCAGCTTGAAAGCAGGCTCTCTTTTCAAAGTGCCTAATACTTGAAGATTTAAACAAAAGACTTATGAGCGGTGTCCACTGCTCTTCGTACTAGACTTTAATCTTCAAGTATTAGGCACTTTGAAAAGAGAGCCTGCTTTCAAGCTGAATACCCTTTTCAGCTGTTAAAAATAAATATAAGGGCTATAGGAACAAACAATTGAAATCGACCCAAGGTATCCTCTGACGTCTCTGCTGGGAGATCTCTTCCCATCCTCACTAGTCTATAGAAGATACAAATCCTTCCCCTTTACACCATCATGGCATCTTTAAGTGGTGTACTAGCTTTTTGTAATATGCAATAATCGATTAGCACTATAGAAAATATATGCACATATGTGATAATAGTTTATAGTTCTTTTACGTTAACCAATTTTTTATTAAGATGATTTTACCACACATCTACGTCAACATTATTGACATATCACAAATTAAAAAGTAATATTTATAATTGCCAGGCTTAACAGGTTGTAATATTATTAATATTTATAACCTTTAACTACAAATGACTGTACATAACAAGAACTTTATGCAAATAATTGATAATTATCTTCTTTCTTTACCAAATAACACCAAACATCAAAGAAGCAGGGCCGCAAAGGAAAAATAAGAAAATGAAAAAGTATTTCATACTACGTTGCTGTTTCTTACAACAATAAAACTGAAAAAACTTGTTATAAATATATTTAAAATATAAATAAAATATTTGTTACAGTCGTAACAAATCATAACAGACTTTTAATTATTGATCATGTGGATTTTTATAGATCAACAAAAAACACAAAAACATTATTGTTTGTGTACATGTGCACTTACACATATTTGAAAAAATCAACAAAAACAGTTAAAACCTTTAATAAATTTAAATTGTTCATGTTTCATTTTTTAGAGTACAAAAAATTGTTAGAAGCTGTTTTCCGTTTCGTCATTTATTAAAAAAAACAAAATTAACACGCGAAAATGACTACCTTATAAAGCTATTAAAACAACAACAAATATCAACCAACAAACATGGTGTTATTAGCGACATACACATGCACGCACATTTACAAATAACGAAGCCCGCACACAATAGAATGAATATATTCTACTCCAACAATCAAATTATCAAACATAAAGCTATGCATTATTTTTTTTTCTGTTTTTGCAAAAATATAATAATCTAGGTGAATCTATCTGTTTTTTTTTCTATGTTGCGTACTTTTTCCAACAACAAATATTCACCGTATCACTTGTTTGAAGATGTTTCTACACAATCTTTTCTTAGCACTTTCTTTCATTTTACACTTTATAGTAATTTTAGAACACGGCTTTTTTCCATTTTTTATTATACAAGATAACTATGATTTAATTTTATTTTTGCAAACTATTTCATATTTTTCATTTCCCGAATGACTACACCATCATATTGCATTCACCAATTTACTTTTGTATATTTTTAGCATCTTACAATTTATAACACTTTTTTAATAAATCATTATATTTAAAGGTTGTTAAACTCGTTGGTTTTGAATTTTTTTATAAAATATCTTGTTTTAGGGGCTTAAAAATCTTAAATCGTTTTATTAAAATAAAAATTACATCCGTGCCAACAACTACGATTAAAAGAAAAATACAAATGTCACATTAAATAAGAGGAATGTTCACAATTGTGTACATATAAAATACTTTTTACAGAGTTGCTTTTTTTTGTACTAAATAAAAAAACAATAATAGTGTAATAAGTAACGATACGTTAAAACAATTACTTCAGAAAATTGTTTTTCTGATCACACAAACTGACTTTAAAAACTCATATTACTTAATAGCTGTAACGTAATCTACGATATCAGCTGTTCAGCATTACCGTCAATTTAACCCTAGAAAGATAACGTTATTTTTTAGTACGGTAATGATAACGTTACGTATAAAAATAGGATGGTTTCTAATATCCTTTTAAGGACTTAAAAAAATTGGCATAGGAGTTATTGAGATCATTTGTATATTGAATTTTCTCTTTGATAACCATTAGAAAGCTACTGAGATCAACTGAGAATACTGAGCATATACGTTTTCTCTCACTACAAACCACACAGATGGAGTGCAAAATTAAAATGCATAAATCTAATAGACGTAACTTATCTATGCAGGGTTAAACAGCTTCATTTCCAAGTGCGCTGCAGCCATAGAACAATGAAAAAAAATTGTTATGTGTTCGTCTTAGTTTCTACTAACAGATTATCAAAATTGTTGTATTGACTAAACGCACCTTGATACTAAGGACTATTTGGTTTACTTCGTTTTGTCTTTGCTGGAGAGTATTACCCGTTAGTAGAATTCCACTTCAATTGATTCACTCTCACCAAGTTTTCGCCTGAATTAATTTGATGTTAGTTTAGTTCTCCGTTGCGTTGTTAAATTTTATTTGTTTAATTTTATTTGTTTTAAATATTTATTTATATTTTTTTGTGACAAGGAATATCAATTGCTTTTAATGTTTTAATTTTTTATTATAAAAAATTCTACCGAAAGAAAGAAATCAAATGTAAGACATATTTTTTTCTTATAATATTATCTGTAAATTAATTATTATTATTTATTATAGTTAATAAACGTTATTTGAAACGGTTTAACAAAACTCTTTCTTGATCTGGATTTTCAACAGCCGAATATGTTTTTTAATTGATGATATTGGTTAGGAAGCCAAATAAACAAATAAGAACTCTTAAGATAATGGGATTTAAAAAAACCATTTCTTTTATAGGCATTTGAAAAACTTTGTAAAATTAAAACACGTTTTAATATAAATACCAGTTTTATCAAATTACATATATTAAAAACAAAAGATGGAGTTATAGATTTTATACACTGTTATACTTATTACTGAGATCAATTAATTATTGAAATTATTTCTCCAGTAAATTATAATGAAATAAAAAATCAGGACACCTACATATTTATATAACTATATGTGTAGCAAATTCCAATAGTTAAAATAATTTAATAAGTTCAGTTAGTAAGTTATTTAAATAAGAACAGCTTTTTACACATATTTATATGATAACAATAAGAGTTATTCAACTGAAGAAATAGAAGGATTAAAATATGGAATATGAAAAAGTCTTTTCTACGGTTGTTTCAGCATTGGACTGTCAGCATAAATTAAATTAAATGAAAGTATAGCACTTACAGTGTAGCAATTACTTTATTTGGAACATATAAGGCTTATGCTACATTGAAAAACATATTTCATTTAAGCTTTTTTTACGTTTATTTAAACCGTTGTTTTTTTCGAAATCTAAAAATTTTTTTATTGTACTTAAAAAAAAATATGAATGAATGTGGTTAAAAAGTATAAATCATTCTTAATTAGAATATTAGTTTTTCAAAGATAATTCCCTTAAGGCATATCTAACCCTCAGCTTTTTTCTCTTTCTCTTTTTATTTATTATTCCTCTGTTTATAAATCTCAATCACAAGTACAATAATAACAAAAGAAAACCTTCATTTTTAAAATATAAAAGTGTTACCAAGCTTTATTTCTGTTTTTGCTTTTGTTCTTCTGAATGTTAAGGCAAATTATAAAAGAGAGCAAAAATAAGTTTCTAAGAAAAATCCTTTATGAGGAACATGAGGAATTATCTCTCCCCGACAAACATTGTTTATGCTTTGTTTATAATGCTGATGAGAAGAAAGCAAGAATAATTGTAACAGTAACAGCAGCAAGGCCTAAGTATCACAAGTAGCATGACAATTTCTCTTGCTTAAATTCAGCCACTATTTTAATTCGAATTTCTCTTGGCAAAATAATTAACTTCGTTTTTCATATTTCGGAGACGATGACTTAGTTTTGGTTACAATTCTGTTAAACAGTCTATAACGGAATTTTTGACGTAATGCACAGTATAATCGTGCTAACGGATGTGTTCAAGTAAGTTATCATTTGTATAAAAAAACCTTAATAAAAGAAAACTTAATTGTGACTTAATAAAGTTGAAAGTGGATTTTATTTAAAAAACTGTAATTAGAAATTAAAAAAGAGCGGTAAAATATATCGCAAGAATAACATTATAATTTGAATTTAAAAATTTACTTGATTTTTCTAATTATAATACCGTTGAAAAAGTGACCTGAATAAGGTTTTTATTGCATTGGATTGAATTTTTCGATGAAATAAAAAAATAATGTTAAAAAAAACTTGAAAACAATACAAGTGAATTTTATGATGAGATGTGACTTAACAGCAGGTAACAGAACTGTATCTTCAATAGCTCAATAATGCAAAATAAATGTGTGATTTGTATAAAATTTGCAAAGTGCCACTTAACTGCTGTGTGTACGAGTTTAAACCCCTCCTAAGTGTGTCAAAGTTCTAATAACAGTCAATGCTCTAGTTAATGTTTGTGTGCACAACTAAATAATATTTAGACGTTTTTTTTTCACATATTTATATTTTTTTACCCAAAAACTCTCTCATTCATATTGCATACTTATCTATGTATATACTGTAGTGTCTGAGGAAGCATACAGCTAAGCATCATGGCTAAGTATGTGTAATACATACACACATGCACATATACTCTATAGGCTACTGACACAACATAGCATGGTGTGTGTGCGATAGAATGCCCATTACCCGAGATTTTGATCTCCCCATAATTAACAAAAATGAACGCTGTTTCCTTAAAGATAACAAATTGATTTAGTTGAAATGTTTACAATGGCGACAATTTGGTATGACCCACTTAAATTTTTTACAACGAACTTTTAATAAAAGTAATTTTAATGTAATTTAACATCTTTAATAATAGTTTTTTTGTGTTGTGAACACTTAATTGTATAAATGGCAGAAAAAGTATACATATCTTGGCTTATTTTGTGGATGCTTAAAAAACAAAAACAATTTTTTTTTAAAAGTAAATGTAAACGTTAAAAAAGTTTCCTTGAGGAAGTACGTTTACAATATAAAAATCATTCTAAAAAGCAAACTTTAAACAAAATATTTTATAAAAAGGCAACTTTCAAAAATTTCTTTAAAAAACGTACCTGTACCTTCTAAGAGTTAATGTCATTAAAACAATTTTATTTTTGGAATCATTTATAATTTATTCTACGTTAATTTCTGCTAGATTCCTTCAACAAATATTCAATAAATGATATTTTCTTAAAAAATGTATTATACAAATAATGTATTTGAAATGTATTACTGCGGGAGAAGACATATCAATATGGCCTTTTCACTACTGCTCAAATAGCCCATCTGTGGATTTTACCTCAAATTTTGTATAGAAAATTCAAGAGTCTTATATCTCAAGACAAATTGATTAAATGAAAGTTTTCATTGAACCAACACAGCAAAAAGACAACAACATTTTTTTGGGTTTACAATAACACAGCAATCATTTTATGAGAATATCATAAAATATATATTCAAGGAATCTATCACAAATTAACGTAGATTAAAGTCATTTAAAAATATGCTTTTTAAAAATATCTGTTAGATAGATACTCAAACTTTTATTACGATCTTCCCTTCTGTAAAGCTGTTAGAACTTTTTATTAAAAAATCGATAATTTAATTTCTTTTGAAAAATTATCTTCACAGAAAGTATTCTTTCTGTGAAGAGATCCATTTCAATAATTTTTGGATAGTCAACTTCAAGAAATGAATTAACTTTAACATTCGAAGTGGCCGGTACTGTAAGCAAATGTAAACTTATTTGTGGAAATATGCATAAATTGATTATTCATTTAGTGTGTTTATGTGAAGTGTGGACGCTGTAAAGATTTATATAACACACACGTGTTATCCCACCCGTGATAAAAACAAAAATTTTATGAAAACCTTTGGTGGGAAGAACAAATGCAAGTGTTTCTTTAGGAACATGAGATGTTTATTCTTATAAATGGTATCAACTTTTTGAAATGGCTCTTTAGTATATTTAAATATAATTGAAAAGAGACCTTGAGAAAAATATTTTTAAAATTTTTGTCAAAACATTCAAATACTCAAAAACAACAAGGGTGCCGTTTCCGCTTTCTAGAAGTATAAATTTATCTTTTTCATTGGAAACTGTGTTTAATTCTTAATAGAATGTGATTATTAAACATTAGCATAGTTTGCTAATTCCCAACCTTTTATATTTATATTTTATAAAAATAATTATCAACCTTACAAGTAACATTTTTACATACATATTTATTAAACACACAAGTATCAAACAAAAACAATTAGATGCCTTATGAAAATAATGTATCGTTTTTCTCTTATAGAAAGGGCTTAAATAGAACTTTTTCGAAATTGGAAATAACGAGCTAACAAGCATTTATATTTTACGTATTACATTTTGATAAAAACAGTTTCCCTTATGTTTTTAACTTCTGTGAAATTATATATATATATATATCTGAGTCTTAATATGAGATGAGATCACATTTCGAAAAAAAAAATCAATTGAGATCTGTTATCCATGTAAAAACTAATTACATTTCATACATTTGTATATAAATATTGTTACGGACGTATCTTGCTTAAGTTTTAAAAGAAAACAATTAAGCATTAAAGTAAACTACTGGGTATGTTGTTTACTAGCTGCGTAGTTTGCTAAGAAAACTTATGCATGCAAGATAGCAACAAATTTCTAGTTACAAACTGCGTGGAAATTTTATACACGCAAACAACAATTTGATATGCTGTTTATTAACTGTGTGGTTTTTTGAGAAATCTTATGTACGCAAGACAACAACAAATATCTTAAAATAAATTCCAGGAAGAAACTTTATCAGCATAAAAACAAAAATAAAAACAAAAATACACACAGACATACAGGCGCTTATTGTCCATTGAATGGACAACATACAACAACAAACTGCGATACAAAGGGACTGTAAGATTCTTAATTTTTCGAGACTTCTCTCTAATATAAAAGGCAGCATCTGAGTGGATAGTTAGTTGAAAAATAAACCTCGTGAAATAAAGATGTGCATATTAAGCAAACTGTTCTGTAGTGTCAACTTTGTGTAGTTAAAGTAAATAAACTTTTAATTAATTTAAAAACTCTAAAAACTGGTGTTATTAATTTTGCAATAAAGAACTCACAACAAAACGATACAAACGTAACAATATGTATATACATGTATGCATCAATGTAATTGCATCTGCAAATGTGATAATTTGATTTAAAGTCATAAAATTATAATATTAAATTGATAAAAAGTACGTATTTTTATATACTGTGGAATATTCCTGACAATTGCTTTAAACACAGTTGTGTCTTAACATGTAAATACGGGAGTGGAAAGAAAGTTTTAAGTTTTAATCCATAAAAAAATCATATCACGTAATTTTATTAAAAATTATTGTAAAACCGCCAAATTGTAATTGCAGTGGCTTTTCCTTTAATTTAAAATTTTGAAATTTTAAACTTTTTATTTTAATTTCTTACGCTTAGTTTGTGAAAAAAACTTGTTCTCGGGACACCCGTTATTTAATTTACGTTTTTGTGATGTTCTTATAATAGTACATAATCTTTACATACAGCTAAGCGTCTGATATGGTTTTGAAAATAAGGTCAAATTTTTAAATTTATTGTTTGCACTTATTTTTATAGCACCCATTTATGTACTACTCTGCTTAAAATTATAATGGCCGTTTTCATTGCAAAAAATTAGCATGCGTTTGGAATTAGTGGTGAAACTAAAGAGACATCAAAAATAGCCTCAGAATCTAATAATGGTAATGCGTTTACACACAAAAATGTTTAATGGTAACTTTACCACTTCCATTCCTTAATGTTAACTTTACCACTTTAATATGCTGTTGTGCCTTCACTTGATCATGTTCACAATTAAAATCTTTTTTGCCCAAAAGAGAGGGAGAAAACTTTAAGAAAACTCAAACTCATCGCATTTACTAAAGATACTATAGTTCAGTTTATCTGATTGTTAATTTTAGTTCATGAAATATAGGATATTGTTGTTTTTTTGTGTTCATAAGATTTCTTAAAAATCTTCTTGATTTGGTAGCATACGCAATAAGCCATTTCACTTTATTTTTTTAGTAATAATTATCATTTTATAACTCAAACTAAGCATATTCGTAACAATGTATTAAAAAATAAATAAACAATCGAATTGACAAGAAAAATAAAAATAACAAGAGAATAAAACGGTGGCACATGTCCTTATTTCTTTGTTTAATTTACTTTTATGTTGCAGTGTGATGCAATGTAAGATTTAAGTTATATTACATCAAAAGCATTAAAATAAATTTCTGAAACTGAAGCCTCTTGTTATTTAAGTAAGATAAAAACTTCGACCAAAAACATTGGCTCCTCTTCTCCCAAGTTCCGCACCAGATGACAGTTAATTAAGATTATAATTTGGTGCCTGTCGGCTTTCCTGCTGATGGCAGCACTTGGTTTAGATGGAGGCCACTTATGACATCCATGTCTGTCCTTATTCTAATGTTAACCAATACAAACAACCTACATTTATTTTAGTTTTAATTTATATTTATTGAATATAAAATAAAATTATTTTCACAGAAAAGGATGATAGACATGAGTTTCATGATCTTATACTGGAAGTACATTAAAAATGGACGAATCATCTTTAACACTAACAAGCATTATATTGATAGCAGTTTTTCTTGTAATATTTGGTATGCTATTGTATCATTATTTTGGAAATAGGGATACATTTTGGTCACGTTCTTATAAGGAAGAAAAAGTTGGACTATCTGCTCATAAACTGTTTAAGCCGAATGGTTATATGGTAAATTTCATAAATCTTAAGTTTTAAAAGCTTAAAGCTAAACACTTTTTTTAATATGTACAGATTCATTCTGGTTCCGAACTGTTATTAAGTTCAAGTGGTAGTTTTAAACGTTTCGATACAGTAGATAAAGAAAGTTGTAAAAATACCCAAAACTCACCTAAACACACAACAACACCCTTATGGCATTTATCTCAAAACGAAAATGAAATACCACCGCAACCCTTAAGACCCGCACCAGCTCCTAATTCAACACTGTCAGCAGGCAGCACAAATCATACAAAAATTGTTACCTTTTCGGTTAATCTCGAAAGCGAGGGGCCTTTTGTTAATCAACATAACGGAAATATGTTTAGAACAAGTGTGTTACAATCAAATTTAAAACGACCAGTAGATATTCCCTTCTTGGAAGCACCACCGCAGAATAAAAATTCGAATAATATTATAGCTTCTGCAATTGACATAGCCATACCGCGGCCAATGGTTAAAAAATCACCTCAACAATATAGCTTTTATATGGAGGACAATCCCAGCATTTTATTGGGTTCCAGTGATAGTAGCCCGGATCACTTACAACGAGCAAATAACACAAATCCTTTTATTGAAAATTTACCTAAAGCACAACTAACTGCCTTAAAATCAAACCAAACAACGACCAATGAGCCTGCTACAGCAATTGCAAATCCTTTCGCCGAAACTAATATCTTGCATGATGTTACCTTGAATGTGGAAGATAATTTTTCAGAAAAAGGCATAAGTTTACCGAGATCATTTAGAAATCGTTCTTTGTCTGAAACCGAAACTCCCGATAAAGAGGAATCGGCCGCAATTTCTTTACGTAATCTAACCAATGCATTTCATTCAAGTGCAAGTAACACTGCTAATCCGGGAAATCCATTTACTCATGTGGCTCGTAAAATAAAAGGACCTCATATGCTGCAGAAAACAATCTCAGAAGATTTTCTATTTCGTAGAATAGGAACTGGTTCATGTGGTCAAAATAATATTGCTGCTGTAAACGGCAATAATGGCGGGAATACGTGGACTTTTAGTCGCCTTTTAACGCAAGAGGATTCTTCGTTTAGTTTATGGCGCCGTAACAGTTCGCAAAGTTCCTTAGATTCGGGAAGCATGGGTTCATTAGACGGAGTAAATTTGGAACGAGCGATTTCCTGTGACTCAGTTGATTCAGACCTTTCGACAACTGGTTTTAATAGTGACTATGATCATTCGACTTATACACAAATAACGGGTTACCTATGTGTGGGTTTGTATTATGATAAGTGAGTATTTTATTTCAGAAATGCATTTTATTACAATATAAAAACTTACTATTTTATTTTTCTTTTAAGAAATTCCATAACGGAAGAGGGCATTGACTTGCAAGTCAGTGTGTTGGAAGCTAAAGGTTTACTTTTGCCCTTTAAAGTAGACTCTGTTGATACATTTGTACGCATTTACTTAGTACCAGACCAGGCTGGGGCCTTGCAAACTAAGGTTAGATTCATGTGAATAACAAAAGAATTGTAAGAGTTGTCCAATAAGGGAAAGTTTGTGTTAAACAGAACTAATCAAATGATGTCTGATGTATTGAAGATCCTCTTTTTTATTTGAAATTTCAATGTATAGTACTATGAATTGAATATAACAGGAAAAATCCAATTTTGCATTTTTGTGGTATAAATGCACCTGCATATGGCCCATGCATAATTGACTTTAAGGTCTTTAAGTGAATGCAACTTTTTTTCCAAACGACTAAGACTTTCAAAAATCCAACAGGAACAAATCTATTCGCGTGAAATAGCTCGATCATATTTTCCAATTAAAGACGGGTCATCTGGCGACTAGTGCCATTTTATACTCCAGAAGCAAAACGTCAAGGCGAAAGAGTCACCAAATGCTTAACCATATTATTTCATACCCTCATACCATTTCTATTCTAGTCAGAAGAAATTGTTTTTGATTGGCCTGTGGCGTTCCTAAAACAATTTTTCATCAATTTAGAATCAATAGTAGCTTAAAATACAAATTTTATTTTTTTAATTTAGTCACTTTTTCAACAAAGTTTTTCTAGCGAAATTGTTTGCACTAACACAAATTTTGATAAAAAATAAAGTTTAACATTCCTATTCTGATTAGGCTTGAGCATGACAGTTTTCACACACAATATTTTTGCAGAATCCAAAAGACAAAAAAAGAGATTCTTTAAATAAACAATTGACTTTTTAATTTATTTAGTATTTAAATTACTTATTTATTTACATATTTTCTAATTTCAAGGTTGTTAAAGATTCCCAAACGCCAACCTATAATGAAACTCTTAATTTCTGGCTGACACGACAGCAACCACGACATTCGTTATGGTTTCATTTGTATCATAATGGATCAGCTCATACTCTTATCGGTAATTATATTCTCCTCTATTCATGAAATTTAATCGCATTTCCAAAAATGTTATAAATTAATTTAGGTGAAGCGGAAATGGAAATTGGTGAAATGCCCAAACCGATTACTACATGGATACCCCTAACAGATTCGCGTAAATGCAATGCCAAATGGGGTGAATTAATGTTTTCTCTTAGTTATTTGCCGACGGCCGAACGTCTTACAATTGTTGTAGTTAAGGCGCGTAATTTACAACTACAAGTGCCAAGCAAAATAGATCCCAATATATTACAGGATGTACAAAATGTATTTGTTAAGGTATAAAGTTTTCAGAGATAATTATATAACACTGACTTATTCAGGTGCATATGTGATTGCCATAACTACAAATAAATTTCGTTTTCTAGGTCTACTTAATGAATAATGAAAAGAAAGTTCTCAAGAAACGCACTTCATTAAAACGCAAAGATCGCTGTCCAGTCTTTAATGAATCCGTGATTTTTAGTTTACCGCCACAAAGCCTAACAACAACACAATTACGCCTTACGGTATTTGCTGTAATTGATGAGACTACGGTCACGCCACTTGGTCATGTTGTAGCAGGTAGTTGTGCTACCGGCAAGGGTTTACGTCATTGGCATCAAATGCTTTCATCTTTACGCAAGCCGGTTGCAATGTGGCATGTTTTGAGGCGTGTCACAAATCAACCGGTATTTATTGGCGGTGCAGATGCAGTTGTAGCCGCTATGCAAACTACAGCTCAACATGCCAAGCGGAATAGTGTATTCTAAGAATATGATTAAAATAACACACTAAAATGCATATTCCTGACGACATTTAAAGAATTAGTAATTCCTGCATAACAATCCTCTTTGTTCAAATTCAATGAATTTAAGAAAAAAATATGATATGTAAGCATTCGACTTAAGATTTATTTTCGTTGTATATTTATTAATGGAATGTTGTTCAGAAATATAGGTAGACTAAGGAATTGAGATTTTATTAGTTTTCTTTTATTTTCAATCAAGTTTTCGTGCAGTATTACAATGTTATATAAATAAGGAGTTGGGATTTAAAAGAAGTTAGAAAGTGAAATTATTTTTAAATTTTTTCAAGCTGATTCTTACCTATTTAAAATATTATTTATTACTTTTGTATACCTTTCACAGATACGAGTATTTATGTAATATATACTTCGATCTCCATGATTGAGAACAAATTTCGAAAAGATATTCTTAATAATTTTTGAATTCCCTAACAGGCAGCAAGTTTACTGGAAAGACTTGTTGCAAAAAATCCCTAAAAGGGTATATCTTGATAACCACTAGCGTCCTTTGGCCTTTGAACTTTAACAGAGGGATATCTGCAATATACACACATACCTAGAATATATAATTCAATATTAAATGCGACCCCATAAATATGTGAATGTGTCGTATATGCCCTTATCTCTTGGAGCATAGTCAGCTTAATTTCAAGATTACTGTAACCAGTATAGTAACAAGTAATAAAAGTGTTAAATTACAATTTAATGATATTTGAAACTGTGAAATGCAGAATTGGGCATTTGTACAGAAAATGTTTCTATATCTGCTATAACATCTAGTATATGAACAAAGTTAAAAATGAAAAGGAGTTCCAATGGGTTTATGATTATGATATGACCTTTTCTTTGACCGGTAATATAGACACACTTGAAATTTAGTTTTGCAATTTAATAATTGAGGGGAATTCACATAAACGTCGTGATTATGATACATCTTTTGAATTGTAATAAGTAGATATTTAAAAAATACACAGAGAGTACAATAGCCGCCGTAAAAAGAATGAAAAAATATATTGAATTTAAACTTAAAGGGTGCCCTTTTAACCTTTAAGTGGCAGATTTTGAAATTTCCACAAATTATGTATTACTAGGGCCCTTATAACTTTTTTTTAATACCTTAGTTTACAGATTGGCCTAATCGATGATCGATGTCTGTGTTAAGTAGTTTTTGTTGGAAAATAAAAACTTTGAACGCAAACTTGAATAATTATTCAAAATGAAACTTCAAAATACTTAATTTTCGGGGAACAACGTTTTACAGATTTCCAAAATGTAGTTTAATGTACACATAAATATATGTGCTAGGTATTTGACCTGCACTGTAGATAGACAAAGCAATATTAAAAATAAAGTATAAAAATATAAAAGAATTATGTACAAGTTTGTTATTTATGTTGTAATTGAATAATCCAAGTACAATTTTTTCACCTTAAGCCAAACTTCAATAAATAAAGTTTCCTGTACATACACCCTAGAAAAAATCATCTCTCCAAATACAAATGAAATCAATCATTTTTACATATTTTATACTTTACTATTTATTATGAAACATTTTTGTCCTATCTGTCCCTTTAGTTTTAAACATATTGAATGTTACTTATGATTAATAAAACAAAAATAGTTAAAATATATAATAATTTTCATATATATACATACATATGTAGGAAGTTTTTGACCAAAGAAAAAACCTTTAACGAGTAATTAATGAAATACCTAAATAAAATTAATAAAATTTTATACAAACAAATCGTATGAGAATTTAAACTACCTAAATGTTGTTGAAAGTATTTAATACATGTTGTTATATAAAACTAAAAAGCGAAATAAATATTTAATCATAATTATATTACAACAAATGATAGTTATACAAAATACATTTAAATATTATATCTACATACATATTTATTTATTTATTTATTTATTAATTTACTCTTCAAATTAAGGCAAGAAATGAACTAAAATAAATTTAATCTGTATGAAAAATTTGTTAATGTGTTAATGTGATGTGATTACAGTCGAAACTATAAAAATTCGTTATATTTTTTATTAAATAATAACTCTCTTCTTTTAAAATACTCTAACTAGTTTACGTCTGAATATTAGCTTTTGAGAAAATATAAAATTAAATTGTTTAATCCAACCTTATTTCGGCAAGAATTTTACATACGAGTATTAATCTAAGAAATGTTTAAATTTAATGTTGTTAAATAAAATGTTGTTTGAGATATCCTGAAGAGTTGAATTGCGCAATCAACGAAATTTAATTTAAATTACGCTTGTGTTATTAGCATTCTGAAAAGTGCATTAATATTTTAATTTTTTAGGTTATTACTATTTTGTTTCTTGTTCTTGCTGGAATCATTAAGAATATGTTGTTTTTAGGAAGTGTAGCACTAGATAAACGAAGTAAACTGTCTTCTGGACAAGCTTTAAGCCACGCGATATGCACTGTTATTCTGATCGCATCAATAAGTCTGCTGCTTCATTGCAGATAAATTCCCAAAGTCAAAAGAGCTTATGACCCTGCAGTCTTGTCTAAAGACAAATATTGTGCTTCAAAGTTTTATTGTTGCTCATCTTCCTAAAATATGGAGGGTCTTTAAAAATTTTAATAACTTGTTTCTGCAAATCTAGATTATTTTATTATCTAGGCCACAAGACTACTTCATCTACTTCATTCCATTAATGAGTTTGTTGCAAGTTTCGTTGCAAAATTAAACTTTAGTGATTCGTAAGCGATTTTGTTCCGTTTTAAACCAGAATCTTCAGAGCTGTTTGGCTCTTGAGCAATTAAGCAATTCGTTTATAAAGGGCGGCGATATTGGCATTCGATGCACATGATACTTTCTGTTATTTGTAGTAGGGAAATGAAAATTACACATAGTGAAAACGATTTTAATATTGAAACTTTGCTTTTATTTTTATTCACTTTTTTGAAGCATTCAATAAATTTCTAACCCTTTTAATAGAAATATAAAAGTTATATAATTTGTACGTAGAAATAGGTTGGGTACTTCACGCAGTGAGATCTATACTACAAGTAACTTTTCTCGATACTCTTCAGGCTTATAGAGTGTAACCATTGCAAGACCTAGGCTCCTACTATACTACTTCCTATAGGTAGTTTTAATTTAGAATCATTGCAAGTCACCTCAGATCATTCACTGCCTTAAACTTTTTCGCTTTAAATTGTTTTACTGAGTTAAAGATTGCAAAGCGTTTCCTGGATCACTTGATCTCATCTCGCTGTAGGAATTAACTTTTCTTTTCATTTGATTTATCCGCTTATTAGATTTCTAATGCAGATATCTTAAGAAATAATCTGTTCATTGGTTACGAGGAAGGAAAGAACTAAAACTGGATTGTTGTCTGACAGTATTTACTCTATTGGCATCATCTAGATTTTTTACGGGCCTTCAGCCCGAGGTCCGAGGAAGTGTGATCGTCCGAGGAAGTGTGATCGTCCATCACACCCTTCACAAATGTCTTCTGTAACTTCAGAGAGTTGTTTACCCTCAATTCAATTTAAGATATCAGGTATGATGGTGTTAGTCATTTTCCATGTTACAAACCAAAGCAGTCACATGACAAACTTTGTAAATTGCACTTTTGAGTATTGTAAATACAATGTTTCTAAATGTTTGGTGCATGAAAGGGGCAACATATTTATTTTTACCATTTTCTTGACCCCCTGTTATTAAAGGTTCTTGAGTGAGCTAAGACGATCTGGGTGCTTCGGTCTTAATCTCGCTTTATTTTAATAAATTTTTAAAAGCGTTGTCACTCAAAATATTGGCCATCGTTAGTTAGCTGCTGCCGGACAATTGGTGGATTCTGAATGAAATAAGATCAACTTTCACAAGCCAATTTGTGATCAAATTCTAAAAGGAAATTGACGTAAAACTCCAAAAAATGCGGTAGAAACATATTTTTATTTGATAAAAGAAATATTGTGATAAAAGAAATATTGTAAAAACTGTGCAGTATATAAAAATTGGTTACTTTTCTTAATATTTTTTAAGTTATGTCCATTCTATGATTTATTTTTAAATAGATGTTTTTTACGTTTTAAATATAAAATTTAATTTTAATTACTTTTATGCCATGATGAAAATAATTAATTAGACATTAGGCTTTAGACAGTGTGTAAGTTAATAGGTGAAAAGTGAGGCTGGAATCACTGTATAATATAGGGATTGAAAAAACTATTATTAGCACAATGGAAATAATGTATTTTATAAGCTTGATATGATATGACGTTTCACTGTTTTATATGTATAAGAATTTCATATGTACTTCAACCAATAAATGGCTTTTTTAAGAAATAATATTTAAGGGTAAACACTCAACTATAAGAATAAACTGAGAGAAAAATGGCATCCCAAATTTAGTTTGTTTTTAAAAATTTCTGCATAATTGCTGTAATACTGCTGCACAATTGTACATTAAATGAAAATCAATATAATCTAGCCCAAAAACATATCTTTTAATTTAAATAAAGTCTTGATTGCGTCATCTGTCAGATCGGTTCTTTTTGTTAGTAAGTTTTAATTCCAAAACACTGTTTTGTAACCTCAAAGGTATTTTTTCCAAAAATATTCTTTGAAAGTAGTTATTAAAACGTCCACTAATTTGAAGTGAAGTTAATCGATTTGAGAAGTTATTCGGGAGTACTTAAATTAAACGAATTGATTTTAGCCTATTTACGGCAGTGTCTTAGTGCATATCGAATTTTAAGCCTAAGGCATGAAATATTTAAAAACAAACACTATTCTAAATAGTCTAAAAATAAAAAACTCATGGCATTGTAAGGTATTTATTTATTTAAGAACATTTAAGCCAATATAAACTTTGATAAGTACATTACTTTATTATTTATTTAACTTTTTTAGTAGAAAAAGTAATTAATTATTTCGTTTAAATCTTTCGTAAACTATACGAATTTCCGTTGTGCTGAAAATAAAAAAATATCAGTTGAAAAAATTGAAATTCAAAATAAATTTAAATAATAATAATTAATTTAAAATATATTTATAAATAATAAATTTATAAGTCATTTCATATTGTTTGCCAATTTACAGATAAACATTAAAATAATAATTTTTTAACTATACAAAATATTAAATTTATATAAAAACTATATTGTTAACTCCCATTTAAATAAGCAAAAGAATAATAATTATAAAAACATTTAACTACAAGTAATAAAAATTAAAGCAAAATATAAAAATAATGATAAATAACATAATATATAATGTTGCAAAATCAAAAATTTTTTTTTGTTTTTTAAGAGCGCGCAAAGTAGAATGAGAATAAGTATTCGTCCATCTTTAAATTATTGTTTAATTATTTTTCTTCAATTCAAACAACCAATCAGCTTCAAGTATAAAAGAAAAATACCCAAAACTACCAGACTCTGTGACGGCATTGACAATTGTAGTGGGGCACATTATGTCTGCAGAATTTAAAGCAGAATATTGAAAATATGAGTATACAATATATATCGCATAAGAAAATAGACAGTGAAGAGCACTTAAGACGTCAGCAGGCGGCAGGCAGCATCATATAAATATAAAGTAATTATAAATTTTTCAAGTCAAGTATGAAATTTTCAAACATAAAGATATTTTTAAGTGTTCTTCATTTTTGAATCCTAACACAAATAAGGAAATGTGTATAAGAGGACCTTTTAGAGCATAAATAAGATCAGTTAAAAACATATAACGCATCGAACGAGAAGCAAAACAAAAAATAATAATAAGAAATAACAAATAGAAAAATTTTATTTCTCAAATTATTTTTCTAATAAAAAAGAAAAGTGATAAATTAAACAAAAATTCTCATAAAATGTTATACAACCAAACAGAATTAACAACTTTAAACTCCTCAATAAACTCTTCGTCGTCTTCACTCAACTCCTTTTCGTTAAGTTTAAAAGAAAGGCGCATGCTGCGTACCCCCAAATGCGCTAGATGTCGCAATCATGGTGTCATTTCCTGTGTAAAGGGTCACAAAAAACTTTGCCGTTGGCGTGAATGTACTTGCCCTAATTGTCAACTTGTGGTCGATCGCCAACGTGTTATGGCCGCCCAGGTAGCTTTGCGACGACAACAGACTATGGAAGAGCCCTATGAGACAAATTTAGATGAGTCGTCAACATCTGTGCAAACATCATCGATATTAAAGCGCACCCAACAAGTTTTATTAGCGCAAAAAAAGATCTATAAACAGCATTTGAAACACGTACAACAAACGACTTTGTACGCCACAGCAGCCATGGAAAGTAAGTATTTTTTTCACACTGTTTACAAAATAAAGGTTTTGTTATCGGCAATACTTAAGTTGGTATGCAATACTTAACAACGCTTCGAAATGATTTCAGCTTCTTAACGGGGATGCATTAAAATTATTTTATAGATTTTTCGAAGAATTTTACAACAAATAAAAAATTATGTAAACTTTAGATTTCATTAAAAGTCCGGCATTTTACGTTAAGCCGAAAATCTTATATAAAATCAAAGGCATTTTGGTAAATCTTAATTTCGAAAACTCTCTATAAAAATTAAAAGCAAATTATAGTCTCTATTGATTCACTGTTTTTTATTTGATTGTATAAACAAAATTAGAAAAAACTTAAAACTCAGCAGTTTTATTTTTTAAGCCGTTATAGGCTTGAAATTTAATTTAAAAACTTGCTAGATAGATAGAAAGCTAGATAACCATCTTCGTTACTACAGATATAGCTAACAAATCTTCTCTATCTCGATTTTCATCTCAGAATATACACAAATTTTTATACATTGTTTTCTGTCGAATCGCTATCAATTGCGTATAGTATTTTCGGTTTACCTATTTAGTACACTTCTTGATCACCACCACACTTTCGATTATCTCTACCCTTTTTCAGTTAGTTGCCGTCTAGAATTTCAAAATAAACTGGATATGAAACCTCACATGTGAGTATTACTGGAATCAGTAAAGCTCTAAATACTGTACACAGTAGTCATCCAGCATCATGGAATTAAGAAATCGGTAATTTTTAATTTCTTATATGATTAGGATCTGGTTTAAAAATAAATACGCTTGGCATAACGCAAATATTTTAAAGAATACAAGTAGCTGGACATACTCTTCACAAAGCGATTGGATGGAAGAAATTAGAGGTCTTAAAAACATTTATGTAGATAACGTTTTGGAAATATTTATAAAAGTCTAGCGGGGGTAGTGATCTTTTAACAATCTTTTAAACTATAAACTTTACTCTTCATAATTCACAATGTCTTGCAGCTATTCATTTTTATTAAGACACAAAAGTGTTTTTTTTAAATTAAGTTTTAGCGCATCCTAAAGATAACAACAGTAAAAAGTCCTGTGGCTTAGACAATATTTTGCATTATAGCATAAAAAAGCGTTTGGATATCTTACAATTGCTTGTAAATGATAATTTGAATAATTTAAATTTCCATTACTTGAAAGACTTACAAAATTATCACTATCCAAAAGAAACTAAGCTTCGTAGATTTTAAAAATTTTCTTTCTAATTTAGTCAAGTTGTTTTAAAATATAAAATTAAAAGAAAAACAAAAATGAAATGGAAGCAAATTCAACGGACATCTCAAAACTGTAGTTCGTATTATAAACTGGCCGCTGAATTAAATTTCACAATAATTCAATTTCAACACTCCACCGGCGATATTGAATTAATTAATTTCATTGTATTTGAAAAGACCCTTGGTCAAGCACGAATTATTCACAAAATAGCACGAATAGGGTTTACATCGCCTACACATAGGGAATATGTATGTAAATGTACCCTCTTTCTCACGTGGTAACAAATTTTACAGTTCTGGTGCTTTAAACCATGTCGTGTCGCCAATTGTGGCACAATGTTTTTTTTTTTGTAAAAATAAAGATTTCAAAATTCGAAGCCGTAAATGTAAATATTTTGTTGTATCTCAGAGATAAAGACTAAAACTTAACAGAGTTAAAATTTCCTACTAGAAATTTAAAATCATATAAAATTGAAGTTGGCAAGTGTTCTTAATTTTAATAATCAGGTCAAAGTAGTTTTAAATAAATCTCAAAAGATGTTATGAGCAGGATGTTAGGACAATAGACTTATTAATAAAATAATGAGTTTCAAAAATAAATAAAAATATTTTAATTAAGGTAACCAAAACAACACAATTTTTTAAAATGTCTTAAAAACAAAATGATCTAGAAATGGGAAACATAAATATACATGTATGAGGCAAATGTTTTCCAAGTATTTTAGAACAAATTCCATGAATACAGTATAAATAGAGACATAAAGCCTAACTGAAGTCATCCATACAGTCTGTCTTTTAAAAGAAAATTACGTACGTAGCTTGATATTTACATAGTGTAAAATTTAACCAAAGGATCTTCAATACTATGTACTCCCTAGTTTCTTGAAATACAATCTTTAAAACGCATAAAATTAAATGAACAAATTTGTTCAAGAATTAAGGTCACGCTTGTGTCCATCACTTTCTTTTTAAAAGAAATTTTACAAACAAATATAAAAGTAATATCCTTACAATTTGAGCTAGCACGATTAAAAAATGTAATTGGAAGAGGGTCTTGAAAACTAAATATAAAAATATATAAATTTTATGCTAGATTTCGTTGCATGTGTTCTACACTTAAGAATGTCAAACACTCACACTGACTTTTTAACTTTTCGACACACATTTGGTAAATTACATGTGTTTTTGTAAAATGATCCCATTCGTATCAATAACAATACAAAAAAATCGTTAAAACCTGCTCAGACAATTCGGTGCCATACTGTCTAACAAAACAAGCAGGAAACATATGTGTCTGTCTGAGAGTTTTAATGTGTTAATTGCTTATGTTTGAAATAAAACCACAACATAAATAAATACTCGCAGTATAAATATTTGTAGCAAAATAAATTTTCATTTCTTTTACTTAAATTTCTTTGTCATCTTTTTTTGTTTCTTTGTAGAATACAATAAACGCTACTCTAGTTGGAGTACTCCGCTAGTGCAACGTATACGTAAACGAAGAGCATTCGCCGATCCCGAACTTAATCAAGTCAGTGATGTAACCTTGCTAAATGCAGCAGCTGTTGTCCACCTGACACAACCAACATATAACGAATTTGATGTTGTACCAGCTTTGCAATCCTACTACCATTTATCAAATACTGCTAATCCTGTAGGAAATGTCAGCAACGAATTATACTCAGCTATATGTAACGCTCGCCAAAAGGTTTCATCTAAAAAAGAGGAAATAAAAACGCCAACAACCAAAAAACCGAAATTAAATTTTTCCATAGAAGCAATTATGGGATTAAATTAGCATTAAATTGGCTAAAGAGTCGATTTGTATATAGAAAAAAATGTATGTGATAATTATAGTCGTGAAATAAAATAAAATAATGAATTTGTATTAAATATTTATATGTCTTCATTTTATTACTGTTTATTTCCGGTGCGCTTCGCTACCCCAATTCAAATAATTCCAATTCAGCCACCTTTTGTTTGATTAAACACGATTATAAGAATTCATTTACCTTTATTGCGACACTTCTTCCAAATTGAATTCTCCTTTAAGAAATAAACTTTTAATTCTAAAATTATACTAACGGTACTCTTAACTTTCATTTCTTTGCAAAAGCAACGGCCAAATGCATGCATATATGACGTCTTCCTGATTTCTCCGTTTGGATTAGTTATATTTTTAAATGTTTATAGCTCCTAATATACTAAACCTGTGAAAACATACCTTTGAAATCATATAATTTTTAGTAATGTTAAAGGGATAGCAAATAATCGACTTACCTATTATTACAAATAAAAAAAGATATAAATAATAATTATAATACTAACATATGTAAAGCATAATAATAACATATAGGAATTTATTTTTATTTATATTTAAAATCGAAGAAGACAGTGATTGTTTTATAAATTTGGTTTAATAAAACACCCTTTATAAGGTATAATTTGAATTCATGTCCAAACTAGCACCATTATTCATTGGGAAAAGTTAGAATTGATCACAGATTAAAGATGTATAAAAAAAAAAGAAAAATAGTTCATTCCTTTCGAAGAAATTTTTAACTTAAAAAAAACAGTTTGCATTTAAGCATACATCGGTGAAGATTAAAAAAAATATTTTGGAATACAAAGTAAATTTGTTGAATAGTGGAGGGGATTCGAATTTGAAATTTTGAGTTGAACCGACGCGTTTTCAAAAGTGCTCTTTTAAAAAAAAATAAAGAATAAAGTAAAAAATTTTGCGAATTTTGAAACAAAGACTTTAATAAATGGAAAACTCAAAAGGCGCAAAATTTTTATTAAAAAATGATTCACCAGGCGGTCTGTCAGATCAAGTCAATATGCCATTTTTTGCTGCCCAGCGCTACCACCATGGAGGGGAATTATTAAAAGCAGCTTTAAATGATCTAGCATCTGAAAATAAAAGTGTAAAGATTCCTGATGAACAAATGGAAAAACAAATGAAGATGGAATGCAGGAAGAGTCATGGTCTCTTATCTCGTGAATTTGAAATGATAAAAAATAAGAATTAGCAAACTGTAAACTTGAAAGCAAAGGCAAAAAAGGAGAAACGTTATTTTGCCTTTACTGGTAGATTTAAGTTTAGCGGCTGATTAACATTAATAATTCAACACAGAACACTCACAACGTACATCTAAAAGCTCGTATTGTCTCCTAATTATCATTGAAAACGTTAACATAAAATCGCTTGTTGACCAACTGAAATACAAAAACGTTAATTTCAGAATCAAAAAAAAGTCGCAGTACAAAAAAAAATTATACTTTTAAGAATTATCTGCGCAATAACAAAGGATCAATCCAAGAGGAAGTGCTTGAATTTAATGAAGGATTTTCAAGTTTATGGGCCGTAACTTTTTGAATTTAGTAACATTTAATGTCGGTTCTCTTGTCCACAAGGAAAGAAGAACTGAACTTAATATTATATTGAATCAGTTCAAAATTGATATAGCCTTTTTTGCAGAAATTGCATTTGCCTTCGGTCTTAAATGTATATCTTGATACATTTTTAATTGCTAAGGATGACACATTATTATCGCCATTGCTATTAAAAATCAGTAGATAATTCGCTTTTTAGTGCACCTGGTCTTACTTTTCCAAATTTATTTATTGAAATTAAAATTTCGATAAGTGGAGTCATACAAAGGATTCTTTGTGGTTTAATTTATTTCCCGAGTAACTTCAATCGCCTAATATTAATAATGGCCTATCGTCTATCTTAAATTCTTCCAATGCTTACAATGATCTTATATTGGGCGGAGATCTGAAAGTAAAAAATATTTTGTGGGGTGATTCATTGAAGTAATTTCTTCATCGCTTCAGCACGAAACATTTTCTGTCTCACCACTCTGGTGATATGACACTCTGGCGTGTAATACTTTTCCTACATATTCTGAACAACGATTTCGTCTGACTTTTCAAAACATCAAATTCGCTCATCCACGTAAAACTTGCGGTGGAAGTATTCCGTTAACGTTCGAAATAATTAAGTTAATTAAGATTTTTCAAAAGCAGGTAGAGCTTCTTTAACAAGACAAGTTAATGTTTCTTCAATATATTTTTGATTCTAAAATCAACATATCAAGCTGCTTATTCTATCCTCGATTTTAATTGATTACTTTCTAGCTACGTAGTTTACCTTGAAGTTTTTTGCACACAACGATTAATAATAAATTGGAGTTCATTCCAAACTAATTTAACTAGTACAATACTTAGTCATTTTCCTCCATGTAGCAGAAACTTATCAAAGGATGAAATAGATAAATTTATAGATAAATTTCAAATGAGTAAAATTACGAAAATGCCACGGTGCCTGAAATATCTCATTACGCTTTCGAACTGAATATAAATTTTGTAGAAAAACTGTCTTTCTTTGAAGAGCAAACACTGTAATAATTATCAAAATACCAATATTACATGTAATTACTTCAAAATTTAATTAAAAAAGCATTTTCAAAACAAATTTCCATTACATTAATGGTGCTAATAGTGTATTATGTAAATTTTATGTTTTAAATTTTTTATATAAAACTAATGCTGACGTGACTATTCATTGTGTTTATTGCGAATGACCCGACTCACAAACTCAAACGAAGGCCTCGAAACACACAGCCACCACGATACTCCCGAAGGGCCTACCTCAATAATCAGTCAGAGAGCAGCTGAATGCCTAAAGAGACAAAAAGCGGAACTCTGGGGCTTTACTGATTCCCGTGGAAATATAGTGGATTGTCCAGTTGGCTCATGCTAGCCTGTTAGGCGACTGGGCTCCTTTTTACCCCCCTAGACACAAGTCTAGATGGTTGTGTGATCCATAAAGACTTATAATGTGCCCCCGGGGGGCACTAATGCTGACTATCAATTTTTTTCATAGTTAAATAAAATTGTAAGAAAATGAGGTGAAAAGTGAGCGCGCAAATTAGTAAGCATTAATTGATTTCCGCAGAGATTATAATTGTGAAATAAAGGATTATGGAGGATTAGTCAGAAATATTCATCGTTTTCCAGAAGAGATCGGCAATAACTAGAAAAAAGTAAAAGAACAATAAAATAGAAAAATTTTCTGTAGTTATCGCGCTCACTGAATTTCTGCAAAAAAAAATTGCCTAAGGTAAAACATGATACAGAAAAGCTTGGGTATGAATTAGTCGGATAACGCAGCAACCATCAACGGTGCTGTTAACTTGTCGTCTGTGCTTAGACCGGCATTTTTCAGTTTTATAACTTAACATATTAACTAACTAAGTCATTGACATACCCTTGTATGTAACTGTGCCTTAGTAGTTCCTAGTTTCCAGTCTTCACAATCATTAGTAAGCCCGATCCAAGTTTGAATCTTCCATTAGCCCTATTTTCTATTAACCTTCACTACAGACCAGCAGCATTATAAATGGCAAATACTTATGTACATCCCTTCCTGAAGACCCTGACAAAGAATTGATGATCAACTTTTAGCAAAACCTAATTCATCATTATTATTAGTTTTTTATTATTTATTTATTTTTTTATTTGATTACTAATTTATTTGATATAGTTTATCACACAATAAAATATAATCATTGGCGTTTTTGGCTTCCACAATGCACAACGCAAAATTGAAAACGAACAAGCACTTTTACATCATTTTGCTGTTTAAGTTTTGACAAGAAGATTAGTGCAATAAAACCGAAGCTGATTTTTGTTCATTAAAAAGTGCTTTTTAAAATAAAAGTTCTAAGAACAGAAATGGAAAGGAACTGAACCGTTGTCATTCCCCTCCGTAAAAACCGTCGTTACTAGTTGTTTCTTCGGTATGATCGGCGATGACACCATTTTCAAGCTGCGCTTCTAGATAGTACTGGAAATTTAATATTATGTCTGTTAGATTGTAAAATTTTTAGTTGTTTCTTTTTAACAAAAAGTTTATTCTATTTAAAATCATTTAACATTTAAATTGTAGCCGATAGTCTTAGATACTAGTGCTTTAGTTCTTAAGATTTATTATAATTTTAATTATAATAGAAGAAAAAATAAATAAATAAATAAATGTCTGTTAGTATCAATAGTGTTTGGTTATGCCGTTCTTTTATTAGAGTCGTATCTATTCATGCAGGCCTAATTTAATGTTTCCGTCTTTATTGTTTGCTGTTAAAGTAAATGAGTAGTTTCAGTGGTGTGAAAACTTCGTCGTGTTTTCAAGAATCTGTAGTCTTCGTTCTTTTTTTGTTAGAATATGGTAATTTCATACATTTATCTTTTTTCCTTGGTGCGTTTTCTTGAGTGTCAAGGTGTAATGCAAAGTTGGAGTCTTCTCCTTTTCATTTGTAAAAGCGTATATGTTCTGTAAATCTTGTCTTTATTGTTCATCCAGATTGTCCTATATAAGTACGCTTAGAGGTACAAGTATACAGATTTATACTTTGCTGAAATTAAACTTGTCCGTTGTTTCGGTCGATGTCTAGAGATTATGCCTCAGAGTGTTGTTGGTTTTTAATGCTGTATGTAAACCTGTGAAAAAGGCTAGTTAATCTATGTATGTATATATTTCTGGCCCTGTGTAATAAACCTGTGTCTTCGTGTTCTATAAATTGTCTCTTTGCTCTCTTTATGCTTGTTTTTAGTGTAATAGTAGTGGACTTGTAGCCGTTGTTTTTAGGTGTGATTTAAATGGCGTTATAATGGATATTATTATTCAATAATAAGTAAGATTAAGAATAAATTGAAAAAGAAGTGAATTCGTTAACTCTTTTTTTATAATATTTCTATAAGTACGAGGATGGATCTAACGGGGAGAAAAAAAAAATAAAAAATTTCTTAAGAAAGTATAAGAACAACAAAAACGTAATATCATACTCAAATTAACCCAAACAACACTCTTCTATACGCCCATACAAAAGACACGTAAAAGTATAATTGATTTGGGGATGAAGTACAAAGATAATATGTGTGACGATATTTTATTTAATATGCGCAATAGAACAAGGAATCTGAATTTACTAATAACTGAAGAAATTTATAATCAGGTATTGATTTCCATTAAGGATATGTGCTTGACAATGTAAAACAAACCATTATGTTAATTGGGGATAGCCGCGCCCAATTGCCCAGAATATTTGCTAGAAGGTGGTTAAACAGTCTAATCAGCCCTAAAATTTACATTGTACATGCAGGCAAGGAAACTCCAACCTGCAACATTTCCAAGAATGCAGCGATGGCAAAGGTTTTGCAACAATGTAAACTAATAGTGTGGGATGAATGCACGATGGCGCATAAAAAATCTTTTGAAGTTTTGGATCGTAGAAGATCTACGGAACAACCAAAACCAATTTGGTGGGGCAATGACTTTATTATCAGGAGATTTTCGACAAGCATTGGCAGTGGTTCCACGTTCAACGCAAGCTGATGAACTGAACGCATGTTAAAACATGTTTAAATTGTGGAAGCATGTTAAGATATTACATTTAAGCAAGAATATGCGTGTTATGTTTCAAAATACTCAATCTGAAGACACATTCTCTAAACAACTCATTGGTAATGGCAAATTTCCTGTAGATGTGCTGACTGGCTGCATCATCTTTCCTGATAGTTTTTGTCATTTAACGCAATCAAAAGATGAATTTATTCATAAAGTATTTCCAAATGTTGCTGAAAATAACTTATTCCATGATTGGTTGAGCGAAAGAACTATACTGGCTGCCAAAAACACTGATGTAAATGAATTAAATTTCGAAATTCAAGATGGCATTCCTGGCGAAATAAGGACACATAAATCAGTCGATATGGCAACTAATGAAGATGATTTCGTGAACTATCCACTGAAATTTTTAAACTCATTTGTTTTGCCAGGATTGCCACCGCACAGTTTTCAATTAAAGGTTGGATCTGCAGTTATAATGTTGCGAAATATTAAGCAACCGAAACTTTGTAACGGCACACGATTAGCGATGAAAAAATTAATGAATAACGTAATAGAAGCAATCATATTGAAAGGAAAGTATAAAGAAGACGACGTTTTGATTTCCCGCATCCCAATGTTTCCGACTGACATACCATTCGAGTTTAAAAAAATACAGTTTCCAGTACGGCATGCTTTCGCAATAACTATAAACAAATCCCAGAGGCAGTTATTAAGCGTTTGTGGTATTAATCTAGAAAACCCATGTTTCTCGCATGGTCAATTTTATGTTGCCTGTTCCCGTATTGGTAATCAAACAAAAAATATTGTATACCATAAACTACTACAATAAAAATGGACCTGAATTTAGAATAAGTAAAAATAAAATATAATATGGAGGTATCATAATAAGATATCGGAAATTGCAATTTTCTTTGTGATTTTTAATGAATATTAAAAATATTTAAAGTGATTTATAATATTTATTTTTTAAAATAATATAATTGTTGACTTAACAAATTTCTTTATTCATTTTTATCTTAATAGCTGCCCCGGTGTCCCGAATAGCATTAAAAAAATAGAATAAAAAAAACAAAGAATCGACTGTAAGGCGATACGAAGTTTTTCAGGTCTGCTAGTTGATAATGAAAGCTGGATAATATTGGTTTTGATGACGGATAACAGTTAAATATCGTTTAAATATGAACACTTAGGTCTCGTTTTATGTGGATTCAAATTTATGCGATTTTTAAATTTGCCATTTTTTTAGAATTTTAGCAGAGTTTGAAATTTTAGATGTCTTTTGAAGCATTTTTTGGCCGTTTTTAAATTAAACCAAGTTTGCAAGTTTGATACAATCGCTATAAGTACATACTAAGTATATAGTTTGTTTTATTTTGCATAGGCGAAACGTATGTATGAATGTTGCCTGTGAATGAGCCAGTTCACATTGGATAAGTTGTGCTGCCAGTTTCTTGGTATTTTCGGTGAGGGGGGTAGTTTTTGGTTAAAACAATTTTTCTATCAGCTTCAACGCCGCACAACGAAAACAAAACTAATACACATGCATTTATGAAAACACAGGTCTTGTGTGTTTTTTTTCCCAGAGCGATTTTTAGTCTTCAGTTGGCTATTGTAGTGTAAATATGAATATGAATTCAAAAGTAGATAAATAGATTTTATGCTATTTATTTTTATCTTTTTTACTATTTTATCTTTTTTATTATTGAATTCAAGTTTTTGTTATAATATTTTTATATTTTACAGAAAATTAAATATGTGTTAATCTTTTAAACGTCTTTTTAATTAAATTTTAACGATATACATATTTTTTCAATATTTCGCTTTCCTATGGAAAGATTCTTCAGGAAAAATTAATTTTTAATAACAAAAATTATTAACAAATTGAAAATTTTTTTTTATTTAATTAAAAATAAAAAGGTCGATTAAGAATAAAAATAATTTTACATAAAATAAAATTAGAAACAAACATTTCATCATCACTTACAGCCATATTTATTTTGTAATGCGTATACTGTGGTGTATACCGAACGAAAAACAAACATGAAATGAATAAAACACACTAATACACACAAAGATGTGTATACGTATAGAATTTTGTGCTAAAATAATTAGTGTAGTGTGTTTTGGAAAGAACTAAAGTTGTGCGAAACAAATGTTAATCCAATGTGAACTGGCCCAATGTTATTATTGAAAAAACAAATTGTGATTTCCCTGCTTAAGAGCTGGTGTTTTTTTTTGCGTAAAAATTACGCATGTGTGTTGCAGATATTGTCATTTTCATTGACTGGTTCAGTTGTTTAATTCACGAACTATACTGTGGTTTAATTTCGGTGTAGTGAATGAGTGATGGGAGTGCTTTAACCTCAATAAACATTTCACTTTGGGAAAAAAAAATCAAAAATTTAGGAGCCTTTTTTTTGCGGAATGTCTGTTTATCATTTAGGATATAACAATGGAAAAGGGACAAACGATATCCTTGGAAACATAGCTGAAATTTTAGATCGCATTTCAATAGGAAAATACGTACATAAGTTCAGGCACAAAACTAAGCACTAAATATTCTTTTTACTCAAGGGACACGTTAATTGAAAAAGCAGTAAAAGCTCATGATATACGGATTAAAGACTCAACTAAAAAGTACATCCAATTTCTAGGCCAAAGGATTTTACAGCAAGTAAAGGATGGATGACAAAATTTATTAAAAGAAATAACCTCCATAACATTAAAATTAGAGGTAAGGCGGCTTAGGCAAATGAAAGCGCTTGCACAGCTTACCCCGAAAAACTTAACACATTATTAGGAATGGAGGATATTGCCCAGATTAGGTACTACATTACGAAATCAGAAAAACGAGCCAGTGTATTAAAACTTGTAAGAATAGATTAACGGTTTCACTTTGCAGTAATGCCTCAGGAGATAAAATGTTAAAGCCACTAATAGTAAATAGGTTTTTAAAGCCACGAGCTCTTAAAGGTAAGGATTTGACTCGCTTGCCGGTTCATTGAATGGCAAATTCTAAAGCATGAGTGACAACTTCAGTATTTACTGAATGGTTTAAAAGTGTTTTGTACCAGAAGTTGAATCTTATATGAAGATAAAAGGTCTTGAATTTAAAGTTTTACTGATTCTAGACAATGCCGGCCATCCTCATATAGAACATCAAAATATTAAAGTCGAAGTTTTTCCGCCCAACATAACCAGCATTCTTCAGCATTTAGATCAATGAATAAAAAGCACTTATCAATTCATTACATGGTCAGATTGTGTTGGTAGAGGTACTGCTAGGGAAATATCGACACTGACTAACGAAAAAAAATTTGTGATATCCTCAACACAGTTAATGCTTTACAAAATCAAATTCTTATTATTTTCATTATCGTCGTGTGCAGGAATCGGTTTAACGCCAAAGTCGGCTGGTAGTTTTAGCTCCCTCCCAAACACGACTTTTGCTGGACTACATGATGTTGAATCGTGGATAGCTGATCGGTATGCCAGAAGAAACTTTGGTACATGCTCGTCCCAATCCTTTTGGTGTGTACTGACTACTTTTCTGAGATATTCTTCCAGGGTGCGGTTGAATCTTTCTACCATATGTATATTATTTTGAGACATTTATTACTGTAGAAAAGTCACTATTTGATTTTATAAAAGATTGACACCCACAATTTTTAATTGTCCATTAACTAAAAATACTAATAATAGTAAAAATAATAACAAAAATTAAGCAATTACAGCATATGTATATGTTTTTCTTTATTTATGCATTTTGTATGTTTGATATATATATCAAACATACAAAATGCATAAATAATATATAATATATAATATATATATATATATATATATATATATATATATATATATATAAGTATGTATGTACATATATATATTTTTTTATATTTAACGCTGTAGCACTTACTGTATGATTTGATGTGAAACAATAATAATGCAAAATAATAATGAAGTAATAAAAAAATATTAAATTAATAATAATAATAGTAATAATAATAACAGCAATAGTAACAATAATAAAATTAAAGGACCCCCACTCGATTTTTTTAAGTAATTATAGCGCAACCAACAGCACCTTTCGCAATTAAAGTCAACTTTTATCAATTATTAAACTGTTTAATTTACAATTCAAAAGTAAAGTAAATTAAGGTAATTCGTTTAATGTAATTTAATTTACTTATTGAAAATACAAATTATTATTTTAACATCTGCTAGTTATCTTATGCCAAGGGATTTCGAAAATACCCATCGTAATCGCAATAAGGACATATACAGGTTCCAAGTATTTATTAAGATATTAAAGTTTGTGCACATTGTGCAAACTTATCGGCCACGCTGCTTAAGTGAAGCGAAGCCTCGAAACAGATGTGCTGGACAATGTTTCATTGCAATTTGCTTTTCTTATATAGTTCCATCAGGTAACTACCATTACGCGCTTTTTAATGTCTCAGGGTTTTAAAGATATCCACGTCAAAAAAATAATATCGGTTATCATTTCTATGACATGTATCTTGATTATTTTGTAGCGGCAGTTCCGAATATCTTCTTTGAGCAGACGTGGTTTTTTCAGACAGTTTCTTGGCAGACTGTCACTTTGTTGGTATTACGACAGGGGTTTTTTACACCAAACGATTCATTTTGACTTAAATGTATTTCATGAAACGGTAGTTTAGAGTGCTGCCCGAATCTTATTGTTGTCCTCGCAGTGAGCGGTGTTAAATGGGATCTTATTTATGGAGGGTCCCGTATGGATCGCAAAAATTTGATTTTTTTATTCAGAGACGTTTACTTTGTGTCACTGCTCGGGCAGTTAAAGGATCTCCAACTTATTTTCCTAAAAAAATAGTTAAGACCCAACCAATAGCGGTTTGCATAATTAAAATCACCTTTTCAATTATTCAAATATTTAAGTTAACTTTTCGATTTTTTGATATTGTGATGGAGGAATTACTAAATTCATGTATTAGTAAAATGCATATTAAACCTAAGATAGTCACAAAATATGTGGATGATTTATTTTGTATAACTTCAGAAGATGCAGTGGATGACATTTTGTCAAAATTGAATAGTTTCCATCCGAATATTAAATTTACGATTGAAAGAGAATTAGAATCTAGACTTCCATATTTAGATATATTGATAATAAGGAAGAAAAATAAGTTAGTATTTGATTGGTATAAGAAACCAACATCTTCTGGAAGAATCATTAATTTTTATTCAAAACATCCAAGGAAAATGATAATAAACACAGCGAAAAATATGATAGACAGAATATTGACTATAAGTGATAGAGAATTTCATTTGAAGAATAGGGATACAATAAGAGATATACTTAATGCCAATGATTTTCCAGTAGAATTAACTAACAGATTAATTAGACAAAATGGTAGTTATAGGCATAATTTAGGAAATTCTATAGCAGAGCCAAGAGATTATAAATCATTAACTTATGTTCCTGGAATATCAGAAAGATTTAGAAAGTGTAAAATATATGACACAGATAAATATATAATTACACACAAAACACATAACACATTAAATAAATTATTTAGCAGTATGAAAGATAAAATAGAAAAAATGGAAATATCTGATGTAGTATACAGGATACCATGTGGAGGAAATGACCAGGTGAACTGTGACAAAGTTTATATTGGGACAACAAAAAATAAACTTAAAACGAGATTAGCTGGTCACAGGTGTGACCAAAAATATAGGAATATTTCAACACAGAAGACATCCTTATATTCACATTGTAAGAAATATAATCATTATCCAAAGTTTGATGAAACATCAGTATTAGATATAGAAAAAAACTACAAGAGACGTTATATGTTGGAAATGTTAGAAATTGTTAATGTACCAAATGTAAGGAGAATAAATTTTAGGACAGACACGGACAATTTAGCTCAGAATTATAGGTACTTAATTAAAAAGACACATAATTTGTTATAATCATTTCATAAGAGAGAATTTGTTATTTGTTAGTTGTTATTTATTTGTTATTTCCGTTTCCTTGTTATTGTATGTTTGAATATTTGAAAATTTAAAAATTTTTTGTATGTATGTATGTATGAAAAAATATTTTATATGTTTTTGTCAAATGTTTTGAAACATTTTTTCAATTTGTTAATAATTTTGTTTTGTTTTCAAAAATATATAAAAAATTTTTTCCTGAAGAAGCTTTCCAAAGGAAAGCGAAATATTGAAAAGAGAAAAAATATATATAAAAAAAGATCTTAAAAAAGAAAAAACATATTTATTAAAGATAAAAAAGATCGTTTAAAAACTATAAAAATTATCAAATAATTATAAAAGAAAAAATAAAAAAACCAATCAAGAAGAAATCAATATAAAGGTGTACATTACATAATAGTGAATTTAGATAAAAAGATTTATAAAAAACATTTGTGAGCAAGTTTCAGAAGCAGTAGAAAAATCGAAACTCAAAATCGATGATTTGCTACAGGAAATTCAAGAAAAATAATTCCATTGCAGCAATAATCAACAAATACAAGGCAACCATGGACAAAATTGTAAGAGTAAAAGCGTCCATTACGTTTCTGATAAGATGTAGAAAAGCTGCCATTACACCAAAATTTATTAGGAACTCAACAAATAATTTAGTTAACATTTTTAATAATAAAGAAATTCCCAAATATCAACACACTATTGAGAGGTACACAAAAGATTTACACAAAAGAATGTTAAATTTAGCAATTAGGAAACAACATGACTTACTAAAAATTTTAAATAGGAACATAGAGATGTTAATATATAATATGGAAGGACATTTGACATTAGATGAGATAACTGAATTATTAGAATGTATAGATAGACTAACTTATATTTTTGAAAAAAAGATTAAGGAAACACATAGGAAGAAATTTAAGAATCTTTCTGATATTCAAAGAAAGGAGTTAGGAATTAAGGTTAATGAAGAATGGTTTGTTAATAAGACTGACATAGATATTCCAGAGGATGTTAAGTGGATTCTTTCTCTAGGACAGAAATTTGCATTACCACTTGAAAAGAAAAATTTTCCTATAATGAAGGTAATTTCAGAAGGAGATGATTTGATTCAGACTATAAAAGAAAAAGAGGACCAGGAAGTAGCGCGGACAAAACTAACAATGATGATTGATAGGCACATTAGCAATATTAGACCTACAGCAAGGGATATTTTTATATTAGATAAAGTAAAAGCCGCTAAAAAATTTTTGAGTACTAATAGGAACATATTAATTGTTAATGCTGATAAGGGTAATGTTACTGTTGCTATGAGCAGAGATTATTATAATTCGAGAATAAATGACATTCTTAACGATTCTGCTAAATACTCAATATTAAATAAGGATCCGACTACTAAACTGCAAAAAACAAACAATTTTTTAGTTGATGAACTTTTTAAAAAAGAAATCATTTCAGTAATGGAGAGAAATAGACTTAAGACTAATGTATCAAATTCTCCAAAGCTGTATGGAGTACCTAAGATCCATAAACAGAATTTTCCTTTAAGGCCTATTTGCTCTTGCATTAATTCCCCGGCCTATGGACTGTGCAAGTATATAACCAATATTCTTAAGGTGATAACAGGACAATCAGTATATAATATTAGAAATTCGTTGGAATTTAAGGATAAAGCCAAGAGAATAAATATACAAGATAATGATAGATTGTTTTCATTTGATGTAGTTTCACTTTTTCCAAGTATTCCTGTAGGTTTAACTTTAAGTATTATAGAGGAAAAATGGCAGATTATAGAACAAAATACGAATATTGAGAAGGAATTATTTTTACGTATTCTTAAGTTTTGCATAGAAGACAATAGGTATTTTCAATTTGATAATAGGATATATCAACAGAAGGAGGGCCTCCCTATGGGCTCTCCAGCATCTCCAATTATAGCTGATATTGTGATGGAGGAATTACTAAATTCATGTATTAGTAAAATGCATATTAAACCTAAGATAGTCACAAAATATGTGGATGATTTATTTTGTATAACTTCAGAAGATGCAGTGGATGACATTTTGTCAAAATTGAATAGTTTCCATCCGGATATTAAATTTACGATTGAAAGAGAATTAGAATCTAGACTTCCATATTTAGATATATTGATAATAAGGAAGAAAAATAAGTTAGTATTTGATTGGTATAAGAAACCAACATCTTCTGGAAGAATCATTAATTTTTATTCAAAACATCCAAGGAAAATGATAATAAACACAGCGAAAAATATGATAGACAGAATATTGACTATAAGTGATAGAGAATTTCATTTGAAGAATAGGGATGATACAATAAGAGATATACTTAATGCCAATGATTTTCCAGTAGAATTAACTAACAGATTAATTAGACAAAATGGTAGTTATAGGCATAATTTAGGAAATTCTATAGCAGAGCCAAGAGATTATAAATCATTAACTTATGTTCCTGGAATATCAGAAAGATTTAGAAAGTGTAAAATATATGACACAGATAAATATATAATTGCACACAAAACACATAACACATTAAATAAATTATTTAGCAGTATGAAAGATAAAATAGAAAAAATGGAAATATCTGATGTAGTATACAGGATACCATGTGGAGGAAATGACCAGGTGAACTGTGACAAAGTTTATATTGGGACAACAAAAAATAAACTTAAAACGAGATTAGCTGGTCACAGGTGTGACCAAAAATATAGGAATATTTCAATCACAGAAGACATCCTTATCTTCACATTGTAAGAAATATAATCATTATCCAAAGTTTGATGAAAC
This sequence comes from Trichopoda pennipes, assembly GCA_030448955.1. Lineage (NCBI taxonomy): Eukaryota > Metazoa > Arthropoda > Insecta > Diptera > Tachinidae > Trichopoda > Trichopoda pennipes. The sequence goes on along the minus strand of JASKUP010000026.1, from coordinate 779,057 downwards.
ATCAGTATTAGATATAGAAAAAAACTACAAGAGACGTTATATGTTGGAAATGTTAGAAATTGTTAATGTACCAAATGTAAGGAGAATAAATTTCAAGACAGACACGGACAATTTAGCTCAGAATTATAGGTACTTAATTAAAAAGACACATAATTTGTTATAATCATTTCATAAGAGAGAATTTGTTATTTGTTAGTTGTTATTTATTTGTTATTTCCGTTTCCTTGTTATTGTATGTTTGAATATTTGAAAATTTAAAAATTTTTTGTATGTATGTATGTATGAAAAAATATTTTATATGTTTTTGTCAAATGTTTTGAAACATTTTTTCAATTTGTTAATAATTTTGTTTTGTTTTCAAAAATATATAAAAAATTTTTTTCTGAAGAAGCTTTCCAAAGGAAAGCGAAATATTGAAAAGAGAAAAAATATATATAAAAAAAGATCTTAAAAAAGAAAAAACATATTTATTAAAGATAAAAAAGATCGTTTAAAAACTATAAAATATTTAATTAGGTTAATTTTATTTACTACAATTCCGTTAATTTACTTATTGAAAATTAATTGTAGACTGACTGTTTTTTTATTCTCTCTATGTTGCACCAACATGCGCCAATGTGCAGATGTTTTCCCAAGAAATAAACGCAATTTGGAATCAGACCAGGTACGCGAGTACAATTAATTAATTATTAAATATTGATTACGTCAAATTAATTTGGTTGCCATTCTCAAACTTGTTAACTATAATAACAATAGTAATACTAATAATCATAATATTTCTAATGAAAAATATTAAAAATATTCAGGTTTTTATAGTTTTAACATACATTTATTCAAGGCGGAACTCATGCTCATCCGTAACGCAAAATCACGCTTTCGAAATGGCCCCTATATTCACACAGAACAGCGAAAACCGCGTACCTCAAGTCAATGCATTCGATAAAAATGTACGAAACGACGTTCATTCTCATGTACATAAATAGGTTCATAATAATTATTTTCCGTAACATACAATTTCAATGCTTCACATGTTTCACATAAATTTACCACAGCATGTGTTTATAATTTGACATACGAAAACCAACTCTGCTTATCTTCTCATACCTTTCTTTGCGACAATGCATTAATCGTTTTTTATAAACAAGCCAAACAACATTAAAAAAAATCATAAACAAATGCGAATTATTTAGAAAAAATTTGATAATTACATCGTAGTAACTACGAGATTAAAAGCAAAAAATAATCATTAAAAAATGTCTGCTCAAGATCAAAGAAATGATATCATACATGAATTTATACCGGAACTGGTGAGACAATTGACTGGATTTGCAGTAAGTTGAGCAGATGGCCAGATTTATAAGTTTTCAAAAATTGTCTGTATTTAATAGGATGATGATGTTAATATGGAACATTGCGTACACTTTAGTTGGAATATTATACGCAATCATCGGAATTTAAGTACAAACAGCCATGATGTCCGCCGCAAAATAGTGGGTATACAGGAGCGTTTTCGTGCCGAAAATTGTCCAGAATATGCTGACTATTTGGGCAGACTGTGTGATGAAATAGTTAAGCATCCATTATGTATTGATCACTATGAAGTTGATGTACACTGGTCATTGTTGGATTTTTTGTTTACACTAGCCTACAATCCAACTGGTGCATTAAGAAGAAATAAACACAAAATTGTCATAAAACAAGCTATAAGCGAAGAAGTAAATGAGGAAAATGAAGAGGAAGAATATTTTAAAACTGTACTCAAAGAAGATTTTATTCCAATTTCTGAAAATTTAAGTAGCGATTCGGATTTGAGCGTAAGTCTAAGAAAATTTAAAATAAAACTTTCTATAAAAAATCCAGATTATTGCGGCTTTCCTTTAAAGTGTGTTGATCTTTATAGTTATTTACAAAATAGGAATAATTGCTTTATTAAAAAAATATGTTTCTTGCAAGCAAAAACCATTAATAAAATGTGTGAGCTCAAATGGCATAATTCCGTTCTTGTCATAACGAATACACTGACATCCCAACACTTTATCAAAAATTCTTGTTTTTGTTATGGTAGCTTGTTTTGCAAGCTACTATTCATTATGGATTACATATGTATAAGACGAGGTTAGCATAGAAATGCGTGACTTTGAATATATACAAGAATATAAGAATTTGTGCGAATAATTAAAACTTTTAATAAATTTAAACTTAGAATAATTTTAATTTTAGGATTGGTCAGACAATGAAGACGGTGTTATTGCTACACAAAGTGCAATAACTGTTATTGAAGTTCCTACCTCGAATGAAGTCAAAATGCTTCCATCTTTAAATAAATCGGTATTAGGGGAGCTAAAACCTCCAGAAAAGGGTACTCCTTTTCGTAGATTTGATAGCACTAATGCAACGATAAAGCTACGTGAACTCATACAACATTCTTGGTGGGATACGAAAACAGGCAAAATCTGTAATGCTGTCGTAGAAAGCAATCATAAGGATGCTAATTTTGCAATAAAATATTGTAAATATTTAAATGAAAGTTCAAATAATTTAGTACATTTTAAGACTCCGAACACAATAACTGAGAGGCATGTGTTGCGCGAACTGTTGTGGATGTTTCATACACCAATGAACTGTAGTGTTTTCACAATTAATAAAGAGAATCAGTTGAAAGTTAGAGGCAATGTGACTATATCATCATGCAGCGAGGTAAGTTAATCAATTAAATTTTTATTCTGTATTTTCGAATTATTAATTTTTTTAACTAAACTAATTAATCTTTCTTAGAGTTCTTTTCAATCATATATAAAAGAAAATTTTCTTCCCTTCATAAACATGATGCATGTCCTAAAAAATTTCCATAAAACAATATACTATTGTGAAGATAAAATGCCACCTCGTACTTTAGAATGTTATGCAGCCAATTTAAATTTACATTTATCGCCCGTTTGGGACGACATATTATCTTATGAAAAGCGTTTGTTAAACCAGAAAGACTTCGATATTAATACGCTAATCAATATGCGTTTTACTTTAAAAGAGTCTTTTCGTCATTTAGAATCATTGTTCGAATGCCATCAACAGGTTATCCTAAATTGGGGCCAGCATCCATCTCACATATCTGCGGCATATCTGTTGTCCAGTTTAATGCATTGCTACAGGGAAGAAAACAACGTCGAAAAAGCAAATTTATTTATTTCCTTGTTCTTGGCTTCCATAAAAGTATTTTGTGAAATCATTGACACTTGGTGGACAGAAGGAAGATTGGATGATTGGCAACAAGAATATATTGTAGAAAGGTAAAACTTTCTCATAAATAATATATTTATATTTAATTCTTTTTTGCAGAGTTAGTAATGTTGATCATACTGTATGTGTGCGAGAATATTGCAAAAATAAACAAAAAGCATTTTTCGTTCCAACTAATGTTAGCAAAATGATTGAAGAGAACAGCGTGTTTCATCTAATGAAAGAACATTCTTTAGAGGCTGGACGTACTCTCAATCTTCTTTATGATATCAATCGTATTGGTGACTTACGTTACAATTGTGATGCTGCCATGCAGGGTAAATTGTACAATGTTTTTATAGAAGATTTTTTTAAGCAGGTTAAAACATTGCAAGCGGAATTGGAAAACGAATTAGGTACGTGTTCACAAACTGAAGAAACTTCTGAAGACATTGGTTCCTATAATGGTGCTGCTGTAAATACTCCTGAACCAGCAAAAACTAGTATACTCAGCAATTTGACCACTCAAGATGAGTTTCTTATCATGGCTTTTGCTTTGAATACAAGTCAGGAAGATTTAGCAGATGATAATACTGTTATAGAAGATAATATAAAGGAAAATACTGAACAAAACGAAATTATAAATGCATGTACAATTTATAATTTACTGAAAAAATCTAATAATTATTTGCCTTTGGAGGATGTTGTTATTAATTCTTTAACTAGAATATTAAAAATTCGTATTGCGTTTGCAAATTCTTTTGTTATGCGACTGTATCGTGAGGAATTTATGATATTAAAACATTTACAGAACATACGAAGAGTTTTGCTAATGGAGGCTAGCGACTTAATGTATCAATTTTATAGCAAATTATTTCAACAGGTAAGATTTAAATAACAGTCTGTTAAGAGTAGTTTTTTGAATTAAAAGTTAGATGCAACTAATCATAATATAAAAAGTGAATTTTTTTAAAACTAGAATATTAAAAACACATCTATATAATTAATGGGCCAGGTGGTTTTTTGCTACCACTTATACTCACCTTAAACAAATGATTTCGTTTAAAGATATTTAATTATTTTTTTATTTAAATCGGTTCAGTATTTTGGAAGTAAAAATACGTTTCTTATTGAGGAAAATAATCTAGAGTTCATGTACATTTTAAAAATTATGTTTCTATAAATCGACCGCTTTGTGAAAATCAATTTTCCGATCTGTAGTTTTCTATCTAACTAGCAAGATTTTTTATATTAAAGCAAAATTCGCAATATTTTGAACGAAAGCCGAACTATCAATCAAAAATTTCGATGAAAACCGAACTATCGCCAAATTTTGATTGAAAATCGATTACAATATTTTCTATTGCTAGATCTTATATTAACACTAGGTTTTCAAGTACACTTTTTTTAAACTTATGTTGCCTTTGATTAGATATTCTATGAAAGCCGAAATATAAGTAATAGGAAATTCTTAGATTATCTGAATTATCTATAATTTGTTTTAAAATAAAAATCATTGGAAATCAACAATATACTTCCTATAATAATTTAATCAACGGTCAAATGTTGTATCGATAATATATTTTATTACCAGAAAGTTTTAATTAATATTAAGTTATCGAGCAAACAATTTATATCACATAATTTTCTATGAAAATAAGCTTTAATACAATTTGTAAATCAAAATTAAGTTATCAATAGAAAAATATTAAAAAGTAAGTTAATAAAATTGTGTTTTTTAAAGATTGAATCCGCTGAAGCATGGGCAAATTCTTCAGTTCTTACTATGCAACTGGACGATATTATTTGTGCAAAATTTCCCGAAATGTCGTCACTTTATCGCTTAGAAATTAATTCAGCATTCAGATGTCAAACCACTAAAGTCGTCGAAGCAGTTGAAGAGATAATAGTCACCTACAACTTAAGTCGTGAATTAGAGCACATAATAAGTGCCGATGACATAAAGTCGTACAATAAAGTTTTTAGTTTTCTTCTCAAAGTCAAATGGGGCATAACTACTCTTGAGAAGTTACAATTTGCACGTAGTAAGAAACGCCGCATGCCGTATGCCAAATTCGAAATGATTGATTTAATAATGCGACGTTTGGAGCAGTTGCGTTTTTGGATGATGTATTCTATACAAAGCGTACATTTTCATCTTATGACTCATGTATTGCAATCGATGGGAGAGCAGTTGCATATTAAGATTGATAATTGCGTGAATCTAAAAGAAATGGAAATGGTACATAAGTCTTATTTGAGTACAGTGTGTGAACACTGTTTTTTAACTCCTAATGTAATCTCAGTTAAGACTGGTGTTGAACAACTTTTAAGTCTGGTTTCGATATTGCGAGCCGAATGGTTAAGTTGTGTGAAAAATATTGAGAACAGCGGCCCTTTGGCGATTTGTTTAGATGACAGTACTGATGACTATGCCGATACCGATTTTGTACACAACTCTCAAATAGATGCAATGGAATTTACTTATATATGCTGTCACCAGTATTTGGCGAACATACTTAATGATCAAGTTTATTTGCAAAAGAGATCATTTTGTAAGAATTTTAAAATTTAATTTTTAATATTACAAAATAACGAATGATTTTATTTTCCAGTATCTGGGTTAAGAGCTGCTTTTAATACCAGTTTGCCTTATTAATTTTTTAACTCAAAATCTGTTAACGTGTTGTGTTGATCGTTAAAAAAGTATTATAAAACTTGAATATAGAAATAAAATTGTTTGAATTGTTTTATTATAGTTAACTGAAGGAATAATCTATATATATAAAAGAGGATGTGTGTATGTATGTAAGAAATGGACTCGAAAACGGCTGGGCAGATTTTGATGAAATTTTCAGAGAATCTTCAGAATATTCAGGCGGGTGACACTGTGCAGTCCGATTTTTGATTTTCGGTCTGTGGGCGGAAGGGCGTGGCAAAACCCACCAATGACATATACATATATATATATTTATTATTTTTTTTTTATTTTATTTTTTAAAGCCATTGTTATGCTTTTCAAAACGAGATATCAATCTCTTAAATCGGTTATGTAGTTCCGAAGATATTTACAAAAAAAAAACTCACTAATATATAATAAAATATCAAAATTTTAAAATTTCCGCAATGTTGAATTCGCTTGAGTTATCTGGACTGCCGCCCCACCGCCTACAAATGAAAGTTGGTGTACCAATTATTTTGCTTAGAAATATCTGCCAGCCACGACTTTGCAATGGGACACGTTTAGTAGTCAAAAAATCATGAAAAATGTGATTGAAGCAAAAATTTTAAAAGAAAAATATAAGGGCGATGTGTTGAAACCACGCATTCCTATGATTCCTCCAGATTTGCCGTTTGATTTTAAATGGCTTCAGTTCCCCATACCTGTTGCTTTTCAATGATCCCTGTTTTTTGCACAGTCAGTTATATGTATCACGTTCACGTGCTTTGTTTTTCAATACCGCGAACCAAAATCGATCAAGAAATGACTTGCAAAGCAGTCACGGGCACGCTAGTTACATTAAAAAAGTAAGTTGAATTATAAATTCCATATCATATTTGCTTATTAAAACTGTGATTTTAAATCCCCGAAAAATTTGGTTCAGCTTTTCTAGTTTTCTTCATTTCTTTGGATTAGGGTGCGCTTTGAAACTAAAGGATCATCCAATATTTTACACGTCTTTTTATGTAAAAAAAAAGTTAAATTATTTGAATTATCAACGTGACATCTTTTGAATCGTAAGATATTCATACTCTAAAATTTTTATGAGTGTGTACTTCTTCGCTTTGCTTACAGATTCGTTCCATTTAAGTTTTTGTTTTAGATTTTATGAAAGCCGTTTTTTTAAATTAGTCATCTTCTAGTTCAACCCTCTACTTCATTTTAAAGTAAAAGTTAGGTTAAGAAGGCAACTGTGTTCCCGTAATCGACTTGGGTTCTTTTGCTGATCTCTGTGTTACATGGGAAAAAAAATTTGGATATGGAAGAGGATGTACAGACAAGTAACAAATGTCAAAGGATGAGACTAAAGGGAGAAAGATGAAGTAGCATGTGGGCACGATACTGAACTCTTTGATATTATAAGAAGTGAACTGCATAATATTGTGTTCGGACCAAATTTTTCCTGTTTTGTTTATTCAAACATCCTTGACAATATATAATTTTTTCTCTTAACTCAACCCAAATTAATTGATTCATTGTTTCATTAAAACATGTTGTGGGTTTTGTTGCCGTTAGTAACCTATGAATAAATTTATTATTAATATTGTCAAGTTCAATAATGTATAGCGTTTGCAGGCGTGAGTGTAATAGTTCTAAATAAAGATATACAAAATTGAAATATAAATATTTATTGTAGATGTACCCACAGATGTACCCAATAAACCTAATTTGGTTTTACAAATTCTAATGTTTTGCAACGTTTACTTATCAGTAGCTTGGAATATGGTGTATGGTTTCTATATCCTCTATAATGTAAGTAAAAAATAAAAGCATCAAATTTGAAACTAATGAAATATCACAATTAATTAGTTTTCAAACCTTTACGATTTACATGGACTTTGTGTTATATTGGCGTATTTAGTAGGTTCTATAGCGGAATGTTATCGTTTGCACATGGGTTATAAAGGAAATTTGCATTCTAGTGTAAGAAAATATTTCTTTGTCAAATGATTTTGTTTGTAATTGTTTTCCTTTCTTACAGCCCGGTGATTTATGTACTTTTCTTATCTTGTCACCTTTTGTGCAAATGCCTGTTTTAATTTTTTTGTTATTATCAGCTCAAAACTTTTCTTATCTGATTAAGATCATTACTCTTTGCATTTTTGTCATAATGGCTTTAGAATTTGTATATGGCTTAGTTATTATTTGGCCAAAGTCCGAAAAACCAATTAAAGTTATTCATAAATAAAAGTACTTACATTTTTATTTTTATTAAAATATTCTATTAAATAGAAACAAGCAAAAAAAAAAAGATAATTTGAAAAATGATCAAACATAAATGTTATCAACAAGACGTTTTTGTTTTAATTCTAATTAGAACTATCATGCTGTTCATTTATCATCTAAATTAAATTTTTTAAGTAAATTATCAATACGATCAAGATGACTTTTCATGGCGGGCAGAAATGTTTCGAGAACTTTGATATTTTCATCATGTTGCTGGCCTTGCCCGATTAATTGAGATCTAGTAGGCACCCATGCATAAATAATCTTAAAATATAAAAAAGGAAATAATAATTATTTTTCTTTCATAACATCATTTTGAAGGTATTTATTGTAGTCGGTATTTAATTGATAACAAGACGTGCCAGACAGCAAATCTTTTAAAAAAATGTATCTGTCCGCAAATACTTGACTGCTCTGGATTAAAAGAAAATTTAAAATTCCTGTGCGACTCTACAGGTTGCGTTTTATCGGCGCAGTGATTTTTGTACTAATTACTTTTATATAAATTTTTGGTACACATATGCTCTACTTAGAAAATTTTGTTATTAATTCCAGAAGATTTCGTTATTATTTTATGAAAGATCACAATATTTTAACTGAATTGAGATCGTTGGGGTCCCATAAAATAAGCAAAAAAGATTTTATTTCCATTTTGAGCTGCTAAGGTACGTATGGCGGTTAAAACCGGATTTGGTTTGAATTGTTTTGCATAAATATCTCACAATTTTTGTAGTCTATATTTAAGCGGCTAAATAAATGAGGTACCGATGTCATGTGACACAAGGAGCTAGAAGGCCCTTTACGTGGCCAATCTTATATTTTATGTTCAGGTTATTTATTTTGCTTTTATATGTATGTAAAACTATTACAATTATTACAACTTACTTTAATTGTACTTTGTACAATAAAACCGTGATGTGGCTTGAGCGTCTTTTCGTATGCATCTTGTAAATGCTTTTTTAAAATTTCTTTATTTTCCTTATCATTAAAAATGTTTTCAAAGAACAAGCAAATCAATTGTAAACCACGCTTCAGCCACAGCAAGGCATTGGCAGCAAAGTTGTCTATATTTACATTGTATGTAATTAAATCTTCTAAATATTTATATTTAATAACATCTTTATCGTACACTTTACGGATTTTCTAAAAGAAAAAATAAGAATGTTAATTAATTTCCGATTTAGAAATTTATGATGATCTTACGTTTATATTACCGCTCATGTCACTAATTACGGGAGTAAATAACGTACCAAAGGAACCTAAAAATATAAAGTAGCAACAGTTAGAATTAACACTGTGATTACAAAAACTAGTTGTATTTCAACGTGTTGATTGTTTTATATTGAGTCATACTAAAGTGCGCCATTTTAATAGAAACTAAAGAGAACTTATTCAGTTTTCGTTTATTGTACGATAATTTTTAAGTTGAAATATGGTAAAAGATATACAATTTTTAATATCTATTTTATTTGAAGATAATATAGTGATTCAAAGATAAATATGGCCCATTTTCAAACGGATATCAGTAACTTGAATATTTTAATCGAGACAGATGTGTTCCAGAAGTAACCTCCGACAGACACCTTTACTTTTCCTTTTACTCCTTAAGTATCAGCCAAAAATGAAATTCTGCAAAATATTTTAAAGACCCTCGTAAGCACATCATGGGGCATTATAAAAAAACGATTGCTCTTATTTTAGTAATGCTATCCCTATGTGGAGCTTATTCATAAATAAACCCAAAGACAAATATGGCAAACAGTCAAAAACAATAATCAGAATACAATCGAAAGTAATAAAAGACTCACTTCCGGTTGTGCTAGAGTATTACCGGTCAAACAATATAATAAATCGCAACCCATTTCAAATTTTAGATTGTGGGTATGAAATATAACCACTGTAGTTATTGCTGTAAGATTTAATTTTACAAATTCTGAAAACGCCAAAAAATATATACCGACGTTGAAAGTTATAATGAAACTGTATTCATGTTAAAGTTGGTTCCATTAATATATTGCTATAAATCTTTAAGCAAGATTTTTAATTTTAAGAACTATATTACATTTTCATTTATTATCACAAAAAGCAAAACACTAAAAAAACTACTTAACAAAACATTGTATTGGGGCATCAAAGTTATAATAGAACACAATTAAGAATCGTTAGAAAGTCTTATTTTAAACATATACTAAGTTTTAATGTTTTGTTTAGAGTCCTTTTTTGTTTTTTCTACTTTTAAACGATTTAGCATAGAATCAATTAATTAGTTTAAATTTGATTGTAACTAGCAGAGCCTCAAATCAAATTTTCTAACATAGCGAGTTACAAAAAACTGTTAATCACTATAAGTGAGAAATGCACCAGAGTGTACTGAGTTTATCACTTGGGAATAATAACAAAATCACCTACTGCGGATAGAGTGAACCTTGTGTTTCGGATTAAAAATAAAAACTCCTCCCATACCAAATTTTTGGACATATTTAAGTCCTTTAGCTTACATTGTACATCATGCCATTACTGAACCTATGTCGTATTTAATTGTAGTGGTGATGGCGTTTAGCTCTCCCCACATGTCCGAAAAATGTGAAATTCATTGTTATTGGTAAATGTAATAGCCTATGAACTCTTCTAAATAAACAAATTAACTCAATTAAATTATTTATTGTAATAATTTTATTTTATTATTTTAAAACATCTAATTATAACGATTGCCTCAAAAAAACTAAAAAAACATTTTTTTTTATTTTGTTTTTTTTTAATTTATATTCCATTGCCTACTTGATCAACTTGTTATTCTGCGGGCTGCCACATCCCTCCTCTATTTTTAAGCTTCAACATCACTTTAGGCCTGGGTCCGTTCGGTTCTATATTCTGTGATGTTGATGGTAGTTTCGGTGACTGCTCATTACCGGGAAGCCGATTGTTATCGGAATCCACGTCTTGTTGAAGTCCGAGATGTTCTGGATTTACAACCGAATTCCTAGTAGGTTTGACTAAAGATGGTAGCGTTGAGTCAGCTGGAATTTTCTTAACATGAGTAATGTTTCTACGATACATTCTGCCTTCTCCTGATATCACGACATCATTTCCTTTTCGATCTGTTACTTCATATTCTGTTTTCCCAAAAGTTGTAGATAATTTATTAGAAAAAACAGTATTTCGGAGCAGTACCTTATCCCCGACTTTGATATCACAATCGATCGCGTTTCTGTCCGAATCGGCACTTTGTTTCCCTTTTTCTTTATTAGCAATGTCATTGTCTCTGGCTTCAGAGTCGATCACATTATTCTCAACGTCATTCAGCGATGGAATCTTGTCTCTAATGACTCGATTAAAAATAAGTTCCGATGGAGCTTTCCCAGTTGTACCATGAGGGGTGACGTTATACATGAGTGTAAACCTGCGAATCTCTTTTTTATAGTCCAAACCCTGCGAGTGAGCAATTTGAAGACGTTTTACCAGAGAGCGGTTCAAGTTTTCGACTTCTCCATTGGCTTGGGGCCAATAAGGCGGTGATGTCATCAATTCAATATTATTGGTGTTGCAAAATGCCTTGAATTCTTCGCTAACGAATTGGCGACCGTTATCAGCTGTTATTGATTTCGGATATCCATGTCGGGCAAATATCTCCTCGAGAAAATCAATAATTTCTGTTGATGTTATCCTTTTGATAAATTTAAGTTCATGGTATCGCGAATAGTAATCAATTATTACACATACAAAATCATGATTTGGCAAAGGGCCTAATAAGTCCATTGCTACACAAATCCAGGGACTATCTGGCATGGTTCGTCTATACATGGGCGCAGGTGGTATCGGTCGAGATACCAACATACATTCATGACAGCTCTTAACATATCTTTCTATATCTCGATCGACCAAAGGCCACCAAATCTTTGCCCGAATTCTGCGCTTCATTACGGTTTCGCCTGGATGGCCTTCGTGCGCCAGATTTAATACTTGTTTTCTCAGTCCTCCTGGAATCACGAGTTTCGTACCCCTTAGCAACAAATTTCCCAAAATACTGAGTTCAAATCGAAATGGATAATATCTGTTCTTAGTTGCTGTACTCCAGTTGTCGGTATTGATACATTATACTGCCATCAAAAGTTCCTCATCTTTGCTATTATGGTGTACAATTTCCAGAACCGTTACGGCTCGCGGAACTGAATTTTCTATGATAGAACAAATGCTTAATTCGCATGGCTTGTCAAAGGTGACAGCTGTATTCACATTGCAGAGTCTAGATAGCGAGTCTGCAATATTTTGCTTTCCCGCTTTGTAAATAATTTTGTAGTTAAACGACTGCAGTCGTAATACCCAACGTTCGATACGAGCCGGCGGCTTCGATGTTGGCTTAAAAATAGCTTCGAGAGGTTTGTGATCTGTTTCTAACTCAAATTGAATCCCTGCTAAATAGTAGTAGAACCTCTCTACAGCCCAAACCAGAGCGAGACTCTCTTTTTCCGTTTGTGAGTAGCGACGCTCAATTTCAGAAAGTGCTTTGCTAGCAAAGATATAACATATGGAGTATCTTCAGTGAATTGGATGAGGACCGCTCCTAAAGCTACAGTGCTTGCGTCAGCAATCAATCTTGTTCGTCGGTTTTGTGAAAAATAAGTTAGTGTTGGAAGCTTCGCCAACTTTTCCTTGAGTTTTACAAATGCATCATTCTGTCTTGTGGACCATACAAATTTTTCATTGGCTTTTGTGATCGCTCTTAAAGGTTCAACTAGATCACTTAGATCTGGTATAAATTTACCTAAATAGGTTACCAGGCCAAGAAAACTTCGAGTTTCCTCACGGGTGTTTGGAGGTCGAAAATTTAAAACACTATCGATTTTGTTCGGGTCGGCGCTTATGCCATGTGGTGATAGAATATGGCCCAAAAATTTTAAATTTTGTACCTTCCATAAACATTTGTCCTTATTTATGGTTACACTGAAGTCTTTAAATGCGGTAAGAACATCTTCCAACTGTTTAGCATGTTCCTTTTCCGTTGACCCGAAAACTATTATGTCATCCAAATAGTTTAGTGCATTTTTACATGGAGCCAAAATATTTTCCATAGTTTTTTGAAATATTTCCGGAGCAGAATTCACACCAAATAACAGTCTTTTATATCTAAATAAGCCTTTTGAAGTTATAAATGTTGTTATATACCGGCTTTTCTCTTCAAGCTCCAATTGATGATAGGCATTTTTTAGATCTAGCCTTGAAAAGAATTTAGCTCCTTGCAATCTCGTCATAAAACTTTCAAAAGTTGGCAGGGGATAATTTTCCCTTAAAATTGCCGTATTCGCGCGTCTCATGTCAATACATATCCGAATGTCTCCGTTTCCTTTGAAGACAACCACCACCGGAGATATCCAAGCGCTCGGCCCAACAACCGGTTCAATTATATCCAGAGCTAATGCCTCATTCAGTTTCGCTTCAACCTTATCCTCAATAGCAACTGGCACTCTACGCAACGGTTGTTGAATAGGCTTTATGGAGCTATCGATGGATAAGCTTACTTTAATTCCAGCAATTTTATTGAAAGGTTTCAATTGCTCCACATGGTTTATGTCTATACCCAACTTCAATACACCCAGTTTTATGGCAGTATCTTTACCCAGCAATGATTGCTCGCCCCGCTCAATGACATAAAATGTTGAAATCAAATTAGAACTTCTCTCAATCCCAATAACAGCTTCAAAAACTGTTTTTATCGTAAGTGCCACGTTACCAGCGTAAGCTTTGAATTGGTGATCAGATTCAAATCGAATATTCCACATGACTGCTTTCCCGGTATTCAGAAAGTTTCAATCATCTTCACAAAGGAGGTTGTATTTTGATCCTGAATCTATCAACATCCTTATCTTTCTACCGCCTACAAAACACGTTATTATCTCGATCGCAGATTCCCTGTTATCAAATATTTTATAACAGCCGTCATCATTTGAATTGGATTGGCCATCTACATATCTTATCTTTGAATAACCAAAATCTCGACGTTTCGGATTTCTGCTGTCGAATGTGGAAAATTTCCGTTTGTTTGAGCCAGTACGACATTTCCGAGCAAAGTGTCCCAACAAGCCACATTTGTTGCATTTCACTTGCCTGGCTGGACAAACTACGCTGTTTCCGTCGTGACCGTTTTGTCCGCATCTAAAACATTCGCAGTTACTTGCAATTTTATTAATTTCAGTTGTACTTGGAGCCTCCATTGATTTTGATTGAGCATTAATTTGCTCGTGGACTTGACAAATTTCAATAATTTCTTTCAAGGGGTGCTCTTTTTCCAATAACCTCTTTTGCAAATCCGTAGATGCCCAGGAGTCAATAAGTTTGCCTTTAATGCTGATTTCCAGAATATCATTTTTCGTTTCACCAAATACACATCTCGAAGCCTGTTGCCGCGTTCAACAAGAATTTATTAAATGTTTCACCATGTTCTGCCTTCAATGATCTAAACAAATGCCTCTCAAATGTTTAGTTTCTTTCTGGGGAAAAATAGTCAGTCAATTTGTCAACCAATGTTTTATAAGCATCTTCTTTTTCCCCACAGCAAGTGCACCTGGAATATTGTATGCAACTTCCTGCAACTGAGTTCCTCCATAATGTAAAAGCTTATTCTTCTTCTTGACAGAATCTGATATTTCTTCAGCCTGAATGTAGAAAGTAAATGCTCGTAGCCACTTTTCCCACTCAGTACGAATTAGCGATTTGTCAATCGCTTCACAAAGAAATGGCCTGATTCCATTTGTCTCATTCATGTTTGGAATCAACGTTACTGTTTCGACTGATTGTCTTGTATTTTTACTTACTTAATTTGCCCAACTGGCCCAGATCTTATTCCAAATGGATTTTCCAAATTGGAACCCAGATTTTGTACACCTCACTCGTGCTTGTTCTTATTTTAGTTCCTTGAACTAAAACACAGAATTGTTCTTGTTCTTATTTTGTTCTTGTTCTTGCTTGTTCTTATTTTAGTTCCTTGAACTAAAACACAGAATTTATTTGCCTAACTAGTAATCTGAAATCAATAATGAAGTCATTTACGTAAATCTCTTTGTCTTCTTTTTTTTCTCCAAAAATTTCCTTTAATGCGTGCAAACACTAGCTTTTATTTCTTCCATATTTACCTCGTCGCCAATGTAATAGCCTATGAACTCTTCTAAATAAACAAATTAACTCAATTAAATTATTTATTGTAATAATGTTATTTTATTATTTTAAAACATCTAATTATAACGATTGCCTCAAAAAAACTAAAAAAACATTTTTTTTTATTTTGTTTTTTTTTTTAATTTATATTCCATTGCCTACTTGATCAACTTGTTATTCTGCGGGCTGCCACAGTAAATATAACTTTTTTTATATGATAAATTTGGTCGACATGAATTTTTTCTTTTTTGATTTCATATTTTTTATACAATAATCCAAAACTTTGTTTTAAAAATTTAGGATACAGTGAACTCGCAGAAACGTGAACACCCACTAACATGAACATCCAAAAACATGGAAATTTTTTTTCTTACATTGACTACTCTAAAACGTGAACAAAGGCTGAAGGCCTTTATCAAACGTTAAAATTCAATTTTTTAAGCTTATTTAAACATTTTGGGATTCCCCGCAGAAGAATCTCGTAGTAAACAACTTCTGTTGCAGGATAAGTAGTTATGGTATTACCGTGACAGTTCTACTGGAAGCATCTCTCTGTGCTGACTATGCATATACATAAATAATATAAACAAGTGATCTCTCAGTCGAAATTTATATTTCAGTGCGAACAGACGTGTGTTTAAGTGTTTTCAGTGTTTTGGAAAATTGAATAGAATAAAATTTGTTTTAACTGTCAGAGAAAATTAGAAAATTTTGTTTTAAAATATTTCAATTTATTTGATTAAAAACAATAAAATTAAAAATAAGACAATACAAAATAAGAACAATAACAATTATTATTTGAAAACAAAACTTTTGTGAAAAACGCAAACAATTTTAATCAGTTTTAGTGATATATTGGTGAAATATACAAACCGTTTTGGTTAGGGTCATTTTACCACAATGAATGGGGTTTATCCCCAAAACTATAATCGCTTTCATGGCCTGGATTCCCCTTCTGCGAAAATAAAAAGTAGTAAAAACAAAAGACCTCGTCCAAATGACTTCCCACCACTACCTGAAAAACCAATAAATGACCAAGATCTTCCTCGCTATTTAGTTGCTTCTGCTATTTCAAGTACTAACAATGTGGAACCCCGTCCCTTATCATCGTACAATGTGTTTCAAGTTGAACGTGGCCTTAACTTTATATCCAAGGACCGAATCGAAGTAAATGAAATGAGAAGTGGTGATCTTCTTATTAAGGTGTCTAATGGCCAGATAGCTGAGAAATTCCTTAAAGCAAAGTTCATAGATTGCATTCCAGTCAATATCTCTTTACATAAGACATTAAACACTATTCAAGGAAGAATTTTTTCCAGGAAATTAATTGATATTCCTCAGGATGAAATACTTGATTCCCTTAAGGACCAGAGAGTTGTCGATGTGCGCAAAACTATGAAAAAACATGGGGACAAATTGATACCAACAGGCGCGGCGATTCTTACCTTTGATCTTCTTCACCTTCCGGAAAAATTAAAAGTGGGTTGGGAAAAAGTTTCAGTAGAGGAATATATACCTAATCCAATGAGATGCATTTCTTGCCAGCAACTCGGTCACACGAAAAATAGATGTAAGTCTGTGGAAATATGTAAAGAATGTGGTTTTCCAACACCACACGACGTTTGCACAAGAAAATTTTGCGTTAAGTGTTTAACAGATCTACACTCATCAAACGATCCTTTTTGTCCTACTTACTGGAAACATAAATCCGTTAACTTTGTTCGTATTTCAAAAAAGTGTACAGCTCGGGAAGCCTGGAAACTGTTTAATGACAATCCAACTCTACACACAATCAAACCTCCCACGAAAAAGGATAATATCAGCAGTCTATCATACTCTAAAATTTTGAATAACATATCTTCTACTGAGAAAATTACGGTTCTTCCATCGACATCTACAAATGGAGCTTTACAAAATTTATCTTCGTTGAATAAATCATCATCTCAAGCCGCTAAAGCTTTACATACTCCATATATTCCTCACGTTACCACTTTTAATAGCACACTCTCTGGAAATGACTCAACTACAAAAACGTCCGTCCTCTTATCAACTACTAATAACCAATTAATACTATCAGCAGAATCAAAACGAAATATTATAAATCAAATGCCTAACTTACCACAAACATTTATTAATGCCACACCAGTTAAAGAAGCTTCAAAACCTGAATCTTCTTTGGATAAAAATGTTAACGAAGAAAGTATCACAATGGATTTATGCAATGGTCAGGGTTTTAATACCCCTATTAAAACTGTTGCGGATACCCCTAACGATGAGTTAAATCCTTGTGCACAGCTATACAGTAAACATCCTGAGGTTAATGTTTCAATTACTCCCTTAACCTTCAATAAAACAAAACCCTCATCTTGAAAGGATAAATAACTTTTATCTTAATGAATTGCGATTTTAGTATCAGTCTTCTCCAGTGGAACATTCAAGGATTTATTTGTCATAAATACGCTCTTGAATTATTAGTTGCCAAGCACAGACCAAATATAATTTCATTGCAGGAAACACATATAATTGGAAAAAACCGCCATTTATTGCATCTACCTGGATATCAATCTTTTCATCATAACCATAACTATACATATGCAAAATCCGGTGTTGCATTTTTCATAAAAAATGGGATTAATGTCACTCAACATTTGACTTCTTCAAGTGACCTTCTTTTCCACAAAGTTGTTATTCAATGCGGCAAGGAACTTCATATTACCAATATATACAAAGATTGCGAGTTACATCTTACAAATTCTATGCTGGATTGTTTTTCTATTCCTAACAATGGTCATCACATTATATTAGGCGATCTCAATGCACAAAATACCCTCTGGGGCTCCACTACAAATTCTCCAAGTGGAACCATTTGGGAAAGATTTGCAGATGACAACGGTTTTATTATCTTAAATGACGGTTCCCCCACTTTGCTCAATACAAGGCACACCCTGACGTGTGTTGATGTCTCCATTACTAGTGCCGACATTGCTTCAGAACTGTCGTGGAATTGTCTTTCGTTACCTGAAGTTGGCGATCATTTTCCAATTTTAATTACAAATAATATAACAACAGTTGCAAGGAAATTTATACCTCGTTTCCGTATTGATAGAGCTAATTGGTCTCTTTTTGGAAAGAGATCAGAATTAGTATGCGGGGAATTTCCTAAATCTAACAATATCAATAAGGAAGCTGCCCAAATTAAACGCATTTTAAGAAGAACGGCAAATGAAATAATTCCTCTTACTCGAGCGCCAGTGAAAAATAACAGTCCTAGCTGGTTTAACTCGCATATTGGAAATTTAATTAAAATCAGAAATCAAACATGGAAAATATTTAAACGCCATCGGACTCAGTCAAATTGCATTCAATACAAGAGGTCCTGTGCAATAGTCAAAAGGGAATGTAGGATTGCTAAACGTGAAACTTGGAATCGCTTTCTCAATTCTCTTAACCCACAAATGGATGTACGATTTTTATGGAACAAAGTTAAAAGTTTAGGATCAAGGAAAATGGACAATTTTCCTCCTATTTGTATTGATGACAATAACTTTTATCATCCGGAAGTAGTAGCTAATAAATTTGGTCAGTTTTGGAGCTCTGTTAGTTCAAATTCTGCCTTTGATTCAGAAATAATTTCTTTAAAAAGAACACTTAACATTGATCAAGTACAGTCATCAAATCGGAATCTTGGACCTTTGATGAAAAAGGTAGATATAAATGAGATTAACTTCATCATGAAAACTCTTAAAGGAACTACACCTGCAGAAGACAAAATAACGTATTG
This sequence comes from Trichopoda pennipes, assembly GCA_030448955.1. Classification (NCBI taxonomy): domain Eukaryota; kingdom Metazoa; phylum Arthropoda; class Insecta; order Diptera; family Tachinidae; genus Trichopoda; species Trichopoda pennipes. The sequence continues at coordinate 759,963 of JASKUP010000026.1, read as the reverse complement.
CATGGTCAAGAATGCTTCTGTGGCATTGAAAAGTCGACTATGTGATTTATACAACAATATTTTATATAATGGTCCATTTCCTCACGATTGGAAAACTGCTATCTTGTCTCCCATTCCTAAGCCGGGGAAGGACCCTAACCAAATTAGCGGTTACCGGCCAATTTCTCTTTTACCTACACTCTCTAAAATTTTTGAGAAAATATTGGCTAAGCGTTTTTGGAGATATTTCGGACAGAAAATATCTGATATACAACATGCATTTTTGCCGAAACATGGTGTTCATACTATATGCCATCAATTGGAGGATACTCTTAGATATAATCTCAAAAGGCGTAGGCATAGCGTTGTTATTTCAGAGGATTTGGAAAAAGCCTTTGACCGAGTTGTGTATACTTACATTATCATTGAACTAAATGAATGGGGCGTCCCCAAACAAATTCTGAGGCTGTTGAAATCTTTTCTTGATAATCGTAGGATAAAAGTCAAAGTCGATGGTCATTTTTCAGTACATTATCCGCTTGATAATGGTGTCCCACAGGGATCCCCCTTGTCAGTAGTTTTGTACACCATATATGCCAATTCATTAGCCAATGCGTTAAAAAACCTTCCTGGCATCGATTACGTGGGTATATACGCCGATAATATTTTTGCTGTTGCATCCGGATCTGAGGCAGAATTTCACTTAAACTATTTGGACACTAAAATTAATCAATGGGCAACAAAAAGGGGTGCTGTTATTCCGGCTGATAAAACCGAACTTCTTCACGTTTGCAGAAGAAAGGATTGCAACTGTAATACCATGTGTGTAAGAAACGTTAACCTTTCCTTAAAGCATGAAATGAGGATTTTAGGGTTATTATTTACTAAAAATCTTCTTTGGAACTCACATATACAGTTTTTGGTCAAAAAATTAAATAAAATAAATAATCTATTAAAACTCATCTGTTCTCGGACCAAAGGACCACATATTGAAACAGCTTTGAATATTTGTCGTTCCTTGACCACAGGTGTTCTTTTGCATGGTATTACGATCTACGGATGGACGTCTAAAAATAACATCATGAAACTTAATACTTCTGTTAACAACTGCTATCGGACAGCTTCAGGTTTATTACGGTCAACACCCTTACAGCTCTTGAGAAGGGAAACACATGCTCCAAATTTTCAATTATTACGCGAGAATAGCTCTGTTTCGTTGGCTGCGAGATCAATCACAGTATCTTCTGAAGGTTTGCATGAGACTTTTTGGAATCATCTTTACGCACCTACATCTTTAATATCTTCTTCAACTAGCAAGATTATTTCACTGATAAAGGAACATAATATCTCCATTCCTAATAAACCAGATATCCCCGACAGATCTAAGGAACTAGTTTCAGTCGATGACAGTCTAACATTGTTTGAGAAAAGAAGTACAGAGCCAAATGTTTTTAAACAACTTATGATGCAAAAAAAATTTGATTTCTCACCTGAACTTATCCTTTTTACCGATGGTTCATTTTTTAATGGTGTAACTACTTATTCGGTAATTAGGCAGTTATCAGCAGACAACTTTGAAGTTTTAACAAAAGGGCGTTTGCCGGATCATACTGGAATATTTACCGCTGAAATGATGGCGATCAAGTCAGCAGTTTCTTATTCTATTCAGCATGGAGTTAAAACACTTATCTGTACGGACTGTCTTAGCGCAATCAGAGCGCTAATGAAAAATTACAATGGCTCGTATGATGATATAATCTTTCCTGCCAGACTGAATAATGAAATCTTAGTGCTTTGGATCCCTTCTCATATTGGAATACAGGGCAATGAATTTGCGGATCTAACTGCCAAAAACGCTTTGAATATGCCAAACATCACTGAAACACCTTGTTTACCTAGAGGCATAATAAACCCTTTTAGATTTCTTCAATTACAACTTGAACCCTTACAACGAAGACCTAAATACAATACTAATTTTACAAGAAGTCAATGCATTACAATGGCTCGCATAAGAGTTGGAAAACCTCTTTTTATGGTCAAACATTATTATGAGAGATCAGATCCCCCGACTTGTTCTCATTGTAACATTTTCTTGAGCGTTCAACACATACTTATGGATTGTCCTGTTTCTAAATTAGATGAACCCCTGCAGAATATAATTGATTGCTCTATTGGAAAAAATTTGGTCAAAAATACAAAGTTGTTTACTAAAGCACAATATTCGAGACGTTTGATACTAAATCATAATATTATTACTTAAATCTATTTTACTCTCAGTTACTTTAATTTACTTTACTTACTTTACTTACTTTAATTACTTTACTTTAATTACTTTAATTTCTCTTTGAACATTTAATCAACTCATATATGAGTATATATCTAATTTTTCTTTTTCGAGCGCTTATGGTCTAGTTACCCGCGCCTTTTATTATATTTTATAAATTAAATTTGTAAAATATATCTTCAAATAAATAAATAAACAAGTGATCTCTAAAAATATTTTTATTGAAAATATGTCTAATAAAAAACCAAAAGTGTTCACTCTTCAAGAAAAGTCAGATATTTTAGAGCATTTATGAAAAGGTTCACCTGTAACTGGTTTGCCGAAAAAGTATAATGTCGTCAAATCGACGATTTGTTCAATAAGAAACAAAAATGATTCAATTTCGAAATGTGTTAATAATACATTTTCCAGTCCTGGAAAACCGAAAACACTGCATTCTTCGAAGCTTTCAAAATGGAAAGATTTCTGTACTAATTTCGAAATTAGTATCTTAGAAACCCTTTTGCAACCCATAGTAGCATAGTACATATATTGAAATATGGCAGGAACTTACAAAAAGTAGAATCAAAACCTGTCTCATGGGTAAAAAATAACGTACTTTATTTTAAATTAAATAAAAGATAAAAAGAGACTAAAATATGTTATATAAAAATGCAATCTAAAACGTGAACAAAATCGAAAACGTGAACACCCTCGGTAAAAATTAGTTCACGTTTTTGCGAGATCACTGTATTTAAAAACCTTTTTTTGTAAAATCTAAAATAAGCTACATCTTTACATAACCCTCAGAGCTCTTATGAACTTAGCACTACGTTAATTGTGCTAGATTCCTTTAATAAATATTTTATGATATTCTCATACAATATTTATTATTCAAGCAAAAAAGTATATTTGAAATGTATTCAGTCTTGTACTATCGTTTAATGCGTATGGTCGTGATTTTACCTGTTTATTGGTTTGTTACAAAAAAATTAACAGTTATTCTTTTTTCTTTAAATAACAACAACAAAATTTGTTACATTTACAAAAAAAAAAAAAATTAAAACAAAAATAAAGCGCGAGCGTGTTGATGATGTTCTTGCCTCTCATAGGCAGAATATGATTAAAAAATCAAAAACAAACAGTTCTCAGAGAACTGAATATCAAAACTTTTTTGCTCCTCTCCAAACTATTGATGGTCAGGATGAAGAAGACATTATCAATAAAACTGGAAAAATAAAAGTACCACCTATAACGGCACTTAAATGTAAAGTTGAACAAATACATGAAGTATGTAGAATTCTAAAGATCAGAGAATATTCTATCAGAAAAATTTCAATTGGCCTAAAAGTATTTTGTACAAACAGATAGGACTTTGATGCGATCAATGATGCTCTGACAAATAAATTTCAACATGAGCACTTTACATATGCATCTAAACATGAAAAACCTTATAAGGCTATACTTCTAGGTCTTGAAAAAAACCGACCGTAAAATAATCAAAAGCCGCCTAGAAGAATTAGGCCTAAAATGCTTAGATGTAAAAATAGTTACCAAAGCTAGAGAGAACAACAATGAACAAACCATATTTGTGGTTTATTTCGAGCGTAAATCAGTTACGTTAAAGGAGTTGAGACAGAATTATTCAACCATTGAATACATCAAAGTAAGATGGGAATACCAAAGACCAAGTAATAACAAAATCACACAGTGCTACAATTGCCAAATGTTCGGTCATGGATCCAGCAGATGTAAGGTTAAAACTTTTTGTGGCAAATGTGCTGAGGACCACCATACTAGAGATTGCAATGCTTCATTTGAAAAGTGTGCAAATTGCAATGGAGACCATAAATCTATGTCGCCGAACTGCCCAAGTAGAGAAACTTATATTAAAATAAAACAACGTGCTATACCAAGAAATTCTGGTAAGGGAAGTTATTTGCACAATAATACTGCTAATTATAATACCAACTTTCCCAACTCATTTAACCAAAACCAGAATGCAGACAATAGCTTTCACAATTTTAGAAGCAACGTTTCATGGAATAAAAACAACAACAATAATAACTTATTTACTTTTGAAGAAATTAAAAAACTCACGTTTGAACTAGTTTCCGGTCTAAAAGGTTGTAAGTCTCGCAAAGAGCAGTTCGAGGTAGTTACAAACCTCACCTGTAAATTCTTATATTCATGAATAATATAATTAATATAACATCATGGAATGCTCAAGGTATTCGACATAAAAAAGAACTTTTAAAATTTTTAGAAAATCGCAATGTTGACATTTGTCTATTATGTGAAACATGGTTAAATGAAACTTTATCATTAAATCTCAAGGACTACTATTGCTACCGGTATGATCGTCAGCAGGCTAGAGGTGGGGGCGTAGCGATACTGGTGAAGAGAAGTATACCCCATAAATTATTGCCAATTATTAACACAACCTTAATAGAAAGCGTTGGAATTAAAATTTACTGCAGTGGCGACCAAATTTATATCTACTCATGTTACTTCCCTGGTGGTTCATCAGGCCCAGACCAAAACAAAGTTCAGTCATTTGAATCGGATCTTCACAAGTTAACAAACACAAACAACAAATATGTTTTAGGTGGAGATTTTAATTGTAGACACAGATATTGGGGGTGCCAGCGAAGTAATTGTTGGGGTAACATCTTATACGATAAAATTCAATTAAATGCTACACAAAATATTTTCCCACATGAACATACACATATACCTGCAGATATAAATAAGCAACCCTCCACCTTAGATTTCTATTTAATAAATATTCCACAGCATATGGCAGCGGTAAGAGTAATAAACGACTTAAGTTCAGATCACCTTCCAATAAGCAGCATCATAAATTTCGAATATAGAGCAATAACAAAGGAATATTATAATTTTAATAAAGCAAATTGGAATCGTTTTAAAAACAGTGTAAATAGTAATATCATTCTGCCTGATTTCAACGAAATAACTAGCACCATACATACAGACACAATGATAAACCAGTTTAACAGAAATTTAAAAATCGCTATAGACGACTCTGTGCCAAAACGGAAAATTTCGTGTCCCAACAAACCATTTCCTCATAACATTAAAGTAATGATCCAATTTAGGAATATCTATCGACGAAACTGGAAGAGATACCGAGATATTGAAGATCATAGACAAATGTCCCGACTCAACAAGGAGATCACAAGGAAAGTTCAGCAGTTCAGAAATCAAACATGGAACAATATGCTATCTTCACTGGACAAGGCAAAATCCCCTTTTTGGAACGTAACGAAAATGTTCAAAAAGAAATCAAAATTTATTCCAATACTTAAACACAATGGTGTAGTATGCTTTACCGATGAAGAAAAGTGTGAACTCTTGGCTCAAAGTTTTAAGGCAAATCATGTTATTTCAGCCGAACTAAGCGACGCGAACACAGTAATGGAAGTTAATAACGTGGTACGCAATTGCTGTTCTGAAGTCACGACCCCATTACATACGCTTTTCACCAGCCGAAGAGAAGTTTGTGACATAATTAAAAATCTTAAAAACAAAAAACTCCAGGAACAGATGAAATCAACAACAAATGCCTAAAAATGCTACCAGATAAAGCTATAAAGTATCTTACCACCATGTTTAACGCTTGTTTAAAATTCTGCTATTTTCCTGCGTCGTGGAAAATATCTAAAACCATACCAATACTCAAGCCAAACAAAAGTGCAGATTCTCCAACATCATACAGACCAATTAGTTTACTTTCTTCAATAAGCAAAATTCTTGAAAAAATTATAAAGGAAAGAATTATTAATTTTGTTGATACAAATAATATACTTCCTTCGCAGCAATTTGGTTTTAGAAAAGAACACAATACAACGCAACCCCTACTTAAAATCAGAAATCTAGTTAAAAGAAATTTTCAAGCTGGCAAATCCACAGGAATGGTCCTTTTGGATATAAGGGCTGCCTTTGATTCTGTTTGGCATAATGGGCTCATTTACAAACTAAAACAATACAATTTCCCAACATATTTATTAAAAATTATACGCAGTTTTCTAAGTAATAGATCATTTCACGTATATGTAGGCACAACGCGCTCTCAGCAAACATATATTCCAGCTGGCTGTCCTCAAGGTTCCTGCTTGTCACCCGTTTTATATAACTTATTTACTGCAGATATTCCGTGTTTCTCAAGTTGCATCACTTCAATATTTACAGACGATACCTCCATACTCTGCTCCGATATTTACGCCACTAATATTGTAACTAAGTTACAATTAGCACTAGTTGAACTACACAACTATTTTAATAAATGGAATATCCTGGTTAACCCACAAAACCCTATTCAGTTTTTAAATAAAAACATTAATTGGGAGAATAAAGTCAAATATCTTGGTATTATCCTTGATACCAAACTTTGTTACAACGAGCACATATCTTATCTGCTTCACAAAATCAAAATAATGACAATTCTGATGTACCCTATTATAAATAGAAAATCAGAACTCAATATAAATAACAAAAAGTTAATTATCAAAGCAATTTTTCACCCAATAATGTTTTACGGCGCTCCAGCTTGGTCCACTTCCGCAAAATGTCATCTGAAAAAACTTCAAGTTGTCCAGAATAAACTTTTAAAATTGATTTTTAAACTGCCTTGGCACTTTTCCACCCAACGCTTTCATACTCTAGCAAACTTTGAACTCATCTACGATAAAGTTGAGAGGCTAACAACAAATTTCCATACAAGATGTCAACTTTCCCGGTATGGTCACATAAATGATCTGATCTCATCTTAAATTTTTATTTTTTCACATTTCTAGTTTTAAGTTTTTATCATATACCCCCTTTAAAAAAGGTTTTTATAAAATTTTTCCTTCCTTAAATAAAACAACACCAAATGTACAAATATATATATTTAAAATAATAATTAAGTAGAAGAGGAACGCAGTTCCTAAACTCTTTGCCTTAAAAAGACAAATGTAAAAATTTCTTTAATATTATAATAAACACACAAATTGAATTGAAATGTATTATTGCGGGGGAAAGCATATCCATATGGCCATTTCACTACTGCTCATATCATATAGATTATCAGTGGATATTACCTAAAGTTTGTTGTTTGAGAAATAGATATTTTATAAGAATATCATAAAATATTGATTAAAGGGAAATATTGAAAATAGTAATGAAATTCATTTAATTTTGTATAAAGACTGTGCTTAATGAAATTATTTATAAAATAAATAAAAGAGCAAAAGGGCACCTTAGCTAGCACAATTGTCCTGTGAATGGACATTTATTATGATTCGAATTTTGTTTCGTTTAAAATCTGACTTCTTGCACTGCATGCACGATATTAATTACACATAAAAAATACATGTACATAATGAATAATATTAAAAACTTACGTATAACATCCACAATTTCATTTGAGGCAGTTAAAAATTGTTCCGTTTCAATTTTATCATGATCGCCAGTTGGAAAACCTTTAAGATTGTTGAATTTTATACGAGCTTCCGTCATTGTTTCTAGTTAATACTGGCTGTATTGCTATATGTACATACATATGTATGAATGTGTGTATTTATGTATAATGTGATAATTAAAATAATTCTAAATAACTGGCAAAAAAGAAATGTTTTTGAGACTTAATCAATACAGGTTTTATAAAAAATAATTTGCTTATTCATCAGTATTTGACTATCTTATCATTTTTCTTTTGTATTTGTTATTAGCAATAAATTGTTCTGCTGACACTTAAAAATTGACAAAATATTTGTAAATTAAAAACAATGTAAATAATGAATTGACGTCACCAGTTTAAGTTTTATTTTATTGTTATATTTATGATCACATTTTTTTATAAATCTATTTAATACATTTTCTGTAACTTGTAATGGTGATAATGTTAAACAATTGTTTAATCAACTTACGCATGTTTAGTTTTTGAAAACATAGAAAATTTTACTTTTTTGGCTTCTTTGCAAATAATTGGGTTGAATTATAGTTACACTATGTATTTGTATTAGTAAATAAAACTAGAGTTTTTTGTTGTATAATAATTAAAACAATAACAATTCTTTGATTGAGATCGTTATACATTTTTTTCATATTTGGTGCGAAAGGTTAGTTTCATATGTGAAAATTGTTTGTAAATGCGCTAAATATCCACTTATTAGTTTAGAGGTTTAATATACCCTATAATAACTTTGCTTATTACCAACAGTTTAACTATGCAGCTGTGTATGTTACGCAAACTCGCGGAATTATCACGAATTTTAATTAACTATCTTAATGTTCTTTGTTGTTTTCTTTTTCTTACATTTAAACCTGCAGTTCTAATTTCTTTGCATGACCATATACGCTCATCACAAACAGATAATAATCCTTTGTAAGAGAATTTTTTAAGGCCTTTAAATTAAATTCAAATACCGGTTGTTCCTTTAAAGTTTTTCGCAAATCAAACCACTCTTTAACTAAACTATTAGCACATTCTCGGATTTCAATAATCCTTAAGGGAATGCTTAAGCTCTTGATAACACCCAAAGACTTGTCAAAATGTATATCAAACTTTTTATTTTGATAATGTTCAATATTATTTCTAAGCCAAGCATGATGTGATAAAATCACTGCAGAATTTGCAGAAAAATAAAATGAATCATTTTCTTGCTGTTCCCGATATCGTTGTAAAAAGCCATTTGCCGGGTCCTTGAGGCGTGTAAAGCGAAGGTTAGTTTGAGTAGCTGCCATCTGCTCTACAATTCTTTCAGGTAAATGTTCAGTTTTAGTTTGCAATGTAAAAACTCTATTTATATAATCAAAATTAGAACCCATAACACCTTGTAAATCATGACCCAAATCAAAGATATGGCCTATTTCATGACAAACAGCTCCCAAACTTGAAGCGTACATTCCTGCTTTAGTTTTTCGGTAGTTGCTATCATCTGGTTCTATTTCTAAATTTATTCTTTCTTGATTTTGAAAGCAATATAAAATGTTATGGAATTCACTTGGCCAACTATAAAAGTAAGCTGTACTAAATAAAGCTAAGCCACCTGCTGCCAACGCAGCGTGACCCTTAATATGTTTCCTTATGTTCTGATATGAAAAATCCTTAGATTTTTGTACTTCTTCTCCCTGATATTTGCTGCAGTTAATAAAAGCTATAAATTTTAATCCATCCAGCTTTCCCCAATTTGATTCTAATAGTTCTTTGGCAAATTGCAGCCACAGCTCTTGTTCATTAAGCAGGTGTATTTGTTTTGGTTGAAGTTTGGAAGTAAATATTTTACATTTATCGTTTAGTGCAAAAGTCAATCTTTCGTTAAGTGCTTCCTTAAGCTTTTCTGCATATACCGATTGAATTAATAATAAATTTAAATTAATTTTTTGTTGATTTAATTGTATATCTTCATACTGCTGCTCTTCTTCTTCTTCTTTGGCTAGTATAAGTAAAGGTTGAATTTTATATATGGATTGCTTTAATTGATATTTTATATTAATTATTAACTTTGCTTTACAGTAGGATAATTTTATTTCATAACTTTTATTTTCTGTGCCCAAATCTATAATGAACTTAAATCTTCCTGAGCCCTTTTTTAAACCACTTTTTAATACATTTACATTTTCCACATTTAACTCAATATCGTTTTCTTTATTGCATTTATAATTCTCCACTTCACCACTAATTATTAATATTTGATGTTCTATAACAACATCATCGTGCAAATTAAATAATTTTATTGAATGCAAACAATTTGAAGACATAATATTTCTTTTTACTTATTTTTTAGGGAGGAGATTTTTTTGTTTTGATTTATTTATTAGAGAAAATATTTCGGCAATAATTAATATTATCTGTAAAAGTATATTTATCGATATGCTACGTTCACATTCCTAACTATAATACAACTGTGCCCTAAAATATCTGACACGTCAAATTTTCTCTAAACTAATCATTTTGGAGAAATATAAAACACCAAAAAGTTTGTAATAAATTTTACTTATATTTACTTATAATAGCTGGGAAGCTTTACATAAAACTCTTTTCGTTATTGTCGTTTGTTAATTAACTGAATAACATTTCACAAACTTAAATAAAAATGGCTTTGTCTACGACTGTGCCCTGTTACACCATTATCAATTCCCCGGACTTGGAGGTGCCGAATGAAATGCAATTAAAACAAGACTTGGAAAAAGGAGACACTAATGTAAAAATTGACACGTTGAAAAAAGTTATACAGTTGTTGTTAAATGGTGAACGCTTATCAGGTTTAATAATGACCATTATACGTTTTGTGTTGCCCGTACAAAATCATACCATTAAAAAGTTACTGCTTATCTTTTGGGAAATTGTTCCGAAGACTTCGTCTGATGGTAAATTGTTACAGGAAATGATTTTAGTATGTGACGCCTATAGAAAGGTGAGTGAAACGAAAATCATATTTACTAAACATAAATTTACACCAATATCTCTGATGCATAGTTTTTAATTTACTATCTAGTATACGATACCGTCTACTAATTTTTACATGTGTAAATTTTTTTAACAACGAAAAAATATCGGTGCTATTAAATTAAAATGAAATATTATATTTGGTTCATGGAAAAAAATGGGAATCAAAAGTAAACAACAAGTCGGTTCATGAGTAAATCCCATTTGCTGAAGTTTGGAGTTTAGCAAAAATTTAATTATTTGAATTTCTAGTCCCGTGCTTTCTCAAACAGAACCAAGTATTATATGTATAATTATCAAAGTTTGTTTTTTTCTATACGATATTTCGAAAACGTTATATCATAACAAATATATTTCATATTTAGATTCGAATGCTTTTTAAGCTTATAATTGTAACTCGACAAATATATATTTTTTTTTAACTAATACGCAGTACGTTTCATCTTTAGGATCTTCAACATCCCAACGAATTTCTTCGTGGTTCCACATTACGTTTCTTGTGCAAACTCAAAGAGCCAGAACTTTTGGAACCCTTGATGCCTTCAATTCGTGCTTGTTTGGAGCATCGTCACTCATATGTGCGACGAAATGCAGTTCTAGCTATTTTTACCATTTACAAAAACTTTGATTGGCTGGTGCCCGATGGTCCTGAGTTAATAGCCAATTTTCTGGATACCCAACCAGATATGTCATGCAAACGTAATGCTTTCCTTATGTTATTGCATGCCGACCAAGAAAGAGCTCTTAATTATTTGGCATCCTGCATTGACCAAGTAAATAAATTTAGCGATATTTTACAATTGGTCATTGTGGAGTTGATCTATAAAGTATGTCATGCCAATCCCGCAGAACGTTCACGTTTCATACGTTGCATTTACAATCTTTTAAATTCATCTTCAAATGCAGTGCGATATGAAGCCGCTGGTACTTTGATCACTTTATCTTCTGCTCCAACAGCTATTAAGGCAGCTGCTGGTTGCTACATTGAATTGATTGTCAAAGAGAGTGATAATAATGTTAAACTAATTGTCCTAGATCGTTTGATAGCCATGAAGGAAAATGAAAATATGGAAAAAGTAATGCAAGATTTAGTAATGGATATTTTACGTGTCTTGGCCGCACCTGATATAGAAGTACGTCGGAAAACATTAACCTTAGCTATGGATTTGGTTTCATCTAGAAATATCAATGAAATGGTATTAGTTTTAAAAAAAGAAGTATCTAAAACTCACAACGTTGAACACGAAGACACTGGCAAATATCGTCAACTATTAGTTCGAACCTTACATTCTTGTTCTATAAAATTCCCTGATGTAGCTGGAAGTGTTATTCCAGTACTAGTTGAGTTTCTTTCGGATACAAATGAATTGGCCGCTGCAGATGTGTTAATTTTCATAAGGGAAGCTATACAGAAATTCCCCTCTTTGAGAAGTTTAATTATTGGCCATTTAATAGAGGCTTTTCCTCAAATCAAATCTTCAAAAATACATCGTGCTGCTGTTTGGATTTTGGGAGAATATGTTGATGACAAAAACCAAATATTGGAAGTAATTGATGTTGTTTGCCAAACATTGGGAGAAATTCCCATGGTTGAAGCTGAGCAAAGACGTTTGGCTGGAGATTCGGCAGAAGAAGAAGCAAATGCCAACCATAAAACACTAGCAGCTGCACAAGGATCTAATAATAAGGTTACTTCTGACGGTACATACGCCACTCAAAGTGCATTTAGTTTGGCTCCGTAGGTTTCTCAATATGTCTTTATGCATTTCTTATTTTACGATAAGCTATTTCAGAATTACAAAAAAAGAGAAACGTCCACCACTTCGTCAATATCTTATGGATGGGGATTTCTTTATTGGGGCGGCATTGTCAGCTACGTTGGCTAAACTCGCTTTACGTTGTGCTGACTTGGAGCAAGATTTGGTAAGAAATTTAATGGTTATATAAACAAGCTATTAGTTTTCTTCTCAATAAAAATTGATTTGAAAGATTCTTGAGAACAGCAAATGTTAATAGTTTTATAATCGATCAAGGTAAATATTTATGAATCACATTGCGCTAATATTTTCAAAGAATTTTCGAAAAAGGTTTTGAATTAACACTAATAAGATTTAATTAAAGCAGAAACGTATAAAATTTTATTATACATTGAATTTTTTATTAACTTTCAGTGTGCCCAAAATCGTTTAACAACTCGAGTTATGCTTATCATGAGCTCAATTCTTCATTTAGGAAAATCTGGTTTTCCAGCTAAACCCATTACCAATGACGATACTGATCGTATTTTCATTTGCTTGCGTACTTTAAGTGAACGCACAAAAGAAGCTGTAGACGTTTTTAAACGCTATTGTCGTGAAGCGCTGGGTAAAATGCTAGATGCACAATATGAAGAAGATCAGCGTGTACTAAAAGAGAAGCAAAGAGCTGCTGCTAAAGTTCAGCCCGATGATCCCGTAGTCTTCTCGCAACTGTCAAATGGACGTGAGAATCAATTAGGTGAAAATGTATTTGAATCTAGTTTGAACCAAGCTTTGGCGGGCACCAAATCCACTAATTTAAGTGATATTACTTCGCCAAATAATAAGTTAAATAAGGTAACGCAATTGACTGGTTTCTCTGATCCCGTTTACGCTGAGGCTTATGTTAATGTAAATCAGTATGACATTGTTTTGGATGTTTTGATTGTCAATCAAACAAGTAAGTGCATTAATAGCATTAATCACGTATTTTATTTATTAATTTTTTTTTTAAGATGATACATTGCAAAACTGTACTTTGGAACTTGCTACCTTGGGTGATTTGAAGCTGGTAGAGCGCCCTCATCCCGTGGTTTTAGCTCCACATGACTTTTGCAATATTAAAGCCAACGTTAAAGTCTCTTCTACAGAAAATGGAATCATATTTGGAAATATAGGTGAGTAATGTCAATAAGTATTAAAAATATATCCACAAAATTTACTAAATGGGGAATATTTTGTATTTAGTTTACGATACTTCTATTACCACAAATGTTGTGGTACTAAATACTATTCACATTGACATTATGGACTATATAATACCAGCCTCTTGTACAGATACTGAATTCAGACAAATGTGGCAAGATTTCGAATGGGAAAATAAAGTAAGTTCAAGTTTTACTATTTTAATTTCGCCCAATTTAAATTACACTTCCCTAATAAAGGTTACCGTAAATACTACATTTACTGATTTACATGAATATCTTAAACATTTGCTTAAGAGCACAAATATGAAATGTTTAACACCCGAAAAAGCCTTGTCGGGTCAATGTGGTTTTATGGCTGCTAATATGTATGCAAAGTATGTTGAATTTATTTGTTAATACTTGCGATGAAGAACAGATGCTCCTTCTTTATATATAATTCTTTCTTGAAAATTTTTTAGATCTATTTTTGGGGAGAATGCTTTGGCTAATTTAAGTATTGAAAAACCCGTTGATGATCCAGATTCAAAAGTTACTGGTCATATAAGAATACGTGCCAAGAGTCAAGTAAGAAATTATATCTAATTACAGTACTTGATTAATACAAAAAATAAATAAAAAAAAGTTAATACAAAAATATCTATTGTATAAGTATAACCTAGCAATATTACATCTCGCAGATGATCAAAAAATTTTCATTTAAAAATCAAATATTTTGGATAATTAATGTTTGAAACATAAACAAAATTTTGTCGTTTTTCATATAAATTATCAAATCATTTTTTTATTTAAAATACATAAACATAATTCGATTAGTTAACAAATAGTAAAGAAAATTTGTATTTTATTATAACTTGTTTTTATTATTATATTTTTTCAGGGTATGGCCCTCAGCTTGGGCGACAAGATCAGTTCATCTCAAAAATTGTGTGTGCAGGCTTCGTAAAAAAGATGTCATTCCATTAAAACTGAATACAATAATTATAATGAGTTTATTTTCTCTTTAATAAAATAATATTTCTATATTCTGAGCACCTAATTTTGAAAAGTTTTATAACGACAAGAAATGTATGCTGAAAGAATTACAAATGCCATGATTCAAATTTAAGGTTTATAGCATATCCGGAAAAATTGTGAAACTTTTAGATTTTAACGTATTAACTACTGTTTCCTTGTTTTTTAGATATTTGTTGAAAAGTAATTTTGTATTTTTTATTTAAAACCCTTCACGAAATTAAAAGTTTGACGATATCAAAACGGACAATTTCTTTATATAATGTGCGACGTGTCCATGTTTTGAAACCCAACCATTCACAGCTGAGAGTTAAGTTACTCATATAAATTTTTAAGATTCTACCTATTGCGACATGGTGATCCCACACCTTTTTTTATGTACTTGATAATTAAGTACCCCAACATTTAATCTTATTCTTCAAAATATACCAATTTCAGTTTTAACTCTTTGTGTGGGCGTGGTACTTTTAGGACTAAAATACTATTTAAATAAAATAGTAAAATACATACAACTACACTTTCATTTTCATCATATGCATTTAACGAGAGGGCGACCAAAAGTCATTTTTTTCATGGTCCCCAATTGTAAAATTTTAAAGTTCATTCCAAAATAGATACTAGTGTACCTCGGGAGCCAAAATATTAAAACTTTATTTGAACTATATCACACTGAACAGGGTTATTTAAAATGAGCATTTTCAGTATTTTGCTAAATTGAGAAATTTCTTAGTAAATTTTTGATTTTTAAACATCTTTTACTTTTTTGTTATACAATGTTTTTAAACAAAACAAACCTTGAATAATAGCGTAATTTTAGCTAATAGTATAAGAAAACTGAATTATTTTTGATTGATTTTTAATTTTTAGAAATTAATTTTTTTTAGAGGTCTAAATTTTTTTCTGTTACTTAATAGAACATAACTTTTAAAGTAAAAGCATTAGCACTGTGTCATAATCCTAAATATTCCCTACACGCCTATACCCCATTGTATACCCGCCACGGGACGACCGTGAGCACTACAATTAGAAAAGGAATTATACAATTTTTTTTTTCTGTTTTGCTATATTGAGAGCCTTTAGAGAGACGTTGTTTAGGTGAATATGTGTATTTTTAGTAAAGAAACGATAATTTGTAGTCAATTAAAATAACGTAAAATGATATAATTAAAGTCACAAAAGCACTTTGCTTTTTAATTGATTGGCACTGATTGTAGAATAGTTTCTTTTCAAATTGTTAAATTGCTTGGAGCATATTCTTTTGGTCCGTTGGGCGAAACTGTGAGAAAAAATGGGGAAAATGAAGAAAAAAGAAACAAAAAAAAAAAAAAAACAAATTCAAGAAGAATAGAACAAGGCCTAATCATCGATCAGCCAAAGTAAGAGGGAGGGAACACAAGTGATGGAAATACCGCAAGAAGATTTCTTTCAGATCCAAAAACTGCAGCATCTATCGCATGAGTAGATTTGGAACTAATAAGGGGATTCAGTATTGTTTTACAAGTTCTAGCATGCAGCAGAAAGATAAATGCAAAACAATTTGGAGAGTATGGCAAACGAAAAAAAACATTTATTTTACAACGAAAAATATTCTTGTTTAATTAATAGTAACTTTTCCATCGTTCATTTCATTTTTTTAAAATTTTTTGTACGTTAATAAAGAATTAATTAATAAAGAAAAAGTTTACATATACGAGTAGTATTTATGTTATTTATCTAAAGTAAATTTGAACCAATGAATATATTTTTTATGTTTGCTACTTAGTGAGCTAATTTTTAACTCAAATTGTTTAAAAAAAAACCAACCTTTGACTAAATTCAAGTTTTTAATAAGCATAAGTTCTAAACGTGAATCAAAATATAAGACTTTATGTAAAACAAACTCTTTGAACAAATTTGAATTCTTTGCTTTCGTACCAAAAATCAGCTAAAATGTAGAATGTATTTTTAAACTTATCACAACTATTTTTCTAACCGGTCGATTTAAAATTTTATACCTTAAACGAAAGCCTATGATCACTTAGTATCAAAATTACGATCCGTTAAAAAGTTATATATTTTTGACCGCCTTCTCGTAAAATGGTCCACTGTGTGCTGCACAGTGCACATTTCTCGAGAAGGCGGCCAAAACTCTTGAAAAAAATTTTTTTTTGTGTCACCGATTTAAATTTTGCTTTTTTATGTGCAAAAGTAAACACAGAAGAACCTCGAAATCTTGAAATGTAAGTTTTTATTTCATTACTTCCCTTTGAATAGGGCGCTCAAAAATGCGCGTTTTTAAGAGAAGCTGAAATTTCATATATTTTAGAACATTTTTGAACTTCAAGTTGGTTTTTTTTTTGGTTTTATATATTTTTGGACAATTTGTTACACAATATCTTTTACTTATATTGAACAAAATTTTAACCTGACGTTGCTCAAATTACAGATCTTGGCATTGCTATAAAAGTCTAAAATATACCCCAATCTCGATGCTAAGTGAAGCGCAACTTTTTTACTATGTTATAGTGCGTACGTATTTTAAGGTTTTAAAATATGCTAATTTTTTAAATATATGTTTGCGACTCTAGGAACTACAACGATCTTATTATTTGCAAGTCGTAAATGTTCAGGTGTGGGAGTGGAATATATATACATGTGTGCGTGTGTGTGCTTTTTTATTTAACAGTGTATTTTGAATTAATAAAAAGCTATAAAATCATAATGCAAGTAATGTCATGCAATACGAAGGTAAATGCAAGAAAGTTTGGTCAGTATGCTAATGAAACAGCAAAACTATGCAATGAAAAAAATATGCTTAGAGGGATATGCCATCGACAGTCTATAAAATACTATACCGATTGGGGATCGTTCTCAAGAAGTACAAGAAAAAAGAACAAAGATAATAGATATTTTCACGAGCACAACAGAAGAAAAATATCTACATATTAGTACCAATGAAGGCCTCTTTACTATTTTACTGTGAAATTCTAATCCATATATGTCCAGCATTCGACAACGATGAAATTCCACCCCAATGGAATTGGATAAAGTCGCCAAGCAGTTCCTCGAAGATGAACAGGAAACATATTTAGATGACATTTTTACTGCGATAATTAAATGAGATATACTTAATGAGAATGATTTTCCAGTAGAATTAACTAATCGATTAATTAGACAATTAATTAATTATACTACGGCAGAATCAAAAGTTTATAAATCATTAAATTATGTTTCTGGAATATCAGAAAGATTAAGAAAGTCTAAAATATTTGACAATGATACAAAACATATAAAACATAAAATAAATTATTTAGCAGAATGAAGGATAAAATAGACGAAATAGAAATATCTGATCTAGTATACAGGATACCATGTAAAGGAAATGATCAGGTGACTTGACAAAGTTTATATTGGGACAACAAAAAAAAAAATTTTAAAACAATATAGGGATATTTCAACACAGAAGATATCCTTATCTTCACATTGTAAGAAATATAATTATCTAAAGTTTGAGAAAGTACCAATATTAGATATAGAAAAAAGCTACAAGAGTCGTTATATGTTAGAAATGCTAGAAATTGTTAAATGTAAGGAGAATAAATTTAAAAACAGACACAGACAATTTAGCCCATTCTTATAGGTATTTAATTAAAACGACAAATAATTTGTTATAATTATTTCATAAGAGAGAACTTGTTTTTTAATTTCCGTTACATTGTTTTTGTATGTTTAAATATTTGAAATTTTAAATTTTGTATGTATGTATGTGTGTAGTATGAAAAAAATTATTTTATATGTTTTTGTCAATTGTTTTTAAAAATTTTTTGTAATTTGTTAATAATTTTTTTAATTATAAAAATTAATCTCCTAAAGAAGCTTTCCAAAGGCAAGCGAAATATTGAATTTATATATATTAAATCTAATTAAAAAGACTTAAATAAACACAAATACTTATTTATTAAAAAAAAGCAAAAAAAGAAAGAAAAAAAAAACGAATAAAAATAATAAAAACCAATAAATGAAAAATTTTTATTTATTTATTTATTTTATTTTAACAGTAATATTTACAGGCTAAAATTTACGATATTTAGATATTATGAGTTCAGGTAGATATTTTATTCAAAATAAAAATTTCTAGTAACTTAGAATAGATAACACTAAAGGAAAAAAATTTACAAAACCTATTTGAACTTCTTTTTGTCCCTGTAATAAAACTTAATTTATTAAATGTTATTACGATTCATAAATTTACGGTTTAGGTGCCCCTGTAGGCTAGTAGGTAGTGTACTAGCTTGTAAATATGGGGGTTGTGGGTTTGGTTCCCAACGAAGACCTTGGTTTTTTCACTACAAAAAATTAAAATTTACTGTCGGTGGGGCTGCAGTTAATTTCCGACTATCCTTCTACTTTCACCACCTGTTTCATCTATTCTCTATCCCTTTCCTAAAAGAATGTAGCACGGTACTTGACTAAATAGGCATTGTTGCCTGAAGTGCTACGTCTCTTAAAAAAAAACCAAAATTTATTGAAGCGGCAATTGTACAACGGCGCACATTGAGGATTTTTGTATGGAGGTGAGGAAAAAAATATATTTGACAAAAAATAAAGTGATTTCATCACAAATTTAGTTTTAAAGAAAGTTAAAAAAATGTCGATCGTTACCTGCAATGTAAAAAGCCATAACTAACAAAAAAATTTAAATCATTTTTTTTAATTTTTAATTTATTATTTATTTTAAATCTATTTTTAATTTATTATTCTAACATCTGATGTTACCATCATTCGGTGCTTAATATCTTCGTTCGTGGCAATTCGACTGCATTTTTTGGAGTGTCTAAGGCGATTTTTTCTATAGTCTTTGTTAAGACTTTCCTGAGCCTCTTCGGATAGTAGGCCTACAGGAAAAATACACTTTTCAATTAAATATTTTCCATGAATCAGAATTTTGTAAATTGTAGGTGGCATATTGGAGTGGTGTACAGTGAACAAACTCTTTTGCCGTCCCCAAACAAAATTTTTTTTGGATCTACTACCTCGGTGATTGTTATAGCTTCGAGAATTATTGAAAACCTCTTGATTATGTTTTCATCTAGACCTGTTATTTCGGATATAATCGTGACGTATTTCCTGAATTTGTCGTACCAGAGCCTTGCTTAATAGTATCAACCTGTATTCCTATTTTCTCTCAAAGTTCACGCTTTATCCAACATTTTCGGGCTTCTTTTATCAGACGAGTATTTGAGTCGAGTCTCCCACGTTTAAATTAAATATTATAAGCTACATGCAAAAGACACTTAAAGATATGCATATCTGGAGCAAATTTTTTAAATTCACGCGAAACGCGTCCATCGATTTTCATGAGTTATGTGTCATTTTGTTCATAGGTTAGACGACTTTACGTGAAAGTAATAAGACTTGACACTTTTTTACTGTTTTGGAATTTTTATGAATTAAAAAAATGTATTTTTAAGCAAAAAATATTTTTTTTCTTCATACATTTATTTATAACTTCGAAACTGTTGCTTATGTAGCGAAACGTTATTTATTTATTTATTTATTTACTATCATAGGTACATTATCTTTAACAATATTTACAGTTTTTGAGTTTCTATCATTAATTATCACATTTTCATTATTATTAAAAACTTATTAAGTTAATCTATTTAATAGGAAAAAGATAGTAAAAACCTAAAATATAATATGAAAAAAAATTGAATTGAGAAGCTCTAAGACAACACCTAATGGATACTTTACTTGATAGCAGAGTTCAAGTCAGATATTATCAAATCAAACCTCTCAGATGGGCAGCGAAGCGTTATATAAACGGATGAAAGTACTTGTAATTCTTGATTTTTTTAAATTTGTTTAAGTAAAATCCGACTAGTTCTAGTTCTTGAGTTATGTTAAACAAAAGAGCCTTATCAGAATTGAGTCGCGAATCAATTAGCTGAAAAATGTTGTACTGCGTAATGCAACAAATTGAGAGGTGGCACTTAGTGGCACTTGAAATTGATTAAAAATGTAAAAACAGATATGACACAATGTATTAGTAGTGATTTCCAGCTGTGGGAAAGTAAAGCTAAAATTGCAGGTCCAAATGTTTGGAGAAAAAAGGGATTTTTTTTATATGTTCATAAAAATAAGCAAACAAAAAAACCTAAGTCTCTGCAGAGTTTATTTTTTCAATTTTAGTATACTGAAATATCCTACTTTAAATAAAAAATAAAAAGAAAAACGTCAGCTCACATAATAAAATAATATTCGTTTTGAAATTCTCAGGTTTAAATTAAGGTGGTTCAGTAAAACATACAAGTACTGAGCTTGAGAACGCTGTAAAAAAAAAAAACTAGCAGTCATATCGGAGTAATTCTTTTTGATTTGATTGTACCATTTAGTCTAAAATTTCAAAATATCATTGCATATTGCATGAAGAGTATGTTAACAATTTGACTTTTTTCTGCGAAATCCCCAGTGTGCGGCGTTTAAAATTTAGTAATAGTCCTTCTAGCTTACAATCTATTAATTCAATAGCAGCAAGTTCATGAAGGCGTGACTTTGAAAAAAAACAGGGTGGATTAAATTTATTTAATTTAATTAAAGAAGTTTGCTTTGTGAAATAAAAAGTGTTTTGATGTGTCATTTTGCGATGCTAGCCAGGAAAATTGATTTTAATAGCAGTTTTTTGTTAGCTACAATATACGAGTCAAAACATTTATTTTATTTATAACGTACGCCACTTGGTCTTTAAATTTTAGCTTAGTTTCTAAAATCACACCTAAATACTTTACACTATTGTCTCATTGGATCGACATTTCTTGTATATAAATAATGTTTTGGAAAACGTCCTTTACGTTTTCATCTAGAGCTCTTTGTAGCTTGTTAATAACTTCATGGGCAAGATTACCGGAACAAATTATTGCGGTGTCACCAGCAAATACTGACGATGTACTAAATCTAATTATATAAAATAGGGCATAAACATGATCCTTGCGGACTACCAGCGCCGAGCCAATACACAGTTGGAATGTACGATTTTTTAGGAAATACTGTATAATTTTAATAAGTTCTATCAGAACTATCATTTTGTATAATAATCCTTCATGCCATACGGAATCAAAAGCTGCCTAACATCTAATAGCAACATACCCGATTCTTTTTGGTGGTCAAAGGATGTGCAGTATTATTCTCGCTTCTAAAACCAAACTGAAATGGAGGAATAACGTTATTTGTTTCAATATAGTGTGTGAGTTTAGTTTTAACAGTTTTTTCATCAATTTTGCTAGTAGAGATCCATAAACTAATAGGACGGTAAGAAGACGGGCATTTCGCAGCCTTGTAGGGGTTTTTTATAGTGATTACTTTTGTGACTTTTAACTCGTTTGAAAAATAGCAAAGTTTTAAACAAGAATCAAATAAAACTGAGGGAAATTTGGTACCCTTTTTTGTAGGAGCTTTTAAAGACATATAAATAATTCTCTCACAACTGGGCGCTTTTTTGGTAATGTTTTGAGGTAATACATTAAAATTACAAATACTAGAATTGACCATGGAAATGGTCCTATAATTAATGTATTGCAATAGTTGAAGTAGAAAATTTAACCTAGTCTTTCACATTTGTCCGTATTTGTGGGTGTAGCGTAATTTATGAATTAAAATCGGAATATTGTTTCTTTTTTGCTTAAAATTTTTGTTAGTTTCCAAAGTTTTGGAGAACTTTTATCTAAGAAGAAAAGAAAGCGGTTTGTTCCGCGATTTCTCTCTAATGGTATTTAATGCTGCAGTAATTTCACTATTGAGAATTTTCAGAAGACAGAAATCGGTTGCATATTTATGTTTTTTCTATTATCTACATATGTGATTCCTTTTTACTTGAATGGGAACAGGATTTTCTAGGTCTATTGCAATAAACAGTTTCTTTTATTAAGTTTCTAAAATAAATAATCATCTCGTTAATGTGCCCATTTAAAGTGATACTCTCTGGTTCTGGAATATTGATCTGTCTATTAATATAACTGGAATAGTTCCAGTTCGTTTTTGTGAAGTCATACACAGAAACATTTGAAAGAGTTGATCCTAATAATTATTTTAGCTCCACTGGTAGATGATCGGAACTTAGATCGTTTATTACAAGAGCAGGACACAGTTATTCAAGAGTATTGGTGAGACAAAAGTCAAATGTAGAACCTTGCTATTAGCACTGGAAGTTATATGGAGTGTTAACAAGAGTATGAACTTATAGCTGCTCTTAAGCCAATGTAAGTCTGACGCAAACTGTCGTTTCTTAATAGTGGCAGGTCCTGCATGTCCAGCAGAGAAGTAGCAATACATTCAATGTTAGTAAATAACTTAATACCAATATTCTGAATTAGGTTTGTGTTGATTATAGGTACTAATTGATGCCATACATTCTCATTTCTATATATGAAATAATCCTTATGGATAGGGCATAAGCATAATAGAGATGTAAGATTTTTGCATTGATTCGGAAACATGTTGTTGCCCTTTAAGAATTAAAACAGTTCTTGACATTTGTTACGCCTCTTGCATTCCAATTGATGATTTTTACGCCATGATTCATTATGTAAGGAGCTTGCAAGCGAGATTGGTTAAAACTTTAAATTGATCGGCTTTATTGTTATTTGTATTCCAATCAGTATTCGGTACATTTTGACGTAAAGTGTTTGGAAAATTATTATTGTATGTGATTGGATTTACAAAATTGTTATCAGTTTTACGGCAATGTTTAGGCTACGCGCGTTACTTTAACTGAAGATAACTGACTTTACGAAGACAAACATCTGAAAAAGATTTGTGTTGTCCATTACAATTTGCACATTTCATTGTGGTTGCTTCACATTCTTCGTTTTAGTGTTGTCCTTCATAGTTGGCATAGAACGTTTTAACATTACACTAACTTGATCCATGGCCAAACATTTGGCAGTTATAACATTGTGTTATTTTAGACGTGTTAGATTGAAAATTCCCACCTACTCGAAATTATAATTACATTTTTTGTGACGAGATTGGTGTCTAAAAACTTTATGCCCAAATCTATAAGCTTCTTTTTTACAATAGTGGGATCACATTTATAAAATAGTTTCGAAATCACTCTTATGAATTTTTTGAAAATAATTTTAGGCCGATAGATATTTTTCTGACCGAATGTTCACTAATTTTATTATTTGTGCACATTTCATGAATTGCTTCAATTTAACAATTTAAAATTGTTATTGGACATTGTTATTAACATAAAAATGTGAGAAAAATGGTACAATAAATATTTAAGGTTTGCAAAAAAATTTTTATTTGGTATAAAAGCAATTTTATTTCGTGCTTGATTCCTTTAAATAAATATTTCATGATATTCTCACAAAATATTTATTACAAAAATTTTTATTAAAAAATAAACATCTTATGATATTCTCATAAAACATTTATTCAAATAAAAATTCAAACAAAAAACATTGTTTCTTTTTGTTTTGAAATGTTTTGTAGCGTTTGTATGGAAGTGTCTTTGAGTCTTGCTGTCTATTCTATGTTGATTTTATAAAAAATTCTCATAGAATCAGTTTGGCTTTGAATATAAGACTCTTAGGTTTTTCTATACAATATTGGGGTAAAATTCACTGATGAGCTATATGAGCAATAGTGAAATTGCAATATGGATGTGCTCTCCCCCATTACAACACATTTCAAATATTTTGAGATATATATTGATATATTGAGAATATCATAAGATGTTTAATTTTAATAAAAACTTTTGTAATAAAATTGCTTATATTGAAAATGATTCCGAATAATTATAAATTACTTATTTGGAATAAAAAGATGTTCTAAAAATAAATGCTAAAAGCTAAGGATGGTATGGATCTCCTACATATCTATGATGGATTCATGTTCAAAATATAAAATTTTTCATATCTAATAATGGCATTTAAAGCTGTCGCATTTATTGTCAGAACTTACATTTGTTAATGAATTATGATCAAAAGGACCATTTATCGAAGTTGATCTTACAAACACCTATGACTAAATGCAGACCGATTACCCTAAAATTTTGCATGAATGTTATATATTAAATTAAAATTTATTTTGCAAAATATTATATTAATATATTGTTATGCTTATTCCTTTTTGTTTTCTGTTGTTGACTTATTTGATATAATTCCTCATGTGTTATATGTTGCTGTTGTCTTGTGGGTACAACATTTCCTAGAAAAACTACTTTTCTTTTATAACTTAATAAATCATCTTCGTAACAATATCTAGAAAATTATGTGCTTCAAACCCGTATTCTAACAAGCCCATTAAAAAAGTATACAAAAGGTCGAAATAAAGTGGTCCCAGGTAGATGGCTTGATTTAGTAGGCAATTCTTTAGTTCAGATAACATTACTGTTTATAAAATGCAATCCAAAATCACTATATTTCCAAATTTATTTTTTTATACCGATAACATCTATATTTTTAAAAATCATTTTTCAAACATATTGTTACGTTTATATCTTTTATAAACGTTTTGTTGTGAGTTCTTTGTTGCAAAATGAATAACACCAGTTTTTAGAGTTTTTAAATTAATAACAAAAACCCTTGGCAAAAACAAAATACAAATATGAAAATAAATCTGATGTCTGTGAACGAATATTAATAATAAATAATAATTATAAAGGACGTACAACTTTTATGTTGCTGACTACATATACAACATATTGTTACGTTTATACCATTTCTAAACGTTTTGTTGTGAGTTCTTTATCGCAAAATAAATAACACCAGATTTTACAGTTTTTAAATTAAATACAAGTTTATTTACTTTAATTACAAAAAAGTTGACACTACAGAACAATTTACTAAAGATGCACGTCTTTACATTACGAGGTTTATTTTTCAACTAACTAACTATCCGCTCAGATGCTGTCTTTTATAGTTGTCCGCTAGTGGTCTAGAACAATAAAGAATTTTCTACTTCCTTTGTATCACTTTTTGTTGTTTTTATGTTATTTATTCAATGTATGGGCGCCTGTTGGTTTGTGTGTATTTTTGTTTTTATTTTTATGCTGTTAAAGTTTCTTCCAGAAATTTATTTTAAGATAGTCGTTGTTGTTGTTGTCTTGTGTGCATAAGTTTTCTTAGAAAACTAGGCAGTTAGTAAACAGCATACCCAGTTGTTTTCTTTGTTTCTTAACTATTTTCTTTTAAAATTTAAGCAAGACGCATCCGTAACCATATATAATATATAGCATAGCTTTAAAGTTGGCCAAAAAAATGATTAAGTCCCAATATGGTTTCGATAAAACATTTCCAAAACATATACCATGAAATATAATACCTATAAAAGCAATGTTCAAATTATCAACGAGTATAAACTATTGTGAAATGACGATAAATCTCATTGCAAAATAACAGGAGCATGTAAATTGTATAAATATGTGTGATTCGAAAATTAAAAAGCAAGGAAGTACATGGATATATTCTTGAATTTGAGTGTTGCGAAAACCACATAAGAGAGCTTGATTACTAAGGGGGTTGCAACCATAATTAGATATTGATGTATAATAGGATTTCCTTAATACAAAAAGAAACTTTTATTTTTAGGCGTAATTTTTTTGAATTTCCTTTTCTTTCCTAATTATCGTCATATTTTTATTAAGGCATCTTATTGATCGTTAAATGTTTTAAGTGAATTAATTGTTAAGTTTTATAATTTAAATTAATATGGAAGTGGCTGCCAATGAAGAAGGTTCAAAATATAAAAGTGTCTGCCAAGGAAGAAAAAAAAAAAGTTTATCAGTGAGAAAGAAAGAAAAAAGTTAAAAATATATAACTGGCTGCCAATATAGAAAAGTTTATTATTTAAAATATAAAAGTGGCTGCCAATAAAGAAAAGTTTATGATTTAAAATATAAAAGTGTCTGCCAAGGAAGAAAAAAAAAAGTTTATCAGTGAATAAAGAAAAAAGTTAAAGAAACGCTTGAAAGGAAGAAGTGGCTGCCAGTGAAGAAACGTTTGAAAGGAAGAAGTGGCTGCCAGTGACGAAACGTTTGAACGGTGATTTTATTAAACTGGGGAATTGCGACCACCAGGAGTTATTGAAAGGTAAAAGAAAAGTAGTAATAAGAGAGTGGATAGTAAGCTGGACAAAGTTCCGAAGACCGCTGCAAAGAAAAGAGAAAAAGGTCAGCTACAAATTCAGGCGTAGTAGTCGAAGCACCGAAATAAAAAGAAAAGGAGAACTTTGATAGAGAAATTAGAAAAAGATCCTTGTAGTATCCTGTGAGAAGACAATTATCATTGATAGTCAATAGAAGTTGATTTGGAAAACGTTTGTTCAAAGTGTTGTCTAATTTTTTTTATGTTCGTACAACTATTAATTTTTTTTATTTTTTATATTTGTCATTGTATCTTATTGTATCATTTGTATAATTTGATTTTTTTAATTAGCTAATTTATGATTTTTTTTGCAAATACTTTGCAAACGATAATTTAAATTGTGATTTTAGAACATACTAAAATAAATATTAATTAAAACAAAAGGAAAAATTAAAAGAAGAAAAAAAGATATTATTTTTTTGTAAGATTATTCAAAAGAAAAAAAAAACAAATTTTTTTTATTAAATTAATATAGTAAGATAAGAGTATTGATTTTGAAGAGTGAAGCCAGTAAAGGATCGGACTAATTTTGTGTTTGTCCTCGTTGGAAATTTTGTAGATATTTTAGTTTGGAAAGAAAAAGAAGAAAATCAGTCCCTCAGAGAGCTCTTTTAGGGTAGAAAGAATCGCGTAAGTTAATAAACCGGTAAAAGACATTTTGTTTTTCTATTGTTGGCCAAATTGAGTAGTGCGATCCTTACCTGTTGTTAAATTTTTTCTGTCTTCATAATGTGTTTTTTTTATATTTATAGAGTAAAATTTTTTTAAAATAAATTTTAAGGAGTATTTGCTTTATTTTTAAATTATATTTATATTTTTTTTAATTTTACAATATATATATTTTGATGAGAATATTTTTTTTTGTGTAATTGTTTAGCATTAAGGTTGATTAATTGGAAAAGAAAAAGGAATGAAATATATGTATAAAATGTCTGAATAAAAAGTGTTTATATAAAGGTTTTCAGGTATCAAAGGTTTGGATGCAGCATGTGTTATGAAGATGGAGGAATTTCGTTATTTTGCTAAAATTTGTTTATTGTTAGAAACCGTGCAATACGGGTTGAGAAGTCACCCCTGGAGAAGAGGCAGAGCTAGCCGAGGAAATGTTTTTTTTTGCACAACTATACAAGAGGTTTCGTAACAACGAACAACCCATCAATTACCATTAATTCATTAATTTATTAGTGTTATTTCTTTTTTGACCACTTTAACTTTAGTAAAACTAAATATAATTAAATAATTATTTCTGAAATTAAAATAGTCCTCTGTAAATGTTGTACAATATTAATCTTTATTGCATAAAAATAAAATAACATTAAAATAAACTTGTTCACTGAATTGCTGAATGCATTCTTTTTAATGTAATTTTTCGATGAAGATGTTAATACAGTAATAACATCTTCATCTAAAAACAATGTTTATAGGAAATATGTTTAACTTTGGCTAATAATAATAAATAAAATAAATATTTTTACTTCTAAATATGCTTATTGCATTTTTAAATAGCTTACTGGACTGAGTTGATTCACCTTTCAAGACGTTAAATCAACCTTCGGCCCGCAGAGTAAATTTCGGTGTTTTATTCATTCATTGTTTGTCCAAATAGAATCATTTCTGAAATTAAAAATTAATTATTAATTAATTGTTTTATAAATTTATCTTACTTACCCGTGATTGATGTTATTTACTAATTCACAAAAACGAGTGAATCTTCTGCAGTAATTGTTATAAAGTTGTTATACGTAATATTGGATAGTTAGATAAATGACTGTTTTTGGAAAATTTGTTACTCGATGGAGCACCGGAAAGTGCATTCCATACTGCTGGTATATAAATTTTACTGCTCTCTTTATAATCGACGGCTTTGTTCGAACGACTTTCTTTTTTCAAACTCAAGGCCGTCTTGTTATTGGAAGATATCTTAAATTAAAACAAATAATATAATTTTATTTATATAAATATTTAAATATTTATTGATTAATATGTGCATACTTTGATTACCTTTTTTTAACACGAGCCTTGCTTTAACTTAGAGACTGCTAAAATCCTAGGATATTCTCTTATACCTATATAAATATGATGCAATTAAATGTTAACAGTAGCGGTTTTCTCAGTTACACACACATTTTGTTTAAGTTTTTATAAATCAAAAATATTTTAAAAGGGGAAAAAATCATTAATCCAATAAAATTTGTTAAGTGTTTTAATTAAGTTAACAAGAGAGATGTTAAGTCATATTTAAATACATAATCGTTTTGATCATCTTTATTGGAGGATTTAAAGATCTATAATCAAAGATTATAGAATTATAAAGATGTTGCACTGCGAACATTTTACATAAACAAAAATTTTAAGCATCAATTGACGAGGGGGGAAAGTGTAAAGGGTAAACAGAGGATACTGTCTTTGCATTGAGCAAAACTAATAACAGAAAAGAGAGTATTACTTTTTATGCACAGAAACACACGTTTGTTCATGTATGCATACATATGCTTCCCATTAATACTTGTGTTTGGGTGTGCGTGTATTGTTTTAGGTATATTTTTGTTTTTAATTCTGTTTTAAAATTAAAAATGAATTAGGTTTACTAGCAACTTTATTAATGTTCACAGCATACAGCTTGTGTGGATGTTCAACATTAATAGAAAACGAACTTGATTCCTTTCGTTATTGTAGGGCAAATATACTTACTTTATTGTTGTAGGAATGAAAAAATTTACGTTTACACCGAAGTCATGATGCTGTTATTTACTTATTTTTTAAAGTTAATTCAACCGCGCACAACTTTCGGTATAAGATCTACTATAATGGAGGTAAAATAAAAGACATGTAAACATAGTAAATATTTTGTATGATTTTTAATTTTTATTCAAATTAGTGTTTAAAAATTTTTACTTTTTCAATAAGTGCTCGTTTATACTGGTAAGTTTCCCAGGAAGAAAGGTTTCTTAGTAATATTATTACAAGCAAATTTAAAATTTCCAGCCTGTGATTGTAACAAGCACTCTTCTCGTCAAACCAAAAGGAATAAATTGTACTATTAGTACATTCTATGCATTGCTGAACTATGTCTTTTTTAATATTTTTCATTGCTTTATTGGCAGAAAAAAGCTTTTCAAAAAATTTTATATGAATCTTACAAACTTCGAAAAATTGATTGGCGGGTGCACATAAACTTTCAAAATCTGAGTCACTTTCATAGTTTTTTTGTGTGGATACACATTTCTGATGGATATGTTAGAATTTGTGCAGGTTTTACTGTATCCATTCTACATTTGCTGCATGATATTCGTTGCGCTATGTATTCAATGAAATATCGGCTTGAAGTAAGTTCTATTGATACATTCGGAGAGTTAAAACAGTCGGCACTTTCATCAAAATATTCTTCATTATTCTGATATATGTCTACGATATCTATCAGTGGACATTAATTATCAGCTGATACAGTTTCACTACATTCGGCGGAGCTTTGAAAATCCACCGGTAAGAATATGGTATCGTCGTTTTCACAATTTTTTGACGAAGTAAACTGGCTTATTTTTAAAGATATCAGCTTTGCCATTGCGATATTAAATTCGTGAACTGAAAGGTTCTTACAGTGTCCGCCTTTGGCGCGAACATATGAAAATACGTTTTCTAATGGCTCCTGATTAAACCGGCCAGTTAAAATTGTGAATAAATTAGAACTTTCTTGAAACATTTCTTCACTTAAAGATAATATGCCCCTGGTGGTTTGGATAAGACTACGGATGGAAAATATTTTATTGCCGACATATTCAATTTGTTGCATATATATTATTAGATCCTGCAATACCTTCCAACCACGCTTTAGAGGATTAGGATCGCTAAAATATTTACTATTTAAACAGTCAAAATAACTATCAAGTTTTTTTATAAATACGTAAGTAGAAGAGGCTATTTCCGATGAAGTCCTTGTAAATTTACGATTTTCGTTAAGAGTTTGAATCGCATCTGCAACAGAACGGCTTAAAGTTTGAACAGCCAACCCCACGCGCATTTTCTGAAAATTTGTTGGACTTATATGGGATATTGTCAACTTTGTCATTTTTGTGACTTTACCATGCTCTAGTTCAAAAACTTCTCTAATAACATCAAACCGCGCTATTCCATCAGGTGTTTTAAAGTCACCTTTGATAAAAGCATTTCTAATGGATTTAAAAATATGAGGTACATCATATAGCATATATACTTTATTGGTGTTATAAAGAAAATAAGGCTGTTCTGGTGACACTCCCAATAGGTCGTAACATTTCCTATTTTTTGGACCTTGATAACATGTAACTAGTCATCTAAATTTGATATTAGAAGTGTTTTCAATATTTCTCCTTTTATGGAACTAGCAGTTACAAAGTAGTTTAACACAAATTTCCAATTTTCTATAATTACTCTAATCATGAAAACACCAATTTGAGAACCCATTTCATTTGTTCGCTCGTCTACTCCATCTATAACATCCGCACAATCATTATAACTTAAATTTCTTCTGATTGATATTTCATCAAATATTAAAATGCACTCTCTTTCAAGAGGTTTCATCTTTAAAACCGTTTTCTTAAGAACATTATATATGCAAACATTGTTTCCTGGCTGCAAATTCTTAATATCTGCTTGGAAGGTTCAATTTCAAAATATTACGCAAGAACAAGTACGTAGAGGTTGATCTATAATAAATGCTTTGAACAAATTCTTTTCACAATCCTCCCATCGAGCGTTCGTTCCCCTGCTTCCCTTCATTAGAATTCTGCAGAATGTTTTTTCATTACAATTGATACCAAGTTTATCAATTTCACTTTCAAGAGAGGCTTTTACTTTTAACTTTGCTTCTAATGCCTTCAATCTTTTTTCAAGTTTTCGACTTCATACATCGATTTTGTTGAGTTTTACTCTTAAGTCTTTTAAACATGTTGAAAAATTTCTTTCTATAAAAGTTTTCATTTTTTAAACTTTTAAGGCAGTTTGAGCATAAAGGTGGCGGTGATTCGAATCTTTTTCGCTTACATGACGAACTTCAAAAAAATGTATCGTTGGTATTCTCATTTTCAGAGCAGTTGCCTTTTTCAATACTTTCTGACTCAGCACTATCAATTAAGTATAATGTTGGCATGGCTCCTCGATGTAAATATCTTTTACCAATTAAATCAGGCGAAAAGGGCCTATCACATAAAAAAAGGGAAGTAGTTTCTTCCACAAACTGTTTTTCAAAATTGCACTTTTTTAGCCATTGTTTAAATAATGGTGAGTTTGTGTTTGGAAAACAGAAAAGTTTCATTTCAGGAAATTTTCTTTTCGATCTGCTACAATGTGGCAGAGAACATTTTTTGCCTGCTTCTTTGAAAACTTTATTTTTCACAGCATTATTTAACTCAACTTTTCTGTTCTATTCATTATTTTATTTATTTTTTTAACTATGTAAGTTAACTGAGTTAACTAAGTTAACATATGAACTGCTGAATGAAAGTATTTACACTTCTATTTATACTTTCATTCCTTATACCTTAGAGATGGGTATACTTAAAACTAAATAAATGTATAGTTTTTCCCATATTTCTGTGCTGATATCATGCTTTGAGTAATGTCTTTCTAATTATCTTTTTTACAACTATATTTTATTATCATGTTTATGATCTATGGGAATTTACATGCAGTAACCAGAAGAAGGGCTTATCATTTACTTTTTTGTCATATTCCTAAAAGAACAAAAATTAACAAATGTAGCAAACACTGCCTTAATGAAAATATTGGTTAATAAGGCTTCCAAAGTTCGTCGACAGTCGATACTGTTTTATTTTTACAATAAAAAATCTGTATGGTTTGGCTACGGCAACACAGAAGATCCAATTAGTTTTGTATATAATAATACCACTCGAATTTGTAGAGCCCAACAAACACAATATAACAACGTTGATTTTCATTATTACTAATCGTATTTATAGTATATAATTTTTGCTTACAATTTAAGACTAAGTTTAGAATAATGTTTTGTTTTTCTTGTTTACAAAGTGAAAAGAAATTAATGCTAGTGAACTAAGAAAAGGCTTGATCACATAATATTATTTTTAATTAGTTCATATGCACTTATCTGAAAGCAAACCTTTTTGTTTGTTGGGCATAATATTGACAACGTAAACACACATACCCACACACACATAAACAATGTTCGTAAGTATGAATTGCTTTTGCTGAGAGTTTATTTATGTTTTGGTAATTTGCTCTCCGTTGATGAAATTTCGCTCATTAGTCGTACACACGAGGATTTTCAGAAAATCCCATCGATAATTTAGCAGTGGCAGAACAATGTATGGCAGTGCAACATCTTTGTAATTCTATAATCTTTGTTATTATTTTAAACACTACTCAGCGGCGGTTTATTCTTTACCTTCCATTGGCTCTCTTTGCCGATGTTGTCAAGATACCTGATTAATTTAAAATAAAAAAAATTTAAAAGCTTAACGCTATACCAAACGTTTTCTCTTTTTAGTTGAAGTTAAGGTAGTTTTTCAACAACATTTCGCAAGCAATCAACATGGATTTTGCGACTTTGCGTAACAATTTAAAATTTTCTCACACTATTTTCACTAATGTCTATTAAAAATACATTTTAGTTTTAGTTTTTATATAATAACCAAATGTCTAAGAAAAATAATGATAATAATACTTATATCTGGAGGAACACAAAAACAATATTTTTCAAACTTCTGTTTCACCAAAACTTATCAATAGAGAAGAGTATAATCTTGATAATATCCTCCCATATAGTTAAGATCCATAGCTACGAATTCTTATCAAAGGCTTCTTCTAAACATATATGTGTCTTTATCTTATGTGCCAAGTCGTTTATTACTTATTGATGGCTTCTGCGTTGAATTTAAAGTATTTGGGTAGAGTAAAAGTGGTAAATCTTAAAAAATGAACTTAAGAACGTCCCTGAAACTGATACGCAATTACATGAAATTTAAAAGTAGTCGTTATTTTTTGCTATTTTGTACACTTCAAATTTTTCAATTTATATTATTTATGATACTTTAATTTTAACAATTTTCTAAAATTTTAATTAACAATTTAAAAATTTGTAATAGTTTTTGTCGAAAATGAAACTGAAATTTGTTATCCGTTACAATTTTATTTCAGTTGTTTTGTTAAAATCACGTGAAATAATCACTGGTGGGCGTCGTTTATTAAATAGTGTGTTTCATGGTGGTTGTTTTATTTAGGACAAGAATGTTGCACAAGTCTTCATCTTCTTCTTCTATAGGCAATATTGGATTTGTTTCACTTCAATTGTTTGCTATAATAATAATTAAAACTGTACAAAGTTCTGGTTTTCTCTTTTTACGTTCAATTTTGGATTCAGCTTCATTCTGTTGAATAAGGCCACTTACAATAGCCATTGTCACACGCACAAGAGTCATTAATCTAATCTTGTGCAGTGGTCAGCAGCTGCAATAAGTACCATTTTTTTTTGTATCCAAAATATTCATACAACGCAACTTAAAGATAAGTGATGTGTTTTGAATATAAAACTACTTATTTTTGGTATCAGATTCACTTTTATTGCCGTATTCACGAAAAATAATTTCTTTTTAAGGTTTTGTACATTTATAACTTATTAATTTATTTTATTATCTATTATAGCTAATATTATAATAAATCTTACGGACTAAAGCAATAGTAAGTAAGACTATAATCGGTTTTATAGGTTTAGTATAAAATAAAATTTATGATTCTCGAAAAATTCTATAAAAAAATTCTGTTTACAATTAAAATATGGAATTTGAAGTTTTGGTATACTTTTGAGCTGTGAATGCTTGTGCTTCGATGCAAACATTCCGCTAATAACTTATTAAGACTTTTAATGATTTTGCGAAAGTTCCCTTTTACATTTAATTAGCAATTAAAATAACGACTCTGAATAGAAATAAATGTTTCAAAATTACAATATGAAAAAACTAAAATTTTTCATGTCCTATTAAGCAATAAAAATATTAAATATTTATTTTATTCTTTTAGTTGCAAAGCAGTTTTGGGTCAAAATAAAACTTGTGTTTAATTTACTGAATCACATTTCTCCACCAGGATTTTTTTTATTAATTTTTACTTTGAAGCTAGAATCCATAAATTAAACTACGTTTGTGGAGACCACATCGGAACGGATTTTAAGAGTTCCCATTTCCTTTATGCCGTGGTGAGTGACTAAAAGCACATACTTTAAAATCAATTTTCATCAGGCAATTATTGAAGCCCCAGGTGGGCAAACAAGTCATTGTTTGCTGTATAAAAACACAAACTGAGACTGATGAAAAGGATCTAAAGTGATCGATAAAGTTGTTGAAGATTTATCTCGTTGCAAATTTAAGAAACCTATGCCTGAATAACATCAGGTGAGCAACAGAGAGAAGATATCTTATATTAAAGTTTTAAAGTATATTTTTCATTAGGCTCTTTGCTGTCCCCCTCTTCTGAAGGCTCAAGAAGGTAAATGTGCTTAAAAAATCGGTTTCAGTTTCTGCTTAACTCAATATAGTATATCATTTTCATTTTGCAAAATTAGACTTTGAAAGAAATCTGAAATATACTTCCCTTGTTTTGCTTGCATATTTTAGCAGAAATCCTTTTTCTATCGAAATATACTGAAAAAAACAAAAGTAGTCACTGGAAGCTATATGACACCATTTTTATTTGCAGTCTTTTTCTAAAAAGTTTTAAAGTTTCTGCTTTCATATTCCACCCAGCGTGACCAAATTTTAAAATAAATCAAGTAAAGCTAAAAATATTTTAGGCTTCAAATTTTTATATAAAACATGACAACAATACAAAGAAGGCATCGAAATCTAGTACTTCTACTTCGTACAGAAGTAGAAAGAAATGAAATACACTTTTACAGCGTTGCTATAAATGACAGACGTTTATAAATACATAAAAATTTGAATACTTTTTTGTTTTCCAAAAATACTGTAATAAGGACAAATGTTTCATATTTATTAAATAAAATCCAATTAATTGATCTCAAATAAAATATAAATATTTTTATTTGGTAACATTATTTTTTGTAACACCCAGTTTCAAAGATCAAAAACACCATCTGCTTGGCAAACTTTTCCTTCTATTCATTACGGTTTGTTTTCACAATTTTTACTGTCCTTGCTTGACGAACGTGTTTGAAAGATTTACAGATACGTGTAATAATGTAAAGCTGCTTCAAGCTATTAATACTGTTATAAGGGAATTTGTAGGAATTCGCCAATGAAATCCGTTCTTAATACTACAATGAAAAACAATTACGTAAATTTAGTAAAGTATTTTTTTTTTAATTGAGCAAAAAACATTATAGACATACAATTAATATCAGAGAAAATTTTTTTTTATTCAAATTAAAAATTATACATGAAAAAGTTGGACCATTTACATTTACAATTTGAATAAAAAAAATTTTTTAAATATTAGAGAAAATTTTAAATGCATTAAAAAAAACTAAGAAGTGAATATTTCAAGTTAAATCAAAAAAAAAAAAAATAAATAAAACTTATTTTACACTCAAAAAAGGTAAAATGGAGACACTGGTTAAAAAAAAATATTATTAATTGAAAAATTACTATCAATTTTCAGTTTGGCTTAAGTTCGCACTAAATTGTAAAGAGAAATAAAATGCACCTTTTGGTTCGTCACAACCTTCGGCACAATCTTCGTCAGCAATTTCGAATGTATCTACAAGGTAGTTAGTTAGTTATCAATTATAATTTTTTCTATTTCTATAATTATTAATAAGAAAGGATATATAAGAAATTTAAACAAATTTAAATAGCAAACAGTGAATCAGTAAGTTCCGATCATTCTACTGGGCTTAAATTATGCTGCTCTCTGCGCGATTAATCGTAATTATTGACGAACTTAAGCCAAATGAAAATAGATAAAACAAAATAGAATCTTATGACACTAATAGTTTGTAAATAATATCACAAAAATATTTAATATGTGTCTACTGATAAATATATGCACATATGCAAACATACATATGCAAAAATACATAGAAACCCTAATAAAACTGCGATTTTTTAACTGCAGCCTACCGGAAGTATTTATTTTAATTTTAAAAAAATATCCTTGCCTCACATACTTTTCTCCCATCGCAAATATTTTACTTTAGCTCTGAATGTTTTTTTTAAGTTTTGTTGGTTTTTGTCTTTCTCTTGTGTGTGCAAACGAATGACACAAAAATTACATTATATCTAGTTACAAGCCAAAAAAAA
Source organism: Trichopoda pennipes (assembly GCA_030448955.1). NCBI lineage: Eukaryota > Metazoa > Arthropoda > Insecta > Diptera > Tachinidae > Trichopoda > Trichopoda pennipes. Next base: position 722,921 of record JASKUP010000026.1, on the reverse strand, counting down.
AATAAATAAAAGACCATAGACATACACACACGCACTCACTTACATGTGTTTTTTGCTTTTAAACTGTTGTTCTTTAGAAGCCTTTGAAGTGGTCTTCGTTTAGGGGGTGTAAATTGTAATTTAAAACAACATAATTTTAAGTATTTGTACGAATAGTTCCCATTATTTATTTATTTATTTATTTATTTTTTGTTGTTTGTTTGTATGTTTGCTTTAAAATCGGCTTATAATTAGGGTAACGAGGTGATATGTACGTCTTCATTTTTAATTCCTATTTTCTTTTCAAAACTGCAGCGATCAATATTATTTATTAAAAAACATGCGTACACAAATACGACTACAAATATAATAATTATTAAAATTTAATTAAAAAATAAATTAAATACCTGCCCTAAAACTTTCACAATACATATTTCAACAGATTTTTGTTGTTGTATTAATAATCGTGCCTTGTAACGTAATAAGTGATCAATAAGAATAATTGCATAATCAATACTTTTTTCTTTTTTTAGTGTTCTGCGCAATCAAGTTGAAAGCAGCCTAACTATTGTTACTGAAATAAGTGGCTGCCCATTTGACACATGAAATTTCAAACCAGAAATAATAAAATGATGTTAAATATTAAAAGGGTATTCTAATGTTTTCAAGTATAATAAAATCTAGTAGCATGTAAGTACATAAAGTAGATGTAGAGTTTCAAATCTGCTTAAGAAACGGAGGATTGTGCTTAACAAGCAGTTATTGATACTTCAGCTTCAACTTAAGTAAAAACGACTGGCAAGCTGTTTGGACTGTCAAAGAACACAAGTTGGTCTTGTTTGTTATTAGTTTTGTCCTTGGTGTGATGCAACTAAGTTGGTTTGGGTATTTTCGAATGGAAATAAAATCGAAATTTAACTCAGCTGTTGTTTGCTTTTATACATTTATATACAGTTTTAAAGTTACCTTTGGCATAAAATAGTTGTTTTGTTACATTTTTTTACAAAAACGAAACAAAACAAAACAGAAAAAAAAACGAAAAAATTACTGTTGCTTTTATTAAATATTTATTATTAAAAGAATGGTGCTCGCTTTTTTTCATTAAAATCAACAGCTAGCCCACTCTGTTTTCTCAATTCCTGGCTATTTTAGGATATTTTTCATATGAAATTTTCAGTAGCATTTAAATTTTTTTTATAAAATATCAAAAAATAAACTTTCATTTTCGAAAATTAAAAATAAAAGCATGCAAATGAAAAGTGACAGCTGTTTGATGATTTTTTTATTTAGTAATAATAAATCATTAACATTGACACCAAACTTCAAATCTAATTCCGACAAAATTGAATTCTCCGATAGCCCTGTTAATCGCTTGTTGCTGACCATCCCTATTTTCCCATTTTCTATTTTTATAAACTCATAACTATGAATGACATTTCGAGAAAAAGTTGTTTTTAATAATCTGAGCGATTTTTTTTCGAAAATCGATACTCATGCACAGATATATACAAGTGACTTAATAAATAAACGGTCACATTAATATATTTCACTGTAACAGAAATCTAGAAGTTAATGACGAACAAATAAAAAGGCTAAACATAATAAATAAGAAATTCGGAACTTTTAATTTTAAAGAATAAAATTTTTTATACAAACAATTTTACTTCTTCATTAACTTTTAACTGGTTTCAAGAGAAATTGTTTAAACGTTGTATTGTATTAAATAGAAGGTGCTGATTAGGTAAAAATAATATATTTGATCATATTGTCTATTGTCCAAATATTACCTCATTCTAAAGAAAACTAAAATGTGTGTGCGTCGACCGATGGCTAGTTTATTTCAATCTGGATAGCGCTTAAAACAGAATAATGTATTACAAAAAAAAAAACACACACACACACTGTATCATTACCTAGGTAATGACATAAAAATAATTTTTAATTTTTATATGTGATCAGCACCCGCTAATTAATTTTAAAGAAAACAATATAAACTTTACACATGTTTTAGCCAGTGAATTTTAGATAAACCGTTCTTGCGTTATATTAACCTTTTCAGTTTGCAATGCCTAGTAAAGATAAATATTTTTTTATTAAGCCCATTAAACCGCCACATTCATCCAAAATTTCTATAAAGGAGTTAAACATTTCGTTCCAGAAAAACTCAACCAATTTCAGTTTGAAAGTTTATTAATGTTATAGGATGACCACTACTCATGCAATGCATTGTGCCAGAACTAGGAAATTAGGTTATGTGGAGGAGGAAAGAGGGGGTAGTGTTTATGGTGTGTAGTTTTTTTTTTTTGTTTTAAACAAAAATTTTTAATTTTTAATTTTGTAATTTTTTAACTAAAATATTTTAAAAATTTTGATAAGCCATGTGTTTACAGTTATTAGGCGTTTTGGACTTTTGATAGACAGTTGCTGTTGTATGTATTTAGTAGCGGAATGTTAAATCTAGTTAACTCTTTATTGGAAAATATTTGCATTGAGCAAGCGAATGAAGCGAATGAACAATCTTTTCTGTTTGACATCGCAAATATCATATTAGAGCATATTTTAGCCTTACTTTTCTTTTAAAATGGATAGTGTTTCGAAATGAGGGTTCGGTGGCATTACAATAGACCTGCATGCAACTGATCGAAAGTCAATTTTAAATAACCTGAAAAGTTATGTAAATTAAGAACTTTACTAAAAATCATAAAAACATGAGTTTCCCTTTAATCTGCAATTGCACTGGATCTCCTTTTTTTGCATTTAGGGTCTTTCGGCATTATATTTCATACCCCAGCAACTGGACTTTTGGTTTTTAAGCGATTTTTCTTCCTTTTCTTCTTCTTCTTCTTCATTTTCTCTTTCGAACATTGTTTTATATAAGTTTTTGGTAAAATTTTTTACCATTTACCTAATCGAAAAAAAGTAATTCATTTTTGCATAGAAATAAATTTGAAGGAAAATGTATTTGCATACATAAAAATGTGCTGTTGGATTATCTTATAATGATATTGTATTATCATAAAATGTCCGTAAAAACTGAAGTAAAGTCGCACCAAATTTTTAAATGCCCAAACTACTGTTGTATGTCTTACCATTATTTTTTAAAAAAAAAAACTTGGAGAAAACTTTCACAAAACTGAAATGATGTTAAGTGAAACCTAGTAAGTTATAAACTACTATACTGACTAGTTCAATAGTTGTACCAGATTCGATACAACGTTTGGTGAAGGATGATGTGGGCTGATTAAAATCGAAACGATTTTTAATATAAATAAAAAATCGAACTATATATGATTCTCTTTGAAAACTTAATATTCCAATATCAATATTTGTAATTTGAAAGAGTTTTTTTTTTACTTGAAATGAAAAGACTTTTCTGAAGGCATCTGAGGGGCTGGAAGAATGTGTTGCAAAATTATTAAGTTTTTACTTTAGTTTTTTTGTTATAATTACATAAAACGGCAAAGTCCCTGCGGCAGCCTGTTGATTTTAGTATCTCACAATAGCCGCTGTCACACGCACAAGAGTCATCTATTCTAATCTTGTGCAGTGGCCAGCAGCTGCAATAAGAACCATTAGTTCGTTTGCAATGCTCAAAATCACTAGAGCTTTAAAATTTATTTTTTTTCGTTTAAAATGATTAAAAACGAACACCATACAAATTAATGTTTGTGTTAAATATTGATAACATGAGTAACAACTTTGAGAGTTACTATTGTAGTGTTTAGTAGTTGAAAACGTTATTGTAGAGGTAGTCAAATAAAATTATAATTTAATAAATAATAACGGGAACATATGTTAAATATTCCAAACCGCTTATTATTGATGACCGTTATATATAAAAATTTCTCTTTTTCTCTTGATTGCCCAGGTGTGAGTAAGTGCAAGTGTATTCGTATAGGACTTTTATTTGCTTTTGAAAAAGTCACAGGTTTATTTTTCAATTTTAAACCACATGCTTTATTTTGTAAGAAAAGTAGAGTCCTTGACCACTTATTTTGTAATTTTAAGTTAATTTAGAAAAATATACATGTTTTTTGTTTAGTTGACAACTTTCTTTGGTTTAAAAGTTAAATGTATCCTTGTTTCAATTATATTGCGTATAAATAAATAATTTACACAATTTGAAATGCTCTTTTTGACAAAAAATTCTAATTGTATTATCCTTAACGTTTTTTCATTCACAGACACCATGCACATTCCTTGCATTTTATGCCGATTTTAGTTAGTTACCGTTCTAGTGGCGTTCACGCTGACAATAATTAACTGAGGCTTTATACACTCAGTTACTTGACTTTTATAGTCAACTAATATACCTTATTAGTTGATAGTTTTAGTTGTTGTTTTTAATTTTTTAAGAATTTGTACAAAGTGAAATGAAGAATGTATGACAAGTTTAACCATCCATCCGTCCCTTCCACTATATTGAACATAAGCCAAACAAACTAACATATGTATGTATAGGACATTTAAATACATGTTATTTGTATTCTTTTAAAATCGTTGATATGTATATATATAAATTAGGGTGGCGAGTATTCTTTACACTTCTCACGATTTTGTAAAAAATTTTGCTTTGTTAACCTGTCTTTTATAGCTTGTCCCACAATATCGTACGTTATACTTCGCACGATTTTTAAGCAACGATTAATTAGCTGATTTCCACTAATAATCATCATTACGACAAGTAAAACAATCGTTAATGCAAACTAAATATTTGCGCTGCCAAGGTTAAAAAAGTGTTCCGCACAAAAAGTAATTTTAATATATATCATCATATCTTTTAACACGCACAATCTTGAAATTTGAACAGAGTCTGTATACATCTACATCCGCTATAACATGAAGCATATATATTAAATTAACAATTAAATTTATAAGAGTTTTCTTTTTATGTGTATGAACTTATATTTTGAACATTAGAGGGCAGAAGTTTGAAATTTAAACTAGACTAATATAATATAAATTTTTTAACTTTAGATTTATTTATTCATTCATTTGTCTATTTTGAAGTTAGTTTTTTTGTAAGTATTATTAATTTTTAAAACATTAATATATATTTTAAATCACGCAGATTTAAAAGCAGCATCTGAAAAACAGGCAAATTGCTTAGATAGAAGTTTAAATATTCCTTTTTTGCTTAGAAAGGCTATTAGAAAGTTAAGGGAGGAATTTGAAGAATAAATAAAGGGAATGCCCCTAATACTATTATTGGCATTGTAGTTTCATTTGTTTTTCTTTTGTTTTCTGATTTCAAAGAAGCTCTATTAAGGAAAAACTTAGGCTCACAGTGGCGGTTGCATAAAAAAATTTCCCAAAAGTCATCTCTTTTGATTACACGATTACATTTACGAAATTTTGTTACAGAAAACAGTGTTATCGAATGCCGCATATAGACAATTACTACAGCCAAACCAATATATTGTGTAGGTTGTCATGGTGTCTATTAAAGACACTATTTTTTACAGATAATTTTGTTACCAATTTTATTTTGATATTGAAGATACTTTAATAAATTTTTATAGCCGATTTGCTATAGATAAATTATTTTACCTGATGGTTTTCTAAAGCAAAATTAAAAGTAAACATTTTTAGCGAAAATTTTATTTTTCCAAAATGTTGCCGTCGATGATTTTTCTATAGAGTGTCTGATAAAATATGGTACATGATTTGTTTTACAAAACTTTTTGTCGACTAATAAATGGTTCAATGATAAAAATTATCACCCATTTTTCTATAAAATTTTTCATCCATGATTTTCCATAGAATAATTTTTTTTATCCATTAAAATCTATGTGTAATTTGTTACTCTAAAATTCTAAAACAGAAAATTGTTGAAAACTGATTTTTAATATATAATTTGTTATCAAGCACAAATAACGCATGTTTTTGTTAACATATTGTTAAAATAATTTTTTTATTTAAATTTTTTCATAAGATAAAAAGATAATAATCTACTTGACATAAAGAACATTCCACAGCTCTGTTTCATAATATCTAGTGATGTACAAGCACTGGTGATTGTAGCCGTTAAGTGAAATGGAAAATTTTACCAACACCAGCTCAATATTATTGCTTCTCACACATGCATTTATAAATTTCTTAAAAAGCAAAAACAATACAACTCTTGGTATTGAATACAAATACAAGCAAATGTATCAATAACAGTGACTATATTAAAGAACAGCGATTATAAAATTGTTGTATTGTCGTGTTTATCTTTTTTCTAAAAAGGCGACGACCACCACTTTTGTTTAGAAATTTAAAATAACAAGTCTAAAAATGTTGTTCAATTTGAATTTATATGATTTGCTTGATTTAAGTATTTTAAAGGTCTTCTTTTTTGTACAATAATTTCAAAATTGTAACATAAAAAATTATGCTAAAAATATTTAATCGAAAATAGCTGAAAAGAAGCCATGAAAGCCAAGGAAATTCTTAATAAAGATAAACAGTATTAAACAAAACTGTAAGGTTGATTTTAGGAAGTTTTTAAAATATTAAGATTTTTAAAGTTTTGTTTAATTTGTTAAAAGGTTTTAAATTCTATTTTATTATTGCTTTGACTTAACTAGCAAAGATTGGATAATCTGTACGAGAAAAACCCATACAATATCAAGCCAGCCAATTGAAATATGACCCATAACAGAAATTGCACTTCTTTTGCTTATATGTGCATGTGTTCTAAAACATACATATATGCGTTTGTATACTCACATACTTTATGTGTGCTAACTCGGAATGGGACTGATAGTATCACCTACAATAATTATAAGTAGAATTGAACTGTTTTCGTGTTTGCTTAAAAATAACACATTTAAAGTAACAAGAGCAGGTGAGATAATAAAGTAAAAATAATTTAGGCTCTAACGAATTCAATTTTCTATATAATTCTACAATTAACGGTTATATTAAGCCATCATTTTACATTTATTTATTATTGATGAAAATGTTAATTACTATTATTAACAGTGTGTAATCTACATCACAAATTTTTAGTTGTTTGTTGCAGTGTTTTTTAAATAAATTTTATAGTTACAGATAAAGTAGCGAATACAAATTAAAATTTTTTTATAAAAATATGGTTATCCATAACAAGATATTCTTTACCAATAAAGTTGCCGACAAAAAATTTTAATTATTGATAACAATATTATTAAAAACATAGACTGGCTGATGTTTACTATCAGAAATGTGAGTTATACCTCTTCGTAGTGTTAACCAGAAGCATGTTTTTAGTATATGTCGCTCTGTAAGGTGTGTCTTTTAATATGTCCAGCAGAACATATATAGTCTGATATGGTAAAAAGTTATACGGAAATAATTAGACCCTACTTTCCGATGATTGCAACGGACCTGGAAATGGTCGCCGGCTGAGAAACACATAATTCAAAAAATAACCCAATACAGCAGTAAATTAATAGCTTTATTATTCCTCTCACAAAATTCTTTGCTAAAATCTTTGTTGTGAAAAACCTTTTTTAAAGACCTCTAAATATTAAGAGGCCCTCGCATGTATATTCGTAGTTGATTTTTTTTCGCTTTGCGTTTTGCCATCTTTAAATGTGTAATATAATCGCCTTTCCCAACCAGTTCTAAACAATGCGAAATAGTGGTTTATCACTCGGTAGAATATTTAACATTCCTTGTCCCCCTTTTTGCATTTTAAATTATTTAGTTGTCCATTATTTATGTGTGAGTGAGTGAGTGTATGAAATTGTTTGTTAGTTAACAACAACAATAGCAACAACAAAACACAACATAATTATTTGTAGGCAAGCTACCCTCTACAATGCAATAAAACTACACCATTGAAATGCACTTTTATTATTTTTAGTGAAGCCTATTTAAAGGCGTGTGTCTAAATTAAATAACAGAAGTCTTTAAGGCAATTGAAGCAACAAAAATATAAAAATCACTTGTATGGCATCGAAATCTTGTCCACAGAAGAAGGTTCGTCGTTGCATATTCATATTGAGTATGCTTGTGCATATTTAGTTTATCTGTTTGTTAATGTTGTTATTACAAAATCTAATTTTTCAATAATAAATTATGTAGAAGTGTAATTAAGAGAAACTTTCATATTATTTTCAATACATAATCGGTATCGGAAATCGTTCTGTATAATAAAGGACTTAATATTTTACTTTCATAAACTATCGATCGAGTTTCAGCTGTATAACAATTTCTTATTATTTTAATTCAATTAATTAGTTTTCGTTTGTTTGTTTTTTTTTTAATAAATTTAATTAATAATTAAAACTATATATTATAATTTTCTATTAAGCCAAAAAATTGACATAATGCCAATAGCTGAGACACATTTAACGCCAAAAAGCTCATTTAATATATTAGCTTTATGGATAAAGTGTAAGAGTTTTGTAAAAATTATTTTCAAGCTACGAATATCTGCCTTTAAAAGTTTCGTTAAAACAATTATTTCGCCGGTTGAGCTTTTTCCAAATATTTTACACCTGAGTATATCTTCTGGAACTAAGTGGATGACTTGGTGGTCCACTGATCAGCAAAAAATTATTATTGATTATGAAATTCTAAGAGATATTGCTTGAAAGCCGATGAAAACTATAGCTTCTTTAGATTTATCCCCAGACCAGGGGAAGACACTTTGTTAAAATATAAAAAAAACACTTACACACTTATTGCTCTAAACCTATACAGTTGAGAACACCGGAAGATTTATTCTTTTCTCTTGTTATTTTTGATAGAAATATGATACTCACTGCGCAACATATAACTTAAGCTAGTTGTTATATTAGGCAGATCTCGAATGTGTCTGGGTTGAAAGAAAAAGAATTCGCAGTGCCAATTAACCAGATCTCGATAAAAATTCACAATTAAATTTCGAGCTCAAGCTTACTAGAGGGACTCTAAGAATACCGCTAGTGTTCAAACCTCTGATTCAAAGTTTTAATGCAGGGCAGGCAAGAAATGACATTTAAGAGCCATTTATTTGTTGAACATATAAAAACAGTGTTCACGCTGAATAAATTGATTGAAATCGCTAATAGTAATACTCAAGCTATAATATATCGATGTTTCTTAATGACAGCGTTAGTATTCCTTGGCAGAAAATGAAAAATCTTCAAGGTCATAAACTGGCTTTTGCAAATACAACTTAAACTTTTCCCTTGTGATATTTGGTAATGGACCCTTAGTAGTTTAAGTCTCCATTACGGTTGCTTTCCTAATGAGTCGGACAAAGATGCTCAGCTGCAAAACTTAATTTCTAGCATGTAAAACTTCTAAGGCCAAAAGAGAACTAAGAAAGATAGACAATTGCATCTTATAAAACTGTTATCATACATTTCGGTAATGCGGTTGGCTATTTCGCGGTTGTGGAGGTGCCGTTGGCTATTTCTTGGTTATGATTGGAAAACACTTTCGATGTTGTGAAGGCATTTTATTCAAGCCACGTCCTTAAAAGTTATATTGGTCACATCTTGCAAATCTTATTATTTCACTTACTGTCAATAGAAATTTAATAGTTGACATCTTATAAGAGGTTAAGAAGTTTTCGAGGTCGTAGAGTCCATGAAAGATGAAGGAAAAAGAAAGATAATTACAAAGCCCACCGAGAAGATGAACGAGGAAACAACTTTAGAGCCAGAAGCATTTGCAGTACTCAATAGATTAATAAGGGTTAATACTATTTTAGAAGTGAATAAGCAGCTGAAGTAGTGTTGGCGGTGGCAGTTAGAATTTAGTCCAATTTAGAAAACGACATTATAGTCATATAATGTTGTCTGGGACAACTTAGGAAAGCTAATATCGTTTACAATGCTAAAAACTCTACTGCGGTTGTCAACAAGGCCGAAGGAAAATCGATGTGTAATCGGGTAACACAATCGGTTTTTTAAATTTGAAAGGTTGGTGGGAGGTAACTGTAAATATATTCGGATTCGGTGCTGACTAGCAACATCATGAATATTATACGCAGCAGCATATAAATCATAAGTGAAGGAAAACGAGGTTTTAAAGAGAATGCTGAAAACTATTCGTGATTCGGTTACTAAATAGTTAATTTGATCAAAAATATGCTCGCCTCTAGACAAGAATCCGATCGTTTCTCTTGGCTGGACTTTTTGTTCATCACTGATGTACAAATGGGGGTATGAAAGGTCATCGGTCACCCTTACTTTGCCTTCTACTTGCCATTATACAACACCAATCTATCTACTGGCACATTCACATAAACAAAAATATGTTTTCAAATACTTTTATTAATAACTTGACCATCCTAATTACGTTTCAGTCGACGAACATATGAAATGAATTTTGGATAACGAATTCATATCAGACCGGTCGTCTTTCTTGGTTGGACTTTTTGCTCATGACTGAGGTACGAATAGAGGTTACTCTATTTGTACACAAATAAAACTATTTATTTGATATTAGACACTAGAAAGAAATGCAGAAAGAAATTAAATAAAATATATGATGTCACTCTTTAACTGTAAAACTATGAGATATGAGATAATAAAAAGAGAGAAGGGAAGAAATTAAAAATTTTATTTACATTACGCAAACAAAGTTGAAATAGTATTCGGAGTATTATTTTCAAAGTTTTGAATTCTGATTTATTAAAGTCCCGTTTCTAGTTTCTTCTTACAAATGACTGGCATTAGAAATTTTATAACCGAGATAATGTAATTAATGGTTATTCAAGTCACAATTCACAAAATCGCCATGCTCTAAACATTCAATCACCATTCCATCTACTATTTCCTCTGTTTTGTTCACGCGATTTTTGCGTGAGTGTGGTAAAATGAGAATATGTGTAAAAGCACAGGAACGCAAGAAATCAATATTCGATGAAAACCGACACGAAAGCAGAACGTTCTTTTACTTTTTTGTTGTTGTTTTTTAGTACTTAACGAACTGTATGCAAGCAAACTAATGTATGCACATGCATGCGCTTATTTAAATTTGATTTTTTATAACGAATATTATCTAAATATTTTATTTATTTGTTATTATTTTCTTTAAAAAGCTGTTGTTTTTTATTTATCTAATTTGCTCTTGACAAATTTCTTTCATTTATAACATTTTGGAGTATAGGAACATTTTTCGGTAAATTTTGAGTACGAGAGCACAGCTATTATGTACAATAAGTGTCATCAGTTTTTAAGAATAAATCGTCAAAAAAGAACACTTATAAACAAATTTTGTAAAGCAATAAACTTCCGTAATGGTTTTTATTTCGGTCGCATATACAAAATATTTAGTTGTTTATAAAAGCAACAATTAAAAATTCTATTTACTCTTCACCAAATTTATTTAAGATTTAATCTTTAACTCGTTGTTTTCCGGTTATTGGTCTTCAATTATAAAATGCAACAAAGTTTTAATTTTATTGTATAGATTTTTTTGTAAAAAATTTTGTTGTTTATATATTGTTTTGGTTTTTAATGTTAATGTAATGTAAGTTAGCCGATAGTCTTAGTTACTAGTGCTTTAGTTCTTAAGATTTATTATAATTTTAGTTATCATAGATGAAAAAATAAATAAATAAATAATGTTTAAGCCAACTAATATTTGTTGAAGAAATTGAATATTTTTATCGAAATGAAAAAAAAAATGGAGGTTTTCGTACATTACCGAATTTTTAATTTTTGTTTGTTAATGTCAAACTTAGTGCAGTGTTAGGTTTTTTTCCAGCTTCACTGGCACCGTTATAACATAAAAATGTATTAAGAGAAATTAACATTTCTATTAACATTGCAGAAAGGCTCATTAGTATCTATAGTTATTTAGGTGAAATTATTATTTTTTTTAATTTTTTGTTTTGCTGCAATTTAATAATTTATAATTTGCAGTTTTTTCAATTAATTTAAAATTCTTTTGGAGTTTTAATGAATTTTCGGCTCGTCTAACTCTGTAATTTGAAAATTGAATTTAATCTTTTTTATCTCTTTAATGTTGTTATTGTTGCTTGATAATGTTTTTTATTGCTATTGTATTGTAATGAAGGATACTCCAGCTTAGATAGTAAAATACTAGTCATGTATGATGTGATAGGATAGGATTTACAACGAAAATTAAATATTTTTACAAAACTTCTTTCAGCCAATCAAATCAAAGTTGAAAATAAATAAAATGTTTTTTAGTAGTTAATTATAAAGCACTAGGTCAATTTAATAAAAAATTTTTTGATTAACAAATTCAAAGTAATCAAAAAATTTTTTCAAAAAACAAAACAAACAAAAACAATAAAAAATGACAAATTATTCTATACAATATTGGGGTATAATTCACTGATGAGCTACTTGAGCAATAGTGAAATTGCAATATGGATGTGCTCTCCCCCATTACAATACATTTCAAATATTTTTATTTTTATTTGAATAAATGTTTTATTAGAATATCATAAAATGTTTTTTAATAAAAATTTTTGTAATAAATATTTTGTGAGAATATCATGAAATATTTATTTAAAGGAATCAAGCACGAATAAAAATTGCTTATGATAGTGATTAACTTTAGAGCAATGCGAAGATAATGCTGTTTTTTGTAAACTAATATTATTCCTGTATTTCTGGTCTGACCTATGTCCTGCGATTCTAGTTTTCAATTTATTTTTTGTTGTGCCTACATAACGGTAATGATAAGGAGGATTGTAATAAGGTTTATGTAGGCATATTTAATTATTGAATTTTATCCTTAGTTTTAGTAAGGTTGTTTAGTAAAACTAAGGATAAAATTCAAAAATTAAATATGTCCAATGTAGTGTACAAAATTCCTTGTAACGGTAATGATAAGGAGAATTGTAATAAGGTTTATGTCAGACCAGAATATACAGGAATAATATTAGTTTACAAAAACAGCAACGGAGAATGTTGCACAAAATTATAGACATTTAGTGCATAAAATTATAAAACAAAACTCTGTATCTGCATAATATTAATAATTAATACTTTAATTTTTGTAACGTTTGGTCATTAAATTTATGTTTTAAAATATATGTGTAAAATACTATTGTTTTGTAAATGTATTATGTATTTTCAAAATTGTTTTTCATTTAAAAATGTTAAATATTGAAAATTTGTTTGTATGTATGTAAAACAAAAAATTTTTTCAATTTGTCGTTTTTTATTGTTTTTGTTTGTTTTGTTTTTTGAAAAAATTTTTTGATTATTTTGAATTTGTTAAGCAAAAAAATTTTTTCAATTTATTTGTTCATTATTATTTTTGTTTTCCTGATGATGCCAACGAAATATCGAAAAAATAATAAAAAATTAAAGTTTTTTAAAAAATTTTTTATTAAATTGACCTAGTGCTTTATAATTAACTACTAAAAAATATTAAAAAGGTCAAAAAACTATAACTATTATAAATAAATAAAATGGTTACAATTGTTTGGAAGATAAAATGTATCTGCTTAAGATAAGAATTGGTACGCTTCACTGCTAGTATAAAACTGCAGAATTAAAAAAAATATTTCTTTTGTGTAAGGACTTTTGTCTATAGTCACTTCTGTCAGCACTAATGACTTCTACTACCACATCGCAAATTGCAGCTAGTCAATGCTAGAAACAGCTGTCGAGGCTGAGTCGGCTTTCGACCATCAGTTTGGTTTATGTGTCTACGCTTAAAGGTTAGTATAGTAATATGACAGGAAGATAGTGTATATGAACATAAAAATTAAAAATAATAATAATAATAGGACTAATAATAAATAATAACGGAGGTAGCGTATTCAATAGCGAAATTCAGTTTAAAGTTTTACTCTTTTTACTTAAAAGCTATTTTGTTCAATTTATAATGAATCAAATTGAAGTGCGTCATGTTTTCATTTAAAAAATATTATATGCAACAAAGACACAAAGCATGTATTTGTAATCACATACACATATGTACATAAATTTTGCTACCAACACATAGAACAGGATATCAAATTGTTGTCTGTATGGATTTGTTGCGACCTTCTTATTTGCTTATTATATATATATATATATATATATATATATATATATATATATATAAAAATATATATCTATATGTATGCGTGTAGTTCTGTTATTGTGAAAGAAGCATAAAACTGCTACTTTACATTCGTCATTCGCCTGTTGCACATGACTTTGTAAAAAACAACTAACAAATTTGTTTTGGGGGTTTTCTGGCATATTTTGGAAGTGTCTTTAAATACATAGTATTTGAATTTAAATCCCTCGCTATTAAATAAGAAATATAGTCTTTAATGACTTTTACAACAAATATTCAATTCATTATGAATTTATTTAGTGTCCTTAAGTTTATTAAAGAATGTCACAAAATTTTTGCAAGATTAAATTCAAAATTATTTTTGGAACCCTAAGTACTTATAAACGAACGGAATAAAAGAAAAGTAAATTTCTTGTGTATTGTGTTATCGCGATGGCTGCGTTATTATAATTGTGTGCTGGTTTTAAAGGAGAAGACTTAAATCAAAAGTTAAACTCTCAGCGGAGCCTTGAGTATAAATGAAAAAAGTTATTGTTGAGAAGCCACTGTAGTCTCTATTTCAAAATGAGCACAATTGTTATGCAGCTGCGGTAGATAAAGATGTTGGCAGGCCAACAGTATGATGAGAAAATAAAGCCAAGCAACAACATAAAATGTTGTGTGGTAGCCATGGTTAACTTGGTTAAAAGAATCTGAATGGGAAAACGATGAGATCGTTAGTTCAAGTACAGCCGGAGCTACAGAAAATGTCTATCTGGGTAGCGATAGAGCCACCAATCCGTTAACAATCGGAGTTTTCGAACAAGCGCTTAAGAGATGCCTATTAAAGTATGAAACGCGAATTTGTATGAATGCATTTTAACTTTGCAATCTTCTTTGGAAAAGTTGAAGGCGAGAGTATTTAACAAAAGATAAAACTATGTTGGTATTGGCACATAACAATGCGAATCTAATATCATTGATTTCTGATATCATTGAATTCACTATAAAATGAGATATTTTACTCTTTGGATTGCTTAAGAAATCATTTCTTCGAAAATTTTTAAAAAACGAACTGAAAATTGCGTTAACGTACATATGTTAAAACAAAAACACCACAATTAATACTACGAACGAAGTTTTGTCATGCATAACAAACTCTGCAGTGGGATAAAAGTGACTATTTTTCTATAGATTTATTTATTTTTTTATTATATTTTGAATTTCATTACATGTTGTTCTTATTTATAGAACATGTATTGAAAATACTATTTTTTTTTATTAATATATTCAATTGTAAATTCAGTTTGTTGTTATATGCAATCATTGCTTCTATTTTTTAGATACAATTGTTTCCAAATAAATTTATTAATAAATTTCCCGTCCTGATTAATTTCTATAAATTTATAATTTAAAACTTAAATTTATCAGTATTAACAGAATTTTTTGGCAGGGAGCTGCAGCCCTTTAATTAAGAAGAAATTTATATCATACACTAACAATTCCCGAAGAAGGCAAAAGTCAATAAAAAATGTATGCCAGAAATGACTTAGTCTATACTATTTTACTTCTTTTAAATTCCATCATACATTCGATAAAAAATCAAATTTTTCTCAATATACTCAATATTGTTCAAAATGTTCAGGTGAATATTAACATTTTGAAAGCTAAAATTTTTTAAGAAAAAGTTAAGTCATTGACAATATAAACTACATACATTCTCGTTTTAGCAAGTTAAGAAAGTTGTAACGTAACGTTGGTTTAGATTAAGTAACTATTTCAGTAATTTTATCAAATATGTCATATGTTAAAAAAATTGGCGTGTTATACGAATTTCATGCTGACTTTAAAAGTGATTTAAATAAAAGTATTGAATGGAAATTTGATTATTTGAAAATAGAAAAATCAGTTATCAGTAAATATTATTCGCTATTTATTATTAAAATAAAATTATTTTCCTTAATTAACACATGAAAACCTTCGAAAAACAGAAATAATTCTGAGCGATGCGAGAAAACATAATAGAGATGAATATTACTTTTACATGGTTAATTAGCACTTTTTATTTTTTAAATTAACAAACAAGGAGGAAAATTTCTATTTCATTTGCTATAGTAGTACTTGGCATCATAAAAATCACATAAGGGATGAAATAGTAGGCTTATTATATTTTCAATTTTCAGAACGAGAGTCGTAAACTTTTTTACAAATGATGCTGATTGATTGTTTTTATTTTATATTCTGGCACGACTATTTAAATATTCACAAATAAAATGACGAATAATATGCTATTTTAACGTACTACAGCAAATATATAACAAATATGTGCATTTTAAGTTTTACTCGAGCTGGATTATTCTTAAAGTTTTAGTTATCATTGTCACAAAAACAGT
The DNA here is from genome assembly GCA_030448955.1 of Trichopoda pennipes. Classification (NCBI taxonomy): domain Eukaryota; kingdom Metazoa; phylum Arthropoda; class Insecta; order Diptera; family Tachinidae; genus Trichopoda; species Trichopoda pennipes. The sequence goes on along the minus strand of JASKUP010000026.1, from coordinate 706,611 downwards.
CAATTACGTTGGTACAGTTGCAGCTGCAAAAATTATAAATTTGAAGAAATAAATATATTTTCGTTGTGTATTTAATTAAATTTAGAAGCAGTTTTTTTTATTGATTCCGAGTTTCAAAAAATATATTATTTTAATAAAAACCGGTATTCGACATTAGGTATACGTCATCATATTAAATTTCCAGAGTACAAAATAAATATAAAATTGCTTCAGCTTATCTGTTTTTAAAAGATCTCTTTAGCGGCGCTTTTCCTTTAGCTCTTTATTTCACTGGTAGTTGTTTTTATTAGAACCAGCACACAAGGGATGGTTATGCATTGTGTCAAATTTAAAAAAATATGCTTATGGTAAGAGGAAGTAGAACGTGTGGATATTCAATTAGACAAAACGATAGATAACTCCTCTTTTTTAGTAACAAATTCTCTTATTTTATTAGATCCGATTCCGGTTTAGTAACAATAAAAAAGTGAAGCACATCCCTAATTTTGCCAATGTTCTTTACTACCACCGATTAATCTTTTCACTCTTCCTGTACAAAATAATTTGTGAAGCACCGACCCAAACATGAGAGCTGTATTCCATTTTAGGACTGAAAAAGGTAATAAAGGATATAGTGAAGAATTTTTTGGACTGTTTAAAAAAACCCAGGGTACTTGAATGCTTCTTTTACAAGGAACATCGCATTAAATTTTTATGCCATGATTACCAAACACAAATATCTATGGGTTTTCCGAGCATTAATTTGAACCCTGTTCGCTAGACTTCATTCGGAGATTACCAAATGATCATGATTGAGGTTGTTAGATAGCCCGAATTTCCAAAAGGATTGGCTTAAACCGAAATGAATGTCACTGGCATTAGCTGATTTCATCTGCTAAAAGAATAAATGAAGATGGAAGTTTGATATGGAAGGCCGCGAAGAATAATAAGAAATAGGGTAGGAAAAAGGGCGAAAATGTGCCGCACCACTGAATTTATCTTGAATCAGATTAATTAGATCCTATCTATAATAGCTCGAATTATGCGGTCGCTGAGTAAGTTCGATATAAATCGAGAGAAGCTATTACCGACTCCAAAAGCAAGATACGAATGCACCATGCCACACTTGATTGAATGCCTGCCATCATCTACGCTCATCAAAATTGTGAATGGAGGACTTCCTTGTTCTTAATTATGACGTATTTTATCCTTAAAAAAGCTTTATTTTTTTTTTTTTTTTTGTTTAAAATGTTTCGTTTATTTTTTTTTTTTTTGTATTTTTAGAAATAATCATTTTGCATCATCATTTTATTAATTAGGTAAAGTATATAAAATATAGTATTTTTTTTTATTTTGCATATTACTTATAACTTTTGAAAATTTTATTCCAGGGAGTTTCAAAGTCTTTATTTTTATTCACGTTTTTATTATTTTATGTAATTTATTTTATTTTAATCTCTGTTGGCAATTAATTTTTTATAATTTTAAAAATGTTTAACTTATATTAATTTGTTGATTACAGTAAAACTTTTTATCTATTAATTATTTCAAAATTTCCTGTAACTTTTATTTTTTCAACATTCAAATTTTTTAACATGTTTTAATTTATTTATTTTTATATTATAAATATTTCTAAAATGAATGTGACTATTTTTATGTACATGTGTGTTGAAAAAAGGAACCTCTCGATCGACTGGATAGTTTGAAATAAGAATATCAACTAATTTCAGAAATGTTGAATGCTTCAAATGTAAGCTTTAAAATATGAACTACATATTTTGCTATTGTTGCTGTTGCAGTTCAAAATAATGACGGTGATGATGGTACTGATGGTGCTGAAGAGGACAACAAGAAGTGCAAGACAAATAACATTGGCTAAGCGACTGACGATTATAACCAAAATTCAAACTTAACCGAACGAAAGCAAAACGAAATCAAAATCATTCACAAATACAACGACCATGTAAAGGTTACCGCTTGCCAAAAGAGTGTCCTCCTCTGCTTCAAACGACAATTACAATAGATTCATGTAGACTTAAACAACATTAAACAACTACACACACGCAAATGCACACATACACACACACACACACACAAACACACACATATACATATATATATATATATATATATATATATATATATATATATAATATATTCAACATATACAAGGTATGAAACCGTCACATACGCATACAATATATAACGAATGCAGTCTTGAAAAACTACTTAACACCGTCCTGACGTCGTTTATGTATCGAACCGATAAACTAACATCGCTCCTCGCTTTGTCATCTTCATAATCGCTTTCAATCGTTTATGCCGCCATCGTCACAAATTTTTGCTACCGCTGCTGTTATAGAAAATTTTTCTCAATGAAATCATGCTGCTTGCCGCTGATGTAAGCAAAACATAAATTTAAAACACACAGATAATACATACACATAAATATTATAAAAAGTTATGTATGAATGTATGTGAACATATTTCATCCATCCAACTATTTGACCTCGAAATCCTTTTTTATATTTTCATGTCTTGGTTTTCTTGTTGTTGTTCTTGTTGCTTTAATTCAGTTTGCGCCAAGCAGCCTTTTTTTCTTCGTAGTCTATATTTATTGCTGTTATTGTTGTTGTCATTTGCGCCACACTGCAATTGTTGTTGTTGTTGTTGTTGTACTTTAAGTTGTTACCAGTTGTGCAAAATGTGAATGAATGCCATCGATGACGTCATATAAAAGGTATGCTGCTGTTGCAGTTCATCGTTTTTAATTTTTCTGAACATCGTCAGTAGGTCAGTGTGTTAGTAGTTATGTGGCCCCTTTTATAATGGCAACGTACAACAGCAGCACGAACAACAACAACAAAAACCGATGTCGCACAAAAGTATTAACTTTACGAAGTTTTTTTCAAAACAAATTTAAGTTTCTGTTTCAATGACATCGATGACGATACATATATTATATATATATATATATATATATATATATATATGAAACAGACTTCTGGCCATACAGTTTGCAACAAAAAAAATTCTTATAACCTATTTTTGCTGAATAGTTGTATAAATAAAAAAGCCGAAATAGAAAAATAATAATTTATTTATAAATTTTCTTTTCTCATAAACTTCATTGAAATACTCAAATTACATCCGATGCTTACGAACACACATCCATTTAAGCAAGTTTAGAAATTTAGAGACACGTAAATATACACCTTGTACTCTTTCAAGTACAATACATTTACATTTCTGTTAGTGTTTGTATAGATGTATAAACGTTTAGTATTTATTTTTAAATTCATTGTTATTCTAGCTGGTGATTCATACATTTTATTCATTCATTTAATTTAAAGCTTTTATAGTTCAACGTGTGTGTATAAATGTGTGTATGTATTTTTTTTATTTTTATACAAACAGCATCCTTTTTATACAGAAATTCTTTCCACAAATACAAACATACTCATGGTTAAAAAATTTTCAGTTCGTAGAGGTACGACTACGACCGAGAACACTGTTCTTATTTGGAGCAAGTCTAAAAACAGAGCTTTTGTTTTTATGATTTTGATTGTTTATATTTTTGTGTATATGAGTGTGTGTGTGTGTTTTTGCGTGCATGCATGTACGTCATTAATTACAGCTTTATATTCATAATGCTCAAACATTCACATGTACCGTATGCCAGGGCACATTGCAACTTTTTCCTTTTTTGTTTTACTTTACGCTTGCTGAGGTCAATGCACTTTCATTAAGAGTTTCCTTTTGCTTTTGCAATATCCAAAGCTTTATTTATTATCCACTATAAGCTCTATTGAATTTTTATGTTCAGGGTTGGCAATGTGGGCATTTAACGGTATCGTTTGAATTAAAGCATCGTAATTTTTAAATTTCAAAACAGTTTTTCACATTTTGGATTTATTAGCTGGTCTATTTTAGTACCGAAATAAATAAATAATCTCTATTGTGTTTAATCTCATGTGTTTCCATTTTTTTTTACATTTTTACATTTTTTTTTTAAATTAAATAAACTCGAACCTGGACCGAATAAGAATAAAGATGCTAGTTTAACATTAACAAACGAATGGATTAATTCGGATTAAGTTCGTTTTTATTTTAATTTCAAAATTTTTTTAAGGAAGCAAATTGATTAACAATTTTTGAAATTATAATAAATGACTGTTTAAACCGAATTAATTAATTAATTTTTTTTTACACGAGTGTCAATAAGTCCGTGAAACGGCCGTCAACTACTCCTGTCTACTATCAGTTGACTCTACTATAAATTTGAACTAGCAACGTAATTCAGTTTGTGTTTTGCAGCTGTGGATAGCAGACTACCGCGTGTTTTAAGATGACAGTAGGAAACAGTCCATATTGCGGAGACCAAACAGCAGCACCAAATTGGTCTTATTGACCGTATTTAAAAATTTATGTTCATTACAGAGGGATTTCATGATTACTGTAAATAGTTTCAACAGGTTTTTCATTGTAATAATTCAGATTTTTCATTTGCTTTTGATGAGGATAGTCCTATCTAAAAAAAGTCATATTTCTAAGATGAGTACATATTCGCGCCTTTTTAAACAATTGCTTGTAAAGTAAGAAAGTAAACATTCGTGAAATAGAAAATTTAGTCAGTCGTCGTGTTAAACGAAAAAATCTAACTAGTTTTTCATAGGCAAGATTCGACTCAGAAGACTCAGAAAAGGGGACAACTTTTTCAGTCTTTAAGCCCAACAGAAGGTTCTAATGGAAGAGCGTAGTCACCGCTGTGGTTGTATTTAGTATACGTGAAAAGGTATAAAAACTTTATCTTTACATCAGAGATAAGATCATTGAAAAAAAAGGAAAAATCGGAAAGTATATTTGTAGGTTATTTTTCTTATTTTTATTTTTCACTTAGTGAATGAACGTTTCAAATACCAATGTAAGAAGTAATATTTAAAAGTAAGGTCTACATAGACGTCACGACTTTTGGCTTGAGAACAACAATTTTCTATGTATTTATACACACATACTTGTGTAGTTTTGTGTTTAAAATAAATTCATTGATTATAACGTTTGAAGGCGAAATACACAGCATTACATGCTTTTAAGGATAAATTTTATATTGCGGACATCAATGCGTATGATTTTTATATATTTTTAGCTTCAATGAACATAATTTTACTTGTACGTCTTAAAGAAGTTATTGCAGGCGGCTGTAGTGAAAATGAAAACAAACTTACGTTATAGTTAAAGGATTTTTAAAGAGTTTTTAAACAAAGTTAGTATTTTTTAAGTGATTATACATGCTTTCGAATTATCACTGTTGCTAGATGACACACACACATACATATAAGCAGCTTTAATCCCCTGACGATTTTAGTTGAGCAATCAATGAAATGGCCATAGGAACTAACTTTATTACCAATCATCAATGTATTAGTATGCTAAAAAGTTATTTAATATATAATAATTATTAATTTATTTTGATCGATGAGAGCTTCAACATAAAATTATTAATATCAATTAATTATGAATTAATTAATTATTCTGTTTTACCTATTTTTTACAGACCGTGGCTTTTTATGGCCGCTATAACCAAATTGCTGAAAATTAAAGGTGTCTCTGTGAAAGACTTGGCTTTAATATGAATTGTCTTATCTTTTACACAGTTATATGAACACACTCCAAATTTCACACGATTTAACGTTTTACGTCCACTAAAATGTCAAATTTAAAAAATAAAGTTTACAAAAAAGGTGTTTCCACACATCACATGATAAACGGTTATCGGCACATACTTTAAATTTTTAACAAAACATAATAAAGTTAAAGTTATATGGAGCCCAACTTGCAATAATATGAAGATGAATGTGAAAAGCCACACTCTGCTCTAGCTTAATACTGTTTGAAACAGATATAGACTTATCTGGAGGTAAGGGAAAATATAAATAAAATTTGAAGGAAAAAATACTCAAATGCACTCTTATTTTTTCATTGTAAATAACAACATTATATCCAAAGTTTCCGTTTTTACTATAAATTGTAATGAAATTTAACATGCCTCACTATCGCCTACGTTGGTCTATTTAAAGTCAATTAAGTTTAATTTAATAACAAGAAAATAAATTTTCATTTATTTGTGATGTTAAAATTAAATTTTAAGATTTATTTGAAACGTGAAACATTTCGATTTACAGAATATTTCAATCTACTATATTATCGTTTTCAGGTGTTTTTTAATAAATTTTTATAAGAGAGTGACGAAAAATACACATACATTGGAAAATAAGATAGTTACTATGTTTAAAAGAAATCCTCTGAGTTTTTTACATAGTTTTAGCAAACTGAATAGGGATTTTTTAAACTGAATATTCGCATAGACCACTAAAAAAGAAAGCGTTGAATTTCTGAACTTTTAATACATTATGTGCTCGAATTAAAGCTTTTCTGCATGTATGAGATTCAAATTAGAATTATGGTTTTGTAATTTAAGAGATATTTTTTCGATTAAGATTTAACTAATCTTTTCAAAAATTGTCGTAAATTTCAATTTGTCAAAAAAAAAGAAAAATGAATTTTATCATAAACTTAAGAAATTGAAGAAACATTTGTTTTTATAGAATTAAATTATTTATAGAAGTAAAAAAAGGCCAATATATGAATAAATAACAAACACCGTTATACTTTTGCTATTACCAACTTTTATATATGTGGCTAAAACAACGACATAACAAGCAATAGCAACATCATATTATTTTGAAAAATAAAAAGCTCTTTAACAGTGCTGCAACTTTAGTACTGCAATTTACTTATACACACACATATACACTTAAAAACGTTTGAATATATATATATATATATATATATATATATATATATATATATATATATATTTGTCATCAGAACAGCAGTAGTTCAAGGAGACTTGTTGCGACCAGCCAACAGGAAAACGCACAAAACACATTCAAACTCACAGGTATGTATGTGTGTTTGTGTGAGTTCATGACAAACGGCAAAAATTATTAAAAGTTATGGGGAATTGTTTTATTAAATATGACTTTAACTCATTTATTTAACAATAAAACAATTCATTTTTGATTACAAAACTGTACAAATTGAACCCTGGACGAGTAACTAAGAACTGTTGCGTAAGTTACTTCGAGTACTGTATTTAATTCCGATCACCTTGTTTAAATAGATTTTACTGTTCCAGACATGGTGTTGACATCACCGGCAGAAACAATACTACAAATGCATTACAACCCTGGTACGTAACTAGACAGAACATTCTTTTTAAATTAACGGCAGTCGTCAGTCACCATTCGCAGAAGAAACAGCAAAGTGAACACGTCAAAAATTCAATTAATTACAACACCATTTTTATAAAACAATTTTAAGACCTTTAATATTTGAATAAATAAAATATATATTTAATACAAATAATAATAATAATAATATGCCGTATGGACCAAAAACCAGGTCACAAACTAGTCTAGAGCGGAATCATAGTGGATCATCAGATAGTGAAAACCTTAACAATACGTTGGTCAGTACTGACTCCACGCCTCTTGATCACGCTGGTGATTTAAACACAACAGTAATAACAACAACGGCAGCCATATCATATTCGTCGATCGATTTATCTACACATTAACCGTTTGCTACACCTGAGCTTTTGCAAACATTAATGTCTACAATTACATATTTAAAGTCCGCAGATGACCTAAGACATGAGCTATGCCGTAATAACAAAGAATTCAACAGTATTCGGTCTCAAATTGAAAAAACGTCGTATTTGTCTTCATCTCTGCAAAATACGGAGGATTCAATATAGCAAATATTTTATACAGATGAAATGTCGGTACTTACAACACAGTGTCAATATACGCAAACTGTATCTAATCATCAGAATTTTTCAACTTACTCCAGACACATGCCACAAAATTTGCCAAAGCATATTCAACGATTGCCGCCATTAACTTGGTCACATCTACAACAAAATTTGCGATAACAACCGTCGTTATCAGACAATCAGCAAATGCCGCCGCCAATAAACGCAAGAAAATTGCCATCGTCGGATAATATGTTTCAACAAATGCCGCCGTTATGAAACTATTCAACTTTCGTCATGAAATGATCAACAGCTACCGCCGTCAGTACGTAGTATACAGTACAGGACACCGTCATTAAAAGAAAGGAATTTTTATTCTACCACAGCAGCAGCAAGTCAACACAGTGATTTAATAACAAAACTATATCAATTGTCACAATTTGATGGAAAGCCGGAGGATTGGCAACGTATGAGGACACCAGTTTAGAATTTGGATATACTAATAGGCAGAATTTAATGAGACTCCATAAATTGCTACAGGGCGCAGCCAAAAACTGAATCATGTCCATAATGATTTTTCCCGAAAATGTTCTACAAATAATTGATGAATTAAAATCAACTTTGGTCGTCCAACGATCACAGTTGGAAGAAATTAAATTGTATCCGGCCATAACTGAGGGTTGTCTTGATAGTATTTTGGGCTTAGCCACCTGTGCCAAAAATATTGTTGCATTTTTCAAATCTGCTAAATGTGAAAATCATTTACGAAATCCCACGCTACTAGAGCAATTAGTGCTAAAACTACCTGTCTAAACAGTACGAATGGGCAAAGTTTTCATTTTCTTTTTTGCCATTTCCAACGGTGGAACATTTTGCCAATTGATTTGGAGATTTGGCTCGTTTTTGTAGTTTAATGCCGCAGCGTGGCATAACTTCTACAACTGATCGTCAGTCGGCAATAGCAAAAAGAGTACTCCACACTAATAATGATCAACAAAAGCGCAGAGAATGTTATCAGTGTAAGGGCAGTCATGAAGTTGCTGAGTGTAAACAATTTAAGAAGCTGCCAGCGAATGTAAAGTGGGAGCAAGTTAAACGCTTCCATGTATGCTTTTCCTACCTTCGTAAAGGCCATAGCTTGACACAATGTCAAAAAAAAAAAGTTTGTGCCATAAATGGGTCTAGTCGTTATCATCATCCTATACTTTATCAAGATGTTCTAGTCATATCTACAGTAAACAAATCTGAACCACCTGAACATGTGCTGCAGTATTGTAAGAGTAAAAGCGTATCGCAGTTATTTAAAATTTTACCGGTAGTGTTGCATGGGCAAACGGGGCGGTCACAGTGTATGCACTGTTGGATGAAGGGTCTTCTGTCTCACTTCTCGCCAAGGCTATGGGTCTAAAAGGGCAGAAATCATCAATTACCCTCCAATGGCATGACAATAGACTCAAAACGGAACCTTCTATGAAAGTGAGCGTTGAAATTTCATCATCAAATGAGTATAATAAAAATTATGTTATTAAAAACTTGCAAACTGCAAGGGTCTTAACTTCGAACATAAAAAAACAATAAGCATATTATTGGTTTGGATAATTGCTTGGTAGGTCTATCCAAACAAGTGTCGAGGCAGGTCCTTGTTTACCGGTAGCAGCTGCCACTAACCTTGGATGGGTCGCATATGGTCCTACTGTAAGGAAAACAAATAGTATAGCCAGAATTTGTCATATAAATGAAAATAGCACGTGGAAAGAAATTCATAAATTAGTACAAGATTGTTTTTCATTTGAGAACTTTGGAGTTAAGGCAACGAGTATGGTTTTAGAATCTAAAGACAACAAACGTGCCAGAAACATTTTAGAAAAGTTGAGCCATAAATTCGACGGCCGGTATGAAACGGATCTACTGTGGAAGAAAGATAATACGGTTTTGTCCGATAGCTTTGAAATGGCCAAACAACGCTTGCTAAAGGTGGAAAATAAGAAGAAAAGAAATCCAGAATATGCTGCCAGCTACGAAAGAGAAATTAATAAGTCTATTTGCAAAGGTTATGCCAGAAAGCTGTCACCGGCGGAGGTTGAGACTTATAATCGTGACAAACTGTGGTATCTACCACATTTCGGGGTAACCAATCCCCACGAACGCGATGGGTAGTTGAATATTTACCACATCTATTGAAACGTTCAAAATGAAGGGAAAAGATTAATCTCTTACAAATCGGTGATATTGTGCTTATTCTAGACCCAAATCAACCTGGAGGCGAATGGAAGAAAGGAAGGATAAACCAGGTCTTTATCGGAAAGGATGGTCAAATACGTTCAGCAGAAGTTAAGATGTGCTATGCTATGATACGACGTCCCGCAGTGAAGTTGGCAGTTATGAAATTCAAAAAATCTTCATCATAGAAAGGTTAACGGAGGGGGGAATGTTGAAACAATACTACAAATGCATTACAACTCTGGTACGGAACCAGACAAAACATTCTTTTTAAATTAACGGCAGTCGTTAGTCACCATTCGCAGAATAAACAGCAAAGAAAACACGCCAAAAATTCAATTAATTACGACGACATTTTTTATAAAACAACTTTAAGAACTTTAATATTTGAATAAATAAAATAAATATTTAATCTTTAATAAATATCTTTTTTTCTTTTAAACGATCTTTTTTATATATTTTTTTCCCAATATTTCACTTTCCTTTGGAAAGCTTCTTCAGGAAAAAATTTTTATTTTTGAAAACAAAAAATTATTATCATACTGAAAAAATTTTTTCAAAACATTTGACAAAAACATATAAAATATTTTTTCATACATACATACAAAAATTTAAATTTTCTAATATTCAAACATACAAAAACAAGGAAACGGAAATAACAAATAAATAACAAATAACAAATTCTCTCTTATGAAATAATTATAACAAATTATGTGTCTTTTTAATTAAGTACCTATAATTCTGAGCTAAATTGTCTGTGTCTGTTTTGAAATTTATTCTCCTTACATTTGGTACATTAACAATTTCTAACATTTCCAACATATAACGTCTCTTGTAGTTTTTTTCTATATCTAATACTGATGTTTCATCAAACTTTGGATAATGATTGTATTTCTTACAATGCGAAGATAAGGATGTCTTCTGTGTTGAAATATTTCTATATTTTTGATCACACCTGTGACCAGCTAATCTTGTTTTAAGTTTATTTTTTGTTGTCCCAATATAAACTTTGTCACAGTTCACCTGGTCATTTCCTCCACATGATATCCTGTATACTACATCAGATATTTCCATTTTTCCTATTTTATTCTTCATACTGCAAAATAATTTATTTAATGTATTATGTGTTTTGTGTGTAATTATATATTTATCTGTGTCATATATTTTACACTTTCTTAATCTTTCAGATATTCCAGGAACATAAGTTAATGATTTATAATTTCTTGGCTCTGCCGTAGAATTTCCTAAATTATGCCTATAACTACCATATTGTCTAATTAATCTGTTAGTTCATTCTACTGGAAAATCATTGTCATTAAGTATATCTCTTATTGTATCCCTATTCTTCAAATGAAATTCTCTATCACTTATAGTCAAAATTCTGTCTATAATATTTTTCGCTGTGTTTATTATCATTTTCCTCGGATGTTTTGAATAAAAATTAATAATTCTTCCAGAAGATGTTGGTTTCTTATACCAATCAAATACTAACTTATTTTTCTTCCTTATTATCAATATAACTAAATATGGAAGTCTAGATTCAAATTCTCTTTCAATCGTAAATTTAATATCCGGATGGAAACTATTCAATTCTGACAAAATATCATCCACTGCATCTTCTGAAGTTATACAAAATAAATCATCCACATATTTTGTGATTATCTTAGGTTTAATATGCACAGGTGTGATCAAAAATATAGGAATATTTCAACACAGAATACATCCTTATCTTCACATTGTAAGAAATGCAATCATTATCCAAAGTTTGATGAAACATCAGTATTAGATATAGAGAAGAACTACAAGAGACGTTATATGTTGGAAATGTTAGAAATTGTTAATGTACCAAATGTAAGGAGAATAAATTTCAAGACAGACACAGACAATTTAGCTCAGAATTATAGGTACTTAATTAAAAAGACACATAATTTGTTATAATTATTTCATAAGAGAGAATTTGTTATTTGTTATTTATTTGTTATTTATTTGTTATTTCCGTTTCCTTGTTTTTGTATGTTTGAATATTTGAAAATTTAAATTTTTGTATGTATGTATGCAAAAATATTTTATATGTTTTTGTCAAATGTTTTGAAAAAATTTTTCAGTATGATAATAATTTTTTGTTTTCAAAAATAAAAATTTTTTCCTGAAGAAGCTTTTCAAAGGAAAGCGAAATATCGAGAAAATATATATATATATATATATATATATATATATATATATATATATATATATATATAAATCGTTTAAAAGAAAAAAAGATATTTATTAAAGATAAATGAAAAAAGATCGGTTAAAAAAACTATAAAAATTATCAAATAAATATTTAATATAAAGTTTGTTCCTTTTTTATAACTTAAAACCGTAACACACGGGATTATAAAATAAAGGAAATTGTATACATACATTACCTCTGTGTTCTCAACTCTGCATTTTATTGTCAACAAACTTTTTATGTAAAAAAATAAGTTTATTTCTATTTTGATTTGGCAGTGTTCAGGGTAAAGACGTGCGCTAATATATCTAATATATTATATACATAACAGTTACAACAGATGTAAAAGAGCAAATGAGTATAACTGATATTGCATGCTTTTGCTTGTGCATACTGCCAGTACGGATAAAAACATGAACAGTTGTTAATGGTTTTACATAGAGTGAGAGAATTATCTGCTTCTTACTCTCAAATATCTGTTGTACCATGAATATTTGGATATATCTGTTGGAGAAATATATATTTAAGATGACTGTGTGCTAATTGTTATTGTTTAGTTTTAGTAATTAGTTAATATGATTTTAAAGGCATAATTTCAAATATAAGAAATATCTATTTTTTAAAACAAATAAAAATTTATAGATTTTTGTCTAGTTGTACGCTTAATAACGAGGATATAATTAAATCAATTAATTAATTCTATTATCTGTTTATTTAAGAAATACATACATACAATGTATAAAATTTTGAAATAAATAGTTAAATTTAAAGTATGGAAAAGGTCCATCATGTACATGCATATGTACAAAAAACTAGAAGTTCAAAAAATATCAATAACAAAAAAAACTATTTGTAAAAATGAATTAGTTATTTTTTTAAGCGTAAGCTCGTTATTAATTATAAATAATTTTATAGAGGAAAAACTTAAATGCCAGTAAAGTGAAACGGACTTTGTGCTTCGCTGTTATGGTAAATCATAAATATTAAAACTGCATCCTATCGGATTTTTAGCAACAACATAAAACCAAAAAGTACCTGTGCTTAAAAAAGGAATGGTAATGCCTGCCGCAAAATGTTTTATTTGTTGCGGAATTTTTGCAATTTCATTAACAATGAATAAATAATTTTAAATGTGCATGTTTATATAATTAAAAGTGTCAATTAAAAAAGGGAAATAGCAAGATGATAACGGGTATAAAAATTGTAAGGAAAATAACCAGTTAATAAAAGTGTTTAGTCTTAATAAAGTGTTATTCATTGTTAAGAAATGAAAGTGAAAATAAATCCAATGAGCTAAATCAAGAGGCTCTGACATTCTAATGGAATGGGTTATTCGTCCCTACTTTTTAGCTAAAGATTTTAGACTAAAAGAGTATTCAAAGTTAATGTTATTAATTAATAAATTCGAAACGTTGAGAATAGCTATTCAATTCATTGCAGTTTACAAAGTTGCAATCAGAGATCTTATAAATACAAATAGATTGTATGTCCTTTAAATCGAAGTTGAGATTAACTTCTTGATCTTCCGCTGCGATCTTCGTTTAGTAGAAACTTGTGATTTGAACACCATTTCTTGAGTTTTATTCCAACTTTGCCTAGGATGGTTATTAGCTGCTGTTGAATCATTAGGGCTTCAGGGATTCAATCGTCATCAACATAAAAGTCTTTTCGAAGGGATGTTGCTCCATATGGGTATTGACTTTGAAAGTCTTTTGCAAGTTTTATTAGACAGCGTGTTGCTAGGTAAGGTGCAGCTCTAGTAACGTATGTGGCCGTGTTTATTGGATGCTCCTCATTTTCTCGCCACAAAATTAGTTGTAGATTTCGATCTTCCTGACTGACCCAAATCTGGCGGTACATTTTTTCAATATCAGTTTTAAACGTATACTTGTGCGTTCTAAAACCCAGCAATATTTAAAAAAGTTCACCTGGAACAAATGGACCGCTATACATTATGTCATTCAAAGACAGCCCTAAAGAGTTGTATGCTGATGTATCAAAGACGACCCTTAATTTTGTTGATGAACTTTCTGGATGGAGAACGCAAAGATGTAGTACAAAGTAGTGAGGAGGGAAAATTTTTTTAAAAATCAATTATTGTCATGTGACCTAGGGATTCGTACTCTCTCATAAATGAAACATATTGATCCTTAAGCGTGGGATTGCCCTTTAAACGTCTTTCAATAGAAATTAACCTTTTAAATGCTACACCTTTAGATTCTACCAGCGCTGTTGGATGGTTGTTTAATGGGAGTTTTGTGATAAATCTGCCATCTTCCGATCTGGTTGTTGACTGCAAAAAGTGTGACTCGCAACGTAGTTCATCTTCTGTAAGCGTTATCTGACTGTATGGCGTCTCCTCAGTTTCTCAAAATTGAAAAAATGCTGCTTCTAATTTCTTTGTGGTACATATTCCACAGAATGAATTTCTTGAAATTGCCTGCTGTCACCCAACCAAGGACGGTGTTTTGTAATACTGGAAGGTTGTCTGCCAATCTAATTAAGTTATTTGTGAGCAGTTCAAAAATTTTTTCTGCTTCCAATAAGCAATCAATTTGTCCAGGTTTATTAAATTCTGTGTCAGTCAGGCGAAGATAGGTCGGCATAGGAACTTATGGCCAGTTTTCGAAACAGGCAGTTTCTAGTAAAACATAATGAGGATCCTTGGTCGTGTGATTTGTTAGTAAGCTTAATTTGGTAGATTTGGAATTGGCTGCTGAAACATTGAATTTTCTAGAGACGTATTTTTATTATTTAGTGCATTAGAATTGTGACTGTGTAACAAAGTATTATGCATTTTCAAGAATTTGCTACAAAGTCATGTGTTGCACTCGTTTGCACGATGCCCTGATTTTAAACAATTGACAAAGCTTTAAGTCCTTAAGCCATTTCCACCTTCGGTTTGATTCAGCATTGGTGAATTTTCTACGAAAAAAGATTGCTCAGTAGGAACTGTTTGCGTACCAACTCGTCAAAATCCATTTTTCGTGGTGTGATTTGGTCGTAAAATGGGCAACCGAAGATCACGTCGGGATCACCAAATGTTAATACTGGGAAATATTAGCATAACTGAGCCGCCGGTACTTGAACCGTAACTCCTGTAAACAATGTTAATTGTAATTAATAATTATGGTTAAAATAAAAATAAAATAACGCTTAAGTGTCAATACTTATTTTAAAGAAAGCAAAGAAAGTAAAACAAATTGAAAATGTAATGAAGCATTTTCTGAATCGCTATGTCTGTAATCGGCTTTAGGTTCCATATCTTGTAAACACATCTATTTAACTAACTATGATAAACATTTAGAGCCGTCAAATACATAAGCACACAATGCACAGTAGGTGGATTGTGTGTGCGGCAGTTTCGCGTATTTTTGTCTGGAAACGTGAAAACCATTTACATTTTGATAAAACGTTTACAGTTTAAAAAAATGTCAAACTACTAATTGGGTTAAATTGTTTCATTTAAAAAAAAAATTTTTTTTATTCGGACCAGAACCATGCCATGCATTGTAGCAGAAGTAGGAAATTAGGTCATAGGTAGAAGGAAATTTGGCCCAAAAAAATTTAATCCCGATTTTCTTTAGTGATAAAGCTCTTTCTTATGGACTGATAATAATCCTCAAGTGTACACCGTTACATCCAGACAAATTTACTGTTTTGTTTGCTTAATGGGCTGCTGAAATCATTGGTTCGCACATTTTTAGAAACGACACTGGTCAGAACGTGACTGCTCTAGTGTTATGATTAATGACTTTTTCATTGAGAATCCATTATGTGCAGGACCTGTGGTTTTAACTATATGCTGAAACATGTCACGTAGATCGTTTTTATTGTTTTATGGAAGGAAACTTAGTAACCGCATAGTTTGAGGTTTCAAGCACGTGAATTAGCCAAAAAAAATCTTGTGATTTAACGCCGCTATACTATTTTCTGTGGTCCGAAACCATTGACCACTTGGAGGACAACATGTAACTTGTTGTAAAGGGATGAGGTAAAGTATTGTAAACTGTACAATTATTCGCATGCGCTTAACATGTTAAGGAGGAGACGCTTTCTTTCAACTTCTTTGCAATGCTTGGCACTTCGTTATTGAAGACACAATGTTTTTTGTATCAAACATTTTACGCAATCTGTCTATGTTATCTGGAATAAGTCTAAGTGGCCTTTTTAATCTACTACTTTTTACGACAAAATCTGAGACTAAAACTATTATCTAGATAAGCGGAATGTTGTTTTCCGAAAAGAAATTAAACTTGAAATCTTCTAGCTAGCAAGCTAAAATAACCAAACATCATTATTCTTCTCTAACTGGTATATTGTTACGAGATTAACATTGTCAAAGCGAGTTTCTATATGATTATGAACGATCTTTGCTTCTTCTGCTCAAACAATAATTTCCATTTTTATCACCTCACTCGTACCATGTAAATAATACATTTGCATCAATAAATATGAACGTTAAAACTTTCATTAGAAGCACATAATAATTTGTTGGCTTATATTCTTAACTTTGTATAGATAGACTTATTATGTGCCAAAAATTACCGTCACATAAATTGCACATCAAAAAATACTTGAAACAAAACCGCCATTATTAATGCACACATACACACGTATATATTTAAGCATACCAATTCAAACACTAACAGCGAATGTTGCAACATTTTCCATGTTCGTTTAGGAAAAAAAATGTTGTTGATGTTGTTGCTGCTGAAGTTTGTCTAATTTTTGTTTATAGGACGAATACGTCAGCAACAGTCAAGGGTCAAAGGAAATATGAAATTTTTTATTTTTTCGTCTTGTTTTACTTTTCAATTTTCATTGACTTGAAGTAAAATAAAGTAAAGTTTTTACTCTTGTCGTTGTTGTTGTTTTTTTTTTTGCTATTTCCGTACAAGGTTTAGTAACACTTTTCTATTTTTAGAACATTTTTTATAGGAAGGATGCAGTTTAATTGGCATTTGTTTTGTATACAATGTCAAAGAAGAAGAAGAAGAACGTATGCGCATGTGTGTACGTATGTTATTCATTTTAAGTTGTTTTTGGTTTAAACTTTGAAAATAAATTTTATGTGAAAAAATATTTTGAAATTATGTAATGATGTATCAAAATTTTAACCATCATTGCTTTAAGCCGACATCGTCATCCAAAATCTCAATTCTTAAGTCCACGATCGAGATTGCAGCCATTCATTAAAATTTAAATAAATAATAAGACAAAAAATAAAAAAAAAAACAAATTATAAAAAACCAATTTTTATAAATTAGTGTAAATTTACAACCTGCTCGAGTTAAATAAATTTAGTTTGATTTAGGGCACTAAGTCTTCAGTTTTAATATTATGATGCTCCTATTTAATACTAGAGGAGCTGCAGTACAATACTAAAAATGGGATTGCAAGTTCAAGAAAAATAAGGCCTCTACACTTTATTTATTTCGAGATGAGGTAGCACAATAAGTGTACATTATTAATTCAATGCTACTTTTCTTAAACAAAAATTAATGCATTATTGGAAAATGAAAAATATTAAGTCGTCCTTTTTACTGATTATTTTAATTTTTCAGGGAATGCGATGGTCTTGCTTAAGCAAATCATTTCTACTTTTCTTGAACGAAAGTAAAAAAATCACGATAATACTTGCTCCAAATACACACTGATGTTCATAGTCATCGTTTAATTAAGTTATTGAATCTTCTCATTATCATTGGGAAGACATTGAGTCGATTAGTGGATAGCCTCGATAAAAATTACGACATAAAATCTTAAAGTTAGTAGAAAAAATTATAAAGTTTAAGAGGCTAACTTTGGAGAATACTTTGAATGTTATGTTAATCCATTATTTTTCTTAAAACACAATATATTCGATTTACAAACGAAAATTATTAATTTATTATTTGAACTTAACTTGTTGAATAATCAGTTGTTTTATGTGGCGCATAATTTGAATAAAATTTTTCACTGACTGTTAAAAATGTTGGCAACAATTAACAACAGCCGAATGTTGAAATCCATTTATAAAATTTCTTCGATTCGGTCCATTTGATTGGGTGTATTTATTTTAACTCACGTTTGCACATACAAACAAAATTTCCATAAATGCTCACGTTTATTACTGTCGTAATAATTAAATATTGAAAAAAGGCTTAGCTAAATTTTCCAAATTTCCACCCTAAAATTTTCTTTGTTAATAAACTTGTTGTAACTAAGGATATTTTTGCCGTCTCAATAACAAATTTTTGCAGGTGTTTTTCACTGTCTTACTGTTTTATTTTATTGACGATTCCCAAAATCGCTATATTGCAAGTGTTTAACAGTTTACAGTAAAGCATAATAATTAAACCACAAAAACATTGTTTGTTTAATCACTTTTAATGTACAGTGCGCTCAGCAAAACCTTAACTAATTAAAACCGCGCGTGTTGACGTTTAACAAATTGCTGACGTTTATGAATGTAGAAACTTTTAATGAAAAACGTATTAATAGTGTCACTCTTATTTGAGTGCGATTTTCCGTAGACCCACGTCAAATTTGGTTTGTGAACAAACCGGTTTCGGCCGTTTGCCATCTTTAGTGTTCTTTTCGTACTAGTTGCGTTCTATTGTCAGCTGTGTTTATATAGTTCGTCTTGTTCGTGTTTCCCTTCGTGTTATTGCATTCGTCACTTTCCCTCCTTTTTGCTTGTATCTCTCTCTTTTTTCGTCTTTCTTCCTAACTAAATCCTTTTACGATCATGCTTGTTGTCTGTTTGTGTTTATGTGACATAATAATCTGTAATTGTACGTTTATGATGTTCTTTATGGCTTTGGTCTTGTGCACCTGCGTAACGTGTTTGTGATGGTCTAATGTTTGTTTTCTTGTAAAAATGTTTCAATAGTTCAAATATTGTGTCTGAAGCAGTGTTTATTTGTTCATTTATTATTCGGCCGTCAAATGTTTTTTTTTTATATTTCCGTGTTTTCTAATACATTTAGTATCCTTCCTTTGTGCTGTGTATGAAGCAGTTTAACCGTTGTTTTTATATGTCCTGATGTAAATTTGTTGTTGAATATACCGTTCGCAAAGTTTGATTCTGGAGTTGATTTTGGTTCTCGTAGTTTTCTGTTATAGTCTCCAAAGTGTTCCCTAAATCTGGTCCCAATTTTTCGTCCTGTTCGCCCGATATAGCCATAATGGCATGTACAAGTTAATTTGTACACTCCTTGTCTGTCCAGTATATTTGTCCCGGTTGTTTTATTCCGTAGTATTCTGCCTAGGTTGTTTCCTGTTCTGCATGCGGTATTGATGTTGTGTTTTCCAAAGAATTTTAATAGTGTGCTTTAAAACGTTTTTATAAACTAAATAAAAACGTTAACAAATTCAAAAACGAACAAAAAAGGGCTTCAGCCTTTCACATATATATATATATATATATATATATATATATGTATATGTTACGGATGTGAATTGTTTAAGTTTTAAAATAAAATAATTAAGCAATAAAGCGGACTACTGCGTGGCTTGCTAAGAAAACTTATGGTACAACAACAAAATTTCTAGTTACAAACTGCGTAGAAATTTTATACGCGCAAGACAACAATAAATATGTATGCTATTTAATATCTGCGTAGTTTTCTAAGAAACCTTCCCTACACGAGACAACAACAAATGTCGTAAAATAAATTCCAAGAAGAAACTTTATCAGTATAAAAACAAAAATACACACAGACATACAGGCGCCTATACATTGAATAAACAACATACAGCAACAAAATGTGATACAAAAGGAGTAGAAGATTCCTAAATTTTCTAGACTTTTAATGGACAAATATAAAAGGGCATCATCTGAATGTAATTCAGTGTAAAAATAAACCTCATAAACTAAAGACATGCATCTTAAGTAAATTGTTCTGTAGTGCCAACTTTGTGTAGTTCAAGTAAATAAAATTGTCATTAATTTAGAAACTTTAAAAACTGGTGTCATTTATTTTGCAACACAGAACTCACAAAAAAAACGATTATAAAAGGTATAAACGTAACAATATTTATGCATCGAAAAAAATTTGTTATTTTTTGCTGTTGTTTTTTCTCGTAAGCTTTCTCTCTTAATATATTTAGGTCATTTTGCTCAACATTGTTGCATTGAGCCCAATCCAAAGACCGGTTAAATATTTCGACAGCTTCATTTGGTTTTATTGTCTATGCATTTGTAGTCACATTTAAATCGTTGTCATCATCATCATCGGTCACTTCTAACTCCTCAATTTCACACAAATTAGAAACATAACCCAGTAGAACATCTTCATTCCACTACTGAATGAATGGTACTGTACAGTCAACCTTAAAAAATGTATAGTTACTGGTCATGTCCTCAAACAATTTTAAAAAGTGACAATCCTAAGGATTTATTTCATAAAGTAGATAAACTGGAGGAATTCCATTCTCCGGATCTGTCTAATTTCCTGTGAAACGCAAAACAGTTTGCCAGCATTTTGCCATTCAAAATTTTGGTTTATTTAAAGTTGACATCTTACAGATTTGTGGTTTGGTTGACGTTTTAAGGCCCAACTATAATATGCATAAGCTGGCTTGAACTAATGTCAAAAATTGAACGAAAAGTCTGTCAAATGCTAAAGCGAATCATTGAAGACTTTTACTTGGCTATATTGTACTTATATGAATATAGAAATTATTATGCAGAGTTGCTAATATGTTTTATTCGTACTTTTGCAAAATAATAATAATTTTTTCTAAATAAATGAAATTTATTAACAAAAAGGCCTTTAATAGTCATATTTTGTATACTTAATACTATTTAATTTAAACCCTTTTTTATTATATTTTCTATATTTTAATCTCATAATGTAAATGAAAAGAATAAAATAATTTCACAAACATTCATTTTTTGTATTATTAAGTTGGTATTTACATATATACATACATATATATATATATATATATATATATATATATATATATATATATATATATATATATATATATATATATATATATATATATATATATATATATATATATATATATATATATATAATCAGGCCCCAAAAGTAAAAAAATATGAAATATTAAAAAAAAACAAATTTAAAACAAAACAGGACCACTACTAAAAACTATGATCACTTCTATAATTTCTGCGTAGTTTATAAAGCTTCAAGCTTGAAAATCGTCTTTTACTTTTCATAAAGCTCTCATAAGTAGAGTTTTCTTCGGTCGTTGATGCCAAGCTTCTCTCAATGCTTTCTATAGTCTCACCAAATTTTTGGTAAAGGCGTTGAAGTTGCTAAAAAGGAATATTCCTGCAAACTGTTTCCACTGAACATAGCTTGCTCCACGGTTGAGTCTATTTCTTCAACCTTATCACGAATACTACAAAATAAAGATTGACATTATAAAAAAGTAAAAAATATTCAATGTAAATGCTTATACCGGCGGGGCGCGAGAGAGTTTTTTAAAAACATCATAGGCTGCAGTAGTGCCCATTCCTCAATGTAGCCCATTCCACTGCCTGAAGGAGCTTCTATCCTCTTCATTTCCTTGCAGAAACGTTCGCGAAGTAATTTCCACCTGTGTTTGCATTCCGTGACTTTATATAATTCATATGAAAATGAAAACCGCAGACAAAATTCTTCAAGGTATTACCACTTTTACTGCATTTTTCTGCTACTTCATTCCATGATCGTTCTTTTAAATTGCGTTTATAATAAAACGCGTCTCTTTTATCATACAAACACTTTTTTGTTCTATCTGTCTATTAAATTAAAATAAAATATTTTTTCAATTGCGTCCTCCATTGCAATTTGTTAACTAATGTATCTATAAAACAATGCACATTGCAAAATCAGCTATTTTCGTACTGAATGTGCGATCAGTTTCGTACTTTGCTTATGCAATTGACATTTGACGAAACTTGACGAAAAGTTTTGTAAAGTACATTATAGTTCGCCACATATGATTATTAGGTATTTGCACAGTTGTTTAAGTTGGCTTAAGCCTGCATATGCATATTATAGTTGGGCCTTTAGAGTCGTGTAAAAAATTAAGGGTTGATATTTTGGGATGTTGACGTAAACTAGTGTTGACATTTTCGCGAGTGCACGGTTTATATTTATACTGTTAGAAAAAAAATTTATTAAAATTTTTTAAATATTCTCGGCGAACCATTATTTTTTTCATTAAAATGCAATCCAATGATGTCATCTTTTATTTTATTTTTTGAACATACTGTCTTTTTTATTTTAACCTTTTGTTTTATTTTTAATTATTTTTAAATTTGTTTAAAATTCTTTAACTTCACACAAAATTACAAAGCTTTGTCTGCTATCGTTTATGCAAAAAAACTGGGTCTTAAACTGATTTTAAGGAATGCATGCAACTTTGTTGGTTTCTATTTTTAGTGCAAAAGTTACTTTCTGCAAAGATAATGATCCCAATTACCAAATATTAAATATTTAATAATAAATCTTAAAATATAAGCCTTGCGAATAATTTATTATTAGCGGCAAATAAATTATCTCAAGCAGTATCACAATAAAATGTCAGCCAGCTTCTAGCAGAACTTACAACTTTCAACACTTTGAACAATTACGTTCCTCAGTTTTTGATAACGAAAGCAGATTCACTCGTCCAGAAATTTTAAATTTACTAGCTGCAGCTATTATCCGAAATTTTGTTCGTCACGAAGAAGGTCTTGATTTTGGCAAATCTGTTGCAACTTCAGATATGTGCCTATTTTAATTTCGTATTCATATTTATTGCTGTTTTACTGGATATTAAGCTTTAATAATAACTACAATCAAAATATTAAAAGCTTTCTTTGTAATCAATTTCAGTTTTGCTTCTTTTCATGTTAATTTAATGAAAAATAATTTTGCAAAATATTTTTATAAAAATAATTTGGTTTCACAGCTTTTAATCACAAACCCACCGCATGCAAATTTAAATTAGTGTAAGGCCAAAATGTTTGAGTTTAAATATTTGAAATTCCCGTTTAAAATAATAACATAATTATTTTTTACCTTTTCATTCTTCACGGAAGTCCATTGTAAGCTCGATATGTTAATTAGTGATTTCTTAAGTGAGCCCACAAAGGAATTACTTTCGAGTTCTTGTGTTTTTTTTTCTAACTTATAAACATATAACATATAAACTTATAACATGGAAAATATGATAACCAAGCAGTTCAAAGAAAAATTATAGGGTTTGTATTTAGTCGGATTGTATTTGAAGAAGAATGATATACAAGAAGAAAAAGAGAAAACCATTATCAACAGACTGGCCAACTTCACCGTGAACAAATTGGAAAAGCTTTCGAGGATTAATTAACGCTATAATCCTACTGGATTATGGTGGCACGATTTGAGCCACGTCACAAGTAGTAGTTGTAAACCTAAAATAAAATACTGCAGCATATAGATCGCATTAAAAAAATCTAACTCATATTTAATATAATTTAATAATTCTAATTCATATTTTCGCATGGTCCTCTACTCACTTTTTACGAACTACGAAATATAAAATCAAAACCAAACCAAAACCCTTCATGCAAGATTGTACTACAAGTGTTCATGTTCAGCACATTAACTATCAGTAAAAAGTTAACTATCAGTAAATGTCACAACAATAAAGAATAAGATCAACCGTCAGAAGATCTAATATTTAATTTGGACCAGCTCGAAGGTCAGTTGTCAGTCATTATTTTAAACAAAACTGTTGAAATAATCGAATTTAAATTTTTCTATTCGTAAACTAATTACATTTCAGATTTAAATTGTAAAATTGTTAAATATACTTATGAAATATTAATCATGTTATAAAAATTGTGCGATAAAACAACAAATCTTGCCAAAACTAATATATCTAAGGTAGTCTTTTAAGAATAAATTGTTCATTTTTTTAATTCAAAACTCGTATGTGAAATTAAATTACAGACAATGAAAACAAAATGCACAAAAGAAAACTAAACGAAGATAAAAAAGGCAAAATGTTTAAATTATAGCAAACGAACATTTATTTTTTAAAACAACAAAATAATAAATAAACAAGAGAAATGAAATTTGGTACATGGTCAATGACGTCATAATTTTATTTGTGACGTACTAGTGACAAATACACAAATAAGTTTTGATAGTACATAAGATGGTGCATTCACATATAGACATTATTTATCTATGTATTCGTTTTCAACTATCGGTTTTATCGGTGAATTTCGCATTACATTTCAGATTCGTTTGCATTTCATATTTTTCGTTTGAGACTTCTTTTTTTATTTGTTTTCTTAAATTAGGTCAAATGACGCACTACAAATATTTTTTGTTGCTTTCATAAAAGTGCATTTACTCTGCTTTATAATTTTAATAAAACAGTGCACATAAATATATGTATATACACATTTACAGAGTATCTATACATGAATGCGTACATAAATGTGTATATATATAAATATATATATATATATATATATATATATATATATATATATATATATATATATATATATATACATAGTCTTTTGGTTAGATTTACTTTAAAATAAATTCATAAAAAAATACGTTAACATATACATACATATGGATGTATGTGCGTACATAATTAAATACCTATATGCATAATTTTTCCGAAAAATTCCTCAGTTTTAAATAAAAAATTGTATATTTTTATTTTATATAAAACTCCCACACGTTTTTCGTTTTCCTTCCTTTCATTTTATGCATTAAGTTACCTCCACATTTGATTTTATTTAACCATTTTCAATACGTTTAGTTGGGATTTTTTTGGGTATTTAACGGGTAAAATTCTTTAATGGGAATTTTTTTGCGAATTTTTACAAATAATTAAATGCTGCTTATGGCAACCGTTATTACTAAAAGACGAATTAAATTTAAATAAAACTAAATTAACTAAAATTAAATAATAACTTTGCATAAATATGTTAACTTAATACTGGAGGATTAAACAAAGACAAAGTTTCATTTAATTAAAAACAAAGCAAATTAATTATTGCAGATAATTGAAATCTTAACAATAAAACTACAATCTGCTTATTTAGTTGATAATATATATCTTCTACATCCGCTGACACACAGACATCGTACTTTTTGTCTTTTTTTTACCCAAATTAATTACTTTTCTTAATATTCACCAATGGATATTTGTCCTCTTATCTCTTCTCGTACTTCATTGTATTTATTTGAAATTACATCCCATCTACTGCTTCTACTTATTGAAATTTTAACTTAACGTACTCTTCGCGACTGTTAAGCTTTTCTCTTTATGACCACATTTGTTAGTTTGTTTTGTACCACATACTCATATACCTACAATCTCTTAACAGAGAACAACAACAACAATAACTTCATTGCAACAAGACTGGAAATCTTATATTCCCAACAAAATTCATATTCATATTGCTAATGTTAATTAACTTAATTAACAAATGTGGATTTAGTGGTTTTTGATTAATTTTTTAAGAATATTTTTTAGTAGTTAATTATAAAGAACTAGGTCATTTTTAATATAAAATTTTTAAAAACTTTTATTTTTTATTATTTTTTCGATATTTCGCCACACCGTTGGTTGGCATCATCAGGAAAAACAATAAAAGTTTTTAAAAATTACCTAGTGCTTTATAATTAACTACTAAAAAATATTAAAAAGGTCAAAAAACTATAACTATTATATTTTTTAAGAATATTTTTTTTTCCTTTTTTTTTAATTTTCTGTTATTTTCGAATTTTAAATTTTTTTCCTAACATTCACTTAGTTGGTGGCATTTTCTCTTTTGCATATTACTAGTGTTTTTATATAAAGTTGTTTTTGGTGCTGTTTTGTTTTGTCTTGTCCGATAGAATAGAATTCTAATAAAACTATTCTATACTCACCTTTAAAATTGTAGAAAATTCAAACGTTTTTCATAGTCAAACTTCAAAAGTATATAAAAGCATATCCATTTGGAGATATAGCTCATCAATGAAGTTTACGCTAAATTTTATATAGAAAATTCAAAAATCTTATATTCAAGCCAAATTGATTAAATGAGAGTTTTAATCGAACCCACACAGCAAAAATACAGCAAACATTTCGAAAATCCACTGATCACCTATGCGAGCAGTAGTGAAATAGCCATATGAATATGCTTTTCCCCGCAATAATGCATTTGAAATATATTTTTTGAAGAATAAATATTTTATTGTATATATATACATATCGGGTTTTTCAACAAGAAGTTTGTTTTTCAATTGTGGGAACACCTACAAATTTCACATTTAGTTTTCGTAGTAGATGCATTGGCAATTATTATAATGAATTCAATTCCGCACGAAAATCGCAATAAAATAATTAATGTCCGCTACGAAATTGGCGGTTATGTTAAAGTTAGATATCGTAAAGTTCGTGGTATTTTCGAACAACATAATCGCCATTCTGAGACAGCTATTACGAATTTGGTCGTTAAATTTGAGTCGACAGGCTCGATACAAAATGTACGAACACCAACTGAAAACATTGCAGCCGTGAGCCACACTATTGAAGCAGATACAAATTTGGCATTTGCTCGACGTTCTTAACAATTGGAATTATCCAAAACCACCACATGACGAATTGTTCGTAAAGATTTGACCTTGAAGACTTACAAGGTTCAATTGGTGCAGGAATTGAAACCGACCGACTACAAACGGCTGGTTTTTCTGAATAAAATTTTTTTTCAAACGAAGCCAATTTTCACTTGTCAAAGTATGTCAACAAGCGAAATTGCATGTGCCCGTTGCTTTTTTGTAAAATTTTTGTAAAACTATTTACAAATATTTTTTATTTTCTGGAATTTTCAAATTACATATGAATGGTTTCCAACGGAAACCCTTATATAGAAATGATTGAAAATAAACAATGTTTTTTTTTGTTGTTTGAAATGTTTTGCTGTGTTTGTGTAGAAGTGTTTTTAAGTCTTGCTGTCTATGCTATGTTGATTTTATGAAAAATTCTCATAGAATCAGTTTGGCTTTGGATATAAGACTTTTAGGTTTTTCTATACAATATTGGGGTAAAATTCACTGATGAGCTACTTGAGCAATAGTGAAATTGCAATATGGATGTGCTCTCCCCCGCAGTAATACATTTTAAATATTTTTTATTTTTATTGGAATAAATGTTTTATGAGAATATCATAAAATGTTTATTTTTTAATAAAAACTTTTGTAATAAATATTTCGGGAGAATATCATGAAATATTTATTTAAAGGAATCAAACACGAAAAATAAAATTGCTTATATTGAAAATGATTCCGAATAATTATAAATTACTTAATTTGAATCATCTTAATCAAAATTTTTGGATTTATTTGCTTCTTTTCTTGTTTTACAAAACAAGCTATTTGACAGCAAATTCATACAAAATTGTTGCTGAAAAATTTTAAACGAATTTTTTCTAATTAATTTATAAACTGCGTTAACATAAGTGCTTCAATGTAGAGTGAAGAATTTTATTTCTTTAAAATATAAATACTATATTATATTTCTGCGCACATAATAATGAAATTAAAAAAAAAATGTTAAATAAAAATGATAATTGTGCCAACAAGTTTTTGTTTAAAATTTTAATTGTTTTATTTTTTTTTAAATATGTGTATTAGACCTTAAAACGTATATTTCATTACCAAAGCTTTTGCAAGCATTTATTTGGGGTAAATTTTATTTTTATTTTTTTAATTTTGTTTCTTTTTTCATTTAATTTAAAAGAAATTGTTTGTTGTAAGGAAATAAAATTTGCATAAAACCATTTTATCATTTCGTTTTGGGGCTTTAATTATTTTCTGTAGATATTTTAAGTTTTAAAAATACTGCTTTCATATGCATAAAACGTTTTGTTTTTCCTACACACTTTCCAATAATATTTTGTGAAATGTTTTTTGAGTCTGCTTTTTAAAGATTTTCGAAATAAAACTATATTTCATAATAGACTAGGTATTGACATTTAAACAAATTATGGCGAAAATTCCCTGATAAAATGCAAAAGCAAAGTTCTAATGCGTTGAAAACTTTTAATAAAATTATATTTTTTGCTTTTTTATAGCATAGTCTATTTGTACTGGTATTCTGAATTATTCAAATTTATTTAACTATATCTACTTTAATGCAACACGTGAAGTACGTTTAGTATTAAGCTCCGGTTGCAAGCTAAAATTTGCTCTAGTCTGTTTTGTGAAAAATGAAAATATGTAGTTGAATTTTGAGCAAAAAAAATTTTGAACAAATTTTATAAAATTTTATTCAAAACAATAGATATTATTCGACTCTTATAAGTTTTGACAGAAATGAACAATGACATACTTTGTCAAATGTTTTATTACCCAGATGCACAATCTTACTTTAACCGAAACAGTAGAAGTTAACATAAATAAAATTGTAAATTTACTTTTATTATTTATTTCCGCAAGTATTCTAATTTTTTTTCTTAATTTGGGTTACATCAGTTTGGTAAGAATTACAAGATAAGCGTCTGCAGTTAACACTAAATCAATATTAAAATTAATAAAACAAGAAACTTTGTAATTTTAAGTTAAATAAGGGCGCAAGGACCAAAATAGAGAAATATTTTTTTGTTTCTCACAGCCTTCCATTCGTGAAATTGTGCAAGTGGACAAATAAAATTTTCACAAAATAGAAATATGGCTCCTATCGAAGTTTAGGTAAAAAATGTATGGTGTCCCTATGGATATGATATTTTGCTTTAGCTTTTAAACCGTTATACAAAGAATGTGACGCCTATCATAATAAATATACCATGTAAAATCGCTAAAGCTATACTTTATAATTAAAATATTTTATTGGGATATGGGGAATGGTTGTTGTATTTATTATTGAAAATGTAGAAGTTCGAAAAGTTAAATGAAATCCATCCTGCACGCGAAAAAAATAAAGACGTCTGCAGAGAGACTCTCCCAACATTTGAGTTAGAAATTTTTTTAAATGTCCAGAAGTAAAAGGTTTGGTAAATCGTAAAAAGAATCATATTGGTGGAATGAGGAAATTGAGGCTTTTAGAGCGAAATGTCATTAGAAAAAGTGAATTTCCACTGGAATTAAGGGAAACCTTTTAGCAATAAGCAACAAAAGAAAAGCCCGAAAATTCCTGAGCAATGCCATCATATAATCGAAAAGTAAGCCTTGGATACTTTTATCTACTGAATCATAACGAAAAAGATTGGTAACTGTAGTTGGATTCATTGTATTACAAACTCTGAATCGGTATTTCATTCTGTTATTTCATTTCGTGTTATTTCATTCTGTAAAACTGGAAAACTGGTTCTAGAAGCAGGTCTTTGTGATTACTGTATCCGAAACTGAATTGTTCTTGCTGTGGCCTCAAGGTCCAGGTGTCCAAAAATCATAAGTAAAAAATGCTGGCTATTGTCTTCAATCTTGAAGCAGGAAATTTTCCCAGAAGCATGAAGCACAAACTAATAAGCCTTGGAGATAAACCTTTGAAAAGACTGAAAACGAAATTAAATAATTACCGTGCATTCTTAAAAAAGGCAGATTGAAAAGTAATTCGACCATATATTTGAAGACGAGACCTTTCAAACTAACTTATCAAAGTGATGGATGTTAAGGATAGTTTTCTGGAATATCTGTGTACCTCAGGGTTAAAGTTAGGATACACTTATTCTCTGTAACTTGATGTACGATTGTCTGGAAAGCCGAAAGCCACTAGATGGAGCTACACTAGAAGCACTTACCTATGATGTAGCAGCAATAGTGGATAAGCCGAGTGGCGTCCTAACAAATATTGTACCCAACGACTCTTTAGAGCGCATAGCAGATGGCTTAGTACATAATATCTGACATTGGCTTTAACCAAGACTGAAGCAACATTACAAGGAACTGATCATTTCAGCTAGGTATAGGCGTGCTTCTCGATAGTCTACTATTATTTGAATAACACACAAAGAAGGTGTTAGACAAAGGGCTAGAAATTGCTCAAAACTTGCCAGAATCATTATGTTGCTTCTATGCTAGAAAAGCCAGTTGAACATAGCAACAAGTTGAGCAGGTTATTTGAAACAGCGCATGGAGCATGTATCATACATACGAACGACATCGCCAGCAGCGGGTAGGTTGTAAGTGACCTCCTGTAGATATAATTCTAAAATGATAGATGAAAGACATATCAAAGACATATTAAATATTAAAGAGAAGTAAAAATAAGACCATTTCAAATGTGGCAAAGTAGTTGGGATAGTGTGAAAAGGGCAGGTGGACGTATCAACTTATATAGAGGGATGGGTTAATAGGAAACGTAGAAAAAAAAATGTTTTTCTTGCTCTAATGTTTAGATTTAAAATAAAACGGACCGGATTATGTTGATTGTGCAGCAAAGATGAGGATCACATTAAACACTCTACTGTAAGGCGCAGTTTTTGAACAATACAGGGTAGATCATCTAGAGTATTTAATGAAACCAAACAAAAGAATTTAAGGGTAACTACCCTGACGAAGGCCGTGGTAAAAAAAAAAGTTTTTTTACATATAGTTTTATAGACATATAGTTTTATGTACACTAGGAGTACTAAGATGACTATTTGCAAGCAATAAATGTACACACTCCGAAGTAATGAAAAAGCGGTACCAGGGTGGTGTTTCCTGTGTAGCACCACTAGAAAGTAACGTACTAACATTACATCCAAAAAAGATACGGATATAAATAAAGATATGAATATAGATAGAAAGGTTGTATTCACAACATGCAAAGATTCAGATGATCCAGACCTTTAGTAAAGTGGAGTAATGTTAAAGAAATGTTTTAGGCAATGCCATCGAGTTTATCGCCAGAAACAAAATCTATTTTTTCATTGTAATCGGTCATTGTAGGTAGCAGATGTTGAAAATTTTAATTAGAAATAACCTAAGGAAATAACTTAGATGGAATGAAATTAATTAAGACAGATATTTATAGCTTAAAATTTAATTTCGTCAAAATTGCAAAAATTCTGTTTGATTGGCAAATTTATGAAGCTATACAGGTCCTTCTACGGGGTCCTTTTAACAATATAAAATAAAATACATCGTTTTATTTAGATAAGTTGACGGTTAATCAGAATAACATCAATTCGCTGGTTCGCAAGGAAGTACTGGAGTTCAGTTTTATATTGTCGTATGGCCTTTCTGTTCCAAAAACGTTGTTTTAAATACATCACGACTTGTTAAAAGTTGTCGGATGAAACACAGATTCATTTTTGGCACACCATATATCATGTTACCCATTGAGCTGGTGAGATTGGTAACCGTCTTGCAATTGCGGCCTCGAGACAATTTATTAACTATGTTTTATGCCTTTATTCATCTTCATTTAAAATTGTTCCCGATTTTGAGGAATAATAATAGGAAATGAGGTTTGCTTTTACATCAGTGTGCGATAGTTAACAGAGCAGTTGCGCTTCAATTTTGCCGAAATAAAGAAATAAGCCGGTATTTCAGTGCCTAATAAATTGAGAGATTTCGAGTTTTTGTTCTGGCATTATATAAAAAAACTTATACATTTCTATACTTCTCTTTGTCTGCATATGTTTTTAATATATTTGAGTTTTGATATTTAATACAAATTTAAACATATTGAAACAATAACAAAGAAAGGTCTTAAATTTATAACATATTGCATTTGATAAAAAAAATTAATATCTCTTGGATCAATATAGAACACACAATACAAAATTAAACAACTCGGATTCAACAAATACATACAAACATGCATACAACTTAACGATAAGTTTCATTAAATATTTTTATTTAAACTCCTACCTACATAATTTTTACAATAAAATCGCTTTTCATAATAAAAAGCAAATATGATGCTCCGAGTAGAAAAACATTATTTCTATATACACATACACACATACACACACACGTACACATTATTTTCTTTTGTATCTATTTATGATTTAAGAAAAAAACTATTTTTAGAATATGTGCCCAGATACACACGATAAAATTGTCTTTATTTTTGAATTTTTGTTATTTTATTTTGTTATTTCTGTTTTTTTTTATTTTAAATTTTTTACATTTTATGTTAAGAACGAGAGTGTGAAAATGAATTTTAAAACAAAATCTGCAAATTTTTAAAAAAGAAACAAATTCCGTAAAGAATAACAAAATGTATTTTGTGTAAAGAAAAGCACAGTGGGTATGAAATAAAAAAGGAATGTATGAAAAAGTTCACTGATATGGCCATATTGTTTTTATTAAAGAAGAGCAGGCGCACTGATTAAATATGCTCTCAACTTTGTTTTCATAGCAGGTGGGTGGTGGAAGGGCATACGAGAGAAAGAATAATGATAAGCAGGAAAAATGATCTGCAATGAGTTTCTGCTAGAAATATAGTCTGCCGTTAGTCGTCGGACCGTTCAGTCTTTTCGTTCGAAACAGTGTCTAACGAGTAGTGTGTTAGATCGCACACCTTTTTTAATTTCCTTTAAAGGTGAGTGAGTGGTGTTGTTCCAATCAATGATAATAAAACTATTAAAACAAGGTGCTAAAAAATAAAGTTTCAAGAAAACGCGAATGCAAAAAGAAACTTAAAAAAAAATAAAACCGAATAGTTGAAAAAAAGTTTATTTTTTGCGAATAGTTGAAAAAAAGTTTATTTTTTGCAAATACAAAAACTTCGTTTTATTTAAAACTTCGATTTTTTGCCATTAAAATATATTTGAAACAAGTGCCAAAAGTTTCAATATTTTTAAAGTTCATGTTTAAATAAATTTGTGATTTTTTCTTTAAATCTTTTTAAAGTGATTGCATAATATCAAGTGCCTATACTTATATTGAATACAAAAATATACTTTTTTGCTGTTTTATTTTATTATAGTATACACACTTGAATAAAGATATTTTGAAAATATTTTCTTTATTGTGTGTATTTTACGAGTATTTTAATTAAATTAAAAATAAAAACCGAAATATCGGGTGCCAGCTGAACATAATTCAATGCAAAAACTAACCAACCATTACAACCGCTACTGCCAAAACAGGATTATAAAATAATTTTAAAAATATACAAGGAGATTATTATAGTTTTTTAAAAACTTTAAAATTTCTACTTGACCATTCTGGTTCTAATTTCCTATTCGAGTTACCATTTTATTTTACTTAAAAACTTTCAATAAAAAGGAGATTCGAAAGAGTAAAAAAAATTGTTTTTAAATTTTGGTGATTGAAAGGAAAATATGTTACAAAATAGAATGTTTTTTTTATTTTTTCTAATAAAAAACAAATTATTGCAACTTCTTAAAAGTTAAAATACTACTTAATATTTTGTAAGATATTCAAAATTATTTTAATTTATTTTAATTTTCTTTAAAAAAAATATAAACAAAATATATTTTTTAATGCTAAGCAAAAATGAGTGTTTATTAATAATATATTTATTAGGAATTTATTAAAAACTCGTAAAACTCATTTAAAAAGCATCACAAATTAATCTATTTAAAAAAACTATACTTTTTTACTGATAAAAACTAAAAAGTGTCGTTTATTTTGCTAAGCAGTAAGCGAAAAAATATGGATTTTCTTAGATATTTAAAAGATGTCAACGTATAAGGGGGTGATCTGCAATTAATGCTTAAGAAAATTACCGAAATAATTTTCCAAAATAAAAATTCAATAATGCCCGTTTAGGAAATATATTTCACTGTTTTTGTTCGTATTTATAATGAAACTACTCGTTATATTACTAACAGTTAACCGAAATATTTCCTGTCCGCAAGAAGCACACTTCACCATTGCACTTAAACTTTCACATCTTGTATTTTTATATCTTACATTTGTACATCACCCATTTATACATCTTATACTGATACAACTTTTATATATATACAATAAAATATATATTTTCCTAATTCTTATATATATGTATCTACATAAAATACACAAGGCATGTGGGTAGTATGTGTTTTCTAATAAAAATATTTCCGATATAATATGATATTTATACCCACGCAAACACGCAATTATATATGTCTATATATATATATATATATATATAAAAGATTATACATGTATGCAGGTGATAATCAAACGCATCTGTTATTTGAACATGCGCAATCAAATTAATTTTTGTCTCTCTTGCTCCTTTTTCATATGATCACCCTTATACGGTTAAATATTCTTGCCAATTTGGAAAAATGTTAGACAGCATTGTTTAGAAAAAATCACAAATGTATTTTTTTTTTTTTTTGGAATTTATATTACGTTAAGATACGATATCCGCAGAAAAGATTTTAATACTTTGACTCATGAACGCCCTCATATTTAATGTATTACAAATTGTTTTTGTTTACATTTACTTTTTGTAAAAAAATAATTGAAAATAGAAAACATTCAAAAAACTATGAATATGATTAAATGTAAATGTATTGAATCGTATTAGAGACGTGCAAGTTTGAATATTTATTTGTAGCTTTTTGTTGTGTAAATATTGAATATTATTTCAGAACGTACTTGTTCTTTAATCTGAAATTACCGTATATTTAAGTGACTTGCAACAGTACAAAATACAAGACGTTCTTTCAGCAATAGCATCAAGTCGACTGCTGCGCATTTCTTTCCCATTCATATCAATGCTACCCTTTAATTTGATACACATTTTGTTTTTCTTTTTGCCTCTTAATATTTTATATTACTTATTTGTTCTAAATTACTTTTAGTTTATTTCCACTTGATCATACCCGATTTTAGAATAGTATTTACATGTTTCTAAATTAGAAATTTGGTAATAAAAACAAATAAACTCAAGCCGAACTCTTCAAAATATTTAAAATTTTGCACTGAGTACTTTTTTAAATTATAGCATATCAATTTTTTTATAAAATTCAAAATTAAATTCTCAAGGCCAAAAAAAACTTTTACACAAATGAGAAAATAAGGTCGAATTTTTTAATATATTCTTATTCTTTTCTTTACTTAAGATATACTGAATATGTGTCATATATGTTTTTAATGTATATAAAAGTAACATAATTCAAATTTAAATAATTCTTTCTTTTTCTTAATAAAAATGAGACTTTAAACTTTGCATTTTTGTTTCGAATTATTTGGATTTTCGAATATGAGTCGAGAATTATAAATATTATATTGCTTTCTCAAAATAATATATTGGTTTTTTTAATGAAATTGCTGTTTAAGATAAAATATTAGAACGTTGGTAGCTCCTTCTTTAAATAAATTAAGAGTGTGAAGACAGACAGTTAAGAATAAAAATAAAAAAGAAAGTTTATTTACATTCTCTTAATTTTTATACTCTTATTACAGAGACTTAAACCTTAAACACATATCAAATATGGCTGATGAAGAGGTAAGGTAAGTGTCTATTCCGTTTCTGCAAAATAAGAAGTTTTTTTTAAATAAAAACAATTATTTAACTTAAATAAAAAATATTATTTAACTTACTTTTTTTTTATTTAACTTTGAATTTTAGTAAAAATGTATATCATCAGTTTATGTTAAATTCACTGCCCGACTGCAAGGAAACATTGTGAAGGTAAATATTTATTTGATCAAGAAATATACAACTTTTTTTAACAAATAACTTTAAGTACAAACTTTTGCAAAGTCAATAACTAAAGCTTACTTTTTCCCTTTTCTTCTTCTTAGACTGCTTTAATAAGAAATTCATTTTGGCTACAACCAAAATCACCTAAAATGCATGAGCTTTAAAGCTTGAATATACCAAGAAGCTTAAAAAACCTTTAAAGCTTATTTGAACATAATTGAAATGACTAAATTGGTAAATTAAACATTTTTTCAATTTTTAGAAAAAGGCTGCTGAACCGAAACCGGCGCCGGCTGCCGCTCCGGCTGCAGCTCCGGCTGCGGCTCCAGCTGCAACTCCAGCTGCGGCTGCACCAGCCGCGGCAGCTCCCGCTGCAGCTCCAGCGGCCAATGGAAAAGCTCCCGCTGCAGCACCAGCAGCTAGTAGCAAAGCTCCCGCTAAACCCTTATCGCAAGCTGAAGAGGTACAGATTGAAAATCATGTTTTAAAGTAAATCGGAAGCCCTAGAATATGTGTCTGTGTGCCTACTTTTTTCGTCACAATGTATCCTTGTGTTTACGTAACATGAATCTTGATACGAAAAACATAAAAACTACAAAATTCTTATTAAAATACAAAACTGTTTTTCCTAAAGGCAAAGAAGGCTAAACAAGCCGAAATTGAGCGCAAGCGTGCTGAAGTACGCAAGCGTATGGAAGAAGCCTCCAAGGCTAAAAAAGCTAAGAAGGGTTTCATGACTCCTGAAAGAAAGAAGAAACTTAGGTTGTTGCTGCGCAAAAAAGCCGCTGAAGAATTGAAAAAAGAACAAGAACGTAAAGCCGCTGAACGTAGACGTATCATTGAGGAACGTTGCGGTAGTCCCAGAAATCTTAGTGATGCCAGCGAAGGTATGTCTACTCAGATCCATTCAATATGTTCTCCCAACCCTTCCTA
The DNA here is from genome assembly GCA_030448955.1 of Trichopoda pennipes. Lineage (NCBI taxonomy): Eukaryota > Metazoa > Arthropoda > Insecta > Diptera > Tachinidae > Trichopoda > Trichopoda pennipes. The sequence continues at coordinate 669,916 of JASKUP010000026.1, read as the reverse complement.
AAACATTTTTTAATATATAAAATATATCATCTCAAAACCTACACCCATACACATTTCATCGACACTGCAACGATTTTAATATAAAAATTAAATGATATGGGATTTAGAGTAAATTCAATAAATTTTTTCATAGTAGACTTTTTTGAACTTTATATTTTTAAATATGTAACTCTTATTTTTCCCCGTGTTGATAATTTATTACCGCAGAACAACTTAAATCTATTATAAAGCAACACTACGATAGAATTTGCAAATTGGAGGATCAAAAGTACGATCTTGAATACGTTGTTAAGCGCAAGGATGTAGAGGTACACATATTCTTTCAATCAGCGTCACTTAATAAAAAATTTTATTTATTTTTATTACAAAATTACTTTCACTTTTAAAGCAAACAATACTCGCTCTATTTCTCTGTTTCTCTACTTTTACAATTTCTCTACTACAACAATTTGCACTTACAATTTCACACTAAAACTTAAAAATTAATTTATATTTTGTGAAAACCAGCAACAAACAAAAACAACAAAAAAAAACAGAATTTTCTTCGTAAATAGTAATTGGAAAGAGAGAAAAAATAAATAATATATTTATTTTTATTTCCGTAAAACTTGTTTTGGAAAAGGAACTTGGCTTTTATTTATTTTTTTTTGTTTTTTTTTTTTTTTTATAAACACTGTTAAACAAAAATATTGTGAATTAGAAAAATATAATATAAAGGATATAAGGATATTAATTAAAAAATATTGTTGCTCTTAAGAAAATAATTTAACAATAACGTAGTTATTGGCAAACAACTACTCGTAACTTGTAAACTATTTCCGAAATTGTGTAAAAGTAAAACCACGAACTTCAAGTTACCTTTTAACGAATTTATTTCTTGAAAATTATTATTTATTTTTTCTCAGTTTTTCTATATTTAAAACATGCAGCATTTCGTTACTTTGCGAATTATTTATCAACTTTAACGCTTTGTTTCTGTATAAGGAAGCACAAAGGGCAAAACTAATTTACTTACCAGCTGATAAAGAACAACTTACAACAGTTTGAGATTCTTAGCTCTAATGCACCATTATTAATTAAAACTAAATAAAAGTTGAAGGTCTTTAAATAAAACAAATAAACAAACAAACATACGAAAAATGCCAGGCCAACTCTTTTACTCTAAACAAAAATTTGTGGAATTATTTGATTAAAAACCAAACATATACATAATCATATTCACACCCACATAAACACACATACAAATAATTCGCCATTATTACTGATGTTATATTTTGGTAAAGAAATGAAACAATTTCCATTGAATTGGCTTTTTTTTAACTTATTGTCTGTCTGCATACAGATACCCTACGTAAAATTTGTAAAACCTATTACGATAAAATACTCACATTGGAAGATCAAAAATATGATGTTGAATATCAAGTTGCCCGCAAGGATATGGAGGCAAGCATTTTTGAAACATCTCGTTTTTTTCGTTCTTGAAAAAGTTTTTTATTTTTCTTTTAAATAATTTTTACATGTAGATTTTTAATGAAAACTGTTCCGAATTTATTTTTTGTTTTTTTTTTTTACAAAACAGTTTTTAATGCCTTCCATTTCTTGTTATCTATGTGTAGTTTGTTTAATTTTTTAACCATTGCAGCAACTGTAGAACGCAACTGTAGATCATGTAAAATTTAACATTTTTTGTGATTTTTTTCTTTACTCTAAGAACAGGCCTTTAAAATCGCTGAAAACCTTAATTCATTAAGTGATTTTTAAAAATACTTTGAAGGAACCTGTTTGATTTTAATTTTTCCTTATATTTCTCTTTTATTAATTCAGTTTTAATTTCTTTATTAAGTGTAGCGTTAACTCGATTTAAATAAAGGTTCCTAGATTCTTCATTTCCTGTAAAGCTTTAAGAAAACTTCAGTTGTTTTTGTTTTCTTACCTTCACTTTTATTTAAACTTATCACTATGTATTTACTATTACTTCTGCGCTAAACTGTTTTTCTTTTATATAAGAAAATCAAAATAATTTGCTTTTTGTATTTTGCCTCTTTGACTATAAATAGAAGCTTAAATTAATTTTTGAAAAGCTTGAACTAAAATGCTTTTGTTTTTTTGGCCAAAAGTGTTATGAAAAATAGTTAATAAAAAAAACTATTAATTTAAAATTAATCATTTTCCCTAAACTTGTAAAAATTAAGCCTAAACGTATGCTTCAGTTTATTTTATTAAAATTGATTGATACAATTTTTGATGGCTTGATTTTGTTTTGTTTTGCATTGTAGGTTTTTTTAATAAAATGATTTTGATAAAATAAAAAAGAAAAATACATAAGATTTGCGTAGTTCAATGGCTGTTATATCTTTTCTGTGTAGAAACATAATTAAAAATGCGTAATTTTTGTAATATTCTCTAGATTTATTTTGATTTTTTGAGAATTATTCAGGTATGTGATAGAAACCAATCAATTTAAAAAATTACTTTCATTTAAAAAAAAATATTTTAAGATTTTTGTTTTACATTTGTTTTAGTTTTTTATTTTCAATCGATATCAATCGATGTTTAAGATTGCAAAAATTCTCTTTTTTTATTTGTACATCCCTGTTATACCGATCATTTTTAAAGTTTCCCAGTTAATATATAAAAATTGTAGACAAATGTACCAACCTGAGTACCAGTTTGTTTACACACACACATCTTTAACAAACAGCAACACTTATTAAATGGTCGACAAAAGCCATAAGGAACAATAAAAATTTTTTACCCATATGTTCCATATATAGAATATTTTCAAATAGTATTTTTAATTCTTTTATCGTAATGTGCTCTACTGTTCGAGAAAAAATACAAGGTGTTTAAGCCAAACTTTTTTTAATTGGTTGCATAATATTTTTGTTTAATTTTACTGTTTTTCAATATTTTTCTACAAAAGCGATAAAATATCATATCATATGTATGTAACAATTTTACTAAAATATTTCTAGTTTCATATAATAACTAATTATATTTTATAAGAACGTTGTTGTTTTTATAAATCATGTTCGTTTCGCTTGCAGCACACAGTAAAATCCCATTCACAATCTCTATTTTCAATGCTTTTTCAGGGACATTAGTCTATGGATTTGTTTTCTCTTTTCAAAGCGTCTTAATTTCAGATATTATTTTATTTTATCTGTCCGAATATGGCAAGATTTCTTCAAATAATTTTATTTGTATTGAACGTTAACAAAATTGAAAGTTATTATGAGCATTTCCTTGTGTTTTTTCGTTTGAAATAACAAAGCAAATATGCAGAAAAGTTTAGAATCCGCCAAACGTTTGCAGCTTTTTTAACGTAATGGTCCCGCAATTAAATTTTTATTTTAAGAAAAATTTTAATGCCCTTTAATTCTTTCCGATCATAAGAGCTAACGTACTACAAAACACCTTGTTTTTTAGCAAATGAATGGTAGAGGCTTTACAAAAAACTTTAGCCCACAACAAGCTCATTACTCAACAGAATACACGATAAAACTATTTTTTTCTTCACCTAAAATCCCAAAAACTTTTACACTACTCCACAAAAAAAAAAAACAAAACCGAAAACAGCAACAATAGATAGAGTGAAGAAAAATTTAAAAAACGTAGAAGTTTCACTTGGGTAATAATAATTAATATTTGAGTAGTTTGATTGTCTTCTGCTTCTAAGCCCACACATTAAATAACATTTTTATTATAACTTTTTTTATATATTTATATATTTTTTTTTTCCAAAAATACAAATATTTTATTTAAAAATAAGCAATAATTTTAAAATAATTAAATGAAATACAGCCGAACTACAAACTGTATGCAAAGAATATTGGCAACGTATATTCAAATTGGAGGGTGATAAATTTGATTTAGAGCATATTGAAAAATTAAAACAATTTGAGGTAAATGGCTATTAAGTTCTATAAAAAACATTTTTCCAAAAATTATAAATATACGATTACGTTTCTTTATTTTTTTTACCTTTTCTTTTTGGCATATATTTATTATCTATAAACCAAAGAAAGAAAATTTATGTATTATTTTCAATTTATTATTTTCTTTTTTTTTCTTGAACTTTTATATTGTAATAATCAAACCGAACTGTACTGCAAACGAAATCCCGTTAATACTTCTAAAAAAAAATAAATTTGCTTAAAATGAATAAAACAAGCTTTTTTGTAAAGAAACAAAAACTTACAACAAATTGCATATGAATCTATATAAATGTGGTAGAACAAAAAAAGTAATTATCCAAAGAAAACCCCCTTAATTACAATAGAACACATAACATAAAATTCGATACTCGATTTTTTAATGGAAATACTTAAATATTTTTTTTTTGTGTTTTAGAAAATGTCTAATCAAACCTTTTGAAAACTAATTTACAGGTGAATTACAAGAAATCTGTGAAGAATATCATGACCGTATATATTATTGTGAAAGTTCCAAATTTGATTTGGAATATGATGTCAGAAAAAAAGATTGGGAGGTACTGCCACAATGAGAATTATAGTTTTTGTTTTTGTTCAATGTTTAATATTTTTGTATTAAAACAAGATTGAAAGGAAGAAAAAAAAGAAAAGAAGGAAGGAAAAAAGAAAAATATATTTTCATGTTTTACGTATGTGTGCGTATGTACGTGTTCTTATTTAATTTAAACTCATTCTCTTCGTAATACCCACTACACATATAAAAGATATTAAAAGTTTTATTTTAGTTTTAAAATAAAAAAATTAATTTAATTAAATCGTTACACTGTGCATCCAAATATATCATGTGTCCAATGTTTCAGATCAATTACAAAAGATTTGCCAAGAATATTACGACCGTATGTATCTTTGTGAAGGCCAGAAATGGGATCTTGAATATGAAGTCAGGAAAAAAGACTGGGAGGTATTAAACTACTTCACACAACTAAGTTGTATACAATTTTCATTTTTCTTAAATTATTAGTTATTTTTTTTTAAGATTTTTTTTTGGGAAATTATTGCTGAATTTCTTTTAGAATAGCTTTTTATAGATGTTCTTTTTTATAGAAAACCAAAAAACTAAACCATATTCAATATGGAAAAAATGAATATTATTTTTTGATTTTTGAAAATACACACAAAGCTTTGAAAGATATAACACACACACACACACACACAAACATACACGCATTTATCCCTTCCAACATCGCCCCATTTTCCTACTTGTTCTTTGAATATATTATTCCTTACAAAACTTTTTCGAAGAAACTCCTCTTGGTTAAAATTTTAATTTCATTTAAAAACAAATTAACTTGTTATAATTATAATTTTAGTTATTTGACATTTTCAAATGTTTTATAAATAATTTTCTTCTTCAAGTGCAAGAGCGTTATTTAAAAAATTAAGTTAATTTTTAATTGTTAAAAATGAAGAATTGATGGCAAACAAATTCAAACATTTTTGATTATTTTGAAATTGTTTGTCAACAATTTGTCATTTTTGACTGATTTGTTAAGCTCATTATATGTTTTCTTATATTAAAGATGCCACACAATGTTGTGGCGAAATGTTGATAACAGAGATAAAAATTAATTTAATTTTGCATATAAAAATCTTGTGGCTCAACAAAAAATCATTTATAAAATATTTTAATTTAATATAGAGACGATTTGTGTTCAGCTCAGAAAGCTTTTTTTCGATAAGAATATCAGCTTAGCAATATTTCTTTTTTTAATTTCAAAATTCGAAAACAATTTATCCAAACCTTAAGCAGATGAAAATTTGATTGCTATCTGCATACAAACCAAAAAAATGTTGCTGCCAATTTTGGTACAAATATCCAATAAACCATTATAAGCTTGTGTTATCCAGACCATTTAATGGGTTTAAGAAGCACATTGAGTGTAGTTTATGTCTAATTAAAAGCCCCTAACACCGATATCTTTTGTGCATATGTATCGCTTAGAAATGCGAAAATTGTTGTTGTTCATTTTTTGGTTAATTGTTCATAGACTTTTTGTTTATCCTGAAGATGCCCAACAATGGTTTGGGGAAATATTGAAATATAATAAAAAATAAAGTTTAAATTTTTTTATAAAATAAAGACCTAGTGCTTAATAATAAACTACTAATAAAATATTAAAAAGGTCAAATAACTATAATTATTATATATTATGTTTAATATTAATCGTAAGCGTATTATGGGGAATAAATTAATAGCCGACTAAATTTTAAAAGCGAACTTCCCAAATTTGATTAATTTTTTTCTGATATTAAATAATATTTCTTCTCAGTGTTCTTCCAGTTTCAAAAAAATATATTTTTTCGGAAGTGTGCCGATTGTTTTTATTATACTTTGGTTTGGGCCATATTTTCATATTTCATTATGTGATAATTTTTTCGCTTTTGGGTTTTTAATTTCCCACATTGCGACCATTTTTATTTGGGGCTACTTGCTATGATGCCCTCTGTATTGTAGTTTACATTTTTGATCCCCTTTATCTTTAAAGCTTAATTTTTCCACAAAGCTATTTAAATGACGTTGAAAAAAGAAAATCCGTGATCCCTTTTTTGTATGCTTAAATTTTCATAAAAAAAAGGAAATTTTTTTTTTCAGTTATATACATTTCGAATTTTATTACCATTATTCCCTGCGTTCCCCTTACCATTTACATTTTTACAAATCTCCTACACTCTACCTGAATTTCATAAAAACTCAAAAGCACACTGACATTGTATTCGTACAAAACTATACGTTCTTTAAATGCAGTTTTGTTTTTTTTTATTATTTATTATTTTTTTTTTCTTTTAATTTGTTATTTTAGTAATTGTTTAGACATTGTAATGATGTAATGACATTTTTTATAATATATAACGTTTTGTGTTTTTATTTGTTGAAAATATGGCTTAACATTAAACTTAAAAGAAAAGCATTTCAACAGACTTTATTTAACAAAAACAAAAAATACTTTCATAATGCAAAAAAAAAAAAAATTACTGGATAAAAGTGAATTAAACACCGTTAAAAGCACACTAAAATTTTTTAAAAAAGCTTTATCAGTTTTGTTTAAATTTTTATAAACCCTCCACCGCCAACCACCAAAAAACCACTAAAATATATTTGCCATTTTGTTGAAAAAATAAATCCACCATATTCTTTTTGCACAAACAGAAATATAATTAATTAATTTGTTTTCTAATCAAAATTTTACAATTTTATTAATGTATTTTGTTTTATTTAGAATATGCATACATAGAAATATTAAAAATTTTATCAAAAATCATTTAGTTTTTAATTTGTGGCAAAACTATTTATTTTTAAAGCAAAAAGCTACAAGTTCAGCAACAGTATGGTACTTTGTAAAAATAGATTAAATTTTTATTAAAAATAAAATGAGAAAATAAACTCAATTTTAAATCTATGTGTGAGAAAATGTTTTTTGTTTGTGCGTTAACCTTATCTTTACAAAATATATCAATCGATTTCATAAAATCAATAAAATCCTGTCTAACAGAACCAACAAAAAAATTGAATTCCTTTTAATGAGTATCGCTCCTGGTTACCGTTTCTATCTCTCTACTGTTTTGTTTTATTCTAACACAAACAAATAAAAACACAAATCTTTATTAAAATGTTTTACATCATCATAAGCAATAATTAGTTTTTTTTCTCAATGTTATTTACTTTTACGTGGGAAGAATTGAGTTTATATTTCAAAAATGCCAAAATTTAATTACTGTTTTTTTTATTTATTTTTTTTTTTTGATGTGCCATACTGTGTGCAGTACCTCATTTAGTTAAATTATTAATTTTTAATAAAAATTGCTCTCTCTTTTTGTTGATGTTTCACCTTTCTTTTTATTAAAATTGTGGTCTTGTTTTCATGTATTATCACTATCACTGTTTTAATAAATAATAGAGCATTTCACAGTAGTTTCACCACAAATAAATTTTAAATGAAACCATAAAAATGTTATGATGTTCTAAGTAAAAATCAACAACTACAACAACAACAACAACAGCAATAACAATTTAACAAAAATGTTCGAATTTATTATAAAACTTAAATATAAAGATCGCACCCATAAATATAAAGTGAGAGACAAATGAAATTGTTCTGATAGAAAAAACTATTTAACATCCGAATCTTTTTGCCAACATCGTATATAAAAAGAAATTTAAAATCTTACTTTATAATCAATTAAAAATTAAATTTTTATTTAGTGGTTGAAATAACGTTGCACAAAATCATGTGATAATTGCTATAATGGCATAAAAATAAGAACTACATTATTTTAAATCATAAAAAACCGGGTTTATATATATATATATGTACTTTAAAATACTTTTAAAACAAAATTAAATTGAAAGAATCTATTTATTTTAATAAAAATAAAATGCATACAGCAATTGTGTAATTGTTATGTAACTATATATTTTATATTGAAAATGTTACTGAATCTTGCTGCATTGTGATAAACATATTTAAAAACCCTGGTTTATTTAAACGATAAAATTAAACATTTTTCTTTTTAGCCGAAACATGTTAAAAACTACTCAATGAATTATGGGTTTAATTACTTAAATTTATATTATTTAGTTTCTTTTAATAAAAATCAATATTCAATATGAAAAAGCGCTAAATTATAATGAATTAAAATTTATTTTAATACAATATATTAACACTCGAATTTTAAGCGATTATCAACTTCTATTAAAATGATTTTTAGGTGATAAAGAATTCAATAAAATTTAATATTAATCGAATAAAAAGCGAATATTCGCGTTTAGTTAAGCCAAAAATTTAAAAATCAACCATTTCGTTTGATATAAGTTTCCGTAGTTTTTTCTAAATTTTCTTACAAAAACTTTCCTTTTTCTATTTTGACAAATTAAAACAAATTATATATAATAAATTTAAATACTAAAAATAATATTATAATACAATTAAGTTTTGTTTAGTAAAAACAATAATAATCAATAATCAATAATAAAAAAATCAATTAAGTGAATGTTTTTACTTAATAATAACGTAACAAACCAGTTTGAATGAATAAGTTATTTTGACGATCATTATTTTATTTACTCGGAATATCTTTTTTTACTCGAGTGTAAAGCAAGAGGATTGTCAAAAGATGGATTACTATCACAAGCTATTTGCTTATACGCTGATTTATTCTTAAAAAGGTCTCATTTTTTTCTAGCGTAAACTTTTTCCTTAAATTTCAGTCAGCTCTGTCTTTTAAATTTAACTTCAAAAATCTTTGTATTTAAGTTTTATTGTAAATCTTAAATTGTCTTCCAAATGTAACTCTTTATATCTCTTCTCTTTTATTTACCTCAAAAAAATTATCTCTCAATCATTTTGTATTTTATCTAACAACCGTACAATCTCTCTTCCATTAAAGCCAGCTCAACTTTTTCTATTTCTCTATCTCTATCTTCCATTTTATTTCTATTTTAACCAATACAAATAAATTTCTTTCCTTAGATCTGTATTATATTGTACAGCCAAGTATTCATTTATTTTTAATATTCTAATTCAAGCAAGCATGCATATTTTCTAAGAAAAGCTTATATATGTTAAATGTTTTCTAAAGCTTTTATTGTAATTGTTTTATGTTTTATACTTAATATAAAAAAATAGCTATTTTGTTTTTTTTTCTTTTACCAAATAGCTACAGTGAAAAAAGTTCAAATCGTGAATTATAAATTGGAACGAAATAAGAATCCAATGTATTCTATTATCATTTCTTCACTTGATAGAAATCCAAATTTTGTATTTGAGCTTTTTTTATGTTGCTAAAATTTTTTTAAACTATTGTTGTATGAAACTTCTGTAAATATAATTGTGATATTAATGGATTTTTATCTTGATTTTTTTTCCTTGCCTTTTAAAAATCCTTAGATCAACGATCTCAATGCCCAAGTTAACGATCTTCGTGGCAAGTTGTAAGTATAATTTTTCAATATTTTCAAAATATTTAAAAAAAAGCTAAAAAATATTATTCATTTTCTACTTGTAGCGTTAAGCCTGCCTTGAAGAAGGTTTCCAAATACGAAAATAAATTTGCCAAGCTTCAAAAGAAGGCGGCCGAATTTAACTTCCGCAACCAACTTAAGGTTGTTAAGAAGAAGGAATTCACATTGGAAGAAGAAGAGAAGGAGGTAAGTGGAAGAAAAAATTATAAACTCAATCAAATTTATAAAAAAATAACCTTAAGCAATGTTTAGAAATCGTATATAACGAATAAAAATATCTTTTCGAAAAAGTCAAAAGCCAAAAGTTGTAATAATTCAAATAATTCTACTTATAATTATATTTTTGAATAAAATAATTCGCGAGATCAATGTCGACAAAATAGATATTAAAATTTTTTCGTAAAAAATTTTGAACGGGATCATGGGACATGCATTAATTTGCACCAAGTTCTAATGTTTAATTTTTAAGTTTTGCTTAAGATTGTTTAGATTTTTGTTAACTACAGATTTTAACCTCTTTTTTACATTTATTTAATACACAATTCAAACGCACACAATAAACAAACACCTTTCTTAATAAAATACATGATAAATAGCAACTCACTGTTCAATATACTGTAACTACAATAACAGTCAACTACGAAAGAATCTATTCTTTACTAAAGACTTTAGCTGCATACAAAAGTTAAAAAGCAACGACTTAAGGCAAGAACATGCTTAAAAAACGCGAAATTAAATGAAAGACTCCTCAATGTTTTAGCTTTGCGCGTCTGCTAATCACAGAACGCATGTTTCCAAACATTACATTTCCATCGCCAATTTAAAGCAATATGGCTTTGTCAGTTCATGGGTATATGTTAAAAAGCAGTAAATCAGTAAAAATAATAAGACTAGTATACATTTCTCCCTAAATTTAAGGATTTAAAATTTTCACGAAAAAAATGTATTAAAAAGTTTGTTCATAAAAAATTATTCACGCACAGAAGCAAATTGACACGTGCATCCAAAGAATTTTAAAAGTATAAAATTCTCCTTTTGACAAAATAATTACCTTCACATTATGTTTAGTTTCAATTAATGGTTAAGATTTTGTATTGAAAGATGAAAATCTAAAAAAAAATTATTTTTTCAGACTCTTTAAAAAAGACCTAAAATACTTTTAAACCTGCCCTTCAGGTGATCTTTAACCCATTTTTAGGTCAAATTACATTGCGGTCAGTAGCAGCTGAATAAAACAAACCTCAAAACAAAAAATTTGGCAGAGTAAAACGACTCTTTAAATTAAAAACGAAAAAGTTTTTAATAGTTAATAAAAGAAAACCAAGAGGAAAAAGATATTTCAGTAAATATAGTGCCACAAAGAGTGAGAGAAAATTCAGAATTTTTGCTTATATTCATTCTAAAATTCAAAGTCAAAGAAAATAACCTAAGGGACGAGTGCCTTTATTATTCTTTCCGCTTGCAAATGACTTAAAATTATTTTGACATTTTGAGTTAAATAGTAAAATAATTACAATCATTTTATTGCACAAGTTTAGACTATTTAGACTAACATTTTTTACAATATACACATGCAACTGTTTCAAATAAAACTTCATAATTTATAGAAACTAAAATAAATACCAAAATAAACAACTTCTTAACAATAATACTAATGCTATCTTTCTTATTCCATATGACAACGACTTTTAGAAAAAGATTAAAGATTCTATACTAAAATCGAAAAAGTGTAAGATATTCTTGTGTATCATAAATGTATTATTTTGTGTGTATGTGTGAATCTTGTTAAAATTAAAATAAACAAAAATATATGTTTTGTAGTGCGTTGTTAAAAACAATAATAGAAATTAATTTGCACAGTCGATTTAGCACTTTAATTAGCAGTAAATACACAGCACTTTCAAACTTTCAACTTGTGTTACTATAAGTCCGTCCTATATTGTATGCTTAACAAACCAACACTTCTTTAAATAAACATATCTATAAATTAAGAGTTTTAAGTAACGATACAACGAGCAACGATAGTAAAAAAATCCCCCACTTTACTAACCCCTTTTTAGTACAAATTTTATGTAATTTTTAATTTGTTCTTCCCGATTATTTTGACAATTTATTAATATGTTTCACTTTTCTTTCTTTGCTTCTGCATTTTTCATTTATCACCTTTATAGAAGAAACCCGACTGGTCCAAGGGCAAACCTGCTGATAAGGTAAAGGAGGAAGCTGAAGTTGAAGCCTAAGTGTTCCGATTTACATTTTTATTACCGTATCCCGCCCTATTTTTAAAGAAATCATTTATTATTTATTGTTTTCAAGGAAATATATAATAATAATATAAATATGTACACCTAAATTATATGACACAAAAAAGAAAACAACAAAAAAAAACAAAAACAAAAAAATATTATTTAAAAAGATGTTTTAACTATACAATATTTAATTGGTAGCCAAAATTCCTTAATAAGCAAGCAAGCAACACAACCACAAAGAAAATATATTGTATTGTTAATATGTATATTTTTATTTTTAATTTGTTGAAAATAAATATTGCTTTTTTATTACCGTGCTTTTAATAGAGAAAGGGAGAATTTCTCTTAAGAAATAGCTCCAATTGGCTGCGCTCTTCCTTTGTAAATATACACCAAAGTTGAATAATTTTATCTGAGGCTTTTCAAACTAAATGGGATTTAAAATTGTTATTTTTTCTTTGTTAATATTTTTGTTTTTTTGCTCTCTTTTGTCTGTGCGTTTTTTTTCAGGAACATGCTCCTGAAACACCAGCCTAATCTGCAGTTAAATCGACTTTCATTTAATTAATTAAAAGCAAAAAAAAAAAAATAATCAAAACCAAAAATAATAGTTCTGCTGTAAATTTACAAAAAAAATGATATAACGATTTTTTTACTTTGTAAAATATATTACGAGTATTTATGAATAAAACAAAGAAATTTTTAAAATAAACATTTAAAGATTTTTTCAAATTAAAAATTAGTTGGGCAAACAGTTCCGAATAATTTCTTATGATTAACACATTGATCAGTTATTTTTTGTCGATTACAATTACATTTTTTATATCTTCAGGCGTAAGCTTTATTTTAGTTGAAAATAACAGGATACTGAATTTTAATTGCTTCTTTGCGCCACTTTATTTATTTTTAATTTCGACTATTTGCGTTGAGACTTGGAACAGCGATCATTTGCTTTGCAAAAAAGGTCGTACACGAATCACTATTGTTTCTACTTCAGCCGCCTTCACCACAGATGCGCCTTGCTTTCCGTTTTCTAATTAAGATTCCGAGATTTGCTGTTTCTATTAACTCGCCTTAAACACATTCACCTCGTTTAGTCAGGAACAATTATTATTAATATTCAAGACTCTGTTGGGATTTGATAAATCCATTGATGCAATTTATATGTGTAAGCAAAATTCTTATTTTCTTAAATTTTTGTCTTGAGTTAAGATTTGAATATTCATTTTTCTTTTATTAAACACACTACACATGTTACTGAACTTATTTAACTCTGTGTATTTGAGTATATGACGTCTATATATTCTTTTTAAGCAATGAAAAACTCATTCTCACTCAAATTAGTTCATCTAATTAAACCTGAAAACTAATTCACATCTTTCATTTTCAAACTAGTTGCTCCATCGATAAATAAACAAGCTAAACTTTTGCATAAAATAAACTCAAAACAAACAAAAGGAATTAATCGTAATTAATAAACAAAATTTCTTGATATGAAAGAGGTTTAATTATGTTTAATTAATTACACATAATGTTGCTTGAAAAGTCGTCATGTAACAAATGTTAGGAGCTAAGTTTTCAAAACCATAACTTTTAATTTGAAAATCGTTACAATACAAATTTTTGTTTACATTAAATACAACATAGATAAAATATAGGTGGTGAAGCTTTATTATTATGTTGTTGCTTATAATAGTTTACGAATATTCAAAAGCAACAAAATAGTTTGAAAATAGTGTACACTTGATGTTGCTTAACAACAATTTGATACTTACAAAAGGAAGTATGTATATTTAAAATACTGGCTATTTATTAGGTGCGTAAATAAACAAAGACATTGATTTTACGATACGCGAACACGCAACGTATAATTGTTAATACGCGAAACAGGAAAACCCACAAGTTGATTCCACAAACTTATAACGAATTTTGGTTTCGTTATGTTGTTCTCTTTGCAAATAGTGATTTAACGAATCGTGCATATGACGATTGCGTGCTATCATTCCCAAACACGACAATAAATGTGCCATCAATAAACATATGTTCTATCGTAATCAATTGTAAATTTTTGCAGTCGTTTGCAGTATAGTATTCAAAGTTTGGCGGTTATACTTATCCCACAAATCTTTTGGATTATAGGAAAAATATGTCGATAATCGCAAATAATGTATGAATTTGATATGGCGATGAAGATATTATGGAATCCTTGAAAATATTATCCCAGTGCGAACCGTTCTCGAGTAAAATAAAAGGTGACATGCCTCACGGTAAGTTGCACACAGATGTCCATTAACTGTTCTCAGTTATATAAACGACGTTGGACCACCAACATTCACTAGCAATTACCGCAGAGAATAACATTCGTCGTTATTGGGATGTGCGGCGTAGATTACGATCCAGATATTCTGAAGCAAGTATATTTGAATTTCCCTCAATTGGTGTCCCTTATTTTCGATGCTAAAATAGCGTGGTATATTAGCATACAGTAAAGTGTATGCAAAATCATCTGTTTGACAAACTATGAAGAAACTTGTTAATGATGTTTTCCGTGGACATGCCGCTTAGTCCGTCGCGTTCCCTTCATTATTATAAACTCGTTGTCTATTTTCTAACTGAACTGCCAAATGGACTACTGTAGGGTGTCTTTCAGGGATCGCAAATACGCAAAATTGCTTCGTTATTACCTACTTAGCATCTGGTACTGTTATGCTTTATCTTTTGCGTTGGTTAGATGGTCATATCGCTACCTTTACATATTTACATTATCAACCTCACAGAGTTAGAATTTTAAACATTGATGTGAGTGTCAAAAGCTTTGGACAATATTGGTGAATACGGCACAATCCAATGATTCTCTACATCAACTATTCAACTATTTTTTCTTTTATCTTGATAACTACCGATCCCCATTTGTCTGTAACTGACCGCGGACGATACAATCATCGTTCATTATTTCCCGAGATGGTTTCAGAGCTCAGGTCTCTTGAAACACTTGCCGTTGACCATGCAGGGTGAATTGTAGTTGAAATCTCCGCAGGGTCCATTCGTCATGTCGCACTTGATCAACAAGAGGGTATTAACTCAAAATTTTTGAATTTTCAGTAGAGTCAAAAAACTGTTTGTGGCCGCATTTTAACAGAATTTAAAAATTATGACGCTTTTGTTGAAATTTTAATAAAATTAAAAAAATTTATTTTTCAACAAAAAGGTAGTAACTCGAAAAGTGAATTCTTATTTTACCTAATGATATTTACCAACGATAAAATATTAGTTCAAATTTTTATATAATATATTATGTATATTGAATACATGTTCTTTATTTCAGATATACTACTACGAGTATTCATTATTAATTGAAAATGGTATTTGTTTAAATTAAGCATCAATTAAATTTTTGTAATACACCTCATAAATGTGTTTTGGGATTATATTTTTTTTTACAAGTTCCTTATGATCCTTTTTCTTATTTTCAGACAGGGGTAGCATTTCCGAATAAATAGTGAAACTGAATAAGTGAAATTAATATAACATTAATATAAAGAAAAAAATGAATTAAAAACTTACTTAAGATTTTCCCAATAGCTGGTACATTTGAATTTGTTTTTCTGGACCGTTATTTTTGAAAAATATTTATCTTTATAGGAATTTCTATACAAAAAAGAATTAGGATTTTCGTATTCTACACGCAAAACTTTGATATTATGCCTGTTAACATTTTCATTGGCATCATTTTTAACAAAATATTTACCCCATTGCTCTTGTAAGCTCTTAAGATCATAAAATTCATCATACTTTAAGGCATGAACTTTATTTGGTGTGCCAGTCTTTTTAGCGGTGGCTATTAACGCGATGTATTGGTTATCCGTATATATCGGTTTGCTTAAAGGATGTCGTTTGACTTGCTTTTCAATAACACTATGAACGTTATCTCCTTCATTTTGGGAGTGGCCTTGAATTAAATATTTGTGTGTTATGCTCCGTATGTTATATTTTTGTACAGCATAGAAATACATCGAAAGCAGGTATTTATTTTTTTGCTACCCACAGCAGTTGTCGGAGTAAAAAATTAAATCCAAATTTTGAGTACTTTTTGCTTCTTGCACAATATTTTGAATATATAACAAAACATGAAATATTAAATTCTTCCATCTTTGATTTCTGGGCACTTGTGCTTATTATGCTTTCCACGATAATCAGGTTCCACAAATCCTTTTTCGCTCGTTTTTTGAATTGCTGTTGCAATAACTTTATCATTTATGTCGAGAGTTGATTTAAAAAATTTTTTGCATACTCGGATAAGTTCTGAGTCCATTTCCAAGAAAAAAGCGTTGTTTAAACTACGATAATTTTGAGTGCTTGAATATATATATTTGGGGCTTATAGGTTTTGTGTGACTTGAAATGAATTCCCTCTGTCTTTGTAAGTCACTTGTATCCCAATACTTTTGAAATATTTGATAACGTGAAGATTCTATTATTTTTTCTTTGCACCTAAAACGGCAGTTTTCTCCACAAGGAGTTCATATACTTCGCATATATAGCGAAGTATATGAATATCCTGAGTTTTGCAAATGCTGTTGGCGTTTTTGTTTCTTGTTTTATGTCTTATAATTAGAAAGTTTTTTTCTTCCGTTAACCACTTCCTGTATTTCTATGTCCGAAGAACTGCTTTGACTTACTAACGATGGATTGAAATCGTCATTGGAATCACTGCCGAATGGATCTGCAGAGCTATAACTATTATCATCACTATGAATATCCTGTAAACGCAAAGGCGCAGAATAATGTTGTAGGTTTGGACACGTCATATTGAATTTTTATTAACTATTGTTGGTTTGACCAATATGAAATACAATGATTTTTATATATTAATATTTTTATTATTTTTGCAATGAGTAATTGATTTCGTTATCAACAAGTTTTTATGTTAAAGTAGATTTACTAAAAACACAATATCATGTAAATGGTTATAACTAAAGAATTTTTTTATGAAAAGGGTCACAACTCAAAAAAAAATTTAACAATTTTTTCATAAAAAGAGTCACATTTCGAATTAAAATTATAGAATAAAACAAATTTTATCAAAAAAATAGTATCAACTCAAAATACAACCAAATGTAAATAAAACAGTTTGATTATTTTTAACATAAATAAAGGCTCAAATGAAAATAATACCTTTTTTATGAAAATATACAATTCATACCTATTTCAACTTTTGTATTAACTCGAAATTAAACCTTTTTGTTGAAATAAAGGCAATCACTACATTATCATGAATATGGTCACAAAAGTGGTTTTCGGGATGAAAGAGTAAACGGAATACGAATACGAAATTTTTACAGTAGATAGATAATAATGTTGATAGCTGATTTCTTGAAAAAAGTGATATTTTAAAAATTTTGAGTTAATACCCTCTTGTTGATCAAGTGCGATATGTTCTATCATAATTAATTATAAATTTTTGCAGTCGTTTGCAGTATAGTATTCAAAGTTTGGCGGTTATACTTATCCCACAAATCTTTTGGATTATAGCGAAAATATGTCGATGTAATAATCGCAAATAATGTATGAACTTGATACGGCGATGAAGATATTACGGAATCCTTGAAAATATTATCCCAATACGAATCGTTCTCGAGTAAACTAAAAGGTGACATGCCTCACGGTAAGTTGCACACAGATGTCCATTAACTGTTCTCAGTTGTATAAACGACGTTGGACCTAGCAATTACCGCAGAGAATAACATTCGTCGTTATTGGGATGTGCGGCGTAGATTACGATCCAGATATTCTGAAGCAAGTACATTTGAATGTCCCTCAATTGGTGTCCCTTATTTTCGATGCTAAAATAGCGCTGCATATTAGCATACAGTAAAGTGTGTGCAAAATCATCAGTTTGACAAACTGTGAAGAAACTTGTTAATGATGTTTTCCGTGGACATGCCGCTTAGTCCGTCGCGTTCCCTTCATTATAATAAACTCGTTGTCTATTTTCTAACTGAACTGCCAAATGGACTACTGTAGGGTGTCGTTCAGGGATCGCAAATACGCAAGATTGCTTCGTTATTACCTACTTAGCATCTGGTACTGTTATGCTTTATCTTTTGCGTTGGTTAGACGGTCATATCGCTACCTTTACATATTTTCATTATCAACCTCACAGAGTTAGAATTTTACACATTGATGTGAGTGTGAAAAGCTTTGGACAATATTGGTGAATACGGCACAATCCAACGATTCTCTACATCAACTATTTTTTCTTTTATCTTCACAACCACCGATCCCCATTTGTCTGTAACTGATCGCGGACGATACAATCATCGTTCATTATTTCCCGAGATGGTTTCAGATGTCAGGTCTCTTGAAACACTTGTCGTTGACCATACAGGGTGAATTATAGTTGAAATCTCCGCAGGGTCCATTCGTCATGTGTTAGGTAACTACTGCTTGCAATTTTGGGTCAACTGTTTTATAAGAATTCCAGCTGAAGCTATGGATTCAATCTTATCTGGTTTTATATTATCCACTAACCAGATTAAAATGTGCGCATGGGGTAGACAACTCTTTTGTCATTCCAAGTTCAACTACGGACTTGGCCATACGCGCGATGCTCTATGAAGAAATTCATGAGAGATTTAAATTTTTATTTAAAAACTCTGGCAGTGATGTCATGTCTATCAAGTGATGTTTGGCTATGTTGCAATTCCCTTTCGATTTCGGATCATTGTTGGTGAATGTAACAAATAAGTCTTGGCGGCCATAATGCCTAACTGACTGTATCTTGAGCATATTCGTGCATTTAGCGGGGACTTCCTATATACGTGGCTAGCAAAATTATCATTCTTCCCACATTATTCACATTTATAGCATGCAGATATGAGTGTATTCATCTGAGTGTGCACCAAACAATGTCTGTCATTTGGAAGCCACTGATATATTTTTGAATCTTGGCCAAGATGTGTTTAGAATCATTTCCAATCTTCTTTAATATATATATTCCCTTTTTTCATTTGTTTGCAATTTTTGCTTCAAAACAAATTATTATTTGTAAAAAATAAAGTAAATAAGAAATTAAACAAAAAAATATGTTAATAGGTAATGCTCGTTTTAAGTAAAATCAAGGAATGAATGCAAAATTTATTTTTGTTTAAAAATATGACAAAAATTTACAAACTATATTGATTAAAAAATTATATTTTAAAACAAGTGAAAATATATAAAGTATTTCATTCTCACTCTTCAACACCCCCACTAGAATGAACACCAAGATACATAATTCTACAGAAATGCATGTGCTTCCAACTTGTTAGAGACTTTGTTGAAACATCAGCCGTGTTTAAATATTCGATAGCAATATTTTTGTCATTAACAAGACCTCTTATAAAATGATGCCTTATGTCGATATGTTTTGAACGAGCATGATAAGTGTTGTTATCAGTCAAATTTATAGCGCTCTTGTTATTACATTTAATTACGATCGATGATGGTCTTCCTAGTTCATGAAATATAGACTGTATCCACAAGGCTAATTGGCCTGCTGCTAACAAGCCCATATATTCTGCTTCTGTTGTTGATAATGCTACGGTTTGTTGTTTTTAAGAGTTCCAGGAAATACAACCCACTTGAAACATAAATACGTATCCAGAAGTTGATTTTCTGCCATCTTAGTCGCCAGTCATCCTTTGAAAATTGGAGCTTGTAGTTTGTGCCCTTAAAATACCTCACGATACGCTTAACTGCTTGCCAGTGTTCCTTACCAGGGTTATTATTAAATCTAGCTAAAGCTCCCACTGCAAATGATACATTTGGACGACTTACTTGTGCTGCAAACATAATAATTCCAATTACTTCTTGATACGGATTACTATTTATTTCTTCATTTTCTTCTTTTGATTGCATGTTCATCTCTTTTGAAAATTTTTGATTGACATCTATTGGAGTTGAAATTTGTTTACAATCATCCATGTTAAATTTTTTTAATATATTGCTAATATATTGCTTTTAATCTAGCCACAGTTTTCCCTTCATTCGATCTCTTGTGATTTGCATTCCCAAAATAAAATTAGCATCTCCAATGTCTTTCATTTTAAAGTTTTCAGTTTCTTAATATTTGCTTTACTTTTTTGATTATTTGTAAATATCAAGACGTCATCAAAGTAGATGGCAAAAAAGTTACCTCATTATCGTTTTGCTTGTAATAAATACTGGGTTCCGTTTTTGACTGCAAAATACCCGTATTTTTTATATAAGGTTAAGGTTTTGGTTCCATACTCTACTTGTTTGCTTAAGACCATACAATGATTTTTTGAGTTTACATACCACTGCCTATTCCTTATTTATACCTTCAGGAACTTTCATATATATCCTTCATTTAGTTCACTCTGAAGAAAGGCTTGTTATGAGATCCATTTGATCAATATCCAAATTATGTTGCACGGCTACACTTAAAAGTAGACGTATTGATGAATAACGAACTACTGGGGAAAATGTTTCCTCATAGTCAATTCCATATTGTTAAGAATAGCTTTATACCTTTCTATATCACCTTTGGAGATTCTTTTGGTTTTAAAACACCATTTACTCTCAATAGGTTTCTTGCCTTTAGGTAATTTAACAATTTCCCAAGTTTTATTTTCTTTTAAAGCCTCTATTTCTTCATTCATTGCCTATTGCCATTGGTTTTTATTGTGAATTTCTAGTGCTTGTTTTATGGTTTTTGGATCTTCGTCAACTTGAACAAAATTGCAGTCATACCCATTACCTATGCACTGGTTTTGATACTCTTAAGGACTTTCTTATAATTTCGGGCGATTTTATTCTTGTCATAGATGATCTTCTTTGATAGGTGTTTCATCAGTTTCAGGAAAATATTGTTCTTCTTCAGAATTGCTTTCTTTTACTGCACTTGGTATTTCAGAGTTTGTAATAACATCATCAGAATTTACGTCAGAACTCATTTGAACTGGATCATTCATATCCCCCACTGAATCACATCCAGGAAATATAAAAAATTTAGAATCATCACCAGGCATTTCTTTTTAGAACTGGTCATCTAAAAATTTAACATCTCTGCTTAATTCGACTTCTTTTCTGGTAGGATCATAAAAACGAAAAGTTCTTTAGTGTGCGCTATAACCTACGAAAAATACCTCTTTTGCCTTAGCATCAAGGTTTTTTCTTTTCTGTTTCGCTATATGTATCAAGGCCTTACATCCAAAAACTTTAAGATGTTTCAAATTTGGTTTCATACCTGACCATGCTTCTTCAGTAGTGACATCCTTCAACGTTTTACAGGGAGTGCGATTTATTAAATATACTGCTGTATTTGCCGCTTCAGTCCAGAATCTTTTTGTTAGACCGGATTCAATTAAAAGGCATCTTGTTCGGCTCATACGTTCTGAAATGCCATTTTGTTGAGGCGTATAATGTACTGTCGTTTGATGCTCAATTCCGCATTGACTAAGAATTTTCTTCAATCTGTTATTGCAGTACTCAGTTCCATTGTCACTTCTTTATGCGTTAATTCTCTCCCCAGTTCGATTTTCGATAAACTTTTTAAATTCTATAAATCTATCCGTCAATTCATCTTTAGTTTTAATAAAATAGGTAAACACTTTTCTGCTAAAATCGTCAATAAAAATTAGCATATACTTTGAGTCATTTATTGACGGTATTTCTACGGTGGGTCCACAAAAAACTGAATGTATTAGGCTTACTAATTCAATTACTCGTGTTACTGATGTCTTGAACGGATATCTTGATAGTTTTCCTTTCAAGCAAGTAATACAGCTTTGTTTCCTTACCTCATAATTGATTCCAAGGACTGCACCAGAGCTCATACTCTTTAAAATTTCGTCGTTTGCGTGACCAACACGTTTATGCCATAAACTATGTTGTTGTGATTTTACTTCCGAAATTAGAATATTGTTAATCACTATGTTCAATTTAAACATGCCGTTAATTAGAACACCTGTAGCAATAACATAAGCAGTGTTATTTAAAACCTTGCATCCTTTTTTATTAAATATAACTTGATAAATGATAAAAGATTGGGAATATAAAGAACTTCTGGGAAATAAATATCTTCTTTTTATTTGCCAACCTTCGCAATCATATTGACTTCACCTACACCATTTACTTCCATTGTTTCGCTATAAGCAATATTAACTTTAGCATTCTTTTCTTTAAAATTTGCATTGAAAAATTTCGAATTCGAACACACATGTGCTGTTGCTCCAGAACCAAAGTACCAGTCACTTTTATCTAATTCTCGAACAGAAAAGCATCCAAGCATTGCGTTAACATTTTTTTTTTGTGTTTCATAGCTCTGTTAGGACATTTTGTTGCAATGTGCCTATATTGGTTGCAATTGTAATATTTAGGTCCTTTATTTTTAAAATACTTTTTCTGACTAGCGAATGCTACCACGTTTGGTCCCTTTTTAATATCTTGTAACATTTTTAATTTGATGGCGTCACCAGTTATTTTCATTCCGGAACTGCGAATTCCCATTATCATTGTATTGTATTTATCCGGTAATCCTGTTAACATTATAGAACCTATCCATTCTGCATCCACATTGAGACCAGCTGCTCTTAATTTATGAGCTGTTTTTAAAATCTCACTAACATATTCTTCAACATTTGTACAATTTTGTAATTTCGTTAAACAAAATTTTTGCATTAAACCAACTCTTCTTACTAGTCCACTATCTTGCAGAATTTTTCGTAGTGTACTCCAGATTTCATTTGAAGTATTGCAACTACGAATGTGTGGATACATAGCCTTGTCTACCAACAGAATTAGTTCTGCTGTTGAAAATATAATTCAACAGCATATTTCCCATCTTCATAGTTTTCACTACCGCGAAGTTTCTCAACTTGGTTGTTGTTTGACATTCTTAAATTATCTTGAAACTTGAATTCTCTTGCAAACATACACAAGCAAATATATCTAACGATTCTATTTATCTATACCGCTGCTGGGCTCATAACCTGTTAATAGGATATGTTCGTTTTAAGTAAAATAAAGGAAGGAATGAAAAATTTATTTTTGTTAGAAATATAACAAAAATTATATTTTAAAACAAGTGAAAATATATAAAGTAGTTCATTCTCCTTCTTTAACAAAATATATAATATTTATATTTAATAATTAAAAGACTTTAAAAGTTTATTTATGAATTTAATATGCTCAATCAATTAAATGTTAATAAATAAAATCTGTTCTCATAACTTGTTTTATTATCACTTTATAATTTTTTGTAAAACAAAACTGTCAGATATTCGAACTGCTTCGTGCACAAATATAACTACAACAAAAATATTATAGAAAAAATTATTATTTAATTAATTACTTATTATTAATTAATAAACTAGTTAATAACTTATTACAAGAGCAACCATTTGAAAAAAAGCCCGCCTCCCTCGATAGTAAATATAGATAATTATAATGATAAAAATTATATTTAAATCATTTTTTCACTTGGAAACGTCAAAATAAACAGTTATCTACAGTTGAATGTGAATTCAAAATGGGTTAGAATCTAGAACCTGTTATAATGGAATTACCCGTTACTTATTTTATTCTTTAAAATTAGATTTTTCTATAAAGCCATTTATACAATTTGTCCGTAAAAGAAACTGTGCTTATCCGCCCAAAAACGGTAAAAACATATTTTGCGTAAAATTTGTTCGCACTTAACCAATTTTGAAGTGCCCAAAGTCAGGAACTCAATTTAGAAGATCGGATCACAGGTAATAATATATCATTTCGGAGAGAGAAAGTTGTGGCTCTAGATATTTCCAAGGCATTAGAGTGTGGCATGATGCACTTATATCAAAACTTGTTGTATTTGGTGTCGGTGATAATTTTTCCAGATTTATATCGAAATTTCTCAGGAATCGCACTATATGAATTGTTATAAATGGGATTTCATCCGACGAGTTTAAGATTAATTCGGGGTACCGCACGGCTCCAATCTTCTCCCTACCCTATTTCTTATTTTTCTAAATGACCTTCGTTGTCAAACTTTCAGCCCTGTATATAGTCTTTCGCAGGTGACAGCGCCATTTGTCATTCGCATTTATTTAGTAATGGACCGGACAAGTTGGAAGTGTGTTCCAAAAGGCAGAATATGAATGATATACTCAATCACGATCTCGCAACAATCTCGGACTGTGGTCGAATGCTTACTTACGCATAGCTCTGTGTTCGAAAACGGTGCTGCATCTGTTACTATGAGTGATATACATATTGCGGAATCGGAAGCTCTTGATATTCTTGGCACGAAAATTCAGAGTAACACATTTTTCAGGTTTCTAAAGATGCTTTCAAATTTACAATGCATTGCATGTGTAGAGGCTATCCCTGAGTGCTGGTCTGGAACGAAAAAAAAATTAATACAAAAAAATTGGGTAAGCACCCAAAGCTCCACAAAGTGGAGCTTTAAAAATGTAATATAATTGAAGAAATTTCCTTTTATTATCGTTTGCTAGAACTTAATTAAAGCTATTTTATAAAATGATTTTAGTTAGCCAATTATCTTAAAATGAATGCGGTAATATTGAATTAGAAAAACACAGGCTTATATCCAATATGCGCTTTAGTGACCACAGAGCACATGAACAACATTATTTCGAGAAATCTAAATATGTTCAATACGCATCATAAAGCAAAACAAACTTAAAATTACAATTACTGTCTATTAAAGGCTTGTGAAAATATTTGCAATTCCAGTCAGCTGTAGTTACACGTTTTATCACACTTTAATCCTAGTTGGTGATAAGTTTAATTGTTGTTCTGCGATCATATTCCAAAACAAATAGAATACAGAATAAACCAGAAAAGGAATTAATTTTGCAATTGCGTGAATTTTCAATTTTTAAATTACCAAAATAATTAACCGGTAGTGTTTAATGAAATAGTATTCAATTCTGCCATTTTATTGCATAACTTAACAATGTCTTCATTCAGCCACTCAACGGATAAGACAACAACAAATTAGTAATTTATTTATGCTTAACCATCACAATTAATTGAAAGATAAAATGTAATAAAACAAAAATTTGTTGGACAGTCACTAATAAAAACAAATAATGTAAAGGATACGGATAAGGAACATAAAGGGATACGGAACTGAGATACTCGAAATAAGGGATCTGGTGGTGGGAACAATTGAGGTTAACTCAGATCAGGTCGTCTTCACCTGGGCATGGTAAATTGTAATTAATTAAAATGAGAAAATTTCTAGCGCACTTACTGCTAAAGTGTCACTATCATAAAAGATCAACAAGCAGAGAATCGATTTCAATGGTAGTTTGCAATACAAAAGTTTGCCAGTACATATTAGAGAAGCAGGTTCTGTTTCCATATTTGCTACAAAACATTAATATGTTTCTATTATAAAGGAATTCTCTTGTGAAAAAAAACCGAAAGTGCACGTTGATTGTGCACAAAATTTGAGCACACAAATATTTGAATTAAAAAACACAGCGTCATCTACAAGATTGAAAAGGAGACTAAGTTGTCAGCTCGTTTCACGTTTAAAATAAATATGACCATCGAGTAATAATTTTAAACAAAAGACATCCAATGTTTCACCGCTAAGCAAATTTTGTATATGAAAATTAAATTGTCGTTTTTGGTATTTTCCATTACTTATTATTTAAATATCTCACCGATTAGATTTTCCCTGGATTTCCATCAATAATTCAAAACAAAAATTAGCCGAATAGATCCAACCGTTCTCGAGTTTTAGCAAGACTAATGAAAAGCATTTGATTTTTATATAGATTTTTATATTTTAAGGCATTAGAACAATGACAGTTATTTGATCGGTTCTTTGAAAATCATTGATGATGGATACGCTGCTATCGTATATCTTAACGTTATAATGAATAAAATAATTGAATCTTGGGTATATATATGATGTTGCAGCAGTCTTGGTATTAATTTTTTTCAGTTTTGGAACAAATTTATTTACAAACCCTTTTATAAGCTGCATTCTGAACTTAACTAAACATGTTTGTATAAGCACAATCCGAAATTAAGATTTTATAAATTCACTCCAATTTAATACTAAAAACGGTTCGATAGCAGCGCCCTTCGAATTGTTCGAGTGGGTTGTTTTATTTTTCTAAATAAATCAATAATTTATTTTTCACACATTTATTAAAAAGAGTATAATTTGATTAATTGAAATTTCCAAGTGAGTATTATATGATGACATAGAATTAAAGTTATATTAATATCAAGATTAAATTTAAAAATTGTTTAAATAATTATCATTAATGACTAGTTATAATCATCGTCACTGGCTTCTTCTAATTCAACCTGCAGTTCATCCTCAACAGCTGCTAGGTTCAGACAATGACGATTATCTAATTCTTCCAATTGCACATGGTGCGCTACTTCCATATCAAATGCATTTGCAACGTGATGCTAAAATGTTTGAGCATTACGACATACACCGCAGCCTAAGGCAAATTCTTCACCAGTTGGGGGATGTATAACATGCAGAGGACACTCTTCACCCATAAGTTGTTTGGCTTTAGGTGCGGCTGGACATTGCGGTAGTTTATTTTTGGGTATGTTAGTTAAGCGTTGGAAATCGTCATGACAAGTGTCACAGAAATGGGTAGTGCCAAAGCAAAAGAAGACAGCAACCGAGCAACAGTAGCGGCATTTGTACTCTAAGAAGTCGGTGCCATGTTTGGGGCACATTTGAGCTCTAGCTACATCAGAGCAGCCGCCACAAACAAGCTCTTCGGGATTGAATTTCTCACCCATTTCCGCATCACATCTAGCTTCACCGCCATAATATGCTTTTTGGCATTTAAAACATACATAGTAGGCATAACGATCCATAGCCAAGGTAGTTAGATCACGACCTTCGGTGTCTTTAACCAAACCCTCATATTTAATGCTGGAAATAAAATCCGGACATTACATACTGATACAAGCGTCTATTTTATAACATGACTTCTCACTTACCGTATCAAGCCTTTGCGTTTAACATCTTGCTTAAGAGCATTAATAGGTTCCAAAATTTCTGCCAACATAGGATGTTTTATATCTGCCTTACAAATGGGACACAATGAGAAACCAAAAGTAATACGAGGGCCACTCCAGCGTTTCTCCAAAACAGCTTTACAGCAATGATAATGAAAAACGTGCCCACATTCTAGCTAAAAGTTCAACACAAAAGTAGTGCAATAGACACTAACTTTAACTTTAGTGTAGCAATACTTACTTGTATAGATGGCGCACAGGCTAAAGCCTCCACAAAACATATCATGCACATATCGTCTGCATCCTGGGTTAATTTTGGTTCATTAATGCCATCAACCACATTGTTTTCACGTGCATGACACACATGCTGCAAGCAAGGTAAACACTTCTTTTCATTAACGACTCCACCACAAATATGACCACACGATTTGGTTTTCATACAAGAATTGCAAGCATATTCCTGACACTGGGCATCAGCACAAACATTGCCGATTTCCAAGAGGCCAGAGTTGCCGGTAATGCCACAAAAACGACAACGTCCAACAGAATCTTGAGAGCCAGAAATTATAGTGTGACTACCGTCACGAAATTCTACCATGGCCTTTAAGGTCTTGGAGTCAGCTAAGGCTAGTAGCCAAAATAGTTTAGTACGCCCACAAGATTCATGTAATTCAACACGTATAGCTTCTTCCTCTTCTTTGCAAACCTAAACAGACATCTACAATTGAACAAAATATTTGTTTTTTATTTTATTTTGCAATACTAACTGTTCTCTTGTGAGTCCTTGTTTTACGATTTAAATGCAAAAAACGATCACAGTCTCCGCATAATGAACCACAACTTTCACATTGAATAATAGCCGGTGTCTCACCATCATCATGATTATTGCACATCGGTCTGGTGTCGGATATTGCCCATTGACCAGAAGATAACTTTTCCACGTGATCATTATCTAAAACACATAGACTGGCCAATGCCAGCCATAAAGTAGCAGTTTTGACGCAGTTTTCTGGAGTACGAAATATTTCATCGAGACGTGTTAGATTTAAAACAGTTTCGGCTATAGCAGCTTTTGTCATTTGAGACCATTTATCGCCCAATTTTCCCTGAAAGCAAAAAAAAATAACACTTAAAAACTAAATAAAGCAAAGAATGAATTCTTCTCTTTACCATTGCTAAATCTCTTATTAGAGATATAATGCTCTCAGCTTGTTTTGTTGGTATAAGGCCGTTCAAGAACCATCTGTGATTCAGATTCTTAGCAGCTTCTTTTTTGCAACTTTCCTTATTTAGTGGACTGACTTGTTTCCTACTCAAACGTGCATATTCAAAAGCGTATTCTGAACGAGAAAATGTATCTTCATCCTCTACGGCAGCTTGTTCATCCTGTGCAATCAGTTTGGATGATTTAAGTAAATGCACCGATAAATCCAGAGCATTGTACAGACGAATAAATGAAGGAGTTTTTTCCATTATTGATTTTCCACCAGCGCTTTTTATTTTGACCTGCAATTGCAGGGACTTGGCTATGACAGCCAAAAATATATCCAATAAGCCCAAGCTATCCATATCGAAATCTACAGCTATTTGGTGTGCTATATTATAATCCATAGGTGGCAAACGTTGAATCCCTAAAATATCAGCAAACGTTTCAGGTGAAATTTCGGGTAAAATACGTCTTAACAACGCCGTTACTTGTCTTTGTACTCTATCGCTACCCGTATGTAAAAGACTTAAAAGATCCTTGATAAGACTATGCTGATGCGACAAATAAGATCTTCCCACTACACTGCCTGACAAAGCCAACACCATGCTTAACATTTCAAAGCAGTATGTATCAGGTGTACGACTGCGGTCAGATGTAGCATCTGCTTTAGAATCTTTATCATTGCTGGAACCTGTGCCGTTAGGATCTTTCAGATTGTTTGTCAAATTAACAGCATCCCAATCTTCTTTGGCTCTTCTAGCTTCTTTTTTAATTGCGTGCACTATGTGCACTATGACTTGCTTCTGTAGGTGAGACAGTTTGCTCCTTGAGAAGAGTATACCAACCATATGCTCTCTTAAGTCAAGGGAATCGGCTAATACTGAGTTAGCACTAGTATCCATACCAAGTCCATTTTGGGAGCTACTTTTTCCAATCAGAGAAATACCTCCTGCATTCTCATCGCTGACTGATTCTAATGTAATTAATTTTCCAAAGACTTGACCTATAAAAAGAAATAACAATCATTGATTGGTGATTGGTAAATATTCCGCACGACTTGTTAACTACTTATAGTTCTTTGAAATACACACCTGTAATTAAGCGAAATACACGCAACGTCTCACTCTCGCAAAGTTGTTGCTGAATTCTGATGGCATTTGTCAATTTTAAATTATACTTAAAAGCCTGAACTTCAGACGAATTATTGGCTGCCAGCTCATAAGGATTTACCAATTGATCACCGGAACCACACATGGCAGCTGGCAACCCTAAGATTTTAATTTGTCGGACACGCAAAGTATTTTCAGGGCCTGTGAATTCCAAACGAAAATGTGTAAAATTTTCATCATTTACCTTGGTCGATAGCCAAGAACAAGTCTTGGCATCCACCTCAACAGATTTTATGAGGCTGGTATCGCCCAATGACTGACCGCCATAAAATGCTACCGACGATACTTTATTTTGTATATCACGACTATTGTCAATATGAACTAACAGTATTTTACAGCAATAGGTTAATTTATTCATGGATATTTCAATAGTTTTGCTTTTATTGCGATCTTCTTCATCACTTTCCCAAAAAGTTTCAGTGGAATTATCGGTTAACGATTCGGCCATAGCTTGACGTGAAGAAACAGTTATATCAAAATGGCCATTGAGATCGCTGTAATAAATAATTTTACCACCAGCATCTGGTACTACATATATATCTTTGCCGGCGTTGATATCCTTCGCGTCAGAATCCTCGCTTAAACCAAACACTCCGGGACTTTCATTTTGTTCATCAGATTTAGAAAGAATTTTCGAAATATTTCCAAATACATGAGAACTGTGCAAAAATTGATGATCTGTTTGACGGAATCTTATACCGAAACATTGTATGGCAATTCGTTGTAAAGGGGAACCCAAATGTAAACACAAAGTTAAATCAGCTACGGATTTTAAAAATGTATGTAAACTTTCCGTTATCATGTAAGACAGGTGACCACTGATTTGTGTATAGGATACAGGGTGTTCTAAGGCCGGCTCCAACTCATCAGTATGATCTGATGGCGAAGTAGATGTTAAGCTAAGCGAGGAAACAAACCACCACATTAGGTCATGTAGACAAACACTTTGTGTCACCGAGCGTAACAGCCAATTTAAAGCCTTCAAAGAATAATTACGGCAAGTGGCAATGCGAAGACTTCTCTTCATGGCGCTGCGTAACTTTTTTAAATCATGTTTTTGTGTAATAAATACCATTGCAGGTCTTTGCAGTAGCAGACTGATTTGACTGGCGGCCTCAGCATCTGAATTGTTTCTTTGATTTTGTTGTTTGCTGACTTCGAAATTTAGCTTTTGGTCCTTAATTAAGGGTTCATTGGTATCGGCTTCGGTATTTACTGGTTTTTGCATCACCGAGGTAGCAATCAATACATGCTCGGGTACTAAACGTCTTAAGTTCTCTGAAGGATAACAGATTAACAGAGAACCATCACTTTCTGTAGTAGAATTGTTGCGTCTGCGAAACACTACTTTTGGATAAGGAGATTCTTCTCGAGGATTATTAGTGGCTTGTTGTTGAACTATTCCCCAACCTTGTCCCATTGAATAGCTGCGATGGAAACGGGATAACATCCCACTTGCAGACATACAATTAGTGCTATCATAGTTTGTAGGTTCTGAAGATTCGTATGAAATTTCCGAAAGAGGCTAAAGCAAATAAATCATTTAAGAGGAGAAAATCAAGAAATTTATTTCTACTTACTCTCTCAAACCCATTTTCATTTGCTCCCATCCCAAAAATTTCATAGGGCAAGTCTTCTTTATTTGCTTGTCCAAAAGTTTCTAAGCATGCAAATGTTTCGGGGGCCAGCCAATGTTGTTCCGGGGAACAAGAACCACCAAGGCTTTTGCGGAATGTAACATTTCCTTTAAAATAACAAGTTAATCTAAAATATTTATTTACAAATCACTAAAATCACCTCCAAATTTATTTGTTATCCTCAAACCCACACGATTATATTTTTGTGTATCGGCCCTACTGGTACTGGGTTTGTTCATTTCACCCATATTGAAATGCTGATGTTCTACTACCACCGGCATTTGTTGAGGCGATCGTTTAGTAGAAGTGCCAACATGACCGGATGATAGAACCTGACCGGTGTCTGTTGATAAATTCGAAATGTTTGAAGATAATTCTAAAAGAAAAGTAGCATTTTCCCTCATTGTTGTATAGATTTCCGAATTAGCTATGAGAGTGGTAGTTTTAATACCAAACAAATTCATGTCAGTGGCTGGTCCCGTCGAGTTCGTATTGTTCAGATTATTCGTGTTTTTATTAGTCGATATGTATTTATCACGACAAGCATCACACATTAGAAACCAACTAGAAGCTCCTTTGCCGCCTTCGCCACAGTTTCCGGCCCATCCTTCGCAAAAAATACCAACACTATTGTAACCTTTGCCTTTGGCAGATTTGCCACAACCTGGATGAACAATTCGCATGTGATAAGTAACTGGAATAGGTAAAAATATTTGACAAATTTCACACCAAGAGCCATCATCCTTTTTCTTTTTAGCCTTTTTATTTTCTTTGTCTTTGGCACTGGGCTTTTCTTTGCCACTGTCTGTTGTCGATTCCCTTGAATGAAATCTTTCTTGACTGAGAGAATTTGATTGTACGATTTGCACACAATTCGAGCAAATGTGTTCCCATAAATACACCAAGCTGCGTAAGGCAGGAGGCAGAACTGTTACGACTTCGGGTAGGGAATGTAATTTTTGTTTTTCACCCATATCATCGGGATTATCACTGGATTGACCTTTTCGATACTTTCGATTATTTATTGAAAAGTTTCCACTTTTTGTCAACGTTTCCAATGTTGATGGCCTAATATTTAAGTAGTTTCCAGCATTAGCTACTTCAACTGAGTGTCTCTGTTGTGCCTTTTGTTCTTTGGATAGCTGTTGTTTGCCCTCGTTATGATCTCGTCTCGTAATAACTGTTGCACCCTCTTTGGGTAAATTCGGATGAAACTTCAGGAAACTGGCACAGGCCATAGCATCGTGCACCAATCCCTCATGCCATAGAAAGGCAGCAAACACTGCTCTTATGCTTTCGGCAAAAGAGGGAGGCATTGCTCTCTTTATTGGCCCTATGGGATTTTTTTTACATGATGCTGTTTTAAAAGATTGATTTTGAGAAGTATTTATTCCAGCCGATGATGTTGCTTCAGGCCATATAGGTGGACTTGAATTCTCTCTGATACTTGTCGAAGTATTCCTTACTTCCCCAAAGAGTATTTGATCCTGTGTAATGTTGCTTTCTCCCTGTGTAGTGGTGGTAATTTGCAATAAATTTAGATCTTCCTCTAAATTTGAAATGTCAGATTCTTTAAGGCCAACCGAGTCAGAAGATGAAGAGGGAGGTCCAACAGTGTTAGTTGGTTTATGGATGGCCCTACCTTTGCGTGGAGAATGTTTTGGCGTTGATAGCAAGGCTGCGGTTTGACTTGGAGTAAAATGTGTTTTGCGTAAGCTACTTATATCAAAGAGAGCTCCATCTGATTGGGAAGTATCATCCTTAATACTATGTGCAGAAGTGCTAGAATCTTGAGTCATTGAAACTTCAGAAGTTTCGATAGAGCGTACACTATTGCTTGGTGTTTCTAACACCTTCTCCTCGGAAGGTACTTTCGTAAGGCTGTCAGAACGTTGAGAACTATTACCATTACTAGAACGACAATCTTGTCCACCCATTACTCGTACCAATTCTCTTACAGAAACTGAAGCGATTTCGCTTACATCAG
This sequence comes from Trichopoda pennipes, assembly GCA_030448955.1. Lineage (NCBI taxonomy): Eukaryota > Metazoa > Arthropoda > Insecta > Diptera > Tachinidae > Trichopoda > Trichopoda pennipes. The sequence continues at coordinate 636,702 of JASKUP010000026.1, read as the reverse complement.
AAGGTTTAAAAGAATAGTCTCTGGGTGAATTTAACTCATTATCACCTTTAAACCATTTTTGTAATGCCTGTAGCTTAATGGCTCCTCCGCCTACAACTCCAGCTATTGCGGAACCGATTTGATTTACTCCAGCAGAATTGCTCGAGTTGAGAGAATCTCCATGTTTTTCAGCCCTTTCACTCTCAAAAGGATGCTCCAGACTTGATTCAGTATCAGCACTTATAAATGGATTTGTGGATGCATGAGAAAACTCCGCTTGTTTAGGCAGTGTCGAAGATATGCCAAAAACATTGTGGATCGGGACTACTGTTTTATCATTTACTGGCGGTGGTGATTCCAAGGAAGCTGCTATTGGTTCTAAATTATCTATAATATCTCCAACAGCAGTGGGTAAAGAAGACCTATGTTGAACTTCTAAGTTTGAATCGACTAAAATATTTTCATTGCTTACAGTTGCATCAGTTGCGTTAGCTTCAACAACTGGATGCAAAAGAGGCTTTGCCAAATGTTGGTTATACTGCAAACACCAGGCTTCCGTAGGATACCAACCCATTGTACAATGTTGTCTTATAGATTCCGTCGATAACCGCAACCATACTCCATCGTCATTTTCGATTTCGTCTATGAAAGAGATGATGCCGTTTAACTTGACCACTCCTACTTGTTCGGACTGTAAAGTAGGATGTGATCGTATACGCAAACCAGCAGTATTTTTCGTGTAAAACTTTCTCAACTTATTGGGTGTTTGAGGATTCTTCATAACTCTTTTATGAGTAGGTGGGGGTATACCTCCTTCTTTAACTTCTACACGATAAACTTCTTCCAATAAAATACCATCTATAGTTACGGTTAAGCAGTAACTGCCAACTGCGTTCGGTGTCCAGTGTACACTAAATGTTCCATCTTCCATGTCCTGAGCATACAATGATTCTGTTACTCTTGTCTGTATCGGACTATTATAGCGTAATTCTTCGAAAGAATAATTGTTGTATGATTTCATAAAAGTTATTGCTTTAAAGCACATTTTTTCCTTAATTGTTGGCTCATAGTTTTGACGAGGCGGTGGAGCTATTCCTCCGAAATAAGTTTCATTTTGAGAAGCTCCACGAACTTTAATATTTCCATTGCCTGCAGAACCCGTAGGTATGGCTTTTATTTCAACCTAAAATTAAATTCAAGTTGAATTATTAAATACAAAATTTTAAAAAAAAATTTTAGTTTATACTAAAAGAGAAAGTAAAAGATAATATACTCTGTGTATAAAATCGAATGATTTCAAGTAAAATAAAATTTTTGCGAAAATTACTGAGAACTACAGAAGTATTAGGCAAACAATTTGCAGTGTAAGACTGAATAAAAACAGTTCAATTATCGAAATAAAAAATGCTGCCTTCTAAATTCCCTGTAACACAAAATAATAAAAGTAGCTCTAACTATTGTAAAGTATGTATTTTATACATAAGATGGCTGATTACATATAAAAAACGGCTCACAGCGACACAATGGATCTATCTGAAATGCAGTAATGATAGCTTTTATTTTGACCGTACTTCTTTCAAGCTGTGTTAACTTTTTGTGTCTTTTTTATGTTATTTAAAGGACAAGATCGTAACATATGTCAAAATTACAGTTGCATGGAACACCCTTAAATTGTATTGTTATGTTGTAAGTTAAGTTTGAGTTGATCTTCTGACATATTGGTAAAGCTACTTTTCAGCTGATTAGAGACAGACGCTTAGACGGACATTGTCAATTTAGCTTAAGTTGAAAATCGTATTTTCTTTAGCTTAAAACTTTCAATTGTAAAAACAGCACTTTACTTAAAAAAATATTATTCGAATTTATTCGATATTAATATATGAAAATGGTTTCGGGCATATGATCACCACTTTTCTAAGTATTGCTAGCTCTATGTCGCGAATAATACGAACTATGTTATCAGATTAAATACGTGATTTCAAGCGGGCCTACCGGAAATAATCGGTAGGGGTCAAATCACATGACCTTGTAGGTAAATTTACAAGAACATTTTTCGAAATCAACCTATCGCCAAATAAGTCGATGGTTCAGACATCCGTATGCACATAGCGTCAACCTGTTTAAAACACCTAACAATTTTATTGTACGTAAACCACTTGAAACGGTTCATTATTCTAGATGTAATGGAATCTGTTGAGTCTGTAAGTGACGATAAAAGAAATTGATGACTAATTTTAGGATGACTTGTAAATATTAAAAAGCACGCAAGTATGACAATTCGCGTAACAAATTCGTAAGTTCTATCAAGCTTAAAAATCACCCGATATAATGATCCAGAATGAACATGTATATCCTTATAGATTTAAAAATAAATATTGTAAAAATTACAAACAGAACGAAAAATTGATGTAAGTATACGAGTACCCTCTCTCAATGTAGAGCTATACAGGAAGATTATTTCTATGCAGGCAATAGAAAATTTTTAGAACTATTTTCCTAACTATATTAGATGTATAGTTATACAGAGTTACTTAAATTAGCCCAAAAAAACAAATATATAGAATCTACAATTTCACTTTTTCCCACTAAATTCCAGCTGCTTTGCGTCTTACTCGTACTTTGGTTTTACAAATTCCACTTACCTTTAGCTCAGGCACAACAATAGCATCCCCATACTGATCACGTATAGTAACAGTAATTTGTGTTGGCCAACCATAACGTAACGGTTCAGTAATTGTGTTCAATTCGCACCTAAAATTTTTTGGGAAAAATAATAGAAAATATTTTTGTAGTACAAAAACAAAAAAAAAATGTTTTACAAAACATACTTATTGGGATCTAAACGAGGTTCCGGTTGTAGCCAAGCTGCTAAACGGGCACCAGAAGAACCAGGAGCTCCACTTATAAAATCCTTTAAAAATTGACGTTCATTTGATTGAGAACTTAAAGTAGAAAAGCATAAAAAACAATACAATTTTACTATACAGAATTTTATTTGAAAATAAACATCTGTATTTATTTTCTCTTAAGCATTTGTAATAGCAACTAATATATAATATATTAACTGATAAGGAAAAAATTAAATTAAATAAATATATTTTCAATATTAGGTAAAACAACAAATTAATCCCTTTTTTTATAAACCAAAACATTTGTGGACAATATGTTTTGTAAGAAAAACAAATAGATTATTTGAGGTAATTTTTACAACAACAAAACTATATCTATGGCAATAAGTATGAACGTACATACATACATATGTAGGTCTATATACAGATGCATGTGTGAACAAAGAGTATTGTTATCAGTTATTGAACTTCGATTTTAGATAATTTAAATTTTATTTTATATTTTACTCGTTCATGGATCGTTACCTGCTTCAGCAACAAGTAAGAAAATAATTGGCAGTCGTTGTGTTATTTAAAAAAAATTGTCCAGTCTACAACACATATTAAAATGAACAGTAGACAGAGTATTGAGTTTGTTTATAAAATAAAATTAAAGCTAAATAAAAAATCAAAAATTAATTAATAATTGCATTCAGTAGCAATTCACAATTATCGTCATCGTCATAATTTGTGTTTTTTTTTTTCATTGATTGGCTGAATCACTAGACAATAGTAACAATTATAAGTCGTACCTATTTTAAAGTAATATCAGCAAAGCAAACAAATAGCTGAAACAACAATACAATAAGAACAATTTATTTGTTATGACAGACATTATTATAATGCATCCGCATTTACTATTATTTACTTTTTTTCAAATTATATATTCAAATTCTGTTTTTAAATTGTTTGTTTTATTTATTGGGGATATACCTCTTTTAAATAAACCAATAAAATATCTTTTAGACTTCAAATAAAAACTAGCAAGTATAAAGATAATTTCGTCATAAATAAAAATTGGTATGTTTTCAAAGGAATTTACAGAAAATTTTGTAACTCTTGCGTCGGCAGCTCTGTTGGTATTTGAACTCAAATCTTCTGTTTAACAAGCAACAGACGTTTCGTTTTATTCTCAACACACAGATACCACACTTTTTAGTGGTAGAAATAACGAAACTTTAACTCTGTTTTCTGCACATAAGGCGAGTTCATGGTAGATGACTGCATTCGTTTTAAAAGAAATTCATATATCTAAAAATTGTTTCAGTTGTCAAACAAGTGCAAAACAAAAGCAAACAGTTTTGACATTTAGGCGTTGTCGATTTGCTTAACCTCACTATTGTAGAAAGCAATCTAAAGGGTTGGTATTGTTCTGGGTCTAATAGATTACTAGACTGAAAAAATATTCTAAAATTAAAATACTGCCAAACAACAGAAAATAACATCCACATGCAACAGTGACTTATTCTGAGTATATTCAAAATCATCTTGGGTTAATAGAGTGTTGTTCTTCAGCCAGATTTTCACTTTCTAACGTTAGAATTTTTTAGTGGAAACCGATGAAGTAGAAATAGTGTAATATTTACGGAGAATATTATTCGGAGGACTCCCCTTTAGATATAAGAAAAAACAGATAGACCTATCTACGCCAATAATCTTTAATAAAAATTTAGTCAAGCGCAAGGAGTTCATTTGCTGAATGCAATATATTGTTTCGTATAATTCATCATTTCGCCATAATTTATGAAATTTTCAATATGATCATGAAGTATAACAGGCTTTTTTCCAATAAAAACTTCATATTATTATTGCCAAAATCTAATACAACAAATAAATTGTTGAAGTGTTTACCTTTTTAGTGGATGCCTCTAATAATAAATTGCAGAAGTTTTCTTAAAATATTTCTAAAAAGAGTAAATTTACATATTGAATTAATTTCCATGATAATGCAATGTGTACTGCAAAGTGTACTGTCGTTACGGTTAGCATGGTAAGGGTGAGGGTGAGCAGATTGTCTGTCATAACGAAACAATTTGCTAAAGTTTAACATTTAAAATTTGTTTAAATTTATACTTTTGTAAAGTTATTAACGTCTAGTAAACACAAATTCAATCATTAATGTAATATTACACACATGCAACTTGTATATGTATGTCAATTATCGTGTACATATGTATGTATGTATATTTTTATAGAACAAACAAATCACTGTGATTAAAGGCATTTCTGGACGCAGTGTATTTTGCCGCATATTCAAACCACAGTGAAATGTCATTAACTTTGAATATTGCAAATTAAAAATGTAAATAAAATATTTAAAATTATAAAAAGGAAAAAATATAAATAATTTTCTACTGCTTTCTTATTTTGATAAGAGTTATTGACTTTTTCTTTTATTACGACTAAACGTAGTACTGGTATAAAGCCATACAAGTATTTATTATTAATTGTTGGAAATAAAGCGATAATCTTTATTTTGAAACAAGCAAATACTTATTTTTAACATTTATTTGTAGAATGTCTTTTTTTAATAAAACTTTTAGTTTCATTTTATGGTTCAAAGGTCCTTTTCGAATTGACTAATTAGTCAGAAAGAAAAAAATTGGCTCTGATATTGTTACGAGTTTCTTAAAGATTCTGTGAACGTTGATATCTTGAATCCGAAAAAAAACGATTTCTTTGTAAAGCTAGTCAGGAACATCTCAGAGAGACAGAAAGAGAATGAGAGAGAGAGAGGGAGAAGAAAAGAAAATGAAGCCTGCACACAAGTTAAACTATAGCTTTGATATCATCCAATTACATTGTTGATATATCGTATAGAATGTGGCTACCAAATTTTACACTTGCCTTTTTCGTATTCTTTGCACGGTTTCGCAAAAACATAAAGAATAAATATTAAAGTGGCTTTTGCAGCTTATTCGTAGTACGGCTTTTAAAAGTTGATAAGTTACTGTTAGCGACTGTTAAATGTTCTAATGTCGTATTTAAAGATATCAGTGTTCTTTAAATTATTTTTGATATGAAGGACATACCTGTAGTAAGGCATCTTGTTCTATTAGAATTAATTATACTTCTTAATCGTGCAATACCTTTTTAAATCTTAATTTCTCCTTTGTTTCTAATTTCGAAAGGAGAGCTTATGAGATGTGGTTTAATGGTACGACTTACCGCAAACATGTTTTAATAAAAAAATCTAGAACAATCCTTCTATTCTGTAACCAACATGAGAAATTTCCCATATGTTTTCAACAAAATGGGATAGAGAACTAATCATGAATTTTGGAACAAAAATGTTAGCTTTAGCTTTGTTTAAAACATTATGACCATTATACAGAACAAAGGTAAAATTTGCAATTAGAAGCGATTCAATTTGTTAACGGAAATAAAGCATTCTTGTTTTTATTCTAAAGCATGTTACTTTACGGCTTTAACCTATAAGTCAATGTTTCTGATTTAGACAAATTCTTGCTTCTTTTAGGGAAATAGAACTTTCAAATGGAATAAACCAGGATGAATTTTTTAAATCGATGTGAAATTTATTTTATTCGGAAGGTAATCGGCTGGCATTATAATTTAAATATAATTTCTATAATATGACTACCATGACTGGCTCAGACACTTATTCTAATATGGAAGTCTATTTTTTGATGTTTATGTTTTTTTTTAGGAAAGGGATAGAGAAGAGATGAGACAGGTGGTAATAGTAGAAGGATAGTTACGGAAATTAACTGTCGCATAAGACAGCAACGCAACCAGTGACCATGCCTTCATCACTGACCAGCTCCACCGACAGTAAATTTTTATTTTTGTAGTGAAAAAAAAAAAACAGCCAACGTCTGTTTTGCGAATCGAATCCACACCCTCCAGACTGTTAAGCTGCCTACTAGCCTACATAGGCACATATATATATATATATATATATATATATACACTATATATATGCGACCTGTTCAAGATTAATTCAGGGGTACCGCAAGGCTCCGTTCTTTCTTCTACTATTTATATTATTTATTGTCAAATTTTCAACCCTATATACTATTTCGCAGATAACAGCACCATTTGTCATTCGTATTCATTTAGTAATAGACCGAACCAGATGCAGGTGTGTTCCACAAGGCGGAACATGAATGATACGCTCAATTACGATCTTACGACCATGGGGTCATGCAAATAGAGGCAATCTGTGTTGGGTTCAACTTGCACAATTTGACTTGACATCTCACAAAATGGCCGTCAGTTAGAAAAGTGTTACCTTCTTAAGGTTCCATATCTCTATACAAATTCACCTGATCCAATAATAATTAAATTTTTTCTCGATGTGTAGGACACCTTCGGTGTTCCTCCTCAGGAATTATATCACTTTCACTTACTGTTTTATACTTAAATTCTTCAAGGTCCAATACTTTTATAACTTTTATTTGTTATTGCTTTTTTTAATCGACTAAATAAAGAACCATGTCAACAATTCATCTGTACGCTTTGTTCTTTCTGAGCTAATTTTGAATTTTTTTAATTGAAAGATTAGTTCCGTTTAAAATAAAGTTTATATATTTAAAAAGTAAAGGGTATGCCCGCACAACACACATGATGTGTGTTAAACCGTATTATCTGTTACGGTTATATGAAGTTTTAAAAAAAATAATAAACTGAAGAACTAATAACTTAAAATATAATAATTCGAACAAGGTTACTCTTACGGATTGGTCTCGTTCAAATTGTGTTTCCTATTCATCTGTTTTTCAGTCGTTATATTTTTCAAAATTTATTCATTTTCGGTCTACGTTTTTTATTGTTTTAAACAAAAATATTAAAACCACGCATTAGGTTTTAAAACAAAGATTTGGCTTAATTGTTCTGAATTGTTTCTTTCCCACAAATCTTCTGTACCAACGTAAGCAAACTCAGCATAAATTTTCTCTGTCAAGAATTTCATATTAAAAATTTCGAAAATACTGGACATAAAATGACAAATAAACAGTCAGTAACGATGATTTTGAGCGAAAGGGATAGGCAACAAAAATAAAAATTTACTCAATTTTTATATAAAGATCTTGCCCTTGAAGAAAAAAAAATATTTATAAAATGATTTTTTCAATGTTCTGCATGACTTCTTAAATTGCTTGGCTACTTATAAATATATTATAACGTATTTAAAATAACCTTATTTTAGGTTAACTTGTTATTGTCGTTATTCATATTTACGAATGGGAATAAAACTTTAAAACTATACTGAAAAACTGGGCGAGTAAATGTTCGGAACAGAAAATCAGGCGAATTGCCTTGATTGTTCGGCTGTCGCTAGAGATGATTTTGTGAAAAATTCGGATGGATACTGGCTTTGGCTTCGTGTTTTGAACTCAAATACCTCCATAAAAACAAATTAAATGGTTTAATATTTCACATTCTTTGGGACTACCACTAACTATCAAAATAAAGAGCACAAGAAATGTTCTAAATTTTGCCATTGCATGTACTAATAAGTACAATTCCTCGACATCAATATCACCCAATCGAGGCAGTAATAATTTGTTGTGTTATTAGGCACCAGTAAAAGTCTGACCTGCTTTAATCTCGAGGAAGTATAGGTAAAGACTATTCCAAATAACAAAAATTTATCGACTTTTAAAATTATTCTCGCAATAGTCTCGTTGTACTGGCCATTTAACATTCGATCGTATCATGCCAATAAAGTTTAAAGAGCTACAAATATTTGTTCCATATTTAATTAGAATAAAGCATCATCGGTTGGCTAAGTTCAATATTTTGTTCTTCTTGTTATCCCTCTCATCAAAAGTTCATAACTCATATTTATTTCACATCCGGTGCATGTTAGAATCGACATTACAAGTGATATAATCTTAATAAGTGAAACAAAATCAATCAATTAATTACGAATTTAATTTTCTAAACGGCATCACTTTGAAGTACCAGTATGGTCGCTCATAAAGTGGCAATAATAAATGTTAGATAAATAGAACGAAACAATTCGTGAAAAGAAACAAAGACTTTTTTGTTTAAAGTAAATAGAAATACAATCAATTTTTATTCAACTTTGTTTTATTTATTGCTGGATTCGTTAGCCGTCCATAAATAAACAAAATCTCAATAACTGATAACGAAAGAAAATTTTGACAAAAACACAAAAATAACAAGAAAAGATACTTAGCCAGAGAATCTATAGGACAATTTTATAATCTTTAAAGCAAACAATACGTTGACGGATAATATTTAAAAGATAATGTAATAGTTTAAATAACAAAAAAAAAACATTATCATACTTGGCTCCAATAAGAATCGTAAATATTTTCAGGTTGAAAAGTTTTCCATTTAAACAAAAAAGTAAATCCTATTAAAAAAACAATAACACTTTAAGTCTTATATACGTGATTTTGTGTTATTTACTTTACGTATTTATTTTTCTAACTTTTCATTCATAACCATTCACACCGTTGTTAGAACACAAATACAAACACAAACATAAGTTTTTGGCTTCAGATTGAATTGAAACACTTTAGTTGATACAATTTTGGTTTGAAAAATTAAAAGTTTTCCATAAACTTTTCTCTAAAAAGGTTCAAAGGCCATTAAGATTTGTTTTCAAGTATCCCGAATATCCATAAGAAAAATCAGTAATAGTCGAACTGGGTTATTAATTTGCTTGAAGGTTTTATGAAATCTCATTAGTATTTTTTTTTTTGCCATTCATGTTTATTATTAAAACTCGAAAAAATACACAAATTTCTTAAAAATTGCTTATTTTTATATAAATTTATGTAACAAAATTAAATAAAACTGGGAAGCGTATAATTATTAATTATATAAAGCAAGAAATTATTTAAAAAACTTTGTACAAATATTTTAGAAAAAAAAACACATCGCACCTAATGATAGTCTTTCACTGCGTGCTGAATTTATGACACCAGAAAAAGAAAAAGTCTATGTGATCTAATCTAGAGAACATTCAGCCCGCATAATTAGAATTTATAAATTCTTTGATTGAAATTCAATCGCATTTCCCCTGTCATGTTGGTAATCAAAAAAGCTGTAATTTCATTTTAACTAACTGATTTAGCAACGAGTGCAGATCTATAAGTCATTACGAAAGAATTTTTAACTTATTCCTGGATTTTAGAAATATTTTTGCAACACAAATTGAATACAATTGAATGATGTCTTACAACTGCAACTATAATTGCATAATTATGTAGTAAAAAGAAACAAATTAAATGCTAAGTGTTCATGGCAACTCTCATTTGTTCAAGAAAATTTTAAAATATAGGAGGAAACCAAAAATTTGGATAGAAGTTGAAATGCTAAATAGCCACAATTTCTTTGAATTTTCTAACTTGAATCAATAAAATAAAATTTATTTTAAATTAAAGTATATTATTCTTAGTAATTGCTTCAATCAAAACAAACTTGATCCACGGCATCTTCAATTTTTTACACCTCAAGTAAAATAAGATTTACGAAAATCTCATAATTTAATACAAGAGTAACAACCAAAGGATTTTTTTTAATCTGACTTAATTTCGTATATATTTTTATACTTTGATTTCTAGATACATATATTAAAGCAGAAAAATTATTCAAAAATTTTGTGTTCATATTTAATGAAAATTAAAAAAAAAACATTTTAAAAAACTGAACCAGTAGTGTGTTTCCCATCCGTCACCAGCATTTTTCTAATATGACTAAAGTTACTAATCGCTGGTTAAGGAAACTACAGAAATTTTTTTAATTTCATATATAGTTCTTATCTCAATAGATGTTGCTCCAATATCATACTGATTACTGTAAGAGAGGGAATCATCACAATCATTGTTTATTTTTTCAAAGAAAATTTACTAAAAGACCATTTTTTAAAAAAAGATAATTTTGCAACTTGGCATTTTTAAGATATGAAATATATATATATATATATATATATATATATATATATATATATATATATATTTTCCTAGTGCTCTGGAATAACTTATTAACGCATTCTAGTTTTACATCTGCAGTTAATTAATATGTTTTCACGTTTTCAGCCAGCAAAAGTAAAGATCAACTAAATGTTGACCATCATTATTTAAATGTAATTAAATTAAATTACATCTTAGAAATACATACACATTTTAAGAACGTTAACAACAGCTGTAGTAAGATAATTTATCTATCATTCTTGATATTATTGTAGTTGTAAGATTTTATGATGTAATAAACATGTTTGAATCGGATATGAATAAATAAAATGAAGCGCCGATTATAAAAATACTTTTATAGGAAATAAATCTTTAATTATTGATATAAACAGTCATACACGAGAGGAAATTTTGGAACTCCTATTGATGCAGTGAAAATAAACAACTTTATTTAAATGACACTTTAAATATGTTGTATGCTTAATATGTTGGTGTTTAAATATATTGTTCCAGAAATTGAACGAAGTCGTTACAGAAAGTCAGCATTCATCTAATAAACAGTCTGACAGACGTTTTATTGTAGTTTATTCTATTTTATAGTTTTGTCAATTTGTAAACACCCCACTATCGGTTAAATCGAATGCAAAAATAAAAATGTCAACAACAACAACAGCAGGAAAATAAAAATCATTCATTTATGCAACAAAATTCCGAACAAAAGAAACTGAAAACTAAAAGAAGAATCAAAGGAAAAGGGCAAGTGAAAATTATCACTCCAAATGAAAACAAGTGCTGCTTATAAAATGTGAATATTGGGTAAGGGAAAGTACAATCCAGAAAGTGATGTTGACAACAAATAATATCAAAGTGATTAAATGATTTATTAATACGAAAATTTGAAAATAAATTATCCTTAATAATTTAAAAATTTGTATAGAAAGCAAATGTTTTCGAGTTGCCAGATACCAGCAGAGTAAAATGCTCTTTTTAAGCTGCTAAACTTGTAAGGAGTTACTAATTTTATAATCAATTCAATTTTAAATTTCGTTGGGATTTTTAATATTCGCTAATTTATTACTTCATTTGAATAATAAGAACACAAAATAGTTATTTAAAAAATATGAACCTTGATTGCTACTTTTAACAAAAAATAATAATCGAACTTTTCGCAATGGAGGAATTATGACTTACCTATAAGAAGTGTGCTTAAAAATATTGCAATGAAATAATTAAATATGCACAAATCTTTTGAACGGTCTTTTAAATATTTTAACAATTTTATTTCTTCGCTATTTCGCTTTCCTGTGGAAAGCTTCTTCAGGAAATTATTTTTTTATATTTTACAAAAACAAAAAATTATAACAATTTGAAAAGAAAAATTTTTGAAAACATTTGACAAAACATACTAAATAATTTTCTTCATACATACAAACATACAAAAATTAAAATTTCAAATATTTAAACATACAAAAACAAGGAAACGGAAAATAAATAACAAATTCTTTCTTATGAAATAATTATAACAAATTATGTGTCTTTTTTTTATGAAAGATAAAATAGGAAAAATGGAAATATCTGATGTAGTTTACAGGATTCCATGTGGAGGAAATGACCAGGTGAACTGTGACAAAATTTATATTGGGACAACAAAGAATAAACTTAAAACAAGATTAGCTGGTCATAGATGTGACCAAAAATATAGGAATATTTCTACACAGAAGACATCCTTATCTTCACATTGTAAGAAATATAATCATTATCCAAGGTTTGATGAAACATCAGTATTAGATATAGAAAAAAACTACAAGAGACGTTATATGTTAGAAATGTTAGAAATTGTTAATGTACCAAATGTAAGGAGAATAAATTTCAAAACAGACACAGACAATTTAGCGCAGAATTATAGGTACTTAATACAAAAGACAGTATTTAACATGATTACGATGATAATTTTTATGTAATTGATTGTGTCACATCTTCTTAATTTTTTTTTTAGATGTACAAGTATTTATTACCATTTTCTTTTTTCTATACTAAGGGCTTCTTGAAATAATACTTTAGACCGAATGTCTGGCTTTTTCTTACTTTTACACTTACTTGATCAGTCATTATTCTCCATTTATTATTTGTTTTTTTTAAGTCAATGTACCGTAAATAATGATTATTTGCTAAATTTCACCCAAAAAAAATTATATAGTAAGCGAAATGTTACTAGATTAAGAAATGGATCATGATAATCGTTATAAGGTAGACTAGTTTGTGCGGATGTGTTTTCCAATTGACGATGAGCAATTTTTCTAAAACTCTTTTTAATCAATTTACAACTATAAATATCGGTTGGAAATTTCTTTTTAATTCTAAAACTAAAGTTGTTATTCAAATCTTACGAAAAGATGTTTCAGTTAAACTTTCAGTTAAATCTTCAAAATAAAAGAATACTCAAGCAACGCCTAGATCTTAAATGCTAGTGGAAGAATATATTCTTTTTTGTCACCGTTTTTAATTTTGAGAAAACCAAATTTAAATGTTTAATATGCATACAGAAACTATTTCACAACTGGAAAAGTCTATTGCTCTTACCCAATTTATAAATATTTTTTACATACATATTGTGTTTCGAACGAGGAGTGTTTATAAATACATTCATATCTCATACATACATATTTACATATTCTTAAACAGAGTAAAAAACGTATGTACAGGAAAACAACAACTCATAAAGAGTAAATATAAACTATAAAAATCATAATGAAAACAAGTTTTGTAATTCCTTGCAGTATAGTTGTTGTTATCGTTGGTTTTCAAACTGGGGTTTTTCTTTCCACATGAATGTGGAGTTTAAAACCAACCACTGGCAATGGCTACAATAACAAGAAACAAATTCGAATGCATTGCTCCCGAACCAGACAATTTAAACAACAACAGCTACAAAAACACACAAAAAAATAAAAAATAAACAAGATCAGCTGGAATCAAACAACTTAATGCAGCGACTACTTACAAAAACAATAAAAAGCAATAGTGGTATTGTTACAAAAACAGACTTTAAGCCTCGACCGGGGAGACAGTCATTTAAAGAACAGAGAACAACAAAAAAAAAACAAAAAAGAGAAACGGAGTATGTAAACACTAGTTAAAGAGAATGACTTTTGTGATGAAAATATTTGTTAAAAACATTAAAATAAGTCAAAGAGATTGTTTTTAAAATTTTTAGACCCTATTTCCAATTAACTCACGCACACACGCGAAATATCATTGTAGAAAATGTGCGGTATGAATAAAACTTAAAAACTTAAATGAGAAGAAACTAAATAAGAAAAAAAACATTAAATTATAAAAAATATATTTCACTAACCAACCCGTATTATCAAGTATCCGTATGGATATTAGGTAGATAGAAAAATTAATGAGCATTGTTAAAGAAGTTTTTTACTTTTTAATATAAAAAATTCAAATCTTCAAAAATTTGTTGGTTTTTATATTTTATTAATAAATTAAGTTTTTAAACATTATTCCAAATCTTTAGGGGATATGGCGACATTGTTATCCTTAGATTTAGATTGAACATAAAATTGTGGTATAAAACTGAAGGACATTTCTTAATGCTCAAGTCAGAAATTTTAAATTATGAAACTCTTACACAAAGGCGCGATATGATATCATGAAGACCGCTCTGTTATAACACCTACTAAAACGGTATATAATCAATCGGCTCCACTGCTATAGAAAACATATAGCGAAGTATGTTAATAAGGAAGTCTGATGATCAAAAATAAGTAATCTTAATTGCGTATTGTTCTCGTAAGTTATTTGGAGTAAAATATTAACTCTGCATTTATGCACCAAACTTTTTTATAAACAATGTTTAGCTTTGAAAACTTTATAATTTCATAAATTTTTAATTTGCTTTAACTTAAAAATAATGTCACAAAAGATAACATTTTCCTACAAGTGACTACGACTGGAAATTTTCTTAAAATAATCCACTAAATAGACGCTTTGCTAATTACAAAAACGGCAAAAATTGTTATAAGCTATCAAAAACTTTTAATTAATAGGTAAGAAAAGGAAATATACGTCTAGTACTTTTTAGATTTGTTTTCTTCACACTTTTTTATTATAAATTTCCAATACCTGATTTTAACGGTCTGAAAGCATATACTTAAAAAACACCCTTTAATTAAAAACCTTGTTTTATAAAATCTTAATTTATCAACTAAATTTGGTTCTAAATATATCTTCTTATATTTCGTTTTTATTATCGATGGTGTATAAAAATAATGAGTGATATTTACCTAGAGAGTCGTAAGGGAATATGGTAGCTGGAGTGTCACTTAATTTAACACAGCACCTACACTTAACATAGAAATATTAGCCATAAATCAAAAACGCTAGCAGAATAAGAAAACAAAATTATTTAACCTACAAGTAAACCCACATTTGTAAACAGTCGATTCAAAGAGAATATCCGATATAGAATATTAGGCACTGCTTGATTAATTGATTGATTTCGAATGTTTCACAAAAAATCAAAATTTTTCATTTTCAATAAACCCTATTCGTATAAAAAAGACAATCCGTACTAGGTACTTCTGGTTACTACAGCGTTATAAATACATAAAATATTTTTTTTAATATTACATTCTGTAAAAAGGTTTAGAATACGATTCTCACACAAGACTGAGGACATTTATTATCCACAGCAAATGAAAACGCGAGCTTAAATTTTTTTTTTGTTACCTGATTTTTGTCCTAAGTATGCATGTGCTTATCTTATTTTATACATGTACTTATTTTTGTTTTGGTTTTCTAGTTAACAAAATTAAGGACAAAAATTTTTTAATCTCGCCAATTGTAGAAGCAACACTTAATACATTATTAATATACATAATTATACATTTCCAACTGGGTTATTATTTTGAAAATAAATTCATTTACATTACAAGTTTGTATGTATCCATCCATAAGTTTGACTGCATTCATGTAACGGTTGGTTAAGGCGATAAGATACACTTTATTATTTCTTCTTGAATGAAAAACAACAAAACAAAAGGGAAAACAACAACGACAACTTGATTATTAAAAACAACAAAAAGTCACAACACCAACACAAGAAAACTCCCTCTCTTTTCAATCACTCTTAGTAAACACGTACGTATTGCCAGATTTGACGATTTTAACTGATATTGATGGGTTTTGGAAATCTTTCAGTTGACGATTTAACAATTCGAATGTAAAATTTTACGATTTTAAAAATTAAGAATTTTGAATCATTATAAATATTATTCATATGCAAAAGCAACTTTATATTAATGACATTCTGTATCAGGCAGTAAACATTCAATTTTTATTATAAATAAAGCAAATGTAAATGAAATGCCCACACGTTGTAAGAACATACCAAAAATTAAACTTCAATTTATTTATAAAATTTCAATTATCGTTACATACTTAAAGAAATAAATAAAATTCTAATAAATTGTTTTTATTACAACAAGTACATTATAGTTTTAACATAGAACGCCAACTACTATTTAAAAAAATGTTGAAACTTATTTATTAACGCACCCGTATTAAGAAATGTAAATGTTTTAGGTCTGTAATTCTGACACAAATAGTTACTACCAAACTTTTACCTTATAAGTTCTGTTTAAAATGACATTTTGCCCCCGTTAAATAATTTTTATATTTATTTATTTATTTTTTTAGCATTGCCACTTAACTAGTAAATTTTTGCTACGGTGTTGTTAATACAGAACTTAAACTTTTTACAGAAACCGAGTCTTAGAACTAATAGTTTCTTATCAGGTTATAAAATGTTTGTGAACGTAAGCTAAATCTAAATATATATCTTAAAATAATAATAAAATTACTATAAATTTAAAGTAAAAATTAAAAACTATTTTTTTAACATATCTTGCTAAATTAAAAATTAAACGATATTCAGTGATTTTGTCAGAAAACTAATAGAAAGAAAACATTCTTTTAGAATAACAATTTCTAATTTTTTAATTGCTGTAAAAACGTTACTTTCTTTTAGTCAAAATCTTTAAAATTAATCATTCGAGTAATGTCCAATGCAATGGCGTTTTCCGCGAAACTTTGCGGTTTTTTCTCTTCATGTGGCAACTATGTTTTTATGTGATAAATACTTTTTTAGCAAGATAGTGAGAGAAATACAATAATAAGAGAACCAAACAATAAAAAGAAGAGAGTGATATTTAATAGAAAAGTAGAGATACCATTTAGCCTAAGATAAAACCGCTAATGTTAAATGGTTTTTTTAAATATCATTTAGTATTGTCTTAAATTTGCTAGCGGTTGTGTCGTGTTAAGCGATCATTATTCCAAAGAAAGAAAAAAAACGATGAAATAAACTGAAATTATTAAAAAAAAATAATCATGAGTAATATTTTTAGTGCATTGTATACGAAATAGAAGATAAAAATATAATAGAATAAGCAAATTACAAAAAAAATTTTTTCTGACTTCAAAAAAAATCAGCTGAGATATTTGTTTCATATAAAATTAAAGTGCTAAGCAATTGTTTTTTGGAAAGAAATAACCAAATTATCTGTTGAAAATGTTTAAATAAATTTATCAAGACGACTTAAATCACGATATAAATGATCAAGGTGAAAGCTTAAATTTAAAATAAACAAAAGTGACGTTTTATGTTGTTAATTACTGTTAAATGGCTAAAATGTTAATTAAATAAGCTATTTACTTCTAAAGAATACAAAATGTTAAAAGTTTTAATTTAAAAAATATATGTATATAAATATGTTCATATATAAAATTTTAAAACCAAAGAAAATATAGCATAAAAAATATCGCCCATTTGTAAGTCACAATTTATTTTTTTTTCTACATTTAAAACAACAAGAAAAAAATTATAAAATGTTTGATAAAAATATGATCCGTCCTAAGAATACAGTAATGTCACCAATAAAAACAACAGAACCAACACATATAGCCTGTTTTACATATACAGCAACAGTTACAGCGACGAGATCTACAATATGGGTCATTGTCCAGCTTTGTTTTCTTACAATACAAATCTTGGCGACCAACTGTGATACACAAATACCAACTTTATCATTGTCGACCACGCCAAGCACACATTACATTCGCTCACATAATGATGATAAACTCTTACATCGTGTTGCTCGTTTAACCAAACTCGATCAATATGCTTCAATCGACCACAGCATATCTAACCGTAATGAAAGTAGTTCCACTAGTCGCGATCGTTTACACAAGACTGCCAGTTATATGGCGTCCTATGGATTACGTACTCGTTTTCAACCTCAAAAATTCTATTCAAAAAAAGAACGTTCCTCGGCGGCGAACGGTCAAAAGGGCAACTTTGTCAG
The DNA here is from genome assembly GCA_030448955.1 of Trichopoda pennipes. Lineage (NCBI taxonomy): Eukaryota > Metazoa > Arthropoda > Insecta > Diptera > Tachinidae > Trichopoda > Trichopoda pennipes. The sequence goes on along the minus strand of JASKUP010000026.1, from coordinate 618,549 downwards.
TTTGAATCTAGTCAGTGAGCCGCCAAAAGATATTTGTAATGGTTTATGCAGTTGTGAGCGTAAAAATGCCTTTATAACGGTGACATGTGATTATCAAAAGAATTCAAGGGTAAGTGAAAAATATAACAATAATTTATATCTGGAGTATTTGCAGAGACTTAAAAATCTTAAGTACTCGATTTTAATACAAAAAAAATATGTTTCTTCTAAGCAAACAATAAAGGTTGGACATTTCTAACGCGGAAAAAACGATTCAAACTATTAAATATTTTCTTTGGGTTGTATTTAAATAGGGGCATGAAAAGATTTTCAATTACAGTAAAATATAACAAAATGTAAAAAGTATTTACCCTTGATGCACACAATTTTTGTTTTTATTGCAGTCATCTAATTTAGAAAATATAAATAATTAAAATGTTAAATTTTATGGATATGTTTTTTTAAAATGAATTATTTGTAAAGTTTACGATATTTTAAAAGGCTATTCCACATATCTAATCATAATGTTTTAAGTGCCAGCACAATTTATTAAAGAAAATGTCAAAAAATTTTTTATTTGTATAGCCTTTCTTATATTACTTTTTACTGTAATTATTAGTTTCGAAGTTATTTAGCTGTTTATAATTAAGGATTCTATTCCAAAATATAAAGTGGCAAAAATTACATTTTACTTTTCAATGTGCTAATAATTCAAATTTATTTTAAATAAAATCAGTGCTCAACTCAAATCGTCATATTTTGAAACAGAATAAAACTCGTTGGGTAAACATCACTTCTGTCAGTAGTAATATGAAGTAATATGTACACAACAAAAGTACATATTACATTTAATTTAATAAAATTCGGTACCGATCTAATGCCCCTTACAATAGACATTTGAGCTTTCTTTTCTTGTTATAATTTGATTTTCCTAATGAAAATCTTTATAGACGCATCACACATTTTCAATACCTACACCGTCATCCTAATTAAGAATTGCAAGTGTGAATCTATCACATGAAAACGTTAGATAAAATCACTGTATATATTTTTGGAAGCCGCTTTAAGTACTCATAAAAAAATAGCGATTAAATTGTATAAAATAGAAAAATTTGCAATGAGAGAAAATATTTGTAAATATTTGACTTTCGATATAAAATCACCTTTCTAAAATAAAGTGTGTTTTTGGCTTCTTAAATATATACGTGTGCTTATCGATAATATCAATCCGGAGATCTTTATATGATTTTCGTAGTTGAGTTGAGAAGACCTTTAGGGTTCCTGTAGCAAAATAAACCTGAGTTGTTTTTAAAACAATTTTAGTTCAATTTTATTTTATTTGTTGTCCATACTTTCAAGCCTGCAAACAGTGCTCTTGAATGTGAATAGAATAAAACACTAAATAAAATTTAAAACACTAATTGAAAGGCTTTTTTAATAAAGTACATGCACAAAACGTAGTTTATCATACCTTTGGAGAGTTTAGGTGCAGTTTACTTGCTCATAACAGAAACAATTGTTTTGATTTTTTAAAATGGTTTTTACAACCATAAAAGGAATCCTATTTCTTTTAAAGAAACGAAAGCAAAAATTTATCAAATTCAAATTCATGAATTCAACTAAAACATCCATATTTTGTGTAAGCTAGGTAGCATTAACTTATTACCAATTAAGTTGGTATTGATGTGATTTGATTTACATCCGCACCTGGCCATGAAGCCCTAATCAGATGGTGGACCAAACCTCTGCATAATTTGGAACGTCATGCTCGTCCTAGGAAGCCGAAGCTATAATTCTATGCAACAGAACTTTCTAGTTGCAACTTCGATGATTCCAGAGTAGGGCTGCAAATCATAACTCCTTGCTTAAGAGTTGGAGACTTTCCAACTCATGTCCAGAACACATGTCTAGCATGCTCACTGGATCTGGGAACATTTCACCAGGTAGGTGTTATTAAAGGTGAAATGAACCCGGCCACCATTAAAACTGACCTGTCTGTCATGGGGCCGCGAAACCACAACCACCACGTTACTCCCATATAGGGGCCAACCTTAATGATCAGCCAGAGAACTATTAAATGCCTAAAGAGACAAATAATGAACTCTGGGGCACACTGATTCCCGTGGAAATAAAGTGGAGTTTCCAGTTGAACCCCTGCTGCCTTCAGGGGACTGGGCTCCCTTTTTTCCCAGTTGCACTGTGTCTAGATAGTGGAATTCTATAAAGACCATATTTATGTGCCCCCGGGGGGAATTAAGTTGGTATTTACTGAAAGATTTTTGTGACTTACGATTTGTTTTATTTTAAATATACATAAGAAGCTTGATGACTAAGTAATAAAATAATATTTCGCCACTTTATATTTTTAGGAATTTTGTGAACATAAAATTTTTAAAAATTTGCTTGGCAACGATTATCCTACCTTTATCACCTACATAACTTTGGAACTAGCAATTAAAATAAAAACTAATATAAGAATAACTTAAAACCTATACAAAGTTGTTGACATATTATTTAATAAAACAGCACTTGTCTTTAAAATGTTATGTTTAAATATATAGAGCAGCTTTTTCACAAAATCGTGCATTTTAATAAAAAGTTAAATTAAAAAATCTTATGTATAGAAATTAAAAATGTTATTAATTTCCTAATAATATGTATCAAGTCAGTCGGAATAAGAAAACTTTCTTTTCGGGCTTATTTATTTTAAGAAAAAACAAGATATAATTTATTTTTAAGCTGCTTTCAATTCAATGATTTATCTTCAAGGATAAGTGATACAGGGTGAAGCAGAGTGATAAATAATATGATTTTTTAATAAAACTATAATTACCATACCAGCAACCACAAACAAAACACAAATCTTTGGTTTATTTATTTGGAGCGGGCCATATGCAGCCATATTGAATAATTTTTTTACATCTGCCTAATTTGTTGTTGATCATTATTTTACTAGTACCAGATCATTATAATTAAATGAAGTTTTATTCCTAAAATTAGCATTTATAAGAACACATTGAGGCTTTTTTTTATCCCGATGCAGATTAAAAATTACACGAAAAAAATTTATTGTTTCCCACATATTTGGGTCCATGTTGTTGTTTCTGTTAATTTTATTCTCATTTGGTTAACGAGTTGAGTTCTCAATCAACGAAATATTATAGAAAAAAATTCTGTGAATTTTCTTTAAGTATAATTTGCGTTTAAGGCACGCTTAAAGGAAACGAATTACATATTAAAAAAATAAATTAAAAGAAATTGAACTACATGGGAAACATGTCCAATTTTTTCCGCTACAATGAATTTATTTTAAAAATGATTTAAGATTATGGAGGTGATATGATTTGATAAGAAAAAGATGCTGCTGACAACGATTGACCGTAACTTATATTTTCTAAAGACAAAGTCAATGGCCACCAGTTGGTCAATGCTCTCAAAGTCGAGCTATGGCTAACTTGGACTTTTTGAGTTTATGCAAAAAAGTATATCGTTAATTCTAATTTCACCGCTTAGAATTGTCAAAACGTTCAAATAAATTCAATTATTTTTATAAAAGTTTAATTTTGTGTGCACTTACGATTAAATGTCTTTTCATCAAATTTATAACTTAATGTGACTGATCACGGATTCCGCACGAAAGCTGTAGAGTTTAAAACTCTGCGTTAAACTTAAAATATAAATAATATTAAAATAAGATAAATATGTAAAAACTTTATAACGGTTTACTTCATAAATTAAACAAGTAAATATTTTTAAAACTAATAACAGGTACCTGCCAATTTACAGCAACTTGAAAACAAATTTCATTTTCTTTTACATTCGAAAACTGTCTCTTTTAAGGAATATATTTATTTTCTGTTAGGTCTGGCCTCTTTAAAATTAATTAAGTTTTAAAAATTCATTTATTTTTACGAAATCAAGTGAATATCTATCTAAAATTATAATATAATTATTTGTCGACATTGTTAATCATTGGTTTTATATTTCACTTCATTAATTTTAGAGAAAAAATATTATTTCATGTAGTAAATAAATTTTAAATAATAAAACAAAAGCGTAATTAAATTTATTATTTAGCGCATATAAAAAAAACACATAAAACACTAAAAATCTGTGTAAAATTTATTAGAGAAATAAATAGCATATAGTTTCAGAGAAAAGTTATACAGTTTCAAAATTTTTAAGTATATAATTGTATTTAAATTTCTAATTTCAACAGTATCACATGAAGTGAAATAGTATCTTAAATTCTGAGTGGGGTATGGATTAATGCATTTTGTCTGTTCATTTAACTGAATAGAACTTTGCTTTTGAAATCCAGCAGCATTAAATCATGAATGGCTTAAATTTAATTTAATGTTTTTTGTTATTCTCTGTATAAAATTTGTTTCAAAAAGAATGTTCAAAAGTAATAAATATTAAAAAAGAAACCAACGATGCTTAAAAATCCACTGCAATTCAGGAAATGAACTAAAGTCCTACAAAACTTAATGAATTAAAAGCAAATAGTAAGAAAATTAACCGGGAGATTGTAACAAAGTCGGAGCTTGGGAGTTGCAAAATTTTTCGAAATTACGCTACTCACCCAAACTTATATTACAACTTAAAACAGATAATGCTTTGAAATTAATAATAAAAAAACGGAAAACACTTAGAAACTTACCCAATACTTAGAAAAAATCATTAAAGCTTCAAAAACGCAAAAGCCCTACAAGCAAAAACAAAAAAACACACCGATTGTCAAAATTAGATACAGAGCTGAAATTATATACTCTATCATTTGAAAAATAACTTAAAGCTAATGTCAAACCTTTCCGTCTTCAAATTCCCAAATTCAAATTTCCTACATAAAGTATAAAACCCCCAAGACAAAAACCTTAAAAGGTTAAATTTAAAAAATACCCGGAAATATTTTCCTAAAATAACAAAACAATAGCGCAAATGCAAAAAAAAGTACAAAAATCAAAAGATCTCTTGAAAGAGACTCTTTCAAGACCTTTAATAATCAGGAAAATACTAAAAGTCGCTTATGCGGGAAATGCCCTCAAAACCCATAAGTACTCTTGATAAGAAAAAACAAGGTAGCCACTGAAAAAATCGCTAAAAATAAAAAAGGTGGAAAAAAGCTAAAAGTATGACTGACAAAAGCGCTAAATAGAGGAAATAATACCCAAACAAAAAATTAATTCAATTTAAAATACTGCGGTTACTGATTAAAAGAAGAGCTTCTACAGAAGAAAAGTAAAAACTTGCAATTAAAAATTATATATGCAATTTCAATTTTTTATAACCCTGACACCAGTTAGAAGGAACTGTTTCAGAAATGAAATGTGTTTCTAGTATCAGCCATCGCTTTACGAAATTTTTCTATTGAAAGTCAGCAACATTAATCAATAAATCAATATAAAATGGACGATTGTTGTTGTTGTATTAAGATTGAATTTTCAAAAACTTTTTTTATATTTTGTTGCTTAAGTACCTTTGCGTTTATATATCGACAGCTCAATTTATTCTTTATTTTTTCTTTACTCTCAATTTAATATGCTAATTAAAAGAAAAAACACAGCTTCTTTAGCACAAACAAACATAAATTGTGTCATTTCTATGCTCACATACATTTGTATATAAATGAATCAATAATTTATTTACAGTTGCAACAAAAAAGTGCAACATGGTCGGTATTTGCATCTGTTAAATACTAAAAGTAATTAGTATCTATCTAGTATAGAATAACGAGGAATGTTGACAATTTAATTTAATTGGTTTATTGAAGTTTACGTCCGCCCAGTTATATAACTGAAGCAAGCAGTTTTACTTTTCATTCCCATGAAAATATTTTTTTTATTAATGTTAACGCATTTGACTTATTTTGGCATTTCTTATTTCAAAATAATTTACAATAATTTAATTTAGATTCCATTTATACCAATTTAACGCTTATTTATATCATTAATTGATCGGTTAAGATTTTTTTCGTTCGCAACTGTACATACAAACAAATATATCAACTGATAATAAATTTAAAATGAAATGGCCTTATTATATTGAAAATTAAATTAGTATTAAAATAGGAGAATATATTTTTAGCTGCACACTTATAAATAAATAAATAAATAACTTAAGTTGATATTTTATTCTGATTCTATAACAATAGATTTTAAAAACTATCTGGAGAGGTTTCAAATTACAAAAAATAAACTTTTTTCTTGTTTTCTATTCATGCTGAACATTTTAATTTAATTAATTAATTGATATTATTTATGCTTAATATTAATTTTATCAGGTGTATGTATGTTCTCACGCTTCTATGTATGCAGTTCAGTGGTAAATAAAAATTATAACTGATTGATTTCTTAGCGAATAAAAGGGAATGCTCATATGTACATCAATTTAAAGAGGCTTTTTATTATTTTTGCATTATAACTTATTTTAAAGATATTTTTAAAAAATATTTGTATGCTATCTTGTTTGTCAAATACTGGGCATACATCCATGTTTAATACAATTTTGCTAAATATTAAGTTTTAAAGTAATATTAAACATAATAATAAATATTACTTACGATTAGTTTATGACATAAATTCACAAAACAGTTGAATTTCGGTTCAAGCCATGGAATATTAAGTTCTAACCATTATTTAGACTTTTAAATTGCTGGGAAAAAATTTACGTGAATTAAACTTTTGAATGGAGATCTTTTAAAAAGATTATCTGTGCTTAATTAACATGTACACATATTTAAACCTAGCTAAATGACATTTGTTAAGCTTCTTACCACGGATGTACTCATGTAAATAGCAATAAAGTTTAGCTGAAGGAGTAGCAAGTACGCCTAGATGGATAGCAATTAAGCTCAGCTCAATAGCAATTTAACTTACTTGAGTGGCAACTAAGTTTAGCTGAATTGCAATTTATCTTAGCTGCATAAAATTTTAGCTTAGCTGGATAGCATCTAAGCTTAACTGAATAGCATTAAGCTTAGCTAAACAGCAGTTACGTTTAACTGAATAACAATTTAGTTTAGCTAAATAACGACTTAGCTTGGGCTGAAATCAATAAAGTGTAATTAAAGAGGAATTATGATAAGTAAAATGAAATTTTTAATATGTTTTTCCTCAAAACTATTATCAAGTTATGTACAAAACTGAACTAGGTGTGCTATTTAAAACAATGAAAAACATTTATTGCAACTTAACTTCGCTTAATATCATACATACATAACCTGAAATGATTTTCTTCATTTGTCAAGGCTTTTAAATACAAAGTTCAATTTCTCTACTAAAATATTCAAATGTTAATTTTAAATGTGTTAATTTGTTGTTCAAATAAATTGCAGTAATAAATGGATTTTACTACAAAGCCAATTTTTCTTTTCTATTCAATTAACTTGCCTTGCTGGATTGTGAAATAATAACTCTGAGTGATATATTTTTAAAAATAAACTTGGCTGAATAGAAAAGTATCGTCACCTCTTGCCAATAAATTGAAAAGCAATAAAAATGGTTCTTGCCCTAGCACTACTTCATGGTAATAAATAAATATAAAGCACTGCATTTAAGCTTACATAATGGGGTATATGTAGAAAGACAAAATTGATTAAACAAACAAATGCAGACTATAACATTTCAAAATACATGACCCGACGATTGCCTCAAATATTCAACATAAGTTCTTTCTAATATCTATTGAAAATAAATATATTTATAAATATTGTATCCTTCGTTTATACTGTGGGTTTTTCCCTATTTATCAATCTTTTACTTTCTTTTGGTATTAAATTTTATTAAGAGACATCGCTTAACGCAGCTTCAAAAATAAAAACTGATTAAACTGTCTCGCCGCGATTTATGATATATAGTTACATAGACATTGTTCAGGTTTTTTTCTGAATAATTAAGCTGAACAAAATGTGTATTTTTGCTAATTTAATTGCAAAAATGCATTCACAATAAAGTTCATTGTATTTTGACATTGTTTTCTTCCTTTCCAAGTCTTTAATTTTGTTACTTATAAAAGTTAAAATTTGTTTTTTTTCGCAGTTTAATAATCACCAAAAAAATAAAATCACTTTCATGCCTTTATTCGGAACCAGTCTGACAAAATATTAATTTTCAAGTCATGCAAATTATTATTCAATTATATTAACGCATTTTACGATAATATTCTTTTTTCTTTCGTTATTTTGAATATACATATTTCTCAACAACACAAAAAATAGTCAAACAACACTTCCCACCCTTCCACAACAAACGATTCCATGTACAGCAATATCAATAAGGTGTTTTATGTGTATGTTATAAACAAATCAAATAGACAACATCAATAACAACAAAAACACAAAAAAAAATTAACATACTCGATCGACTGGTTAAAGTAATAGAGTTCTCTATTTTGTTTAAACCAAAAAAAAAAACAAAAATATATTTCGCAATTTCAATAATTTTATTTTTTTAAATAAAATATTTTCTGTTCAAGGAAACAAAAAAAAATCAAACAAACTGACTCTGAAGTGAGTGAGTGGTATCTTTAGAAAAAGAGCATATTTCAACATTTCAGATAAAATAACAGCAAATTAATTATGCCTGAATTTTCTGTAATAAATTATGTGCTGAAAATGCTAGAAAACTATTCAATCCCAAGAGAAATAGAAGTGGCATAAAAAAAGAAAAATAATTCGTGGAATACCTGTAAATTTTGAACTTTCATAAACTATTTGTGCTATTTATTTAGTTGCATTTTTTCTATCATAATTAAATCTTAAATATTATTTCTCTTATTTGATTATTATTTTCAGTTTTATTCGACCTTTTTTTTAAATTTTTATTAAATTTTAATCTTTCCACTCGGTCCTTTAAATTAAAACGATTTATTTTTCTTTTTTTCTTTCAATATTTCGCTTTCCTTTGGAAAGCTTCTTCAGGAAATTATTTTTTATATTTTCTCTTCGAATTCCAAATTCATTTGACTAAATTGTCAAAAACGTCAAACTGTAAACATAATATGGTAGCAAAAGTTTAAGTGTAATTAGAATTTAAAAAATTTACTTATTTACCCCATCTTCCTTCCATCACCCAAAAATCCTTAGCTTAAGGACATGGATTAGAGTGATTTGATAAATCTTTGAAGTAAAGAAAATTATAAAAAAATGTAAAATATAAAATATACAACTAAGTTTCTTTTTCTCAAGATATTAGTTAAAGAAAAAAAAATTAATTAAAGTAAAAAATGCAATAGGCGCCAAAAAATTTATATTAAAAAATTGGTAAGACCGCCCCCCAAAAAAAGAAAATCACAACTTCGGATTTTGTGCTTAAAAACCAGCAAACAGCACTAGGAATCTGCCTCCTCACTATTTTGCTCGATCAGGGAAAATTAAAGTCCCTCCAAAATAAAAAATCTGGTTGCATTACTTGCTTTCTACAATACGCTGTCGTATGTTTCGAAAATTCTGCTTTTTGTGAAGAAGAAATGTTTTTGATTGTGTGCTGTTATTATTATTATTATTATTGGAATACTTGGGAAGTGGGCACTATTTCAGTAGACTTTCTTTTGTAAAAACATTTTGTTAACAAAATCCTGCGAACTATTTTAAGAAGTCAGCTTTTAAGCTAATCGCTCTAACCATGAACAAGTTGTGGTTTTCATAATAATATTTCTTAAAATTTCAATTTTCCATCTTTGGTTTCTATTGAAACATCAAGTCACGTATTTGTCTGTATCTCCCTTGGGTCTATTAATCTTGGAATTTATGTTTTACATTTAGTTGTTCCATTATTCTTTCCATTTAATACTCACTTGTCTTTACTCAAAGTGTCTAAAAATAAGCAACATTTTATTGAATTTTATTTCTTTTATTTTCTTTACTTTGCAAAAAACGAAAAAAATGGAATGTTTTTCTTTCCTTTTTTTCTCTGTGATGATTTTAGATTTATTTCAGTATAGAACATTCTCTATTCTTTAATTAATTTTGTTGAATAAAAGCCCAAAAAACAGTAATAGGACTCCCTCGATGTGATCACTAATAGGATACAATTCGGATTATTTGGACAGTTGATTTAAATTTAGGTTTTTTTTGCGCTCACAGTTGATTTTTTAAAGCAAACGAACAAAAAAAAAATAACAATACAAGTAAGCAAATAAAAAATTGCATTACTTAACAACTAAATGCAAAATATAAATTTCTTAAGTACGTGAGTATGTACTACTTGTCTTCAATTTTTACCCCCAGAGAACAACATGGCAACAAAAACTAATTGTCAAGCAATCAGACATCTAGACAACAACAGCAAAATTACGGAAAATAGCGATTGTGGTGACAAGCCCAAAACTATTGAAAAATACAATAAGTTTTGCTAAGGAGACGACCAACAGAGTATAGAGAAATTGAAAGTATATGTGCTTTGAAGAAAATTTATCCCTTGGGAGAAATATTATAACATTATCAGACCCGAAAAGGATTTGATTGATGACATTATAATTTTATTTTCTAAAATCGATTTTCTATTAAATCAATACACCAACTAATTTAGTGACTTGGTAAAACACTAAAAATGTTTACAGCTAATTACAGGATAACACAGTGGAATTTTCTTTTTTTATTTCAATAAAATTTACAATCCTTGGTCCTAATTTTCTCATAGGCGTGCAGCTCAATTGACCTTAATAAAATATTGCTGCCTTTTTTTATATTCGCGTAGGTGGAGTATGAAAAACGGAAGCGATATTATATTTCTAATCCCTTAATTACTACCTATTTTTTTCAAATATTATCTTTCTGATTTCTAAATTCTTCGAAAATTTCGGAAATCTTTGAAGATGCGTAAAACTCGTTGTACTGGATAACTGAAATATTATTCAAAGTATTTAAAACAGAACACTATTGTCAGTGAAATTCCTTTTTCTCTTTATTTTAGAAGACGTTTAAACGTTCGTATAAAATTCGCATTCATACAAGATATTTTAACCTACGCAGCTGCTGTAGTTGTTCATGGGCTTGTGTCGGGCTTTATTAATGCAGTAAACGATGTCCGCCTTAAAGACCCCATCTGCTGTGATTCTTCTACTCAAGTGAATAAACGAGTAGAAGTTTTTAATCTGCTGTAATTAAAGTGTGTACATAGTTACTTGTGTTTGACGTATTAAGTCTCATGGCCTTGGTTTTGATTGTTTTTATTCTAGAATCTTGTAGTGCTGCTTCGGATTCCATTTTTGAAACTAACTAACACTACACCCCATCCGATTCTAACAAATAAATCGCATCCTAAATACAAAAGGGTCACAACTCAAAATTTTCCACAACTGTTATGTCTATGTTTGTGTTGTGTTGTGTTGCCTCTGCACGATGAACTAAAGAGAATTATTTTGACTTGCGATAATTTTAATATTTTCAGTTGTGACCCTTTTGTATTTAGGTTGCGAAATCTAGATGGCCGTTTAAGCGCCGTTGAAAAGCAAGACGATATTGAATATTTTTAGCAAACTTTAAAATTCAAATTATGGTGCCGCTCCTCGTATGCAATGCGGTAGTTTCTTGTAATGAGACCATGTGATAGAACAATCTTCTTGGCATACTTTTACAGCGAAGTGCATTTCATATGGCAAAATAGTTTAGTGTATCGAACACCTTTCTGAAGTCGACGAATATTAGATACAGTGGGGAGGATCTCTGTTCCACTGTTTGTTCTACAATTACGAGTAGACTATTGATTTGTTCAAAGTGTAGTGTTTAGTATGTTTGCAATCAATTTATTCTAAATATTTACAACATAAACTGAGTATTTTGACGTTTCTAGTCTAAAACCTTTAAAAAAACAAGCACCCCACTCTGGCTGATTTTCATTAACGATCGCACTATCTTAAAACTATCATTTGTAATTTCAATATCACTTTTGAGATATATGCAGCTATTTTACAGCCTTTTTGAATAAAAGTTAAAGATTGTACAATTTAACGATTTATAAAATTTTTATTTATAGTCTTGCATAATTTTTTTTTTTGTTTTGTGTAGCACCTAAAAGTTTAAGCTGTTTTTACTTCTATAAAAAATATTAAGTATAACAATAATTATGACTGCGTAATTAAACTTTAAATAAACCAAATAAACCAAACATCACAAAATACCTTCATTTGCTCATTTTTAACAGTTTGATTACATTTTTATGACCGGCAGGCACTTCCTTGTTATTTTATTTTATTTTAAATTTAGCATATTATAAAATGGAATAAATTCCCTTCCATTAAACAAAATTTGGATCAATAAATTTAAATCTTATTAAATATAGATTTCATTATTTAAAACTCTTTAATTCCCCCAAACTGTTTTGAACAACTCACATACACAGACAAAACAATAAATACATATTCTTCAGTAAATATAAATTGTTTTTGTACAGAAAAATAATTGTTGCTCTTTGTTTTTCATACTCAATCAAATCCATGAAAGCTTATTTTTGCGTGAAAAACTACTTGGCGCGTTTATACTCTTTTTTTCTTCAGGTCTTATGATTAATGTGCTAGAGAACAAACGGGTGACTGAATTGTGTCTGAAGAAGGGGAGGGATGTGGGGTATTTATTGTTCTCTTGAAGATATAGCATAAATTTAGAAACGACTGTATGCGTAACAAGTAAGACACCGAATATTATATGTATAATTGAATTTTGTGTTGTTTTTTTGTTTCTTTTGTGACAGCATCCGCTTTTTATGTTTCGGTTTCGGTTTAAGTATAAAATATTTAAATACAGATTCTATAGCAGCATCAACCACAATCCCCAAAATAAAAAAATAAATAAATAAATTTTTTCAGTGAGATTATTTCCTTATTGGAGTTCAGAAGACAAATTATATGAATTTCTTTCTGTATTACAAAAGAGGAACCAAACAATTTATATTTATTATTAATTTAATTAATTAAGATATAAATATTCACGTTACAAAATGGAAAGCAAAACAGTTAGAGAGAAAACGGCACCGATGAGGGAGAGAAAGAGAGTGCGTGAGCTCAACAAAAGTAACTTTAAGCAATTTGATTCAACTGAACCTAAGAATAACATGTTGATGATCATGTTTCAATGATTCTGCTGATGATGCGTAAAAAATATATGAATTTATGAATGAAAGTAAAAGGGTTGGGGAGGTGAAATACGTATATTTAGGCAAGATCTTTAAAGCTAAATTGCAACGTCACTTCTCTGTGATATGGATACATTTGTTTGATGAACTTTTTATTATATCAGCACTTCATCATTATTGTAAATTATTAATTATTTTATTATACAATTAAACTCATTTAATCGTTTTCTTTTGGAAATGAATTTCATAAAACTGGTGCAGCTGCAGTGTAGACAAAAAATGGTTATTGGTTGTATTGATCTTAAATTAATACATTTTAAATGATGAAATTTCTGAAAAGTTCTACAGTTTTCCAAACTGGCTGTCTGGACTCTTGGATAATTAATAATGAAATTTCTTGTGATTTACACATTTTCGGCATTTGTAAAACAAATTTCTTTAAAAACACATCGGAATTCATGATATGCTGAGCGTTTTACAAAACTTGAACTTTCATTTGCAGTTTCCCTTAGAAATATCTCATTTAGACTTTATAAAAGAAAAAAAATTCCACCGTAATTTAAAAAATTTATAATCAAATCTAATCGGATTTACATCAGTTACTCTGAATCTGTTTCAAAGTCAGTCATATTTTTCGTTGTCCTCTCATTCGAAATTTGAGCTTTTAACATACGGCTATCACGTACTTCGTCCATGCTAAGCCAATTCAATAAGCCTGGGTCGGCTTTTAGGAAGTACCTTTGTTATTGTGCACTGGGTCCACAAGCAAGTCGACTTATACTGCAATGATATTATTGCCGTTCTGAGGGCAGGAAAAAGGATGCTCTATATTATCTGTCAGGAGACATAAAATGCTCGATCTTTATAGCTAAATAATTGAAAATTTAGTTAAATATCACCCGGTTGCAAGGTGGATCTAACACCTCTTTCACTTTTGCGTAGCTCGTCTGATAACACTACTTGACTGTTTGTGTAATGTTAGATAACACATTAACCAAACAGCTGTCATTCATAACCACTTTTAAGGAAAATGAGGTTATTCCAGCAGGGAATGATTTGACGTGGTTGGAATGTTCATTTTATAGGATGGTACCACATCTTACACCACATATAGCCTACTAAACAAGTTAACTACTACATGAAGCCTTGTGCAATCAAAATTGACACATTAAATGATGTTGTGTAATACGACTGGATTTATGATGAGTTGTATTCATCTGATGAATAAATAACTTAAAAACGTAACAAAATTATAGTTCAATACTTTAGATAATTTTCGATAACAACTAAAAATCGTGAAATCATTACTAACACAAAGTTTCCAGATCCTAAATCGGTGACAGTAAATACTTCATTTACAAAAAAAGTTACAAAATGTTTTCCACCAGATTACAAAGACATGGCCGCCTGTTGAAATAGCTTTCAACATTATTTTTAGCAAACAGTTGACTTGACGTGACTTTTTACAGTTTAAAAAAATCAAATTATCTACTTCTATTCACTTACTCGTGTCTGAGTCACATATCAACTGCGAGAATCTAACACTATGATGCTACAATTATTTTTTATATTCTAACAGAAACAAGGCTAAAAACAAATAAAAGTGATCGTGTTGAACTAAAAAGAATAAAATCTTTCTCTAAAGCCAACTTTTAAATTGCCAGATTTATTTAAAATTCACAGAACGTGATATTTGTTGAAGATTTTTAATAAAACACGCGTGACTTTTGAACAACGATTCTGCCACAGCACAGCTATAAATCCAGGGATTCTAGAGATACAAAAGAAATAAAATAAAGTGCGAGTACAAAACAAAACACATGTTAGAACAAAATAACAAATAACGAACAACAAATAACAGAATAAAATAGTAAAATAGTGAAAAGTACATTGTACTCTTGGTACTTATGTTTATCACGTGTTGATAAACTGTGGGAAAATGTATAGAAAACTCATAAATGATCCACACATTCCAATAAAAAAAATCATACATTATTTGTTCTTGTCAGTTTGTTAACGTGTCACAAGAATAAAGCCACCAATTACCAAGTATTAAAGTAACTACACAACTACAAAAGATTGTTGTAGTTTCACGTTTAATTTTGTTGTCCTACAGGTAGTTTTTCCCTCAGAAGATATTTTAAACTGTTAAGAATTAATAGTATCAAGGTAGCAAGTTCGAACAGCAGCAATCATAAAAATTAAATGTTTAAATGTTAAACGTGTTTGGACTAGAAATGTAAACTATCAATTATACAGGTATTTATGTGATTGCTTACTTACATATACATATATATACATAAAGTGTTTTTTAGAGATGTAGAACTTTGAAATGGAAAAAACATAGATTCATTTTTCAAACTAACTGGAAATTAACTTTATTCTCAAGATAATCTGCCATTATAATTTTAGTATGACTTCTGGAATATGACTCGGACATAGTTTAATCTGAAAGTCCACTTTTATTTGCCTTTTTTAAAAATTTGTAGTCAATCTTTCCGGGCTTATCGGTATAGACTAGCGACAAATTCACAGGCCCGAAACGTGAAACATTGCGGTTACCAAACGTTTCATTCAATAAATCAATTGTGGTGTAAATTGTGTGACAAGTTTTGCCGTCTGTTGAAACCATAGCTCCTCACATTATGGCTGTTCAAATGTTGAACGAAAACGCCACTAACCATGGTTTCACTGGCTATAACATTCTGACCAGCATCGTTTTTAAAGAAGAACTGACCAAAGATTCTACCAGCCTCTAAATTAAACCAAAACGCCCATTTTTGTGGATGTAACGATGCTGCAACATACACTTGAGAATTATCATTACTCCAAATATGCGTTGAACAGGCGTCAGTCTACTCATGTTGAAATGCTAAACCAAACTAAACATAAATCACTTGACGTCTGAAAAATTTGCTGAACTTTAAAAAAGTGTTGCCATTAAAGACTTTCTGCTGAACTGATTAATTTCCTAAGCTATAAAATATGAAAGAAATGAAATATAAAACAGAGTACGAAGAGAACACTGAATATGGCAAACGGCCAAAATCGGTTTGTTCACAAACCAAATTTGACGAGGGTCGACGGAAAACCGTACCCAAATAAAAGTAAATTAAACCCAGTCGGAAAATTTACGCATATATCATATAAATATAAATTCATTTTTCCAGTTTTTATTAAATAAAATTGAAAAATGGTGACGAAATAGACTCGCATGGGCGCTCTTTATTCATTGTTGAATGTTTCGTGCTTCTATCTATATTTATTTTTATCTTGGTTGCCCTTTACCTTTAATAATTACTTGTTGTTTAAAGTCGTATATGTCTCTTCCATATTGTTTTAAACATTAGGCTATTATTGGCAAAACCACATCTTCTACAGATACACTTTAAACTTTAATCATTAAACTTTCAGTCTGGCAAATAGTTGTGTTGTTAAATAATTTTTTTATTTTCTTCCCCCTTTTGTAAGGTCATTTCATACTGGTCCGAACCCATTACAAGCAACTTTCAAGGATTAATTGGTTGAAATTTTTTGTCCAATATGTTTGCTTATTTAGATCCATTTTATGTCAGAATTTACAGCCTCAACTTTAACTCTTCACTAACCTCAATTCTTAGACAAGAGAAATTATGTTTTCAATAGTTAATTCAGCATATAGCACAGCTTTGCCGCTTTCAAAGAAAAAAAAAACAATGAAAATAACTTTCAGTTTGAATTTCATTAAATTTGAAATTTATGGAATTTAAAATTTTCTTCTAAAGTAAAAGAATATTTTTAAGTAAAAACTATTCTTTTACTTTAAAACGACGATTTTATTAAGGAAATAAATATTATAAAAGTATCAAATAAAATACCGAACAATTATTTAGAACTCAAACTCCAATAATAATAAAAAAAATCAATAACTTTTAAAATTTTAATGTCAGAAATAAAAGAAAGAAAAAGAAATCAAATTTGTTTTAATAAAATAAATCTGAATCTTTTTCTTTGACTTTCTAACAAAAAGACATTTTAAACTTAACAGTCTACTAAACAGAAAATATTTTCAACAAAATTTTTAAGAATTTAAATTTAGAAAACTTTTCCATTCCAAATGCCTTCAATAAAAAACAAATCATAAATAGAAGAAAAAGAAATTTTTAAAGAAGAGAAATTTTACATGGCATGTGCATTGCAAAGTAGAATTTATCGTCATTATGATGCCTTTTAAACATGGAATCCACTCATTGAAATGTCGAAAGTGGAACTATAATTTATACTTAATTATCAAAATGCCTGATGCGTGGTACGTGCAGTTTTACAAAACCAAAAAAAAGAAGAAAAACTTTTTTCTTTATCATTTACTAAAAACCAAAAATGTAACAAAAATATCATTTAGCAGTGGATATAAGCAGAATGAAAATAGAAAGCAATTCATAAGTGTACAAATAACCAAAATAAAATTCTTTTAATTCTTATTCTTATTGGATCTATTTCGGTGATTGTGTGCATATGATTATATATACGTGTGTATCTGTATGTCTGTATTAATGTATTTCCGCTTCTCCTTAATTAAGAATTTCAATTCGTTTCTATTTATGAAATTTGTTTCTAATTCGTATCAGATTTTAAACATTTGACTATTAATATTTAAAGTGACTTCATACATCAAATTTGACATTTAAAATGCTTAATTTGATTTCAGACAGAAGCAATAGCATTTTCTTTATTTAAACGTTTCTTCTTAAATATTATTGCAACTTTCATTTTAATTGAGATTTCATAAAGCGACTAGTTTTGTAAAATAATTTACAGCAGATACAATTTCTCAACAAGTCGACGAGAAAATTGAGTTAAAAAGCTGACAATAAACCTTTTTCTAGATTCTAATTTTAGAAAATTATCCTGTAATTTATACTATATAGCCCGACAACTACAAAAAGCGGCAAATAAAAAATTTTAAAATTAAGAAATTTATCCACGTATATCGTTATATCTGTTTAACTGATTATAATTATATCTATAGTTATGGAGTTGCCCAAACTTAAAAACTTAAAAACTACTAGTAATTAATTAATTAAGCACAAGGACTTTATAGAAAAAATTAAGTTAATGTTTATTTTTTAATTTTAGTTTCCGATATTTCACCATCTTCAGGGAAGGAAAAAATGTATAAACAATTTATCAAATCAATCAATAAATAAAATTTTTTTTCAAAAAACAAAACGTACAAAAACAATGGAAACTACAAATTAAGAAAATATTTTTATTTATTTAAAGAAAAATATTTTAGCATATAGTTTTACAGCCGTATGCATAAAAACTTAAAGTAGGTTTAACTGCCGTTGTTAAGCACAATTTCCTAAAGTTGTATTCAAAAAACGTTAACGTGTCTTAATATACCTTTGTTAACTTTAAAGTAGGAAAAACCTACGTTAAACCTACAATAAATTGACAGTTCAATTTAATTATTGAAAGTTCAAAAACGAAACACATTGTGTTTACAATAAACTGAGCCGTTTATTTTAAAAGTGGCATAAGTTACTTTGTTATTGTCAGCTTTTTTATTTTAAATTAGTTTATATAACATTTTAATTTTTAGCCATTTTAACTAGTCTGTATTTAGTTTTCTTTCTGAAACTGATTTTTCTAATGATTGTGTTGAAATAAAATCTTTTTTCTCCATGTTGTGCACTGTGAAGGGGGCTATTACTACTATTACTATTTTGTCCTTTACATAAGTCACTATGTGCAATAATATGATTTTGAGTTGTGACATTCTTATATATTTTATACAACACGAAGCAACCTCCTGAGAATAAAAAAATAACAAAATAATGCTAATTATGTGTAGTATATTAGATATCACTATAATATAGTTCAGTAAACTGCACTATTTTTTCGTACTAATTAAAATAAGTCCAATAATCACAATAATACTTCACACACACTTATTACATATTACCATTTCTTTCATACTAAGCTCGGTAATTAATTTCCTGAGTACAGCGACTAACGCCACTTTCAAAATAAACATTTTTGTTATACCGTTAATTATCAACACTCCTCTCAAACAAATCTCAATACTTCTTAACTTATTATCTTCAACTTTATTAAAAATGAAAAAAAAAAAAAACTGTTCAGTTGTGACTTATGCCACTTTCAATGTAAACGGCTTAATTGACAGTTTTACTTTGTTATTCCAAAAATTTTTAATAATTCTTATTAAAAACAAATTGTAGTATACAAGTAATAATAAAAACTAAAACATAACATGCCATTCAATATAAAACATTTTTACATCTTTATTTTATATTTTACAAAAATATATTTATGATTAATTATTTTTAACAAAAGTTTTATTGATGTACATATAATCAAAACAAAGGTCGTTATCCGAATAATTATTTTTTTAATATGAAGAAATTCTTCGTAAGTTCTTCGTAAGCCTTGCAAATTGATCTTTTTTGGGTGCTTTGCTTTTTATTAAAAAGATTAATAAAAAAACAAAAAAAAATATATTGATTTTGCTGAAAACAATAAAAACATTTTTTATGGATCTAAATACCCGGATAAATATATTCATTTTTATACATCTTTAACTACAACATGACAACTGAAAATAGTGGCATTGCCAGAATCAAAATACTAATTTTACTAAAGCATACATTAGCTAAAGTCCTGTTTATGAATACCATTTTTTAACAAACGTCTGTTAGCCTTAAAGTGTTTGTTAACTAACGTGTACTTTAAAGATCAAGTAAGCGTTTTTTAGGCATACAGCCGTTAACAAATAGTATATATATATACATTCATACATATTTAAAGTTGAAATATTTTCAAAGTTAGGATAGTTAGAATAGATATGGAACTGAACTTTAGAAAAGCTGATTCCAATAACATTTTATAGCTCGCACTAGTCATTCTGCGTACTGATAACTTGCTCGCTTGCACTCTAGCTTGAGCTCTTATTTTTAACAAGGATAATGCAGAACTAGAAGCAATTCTGATGATTTTTCTTTTCTCATACGTAGATAAAGACAATGAAACTCTTTTTTTAAAATTTTTTCCATACCCCTCGTGGTCTTTAATGTAATTGTCGACAGCTGTTAGGCTTCGTCCAATTTTTTTAACTATTGCGCGGTTAGAATATCCTTCAGAACGGTAGACATCGATTTTAGTTTTTTTTCAATAGATTTAAAATTTTTTGTTTCGTCATTTCGACTCGTAAAATGATTAACATGTAATAAATTGTAACAAGCAAACGCTCCCTAAAAAAAATTATCGCTTACCTTTAAAATAAAAAAGTGCTTAAAAAAGTTCTTTAGTAAAGAAAGCACTATTGCCATGACTTTTATATCTCAAGATGTCTAGCTTCAATTTTGCAATCGGTTAAAAATTGCAAAAGATATAGGCTGCTCAATATAGAATTTTTATTACCTTTAAATAAGTGAACCAGAGTGTATAAAGGCTCTGTGCTTAATTAATTAATTACTTACAAAATATTGAAAATGTCAAATAGCTAAAATTATCATATTAAATCTACGTTGATATGTACTAGATTCTCTTAATAACTATTTTGTGATATTCTCATAAAATATTTATTATTCAAAACAAAGAAAAAAAATATGTATTTGAAATGTATTACTGCGGAAGAGAGCATTTCCATATGGTCATTTCACTACTGTTCATATAACTCATCAGTGGATTTTGCCCCAAATTTTGTATATCGTACGTCAAATTGAATAAATGAGAATTCTTATTTAAACAACACAGCAAACAATAAAAACTCAAAAACACTGCTATACAAAAACACAGCAAACATTTCGAAAACAAAAAACACTTTCTATTTTCAATTTCCTTTTACATAATTTTTCAACATTTGGAGTTTGAATTTGGAACTTGAAAAATATAGAAAACAAAAAATATATGCAAAGAATTTTACAAAGACCAAAGGTGGACATGCAATTAAAATACACAATTTTATTTTTTTTACTGTACATAATTACAAACAATTTTCGTTACACTACACACACTATTCAGCCAACGTTAGCCCTTCTCTGCCATTAAAAAAATAAATTTAATTTTCAATAAAATCAATTTAATCGAAAAAAAATGTTTTCATATTTGTCTCTTGATTTATCATTAATTTAAATGGTTTTTGAGTTTTTTTTACCTACACGAGCGGATCTACATACCTCAAACTAGTAGATATATACTGCGTCCCACAGAGGTCCTGATCTAATCTGAAATTTCGATTTAATAATTACAGGTAACTTGACACAGTGGCAGCACTAGTGCAATGAATACAACAACAGGTTGTTTTTTAAGTTGTGCCAGAGTGTCAAAATAATTAGAAATTTTAAACTTAATTAAAAAACAGCAAAAAATATCTAAAATTGCACATGAGCTAAATTCACACCAAAGACTTTATTGTTAAAAGTTGTTATAGTGAACGCTTTTTTAATATTTTTTAGTTGTTAAAATGGTAAAATAAACAGTTTTTTGTTTTTTATATTTTTCGTTAAAAATATGTGACGTCAATAAGTTTTACAAAAAAACTTTTTAATTAATATTTTTTTTTGTTCCTTTAAAATAAACATTTTTCAAGTTTATATTTTTTGTTTTCTGCAAAATTTTTCTTTATTTGTATTTAACTTTTGCTATTTTCGCTGATGCTGTCAATGTGATCAAATCGCCGAAAAAAAATTGCCATTTTAGCCCGTGACATCAACTAATGAAATTACAATGACTTGGTTTTTAATAATACATTTTTTTCCAATTTTAAAATACCTTTCCTAAGCTTTAATTCACTTGTTTCATTTTTCCATTTTAAAAGTACATTCGGCATTTAAAAAAAATATGCATTTCAGTTTGAGGACAATCAACAAATAATTTTCTTGCGGCTAATTCTAAATGTAGGTGCCTTTGGTGGCCCAACTGTCGATGCCATTTAATTTTCCCTAACCCTAAATTCCCTAAGTGCCGCACTGCGATCGTTATTTTACTGGTTCAGCCATTTACAATTTTAATTAAAAAGCTTTTGTTTAAATGCTATATAAATTGAATTTATTTGAATTTTGTTAAGACTCTATCTTACACCGCCCTAACGCTATTACAAGGTTGCCATTATTATGCGATTATGCCATTTTCCGGCCGGATCTGTCGATATTTTTTCATCTAGATGTAAACAAATAGTTTGCCAGAAGATTCAGACATCTTCTCATTATCTTTATCCTAGCAGACATCAAATTTAGTTGAGAGAAAATGTTGTTACGTATACCTTAAATTAGTACTATTGTGTGCCAAAATGACCGCATTGATAAGTCGGTGATAAGTATTATATCATGACATACTGTGATATTATTGTTCTTTTTTTTAATTTTATAATAATAAATTTTTTTATTCATTTCAGTTAAATCAAATTTTTGATAAATCCTACAAAGTGCCACAAAATGCCCGAGCCATTATCATTAAACTGGCAGCACGAACACAATTTCAACTGAATGATGGCTTTTTGAACAACAATACCATTAATCGTTTTGTAGTGGAAGGCAATATGAAAGAGGGGGAGCAAGTGGAAATAAATAGTAATGCATTTAGTGAAAATTATGGACCCTATCCGGAAATAGGTTTCTCTAATGTATTTGCCATTGTTATAAGGAATAAAGCATTCCAACAAAAGGGACCAGGTAAAAGTTATTGTTTAACAAGAAAATGTCACAATTAAACTAATCAGGAAATTTTTTCTTTAAAACATAAAAAAATTAATAAAATAAAATCACAGCCAGTTACAAAATCAATATCACCAACAGCAACGATGTTTTATTATTGGAAAATGCCTTTGAAAAAACCAATATACGTGGACAATTTGTAGCCATTAAGGATTTAAGAATAAATGAAAAGGCCTTTAAATCGGCTCAAGCTCGGGTTAGATTTGGAATGAAATTAATTATTTTGTTGCTAAAATTAA
Organism: Trichopoda pennipes; assembly: GCA_030448955.1. NCBI lineage: Eukaryota > Metazoa > Arthropoda > Insecta > Diptera > Tachinidae > Trichopoda > Trichopoda pennipes. The sequence goes on along the minus strand of JASKUP010000026.1, from coordinate 595,545 downwards.
TAACTTTCTATTATATTCATTTTAGTTACACATTGAATCCTCTAACATCGACAACATATTTAGATTTGAAGCTTCTATGCAGGAAATTAAATTTGTTAATTGCACTATAGGCACGATTAATCCAGGTGCATTTGATGTCTACGATATAAAATTGCTGACATTCGAATCTTGTCGCATTGATGCCATTAAATCTAGAGCCATTACAGAGAAGGTTATTTTTCACTGAACTTTAATTCTTGCTAAACAATGATGTTTATTTATAAAAAAATTGTTTTCATTTCAAATTCATACGTTATCGCATTTTATTTTTTACAGTTCTTTAGTCAGCAAGTATCCATAACTGGCGCCAGTATTGGATTAATTGAAAGTGATGCCATTTTTGGTAGCGGCATAAATGAACTTAAAATTGCAAATAACAAGTAAGTTTTCATTTTATTTAAAAATAAATGTGTTTCTTGTGTATTATAAGCGGGAGTAACAGATTCTAAAAAATTTTTGTAGAAACTTAACATTTGTTTTTTAATTATGATTATTTCGTAATTTAATAAAAAAAAGAAAAAACGACTAAAGAAAATTTGCACTTTTTTAGTTTGATCTTTATTTACTTACGCTCATGAAATACAATTTTTTATCACCAGAAACTTTGTTTACTTTCGAACGCTTACGCGCTGTAAAAAACTTAAAACTTTTATCAAGAAAAATGACTCGATTAAAATTTTGATATTTTTATTCCATTTTAACCTTAATTAAGAAATACAATGTTTGCACATTTCCCTGCATAAAGTATTTAGATAAGGAGTTGTAATATTTGGCGTAGGAACGGTAAAAGTGTTATAGATATCTATTGCAATACAGTGGAATGCAACATCGTTTGAATGTCCATTAACAACATAGAACGCATAAGTGGAAAATTACATAACATTGTTCACTAACTCATATTACCAAAATGTGATGATGACATGCCGGAAATATTTTATTATTATTGCTCGACATAAATTTTATCAAATATGTGAATATAGAGATCATAATTAAAGGCTGTCGTCCAGACTGGTAACATTATGTCAACAATAGTATTAATAAAAATTCGGACCAGCTGAGATATTAAACAAGCAAAACATTAAAGGCTATGATTTACCATAATATTTAGTTATTCGATCTTTTAAAAAGCTCATACTTATCCGAAATGTAGGAGAGTGTACATTAAATATGACAGACTTTTTGATGAGCCCATCCAAATTAGTAATTCTTAAAAAAGATATCACAAAACAACAGTTTCTGTATGATCAGAGTTGCATTTTGAGATATATATTTCTGGCGTTACAGATAGCACGGAAACATAATTTTTCTCACGATTTCTCGGTAATAGGAAAGAGTTTCATCTGATTTTTTTTATGCGAGTAGCAGATAGTCATGAGTTTAGTCAGCCTTGAAAAAGCTGGAAATGGTTGATTATTAAGGGTCAGCATATTCAGTAGCTATTAAATAATTCATATTAAAAAAAGGCACCCTTTGAACTAAGCATACGCTGCACGAATTCATACGTGATCGAAACGGTACAACGCCATTTATGAACTTCATAATTTAATTACACTAAGAATCGTATGGCTGTACACTGACTTTAAATTTAATCGACCAATTCAAATTTGAGCATCAGGAACAGCCGCTTAATAAGCTTTTCAAAAAAAATTAACAAAAGGTAGGACAAAAATACCGCAACAGGATAACTTTTCTGCAGGGAAAACATTATGGCAGCAACAGATCTTAAACAACAACTCTTTTAAAATAATTTGCAATTTATATTGAGCCATTCTTGAGCAGTCGCAATTTAAAGCAAACGCAATTTAAAAAATTATTTAATAAAATTAAAATAAAAAATTAAAAATCCATGCCTAGACAAAGACTGATGAAGAGTCAAAATTTATTCGGTTGAAATATTTTATTATCTGATTGCTAAACAAAAAAATATGATCACCACAAGCAGCTAAAACAATAATAACTTTTTCTACTTTGGGATGGTAGCTTTTATTCAGAAACTTAAACATTACAAAACTCTTCAATGTTTTATTTGTCTTCGAACTTTATTGACTTCTTAATTCAGTTTATTATTTATTATTTAGTTTGTTAAATTAAAAGAAAAAAAAAAAAAACAAATTGACTTAACACAACATCAAATAATGGTTTTACTAAATAACGTTGCATGACAAAAATCATTATCAATAATAATTTTATAATAATTTATTTAAGCATTTAGCAAATTCATTAAAATAATTTCATTTTTTTAATTAATTTCTTTCACAGAATTGATACCATTTTCGACAATGCCATACACGTGATTTCCGCCTTTGTCACCATAACGGGCAACAAAGTCAAACACCTGGGCAACAATTGGTTACATGTTGAAAAATGGTCTAAATTTGTAGTTGAACACAATCAATTCGGTGTCTTTGGTCGCATGCTTTTGGACAATGAACAGAATACCACATCATGTAGTTTTGAGGGCAATTCATTGACAGAACCACAAGATGGTTCGTTAAACTTTACTAAACCATATTGTAAAATACGCGAGGTCTCGGTTAATTTACCCTGCCGCTGTGATCTGAAATGGGTAGAAAAATTGACTGATAAAGACTTACGCACCGAAATCTATTGTACAATTGATGATAAATTGGGGAATTGTTTTAATGCCAGCACATTTAATTTTATGAAATATTTAAATGAAGTGTGCGACGAATCTAAGACAGTATTGGATTGTGTGGCCAATCAAAATTTAAAAAAGATCGAAGGACGTTTTTATACAGCTGAAGAATTGGAAAGAAAAAATCAACATTTGCCGCAATTAATTATGATACTGGCGGGCACCGTACTCTTGCTAATGCTTATAATTGCAGTAGTTATATTTTTAATATGCTATTTTCGCAGCAAAAATCCGAAGCTTCAACGTGGTGAATCTTCCGGAGGACGTAATCATGTTCATGAGTTTTCACATGAAGAACGTTGTATTATTGATCAGACTTTGCAATTGATACAGAAAAAATATCCTGAGATTTATAAAAAGATCAATGAACGTGTACAAATTCTGTTTATACAAAATCTAACAGAGGAGAAATGTGTCAAAACGACCAGTCAAATTGTTAATCTCCTAAATAAGATAAAAAATCCTGGTACCGATTTTATGACATTTAATCGTGTACTTACAGAGCATTTACAATCACCACTGCCAACAGCACCACCAGCCGATCAGACACCCATTTATTCTGAGCCCAGTTTAACGGGCATGGATGATGATTTTTACACATCCACGACTTTCTCTCATTTGGAAGAATCAATAGGCGCGGCTGGTTCGGGTCCCGAACATATTTATGCTGAACCCAGCTGTGCCCAACAGCCCTTGCTGCCCAACGAATATGCTTCGCCTGCAGATCGCCATTTGGCTTCGACGGATCTCTATACAGAACCTATTAACGAAAGAGGTAATTCCTAAGTACATTTTGGAAAACAATATCCAAAAAGTTTTAGAACCCTTCCTATTTAACACCCGTGTCCAATAACTTGCAAAATTCAACAGCAGTCTTTAAATTAAGTCGCAAAATATAAGTAAGTTTATTTTTGAAAACAAGTTATTTAGATTTAAAACTAATTTATCAAGCTTAAAGGTTCATCAATTATTTTATATTTTAATAATTCAAATTTTCGGTACTCCTCTGTGTACCATCTTCAGGAAAAAAATGTTTATAAATTTTTATAACAAAAAACAACAAATTGAAAAAATTAAAAAAATTTTTTTTTTTTGTCAAAATGAATTTTAACAAAAAAAAAAAAAAAAAAAAAAAAAAAAAAAAAAATTTTTTAATTTTTTCAATTTGTTGTTTTTTGTTATAAAAATTTATAAACATTTTTTTCCTGAAGATGGTACACAGAGGAGTACCGAAAATTTGAATTATTAAAATATAAAATAATTGATGAACCTTTAAGCTTGATAAATTAGTTTTAAATATAAATATAAAAAAAAGGTCAAAAAATAATATTAAGTGAATAACAAGTTATTTAGATCAACTTTTTGTAGAGGTAAATGTAGATCTTGTGAAGTAGATTTCAACTGTAGATTGAGTAACAAAGTATTACTTTTTTAAATATAGCTTTCAATTGTTTTAAAAATCTTAAACATTAATCTATTCAATTAGTTGTATTTTGAAAGTTTATGACAAATAGAGATCAACAAAACCTTTGACAAAATGCCAATTATAAAAGCTACAAATGGCCACTTATACTTTGTTTAATTTAAGTTGACTATAACACAATGAAACAAAAGTAAAATATTTTCTTGAATTTGGCAATTATATTTATGTTATAGTGCTCGTTTATAACCATAAATATTTAAAAATATAATATAAATATTTTTACTTCATAAAAAGTTATTATTTAACTATTTGAAAGTCCATAGAAAAAAGGCTTTGACTGAGAAAAATTTAGTTTTTGTAGATAAAGTTAAATTTTTCTTATTATTTTAATTTAGGCTTTTTATGCAAGTAATTTGAATTTTTTCAAAAATAATTTTTTGAAACTTTAGCAACTTTTAAAATTTTTCTCCTAAACTTTAAGCTTTCAATGGCGTAAAATGAACAAAATTAATATTTAAATAGCCTCAATTCAGATAACCTGACTCTAGAAGGTTTCGATAAGCTTTAAATAAGTATGAAAACAGTTTAATAATCAATTACTAATACAATTTATTTTTCACCGAATTATTAATTAGCTATTAAGATTAAGTGAAAAATTTGAATCCTTCATTTAAAATAAGAATAAGCATCAACGTTTATTTTGCTTAAGATTATAATTTTATATAACTTCACTACAAAAGATTTAAGTAAACTTTTAAAGCTTTCATTTAGGTGCTTGCATAATAACTATTAACTTTGTTCCTTTTTAATTACAATTAAAGCAAGTTAAAAAATGCCTTAAACCCCCAAACTTCTATAAAAGTTCCGCTTTATTCTGAGCATATATTAACAACATTTGTACCTCTTTTTCTAGAAATTAATCTAATCTCCACTACACCCTATGCTGTAACTAGTTCCATAGCGCGAACTTACCAAAGCCCCTACCGACCTCTACAATATGCCACACCAATTCGTAATCATTACCAACGACAACAGTTGCCAGATGTTTTAACTTTGCATAACAACACAACAAACATAACACCACTATCATCACCATCAACATCAACATCACCATCTTCAGCAGCAACACTCTCAAACGTACGCAAAATTGCCCAAGATTTACAAGGCAAATCAAATTTCAATCCTATTGCAAAGCCACGAAATATGCACTTAGTTACACCACCCACCTACACAGCTCCCGATAAGCGTCACAAACATTTGCCAAATAAAAATTTTACTTTAAATGCAGCGCCATTGACAGACAACTTTGAAATGGACATGAGAGGAGCAACAGCATTACCCCCCAAAACACCAGTCGACTCGGGATCAAATCATTCAGGTGGTAGCAATGAAACGGTTCAAATCGATGATGTCATAGAATATGTTGATTCTTAAATTTTTTTCAGATATTTAATAAAGTTCCAGTTTATTTCGCCAGTCATTGGCATGAGAGATTTAACTTTTCAAAGTAATTTGAAGAAAAAGAAAACAGGCTTGTGATTAAAAATAAAAAAACAAAAATTATATTATTAAAAAAGTTATTTGTTTAAAAATTGCATCGATGGTAAAATATATTTTTTATATTTTAACTTAGTTCTTATAAATTTAGTCATTTTAGTTTAAAATAAAACCGCTGTATTTAAAATGTTTTTAGAATCTTCCTGAAATTGTTGTTTAGACAAAATAAAAAGAAACGTATTTTATTTAATTATTAAGAAAATATTTAAAATAAACCTTTTTTTCAATCTTGTTCGTAATAAGTGTAAATAGCTTTCGGTATGATGATATTAAAATACAAACTTTAATATTATCTTTTCCTCTCTTCTTCTAACTGTATATAAAAAGTATTTTAGCGGTAAATAGTTACAAGATATTTTTATAAATCGAATTATGTAAGTGTAACTAAAATAATTGTACCTTTAACAATTATATTCTCATTCATACCACTTTACTATCATCCCTCTATCTCGATGGAGGATTTAAGATACAAAAGAACTCGTAGAAGAAAAAGTTTTAAAAAGGCAGTGATATAATTAAGCTGCCCGTAAACAGTCATATATTTTTATTCTTTTATATTTTGTTAAGTAACCTAATAATAAATTTATGGTTTAAAAATAATTATAAAAAACAAATTGTAAAAAAGTAAGCTAAGAAAAAAAGGAATCATAAATAAAACGAAACTCTCGAAAATGTTATAAATAAAAAATATATGTGGCATTATTTGGTTGACTGGTATCTCTGCAGCTATACAAAAATAACAAATGGTATAATATCTTTAAAATGCAAGCTGAGTTAAATAACTTTCTGACGTTAATATGTGCTACATTCCTTTAATTATTATTTTATAATATTCTAATAAAATATTTATTATTCAAGAGAGAAAAATATAAATTCGAAATGTAGCACTGCGGAGGAAAGCATGTCCATATGGCCATTTCACTACTGCTCATATAGCTCATCAATGGATTTTACCCCAAATTTTATATAGAAAATTCAAGTGTCAATCTTTCTACATAAGGGTTTTCTTTGGAAGCAGTAGTGAAATGGCCATATGGATATGCTTTGCCCCGCCAGTAATATATTTCAAATATATATTTTTTTGTTTTGAATATTTTATGAGAACATCATAAAATATTTATTAAAGGAATCCGGCACATATTAACGTAAATTAAATTAAAAAATGATTCCAAAAACTTAAAATTGTTTATAAATAACTTTCCTCTAGCTCGCTTATCCAAGCAAAAGTTAATTCCCAGAATCGGATAACCTGAGATGTTATAATATGACTATCATAAATTAAACATTAAAATAAAAAATATGTCCTGAAAAATAAAAATAATATTCTTTTGTAATTTCGAAAATTTTTAAAAACTGTTTCAAACAAAAATAGAAATTTGGAAATGTTTTTAAAATTATAATAATTAAATCTAAAAAAGAGTGCGTTGTTCAGATGTGTTATTTTTCAACATTCTTAAAACTAAATAAATTTGTCAAAGCACACTTATCTTAAGAGATAGTTTTTGCACAAGTTACTTTTTAATAATCTTTCAAAATAATAAACCAAACGTAATTTGCATTTTTTTGTAAAAAGATTATAAATTATTTTCTAAAAGCTATTTTCTTTAAGATTTTTTCCTAATTTCGCAAAAAGTACTTTCACCAAAATGTAATTGTTTTTTTTTTAAATGGCTCTTACTTTTAAGTTTTTTAGCTTTTTTGATTTTTAAACGTGTTCAGTCTTCTCCTTTCAAGAATTTTTTTGTGTAAAGTACTATTTTTAACACGGGTTTTTATTGTAAAAACATCCTTATCTGATAAATTTTTAATGAATATTATTAAACAGAATATTTAAAAAAAATACTTATTTTAAAGATTTTTTTATTGTTAAAAGTGTTTTAATTATTTTTTACTTTAAAACCTTTACAGATAACTTTTAATTTCTTCAGGTTTTCCAGCATTTGTTTAAATACTCAAACTTGAGGGAACGGATCTCCGAATAAGGTTAATGTTATGTGCTTACATTTTGTCTCCATTTATTTTCCGCATAAAGTACTCTATTTGAACCTGTAAATATCCAGATACTATTAAGGAGCTTTCGCTGATGCTAAGACAACTAGCAGGCATATCAGATGTATAGAAAAACGGGTCCAAGTTACTTTTTATAGAGAGATTTAGGTTTCAATCTCTTAGCTTTCTCATAGCGCATTAAAATTTTAATTTAATTTGAATAGTATTCCTTGATGTCGTACCAAATCAAATGCTTTAGAAAGACGATGAACAGAGTCTTATGCTCCAAAGACTTTTTTACCACATTTATTTACTTGCATAGTTGTGGACAGTTCAAAAAATTATTTTTTCGTTGACTGAACGAAATTAAAAAAAATAAAAAGTTTCCATTTTGCTTGAAAAGTTAAAAGCGTTACATTATAGCCGTAGCCTTGCGTACGCGGCGAATACCAAGGTAACATATCGCACTCGTTCAACAATACTGTATTAACTCAAAAAACTCAAAGTTTTCAGGAGAGACAAAAATCTTTTTTCTCAATGCTTAAGAAAATTTTCATAAGCAAAATTTGGCAATATTTAGAAAAACCATCAATTATTGTATGCGCGGCATTAACTTTTTATTTGTTCATTGTCTGCAGATAAAAAAGGGATTTTTTAGTTACTATCATTTTCTTGAGTTATTTTAGTTTATAAGAAGTAAAAATTTTGAGTTATGTTACATGAAATTTATTGCTGAATTTAATAAATTTTTAATAAAACAGATAAACATGAAAGGAAAAAGTAAACAAAGTTTTTAAAGCTAAATGAATGCTAAAAACCGCTAGAAAAAGTTTAAAGTATATATTTTATTAAATTAATTCCCTATTAAGTTTTTATAGTATAATTCATAATACTTTTTAGGGATTATGTTTTTCTTGACTAGGTCCATAATAGCCCTTTTTATATTTTCGGATAACGGCACCTTTTCCAAATAAACACAAGGTAACCTGAAATACTTACAAACAAGTAAGTTTGGTATTAGAATTGGGAAAATGAGTTTAGAACTTACTCCAGGTTTCTCCAATAATTTTTAGATTTCAAATTATCTTTCTGTTTAAAAACTAAAAGTCTTCATGGTTATAAGAAGTTTTGAAAACAAAATTAATCCAGGTTGTCCTTTTCTACACGGAGAGTTTTAATACTATGCCAATTTATTTTTTCGCGCTCCTCATTTACTACGAAATGTTTGTCCCACAGTTCCTGTAAGACTTTCAGATCATAAAAATCTTCGTGAGACAATTCGTGAACTTTATATGGCATTCCAGTCTTTTTAGCTGTGGCTATTAGAGCCGTATATACACTTGGCGTATATACTGGTTTGCTGACTAGATGCCTTTTTACCTGCATCTCAATTACGCTGTGGACATTATCACCCTCGTTTTGAGAATGACCTTAAATTAGATATTTATGTGTTATACTTCTTAAGTTATATTTTTGCTGTCCACAGCAATTGTCAGAATAAAAAATTAAGTCCAACTCTTGAGTGTTATCTAATTTTGCCACCAAATTTTTTATATATTGAAGTACGCAACTCCCAATTTCATTTGCTCCACGTTTTCCTTCTACTTCCGTCCAGAAAAAGCATTCGACATGTTTTGCTTTGAGATCACTGACCGTAAAATTATAGCAATTTATTTTGCTTTTATAATAAAAGCTTGACGTCAATCCTTTTGGAAGTGGAAGAACTGCTTGCAGGTCGTAAACAACTGCAATGCTATTTTCTTTATCAAAATCTTTTTCCTTTCTACATAAATACTTTTCTTCTTGGTGTTTGTTGTAAACGTCGTTTAAGCCTTTCTTTTCATTTTCATCTGAATTCAAGAATGACTCACAAAGATCGCATTGATCCTTTTTAGGTTTAAAAAATGAAATATTAAATTCGTTCTTGAAAATTCTGTAGAACATTCTTTTACTACCAGGTGGCAAATTTGCAGATTCTCGAAACTCTTTGTAATCCATGTATAGGTCTGTTAGGCTTTTGCCACTCTCAATGTACTTCCGAGTTGTTTGAGTTGTAGAGACTCTCAACTTTCAAAATATTTTTAATAAATTGTCTTATGCTATTTTTAACTTCAGGGTTCACGGTTAAATGGTTCCCATGCTTTCCACGACGGTCTATTTCTACAAAACCATGTTCATCTTTCTTTTTAACAACCGTTGCTATGACTTTATCATTTATGTCAAGCGTTGCTTTAAAAAATAACCTATACACTCTTACTTGTTGCGAGTTAATTTCGAAGAAAAATGCAGTGTTCAATCTGCGTAAATCTTGAGTGCAGGAGTATCTGACTTTGGCTTAATTGGTTTCATATTATTGGCTATAAATTCTCTTTCTCTCTTTAAGCTAGCCATATCCCAATATTTATGAAATATTTCATAGCGCGATGATTCTGTTATTTTTTTACTACACTGAAGGCGACACTTCTCACCACAACCTTCTCGCAAACGCTTTACTTTTATCATCTTTGAAGAATTATAAATCGATGAATAGGAATACCCTGAGTTTCGCAATTTTTTTTTGCCGTTTTTGTCGTTTGTTATTATGTTCACTTTTCTCGCACTTTCTTTTTTTTAACACTTCTTCATCATGAGAATCAAATTCTGAAGAACTGTTACTACTCACTGTACGTGGATCAAAATCATTTTCCGAATTATCACTGAATAGATCTGCAGAGCTGCTGCCAGTAGAATGACAACTTTCACTACTTATATTTGTTGTACTGTATAATAAAGAATAGTGCTCTATATTTGGACAACTCATTTTGTTAATTGAACTAATTAGACCTTTTGATTTCAAATATTTACTTTTATGTTTAATAAATTTAATAATTAAATTTCTTGCTGATCAAAAATGAAATGCTACATTGTTATAAAGTGAGACAAAAGTGCTACAAAATTATAAAGTGAGATATTACAAAGTGTCATTAAAATTATGTCATCATAACAGTAATAACTCAATAAAGAAAGAGTTGTTTCATGAAAACAGTAACAACTTAAAGAAAAACTTAAGCATTATTTCACGAAAACAATCATATTTCGTATTTAAACAAAAAATTTACTTAACCTGAATCAATTAAACAGTTACATTTCAAAATACTGCCTGACCAAAAGAAATTTTTATTATAAGAATAACATCTTATAATATATAAAATAACTCTTTATACGAAAAAATAATTATTTGCTAAGACCAATACTTCAAACAACTCAAAATAATTTTGTTTTCTTGATTCACAGAAATAACCGATTTTTGCAAGAAAAAGGTCACAACATGTAATTTAATTAAAAAAGATTAGTCAGAACTATGGAAATTTTTAACCATAGATAGACATAAGTGTTATGTATTGTTTTTTGCAAAAAAGTGAAATAAAAAAATTTTGAGTTAATAGAGTATTGTTGAACGAGTGTGATATTAAAATTTTATCATGACAAAAATGTCGGTTACTATAGAAATTGACAATATTTCTACATGAAAACAAAAATTTCGAATGTCAAAGCCCTAAAATTACCACATCTTTTTGTGTCAAATTCCAAAAAGGTCAAAATAGATTCACGTGTATAGGAATATTTTAAATGATTTTAAGCTTTCTGAAAATATTTGTCACAGAAGATGGCTACATAGATGGCTATTTAACATAAACAAAAACAATAATAATAGCAGAGAATTTGAAAAATAAAATGTTCTAAAGTTCCCCACTGTTTGTATTAATAATTAACTAAACTAAACAACATCTCTTAGTTGTCAAAGTCTATTTTTATCTTTTATTTCTAAACGCGATCTCATAAAACTTAAATTTTTATGATCACAGAGTAACCACAATAAATATGTATACATATATGTATGTAAGTATGTATAAAATGTGAATGTTTATTTAAATATTTAGTGAGCTTAATCCAGAGTTTAATCATAAAAAAGATTAAAAAATTGCTTTTACCTATTAACCTTAATTCACTGACTGGCTGTTAGATGAGTACAAGTTTCACACAATACCGGAACGCATCATAATTAAATTAACATTAATTAACAATTTACACATTCTCACAAATCAAAACTATTTTTTCACATTTCCCCATTCATACAAATTTCCATTGAATGGCATTTTTCTATAATAGTTTTATTTTTTTATTTTTCAGTCCAATGGACGACTGCCTTTATTTATGTATATTTGTAAAATAAAAGACACACACACACACACACACATGCAAGCCCTTTTTAACAGCACCCATTAAAATAAAAAGGAAATACAAACCGCAACAATTGCCAAGTACTTTCGAATTCTGACACTTATGTTGGCATTATTTAGAAGAAAAGTCTCCACGGTATAAAAAGCACAATAACAACAAACGAAAGCGCAAAGCAATAAGCAAAATGTAAACAAAACCCTAAAAAAGTGCTGAAAAGAGTAAACAATAAAAGGCTATAGAAAACAAAGCGAATGCAAAACCAAAAACACACATATAAAAACATCTAATCTCGAAAATAATGGATCGCACATGTTTAAACATCGAGCTCTAAACAAACAGATGCAATGATGGCGAGAGCTTAAAGTTAAACGGCTTCAGTAAACAGGGTCTCCAGGTTTTTTTTAATCACCAAATGTTAGTTATTTTACCCCCAAAAAACCCCCTAAAACCAGTATATTTTCCATCCAAATCAAATATGTGAAACATATTCTCGGAGTTAACAGATCTTACCATCAAAAACGTTTCGCAAAAAATAGAATTATTTGTTTTAAGATATTTGTTAATTTTTATTTTGTTTCTAATTTTGGTTTTAACTGAGATACACAAAATTGACAACAATTTTGGCCAGTATTTGCAGTGATGCTGCTTCTTATTTGAAGAATATTTTTTTATTTAAAACAACAAGTTAAGACTTTTTCACGTTATTTTAATGGCAAAGCCAAAACCACAGCTTAAAGTCATAACCTAAATTCATTAGATCTTAACGCAAATAGGATAAGGCTTACCTTCTTTCAGAGTAGCGAAGTGTTCACTCACTGTTCATACATGTATGAATATGTACATTTCATTTTTTAGCCGCTTCTTTTCATACATGTGTGAGAGACTGAAAAATATTTTGCGTTTTCTCATTTATGAATGCGACGATTTATTTTTTTCTTTCTATTCATAAGTGAAAAAATGAGAAACACACAAGTGTTCATTTTTGAATATGTACAATTTTGATAATTTTTCATAAATGAAAAGGTCGTAAAAATATGTGCGTTAAGCATTCGCGTACATAAACGCACATATTTGATAATGCGCAATTGTCGGCGTATGTAGGAAAAAAAATGTTGTTTTTTTATTTCTTTTAGAATATATTGCAATATTGTATTTTGTGTTAATATGTACCCATGTGTTTTTACTACATTTTACAGTAAACTGCGATCGTAGGTAGAAAATTTTTTCACATTCATTTATGATAAATTTTATAAAATTTCAACGTTCATAAATGAACATGTACATTTATGAAAAATAACATTAATGAGAAGTAGCTGACTTATCATTTATCACATATGAATAAGACTAATAATTCTTGTTATGCGCATTCATGTATGAACATAAGCAGAACATTTTTTCGTGTTCGTTTATGCGCGTGAAAAATAAATATAAAATTTTAGATTTCTCATTTATGAAAAATATCATGAATGTTGATTTTTGAATGTTCATAAATGAAAAATTCTGAACCCTGCCTTCTTTACATCTATATTAATTTTTTTCTGCTATGTTCAAATATATATATGCTTATACATATGTATATTAAAAGCTGAGTGGGCCTAAAAAAATGAAAATTATTAAAAGGAAAGTAAAAACTAATGGTATTGTTTTGATAAGGTCGATAGTAACTTAGTTAAAAACATCTTCAGCTAATTTTAAACTTAATACCGTACACTTCGAACTATACTTTAGAATGCCTAAATTATACTTTATTAAAAACAATGATCATGGACGATTTCTTTTAAGCATACTGAAAGACTTTTAAGGAAAAGTATTAAATAAGTGGAAGGATAATCAAATTGCAACACATATTTGCAATAATTTTAATGCCCTCCCACGCACGCCAATAAATCTTGAAATATTTAAATACCAAGTTTGTATCCTTATTTTTAGAATAAATCCCCTTATACGGCAACAATGTTACTGAATTTTAAATAAATTCTTTAAAAAATCTCTGGGATTCAATTATCTGAAGAGAGAAGAGCTTTATTTTATTACTGAGTGATGTCAATGCATGTAAATTTCTTACACAGCAAGATTATGAATTATAGTTACATAAAAGATTGCAGGTAAGAAAGAACTCAAAATTCGTTCTCTTAATGTTTTATAAAAACACTGTTTCACTTTTTCTTTAATATCGGGTACTTTTACAGAGTTTAAGAACTTTAAAATGGAATAAAACAAAAATGATTTTTTTAAATTGACATGAAATCTGTTTTATTCGAAAGAAATTCTTTATAATTTGTAAAAATTATTATGTCTAATTTTTGATGACTTTTTCCAACATTTGTGGCCGTATGTCGGCAATAACGAGGCGAACTTAGTCTTCTAAGTTCTAGCGACGCTTAGTCGCTATGTGAAACTATGCAGTTATCAAACGTTTCCTTCAATAAATCAGTTGTGACACAAGCTGTGTTACATTTTAAGCCGCCTTGTTAAAACCACAACCCCAATGCATCATGGTTGTTCAATTGATGATCGAAAGAGTCATTAATTATGACTGTAACGTGCTTATCAGCATTGTTATGAAAGAAGTATGGATCAAAGGTTCCACCAGCCCATAAATCACACCGTCAGTTTTTCTCGATGTTACTGTGTCTCAACATACACTTGAGGATTATCGTCCAAGCACAGATTTATTTATTGATGTTAAATTGCGAAACCAAATTAAACATAAATGCTGTCAGTTAAAAGTGTTTCCAAATTTAGGTTCTATACCTATAAAAAAAACGTCCTTTATAAAAAATACAATAGACGTGAAACCCTCTTCAGTATATAATGGAATATTCTTAACTAAGATTTCTGATTTTGATACACTTTAAAGCACTTTTAATTAAAATCTTGTTTTAGCAGAACGCAACGCTCCTTACAAACATAAACTTTAATTAGTCAAAACAATGTTTAATGTTATATCCATTATGTTGTTTTGCTCTTTGCTTTCAATTGCAGTATTTTGTCGCATTTCTAAGTATTTAACTCGTATTATTTTGCAAAATTTGAAGATGTTTATAAAAACAGCTTTTTTGTCATTTAAGTTAAACGGGTTTTACTTGCCTTTGAAGCAACCACGAATGTATAAAAAATTTTCCAAATTAAAATTCTCCCCTGGAATTGTTTAGTTTTAGAGAATTTTCAATTTTGATTTTTTTATAATTTTATGGTTAGTTTAAAATTTCGACTTATACAATTTCGAAATATTTTAAAGTACTAGTGGTGCTTCGTATTTTGATGACGCTTTTTCGGAATTTGGTTTTTTTTGGCATATTTTTGATTTAAATTAAGATATTATGATATTCTAGAGATTTCGGTAAATCTTTTGGTAAGTTCTTAATTTTGAATAAAGTTAAAAATTATTTATTCAGTTTAAAAATAACTTAGTTTCTTTTGAAATAATTTAAAATTAAATTAAACATAATTTCTCAAGAATAAAACTTTTTAAAAATATCTAATATATACAGTTTTTTGACCTTTTGATTATTTTTTAGTAGTTAATTAAAAAGCACTAGGTCACTTTAAAAAAAAAAATTTATTAAATAGTGACCTAGTGCTTTTTAATTAACTACTTTTTAAAAATATGTATGTGAAAGTACATGTCTAAAAAATGTTTTAATTTAAATTTAACGCTTAACAAATCACGTTGGTTATTTCTTTAATTTTTAATTGACAACATTGTATTGTTAGAGCTTTTATGTTTGTACACAAAGCAGGGATGGCAAGTTTCTAACGTTTAAGGTGCAATTCGAAATTGAATATGCTCATTCATGCTCGCCTTAAAAGAACTTAAAAAAAAGTTGAGGAATAGAGATAAAAACAAATTTTAAAAAATTAAAATAAATTAAAAAATGCTAATTCTCAAATCAATTTTCAGTTGCATTCTTTATAGTCTCTAATAGTGAAAAAAAGCTACAAAACGTTACGAATGTCTTTCCCTAACGTTTGAAATTTTTATTAAAACCTATCACAGCCCCCAAATAAGGGATCAATTTATCCAGATAAACGTCAGATAATAGTAACGTGAGCCTTATTACATATGATAACGTCAATAAATTGTTTGCAGATTAAAAGTGGATATTCACACACAGATCACTGTTTTTACGTCGGAACCATCCATTCACAACAATATTATTTCCCAGTGTTGCTTTCTTTTTCTAACAGTTTAGTCTCTATTGCTCTCAAATAAATATCGATAATATGTAAACGTTACGAAAACAGTTTCAACGTTAGATTAGTTACTATATTCTCGAATTGTAAAATAAATACGTAAACAATTTTTAAGTTGTGGTTGCAATAAAGTCCCCAAAAAATACTTTTTTTAATTAAAAATTTTTATTTTTGTACTATTAGGTTGTTTTTCTTGTTTGTAATATATTGTTTTTTTCTAAGCAAACTTGCTCTAAACAATGTTTTCAACCATTATAATACGAGCGAAAAACTAATTTGAAAAAAAGTAAAGACACAATAAATATATATAATGCAAATACTATTTAGTTTTGTATTTTTATGCATATGCAAAGTGTATTTTTATAGATGTATAAAATTTTGAGTTGGCAGCTCTCTTTTTATTTGACGCCCTATTTTCAGCTGTCAAGTGATTTATGTTTAGTTAGTTAATAAAAATATGCTTTATTGTTAACTTATTAATAATAAGATTAGGCGTATGCACGTTGTTAGTTGTAATTTATTGTAAATAAAATAGTAAAAAATCAATAACACTTGCTCGTTCCCTAAAACATTTCGTTTTAGGGAACTATTTGAAATAAATATGTACAATATGCAACATTATATTTTTTCATATATTATTTCTGTACAAATATTACTATTTGTTAAACTAATTGGTTGATATGAATTAATATTTTGTTTCTATTATCTATCCTAACTAATCTTCCTTATTTATCAATTTCAATTTTGTATTATACATATATATATATATATATATATATATATATATATATATATATATATATATATTTGTTATGTTAAACACATATTCAATGGAAACTGAAGTAATAAAAATGAATCACAATATTTCTAATATAATATAACAAATTATATATTAATCGAATTTATTGATTAATTCTAAAATACCATTAAGTAAAATATTTTTTGACTTTCATTTTTAAAAGTTTATTGACAGTTGCAGGTTCGTCGCTATACAACGTCACGTTTAAAAGAAGCTGATTTAGAGTCAGGGTGGCTATTTACTCTTCAAAAGTATAATTTAAATATACGACAAGCTGCGTAATAGCAAATACTTTTTCACACTTTGCCTCCCTAAATGTTAATATTCTATCTTATTATTTATGTATTTATCATAAGTAATTTTTTATTTTGTGTTTAGTACAGGCGGAGTAAAGACTATAGTGCAGAAGCCGATTAGTATAATTTTAAAATGTTTACCACCCCTGAACCAAAAGCACGTAACACGCACACATGCTAATACACAGCGTGATACAATCAGCGTATCATATCTGCGACGTCAAGTACAATAAACAAGA
Source organism: Trichopoda pennipes (assembly GCA_030448955.1). Classification (NCBI taxonomy): domain Eukaryota; kingdom Metazoa; phylum Arthropoda; class Insecta; order Diptera; family Tachinidae; genus Trichopoda; species Trichopoda pennipes. Next base: position 578,129 of record JASKUP010000026.1, on the reverse strand, counting down.
ATCTCCGAACAAGTGATCAGTGTAGATTTGGACTTTTGCCACTTTAAAACTGGGCGAGAAAATTGGGAACAATAGAAATTACTGAAATTTCTTTCACTAATAAACGGTATTAAGTAAGTAGTAGAGGGTTAACGGCTTAAAAAATTTTCGGTGGCAATTTCAAGAGTAAATAATCGACTTAGTGTAACAGGATTCTAGCCGCTTCGGACTCTGACTTGGTCACAATTTTAAACAACAAGTGAATGTGATTGTGAATGCAAAAGGCCAAATTAAAAACAAAATATATATTAAGAATCATCACGCTTTTAGCAGCAACTATAGTAAGAGTGTCGTGTTAATCATTATTTATGTTGTTTGACATTTTCGTTAACTTTATTCAGTTAGCAAAATACTTAAATAAAAATTAAAATCTTACGACTCTTTTCAACAAGTGTTTTTGGTGGGGAAAAAATTTGCATATCAAATTTTGTTGTGAATACGTAATCAGATAAATGTGTTTATAATGTCACTGTTTTTATTATTTGTGTTTGGTAATCACTTTTAAATGTTAAATGCCTATCTCCAATTAATAAGTGTTTTCTGTTTTTATTATGTTTTTTTTGTTTTTTTTTATTAAAAATGTTTCAATTAAAAAACAAATAATAATGAGAAATACAACAATTTGTCATTGGTTTTATTTTTTTATAAGTTTGTAAGATATGTAAGTGCGCGTGTGAGTATAACATTTAAATAAATTGAAAATTAATATATCCATAATGTTAATACGTAAATATGTATGTATGAACATATGTATGTATGTATCTATGGGTAAGTGTATTTACATATATACATATATATTTGTTGATTTTTTGCACCATTTTAAATTGAAGTGTATTTTTGCAAGTACGTGAATTTGTGATATTTTGAAACAAATAATAAAATTATCTGTTAATGTCTTCTTTCAAGTGCAAAATTTTTGTGCGAATAAAACATAATAATAATACAGGATCGTTTTGTGAGTGTACAAATATTTTTGTGATTTGGATTTTTATTACAATTCGTACCAATATTTTATGAAATAAATATTCCTTTTTACACTCTCTTCACCCTGTTTCTTCTCTCAAAACCGTTTTTTTATTTAGCTAATAGTTTTAGAGTTTAAATATTTAAGATCTTAAAAACAATGCCACAGATTCATCCCTATGAGGAAAGTCATCATGTTAGCGTCAATATCACTTCGACAGCAACAGATAATTTAAAAGAAATTAGTGTAATACCTATAGATTGTGCGGCAGTTTAATAAATAATTAAAACTAAACATAGAAAATAAAAAAAAAATAGTTTAAGAAAATGCTTTTGGCTGCTGTTTGATTCCAGCGAAAGTTCAAAGCTTCAAAGGAAAGCTTTGAGGGAAAAGGTCAGACATTTTTCTATTTGACGGATAGCAAATTAATGAATAAAAGAGTTTTGAAGTATTTTATAAAAGAAAAGCGGTAAATGTTTCTATATTAGAGATTTAAGATTGCTTTCCTTTCTACCAAACGGAGTTAAAATTCATTCTGCAAAAAGTTGAGCACTCAAGGAAATTTTATTTCGATCAGCATTTTTTTCAGATAAGTTAAAGTTAACAAAAACATTAAGGTTCTTGGCACAAGGCTTATACAGCTACGTATTGGGAATGATTTGAACCTTCGATTATTTCAGCCCATGTAGGCTTTCATTTTAGAAAAGACATTCGAAGTTCTGCAAAGAGTAATCTTTCTAATCTTCATCAAATTTTAAATGACTAAAGAAAAAAAGATTGAGTCAAAGTCACAGGAGTTATTGGATGGCGTGTAGATTAATTTTCTTGAATGACATCTTTTTGATAAATGTTTTCGAAACTGCATTAAATTTGCACCAATTTCTTCAAGAGACAAATTTATTAATTGCTTATATATGCCTCCTCCTATCGCATTCACTTCTGCCTTAAAAACTCTATATGTAAAAATAATTGATTTTTATTAAACTTTAAATAAAACTTTTTATAGTTTATTTTCTTTTTTTGGTGGTCCGATAGAAAAATATTTTAATTTTATATCCTCAGTCTTGTTTGTAATTGTTCAGCTGTTTAACAATTATTTTAATTTTTGTCAATTTTAATACTTTTTTCATTTTTTTAAATTTTATTAAGTTTTATTAAAAACCACCTAGAAAATTGCGTCGACTCGTTGACAAAGAATTTATCGACAAAACGCAGTCACATAAATTCAATGTCGTCTTTAAATAGTCTTTAAAAATACCGTACGTCACAAACTAGTAATCGATTGCTGTCAATGCCGTTATTGTACCCTTAACATGACTTTGCCTCAACCTTGGCATTCATAATAGGTGAAATTTGGTCATATCACATAAGCTGTGAAAAAAGTTACGCAAAAATAAAAACGTACCCAAAAGCATTATTGAATACATTAAAATATGATTTTTAAACATAAATGAATGAGTTTAATTTTAATTAATTAAATAGTTTAATTTCATAGTTTGAAGAAGCCATTAAGCGATAAGGATATCCTTAAATTCTTATATATGCCGATAGCTAATAGCTAATCCCAGCTATCATCTTTTTTTTTATATTTTTCAAATTCATTCATAAATTTCAAGTTTTTTCGCATCATTTCATATTTTAACTTTTGTTAAAAATGAGTTCCCTCCTCGATTTCTGCTCAGCGGCCGATGTTCATTGTCGCTTACACATTAAAAATGTCGCTAAGTGTAGAACTACGAAAAAAATGGAATATGTCAACTATTTATAAAAAAATAATTAAAAAAGAAACAACTCTGTTCTACTTGATATTATTTTCAGCAAAAAAATTGTTTTTAATTATTCAAATGTTTATTTAATTACTCAATAGCTCAGCACAAAAATATTAATGTTTTAATTTGTTTTATTTTTGTTTTTGCTGATATGAAATTCGTATTGAGTTATTGCTTAATTATTGTATCGCTTAAATGCATAAGTTTTTATTCATTTGCTTTATTTATTAGAGTTAAAACTTAAAATGGGTTTTGATTTCAATTCAGATTTTCATATATTTTTAGTATTCATAGTTGTTAGCAAACATCAACATTAAACGACAAAAGACGCCCAACAAGACCGAGATCAACTTCAATGACATTTTTTTATTTGATCAATTAATGTATGGGAATAAGGCGTTCGGATGTTTGTTTGTTTGTTTGTTTGCTTAATTTTCTTCATCCGTAATGATTAAATGAACAAAGTCGATGAAAATAAACTGCTCCCTTAACTGGTGGTAAGGTCAAGTTTGTCAGTTAAACGTTCGATATAAACTACAACAACAAAAAATTATGGAGAGAAGATGAAAAAACAAAGAAGCGAAGAAATGTAATAAGTTTAAAACAAAAAAAGATTTATTATTTATTTTTTACATAACTCTCACAGGCAGCGTTGTCAGACATTTGAGAAACATTTAAAGAAAATAAATATTTAAACAACATTCGCGGCAGTAATTTACTTCTACAGCTGTTCTCTTTAAGTTATGGTTTGTACACAATTGCAAACAAACAGAAAATTAAGTCCAATGATAGGTCAAAACTATAAAACTTTTTAGACTCATCGGAATTTTACAGATTATTATTATATCTCGGCATTGGGATAGCTAGTCGCTAAACCGAACGTGTGAATCTTTAAACATTCTAAGCTCTTCTTACCCGTTTTCTTCAGATAATAGAAAGCCATCCTTAGGGAACCAAAATAAAATGAATCGATCCGGAATTAAGTCTGATAAACTGGTAGATCCCAAACTCACCAAACTATCTAACTGGCAGAAATAATAAAATGATATTGTACATTCCAACTGTTCTGCGAATTTGTTACTGAAAAGTAGCAGACTGTATTACAAAATAACATGTGATGCTGAATTTAGAGTATATAATTTCAGATAATCTAAATAAGAAATAGTTTGGGCTGTGGAATTTTAATAAAATACTCAAATTAGCATCAGAACAAGCAACTTAAACAAGCTGCATTTTGTTTAACATATTTAAAATAAAAGTTACGATTTAAATAAGTGCAAAATATAATTTAACAAAAAACAAACGCCAAATTATGAAAAATTTTTTCTGGCAAGGCAGTTCATAAGAAAATAAATTATTAACTAGATTGAGTGCTACTAGTGCCAGTAGTATGATAATTAATAAAACTTTATATCAAGTAGTTGTACTGTTCAGCGAATTCCGCCCCTTAAATGTCGGTAACAATTGCAAACGATCATACGTGTTTATAAGAGATGATGGAGTACTAAATAAATTGTCGGTCAGTTATAGATACAAATGCATATCTAAAAATTCAAACGATTATTTGCATGCATACTTGCATACGTATCATTAGTCGGCTATAAGGCGTTGTTATCGTATTTATTACAAAAAGCATTGAATAGACAAAAATCAAATAGAAGATTTGTGGTTATTTACTTCCAATTTTATGTTTTAAAATATATTGATTCTAATACTGAGTATATATTCGTATGTATATAATAAAGGGTTTTTCAACAAACAGTTTGTTTTCTAAAACCAAAAAAAAAACAAAAATTTAGTCTAAAATGATTCACAATTTTATTGTGTTACGAAGAGAAAAGTTCGGCAATTATGAATGAAAAACTATATCTGGCAAATGTCCCCCACGATGTCGTTTCTTTCATCAACGTTTTTAATCACTTTATGACAAAATGGCGGTGCTACATCGTTAATCACATCACAGATCTTGAGTTTTAAGGCTGAAATCGGTTCGATTGGCTCCGTATAGATTCTGTTCTTAACATAGCCCCACAAAAAATAATCCCGTGGTATTAAATCCTACGATATATCTAGCCGCTTAACTGCTGATTGTCGTGAAATTATGCGATCGGAAAATTTGGTTTGCAATATATTTATCGTTTTATTGGCTGTGTGTTGAAATCACATGTCAGTACTGTGTAGTAAGATTTACGTCGGTACCTACCGTGTGTATGCCATAACTCGACGGTGGTTAAACCACGGCGGCGAAATGATGCTTACGCGTGCGCCTGCGCCCTAGGAAGCCAAAGACTAATTTCTAGGAACAGGTCATTCCTAGTTACAATTTTTGGAGGTTTCGAAGCAGGGCCGCCAACCCCCACTCCTTGCTGAAGAGTTGGTGACTATCCAACTCCTGGTCCAGAACACATGACAAGAATGCTCAGTAGATCCGGATCATTCACCCATTGTTCTCAGTAAAGGTAAGATGATTCTGGCCCCTTAGTTAAATTCATGGGAGTTGCGAAACCATAACCGCCACGGTACTCTCGAAGGGCCAACCTCAATAATTAGACAGAGAACTGCTAAAAGGCTAAAAAACCAAAAAGCTGAACTCTGGGGATTACTGATTTCCGTTGAAATAACGTGGAGCTTCCAGTTGACTCACTGCTACCCTTCTGGGGACTGGGCTCCCGTTTTCCGCCGGTGAGACATGTAATGACGGTGAGATTCCGTCAAGAATCTCATTGTCTCATTTCCAGCCTCATCGAAAAAAACGGTCGAATCACGCCTCCAGATCACATAGCACATCATACAGTGACACATTGAACATGCAAAGGCTTCTCAATAGACGTTTTAGAATTTTCAGAAGCCCAAATGCGTCAATTTTGCGTGTTGACATACCCCGATAATTAAAAATGGGCTCGCCTGAAAAAAGTATTTTTCAGAAAACTCAGCCGGTTCTTCCTGAATAAATTGAGCGAATCTAAGGCGATGTGAATGGTCGATCGTCTTCAATTCCTGCGCCAGTTGAACCTTGTAAGCCAAATCCTTATGCAAAATTCGCCATGTGGTGGTTTTGGATAATCCCGACTGTTGAGAACGTCAAGGAATTGACAAATTTAACGACCAAATTCTTAATAGTAGTCTTGGAGGGACAATTATGTTGTTCGAAAATATCACGAAATTCACGAAATGTAACTTTTACAGAACCACCATTTAAATAGTGGATTTTAATTATTTTATTGCAGTTTTCGTACAAAATTGAGTTCATAGTACATCTACTACGAATACGTCACAATTGAAAAACAAGCTTCTTGTTAAAAACCCATTATATCTCAGTTAATTTATATATTTATTTCGCAGCATGATAGCTTCGATTCATTTCACAATTATAATCTATTGCTGATCTAATCTATCTCTAGAACAGTTCTCAGGTGTTCGTTCTTATAAAAGACGATTTGTACACAAATCATATCAGCTAATTGTAATTTTTTCCCTAAGTCTAACAACTACATATAAAAAGATTTCTGAAAACATGTCTATTCCTTCAAAATGCTAAGTAAATTAATATAAATTTTTTGGTAATTTTTCATTTAATCTTATATTAATAATTAATTAAGATTTTAATTCATTTAAAGATTTATTTCATTATTTATAATTCAAAATAGTATTAAGCCAATTAACAACCATCTGGAATTTTCTAAAATAAAATGTTTGGGTTTCGACATTTTATGTTTGGTGCTACATCTAAAATACAACAAAAACGACGAAGCACCAAATTGGCAACCGCACTTGGGCTGAAGTTTTACCATTCAAACCTTTAGACAAATTATTCGCTTCGAAACAGAAATTTTGGTTTCTTTTTTAACTTTCTTTCATTTTACCAAACTTTCCATAAAAAAGCTTAAATATTCGACCATTATACTCAAACAATTTAATTCACCTAATTACCCCTAGCTTTGAACAAAATATGATATGAACCAAATCTTAGCAGTAAATTAAATGGTTACATATTATTATTTTAAACAATTGCAATAATGGGAAATATTATGAAAAAGAACGATCTAAAATTTTTTTGTTATGGCTTCATAATGAAATCATGTATTTTACAATAAAGAAACAAAAACTTTTAAAAATGTTTTATATTTTGATATATTATTTTTAATATGTGTAAATATTTTTTGTTTCTTTATTTGTAACAAAATACAAAACAAAAAAAAACAGTAAAAATGAATCATTTTAGTCGATCGAAAGCAATATTTGAAAAATAAACAAAAATATGAGTTTCTTTACGCCTGTACGTTCTTTCTTCGTACGTTAATTTCTTATCTAGAAGTTAGATAAAGAATTCTAGATGCGTTAAGCAACGCACACACACGCACACACATTGTCATGAAATACTAATGAAATAAGATACGAGGGAGAGTCAGCCAATTAATATTATAAAAATTTAATTTTAAAAAAATTTACTTGATTATGAACTAATTTTTTAACGGTCTTTTAAATTATTTAACGATGTTATTTTTCTCGATATTTCGCTTTCCTGTGGAAAGCTTCTTCAGGAAATTATTTTTTATATTTTTTAAAAAACAAAAATTATAACAATTAGAAAAGAAAAATTTTTTTTTTCAAAAATATAAAAAAATATAAAAAATAATTTCCTGAAGAAGCTTTAAAAGATTAGTTCATAACAATTAATTTTAAAAAAAGGTTGAATAAAAATAAAAGTAATAATCAAATTATAAAAAAATAAGATTTGGAAAATTTCCTGTAATAGCAACAAGGCTTCAAATAAAACAATTCTTTCTATCTTGCACGAGTAACTTTTTAACCTGTTTTGCTCTACAGGCTCGCAAACTTAGCCATAACCACGAAAATATCACAACGGTAATATTAATTGAAATTGAATATTAGATGCGGAATCGTTTTAAAATAACCAAAAAAAAAAAATAAAACAATAATAAAAATAAGCAATAAAGATAAATAAAAAATAATGGAAAATAATAATAATAAATAAGTAAGCGAAAAATGTGTGGGAGTGTCCAAACAATTAGCGAAGTTAACAAATTATTAATTATAAAAGTCAATCACTATTTAAATATATTTTGAAAAGTTGTATAATATTTATTTTGATAGCACTGAAATAACACTTCACTTACTATCACAGCCTTGCTTTTCTTTGCATGTACCTTTACGTAAATATAATAAAATACTAACCACGATCAAAGCTCGTAGGAGCGAATAACTAAAAAAGTCTTTTCTATATTTTCGTCATGGGTTAATTCTATAAAATTATTGTTTATAATATATATAAACGATATGCCAGGAATACTTAATAAATGTGAAGTAGTATTATACGCAGACGATACTCTTTTATACGCAGAAGATGATACTAGTGAAGAATGTCACAACAAAATGTTACAGGATGTAAATAATATTAATATATGACTAAAAATGAATAAACTTAAATTGAATGAAAATAAAACGAAAATTGTAGAAATAAATGAGACTAGCTAGTGAGACTATAATCAAAATTAATGATAACGTAATAGAAAAAGTGAAACATATAAAATATCTGGGTTTTAAAATCGACAATAAATTAAGATTTAAAGAACATATAGAATATATGTGCAAAAAATCGGGAAAAGGATAGGATTTTTTAAACGTATCAGAAATAAACTTTCTATAATGACGACGATTAACATATACAATACGATAATAAAACCTCACTTCGAATTTGGTTCAACCATATTATATACATGCTGCACCGAAGCACAACTAGAAAGGCTACAAAAACTACTAAATAAAGCAATGCGATCGATTTTAAAATGCAATAGATGTGCACCGGTACGAATAATGTTAGACACACTCAGATGGATGAATGTATAGCAGAGATTGGCACTCAACACCCTAATTTTTATTAGAAAAAAGAAAAATGGAAATGCTCCACAATATCTACGCGATCAAATCAGATACGTTGGCGAGATACAACCATATGGACTTAGAAATGCGGAAAATTTTAGGCTTCAAAGAACGACAACAACAGCGATGCAAACATCTCTTTTTTATAAAGGATTTAAGTTATATAACTCACTATCAATTGGGATTAGAAATGAGGCAAATGATATTATATTTAGGAGAAAATGGATAATTTTTATAAAAACTATGTAAACATAAGGTTACGGAATAATTTTAATATAAGATAGGAATGGAATATTAGAGTATTATCAATACTAATAAATAAATAAATAAAAAATTACAATTCATTTCCTAGAAAGATTAAAATGCCAGTAAACTGGTGAACTCTATTCCTGTATAGTTCTTTTTATACTGGAATATGTTTTCTGCCCTCCGTTTTTTAATATATATTGTAATTTAGTATGGCCACGCAGCAAATAAAGAGTGAAATATTTAATATTTTTACTTAAACTCCTTTAACGCTCACGGACTTTCTTCTAACTCCTTCTAAAGAATTAAAAATTTCTTTAAATAAATTTAAAACACAAATTCTTTGTGGTACAACCATCATAAAGCAGCAAAGAAAGTTATAAATTGAAAGCAATACTAAATAAATTATGATGACGAATAAATTATATTTATTTTAACTACATAAAAAATTACAAAAATATATTTTTTTTAAATTGAACTAATGGTTAACCCAACTCAAATGGAGTTTAGTTATGCAATATTTTAATTCAAATTTTACTTTTTTCAAATTTTGCTAAAACTATGTATTGATTAATAGCCAATAATTTAAAAACGCAAAATTCTCCAATAACTTGTTTTGTGTTTGGCATTTTTTAATTAAATTTTTAATTTATTTTTTGCTAAAATAGATAGAATTAAAGTAAACTTATAACCGATAAAAGACCATTTTTATGTTATTTACAATTAAATTTGATTTACAAAATTTTAGAGAAATTTGAAAAACATTAAAAAACTTTTGTAGATTTCGTATATATTTGCATAAGATAATTTTAAAGTTTTCAGAAGAAAACATCCACAACCCTCGCCCAATAACTTAAATCTCTAGAGCTCTTTTAATTTCTTAATTTTGCCCTTGCATTGTCTAAATTCCAGTTTCAATAAAAATGTAAATTCCTGCACCATTTAATATACCGGTGGTTTCAACAAAATCTAATCTCAAAATCTAGCTCAACTGGATATTGTAAAAAAGACTCTGTAAGTGTTATCGTACTAATGTGGGATTTATTTGTAAGTCAAACTTAAACTGTACACTCGCTCAATGTAATTTATCGAACTTTACTTTCCTTTGTATCCTTAATTCGAAATTAAAATAAACCTAAATTATCAGATAAAACCCAATACTTTGCTTTAAAATTATAATTATTTGTATACATTTTTTGACTTGCCCTCGTATATAAATAAGTAACTATGCGTTACATACATACACATACTACATCAAGAGGAAAGGGGTATGGGTATATAGATAGACTGTGAAATAGCTCGGTTGCTCTGCGAATATCTAAAGTGGTTAATAATTTCAGAACTCTGTGATATAATAAACGTAATCGAATTTCCAAATGTAGGCGAAGCAGACAATCAAACGAACCTCAAACGACAACATAAGCAGATAAGAAGCATTCGCTGTTTTTTCTTTATTTTTTTTTTACTTAATAAAACTGTCAGTCCAAGTGTTTCTGTCTCTGTGATTTTATTAAAATAATAAACGTTGCAATAATATAACAGTTGTGTGCAACTTTTAACTTAATTAAAAAACACAATATTCAAATATGTAAAACAGAAACAACTTATAATTATAAAACATTTATTGCTTTTGCCATTTACAGCGACAGCTAGATTTTGTATAAAAATTTGTATAAAAATTTGGAAAATGTAAAAATGTAAAAATAACGAAAATAATGCAAAATGTCAACGATTAAGAAGGCTAACTACATAAACGATAAGATTACTTTGTCAAGACATTTCTATTCATTATCTTTACTTGCTGTGTTACTAATACTAATACAAGGATGTCATCATATAATAACAGCAACAGCAGCAGCAGAGAATCGAGAAGTAGCCAATGTAACCTGCATACCATTTGATACACAATTTACATGTGACTGTAATAATGTCGATCAGGTAAGTATCAATTAATTGATATATTATTCTTTTATTTACTGATAGGCGGGGAAGTGGTAGCGCAATTTTTTTATAAAAAAACCATTTTCCCATTGAATTAAGTTTAACTCATGAACTAAAGCAATAATCTAAGTGGAGTTCTTCTCATTGAAAGATATCAAAGGTATAACTGTGACAATTATAATGAAAAAGTGTTTCTCTCTTAGAATACAACTGAACTTTTTTCATTTTAATGTTCAAGCTCTCTTTTTGTTTTGTTACTTCATTTCCCCAACACTTTTCTGCAAAAAATTCCTAAATAACTTGATTTATATCAAAAGATAACGAAAATAGGTGTTTATTTGTATCTAAGATGTTCAATTTTAGCTCCATGCTATCTATTCATGTTAGATCCTTTCATTGAAAAAGTTACATAAGTTTGAAAAAAAAAATTAAGTTTATAAAATGTTCAAGTGAAAAATGTGCAAGAACAGAAAGCAATCCAAAATAAGGATTTGTTTACGTATTGTATTCCAAATTCGAGAGTTATAAAGAAGAAAAATCAGTATAAATAATATAATAATATCATTAATAAGTTCAATATTCATATTTATTATATCAATTAAAAACAGTCGATAGCAATTAGCATTACTAATTAGAGGAGATAACTAATTTAATTTAGTTTAGACAAATATATCGAATTACCTACTTATGTCAGTCACCAAATATTTTCTTAATTACACCCACAGAATAAAATGAATTAATACCAATATTCCTTTCAAAACAGCGTGCTTTAAACCTGCAGTTCGGTAATAAGGCAACACCACTTCGTTTTCTAAAAGCATTAATATGCAGAGCAGGCATGAAAACGTTCGCGCAACCCACTCAGCAAATAGTAACAATTAGCTGTCTTGATTAACTTTAACTTTAACTTTAGTGTAGCATTTTTTTCTTTTCGTATGAATAATTAAAAAAAAAAAGAATCTTTAATTTTTATCTATTTGCAGCACTTATATTTACCCCACTTAATTGGTTCAGCTTTCCAAATGGAAATACGTAATTGCAAATCGTTGACGATAAATTCAAATGCTTTAGAAGAAACTCAGGGTTTGCGTAAAATCAGTTTTAAAAATGTGAATAATTTAGTTTTGAATAAATATGCGTTATCGTTTCCACTCTACAGCAGCAGTACGCCATTGATTATCTCATTCGAAAAGGTAACTTAAATTAATTATATTATTTTTTAAATCAGTTGCTTGCATAAATTTAAAATTTGATGATGATCATTTGATCATCGTAATGTGAAATTATTGATATCAAATTACTTAAATTTTCTCCAAAATTGATTTATTTTTATTAGAAAACCTACCAGCATTATCACCATCGATACTAAGAAGTAGCATGGTAGTTTCTGCTTGCTATCTTTGAGTTTTCTCTTTATGAAATCTTTTAGGAGGGAGGAGAAAAACAAAACGAATTATATTCTGCAGAGATAATTTTTGCTTAGATAAATAAAGTAAAAAGATAATTAAAGATCTGTCCAATGATTTTTGAAATAAAATAGCTCACTGCTGTCGCTGTCAGAGAGCAAGCTCTATGTAGCTCAACTAGTGCTTATTTCGTAAATGGTTTTGCATACGCTTGAACAACGCTTCTCTAAGTGGGCGTGCGATCGATTTACAGAAGATGCCGATTTTGCAAAAAAAAAATCCAAAGGCATAATTGAGCCATTTTTCAGGAGTTGCCGTTACAGTCCATGGCGATCATTATCGCCATAGACTGTACGAATTTTTGTTCACAAAAATTGAAGAGGAGGATATTGGCAACATTTGGTTTCAACAGGACGGCGCTACGTGCCCCACAGCCGAAACAGTGTAGTTTTGTTTATAGCATTTGAAACAAAAAACAAAGATATTTGGCGGACCCTTTATAAAAATCAAGCCCTTGCTTCTCACAAGCCTTTTTATGTTTAATTTTTTACTTAGTAGTAAGTTTTACTACTAAGTCTGAAAAGATATTGTTTTTCACTTTCTATATGAATTTTATCTCTCAAACAGAAAGTCATGCACTCATTAGTATTTCTTCGTTAATTAAGTTTTATTTAAATTAAACTTCTTTCTGGAAACTTGCATCATGCTAAATGCATCACGCAACGGCGTGGGCTTAATTTTAAAATTATTAGAGAATTTTAATTGAATAGCTTGATTTCTTCAAAGACTTCATTTTTTATTTTATATGAAGTCTAGTCAATATGTTTTATACAAAATCGCAGCATTTTTTATTTTAATATGCAAAAGCACAGCATTCTTTTGTTAAATATTTTAGTGGCCATTGAATTTTGCTTTGTGCGATTTTCGATCAGTAAAATGTCCTCTGTAATATGGTTTAACTTATTTCTCGATATTGTCACCGTTGTTAGCGACTTAACAACTTACAGCATAACATATTTATAAGTACGTCTCAAGTATTTTTACTAGACATATTTATCAAATATAATTTCTTTTTGCGTATAAATCTGCAGGTATGTCTTCATGTTTATAACAATTTAAAGCATATAGTGGAATAGAATATTGCCAAAAAAATCTAAAAGCACATTGGACATTTTATGAAATACAATTTTCAAAATTAACAACATTTTCTGTGAAGAATTTTTGTAAGTTGTGGACAAATTAAGAAAACGGGGTGGGATACACGTTTAAAAATTAATAAAGCAGGTATACACATGTGATTGCAAGCGTGCTGTGCCATAAGTATAAGATTACATTATTTTGGGGAACAAATCTGATCAGAGAAATGATGAAAGAAAGAAAATGTTTCGTGCAATAATTTAATCGTATCATTGGATCACATGCTGTTGATATAATGATCATCCAGTCTAGTAGATATCACGCATCGAAAACACCCACTGCTTGAAAAGAACGGATTTAAAAAAAAATATTGTCCAATAATGTCACCGGGCTCAATATCGAAACAAACTGTGACACTGTGCATTAATACGACTTGTCTTGGTTCTCTAACCCGTGAGTGTGGCAATTAGAACAATATAAGTTAGAAATTCCCTTCGCTTCTCCCTAAACTGACTACTCTTTTCTTAAGGTTGGCAACTTTTTGCCGACTCGCACACGACGAGTTCTATAGCATGAATAAGTCACCTTTTAGTTCTTAATTTTAAGAAAGCACGTAATCATCTCTTCCATGGAGACACTTTTTAATTTTAACTTTTTTTGTCTTTTTTTTGCAAAATTTTTAAATTTTTATTTTGATATTTTTATGCTTGTTTTTATTGCGGACACAATGAAATAAGCAATCAGCCACGGTTTATCACAACTGTGATGGATGATAATTGGGTGAATCATTTTAGGCGTTATCGTACACCAACATATTATAAACTTTCAGTTGAGGCCATAAAAACGGCCATGGTGAACTAGTTGGTTTCACAGACGGCTATAAAACGTTATGGAGTAATTGTAATTAAGCAGCTAAAATGGCGTTGTCTGCACAAAGTATTGGGTTGTGTCTCATTTGGCACTACTAACAAGTGCGACTTTATTGCTGAGTCATGAATTCAAATCTCCAAAAAAAATTTTTAGTAGAAAAACAATTGTTCTTAAGTCATAGCCGTAAATGTGTTCTATTCTATTCGAACAAATTGTACCAATTCAAGCCTTCGAGGGACAGGCTGGAATAAAAAGGAAAAAACAGCAGCAGTAGCTAAATAAGTGGTCATTAATGAGCACAGTGTATGACTAACATGAAGCTCGAAAAATCCTTATTGAAGCTTGTCTCAAATTAAGGCCTGCATTGGATTTTGTGAGAAAGAAATTAAATAAAAATTGTCGTGCCTTACTTAAGTTGGTATTTAGATTACACTTCTCACACTTTTTCATAAGACTTAGGAATTTGACTTAACACTCAATATTATAGTGTGAAACGGGCTTTAGAGAACAATATAACATCATTGCATAGTAGAAGCGCTAAGCTGTTGAAGCGTCTGCATGATTAGAGATCGTTATTTCGTGATTTATAGAGGAGTTAAACAACTATTATGGGATAAAGAATCGAGAAATGTATTTCAATTTTACATATTTTCTATAAAATTGGTGCACACTTCTATATAAATACACAATATTAGTTTAAAATAATTATTCTTCAGATATGACTTTCATTATGCCAAAAAAGGTAAAAGATTCCTGTATAACGAAGCTTTGCGTATTTTCTCCGACATGGTTTAATTTATTTGGGTATGATTTTATGCTTAATAAACATAATTATAAATAACTATTCAAAAAATATTGGTTTCTTTTCGATTATATTTCTAAAGACATGAAAATAACCATGCTCTATGGAAATATATAACACACATATTTCTTTTAACTATTTCTTTATTCCAGGCTAAAGTTAAACTTATTGATTCGCACGCCATTAATGGTCAAATTGAGGAAATCACATTTACTGACAGCTTCATTGAGACAATCAATCCATTTGGTTTTACTATATTGAAATCAAATGCTCTTTTACTTAAAATGGAAAATGTGCAAATAAATAGAATTGAATCACAGGTAAAGTAATGTAGAATATTTTAATACTTTAACCAATTCGTTACCTCAAAATTGGTGTAGCTCTATAGCCACTGCAAAAAATTAATAAGTTAAGTTAGGAATGCGTACATTTAATTCGATATTTTTTCTGATTAAATTTTCCATTTTACTACAACTCGTGTTGGAGCCACAATTTTAACGTTTAATAAATAAAGTTTTACACCTAATGCTAATATTTGGAGTCTGAGGTTATAATATTTAGTACAAAAAGGAAAGAATTTTGCCTCACAGCATTAATTATTAGTTTATTAGTTGTCAATTTTATTTCAATAGACAAATATTTAACATCATTTATCATATAAAAGTATAAGAACTTCCTAATTTGCAAAAAATATGTTCAAAAAAATTAAACATTGGCAAAATTGAAACAAATTGACTCTCAGCGTTTTCCTTTACAGTTACAGTCTTTTTGGCATTTGAGCTAAAGCAACTGTGAGGCGACGAATTGTTGAAATAATAGTAAAATAAAATAATTGTATTTAAATAATAAAGCAAATAAATAAACACAAAATAATTTTTAAAGATGTACGTTTATAGGAATTAATTTTTTTTAAAGGGGATTTTTATTTAATTACAAATTGTGCTGTCATATTAAAAAAATTTGTGAGTAAAATCTAAAGCAAATTTTTAAGCATCTGACCTTTTTTACATATTTTACAAATTAGAAATAAAGTTTTTAAAAATACCTTTACGGAAAGATGTTTTTAGATGTACTTTTTTCAAATTTTCCCTCGAAATAACTATACGGTTAAAAGTTCAGTTTTAGACGATTATTTAAGAAAAAACCCTTGAAGGCTTTTTTAATTAAAAAGAGTTCTTTTATAAACGTAAACTCTTGAAAATAAACTCAGTTGTTCTTTGTGTATTTAACTCAATAAGGAAATAGGTTTTGAAATAATTTTTAAAATTTATATTTTTTAAAACGTAAATTATGCAATTTATTTTTCTTTAAAAGTAAACTTTTGAATAAAATAGGTTATTTCAAAAATCACTTTTTTACATTTTTCTTTTTTTTTCTTTCAAGGATTTACGAGTATAAGTGCTCATAAAAAATATTTTTTGTAGAACTTTTTTTTTCGTGAACTACGTATATTTTAATCCTATCTAAACGTAAAGATTAAAGTTTTATTATTTTTCATTAATTTTTTCTTTCAGGCCTTCAAAAAGTTTGTGGTGGAAAAAATTGAAATTCAAAATTGTGTCTTTTTATCAAATGTGCCATCAAAAGCTTTCTATGATGTTGAAGTTTCACATACATTATTTTTAAATAATCTTAGATTTAGAGAAGTCCACTCTAGGGCTTTTTCTTTTAAAAGTTGGTTACTAATTCTCTCAAAATTTGTTTTCATAAATTCAGTTAAAAATCATTTTTTAATTTTCTTTTTAATTTTCAGTGATCTCCAAATTAATTATAGCGAATAATTATTTTGAAAGTGTTGATGCTGAATGGCTGGAGGTATATGTAAAAGAGAGCTTAGTTATTAGAGACAATTATTTTGGTAACACAAGTCAAATAGCTTTTAAGGGTCAGTATTTAAAAAAATATTTATTTTTTAAAATAAGAAAGTGAGATAAGAAAATAATAAAAAAAAAACTTTCTTTAAAGGAGTAATGGTTCATCGCGATTATGTTGGTAGCGAAAAGTTGGAGTTGCGTTTTAGCAACAACACTGTACACTTTCCCCACTCTGTACAGCCACTGGATTTTAATCACAAATTTACCCTAAATCTAAAACAACTTTATTACGATAATTCATATTCCTGCCATGAAATCGACTACAATCAAAAGCCGCCCATAGCTAAAGATGAATTTTTTAATCATTTTAAGGATTCCATACATTTTAAGCAAAACTTGGCCACCACTCAAAATGATGAATACAGACTTTTAAGTAAAATTATTGACACAGATTGCCAGAAGCACTCACATTGGTTGTATGCTATAATTAGTGCAGCGTGCCTTTTAATACTAGTGGCTATTATAGTCGCAGGTATATGTTTGTATTCGGCCAAAAAAAGGAAAGCTCAAAGAAAACTAGATATAATACAACCGGAACCTAGAACCTATAAGGAAACCCAAATTGTATATCAGATTGAAAATGCTGGACTTTTAAAGACTGACTTTTGATGCCCAAAAAATTAACACAAATATAGGAATTAAATCTTCCTTTTCTTCCTCAATAAAGATGCTATCAAACACCGAAATTCCACCAAATAATAATTATTTTGTTTTTATATTTTAATTATAATAAATTGTTTAGTTTTACCCATCTATTTTTTGTTTATATTGAAAACAAAGTGCGTTAAAACATTTGTTTAATTAAACTTCTAAATATTGTTAAAAAAATAGCTTTATGTTTATTAAATATACAACAAATATATTGTTAATTAAAATTAAAAGTATTTAAATAAGTACAGAATTAAATAAACTCTACACTATGGTCCTTCGAGCCTAACATATATATATATATATATATATATATATATATATATATATATATATATATATATATATATATATATATATATATATATATATATATATATATATATATATAAAGTGTGTCAAGAACCACTTTAAACTAAAAAAAATAATCTTAAACAAAATATTAGCATTTGTTTTATTACATACCATTTTAAACTCAATTTTATAAAAATTATTTTCAAATATATAGGTTGAAGAAATAAGTGTGAAAAAAATTAAAATAATCATTGATCAACTTTTACTTTATTTCTTAGGTTATTAGAGTAATAAATTTATCCTTTTTTTCGCTGTTTTTCTATAATTGTATTTATCATTTTGTAAAATACTGTTACGGAAGAAGATTAAATATCTTTACACATTTGAAACACAAATGCTTTTTATGAATTGATCTCCATTTAGATTTTGTAACAAAAATAGATGGTTAATACTAATACGAACATGTATAAATAAAACTATCAATGAAAAAGTTGCCATATCTGTGCACAATAGAAAATTCTAGACTTTTTAGCCCGCCTTGAAATGAAATGGAATTTCAAAAAGAACGTACATTTACTTTAGACAATTAGTTTAACAAAACTGTTTTTACCACATTGTGACGAAGCAAGTAAGTAATCATATTACAACACACTACTGGCTAACGTCACTAAAAAAATAAATTATTTCACAACATAGTTTGAATTAAGATAATATCCAGCACCAGGTAAAAGGAATCAGCCTCAAAGACTTAGCAAGAAAAATATTAAGTTATTTAGCAGAAATTTTTAGTTCCAGATGTGCCAATATTTGGTTTAATGGAAGAGAATGAATCACTTTTAAGTTTTAGAAGGATAAATCACACGGCGTATGCTTCTTAAATATACATACCAGACCAAAATCCGGCTTAATTTTTTCATGTGCTTTTAAAATAACTGTTTAGTATTTGATAACATAAGCAGCCCAATCACGAATATTCCCTAGGAATTTCTTTCTCACGGAATTTACTTTTCTCGAGAAAAAATTGCTCCAATCACAAATTCCGCCAGAACAAACATTTATTTTTCCTTTTTTTGTTTGTAACTGAAGATTTTTTATTTATTTACAACGTTTATCGGAGAATTTTATTTTTATTTTAATTAAATAAAGGACAATATAAAAAAAATTCTTTTTTTTCCGAAATTTTTGTAGTGTCTCTTTGTTGCCTTTAAAAACCCCGCACGCTGTATCTGCGTTGACTTACATCACGGTAAGCAAATGCTGCATTTGCTGCTTATTTGTGTTTTTTTTTGACCTAATAATAAAAATTATAAAACCAAAAAAAAATGTAAAAACCAAACATTGCTTACATTTTTGTGCAAACTCCCTTCTATATAGCAGGTGGAAGAAAACTTGAAAAATAAAAATATTTTCTCCCTTTTTTTCATTTATGATACCTATTTTTTTCCCCCGCCGAATTTTTTTTTCTTTCCACAGTTGAAAAAAAGGGAAAATATTTACTCATAATAGGAGAAAAGGGAAAAGGGAGAAAACTCACGCGGAATTTTTATTCGTGATTGGGCTGAAGAAGTAAGTAATTACCTTAAGAAGTTAATTCATTCCATTAAATATGGGAATTATTAAAAAAACTCAACACATTCGAAAATATCTTTTTTAATCTAAAGACGTATAATATTTTGATAAAATTAACACTTAAATATGCATCACCAAAAAATTGAGAAACTATTCATTTTAGTGCTTGACATTATTACTATTTCCTATAATTTCCAACCTATATTATTAACATAATCAAATAAATAAATAGTTCTAATATTATAGCCGATAGTCCTAGATACTATCGTTTTAGTTCTTTAGATAACTTTAGTTATAATAGATGAAAAAATAAATAAATAAATTTTAATAATTTCATGAATAATAAAAATGGTAAACTAAAATTAGTTTAAGAATGCTGTAGCAAGTGTTGCCAAGGATTAAGACCGTTCAAAACTTAAAACTTTAATTTTTTTGCTTTTTTTATTAAAACACCATGAGAATTTATGGATATTTTGGAGTTAAAAATTATTTAAACTAATGATATGGGCTTACCCAATCGGTAGATATGACTCTAAAGCTTGATGTATAGAAAGTTCAGGTTCCGATAAAGCCAAGCCTTTCGATAGTAAAGCAAAATGCGTATTTATAGTTTCACTTATACTGCTCAAATCTTCTACATCTTTGTCATCTGAAATAATTAAAAAAAATAGTTATATGTATGCATACGAATCATTTTTACTACTGTTGGGTATTTTTTAAAGGTACAGAACTTTGAAATGTAACAAAGCAAAAATAAATTCTGGCAAATAATTGCTACGGCTGACACCGATGTAATCTAATCTGGAGATTCAATTTTCGATAACTTTTTCCGAAATTTGTGGCCGTATAACGGCAATAACACGGCAAATATTGTCCTCCAAATAGCCAATCGTTTTAGCTTATCAGCGAAGACTTGCGACTTCATATATCCACACAGAAAATAATCTAGAGGCGTTACGAGTCCGAAACGTGAAACTATGCGGTTACCAAACTTTCTCTTCAGCAAGTCAATTGTGGCATGAACTGTGTAACAGTTGCCTCGTCTTGTTGAAACCACAGCTCCTGCAAAGGCAGCTCTATAGTGTTCACCATTAACCACCATCGTTTAAAAGAATTGTCACTCCAAATATGGCAGTTTTGCTTATTCACATATTCATACAAACAGTAGTGAACTTCATTCCTAAAAAATGCATTTATGAAAATCGGGATCAATGGCAATCTTATTTTTGCGCAATTTGGAACGTTTTTCAGGCTTCAGTCTATTCATGTTGAAATGACAATCCAAGCTTAACATAAGTCACTTGACAGCTAACAAAGCGGCGGTCTATAAAAACGCCAATAGTTATTTTTTTTAAAGCAGTACAGTTGCAGTAAATTCCAAAACTTCGGCCAAGCCAATAGAAACAGATGCAACTACAAAATTTTATACCATCCTTCATTTAGAAAGCAATATACCATTTTTTTCATTTTCAACTTATTTCTAACGAAGTTAAACAATTAAAACATCCAATTAAAGAGCAACAAAATTAAATCCGCCTGGTACGATTCAAGCCCAAACACGATGGAAGCCGTCGTATGAGGAGAACACCCTTTTATTTTTAAGTTTTTGTTTCTGACTATTGCAGTTCAGCCGATAAGATAATGTAGGGCATAATCAGATCTTTTATGAGAATTTTATTTTTTAGTTGTTATTAAAACAGGCCATGTTGGCGTAGATAATATAATATACTAATATAATATCAACATATCAAAAATTCACAAAAGTCAACTCTTGTACGAGGCACCCCCTAAGTGTTAATTTTATGTTTCCCAACTTGTCTTTAAAGCGGGCTTGGGTGATGTAAATTTCGCGCCACACGCGAAATAAATGCCCTTATGCGCACTTTTATTCAGAAAAGGCAAAGGTTGTCAATTCGAATGTATTGTTTTTTTAATTCTTGCCCTCAAAAATCCGTAATTTTTAAGTCAATTTTAAAATAGTCTTCTTTATTGCAATTTGATTTTATTGTTAAAAATTTTTAAATTTAAAAATGATGTGTATTTTGATGCTATATATATATATATATGTTTGTTGGTTGGTAACATGAGTAATTTTTCATAGAAAAGGTTTTTAGACTACCAAATTTTCTGTAACTCGCCACTAGATGGTGCCGTAGCACAATTTTTGGAAAGCACTGTTCTATAACGTTGCGCACGCCTGATTCTGATTCTGTCAAAATATTGAGACAGCAGTGGTACAGCAACTGACTTCGACGGCAGTAGAAAATAATTACTGATTTTTACTGTCCTCAATAATAACAAATTGTCATTGTGACTTTGACAGTGATTAGTTATTGGTGACTCAATTTAAAATGGAGAAGCATTTTTATTCGAATTGTTTTCAGTGCTGGACGTCATTAGTGCATATTCTTCGTTTATTTATAGGTGCTGCATCATACAAAATTAAACAATTGCGTTTTTGCGATCGCTATAGTGTGGCAGTGGCATTGGTGAGTAATTTTGATAGCAAATCCTCCTTTCCTCACGAATTGTCCGGTGCAGTAATTGTCTCATTCAATTCTGCGTGCGTGCACACGACTACCTGGCGAGTGTTGACTGTGAACACTCAAATGGAAATTCGAGCACGAGCAAAATATTTTATTCTGCGTTCACTGCGAATATCTATACGGAAATTCGTACATGAAAAAAATTTTTGCGTTCACTGGAAATTCGAGAATAAAAATAAAAATATTTTTATCGCTGCGAATTCCCATATGGAAATAATACGTACGCGAAAAATATCAAGTTTTTACTTGGCAGCCAAATGCGTAAGAGAGATTGCATATGTATGACTTTTTGAAATGCCACGAAAAAAACCAACATTGGAAGATCTACCAGAAATGTGCGGCAAGTGTCAACCAGTAGAGTTGCTGCAACAGCCAAAGAGCGAAATACGCGACAGAAAACGGAACGAGTCAGAATGTCCACTTCAAGAGCTGCTGCAACATCCGACCAGCGAGACACACAACGAGTCAGAGCGTCCTCAATCATAAATACAATTGAAAATTCCTGGCGCAATACAAGTCTATTAACACAGTCACAGAAGAAGACCAAGCGGTCAATTATCCAGTCGGATTTTTCAATTCATTGGAGCCTCCTGGAATACCACCGCATGTATTGACGTTGAAAGTTGACTCGCCAATATTGCTTCTTAAGAATCTCAACACGCCCAAGTTGTGCAACGGAACCAGGCTTTCCGTAAAAAAGTTGATGCCGAATGTGATTGTGCTCATTCCGCGCATTCCAATGATCTCCACTGATTTGCCCTTCACATTCAAGCGACTTCAGTTTCCGGTGCGTCTCGCTTTCGCAATGACAATCAACAAATCCCAAGGACAGTCGCTGCGAGTTGCCGGTTTGCATTTAGAAAATCCATGTTTTTCTCTTGGAACTCTACGCCGCTTGCCTCCGAGGTGGGATGCGGCGAATTTAGATTTTTCAAGCTTGCAAAATTAATTTTTGTTTTATCTTGTTCATGAATATTCTCACCGATTAAATCGAGATTTTGTTTAAGAACTTACTAAGATTTAATTTTTCTTTATAATTTTAGGTTTTGCGGTATTTATTTTTAAATTGCGTTTTTTAGTTTTTTCGGTGGATTTTTATTTAATTATTTTTATAATTCGGATCTGCTTCCCTTCTTTGCTAGTGATTTTTATGAAATTTAGATCATATGGATCTTTTATTCAATTTATTTGACTGAGTTTGCATGTAATTATATGATAAAATTGAAAAAGAATAAAGCTAACCATAAAAATATAAAATGCATGAAAAATTGAAGGGACTGAAAACATAGGAAATTTCAACTTCAGCAGCTATTGCCAATTGACACAATAAAATAATATTTTGCATGTTTATATAAATTACATACGAAACAACAGGCTTACAAGTTAAAAACATTACCGGGTAAACTTAGGTTTTTCTTCATTAAATTTGCACTGCACATGCCGCCCAAATAGGACAACTCCTGCTCTATGCGAACCAAACTAGAATTATTGCCATTTAGCTAAAAATCGAAAGAATTATTATAGAATGTTTAAAAACCTAAACTAAATAACTTACCAAAACAGGATTGTCATAACCAACTACCAAACACTTGAAACCATAACGATTTACATGTGGATCTTGGGCATACAACGAAGAGGTTTCCAAAGAAAACTCAACACAGTTTCCAGGTAAAATCATAACATTTTGTAACCAATTAGAGGAGCTGATGAAAGAGTTGGATAAATACTTAATAAGTTAAGTAATTAAATAAAAATTTTATTTATAAAATTAAATAAAGCAAAACTTACGTATTAAATTTTCTCACCACAAACCAGTCGGGTTCATTTTTATTGTGGGTCTCGTTTTGCGCCGATAATGTGTAGCAAACACTTATTAGGTGGGCACTTTTACTTTTTATCCCTCTACTTGTCTTAACATTATTATCCAAAATATCATAATAATCTGCACTGCCAGGAGTTGTTTCAGTGCTTTTTATGGGTCTAATGGGTAACGAGACCAATAAATAATCTTCTAATTGAGCAGTTCCACATTGAGCATCAAATTCAATTGTCAACCATTGTACACAAGTAGGAAATTCTACGCGAAAACAACTAATTGATGCACTTCTATACGGATGTTCACTTTCTACAACACAGTAATGGTTACTGGTGGTTGCCACCTCATTTCCTGAATTCTCAGTTTGATGTTGCTGCTGTTGGTTGGTGACATCACTTAAAGCGCTTCCACTAATTCCATCATTATTTAAGAATTCTAATTTTTTATTGAAAGACTCATAAAACGGTCGTAAAGGGGGAACGCTTGTGTTGGTTGGATTAACACGATCCTTTGTTGAACTCAATTGATTAAGAGCAGCTACATGTGGCAAAATGTCTCTTATTAGGCCCAATATTTGGACAGAACTCTGATATGAGGAAAGAAAATTAAATCAAATTTGAATATTGTTGATGCCTACTGCAAATATTAAACAACATTTTTTTTTTAAATTTAAAATACAAAAAGTCCAAAGATCTTTAAAAAATATTTATGAGAGGTAGAGAGAATATCAAAGTATTTTATTGCAACAGATGAGTAATAAATTTTTAGAAAATTACCTGATCCCTGTTTTTTAAGCAGACGGCTGAACGCAAATCAAGAGAAATAAGTCACAATTTGGAACGAGTCCTTTTTCATTTATCCTAAGAAACTGCATAGGTTTACTTTAAAATGGCCGTACGTTTACAAATGAAATTTTAGGAAGTTTAATCAACGCAGTTACTTCGCCAATGATATGTAAAATGCAAAGTATACTTTGAACTGTTAAGGCCAGTTCAGTGGTTTTTAATTTTCTTTAGAAATACAGTTTGCCTGCAGATTAAATGAATTTAGGTTATTGGAGTATGAACTAAATCTGTACTTTTGAAATTCTTTTATTTTTAGAGTTTCATACAAATGTTAACACGACTCCAATTAAATATCATTTTTTTTTTTTCAAAAAATTAAAATTATTTGCTCAATAAACATCACAGAATAAAAAAGTATACGTTTATAAGCGATTACATGGAAATTAGTGAAAAGTGTATACTTTCAGGTGGAATTTTCGGGGTTATAGGAGATTGGGTTCTAGAAATGTTTGAGGACTAAAATGTTTAATTTTACAAATATATTGGTTCCACTACATGTTGTTTTTAAAGCGTAGGTGTAATCTTGTACTTAACACGAATCACCGTAAGAAAACTGTCCCGAAAACTGTTCACGTATTTTAAATTCGGGTAAAATAGAAAGCTTTTGAAATAATGGCGTTCTTATTCTTCTTGCATGAAGCTGCACGACTCTTTCTTAGGGTAGATTATGTAACCTGCAAGAAAATCAGCTGGTAAAAAATTAAAAAGACCACTAAAAGTGTGATTTAAAGTCTTATCCACAAAATTAGTAAAAATTAACATTCTTGTTTTTTATTTTTGCTATAACAACCACGTGTGATTTTGTTTGAGATCTTGTTTTGGGATAGAAAATAATTTTTTAGTGTTGCCGTAGATTTAGACTTCTTTTTACTTTACCAAGAAGTGTGGGATCGCATATAATGAAACAGCGCTGAGCAGGCATAATGCTTTTTCCATACAATTTGACATATAAAAACCGCTGTAGAAAGCAGTCGTAAGATACTTTTTCCTTTTGAGAGCTTTTTTTGTTATTTTCAAAATTATCGTCCAACATGGTGCAAAAATATTTGGCGCGTTTAAACTCCTGAGGACCCTTCTAATTCTAAGGATTGCATAATTTATCTGTTTTTCCTTCATACAAACCATTCTTTCTTTTTAATGCTTCTGTTTCTTCGCATAAGCTGACTTGCATCAGCATTACAAACTGACGCTATTCATCGGTACGCTTCCGTACAGCCATCATACTAAATGCAACAGATTCACCTATTTATGGAAAATCGTATTCACATAAGCAAAATTATACTATGTAGATTTTGAACTACGGCCATCTTATTCGTCATGACTAGTTAAATATAAATTCGAATAACTGAATCACTTCTGCAATAGAAACGATTTTTTTGAGGATTTTCGAACTTTTATTTTAATAAAAATAAATATTTATTTTCGTTGTTTTAGAAAAGATGTGTTCACTTTCAGTCCTGTCAAAACGGAGTTAACATTTTAAAAAATTGAGTAAAATAGTTATAAATTTTGAAGGGCCCACTCGAATTTGTGATCAGGTTTACAATTTTTAAAAACATTTATAAAATGAAATTTATTAACTCACCTTGGCATCACTGCAAGCTAAATTCGCAATATGAGCATAAACCAGGGGCAATAGGGTATGAAACAAATTTGATGAATCCATATTGAAAACATCTAAAATTTGTGTAGCTGCCAATTGAATCGGCGTATCATCGGAATCAGCACGACCTATGACCCCGGGATTGTATTGAGAAGCACCCATTAAACCTTCTACAGCTTCAGCTCCAACACGTTCATTGCCATTAAACTTGGTAATTTGACCGTTACGAAAATTTAAATCATGAATAGATGAACTTTCTTCTATCATGATATCTTTAGGATGTATCTCTGTTGCACCAATTTCAATTTCCATTTCGAAAGGATTTGTGGATCGCTTTTCAAACTTCAGAGTTTCTATAATACCCTTTGAAAATGACTCCAAACGTTTGGACAAATCTCTGGCTGTTGATATGCCACCAGCTTCTGCGGGTAGATGAGCTGTTCTAGAGTTATTGGCCCAATTAATATCCATATGCTCTTCAATGGGTGTTATGTTGTGTTCGGAATCAATAGTTTGCGAATGATTCGAAGAATTATCTGAGGGTGACAAAGATGCAGCCAAAGTATTGCGTGCCAACACTAAAAGCTCTGTACATTTTTTAGTTATATCAGAAGCTATCTGTAAAGCTGTGTCACGCATTGTTATTTCATTGGAGAGACTGGCATCATTGCTGCCATTTATAGGACAAGCTGAGCCAGCCCCATTATTTGTAGCATTTGCGTCCTGCTTAATGGGTGTGCTATAGTAAAGTATGCAAGGAATTTGACCGCGATGAACATTAGTACCATTGAAGCTGAGATCACATGCATAGAAATGAAATGTTGTACCACATGGTCCACGTATGGAAGGCATACCACCATCACCCGAACAGGTGCGATGACCTTGAGAGCAAAATCTCAAAGCATAACGAGTATTTTCCTTCAAAAGTTGTAGATTATTTAAATATATAAATGTAAATAAAGATACATATATGCATATGTGGGTGTGTGATGTGTGTGTATTTTAATAGAATTAATACCTTAATTAATATAGACCTTTCAAATTTTATTTCAGCCATATCATTTTGTATTGCTGTCTGATCATAAGAACCCGACAAAGATTCCAATGTTTCCCATTTATGTTGCTGCTGCTGCAACGGCTGCTGCACATCCCCTGAGTTGTCATACAAAAGTTCTAATTGATATTCGTAGCTGCCTGATCCTGAGTAGACCATACAGCCAGCTACGGCAATGCCAGACCGATCTACTGAAAATGCTATTGCATCTGGGCCAAAACTACCCGTATTCCAAGTACGACTTTGATCACAGCGGGCGAATCGTGAACCGGACGAATGCAATGTTCGTGGTGGTATAAACATTTTGTCGTACTAGAGTAAAGAAAGTTTATATTTTATTAGCCATCAATATTTTAAATAATATTGCAATTAAACCTGAAATGGGGAACAGAGACAAGAAGAATTCAAAAAATTGAAATACCTAATTCGCTTTTGATTCAAAAGAGGATTTAACAAATTCGCATACCAAAACACAACTTTGTCGGATTAAAATTAATCTAGTAGTGGACTAATAATTAATTTAAAAATTAAAAGCATTCTAAGATTTTAGAACGCTATGGAATATATTTCATACTTATGACTGTTGTAATCAAAACAAAATGTTATATAAATTGATATATTAATGTGACTTTGAAAAAAGTGAGATAACATATTTTTTATAATTTAAAAGTTTTTAAAAGCCATTTGGCAAAAGCGGGATAAATATTTTAAATACACTTTTTGTGGGAATAGAAGTTATTTTTAATCCTATAAAAATATTTATTATAATTATTTGATTATTATTTTAACTCGACCTCTTTTTTATTTATATTGAATAAATATGTTTTAATCTTTTACATTTTTTGAAAAAATATATAGTTAAATTTAATTAAAAAAGACCGTTTAAAACATTAAAACATATTTATTATAATTCTAATATATTCTGTTAATAAAAAATATATACAGTTAATAAATTAACTTCAAAATATTTAAAATGTCCAAAAATTACTTTTTTAGTTAGTGTGACCATCACTTAAGTACTGTAATTAACAGTCTTAATTGCCGACACACTTGCATTAATAACAATAAGTTCATATTACATTTTCCACATGCAGTTGAAATAATGCAAAATAATGCAGCGATCATCATATATTTTATTTCGTACTAAAACCAAAATTAATAATAATTAGAATATACAGGGTATTAACTTATTTTTTATAGGCGCACGTTTGGTGGTACTCCTACTAGCACATGGACTATAATGAGGCTCGTGAAGAATTTTCCCGAGCGTGGTACAATCGCAAGAAGTTCTTATCAACAAGATCCCTCAGTTCGGACGCAGGAAACTATCGCTGCTGTAGCTGTTGCCATACAATTCAATCCTCGAGTTTCAACAAGGAGCTTATCTGCTCAAATAGGTCTCAGCAGACAGTCACTGCAGACAATTTTGCACCAAGATTTAAACTTATTTCCATATAAGATTCAATTAAGAAACAATTTGAACCCAAGAGACTTCCCGATTCGCGTTTAATTTTGTTAGAAGGTCATTCAAATGGCGTCAGAGAATAAAAACGTCTTGAACTGCTTTTTTATGTCTAACGAGGCACATTTTGATTCAAACGGCAATGTCAATATGGAGTAATTCTAACCCACAGATACTCCATCAAATGGAATTACATCCACTTCGCGTCACAGTGTGTGAGTGTGTTTCCAAATTGCACTCGCAAATAGTATATATGTAGAAGACCAAATAGTATAAATAAACACAGACACTTTTTTATAAAACTTAACTTAGTAACTCTAATCGCGAAGCACTAAGCTTAAATAATAAAATTTGAAGAAATTCTGAAAACTCCTTTTTTAATTTAATTAAAAAGTCAATACATGGCGACCCTCCCAGTCCTGTAAAATAAAATACAAGGAGAGGGTCCGCCTAGCTAAAAAGCACCCAATCGTAAAAATACAGTCTAGCAAAAAGGTACAAAATTGTTCGACCACAACCACAAGAAGGATGCCCTTCAACTACAACTAGAAGGGTGACTTAGCTAGACCAGCAAAACCATTTAAAAAAAAATTATATACATAAATTAGTTTTAATTAAAAATTTAAAATAAAGTGCGCCACACTATAACCACTTTAGGGCCTGTAAGCGTTAACCGCTCGAGGCAAAAGTTTTTTTGGTATTTTATGTCTAAAACTGTGTCTGTAAATGGTCCACAGCGGTTGACCATTGAAGAATACAGAAAGAGACAACTAAAAAGGGAGCTTGCTGATAAGACAGTTATCCCCATTGTAAAAAAGCCCAAACGATGTGGTATACTAATAAGTTAAAAATAGAAAAAGCCCAACTTCTGAGAGAAGTCAAATCTAACCCATCACCCAGTTGGGAACGTGCTACCAAAATTTGGGAATGCATTGATGAAGTACATGCTTCAATAAAAGCATTTCTGAATAGAAATAGAAATTAAAAAAAAAATAAAATTATTAATAATAACAAAAAATGAATAGGTACTACCTTTAGAAAACTTTAGATATATAATAAAATAAAATAAAAAAATAAAATATATGGAATATTTTAAATAATTTCAAAATGGTCAAGAGTAAAAAGCCAATAAATTTTAAAGAAGAAAAAATAAAAGAACCTTCGTTTGAAACACAAATTGAAGGGTTAACAGAACTACGGGAATTATTAGATATTAAAGAGACACCCACAGAAATTGAAAAACCCCGACGGGAAGAAGAAGAAATAGTAAGAATGATTAGATGGGCTGAAAATGGGAAAAGAACAATCAGAAATAGAGCACCCGAATGCCAATGTGGTAAATGAAATGCAGGTGGTACAAGAAAAACCAAATTTATTAACTATTGAAATTTGTTTAATAATAATAACAATGTTATTAGGCCTCAACTTTACTTAGCGAATTTACGCAATGCATAGTAGAAGATTGAAGAAAAGATATTTGAGTAGAGCAAATGATCTGGACAAAGTCTAAAAGGTAAATATAATACAATTTTACAAAAAAATTATGATCATCAAAGAAGATTTTGATAAATCTTACAAAAGTTTAAATATAGATAGACAAATTAAGGAAGAAACCTTAAATAAACACATACAGCTCCTTTTGAATAAATAGCCTTGAAGAAATAAGAGTTGTACTAAATGTAAATTATAACAGCGCATAAAATAGCTGCAGGCGCATTTTTCTTAAACACTAGAGACAAGTTATTCAGAATCGCAGATAGAAAGGAAAAAGAATTAAGTTTACCACACTCATTGCACGCATCAATTTTCTGCTGCACAAATACTACGGCTGACTCCAAACAAATATCTACAAAAATGCCTCAAACAGCCATCGAATTTTTAGAAACGGCCTCAAAATTGGTATATGATTTTGACGGCAAAGCAAAAAATCTCCGATCCTGTATAGACTCACTCCAATTATTATAATTAATAAAGGACTCTCATAAGCAATTAGCCATAGCCCTTATTAAAACAAAACTAAAGGGCACTGCAAGAAATCTAATTGGCGACGAAAATACAATAGCGGGAATCATAACAAAACTAAATAATAGCGTTAAAGGAGAATCTGTAGAAGTTATATCAGCACAAATAGCGAATATTAAACAGAATAATAAAACTGCTAACGCCTATTGCAGTGAAATTGAGAGTCTATCAAAATCATTAGAGTGTAAAGGTGCTTACTAAAAACTGCACAATCGATAAGGTAAAACTTATCATGGAAGCAGGTCAGTTCAATTCAATGAACGACGCCGTTAGCAAATTCGTTAATGGTTGTACGGAGACAACTGGTCAACAGACCGCCATACTTTATTATGGCCAAAAAGGGAATTTCAATAAATTTAGAAATTCCAATAGTCAATTTGGGGGCAGAAATTCATTTCAAAGAAATTCATTTTAAAGGAATTCGTACCAAGCAAATTCTTTTCAAAGCAATCCTCTCCGGAGCAATTCTTTTCAAGGAAATAATAATAATTTTAAAAATAACAATCGAAACAATTAACAATAGCAGACAAAACGGACAACATAAGCACACGATAAAACTCCGGAAAACTAATAAGCTCCCCTAAGATCTATCCGAAACACTATTTATATAACCTAAACCTCAACTTAAGTTCTTTCATTAACGTTCAAATTAATAGCAATACTAATATAATTACACTACTAGTAGACACTGGCGCTGATATTTCTATAATAAAATTAACATAACCAGCTTAATACTAAAAGAACAACAACACCAAGTGGCATAGGACAGGGTAAAATGAAACCAATGGGTAATGCACTTTTAAATATAGCATTTAAACATTTTTAATTCCCCACAATTTTCTGGTAGTACATAATGATTTTCCAATACCTTGTGATGGGATCATTGGCATGGATTTTATGAAAAAAATAAAATTGCATTTTGAATTTTAATGACGAACAACATTATCTTATCCCAAGGCCACTTAATTTAAAATCTATAAAAATATCAATAACGAATATAATTTTGCCATCAAGATCTGAAGTAACACGTCAGATACATTTACCACATTTATAAAATAGGAATTTCGAATTCCTAATCAAGAAATAGAGAAAAGTGTTTTTATTGCAAACACATTGGTAAAAGCAAACAGATCATTTGTTCGTATTTTAAACATTAACGACACAATTACAATAGTCAAACAGAACAAAATCAAAATCGAAAGCATCTCTGATTACCATATATTTAAATACAACACTAAAACAATAATAACAGCAATAGAAAAACTAAAAAAAGCATTTGCAAATTGCATAACGGAACCAGATGTTAAATATGCGGTTTGTGTAGCGCAGAAATCATCCTTCACCTAAACTATCTCGTACGCGCTGGGCCAGGAGACCGTAAAAGTTATCTCAAAGCCACAAGTGCGACGCCTCGCACCAAGTGCTTCAAATGTGGTAAGCTCGGAACTTTCCATTACAACTGCAGATGTGTTAAGAAAATGGCAACATCGGCATCGCTACCGAATCGCATAAGTCACCGTTAAAGCTATGTTCCACTGAAAGAAAGGAATCACCACCTCAGGCGGAAGCTATAGCGTAGGCACGTGTGGAGGCGGGTTGTGTGGATAACTGGCAGAACTAACCTCTCCTGACAGAAACAAAGCGAGTTGCTGAGAAAACATGCCTCCGTTTTCATCCTTAAAAAGAAAAGCTAAGGTAGAGCGCAGAGGTGAAACACGAAATAAATATTAGCAAAGCGAGGCCTATAAAACAAGCAGAAGAAAGACGGCAGCGTCATACTTGGCGCAGACTACAGGAAACTAAATTAAGCCACAAAGAAAGAGCATTGCCCAGAATTAACGATCCTTGGACACGTTAGGCGAAACAAAAAGGTTCTCTACGTTGGACTTGCAGAGGGTTACTGGCAAGAAGAAATAGCTGATAAGGACAAGGAGAAAACTCTCTATAGTGCGAGCAATGGAGTGTGGCAGTTCAATGTGATTCTATTTGGGCTCTGCAACGCTCCCGCTATATTCGAGCGTTTAAGGGAATGCCTGTTTAAGGAGCTCAATTGGAAGACGTGTTTGGTGTATCTGGATGACATAACAATGATGGGAAGACTTTTGGTGAACACCTTAAACCTGGATGATGTATTTAAGCGGCTAGCGGCTGCAGGACTATTAAGTGTGAAGAATTGTTCGTTGTTTCAAATGAAGGTCAAATACTTGAGGCATCGTGTAACAGCAGGGGGCGTATCAACTGATGAAGGTAAAATACTTCATACTTCATACAAAATCTTCATGAGGTGCGTAATTTTCTAGGGCTTTACACACACTACAGGAGATTTGTGCCGAATTATGCTTAAGTGGCTTCTAGCTAGCATGAGGCATCAGAAGAAGCGTTTCAGAGGCTTAAGAAAATTTTTTGTATGGCCTATGGTCTATCCGATAGCTGGTCATGAAATTGCATTGTTGCAAGCTGCTACGGAATAGGAGGAGTACCTTCTCAGGTGGGTACTGTCTTAGCCCGAAAAAAAATTATTGAATTACAAGACGGGATGATTTAGCTGTACTGAAGTGTCGTAAACATTAGCACAAATACTTATATGGACAACACTTTATTCTAAGGGCGAATCACTCCGCATTGGAGTGGCTGTTGCAATTTAAAAACCTTACTTACAGAAGGACAAATGATTCCACTATTTAACTCACATTGCTAGAAAGGATGGTCCCCTAAATTGCGAACCCACTGGGAGAGAGCATACAAAAATTTAATGACGTGTTTTACCCGGTACAGAGATATTATAGGTCCAACATGAAAGTGATTCACCTGGAACGGCTGGCCAAATATGACCAAGATGATATTGAGCCTGTTCGGAACGAAAAGACTTAGTGCGCAACACTGTTACGAAGATGATTCGTTTAAGTTTTCAAAGAAAATAATTATCAGTAAAAAAAGTAAACGAAATGACCTATTCTGTGTTTTACAAACTGCGGAGATTTTTATGAAATCTTATACACACAAGGCAACAACAACATGTTTATAACACATTCCACGAACTAAGCTAAACAACAGACAACAAAAGCAAGAAGCATAGAGCAAAAACAAAAACACACAGCCAAGGAGGCGTGTTAAAGTAGAATATTCTTGTATATGCAACAACTGCTTAAAACAGCTATATAAGCACTACTTTCTGGGTAAATGAATTACTTGATTCAAGTTGAGACATCGTTAAGAATAGACAACAAAATAATAAGGCATCTGTTAAAGCGTTACAGTGGCGACGTTACAATTGTGTTTATTTTTTGTGTATTGAAATTAAATAAATCGTTTAATTCTAAAGGGCTGTGTTATTATTTTGCAATAATAAAAGAACTCAATATAACAAAACGTGTATTAAAAGGAATAAACATAACAATCTAAACACTTTATAGTATAAGTTATATTTTTTATAACCAATAAAGAACAGACGCAACTCTATTAATTTTTAAATTTATTTTTAACGTCTGACGTAGAAAAGATTTGTCAATATTTTTTTCGTTAATTAAATTAGAAAAGTCAGAAAGGGTTTGTCCCTGGTAGAAGCAAAATAAAATTTTTAATTTTAAAAGCCTACTTTTTCCCAAATGATGTATATGTTTTATTTTGTTTGTTTTGTAAAGCTTGAATAAAGCTATAGCCAGAGCAAAACAAAGTTTTGCAACCGTTTCAAATTTCATTTCTTTGCAAACACTATAAAGTTCAAAATTAAAACAGATCGATTACACCTCTGGCTGTAGAAACTAATCACCCACTCTGCGTTGGTAAAACTAACATTATCAGTAGACATTATCTTCTCTGTCTTCTTCTCTGAGATTTGTGTTTTATTTCTTATTATTATAACTTTTACTAAACAAAAACAAATAAATTCCCTAATAGATCACATAGATCAACTTCGTCTTGAACTTTATTCTCCCAATATCGAAAGTTCACATCTGAGTTTGTACAGAAAAATTGCTAACCCTCAAAATATGTTTCGAAATTACTTAAGACATTGTAGTTTTTAAATATTTTAATACCAGAAAACGTAAATCACGATATACTGAATAAAATTTATCAACTTAAATTCACTTCATCAA
Source organism: Trichopoda pennipes (assembly GCA_030448955.1). Classification (NCBI taxonomy): domain Eukaryota; kingdom Metazoa; phylum Arthropoda; class Insecta; order Diptera; family Tachinidae; genus Trichopoda; species Trichopoda pennipes. The sequence continues at coordinate 543,224 of JASKUP010000026.1, read as the reverse complement.
TTCGAAAATTCATTAAATATGTAAATAAAATGAATTTTTTGTAATTTTATCTACGAAATCCCAAGATTACATGGAGAATCTAATTGGAAATTTTAATGGTAAAATTTATTTTGAGCTTTCAAATATACAAAAGAAAAATTAAGTCGAATATAAAATAGTTGACAAACTTACATCTCCGATGGCCGTCTGATATACAATTTCCGCCAATACTCGAGCCAAGAGATGACAACAATTATCTATTAGACCCTGATTAAAGTCCTTCGAACAAAAGCTACCGCTAGAATAGTTATAATGGACACTACGATTGTAAATATTTTCCAAACGATCTCTTATTGGATTAGCAATAATATCCAATAAACGCATTAGCACATCCTTAAAGCTCCATGAATTGCTAAGAAATTCACGTTTCTCCTGTTGTGTACGATAAATCATTTGTTCCACCAATATGGGATATTGATGTGAATCAGTTGATGATAGCATGGGTAAGCCGGAATTATCACTAGGACTAATAATAGATTGGCGATCACCACCCTGGCTAAGCAAAGCAAATGTTGAGCGTAGTTTAACTGTGGGTAAACACAAGCCCGCCAGAATGGCACTCAGAAGCCGTGAGTGTAAAGTACCTTGCTGAAATTTTTGGAAAACAATAACAATTAAGTTGTTATATTTAAAAATGTGTATTTACCTTATCCATTTCTGATAATAAATCACACAAGCAATTCCATTTCAAAGTGGAAGTGGGATAGAACACTCCAAAACATGCAACAAAGCTAATGTGGCACTCCTCTAGTATTTCTAAGGCCATTGTCAAAGCCTCATAGTTGTTTACATCCTGAAATAAATCGTCACAAAAAATGCCAATTAACATGGCTCTCACATTGCCTATACATTCGGCCAGTTGTATATTTTCCATATTCGATATTTTCATTGTTGATTTACTTGCACCAACATTATTATCATTCAAATATTTTGTTGCAATAGAATTGCTAACCTTGCTAACCTCCTTCTCTGAACGATTGCTTACGAATTTGTGTGGACCAGATGAAATATACTCGGATATTTCATCACTTTGTCCATATTGCGGATAAATTTCATTCGTATATTTTCTCAACAGTCTCAAGCAAGACTTATTAACATGTATTAAATATTCCAAAGATTGTTTCACTTGCAATTGATGAGACAAGTCCCTCTGTTCACGCAAGTAACCTTTAAAAGCCTCCCAAGACCAATTTAACATCAAGACTAAGCTCTCAAAGCATTCCCTAGTGACTGTGTTTGCAAACTCCTTAGTAACCTTTTGCACAGGATCTATGTCCACTGGAGCGGTAGGGGCTTTAGTTTCTTGTGTTATTAAACGATACAAAATGGCTGGTATTTGACCTGAGTTAGCATCTGTGCCATTATTGGCTTTCTTTGATGATTTAAAGGTGAATACAACTTGATCTTCTGTCGTGACTGTAGCCTGACCGCATGAACCACAATCAGAAGAGGGCCCTGCAATACGAGCCCATACCAAATACCATCTGCCGGCTATAATGTTTATAGGTTTGGGTAGCAGTATATGATATTTACTACGAGCTGCACATTCAAATGGCACTTCCTTAGTTTCGCTTAAAAGAGTGCCTTCCTTTTCATAGCCGCCTCCATCACAGCCCAGATCAAATAGTTTTAATTTGCAAGAATATTCCCCACGACCTCCGTACATGCCAAACCCATCTGCAGGAATTAAACGAAAGGTAAAGGTAAGTTTTATGAATGAAATATAATTTAAACAAAAGTATTATATTAAAATTAAAAATTTGGATAACAGTTTAGAACCCGACAATGAAAATTTAACTTTTTTTTTCAATATTGTTGGGATTTTCGTTTTCGGAAACGTAAGAATTTCTTCATGGAAAACGTCTGCACTTAATTTTTTGCATTTTAATTTTTTTTATCTCTTCGATATATTTTTAAGCAAAAATTCAATTTTAACCAGCGTAGGCATTCAGACCACATTATTTTACGACTAAGATTCCAATACACAATCTCGTTGTTTACCAGCCAATCAAATCAACCAGCCTGCCACACTGGGCCCCTGGGTCTTTTATTAAACTCCGGCCTTGGCATTTACTTTTTTTCACTGGGGTTCTGGGAAGTTTAAACTGCTGTTTTCTATTTATTAATCTTTAAAACAATATAAAAAATATATTTGGTTTTTCACCTTTTTATGCTTAAAAAATTATTATATTTCTTTTCTTAGTAGGTTTTCAAATTATTTTTATTATAGAAAAAAAAACTATTTATTAATTCTTTTTTTATTATTCATCGTTGTAGATGAGAGTTGAACTCTCGGCTCATAATCTTCTGTTTTACAACAAACACCAACATTTTACAGGGCAGTAGCCGCTTTTGATCCTACTATATTTATAGGGCTGCCAAATGCTGTTTTCGCAACAATATATTTAACAACAAATGTACACCAGGACATATAAAGACAACGGTTAAACTGCTTCACACACAGCACAAAGGAAGGAGACTAAATGTATTAGAAAACATGGAAGTATACAAACAAAAAACATTTGACGGACGAATAATAAATGATCAAATAAACACTGCTTCGGACACAATATTTGAACCGTTGAAACATTTTTACAGGAAAACAAACACTACACCAGCACAAAAACGTTACGCAGGTGCACAAGACCAAAGCAATAAAGAACATCATAAACGTACAATTACAGATTATTATGTCACATAAAAGAGGAAAAAAGAAAAAAACCCAATAGGTTCACACATAAACAAAGACGGACAACAAGCATGATCGTAAAAGGATTTAGTTTGGAAAGAAGACGAATGAAAAAGGGAGCGACAAATTAGGTAAAAAGGGAAAGACGAAAAAGGAGAGAGAGATGTAGGCAAAAAAGACAGAAAGTGACGAACGCAATAACACGAAGGGAGACACGAACTATATAAACACAACTGACAATAGAACGCAACTAGTACGAAAAGAACACTGAAGATGGCAAACAGCCGAAACCGGTTTGTTCACAAACCAAATTTGACGAGGGTCGACGGAAAACCGTACCCAAACAAAAATAAAAAATATATTTGGTTTTTTCACTTTTTTATGCTTAAATAATTATTATATTTCTTTTCTTAGTAGGTTTTCAAATTATTTTTATTATAGAAAAAAAACTATTTATTAATTCTTTTTTTATTATTCATCGTTGTAGATGAGAGTTGAACTCTCGGCTCATAATCTTCTGTTTTACAACAAACACCAACATTTTACAGGGCAGTAGCCGCTTTTGATCCTACTATATTTTATAGGGCTGCCAAATGTTGTTTTCGCAACAATATCAAATAATGGCTTTTAATTTCCCTTTACGGATTAGTTTTTAATGACCAGTAGAATTCAATTTATTATCATAATTTTCAAAGTTCTGTTGATATTTTGCTTAATTAAAACTGAAATACTCGAAATCGGCGAAAACTTTCAAAATTTTACTTACATAACAAAATATCTGTATCAGCTGAAAATCTAATAGCCTCCACACTATGGCCAGAATATCCCCAACCACCACCAAAATTATCAAAACGATTAACAACTTGATATTTGTTATCTTTGGGGTCCTTGTTTTGATTGTCCTCTTTGGGTGTAATATCTTCGAAGCAACCAGGTCTAAAAAATGGACAAAAATTACATATATTTATTAGAAATAACAAATTAAAGTTTAAAAGAATATTACATCACATCCTGGGCTGAAGTTAGAACATCTAAGCAAGCTAAAAGATTGAGAGAAGCATGTAAACGTGAGATACGTGAATCAAACTCTTTGGGTAAAGATAATTCTGGAGTCAATAAAGCATGATAGTTAGAACAGTTCTATGAAAAAAAAATAAATTAAAATAAGATCTTTTACATAATTTTGATATGTGTATGAATAACATTTACCGCTCCTGCTGACAATATCTCACTAGCCAACACATTGTAGCTTAAGACTTTCTTTTGAATACTATTATAAACCCATAAAACATTGTACATGGGATCCATGGCAAATGCTAGTTTTGAATATGACTTATCACCCAAAGCCACCGAAGATGTGGCAGTATTAAGGAAACTGGCCGAAATTGTATTTAAAGAGCTACGTTGTCTATCTTTACGTGTTGGAGAAGTAGAATTGTGCATGTGATTGTCTTGTAAATCAAATAATTGATTTCTGGCCTCATGTATGCTACGAGACATTTGCTCATTAATGGTATTCGAGGAGGAAGAAGGACCCATATGTACCATATTCTGATCAACATTTTGATTGACTTCGGGTAGAATTTTGGGTTTGTTAGCGTGTTCCATTTTAACAAAATCTACTTGATTATAATAGTGAGCGGTACAGTTGCCATCACGTCGATTTATAGAAATAGTATGGAATGTTAAGGGTATGGTAGGTATCATTACTGAAAATGCATAAATAAAATGTTAAAACTTATTTAATACTATTTATCTATAATTAAATGTTAAATGCACAATCCCCTTTGTATTGATATGCCATTTGTATTAGTGTATTAGTATACAACAGTGTAAACTTTTTATTGGTCATTTTCATTGAAAAACAGTTTAATTTCACAATTTCATTTTATAAATTGTTGCATTAAAGCCACATCTGGAACTACCTTATTTATTGGCCTGAAGTATAAGTTGAGTATAAAAGATCATCGAAATACATATATATCAATAAGAATGTTACTGTACTTGTAAGTATGTAAAATTCTTAGGCAAATACACTCTGTAAATTTACGCAGCTATATATATATATATATATATATATATATATATATATATATATATAGTTGTCTAGTAAAGAGCAACGCTTCAAACTGCAACAATACATCTACATTGACTGCTCACAACTATATAAATGAAACATTTTTACACAGGATATACGATACAAGGGGAGATTTGAAATTTAGAAATCAAAAATTAATTACATATTGTTTTCTTGTTAGCAGCCACATTCATTTTGGGTAACATTTGTGTTGTTATTAAAGATTCATCAACCTTAATAAATGTTTGATCTCCGCTGGCTCCTATCCATGTCGCTTTTTTGCCAAAACTAGGTCCAATGCCGCTTAAAAAAAAATTTTTGTTAAAAAACAAACAAATTATTTTAAATAAAAAAAAAACTCACAATACTACGCCTGGCGTGCAGTGCCACAATATCTTTTGCCTTTGTGCAATTAATTGAGCTACTGTTGGTTTTTCTAGCGTTGGCTCTATATTTCCTAGGGACTCTCCTATACTCGAACAATTATTTACCCTTTCTCTTTCTACATTATTCGAATTTTTTTGTTGGAAATCATGGGGTAAGCGACCAAGTTGTCCCTTTTGAAAGTTTCCAAATGTATAGACCAAACCTTTATACGTCAATAGTACGGTATGATTGCTGCCAGCAGCAACTTGGCATACATTTCCTGCTACATTTATACGCACAGGACCGCTCACTGATTGCAAATCTCCGGTACCCAATTGACCAAATTGATTACTACCAAATGCATAAACCTCACCAGACAGTGTCAGTGCCACGGTATGATGTAAACCACATGATACTTGTACTACAGGTGATGTTGAAGGCATACAAAGAAGTTGCGGTGCTAAGGGAGCAACTCTTGGGGGATTTTCTTCGACATGACTAGAAGCCTCATCTGCAGCTTTCTTTTCTTTACGGCGCATTAGCAAACTTTTTGAACGTTGACGATTGAGTTGCTTATTAGTGTCTTTAGCATCCGAAGCTATAAAAAATATTTTAAATTCATTAAAATACCTAATAAACCTCTAAAAATATCAATTATTCGTTTCACAACAGCCGGATTTTACAAAATTTGTACGTTATTGGTTCTTCCTATCTATCTTACATTTCCTGTAGAAGCAGCGTTATGAAGCTATTTCTGCAATCAAAATATTTCCACGTAGTGTATCGATAATTTTGATTAAATTTATTTTGATCAAAAGTTTGACCCCTTTAAGACTTTAACAGCAGAATCTTTGAAATGTTAAAATTTTGTTATCAAAGAAAAAGGTAAAGTGTTCTTCACTGTAAACAATTATTACCTTTTTTAACTCCTAAAACATTTTTTATACAAAACATACAAGGAATAAAATATAAAATTACCGTTTTCCGCCTCCTGTACAGCAATGCACGACGCACATAAACCACATTTAGAACAACCAGCATCACCATGGCCACAAGCACAGGGCCTTTAAAAACAAAAAATTTTAAAAATATTTTTCATATTAAAAGAATAAATAAAACTACTTACGCTCCAGCTACTCTATTCTCCACCGGAATATTTAAGGCTGATACGCATGATACATTGTAGCCAGTACATTCACGGCATATAACACAAACACGACACTGGCCCTGTATAATGTTGTGATCATCATAATCACAGAGATTCGAAAAGTCAAATTTTAATTTTTTCAAATTCGTTGAAGACTTTCCTAAACCGCTATCTACAGAAGAGGAAAAACTGGTATCCTTTGATTTATTATAAACATGGCCACATTGTCCTTTGTTATTTAAGCCAAAAGTAAAAACTTGGCCCTTGGCATTTAACGCCACACAATGAGCCTTCCCTAATGCCACCTTTTGTATATGTTGGTCCGAAAAATCACTTACAAAACCTTGAGCATCACAATGTACCGTATCCTTGCCAAACATGATTAATTTGCCCGTTTTAGTGACAAAAGCTGAAGTGCCATTATTACAGGCAGCTGTTACAATCACATGTCCTTCAATTTTAGTCATCTTTTTAGGCTTTACCGCTTTGGGCTGTCTACGGTTCTTGGAAATATCACCATCCTCTCCTCTTCTAGCTGTACCAACGAAATACACTGTGCCATCATCATTTACCAACAGAGCATGTACGCCATCGTGACCCAAAGCAATGTGGGTAATGCGTGATACTTTTGATATAATTAGTTCGGCTAATTTCATAATGGGAGTACGGCCTACAGACTTTAAACCCAAGGCAGCTGCTTTACCATAATAAAACAACTTTCCATTGGATCCACTCACTAAACCAAACTCTTTGCCACAAACAATTTCCTGTAAGTCCACATCATTGGATATTTTAGGTTCAAATATATTGTAAGAAGCTTGAATTTTCAAGATTTGATTTTGATTTAAAACTTCCTCCTCAAAAGTAGCATAACCTAAAGTACGGAACCGTTTGCGTGATAATTGCAACGGTAATTCAACAGGAATGGCATTATCACGGTCGGTTGATCTATTTTGATGGCTTATATTTAACCGACGCACCACCAAGGTATCCTTTAAAAGAATTGTAAGAAATATTATTTTCCAAAAAAAAACTGAATAATATTTTCGGATAAACTTACATCCCGATTAGTGCAAATAGCATTCAAGGAATCCTCATCAGTAAAGAGAGTATAATTAAAGCCTTCTCTTATGGGCAACATATTAACCGGATTCATACTTTTTATTGTTAAGGATTCTGTATTAACCAAATGTAAATGGTCAGCATTGCGTTTGGAATTGCGTCTATAGTAAAGTTGGCCATTACTAAAACCCAACCAACCGGTTCTTTCTTTGGTAAATTCATTATTTTGTGTATATATATGACCCTTAAATGAACCATTGTAGCCAGTTCCAATTTTAAGTAAAGCACCATCTAATAACAGATATAAATAAGTACCATCCGAAGCTAGAGCGGGTTCAGTGTAACCTCCTAAAGGAGCTTTTATAAAAAACTGCAGCAAAGCAAGCAAAATAACAATAAATAAACTAAATTATGCAAGGAATACGCAACATACCTCATCAACTAAAGAATTTATCGGAACACCCTTGGTATAAAAATCGGGGCATGTAGGCTTAGCCAAAGCAGCACTTATAACTGTTCGCTGTAACATGCCTAAAACAGCTGGCATTGGTATACGTTGTGCGGACAAATGCCGTGGAGACATTATTAAGGCCGCTATTGCCTTTAACATTTTTCCTGTATCTCCTCGAGCAATGCAGAGACCGACTAAGGCAGAACAAGCTACAGAAGACCAATCTTCTTCTGGGATAGTTGCCACACCTTCTGCCGCTGACGTAGTGGCCAAATCTAGTAGTAAGTCATAAAGAGGATTTATTAACTCCTCTGGTTCGTTTTTAAATGATTCCGGCTGTTGTCCTTGTATAACATCGAGTAAAGCCTTTAAGGCTTTTGAACACAGCACAGTTTGTATGTGCCTGGCCTCAGAAATCAATTCAAACAAACTACGCAAACCAGCACCCACTATTAAAGGCACCGTAATAACTTTACATTCTGTTTCGCTACATTCCTCTGTTTCAGATTCTAAGTCACTGTTGGCCGAATCTTGTCTAGATCTTTTCTCTCCGGCAGCACCTTGTTGTGCTGCTCCTGCCACAACATTAGTCTGTTGTAGAGCATTGAGAGTATGACAGGAACATTCCATTTGGTTACCCGCCACACAAGTACCCACACATAGTAAACAACATGTTAAATTGATTTGCGGTAAATTTCTCACATTTCCACTAAGCTCGTAAAATAATAAACGCCTGGTCTCTGCTTCCAACACTGTTGACCGTATGGCAGAAAATACCGCAAATTGTGAGGCATTCGATTGTAGTTCTATTTGTGCGAATGGAAATGCTGGACAAAGAAGTAGTTGTTCTTTTACTATAGGCGGATCCAAAGGATTAACAACACGTAAATCGGGATTTCCATCTAAAATGGCTATGGGAGCCTTTTTATCCTTGTTTTTACGTTTACCAACTGTTTTTCGATCTTTTTGCACCTTTCTGAAAAAGACACAAGTACAAGAAAAGTAATAGATTAGATTGACCAGTTCTGAAAAGATAAACAGAATTACCGGGTTCTGAAGGTAATGTAACATACTTCTGTTATTGAACAGAAAAGATTTTATGATCTGTAATAACAGCTCAATGTTCAATTAGAGCAAAGATCTGTTTATAGGAGAAGGATCAGTTTATGGGCATATTATCAGAAAGAAGATCAACTAGAAATTTTGTAGCCCATGATTCGCTAGTTTGCGAATTAAGCCACTATGGATAGAATAATATCGCAATAGAAAAAAACAAAAGCTTGTCTCCAATCTCAATGGATTATAAGGCCTACCAGTAAAGATCCAGACATTCCGGGTTACATTTTCTAACACAAATTACATCGAATGCAATTCATGTTAGAAAAGCTTTCTACTATCCTCAAAAATTATAGTTTTACTTAAGCAGAAGTAATCCAGTAACTGCTACCCAATCAACTGCATATATGAGTGCAATAAAGCCCTCAAAAAACACATTCACTGTTAGAGTTCATAGAAAAAGTATCAGTAATGACAGTAATGGCTTTACTAAAATTAATTTCGTAAAAATGAATCTATAAAAAAAATATGTTTGTGTATAACAATTACTTATAGTCACACACGATGTCTCAAAAGATCATTTTTTTTTTGGATTGCATCAAAGGTTTTAATTTAATAATTTTTTTTAATCCACACAGGTTATGTAAAAAAACATTTTTTTATTCAAATTCATATAGAAACTTCATGGCTTTAAAAAAAATACGGTAAATATTTCTGGAATCTCCTTTTCAAGGCTTGTAAAGCCGAGCTTTACTTATGCATGCGAAAAAAAGAATGTCAAAATTAATACTTACCCCGAAAATCTAGGCAAATTACTAAGAGAACAAGCATTTACATTTTAGAATTGGGAATAAAAAGAAGCAATGCTGAAAGGAGAACTTTTTGAACAAGGGAACAATATATGAACAATATACTTATTTTCCATATAGGCAAATAAACAAACAATATCCTATAAAAAAAATAGTAAGAATTTAAATGTACTTGAAAAGAGTTGCAATGTTATTTGTGAATAACTGATATCGTATGTAGACTTTCGAAATAAGCTATAATCAGAGATATATTTACATACATAGCACTCAAATAACAACTTGCCAATTTTGAAAAAGTAAGTACAGAGAGGACAGGCACTGTCTATTAACTCAACGAAAGATGTCATTGCAATTTCTATATATTCCAAGTATTCCTTAAAGCATAGAACGAGTTAAATTTTCGTAAAAATTTAGACTTTCTTTCGAAAAAATGTAAGATAATCCTGCTTTATACTTTTGTATTATTGTCGAAATCATTATAAAATATAAGGCAACATGTATTTTAAAGTATTAATGTGTGCATTCACCTTATCATTCAGCTTATACAAACAATTTCAATATTCATAAAAAAAGAGGGCGTTAAACAATCAAATGTCTAAATCAAACTCTTTAAGTATGTTCTGGTGTAAGAGCGTAAATAATGGTAGAGATATTCGTGCACCTGTTAATGCTTAAAAAAAATAATTCCCCAACCTGATGTATATACAAAAAAAAATATAGTAAGATTTCCAGCTACATACATTTGCTTTCATCCCTTTCCAAACAGTTTTGTTTTTCTGGTTTTGCCTCTTTTAAATCCATCAAAATTGATCAGACTCATGCTTTTCAAATTGATTGATTTCAATCACATACTTCCATATTTGATTTCTCGAAAAGTTGCTAAGCGTCTTTACATGCCACTTTAGTAATCCAAACATTTTTAATTCAGTGTACACATACATGTATGAATAACACAATCATATTCTAGGGTACATAGCGGTAGCGGTAAGTAGTTTGTGCAATCGTACTGAAATTTCCATATTTAAACCAACCTATGCGTTTACTTGCCATATTGAAGCTTCCACACTGTAACAATAGTGTGATATGTTTACAATGAGCAGTAGTGAGTGCATTAAATTACATAATTAATTATTAAACACAACAATTGGTTAATATTTCAATATTTATTTATCTGCATACTTTTCTCCTAATCAACTAAATAAAATATTCGCAACAAGTGTTTGACCCAATTTCAAGGTCCTTAAACAACAAGTTATTTGTAGTAGGAAGTTTACTAAGCCGGCAACTTATTAATGGATCAAGTTCATTGACCTAGAAAATCTAAAAAGTAAACAAAAACATTGAAGAGATGCATACATAAATAAAGCCGAAACTTTAACAACCACCAACAGACCGAATAGTCGGTCGACTGAAAATGTATCTGTGTTAGTGCCTTTGTATTTATGCTTATATTAGGGTGGATATTTGTTTTCACATACATATGTACATTGAATATTCTTATGTTAAGAATTTTTTTCTTTTTTTGTAATTTATACACTATTTTTCCTGAACTGTTTTAATTTAGTAATAACTTTTTAAAAAAATTAAATTTCATCTGCTTTTCGAAATTATATATATTTTAGCCACTAAAAGTAATTAATACTTAATTAAACTTTTTATTGGAAAAATCAATAACGTCTGCTGTCAAACATTTTTTAAGACTTCTTTCTTTCTGTACACTATTTTTTCGCTTTTGAAGATTTTTTCCATGAAATGTTAATATAATATTTTTGATTAAATTCTTTACCTTCTGGCATTTAAAGTATACAAATCGTAAAAATTTTCGCCATACTTGACAGGATTAAGTAATCCGACCATTTTTTTTAAATGGTCAACACCCAATTTTCAGTTACTTTTAATATTTTCTTATTTAATTCAATTTTCACAGCTTTATTTTATTTTAAAATAGTTTTTAATTAACTTGTATAAATATATTAGCCTCTTTCTTTTTCGTTTAAAACTTAATTCTTTATGCGACGAAAATTTTCCTTATTTCTTATACAACAACCGCTAATCGATAAATGAATTTATGAATGAAATATTACAAAATGCAACCACTATCCTTGTAAACAAACTGGCCGTCCGAATATTTTAAGGGATGAGAACGTAAGAGTTGCTAAGTGCATAGTTTTTAAAGAAAAGTGGGATTTAGTAAATTGAACGTGATCCAAGTGTGTTCTTTTAAATTAACGCAATCACCTACTATAAATTCGCTTTGGTGCTGGATATAAGAAGAGCAACATATAATTCACCACGTAATTACAGTAGGGATCGAACTTCACTGACCATTACATTATATTAAGTTTATTACTTGAATTAAATAATTTACTTAAATTATATTTAAAATTATGCAGCTTTAATTTGACGATACAAAGCATTTTGGTGATTTTTAGCATAGATTTTTTGTGATTTTTAGGGCTGACTCCAGTGTTTTATAAACATAATCTGGCAACTATTATATTTATGCATGAAAAAGTTAGCGCCGTTTTAAAATAATATCATAGATACCTGGCATTAATATTCATAATCGAATTATTTCAGTTAAATTTATAATTTTTAAGCAAATAAAACTATTTGTTTGAATTTCAAACTAATATATTTTACTCACTCATTATGAATAATACAAGCAAAAATGTTACAAAGAGAATGGTTAAAGGAAGACAAACTTCAATCAAAATTACGAAAAGGCCAATAGCTGCTGCAGATTTTGGACATTTCAAGAGAAAACAACATCAAGAAGAATTTTATCTTAAAAAAGCCTCGTTGTTTCTGGAGACGTTTAAAAGAGACTACAAGCGTCTAGCCTTAATTTACAATCCTTGCATTAAAGCTGAACAAGAAAGATTGCGCTTAAATAAAGAAGAAATCGATCACTTGAAAAAAATATATAACCAAATGCAGGTAGAAATAGCCAACATTAAACGTAAGCAATGGTGTCGTTACTGTGAGTCGGAGGCCACATATCATAATTCAATGGGAATTTTTTACTGTTCTAAGGAATGTGAACAGAAACAAAACGAGCTCGTAAGTGCTATGAATAATATTTTTGAAGGATAAATCAATTTTTCTATGCAAATGTTATCAAATCAAATTTTTTTGAAATGAGTTCTTTGTTATAACTTATTTATTTGTAGCTTTTAATTATGTACAACATTTTAATCTAGTCGATTGGATTATAATTTAAAATTGTTTTCATATTTCTCCTAAATTGGATTTTTATTTGGTACGCAAACTATGTTTAACTTTAAATTTAAAATGTATGTGTGAATTTCTCATTAGTTAAACTAATTTATAAAAAAGTTATGTAAAATGTCTTAATATATTTAGATGTTTAAAAATAGAAATAAAATAATTTACTACTTACACAGCTTTATTTTCTTTGGCTGGAATATCACATTGTCCACCTTGTTTCAGTATTTTTCATATGCATACGCATTTAGTTCATTCTTCTTAACGCCAGTTGGTAATTCTACTACTACAATAATAAAGATTTTTTTTTAAATTTAAAAAGAGAAATATTTAAAATTATGGTATTACAAGTGAGTTTTTGGATGTGAATAAATGTCGTTTAATCAACAGAAAGTTATATGTAACATACATACATATATGAAGTTTTTCTGATACAAAATGATTTCTCATATGGTTTATTTTATTTAAGCATTAAAATTTTAAAGCTTGAACATAACATTAAAGCCTCCTTAGGTCCTTATATCAATCTCACACTTCAAGATAATGATAAAAAAATGAATATAATAATTATATTTATAAATAGGATAAACAAAAAAAAACAACCAATGGTTTGGCGAAATATTGAATAATAAAAAATAATTTTTTTATTAAATAATGACCTAGTGCTTAATAATAAACTACTAAAAAATAAAAAATGAACTTATAGCAACAATTTGCGCATTTAAATTCAAATGGTGGTTCCAAACCAAATATAAAAAATGTTTACCCAAAAACAAAAGTAAACGCAGAATATTCAAATACTCCGTATTACGGTTTTTAATGTCTCTTGCCGAATAAGCATATTTTTTTCACTTTCGTTTACAATTCGTTAAATGTTATAATTGTTGGAGAATGAGGCAAAAAGAAATTAGAATCAACGATGTTTTGCCTCATAGTTTTTTAAAGCTTATTTATTTGTATTAGATGATAAAACAAAGCATTGCGAGAGTAGGGTCATCCCCTGAGTGCTGGTCCGAAAACAAGTGTCTTTTTTTTATAATTTAATTTATAAAAATTTAACGATTACTAAAAAAAAAGAGTTCAGATTATAAGGTATCCATCCATCCATCCATAATTTCACTTCAATATACATACGTAAAAGGAGTAAAATATAAAATTTATATGAATGTAGAGCACATACCCAATTTTTAAAATAATATATGTAATGGAGCCCAAAACCTTATTTTTGTTAAAGCTTATATATTATATGCAAACGTACAAATAGTTCCTATTTATATGCAAACGTACAAATAGTTCTTATTTGTATACAATTTTTGCAGCAATTTATTTTTGAAAATCTTCATTCTGAGGTGACGAATTAATAGAAAATGGATGGTGATTAAACAGTACACACACATTATATTTAATTATTAGCATAATTATTTTATTTGCAGTTTATAAATACTTTTTCGCAGAAGTAATTTAAAGGTTTTGACAAAAAATTTAAACAAACTTGGATTTTATTTTTTTCAGCAGTATTGTGCATTTCAAATTTTCGACTCATTTGCTTAAAAGTCTGGGTACTTCACATGGTCGTTATTACATTACTTTGACATTTCTTATTATATTGAAGAACATAAGGCTAAGGCCGCCAAAATAACACAAACAAATTGGCAAAATATATAAATTAATTATCTATGATATATAAGTTGGATTATTTAAAAGAAATAAAAATTAACTGGTTTTATGTCTAAATAAAAAATTTACTAAATAATGGATTTTAATACATTGCTGCAACAAGCTCAGCGCTTAACAAATGAAACACAAACTTCTGAAGAGCTGCCTCGTGTCGAACGAACAATTTCTCAAGTCTTAGAAGCCACAAAGGAATTACATTCCCGAGTGACACAAACAGGAGCCCAAGATATACAAGCGTAAGTAATTTTAAATGTTCCTTCACATACAAATGTTTGCTTAAAAATCTTGTTCGTTTTAATATTCCTCAGCCACATTTTATTGGGTTCCAAAGGCATTGATTTGCCCAAAATATCTCAGAAACTTGAGTCTTTAAGTGCACGTAAAACTTTTGAACCATTAGATCCTATTGCGGATACAGATATACAGAGTTTTTTGAAAAATGAAAAAGAAAATGCCATACTTTCGGTTATTGAAGAAGTTCATAAAAAAGTAATAAATGTTAAATAAAATGTGTTGGGCTATTAATTAATTCTCTTTTCAGTCGTTTATGAATGCTCAAAAACGTAAATGGGAGCATATAAAGTCGGAGTGGCGTCAAGAAAAAATGAAATTAATGAATGCTTTGGTTGGCCCCTCACAAAATTGGATTGACATACAAAAATTACCAGAACAAACCGTTATCAATGAAAGATTTGGAACACGTTCGTGCCTTAATCGCATTGTAAGCACTTGCGAGTATATAATTGCTTACATGTTACTAAAAATTGTTTGACCTTTCATTCGGTGCAGCCGTTTATAGCATTAACCTTTTGTATAAACATTGTTTTCTTATTTCAGGAAATGGCTTATGCCCGTGAAGTTTATGAATACAATGCGATTGTTATTAAAGGTGCTTTCCGGCCAAATCTTGTTCAAAAATTCGCCAAGGTAGCGCAAACATTTGATGATCAAAAAGTTAATGAAATATGGGAAATAATGAAGTATATGGTGGATGTAACGCCCGTTTCACGTAGTCGTGATCCCATGCAAAGTCGCCAACAAGTCACTCAGTTTGTAGAACAAGCTAAAAAGTATTTAGAAAATCGTTACAAAGTCTACATGACAACAATTATAAGCGGAAATTTGCGTGAAGCGCAAAGAGGTGGTGTACCAAGTACTTTCAATTTAGTTTCATCCTTTGTAAGTTTAACATTCAATCAGGGCAATTGTTTTGGCCTGCAAGATGCTACAATAAGTGGTAAACCATTGTGGCCCATGGTTTATTATTGCTTAAGATGTGGCGATTTACAGTCAGCCCTAAAGTGCACGCAGTTGGGTGGGTAAGTAAATATTTATAACATTAAGAGAGTAACAAATTAAAAAAAAAATGTCTTAAAACACGTACAGAGCAGGTCATGAGGATTTTATGCAAGTCTTGGAAGATAAAGTTAACAAACCAGAACAAAAAATCAATTCTAAATTAGAGGGCCAACTTAAATTGCACTATTGCAATAAAATTAAAAATTCCACAGATCCTTATAAGAAGGCGGTAAGAAATTTAAATAGTTAACGTATCAATCGTATATTTTGTAGGCAATCAGATCTAGCAATTAAACCACTTTTCATTTAAGGTTTACTGCATTATTGCTGGCTGTGATCCCAACGAGCAACATTTAGAGGTAGCCAAAACTACCGATGACTTCTTATGGATTCAATTATCTATTTTACGCACTGATGTTACTAACAGCTCCGATGCTTTAACATATTCCGGGCTACAAACCATGATTTTGGAAAAATATGGCGAAAAACATTTTAACGCTAGTGAACAACAGCATTTGTATTTCCAAGTGTTGGCCTTAACGGGACAATTTGAAGCAGCTATTGAATTTTTATCGCGAGCCGAAAAATATCGTGTACGTGCTGTTCACATAGCATTGGCTTTGAATGAGATGTTTTTAATAGCAGGACCCCGCAACGTACAAGAGCCTTTAAGTAAGTCGCAATTATTTTATAATTGTTCTTTATTTATTTATTTATTTTTTAAGTATCTGTTGATATTGAGGATCCTGTACCTATGCGCCGTTTAAACGTTGCCCGTTTAGTTATGTTATATGTGAAGAAGTTTGAAATTACTGATCCTGCCGAAGCTTTACAATATTTCTTCTTTTTACGTAATCTTAAAGATCCCGATGGCCGTAATCTGTTTTTAGTCTGCGTCAGCGATTTAGCTATAGAGTGCAGAGATTATGATTTAATATTCGGCAAAATTATGCCCACTGGCATAACCTGTGGGTAAGTAGGACATAAATAGAATTTTTAAATTTATTATACATTTATTTTAATTAAAGGGGCTTATTCCAACAATTTGACTGTGTGGACTTTGACACAAGAACTGCTGCTGGTATGGTAGCTGAGGAATTAGTAAGGAAGGGAATGTTTGAAGACGCTATAAAATTATTCGATATTGCCAATGTAAGTTTGTACTCTCTAATAAAATTTATATGAAAAACCTCAGTATCCAAAATGTTTAAGACATCACTTTAAAAATGTATTGTATTTATTTTATATAAATAATTCTATTCCTGCTTTTAACATAAATATATTATTTTCAGATGCAAAGCCAATCGTTGCGTTACCTCTCTTTGCTGCTGTCCCAGGTGGTACACCAAAGTTCGAAAAAAGGATCATTACGTGAACGTCTCTCAATTTTAGCTGCGGATTTTGCCGAACGTTTAAGAGGCAGCCGTATTGATTGTGAACCACAAGTTTTAGCAAATTTTAATCTGTTGACCGAATTGGTAGCCTTCTTTGATTATTATCACGAGCGTAAATATCAAATTTCTCTCGAAATATTGGCTAATACAAAACTGGTACCCATGTCGATGAATGATTTGGATGAATGTATTAACAATTTTAAACGATTGGGTGGTGAAATTTGCAAAGTCTATCCAGACATTCTATTAGCGGCAATGGATATTTTGTATTCACAATACAAAGCTATTAAGAGCAAGGATACCGGCATGTTGGATACTGGCAGGGATAGTGTAAGTTAAAAGAGTTTTATTTATATTATTTTTCGGTGTTCCATTTCTTTTTTCATTTTTTAAATTTCATTCGTATTTCAGCGTATGTATTTAACATTGAAATTTATAAAGCAATCGCCTTTTATCCTTTTGTTCTTTGTTTTGAAACAAAAAGTAAACCAAAATTTTACTAAAAATCAAATTTATCATTCCATTTATTTTACGTAAATTAATATATGGATGCTATTCTCGACCAGTTTTACATTAAAGATTATTGTTGTAGGCCTCAGTAAAACTAATTATGTTATAACTTGCTCATTGCACCTATCGTGGCCTAGATCTAATGTCAGGGTCTTTCAAGGCACTGTATAATCTTAGGGTCCGCCAAATAATTTTTTTTAAATGCTATAAACTCCTGAACCAATTGGACTTTGTATGGCGTCATACCAAGGTCTTTATGCATAATTCGTCTCAATGATGTCTCTAAAATGTTCAATTGTTGAGAACGACGGTGAATTGATGTTGATGGCACTTCACGCACACTTTCTGCCACAGCAACAATATTCTTGGGCGTGTACGCGCTCTTTTTGGCTTTTCACGCTTTGGTTTATCGATGAGGATGCCAGTTTCTTTCTCTTTTTTTACAAGATAACGAACATACGGAGCTGAAGGTGCTTCCCTTCCAAAATCCGTACGCAATTTTCGCACACATTCTGCAACATTACCATGATTTTCAAAGTAATGTCGTAATATTTCCCAGCCTTGTTTAAGCGTATACACAACCATATTCGGAAGGATAAAAATAATTATCTGTCAAATCAAACATGAGCTAAGTGTTACCATTCACGCACTAGTTAAAAAAAAAACCTTAGATTGCGGACCCTATTTTGTGTCCTTAATTATTCCAAACACATCAAATATTTTCTAATTGAAAAAGTAATTTCGGAGACAGCGCATTTAAAATCAAAAAAGTGTCACCTGTCAGGTTTAATCTACCAAAGGTACGCAAATATAAGATTTTATTGAGATTGGATATAATAGTTTTAAGCTTTTTTAATAAGAAGGAAATTTTTAATTGTTTTTTTTCTTTATCAAACATTTTTCGCTTGATATTTGTATTGTTCACTTCGTTAATTTTAACCTATTTTTAAAGAACTATTGTTCAGAAATTCCACATTTCAACATGAGCTTATTGTAAATTATTTAGAAAGTTGCACAATTCACTGTCACTCAAGCTAATAATAATTTAGGAATTAACGCACTGAAAACATCGTTGTTACTTTTTCTCTGAAAATATCGGAGCACCAGATCATTGAATATAATTTCTTAAAATAACTCAAAATCGCTTACTACACGATAAAATAGAAAAATGATCTTTCCATAGTTTCTCGATATTTTGTGAACTTAATAGCTTTTGATTTAACCAATAGCTTTTTAAGATGAACAATATTTTTTTTCGGACTAGCACTCATGCAATGCATTGTAACAGTACTAGGAAATTAGGTTATGAGGAGGAGGAAAGAGAGAGTAGTGTTTGTGGACATTCGATTTGAATTTCCCCATATTGAAAGTGAGGGAGTTAATTCCACATACGAACTGTTCTGCTAAAAAAACGAATTCTACCTGTAATGAGTAGTGCGATTAACTGGCCAATCGACCACAAACGGATGCGCTCTCAACGAAAATCGAGTTAAACGCAAAAACGTGCGATTAACGGCAACAAGTGCCCTAATTTCGTTAGAGCTCGTAAGTGTTGTAGTAACGATAAAACAGTGAAATACAATCTACATTGCATCGATGCTCAAGAAAATGAATAGAGTTAGATACTCTACTGTCTCCAATGAGCCTCTTAGCCCTCTCCTGTACGCGGTCGAGCGACTTTGGGGCTCGGTCCCTACATAAGAGTTATATTCCATCTTTGGACGGATATAAGTGGTATAAATAGTACGAAGATCGGATGGAGCGAATTATCTCTTACACCGTTTTAGAAAACCGAGGCACTTGAAAGCTTCTTTAGAAAATTGAAAAATGTATTTAGTCCATTGATAATCACACTGAATTTTCATGTCAAGAACATCAAGAGCGTTCGATTCCGTAATACCTATATCACCCATAGTAACAGATGTAGCACCATTCCCGAACGCAGATCTATGCGAAAGCATGCTACATTGCATCTTACGAGCGATAAAATCAACTCGATTTACAGGACCCAATTCTAAGATTACCGCGAGATCGTGATTGAGCGTATCATTCATATTCGGCCTTCTGCAACCCACCTCCAACTGGTTCGGCCTATTGCCAAATGAAAAGGAATGACAAATGGTGCTGTTATCTGCATTTAGAAAAATAAGAAATAGGGTAGGAGAAAGAACGGAGCCTTGCGGTACCCCTGAATTAATCTTGAACTCGTCTGATAAAATCCCATCTATAACAACTCGTATAGTGCGATTTCTGAGAGCACTCGATATAAATTCAGAGAAATTATGATCGACACCAAAAGCAGCAAGTTTTGACAGACGTGCATAATGCCACACTCTATCAAATGCCTTGGAAATATCTAGAGCCACCACCTTACTCTCACCGAAATAATGTATGAAGTTACACCATTGTTCAGATAGAAAAACCAGCAAGTCGCCCTTAGAGCGACTAAGCTGTCGCTAAGTAAGATGTTGGACTCTTGGTACCTCACAAGATGAAAATTATTTATACTTTCCATCACTTCGGAAAGTACAGAACAAATTGCAATTGGGCGATAATTTTCAGGGTTATTAGCCTCACCCTTTTTGAGGATAGGCGTTACATTAGCAACCATCCAACACTTTGGTAATTCGCCGGCATAATACATCATGCTAAAAAGGGCTGCCAATAAATGCGCTACCGTCGACGAGCACTGTTTCAAGACAAATTTTATTTAATAACTTTACTTGACAGTTTTCTTTGAAATATTTATATTAACAAAAACAGGCAATAATTTGTATACAAATAAATTTCGTAGCTCCTAGCTCATATCGTCTAACTGAAATAGTTTTGGCTATGCCAAAAAAAGCAGTTGAAAATACTTAATGTAATGTGAATTTTTAATCATGTAAGAACAAGAATTGATTTTTTCATTTATAATTTCGATATTGAAATTAATACAAGTTTGGTTTGTCATTAAATCTTCAACATAAAGAGGAATACAATGCTGATATGGCAGGATTTCAAGTGATAAAATACAACATACGTACATGATAAGATATGTTTGATTCGATACAATTTTTGTGGGTTTTAGCATTTAGTATTTCATACTGCTTATTAAACCTAACAGATCAGGGCCTATGTACCTATAAAATCGAATTTTGTTCAAGTCAGTGCAGCTGCACTTGTAGTCTCCCATACTCCCTTTTTTCTTCCTATTTCTCTTTTTCAAAATAAAAATACATATTTGTTTCAAATTGTATTAAAAGCAGTAAATGTCACGTTTATCTCTGATCTCAGTCCTAGAATTGGCGACAGAAATATTGCATTGGATCTTTTAAATTCAACTCTATTTATGTTTCGAAGTTCAATAGAATCAGTATATGATCGGGTGCAAAACATTTTTAGCTTCCAAAATTTCCGAAACTATAAGCAACCTCTTGAAAACAAAGAAACTTGCAGAGATTTATAAAATATCTATATTCGATATTAGATAACTGTTATATAATCGAAATATCATCGCAAATTATAAATAAAACAATTACTTACGTAGTAGGTGTCAACAAAATGCATTTCATGAATTTTTTCGTACTTCACTCGTTTAGCTTTTTTATAACGCTCGTCCTAACAAAAAAGCGCATATAACTAACTATATTCATTGAGAATTCCTTGTTTAGTTCCATTCTAATAAAATTTTGTGTATTTTTCTAACAACAGCAACTACAACACTTGAGACAAAAAGCTAAGGCCTTAACAAATATGGCAGCCACAGTTCCATATCGAATGCCAGGCGACACAAATAAACGGCTGGTGCAAACTGAAATTTTGATGCATTAATTAATTCAAATAAATCATTTTTTTTCAAAAACAAATAACCATAAGTTTTTTTATTTTCTATTTAAGACAAACTTTGTAAATTTTCAACTGGATCGATCAGCTTCAAGAAAAAATTCTATCAATTGGGCGATAAAACACAAGATAAGTTAAACAATTTAACAAATACCAAGAAACAAAAGGCTCATCTAAAAACTCGGGTAGTATATATAATAAACATTGAATTCAAATTTAAATTATTTTCTCCTTTTCGTAAAAAATATTATGATTCATTCTTTTGGACATTAGAACTATTTTTTATAAGCTAATTAATTTTAGTTTTGTTAGACATTTTATAAAAAAAATATAAAAATAATTTTAGAAATAATTTTTTTAAAGAATGAATCATAAGATTTTTTATGAAAAGGAGAAAATAATTCAAATTTAATTTCAATGTTTATTAGTGTAAAAGATAAATTTTGCACGAATATAAGTTCTTACTCCGAAATTAATAAAAGCTGTTTTTTATTATTTTTTTGGATTTAGTTCCAACGATATAAGGTAACGGCGCACAGTGGACCATTTTACGACAAGGCGGCCAAAAGTCCTTTGTAAAATTGTAAAGTTCATACGAACGTAGATACTAGTGTACCTCGGGAGCCAAAAATTAAAACTTTATTTTAACTATATCACGCTGAAAAGTTTGATTCAAAATGAGCATTTTCAGTATTTGGCTAAAATAAGAAATTTGTTAGTAAATTTTTGATTTTTAAAAATCTATAAATTTTTTGTTATACAAACTTTGTATCATAGCGTAATTTGTTAGCTATTAGTATAAGAAAACAGAATTGTTTTTGATTTATTTGTGATTTTTAGAAATTATTTTTTTAGAAGTCCAAATTTGTTTTAAATTCTAAAGTTCGTTAGGGAATGTAAAAGCATTAACACTGTGTCAGAGCCTTAAATGTCCCCTACACGCGTATACCCCATTGTATACCCGGCACGATCCGACCGTGAGCACCAGAACTATTTTTCTGACACATGGTCGATCATTTTGGGCAAAATGGACTTAACAAAATTTTTTTTCTGTTTTGCTATTTTGTAGGCACTTTATTTATCTTTTAAATCGCCTTTACGAGAGAAGTTGTTTAGATGAATATGAGTATTTTTAGAAAGAAAACAAAAATTTTAGCCAATTTCAAAGTCATGCACAGTTGGTCACAAAAATATTTTGCCTACTTAAAATAGCATAAATTCATATGATTTGGGTCACAAAAATACTTTGCTTTTTAAATTGATTTGCACTAATTGTAAAATATCTTTTTTTCGAATTGTTAAATTGCTTGGAGCATATTCTTAAATGTGATTATAAAAAATGAAAAAAAAACAAATTCAAGAAAAATATTTAGAAAAAGACGCAATCATCGATCAGCCAAAGAAAGGGGAAGGGTACACAAATGATGGAAACACTGCAAGAAGATTTTTTTCAGATCCAGAAAATGCAGTATCTATCACAGGAGTAGATTTGGAACTGATAAGGACATTCAGTATTATTTTACAAGAAAAAACGGCTATACTTTACAACGAAAATTATTCTTGGAGATATATGCCATCCACAGTTTACAAAATTTTGTACAATGGGGTACAAATAATTCAATACACTATACTACCAATAGCAGATCTATCTGAAGAAGCGCAAGAAAAACGAAACAAAGACTAGATTCTTTCGTGAGTATAACAGAAGATACTGTACTAATGAACACTTGATTGTTATTTTATATGCACATCAGACCCCTATATGTCTAATATCAGGCAAAAATGGAAACCCAATTCTATTGAACTAGCCGTAGAAGCTAAACTGCTTCTAAAATATGAAAATCAAGGCTGTTTAAAAGAAATATTTACTAAAATTGTTTAAATAATAGTAATTTTTTAAAACACAGGAGTTATCTGTATGTTTCATCCTTTTAACATTTTTTGTTAATAAAGTATTAATCAATTTCCAACAAAAGTTTACATATACGAGTAGTATTTATGTTTATTTTGGACTTATCTAAAGAAAGTTTGAAACAATGAAGATATTTTTTATGTTTGCTACTTAATCAGCTAATTTTTAACTGAAATTGTTTCAAAAAACCATTCTTTGGTCTTCGTACTAAAAATTTCATCGGAGCCAAAGGTTGGCCCTATCTGATTAAATTTAAGTTTTTAATAAGTATAAGTTCTAAACGTGAATCAAAATATACAACTTTATGTAAAACAAACTCTTTGAACAAGTTTTAATACTCTACTTTCGTTAGAAAAATCAGCTAAAACTTGGAATGTATTTTTAAACCTATAACAACTATTTTTCTAACTGGTCGATTTTAAATTTTTATACCTTAAACGAAAGCCTATGATCTCACCTAGTAGATAAAGAAAAATCGCATATCAAAATTACGATCAGTTTAAAAGTTATATATTTTTTACCGCCTTCTCGTAAAATGGTCCACTGTGCGGCGTTTGCCCGCTTCAAATTTCTTTAATCCCTAAGCGTTCTAATTTCCAAAAATTCTTTTTTTACATACATGCCAATTTTCACGTTTTCTAGCCTGTATATCAGTGGCATTTCACAAAAATTTCAAGTTATTAGATTTTTAATAAATTTATTGACTGCATCAATCATCATATAAACTGATATTGACTGCAATTTACATATTTAAAATAATAATTATCGTTTGTGCTTTACTAAAGCATGCTAAACATTATAATATTATTATAAACAAAATTACTACTAACGGTGTCTTTTATATTTTTAATGTATTAGAATAAATGCAACAAAATTTTCTCATACAGTGTATGTTAAGAAGACAGACTTGAAGCTTAAAACAAACTGGATAACTAATTGTACAAAATTTCTTCTTATTGCAACCAAGTTATGCATTAAGCCACTGAATAATTACACAAAAATTTTAATTGTATACGAATTTCAAATGCATGTAATACCACCAAGTTGTGGCTATGGAGTTGTAAATCTAAGCTGCTACGTAGTCCTAGTCCTGTCTGGTTTCAATATCGTATGTTACTTGTATATAGTAAAAGTGTATTAATTTTGTTGAAACTTTTTAACAACATCTATTGCGAATGTGTGCGTATGTGGCAAATCGTAAGATTTCAATTAAAATGTTATTTTAGCCCATATATTGATAAGAGGCGCATACAGGTTCCTGATGTCCAGAGTGTGGTGATGATTGTAGTGATAAACGTTGCAAATGACAGGAACGGCATAAAAGACGACCATCAAGTGGATAACAACGTTTATCAGGTTCGTCCGTTAACTGCATTCCGCAATCTTCACAAATGTAACAATCCACATGAAAATCTTTATCCATCGAAACAACACGTACCGTTTCATCAGTACCTTCGACGGGCGTTATACCTGGTAATACAATAATTAATATACACAAATTTTTTTTGCAAATCATATGCTTAATAACTTACCCTTGCCACAGCTGGCACATTTTGGTGCAAACATGCGATGATAATCATTAACACAATAAATTTTATGATCCACATCGACAGTAAAGGGAACTCCATCTAAACATTCGTTACAAATGCAGCAACGAAAGCAGCCAGGATGATATGATTTGCCCATAGCTTGTAGGATCTAAGGTAGAATATAAAAAAATAAAAGGAATAAACAATTATTAAATCTGCTTTCGTCTGTGTTGAACTTTATGTATTTTTTAGCACAGCAGAAAATGTTTTTTTTTGATTACCGTAAATTCCCTTTATATAAGGATCCAGGATATGCATTTTTATGATAGAAGATTACCATTTTACTTTTGGAACATCCTTTAATTAATAATTACTTTTGTTACAGCAACTATAGCAATACCCCGCCTGTGAAAATTTCACGATTTTGCTTATTACAATTTTAGAAATCGAGGACTGTGACAAATAGACATTCAAACAGACATTTTATTGAAACCAAAAGGATTATATTTACGTTTCCCAAAGGGGTACAGAATTGAAATATATTTATTATTTATTGTGTTATATTTTCAACAAAATTATTAAAAAAAAGTAAAATTAATTACAATGGTGAAAGCCTATTCATATGACCAATTTAATAATGCTAATATAATTCGTTTTAAATTGAACCTCCAGATTAACATCTCTGAAACTTCATTACCTAAATGCAGATTTTCTAAATGAATAGCAACAAAAAAAAAAAAACAAAGCAAACATTGTTTAGAATTATAAACTTTATCCCTGTTCCGTGAAGTTATTACTAACTAAGATGAAATAATTTTTGCTTATAAGAAATTAAAATGGCCAAAATTATCTTCTCATACCTTGACTACACAGTCATATATCAGGTGTTATTAGAAAAATTTGATTTCTGAAATAAAATTCACATATGCAACAACCAGAAAAAAGTCAAATAAAAGGATCTTAGGAACGTTGCCAAAACAAAATCATTTCAGAATCAAGTCACATTCGTTTAAAGAGTTTTCAATTGTTTGTGCAACTTACCATTTCCATTATCAAATGTCCACAAATGGCACACTTTTCAGCAGTCTGTTGAAATCCCGAATACTAAAAAATTAAAAAAAAAAGTTCAAAACATTAAAGGAATTAAATATATAGCAAAATATTTTTGGTTTAAAGTACTCGCAATACTCGCGAGCATTTTTCAAAAATTGTTTAAGAATAAGGAATCTACAGGTCCAACGTTTGTAAACTCTCTGATTTGTTTTTTTATAGCATTTTGTTTCTTTCTTTATTATTATCCCAAATAAATTAAATAACAAATCGTTTTATTTTAAATTGACAAGCTTTTGCTTATATTTATATCCGACTAAAGATCGCTAAAAAGTAAATGTTTTTCACAATTTCGTAAATATTTATAAGAAAGAAATGATACTTAACCAACTTTTGAACAGGTGTTTGTATACTTGATTTCGAAACGAATAAAATTTTGTGAATTCTTTTAGAAAACCAATAGCAACAATAACAACAGAATATGTGAATTCGTTTTAAACAGGGCAAATTTAAATGTATTAGGTTTGCAAAACATAGGCAATAGTAATACCCACCATATAATCTTCCTCGCAATAAACTCGGCCATGAACATTATAAAATGCCTTGCCACGCAAAGCGCGTCCACAGGAACAGCAAATAAAACAATTAGTATGATATAAATTACCCATGGCTTGGCAAGCTTGACCGGCACCTTTAACCTTTTCACCACAAGTATGACAAATGCCTCAAAAGAAAACAAAAGTTATATAACTATTATCTCTTTAAAATTGGCTTGACAAACAACTTACCAAAATATTCACCCTGCTCTTCGCTTTGTTCGATTTCTTCTTCAAGCTGTCGTGTTAATTCTTCAATTTTGCGTTGTGCTTCAGACGGACCAGCCGGACGTGGCGGTGTAACACTATAAGGCAAAAGGTTCTTGGCTAAACCACCTACAGAAAAATAGTAGCATTTATGTTATTTCAAATAATAAATAAAACTGCGTCTGGGTAATAATTTACCTGTACTACTTGTTTGTGACGGTGTTGGAGAAATAGAATTGTTATTGCCTGTCGAATTATTGTTGTTATTTGGCTGTTGTATTGGTGTAAATAATTTACTGTTATTAGATGAACCAGTTGGTGATATTCTACGAGCCTCAATAGCAGCCGCCAAACTAGATTTTTGTTGTGAATTTTCAGCACAATAGGAAGGCGGCAGTGGTTTCTGCGGTTTTAACATGGACGTATTGTTTAAGTTGGCGGTCATGCAAACATAATCAGAACTATTAATCTCTTCAATGTAATTAGGATTGACTGACACATTAATACCGGCTGCATGGTGCTAAACAAAATTAATTATCATAATATTGAGGATAATAAATAACATTTAGTACAAATTTTATCAACAACTTTCAACTTTTTAATTTGAATATCTTAGTTCACCTACCACGGTTTTGAGAGGAGTATGCTGATGCAATTTATAATCATTCGTACTAGATACTGAACTCGCATATGATTTTGAAGGTGACAACGGTGTGTTCGTCATGTGACTGGGTAGCGAAAGATTACGATAGCGTTGTGTAGGAGAATTTGGTTCGGCTACAGCGGTTATACCACTAACACCTACTCCAAAGCTAACTGAACTTCTCAAAGATAAGTTAGAAGAACTGCGACGATGAATTGGTGATGCTAGAACGTCTAAGTTAGAGCTATTATTATGTAAATCACTGGAATGTTCAGCTTGCGATTTTTGCTGCTGTTGTAATGAATTGGAAGTAAGACTATTTTGATGCTGTAGCGAAGATAAAACATCAATATTTTGATGTTGGTATATAGTTGCAGTAGCTGGAGAAGCTTGCGGTTGAGCTCTTTGGCCCGAATTAGGAATGATACGCATATTTTCGTAAATGGGCGTTGACTCTGGGTCGGGCACTGGGGTATGAGCATATCTTAAGACATGACCACTTCCTGACCATACATTAGTTTGAGATGGAAGTTGAGTTTGCATAATCATGTAGTGACCTCGTTGTATGGGTGTTGGTTGACCCATTGTTACTGGACATTGTGGTTGAGCCCGTCTATTGATAGAATCAAGATGTCTTGTAGAGGCAATTAATGTACCAGGTGAAGAGCTTTGATAAAAATCTAAGTTTTCATAAACCGGCGAATGTCCGATTACCGTCGTTACCTCAAAATGATCATTTCCGCTACTATTTATCCCGTTCAAACATAAATGTTGCTGCTGTTGCAAATGCAATTGTTCAATTTGTTTAGGTGTGGCATATTTAGAAGCTGCTATTATATTGTTACGTTCATACATTCTAAATTCTTCACCTACTTGCTGTTGTTGTTGGGCCTGTTGCCTTTGAATTCTTTGCCTGGAATCAATAGAAGCTGTTGGTGATACGGAACTAGTTGCCACACTACTATTACCATTACTATTGCCACTTATATGCAAGCGCTGCATTAATGTCTCATAGTCAGCCTCACTAGACGTGTGTGGTCTTAAAGCCATAATTCCGCACTAATATGAATAAATTTGTCTAATTTATTTATTAAAATAGAAATGTTTAATACGACTATTACAGCCGGAGCAACGCCCTTTGAGATATATATACAAGTTTATTGACTTTAACTGTCCTTTTTTCAATTAATTTTCGTGAATCCACCTGAATACAAATAAAGAAAAAATCCACGAAACAAACTGCTAGTGTTGGTAATTAATCTTTGCATAAGTTTAGACGGTTTCGACAAAAATTAAAGCAGAAAAAGCTTTAACTTTATAACAAAAGTATGCTTTACAATAGTTTTAGCAATATACTCTCTGATAAACAATAAAACAATATGCGAATATCTCGTGTCTTTACGATTTACATAAATTGGCAGGATGAATAACTTTTTGTTTAAAAAACAAGTTAGGCGTGATTAAAATAAAAGTAACCAACATTGATTATTTCTTCTTTTATGACATAATTGTTATTCATGTATAAGTGATGTCTTAAGAAGGGAAATGATCAGAGACTCTTGTAACATGTAACTTAAGGGAATATGAAAGTGTAAACGAAATTCATATTTGACAATGTAACTTTTAAATTAACAAGTAAATTCAACAAATGCATACGAGCAAATGACACAGGATAAAGGGAGTGTTTGAGACATAATTTTATAAAATCCTCACAACAAATATTTTTTCTTTTCTAGATATGAATAAAGAGTCATTAAAGAGGAAATATTTATTTGAAAAAATAGATTGGGAAAAATTGAAGTTTTTAAACTGTTATGAAATAAAGATATTAAATTACCTAGACAATATTTTTAGGGTAATTACTAATTAATTTATTTGGCGTTCATCTTTGCGAAATTGTACTAATACTTGTATTACCAGCAATTTAAATATATTGGAAAAACGCAGACTCAGAACTTTAGAACTGCACACGACTTTAGAATCAAAAGAGTAAGAACTGCACCAGTGCACAAAATTTTTACAAAAACGTAACCTTGCTATTAAACTACGGGAAAAATGTAGGAAAATAAAATAATAAAAAACAAGAGAATATAAATCTATAAATCACAAAAACCAAGAAACGTTTAAAATAATTCCTATACTCCAAAATATTTAAATAAATAAATTAACTTTAAAAAACCAAGTTACAATAAAAACTGAATAACGACGAGTCCTAATCCGCAAAAGGCTCAAACTAAAATTAGTATTGAATTTTCAAAAATTTAGCAGACTACGGGCAAATCCACAATTTTTATAAAAATCGGCAAGAAACAAAAAAAAAATTTAAAAAATGAAATAATTGCAAAAGCAGCATTTTTCATGTCGCAAATGTGCCAAAAGTAATAAATTCGCAGTACAGCAATAAAAATCAAATAATTACAAAAACAAATCCTACTCTCAGCACCATTGGTCAACAACTTGCAACTTTTCGAATCGATATTATAAAAAAAAAATACTGAGACAAATTAATTTGTTTATTTGAAATAATCCGTTAAAGTATTAAATTAAGATTGCAAAATATCTAACTATATAAAAATTGCATTTCCAGTTATTTAATTTATTAAAATAAATTTAAAGCGAATGTTTACCAAAAACCAAATCTACAAAATGATAATTTATAGAAAAAATTAAAAGGAGTGAATGTCACTTAAAAATACAAGCAGAAATAAATAAAATTTCAAAACTAAATACCAATTATTTAATCTGTAAGTGCGGTTTTACACACATCAACTTTTGTTGTTTCCATTAGAAAGAAAGAGCAGGCTTTATACCCCTTCTATTTCTTTCTAATGGAAACAATAAAAGTTGAGCAACAAAAGTTGATGTGTGTAAAACCGCACTTAATAATCATAATATCGCTAAGAGTGACACATTTTTAGCTGTCTTTTTTCTTTGAAACTGCGCAAATTCCTGATGAATATTTTAATTGAAAGCACTGCTTATCAGCTGGGTTCAGTTTTTATCAATTTTCCAATATGGCTGTACGTATTCTTTTTTGAGGAAGGAATATCGAAATAATAACGTAGAGATCTTATTTACACAGACAAATTGAATTTGTAAATTATATTTTTTCCAATATTACTTAATTTTAAGTAAAATAAGTTAAAAATGGATTTTGGTACTCTGCTGCATATGGCCAAGAAGAATAGCGAAGACTCCAGAAATGATGTAAGTAGGAATATAATGACAAATTTTTTCAAAATTTTCATACAACTGGATATATTCATTCAATATGTTAACGAAAACTATTATTTTTTGTTGTTGTTGTTAACCACTTTTTATAAAATGTTTTAAGGGAAAATATTACAGTACAAAATTCGCTCCACCGAAAAAGGAGTCTAAGGAGAAAAAGCTATCAGAAAATATTCAAAAGTTCTTGCAAAAGAAAGAGCAGGAGGAGAAAAGGAAACAGCAAGAGCAGCAAGAAAAACTTAATCAACTTTTGTCAATGCGAGATGAAAAGTCTAAAAATAAAATTCGCAAAATGTTAAAAGTTACAAAATCGGCTAATCGTTCGGTTTTGGAGGACGCCGTAAACACGGAACATACAGCCGTCACAATGCAAGGCCCCGAACAGCCCGACCAAGATGATTATGGTTATGTATCCACAGAGGCCAATTCTTTTTATCAAAAGTATATAGATAAGGTATGTACCATTATCTTAAGATGACGGGATAAAAGGTTACTAATGAAACAATTTAAGCAAAATATATATTTCTTATCCTTAAATTATAAAGTAGCATTCAGCCGTATAATATTTGAACCTAATAATCTGTCAGCAAGGTAGATTCCTTCGCTTGTAACCAGGTTACGTATTAATGTTCCGACCTTTGATGACCATTGCCGACGCCTAAGAATTGTAGGATTTAACAATTTGCATAATTATGTCCGCCATTATACTGTATCCTAAAATGTTTCTGGAGTCCGGCCTACAAAACACAAGTGCAAATTATGCTACATTTTCCGAAATGGTATATATCTTCTCATCTACGGCATGTTAAACTTCAGGGTATATATTTCTTTCAATTTGGAGTCGACCCTGTTTAAGACACAGATTGGACGCAGATTTTATGTTAATGCAAAATTTATAGATATTACAAGCAACATATTTATTCTTGAGAACTGGAAGGTCTTTGTATTTTATATGAATAACTTGTGTTTAAATAAAAAGCTACAATTTTATTTTATAAATTTTATTTTATAAAAGAAGATTGTCTTCATTTTAGGTTAAAGACGTTAAAGAAGATAAAGGTTTTGCTCCCAGTAGACCCCAATCACTTAAAGATCTATCAGGTACGAAGGAACGTGTGAAAGCTGCTATAACGCGTGAGATTGAAGAGAAAAACAGTCATACTCGGCACCGAGTAAGTCATGTAAAAGAAACATCTTCAAGTTCTAGTGGTACAACTGTTGCCCGCACATATCAGTCATCTTCAAAGCCAATATATGACCCAGAAGTGGAGAAACGTCAGGAAGAAGAAGAACGTAAAAAACGTGAGGCCGATAAAAAGAAACTGAAAAATTGCAAACCCCTACCACCTGTAATGGATTTTCAATCTTTACTGAAATTAGCAGAGAAAAAACAACATGAACCTATTGATATACCCGTAGAGGTTAAGAAGAAAAAAGAACCAGAAAGGTTAATGACAATGAAAGAGAAACAAGAAATGGAAGAACGCCAAAGGGCCCGAGAAGCTCGAGAACGTAGAGAAAGAGATCGTAATGAGGAGCACTCTAAGGGCAAAAGGCCAGAGAAGGTAGCTTCAAATAGTTCTTCAGCAACACAACGCATGGAACCCAATGGGAGAATACCAAAACTAAAGCATTCAAATAGTTCTAGTAATAATGCTAGTAGTAAAACAGCTAGTTCGTCATCATTCTCAGATAAAAAGTCATCATCCATTTCGTTGGATAAAAAACCTTTAAATACTTCCTCTACCAGTTTCGCCAAACCTGCAATTTCCACATCGTTTTCGTCAAGTAATAAAACATCCTACTCTTCACAACCGCCTAGTGCTAAATTTAGTAATAAATCAGGTGCCTCTCTTCCAGTTATCAATAAATCGTCATTAAGTAGCAGTGCTAACAGCGCATCGTCTATTAAAACTGCCAGCAGTTCATGCAAGCCATCTCATACTGGCCCCACAAGGGAATTTCCACCGCCTGATATTAATTCAGTTAAATCAAGAGAGTTTCCACCACGGGATGTGCAAAAAGGTAGACAGTTTCAGCCGCAAGATATTCGTAGGGGTTCGGGATACTCTTCCAGTAAATGTAGTGACAGTAAAAAATCGACTACCTCTAAAAGTGAGTAACAATTATTAACGAAATTAACAATGTTTTAAAAATTCAATTTATTTAGGACGAATTTTGGATGACGACGATTCAGAATATGATTCTGAATTAGATGATTTCATTGATGATGGCGAAGAGGAGGAAGACTATTCTTCTCACATTAAAGCCATTTTCGGTTATGATAAATCCAAGTATGTTTCATATAAAATTTGTGTTTATCTTAAAAATTAATTTACTTTTTCATTAGATATCGGGATGAAGATTTTGATGATAGAGAAATGGAGTCAAATTATGCTCAAGTTCAGAGGGAGGAGTACATAAGTAAAAAAATAGGTAATACTTTAAAGAAGGTCAAGGATCATTTTTCATATCTATTTTGTATTTTATTTTAGGTATCAAGGAAGATTTGGAAGATATGAAGCTTGAAGCTTTGGAGAAAAAACGGAAAATGATGATGAAAAAGCGGCGATTGAACTAACCTCTATATTTATGTATATCTTCTGTTTAATTATTTACAATTTCATATTGGCCAAATGCTTTTCTAAAATTAATCATAAAAAATTATAATTTAATATATTAAAATGTTATATAGTTACAATTTCGTTTAAGAACTGCGCATAAATATATTTTGTAATAAAATAATTCTTCGCAATGTAGAATACCTACTGAGACAATGCATTTAAAATCATAAGTTTGAGCTATCATTTTATGTTAACTTAAAAAACATCGATTTCCCAGTTCCTATTCTTAGTTGGTCGAATATATAGTGCTCATAATTGATAGATACGAATGCTAAAGATGCTTAGAAAAAGTTGGTCGATGCCTTCTTTAAAAATAATAATTTACAAATTATTGTATTTCATTTAAATGTGTTAATTCCTTAATGAAATGAAACATTTTGTTTTCAAACGAATTTACCGTTAAAATTTGTCTAGTAACAAAGTTTGCATCTTTGGTGAGATTAATCATATTAAATACGGCAACTCTGTGTTGTTAAAAGCTGTCAGTTTTTTATGCTTATATTGTGTGCGCCGCGTGTGAAGTTTTATTTTCTGCAGAGGTGTTAAGAACTTTAATAAAACTTGGAAGCAGTTATTAAAACTACTTGATATAAATTATAAATAACAAAATCAGAATTCATTAGTTTTGTGCAAAAAACAAAAAGTGAAATATAAGAGACAACAATTTCGTATTGTGTGTATTTCTATTTGGTTTATAGGAATGAGTGAATCGCGTGTACAAATTTTGGAAGAAATTAAAATACAAGGTGATTTGGTACGGAAGTTAAAAGCGGCCAAGGAACCCAAAGAAAAGGTTTGTTTTGAATCTAAAGAATATAAGTACATTACCAAGATTTCAACCATTCTGTACATACATACATGCGTATGTGTAGGGTAAAAATTAAATTACTTTTATTGGGAGTGGTGCGGTAGTGTTGGTGCGATAAGTTTTCCAACTACATATATGTACTACATAACCCTTTCACCTTTTACCCAGCCAGCATAAGGCACATTTTTGTACAATTGTATGCTATTTTAATTTGAAAAATGTGTGTATCATAAAGTTGAGTGGAAAAAATTTGCAACATCGTTTAACGATTGCAACATCGTCGCTTAAATCTTTGCTATCCTAATCATCTATCTTTAATTATCTTAATTCTCCCCCAAATGCAACTCCTAATAAATATATTATTTCAAAAGGCATACTAGTGTCTTTTAAGTTTCATTTTCAAGATTTTTTTACGGTGTTTTTTATTGCATTAGACTTTTTCGCATGCAACGTATATATTTTAAAGCTTCACACTTTCTTTTTTTCTTTTGATATTTGTTTACTTGGCCTGCTCTTAACAGATTAATCATCACTTTTTGTGTCTGAAGTATTTAATTTTTAAAAAACAGCGATAGTAAACTTGTTTTTAATTATATGTAAATTTTGTTGTTGCCGCAGAAGACGATTATACGTATCAAAATTAGGCAATTGTAATCAGCTGTTTGTTGTTGGCTTTTTACACAATTTAATGTAAACCGTTCCAATTATTCAGAATTAAAATCATAAAACTTTACATGTCATAGACTGCTTGATGAGTTCTTTTATAAGCAGATATAACTGTGTTTATCTTTGATTTAGCATGTAAAAGAAAAACGATAAAGAATAAAAGTTAAAGCTACTATCAAGTTATATATTATCCGTATATTTCATAATTTGCAGTTAATAAACTTAACCAATTCTTTTCTGCTTCTGTTGCAGCGAAGTAGTTTTTGAAGGATTTATTAGCTATGTACCTATTTAAAGAGATTTCTCATGATTATTATCATCACACTGTCATTAACCCCGGTGTAAACTTAATGTTTAAAAAAAGTTATGCCTTTCCTCATAACATATAGCCACCATTGTCCGATAGTATTAAAAAATCGGCATTAAAAGATTAAAGCAGATTATATAAAGTTTATTCACAACGAATTAAGAGGCAATGAAAAAATGTATTGAATTATCAAAATTATAGTTTGTTGACCTTTTTAATATTTCATGATTAATGTATATTTAAATTTTAATTTTTATAAAAAGGCCTTGTGCTTCAAAACCATTTATAAAAAAGTTATGGATATTGTTTAAAAGTATTCAAAAGGTTTTACAATTTTTAACATTTTATGTAAAATAAGTAAAATTAAATTCTGGTAACGTTGTTTAGTTCCTTTTCTACTAAAAATTTTTCAATTCAGTAAAATCCTAGCTTGACGTTCTTGTTTAAAACTTTGCTTAAAGTAAAAAACTTAAAAATACGTATGCTCCGAAATGTCACAGCATATTAAAACCAACTTCAGTCACTAGTTTTCGGATATATAATATTCAGTATAAGTTGAACTTATACCAAAAGTGAAATCATACTACCAGCCAAAACGAAAACGTAGCCTGTGCATGATTTTCTGTCATCACAACCTCATGCCATCTAAAACATGTTTAGAGGTTTTCCTCAAGATATAGAATTTGGAATATTTAATAGCGTTGCATAGACAATAATATAAAATATATATAATAATAGATCTTTTGATCAACATTTTGATAACCATGACAGTTATCGTAAAGTTTAAATTTTTTTTACCAGCATCTAACAGAGTGTTGCAGTTTTGCAATTCAACATATTATTATCTGTTAAAAGTTTTTTTAAATTTCAGTGGGATATTTTTTTTTAATTTTAATCCGTAGAAAATAACTTACTGATTCTTGTCCTTGTCTCCTCGGAGAAAGGCTTTTCAATTTAATTCATTGTTTTTATTTTGGTACAGATGACTAAAATAAAACGTGTATTTAAAATTGACTCGATTCTTCTGATTGACTTTAGCACCCAGTTTAGATTAATAACTTTTTAGTTCAATTGTATGTTCCCATTTGTTCTTGATTGCAGTTAAATAATGAGTCTATTTAACAAAATCCGTGTAATAAGAGAGCACAAAGAGTTGGATTCTCATTTATTAATTCCATCCATTTGTTTTATATTTTACTTTTTATAACATTTTCTATTGTACGTGAGATAATCTTTTCATATTGATTCTGTGGACTAGTTTTACTATTTAAAAATTATATATAATCTTAACAGATTTCAAAACACTATAGTCAACATTTTTTTTTAATTTCACAACTGCTTTCGTAATAAATTTTTTTTTGCACATACGGACTGTTGTTGTCTGACTTTAA
The DNA here is from genome assembly GCA_030448955.1 of Trichopoda pennipes. Classification (NCBI taxonomy): domain Eukaryota; kingdom Metazoa; phylum Arthropoda; class Insecta; order Diptera; family Tachinidae; genus Trichopoda; species Trichopoda pennipes. The sequence goes on along the minus strand of JASKUP010000026.1, from coordinate 506,631 downwards.
TTGATTATCTATTGTGATACTATTTTCTTCATAAACGTTTTCTTTTTATTAAAGAAGCAATCTCAAAATAATCCAATCCTTTGATCCAATTTTATTTCATAGGATTTTTTTTAAACCTATATTATTAGATTTTTCCGTCGACCCATAGCATTTATTAAGGCAATTATAGAAAACAATAAAATTGACGATTTTAATAAAAAAATTTGAATTCGCAATAACCAATAAATTGAATTCGCAATAATCCCCGATCTCTTATTTAAAAAATATGCTTTATAACCAAGTTTCGTAAATGTGATACCATCTATTGTAGTAATATCATCTAGTGATAAATAAATAAATGGCAACATTCATAGTATTTTAACCACAATCTTAAATCAATTAGCAATCACCCACATTCCCCTCCGCAGTCTTGGTAACAGGAGTCTGAAACTGGAAGAATTGGAAGCTCGGGGTCTGACCAGTGACTTGCCAACTGGTACCACGGGAACTACTATTGGTTATCGGTGAGGACCTTCGGGGAGTAACTTGGTGGCTGTGGTTTTAACCCAAACCGCGGGTAGCTGTAGCTTTTTCCTATCCGGTGTACTGTTGAATTGCAGCAAAATGTCACAACGCGAGTTTAGGTAGTCTCCGACCTACACCTTAAGAGCATTAGTAAGATCAGATTAGGCTAGGCGTTGTATCACAATGCGGTCAATCCCACAGTAGTTCTAATCGAGCATTCTGTCACTCCATTTTGATGAGGAGCAGAGTAGATGAATGCCAAGTTGTTTTAAACATACAGAAAAATATTTATTATAAATAAAGCAGAATTAAACATTATTAGGCCACACATCTTCGTTTGAACTTAATTAGGGCTCTTAAACTTTCTTTTCTTGAAAATGTTTTAGGGGTGATTTTTGAATTTAAACAAACATCTCACTTAATTTCGGAATTTTGTTTAAAGATAAATCACGTACAGTAACTTTTTGTTACATCTATATATATAAAATAGGATGTATGAACTTTAAAACAGTTGATAGCATTAGTATGCATTTATTTTTTTTTTTTGCTAATTTTATTTGAAAGCCGTTGTTATATTTTTCAAAACGAGATATCAAACTGTTAAATCGGTTATGTAGTTTCAAAGATATTTACCAACAACTTTGATATTTACAAAAAACATGTTAATAATGATCCAACATCAAAATATTGAAACTTTCGAAATGTTGCATTCAAAAAACGAGTTTTCGGTGTGCCAGATTCAAAGGCGAAGACGTACTTATTCAACGAATTTCGATGATTTCCAACGATTTACCATTCCAATTCAAGCGGCTCCAATTCCCTTTGCATCTTGCCTTTGCAATTACCATAAACAAAGCACAAGGGAATTCATGTTTTTCACACGGCCAGTTGTATGTGGCTTACTCCTGAGTTGGCACACCAAAAAATTTATCCGTTTTTACACCAAATAAAAAACAAAAACTGTTTATCCGTTGAATATTTATTCCTTCCGCTGAAGGAATAAATAAATATAATTTCCTGTTTGCCTTTAATACCTTGCCTTGCGTTTTATTTTTGATTGAGCGCATATCTACACCATATCTAAGTTATTCAGTAAAAAACTGTATGGTAGGTATTCCATGGATTTTTTTTAAATGCCGTAAATTTCGTTAGAAGCTCAATTTAAATCGTGTGGTAATACAACACTAATGTTTGCTTAGGGTCAGCAACGCGGACCGGGTCAGATAGTTTAAAATATTTTCTTTGGATTTCAATGTTCAAACGTTAAAATCAGTGGTATTTATCATGAAATTTTTATTTCGCTCATTCAATATTTTTTTAATAAAACATAAATAACTAATAGTTGGTTTTTAACAAAACCCATTAAAAAGATAGATATTTTAAACTCCCAATGGTTATAAAGTTATATTTCAAATTTGAATCTATAGTAAAATTGTAATTAATGTATCACCAAAAGTATTACTAGCATTTTAACTCAACTCCACGTTAATTTTTGTTTTTACGTTACCTGATTTTCGACTTTGACATAAAATTCTGTTTAACTCCAACAGCACCCTCATTGCTAAATCTTCCTTTATAGTCTTAGGATAATTTCTTTCTTATTCATGAGACTCCATGGCAACTATGATGTTATCATAGTTAGGGATAGGAAAATTCTTCAAATCATAACAAAAATCTCGTTAGGAATTTGATTTTTAATTCTAAAAGCAATGTAATTCTAAGACGTAATTCCGCTGGCATATCACTATAAACGGAAAAGTATACCCATAAATTATTGCTTTTTTGGTGCTTGCATTGCTTTTTTTTATTTTTTTTTTTAATTTTTTTAAAATTAATTGAAAGACACATATTAGATTTTAAACATTTTAAATAAAACGACTATAAAAAGTGATGTAACAATTTTTTTATTTTTAATTTTACGGTTTCATACAAGATGCCTTTTTTGTAAAGGTGTGAACGTAAAAAATTACTTCCAGGCCCAATATGTTTTTCCAATTAAGTTGTTTGCTTTTTCCATAATTCGAATTCTCATCACATCACATCACATTTCGCCTTTAAACATTTTTTTCCTTAGTTTCTTGGACCGACCGTATGTATATTTAGCGTGCTTCTTATAGGAAAAGAATATAGGACAGAATTTCGAAATGGAAAATAAAAATTAATTTTTTAAATTGCACGAAATTTACGTTATTCGAAAGCTAATCTTATTACGTTATAGTTTAAAATAACTTCTGGAATATGACCGGCAAGGCTGGCCCGGTCGTGGTCTAATCTTGTTGAAACCACAGCCCATCTTGTTCAATTGATGAACGAAAAAGTCGGTAATCTTCGCTTTATAGCGGCCAGCATAGATTGTATCGTTCTAATTAGCATATTTTTTAAAGAAGTACGGACCACCAGCAAATAAGGCACACAAACAGTTAGTTTCTCTAGATGGAACGATGTCTCAAAATACACTTGAGGATTATCATCGCACGAAATACGGCAATTTTATTCATTGACGTGTCCATTCAAACAAAAATGAGTTTCTTGGCTAAAATAATAACCGTTAGCCTATTCATGTTGAAATGCCAAATCAAACGTAACGTATATGACTTGACAACTGACAAAATTAGATAGATAGATAGTTCTGTATTGTATTGATTAGCTCTATAGAGTTATAGAGGATTTTAGGATTTCAAGTTTTTGCAAGCAAATTCTTTAAGATGTGTTGCGGGAGCAGTAAGCACAACATCTGCTTTGATTGGACAGCTGTGTGTTTAATATTCGTGTAGTCACGTATCTGAAAGAATAAAAAGGAAACCTTAGGAAACCGGGCTACATATGTCAAAAGAAAAAAAAAAAAAAAAGGAACAATACTTAATATACATTAGGTACGCAGTCTGTCCGCTGAGGCATGTTTCAAGAAGTTCCACATACGAACTATGAGGAAGCAGAATGGGGGTTGCATTCCAGAGCAGAGCCCCAGATCAGGTGCAGTTTTATGTTATTGCCTAACATATTGTGGTAAAACAAGGTTTTTCCTGGTTGGGCATCAGCATAGTTGGTTATCTATAAATTGGGGGAAAGGAGGATTAAAATCGAGGAAACAACAAAAAAGGAATGGAACAATGCTTACCAATACCGGATGTGCCCTGTGTGAACTCCAGGAAGAAATCTGTCTTGCGGAAATTATGGGATATAAAAGAAAAAAAGCAATTTCTGTATGATTTTTAACAAAATCAAATATAAAACACATACCAAAGCGGTCAGCTGATTTGACGATGACATGAATGAAATGATAGCATGTTTTTATTGAATGATCATATATGTAGCCTGGATGTTATGAAGAAAGATGTTGATGGTTGGCAATGCATTTATATTGCGTATTGTAACGGGAAGAAAAAAAGGGTAAATAAAAATGCGTAAACTAGCGGTCAAGCGAAAATTTGAATTTGAATATTTGAATGAGAGAATGTTGTTAAAATTACTGAGATCCTGGTAGCATTAAGGAAGAAGTTATAGAGAAATTCTGACGGAATCAGAATGGGGAGAAGATGTAAAAGGGACAATGGTGGAAAATAAATAAGTAGGAATGTTCCAGAATTATTCAATAAGAAAAATTTTTTTTGAAGAAAAATAAAAAAAGATGGAGAACTGGCGGGAGTTTCAATGCAGAGAAAAGGAAGAATATTAATCAGTAAATAAAAAAGAAAAAAGAAAAAATAAACATAGGAAGAAAAAAAAAGATGGAGAATTGGCGGGAGGCTAAATGGATAATTCCAATCAGAAAAAATATTCCAATTAAGGAATAAGCGCCAATAAGTAAATAAGTCCCGTAAGAGTGCATGGGTATAAAAGCCTATGGCATGGAATTGGAAGAGGATTGGTGGATGAGATTTTGCAGAGGAAACATCTAAATAAGAGAAGAAAAATACATGGTGCAACTGTGAAAGTCAAAGGCCATATTCAAGAAAGGTAAAAATTTACAAATAAAAGGAAAATACATAGTGCAGTTATTAAAGTTAAAAACAATATTCAATAAAAGAAAAAATTTGCAAATAAAAGAAAAATACATGGTGCAATTGTGAAAGTCAAAGGCCATATTCAAGAAAGGAAAAAATTTACAAATAAAAGAAAAATACATAGTGCAATTATTAAAGTTAAAAACATTATTCAATAAAAGAAAAAATTTGCAAATAAAAGAAAAATACATGGTGCAATTGTGAAAGTCAAAGGCCATATTCAAGAAAGGAAAAAATTTACAAATAAAAGAAAAATACATAGTGCAATTATTAAAGTTAAAAACATTATTCAATAAAAGAAAAAATTTGCAAATAAAAGAAAAATACATGTTGCAAATAATAAACTCAAAAAGCCATATTCACAAAAAAATCACAAGTAAAAAGAGTTGTTGTAAATAAGAAACTCAAAAAGCCACATTCACGAAAATCACAAGTAAAAAGAGCTGTTGCAAATGATAAACTCAAAAAGCCAGATTCACAAAAATCACAAGTAAAAAGAGTTGTTGTAAATAAGAAACTCAAAAAGCATATTCACAAAAATCACAAGTAAAAAGAGCTGTTGCAAATAATAAACTCAAAAAGCCAGATTCACAAAATCACAAGTAAAAAGAGTTGTTATAAATAAGAAACTCAAAAAGCATATTCACAAAAATCACAAGTAAAAAGAGCTGTTGCAAATAATAAATTCAGAAAAGCCGTATTCACGAGGAAAGCTGCAGACCCCAGAGGAAGAAAGAATCTGCATACGCAAGAAGGGCGAGGGGAACCGAAAGAAGGGCAGGCTAGTGAATAAGGAGGAGGATAATCACCAGGAGAATCGAGAGAATACGTAGATAAGTAGAATAAAAATATGAGTATGAATGTGGAAAAAAAAATATATATAAAAATTTAGCTAAGAATTAAATGTGAGTGTCAGTGGAAATTATGTGTGATAATGTCCGAGCAGTAGTATAAGTGTAGGAACATTAATGTAGAATAAATAGAAGAAAAGAAAAGGAAAAAAGAGGAAAAAGAAAAAAAAAAGAGAGGAGGAGAGAATAATTTGTATAAATATATCCGGACAAAGTAGAGAGAGAGAAAAGGAAAGGTACGGTCTTAGAGGCCGCAGAACCTTCTCCAGAAGTATCTTAAGGGAGCTCCTTTAGGGTAGTAGAGTGGAAGGCGACCGCGTGAGCTCGTGAGAAAAGAGAAAAGGAAGAACTGATTAGTCCAGGTGTATTTATACGCAAAGTTAATAGCTGTAAGTTTTTCTTGTTGATATACGCTTAGAATAAGATATATATCTATACAATTTATGTAATGGAAAATTTGAAATAATAAATATATGTACAAATAATGGAAGGATAGGAGTTTTAGAATATGGGATTGTGTCTCCGAGGGGGTAGATGAGTAAATATGGAGCAGAAGAAGATGTTCTGGTAAGGTAACAGTATGCTAGGAGCAACATATTTTTTTTTGTTATGGTCGGCTGCGGCTGGCGAGGAAGGGTCAGAACCACCTGGGAAGGTATGCAGAGCTAGACGGCGATCCTCGTGAGTCGGGAGTACCGAAGCAAACGGTCAGTCGGTTAGTATTTTTTTTTTTATATAGAAGAAACAGAAAAATATCATAACAGATGATAAGTGCTGCTATTATGTAGGAGTCTGGACGGGCTTATGAGAGAACGGCCCTACAAATCTTTGCGTAATGGTCGCAGATGTGAAGTTAAATACAGTGGAACAACACATCATGCGGCAAAAGATTAAAGGTAATGTTGCCCCAGCATTCCACAATTATTTGGCCGATATAGGAAGAATCTTAATGAAAGTATAAATAAATGATAGTAAAGCTTATCTTGTTAATAGGAACTATAGTGTTTTTTCCAAGAAAGATAAGAAAAGTTCCAAAATGTACCAAGTAATATAAATATTTTCGTGATGCGATGCCTAGGCTACCAAACACCACAATCATCACAATTCCTAACGTCACCGAACTGTTTTTTATGTAAATATTGATATATTATTAAGTTCTTAACATGTTTCTAACAATAAAATTAAAAACACTAAACGCAAATCCCATACTCACATTATAACGTGCTTACTAACAATGTCACCAATTTGCATATTTTTTTGTATTTTTTTATTACAAAAAATATTTCCATTAATTTTTTTTTAAATTTACAGCATTTGTCAATAGTGTTGTGCTCTAGTATTATTATTAAAAAAAAAACAAAAAAAAACAAAAACAATACATCTCCCACTAATATTTCATAAAAAAATTAAAAATTAAATTAAAAACCTTAAAAAAAGTTCAAACCACTTCTAATTCAGTTTCATTATTGTTGTTGTCGTTTAGGTTTAAAACAACTAGAAAACAGACTATAAAATTTTGCCACCAGCAACACAATTTTTTTTTAATTTAAAGAAAAAAAAAATAATGTTACGACCATTTGTTAAAACTACAACATGTTGTAAAAATTTTAGAAAATTTTTTAAGTTGCAAATAAATTGTCGCTCGTTTTCATCTAAAATTAATTTAAAATCTCAAAACAATAATAATGATACTGATGACGGAGTTGGTAATGGTGTTAGTGGTATCATGAAACATCGGCTACTGGAATTGGACAAGGTTAGCATTAAATTAATTTGATTTATATTTTCTTCGGTTAAGATTTTTATAATAAAAAAGTTGTATTTCTTTTAAACAATTTTTTACAGATCGATGAAGAAGTGGCTCGTCTGTTGGTGCTTAAAGGCAAGCTGGGCGATGAACCACAACAAAATCAAAAATTCATTTTAAAGACACCTAAAGGTACGCGAGATTATGCTCCCGAACAAACGATGTTGCGGCAAAATGTATTGGAGAAAATTATTGCTGTATTTAAGAAACATGGTGGCGAAGCAATTGATACTCCAGTATTTGAACTCAAAGTAATTTTCTTTCTAATTTATGAAATATTTTTTATCTTTATTTTTTATTGATATTTTAGGACGTTTTAACTGGCAAGTATGGTGAAGATTCCAAGTTGATTTATGACCTCAAAGATCAGGGTGGTGAAATACTTTCGCTGCGTTATGACCTAACAGTTCCTTTGGCCAGATATTTAGCCATGAATAAGATATCGAATATTAAACGATATCACATTGCGAAAGTTTATCGCCGCGATAATCCAGCAATGACACGTGGGCGTTATAGAGAATTTTATCAATGCGTAAGTATCGAATTTTTATTTATTGTTTAGCTCGTCTATCTTTTCACGTTAAAAAAAAAACTGATTGTTAAATAACTTTAAAACCTTTACACTATCTCAGTTTTCGTCACAGTAAAAATCATCAGGCTAGAGAAACGCTTTGAGCTCTTAATTCAGAGATGGTGTAAAGGCCGTATTAAATATTTTTATTAAAACTGAAAGATATAAGAATCTTTGCAATTATAATTTTAAAGTCAGTATTTTAAATCTGAAAAAAGATTTCTTTCATTTAACTTTTCAGGATTTTGATATTGCCGGGTGCTACGATCCAATGTTACCCGATGCTGAATGTGTCAAAATTGTTACTGAAGTCTTGGATACTCTTGATATAGGAGATTATATGATAAAGTTAAATCATAGACAATTATTGGATGGAATGTTCGAAGCCTGTGGTGTGCCAGCGGATAAATTCCGTTCAATTTGTTCTGCCGTTGACAAACTGGATAAAGTAATTACTAAAGATTCAGGAAACAAACTAAAAAATATATATGTTAAAATTTCTTCTCAATATTAATAGTCTCCCTGGACTGAGGTGCGTCGTGAAATGATCGATGAAAAAGGTTTGGAAGAGGCTGCTGCTGATAAAATTGGCGAATATGTTCAATTGAGCGGTGGTTCCGATTTGGTTGTGAAACTTTTGGCTGATCCCAAATTGAAAGGTGTTAGTGCTGCCGTTAAAGGTCTGGAGGGCATGCAACTTTTATTAAAATATTGCGATATTATGGGTCTCTCAAACAAAATATGTTTTGATCTTAGTTTGGCACGTGGTTTGGATTATTATACGGGTGTAATTTACGAATGTGTACTTAAGGCAGAATCGAAAATTCAAGCTAATGGTGCTGCCGATGAACAGGGTACAGTTGGCTCTGTAGCGGGAGGTGGGCGTTATGACAACTTGGTGGGTATGTTTGATGCCAAAGGCAAACAAGTACCCTGTGTAGGTGTTTCCATTGGAGTGGAACGTATATTTTCTTTGCTAGAAGCTAAGGCAATTGCATCTGGTGTTAAGCAACGAACAAATGATATAGAAGTATATATTGCTTCGGCTCATAAAGGTTTGCACGAAAAGCGCCTAAGCATTTTGAATGATTTATGGAACCAAGGTGTTAAGGTCAGCGTATAACTTGCTCCCTTTCTTTAAATCAATGAAAGATAATACTTAAAATTTTCTTTACAGGCTGAACATTCTTATAAATTAAATCCCAAACTTTTGGCACAACTTCAGCACTGCGAGGAAGAGCAAATTCCCTTGGCCGTCGTATTTGGTGACTCTGAATTGGCAAAGGGCATCGTTAAGCTGCGTGAAGTTAGAAGCCGTAAAGAGGACGACATTCCATTGGCCTATTTGGCTGATGAAATCAAAAAGAGATTAAGAAACTAATTTGCAAATAACTTAGTTTTGCTTTTATATATTTATTTAGGCAGTGTTTAAATGCATGGCTGTTAAAAGGACCCGCTTTGTCAAGGCTATTAGAAGCTCTATAATGCTTTATAAAATTATAATAATAATATAAATTAGAACAACAGTATGAAAAAAATTATATTAAATAAATTTATAAATAATGCCCAAACCCTATTTTATCATTGTTTTATTAAAAAAAAAACTATGCAAAATTTTCCAATATTTTTAAAAGCATTATTTTCTGATTAAGTAGATGTTTCCTAAAAAATCTAAAAACTATTAATTTAGGTACTGAAATTTGATTTTTCAGTATGTTTATGGGTTTTGCAGACAGGATTATTTGCAATTATTAAACTTTCAAATTTTATTTTTCATTTAAATGAAACTGAATTACTATGTATCGCCTAAAAACTTATAATTGTACTAAAAGCAAGTCGTCAAGCCTTCCCTTTCCTTGCTATGTATAAATAAAAATCCGATACAAGCATCAAGTAAAAAAAAAAATGTTAGACGTACGTCTGTCTAATTGTTCTTCAGATATTGTTTTTACTTACAAATTGCTTTTTTCTATTTTTAGTTAATTGTTGATTTTGTTGGCTATTTAGAATTAATCCAAATCAGAAAATGCCAGATTTATTTGTAAATACATTCGCAAATGCTTCAAGGCTTTTGAACCCGCCTAAAAAGCGTGGTAAACCTAGGGGCAGAAAACCTAAAGTTAAAAAACCACCAACTTCGGTTATGTATGATCCTGCACCACAAGTGACTGTTAATCAAACGCAGTTCCCGCCGCCCCTACCACAACTTTACAACGATTATGTTAACGAATATCACCAGCAACAACTAACATCATATCAAATAGCAACACATTATACTTTAGGCTACGAAGATATAGCTGGCATTACAAAGGTAAGTCTAAAATTTATTTATTGAAAACAATAAAAGTCCCTTTGAAATATTGATTTAATTTCAAGAATTGTTACGAATTTATTAATGAGTTTGATGATAAATTATATCTTCAATAATATATATGCATAGATTCTATTTTTACGTGAGTAAGAATAATTTGTAGTTAACAAACCATTCTTTTCTGTGTACTCATTGTTGTTTTACATTTTTTTATTTATTAATATATTTCGGTTTAATATATCTTTGATGACCTAATAAAGTTTTAATCTTCCATGTGCCGACACAAAAAGTCTGCGGTCTGTTCTTCATTTTTTTCGCAGGCTATATAGGCTTGCAAAACAATCTCCCGGGGAAAACCTAAGGCCACTAGACGATCAACAGCTTGTCTTTCGTTTTCGGTTAGTACAATTTCCACAACATCCTCTCTGGTATCTGCACCGCCTCCTTCTGTAGCTTCTACGCCAGCTTCTTCATTGATCATAGCGACAAATTCATCTTGGTGTTCACGTATGACCGCCAATAAGGCGGGGTTAGTTTCTTCAATGCGAGCTAAAACAGTGCTTAGCAACTCTGGGCGTTGACGAATAACTCGACGCATTTGGTTAAAACGTGGATCTTCGCGTAAAAAGTTAAGGGGGTTTGCACCCGCTGTGGGTGTTCCAGGTGCTGGTGCAGCCGGCTGTGCAGTTGTTTGTTGAATACCTATCATATCTGGTATATCTGGTATTCCCTCAATCAGATATTCAATAGCTCGATCTGGATTATTAAAACTAGCTAACAAAGCGCGGCGAACCTCAGATTCTGGATAACCCATGCTCATTATTTCACGTACCATATTTTCGTTAGCAGCTGCCGTTGGCGAAATATCCAACACATCCAAAACATTGCCAATTCCCTCTGGCTGTTGAGGTGGTCTACTGTCGACTGCGGAGCCAGTACTAATAGCAGTCGCTGTTTCCTTTTGCTGCTCTCGGGGCTTTTCTTCAGTCTTTGGTTGTGATGGAGTAGTTGCTGACGCTGTACTCTGTTCACTTGGTTTAGAACTTGTGGTAGTTGTAGTTTTAGCTACATCCGGATCTGCAGCTTTTGTTACTGGTTGTGGTGTCGCAGCTGGTGAGGGTGTGACCGAAGCTGCCGTTGGTATCTTTTTGGCCATAACCACTAAAAATTTCCTCTCATCGATACTATAAGTTTTCAACACATTTTCGTTGTCAAGCACACGTCCCGCATAAATTAATCGCTGTTGTTCCGGCTGCACGGCGACTTCTGGCATTTTCTGCAAATGTGTTTTTAGATCCCAAACTGTCTTGGAGTCATCGAATTCAACATAAAAGGTCTTTTGATCGAGTGTTTTGATAGTCAATTTCATTATTGCTGCTTTTCTCTTTAAAGTTTTGTGAATTTTTTGTTTAGTTATTAGATCACTTTTTAAAAAAATAATGTGTTATATTGAAATTATAATTCTCGCTTTCAGTTTATCATAAATATTTCTTCGTTATTTCCACAAATAAACGATTAACGCCAATGAATTTTCACAGAAAATGATGGCAGCTTAAAATAGAGACGATGTGTCAGCATTTGTTTTAAAACATATGTTTTTGACATTTTTAGTATTTTTTGCATAAAAACATTTGCAAAGAAGAGAATGCTTTGCAACACTAATGCCAGTGTTTATCGATTTTTCCTTGTGACAACAAAAGTAACAGAAATAACAGTGTTGTGATTTTTAGTACATCTTAACGAAATGCATGGCGCTTTCTTATGTAATGTTGGTGAATATAACTTTTGGTTTGCACACTGAAAGAAATAAAAACTAAATTTTAACTCTAATTGAATACTGTAAAATTTTAAGTCCAGAAAGGATTCATAAAGACTTATTGCTGAGAATACTAAATCTATCAATTTCATATACCACTAAATGTTAAATAAAGGGAACGATTTTAATTTTCGCAGAAGGTATAACTTTAATTTTCAATATACTTATACATATAAAATAAAATGTTTAAAATTCGGCCTTCTGGTAAACGAAAATAATTTTATTAACAAAATATTGCCTTTTCTTAAATAGAAAATCCGGTATTGAATAGTGGGGGGAATATATTTAACTTTAACTTTTATTATGCAGTAACAATAATATAATGAACAATAATATGAAACGTACACAAACTAACATATACAATGTATACGTTAGTTCTTTTAAAATTCGGTTTTACTCTATGAGCATAAAGTTTCAGATTCCATCATTATTTTTATTTTTTTTTTTCCTAATATTTAGTAGTATTTTGTTTATACTTTTAATTACAATTATAATATAATATTAAATAGATTAATTTAAATTATTTTAGCTCTGATTTACATTGACAGTTTTTGTAAAAGTTACAAGCTTTCATCTAAAAATATTTTTGTTCATTTCATTTCTAAAATAGTTTGGAATATTATTATATTTGTTCAATCCTTTAACAAATAGAGATCTCTGCATGGCGCTCGTAGGCGCTCGTTGAATCCTAAAGTTGAAAGCCTCAGTTAAGATACTCTGGTGCTTCTCCAATTTTTATTTTATGTATTAAATTAATTGTGTTTAGTTCTAGTCTTTGGTGTATCTTAATCCACTTTAATGTGTCTAGCATAAATTTAATTGATGCGAATCGGCTTAATTTAAATATTGGTCGCATAGCTTATAATTTGTAATTGTAATTTTGTAGTTGTTGTAGTCGTTTAATTTGCACACACATGTGCAGCATGTATATATCACTGTCGATCCATATTCAAAATATGGTTTCATAATAGTATTGTATATAAGTAATCTATAATTATTCGGAATCTTTTTCAATATAAGCGCAATTTTATTTAGAAATGATTGAAAATAAACAATGTTTTTTGTTGTTTTTGAAATGTTTTGTAGTGTTTGTATGGAAGTGTCTTTGAGTCTTGCTGTCTATGCTATGTTGAATTTATGAAAAAATTCTCATAAAATCAGTTTGGCTTTGGATATAAGACTCTTAAGGCCGTGTCAGATAAAACTTTGTTGCTTTGCGTGACATTTGAAACTTTAAAGCAAAAGCGTAAATCAAGTGGTGTATGTCACAATAAACTTTGACAACACTCATGAATTTTTTGTTTACGCTCACACACAAATACACAAACACAAATAATAAAAGCCAGGTGTTTGTCAAAGCGCGCAAAAAGTTGAATGTTAGTGCGGTTTTACACACATCAACTTTTGTTGCTCAACTTTTGTTGTTTCCATTAGAAAGAAAGAGAAGGTTTTATACACATTTCTCTTTCTTTCTAATGGAAACAACAACAGTTGAGCAACAAAAGTTGATGTGTGTAAAACCGCACTTAGTTAACTTTTCGTTTTGCGCTGCGTCAAAAGTGCTTTATGGGGCAACTTTCATACATTTACGTACATTTTAACTCAAATGTCAAAGCGAAACTCTGACGCAACGCAAAGCAAAAGTTTTATCTGACACGGCCTTTAGGTTTTTACAATACAATATTGGGGTAAAATTCACTGATGAGCTATGTGAGCAATAGTGAAATTGCAATGTGGATATGCTCTCCCCCATTACAATACATTTCAAATTTATTTTTTATTTTTATTTGGATAAATGTTTTATGAGAATATCATAAAATGTTTTTTTTTAATAAAAATTTTTGTAATAAATATTTTATGAGAATATCATGAAATATTTATTTAAAGGAATCAAGCACGAAATTAAATTGCGCTTAGTATTGTATATATGTATTTATTGCTGTTATCGTTGATATTTTATTTCTTAATCTTTTGAAAAAACTGATCTTTTTCCCGATTTTTTTACATATATAGTCAATAAATTCCTTGAATTTTAAGTCCGTATCAATTACGAAACCCAAATATTTAATTGTATTCACTTTTTCTATGATTATATTGTTTATCTTGAACTGTATATTTGTGTTCATGCTTATTTCCATTATTTTTGTTTTATTTTCATTTAATTTTAATTTGTTCGTCTTTAACCATTTATTTATATTATTGATATCCTTTGATAGATTCTCGTAGCAACTATGTTCTTTTGTCTCTATGTCTCTTTTTCGGAAAATATCATTGTATCGTCTGCGTATTAAAACAATTTCACATTTTTCTAACACATTTTCCATATCATTGATATATATGATAAATAATAGAGCTCCTAAAAGTGAGCCTTGTGGCACTCCGTAGTCATTTTTATCTAGCAATTCCAGGCGTTTTTTTTCGAAAACAAATGTCTAATTATTGAAAAATTGTGATATACAAATGCAGAGTGCTTCATGATGTTACAGTAACTTATATTTTATTAAACTATTGGTACAATTTTAATAAAATTTAAAACCGAAGGGCTGGAGGTTGAAGTACCACATATTTGTTTTTAATAAATAATACCGTCAGACTAAATAACATGTTGTTAAAATGGAAAGAAAGCGTTAAAAGTAGCTTTTAGTATATTTTTACTTATTTCTTTTAGTTTTCTTCATATCGAGCAAAGCAAGGGTTATGAAATTAGACACGAATAATGCAGAAGTAGTTGCGCAAGAGGCAACCCTTAATATTTGTTGTTGTTGTTTTTTAATTTGTTGAGGGAAATTTAAAAACCACAGGCTAACCGCAGTGGCGTCTGTGTTCGCCTGTGGTGAAAACATTTACTTATTTGAGTAAGAGGCTACCACTTAAGTTTTAAAGGATTTTCGAAGCTTCTCGGAGAAAGATACCAGATATTACAATACCTTTCTCGTAAATCCCAATTTTCAAATTTCTTTCGAAAGGCGTGAAGTTAGTTTTCTTTTAATAATGCACGCACAATTTCTCGTTCTTTTACCATGGAAAACACATATACACATACTTGCTTATCATAAGACATATCTCGACAAATCTACTTCAAGTTTGTAGCTGAGAAAGAAAATTGGTTAACTGAAGAGCAAGCATTAGAGGTAGCATTAAAAATACGAAGACTGTAAAAAATAGTTTTAACCAAAACGACTTTATCTAAAATTTGATCTAATCACATTCAAAAATATTTTGTTTGTTGAAATTAAAAAAATCCCATGCGGCCCTATTTTATGTGAACACACTTTTATAAAATAGAAAGTTACACAATGCCAAGTACAAGCAATACAGTGGTTCTGCAAAGTTATATCTTTAACCTGAATTTAGACATTAATTTTATTTTAGAGTTTGTTTGTCGTCGACAAACCATAGCAATCAATAAAAAATATCCCTTTTCATTCGTTTTCTCTAATTAAGGGTTGAGATGTGTTTTATGAATTAATATATGCATCGTGAATAAAATAACGTCAAAAAAGAAAACTATTTCGTCCGCCAACAATTTATGTATGCAATTTCGGCGTTGTATCACTTTAGATAGATTTTCGGTACCAGTTTCATTTCATTGTTAATAAATAATTTGGTTTGTCGATGACGTAAATGATATCTTAATAATGCCGGCAAAAATCAAACTTAAATAAATTTCTCTTCTTATCTTGGTTGACCAAAGTTAACAGAACTTATGACACGTGTTATAAGTGACATTTGCAGATAGCAAAAAGAGACTTACTCACTCACATACATCACATCACATTCGAAATTAGTTTCGAAAAGGATATAGAGCTCATTCTGTTTTTCACACATAAATGTGTAAGTGCACAGTAACATTCCGTTATAACAAACCCTGCAAGAAATGAATGAGTAAAGCTAATCCATATACACGTTGTAGCGCTTTTAGTACTAAATTGGATGAAATTTTTCAAGCAGACCATATCTAATTTTTAAATTATTTTTGGATACTTGTCAAGCAAAGTTTAAAATGCAGCACACATTTAATTTTTTTGCTATTAACTTTGTTCCAAACATCACGTTAAATTTGCATTACATTGTTTTTGAAATCAGTGACAGCGCTGAAGATTCGATCATAACTTGGAGATAGAAATTTTATTTACGAAACGACCAGAATTTTCGTCAACAACTGCGGTTCAATCAAGTGATAAGGGCCTCATCACAGTTTGGACATATTAAAAATGTATAAAAAAATAAAAAAACACATTCATAACTAAATGTTTAGGATTTTATTTTTGGATTTATGTTGCTAATAATTTTTAATTTTTTATAACTGAATCAACGCTAGTGGAGAGCTTTCTGTTGCAAATGGGTAAAGTGGTTTCGGAAAAGTGGATGTAGGGATAATACTTAAGCAAGAAATATTACGAAAAAATTTATGGAGCGAGTTTATTCCATATCCGAACTTTTAGGCTACAAAAAAATCGTCTATTTATGGATAGATAAACTCTTCATGAAAAATTTGTAGGAACGTATTGTTCTTGAATAAAACTTTCTTAGGTGTACAACATTTCATTAAAGTTAAAACAGTGAAAATAATTCCACATTGCATCGATTTCTCTTATATAGTTTTTAAGTCTATACTATGTAGGAACCGTACATGAAGGGAGTATATTATTTTGGGACAGATACATATCTACGGGTAGTATAAACAGTAAGTTTATAAGATGAAGTGAATTTTGTTAAAAATTTGTCATAACAGACTTTAGAACAACAAAGAATTTTTAATTAATCTACGTTCATTGTGCTGGGATTCCTTTAAACATAAAATTAAAATGGGAAAAGTATATCATGACCATTTCGCTACTGCTTATGTAGCTCATCAGTGGATTTTGCTAAAATTTGTGTTGACGGAAAAGAAAAACAAAAACTTGTATACAAAAGAATAATAAATAAAAAACTATTTTTTATTTTCATTTTATATAATTTGTATAGACTCTTTAAACGAAAAAATCGGTATAACCGAGTTTTACTGTAGAATGCTCACTTTAAATTTGTTAAAAAAAGTTATTTGTAGCATTTTTTGTTTTGAAAAACGTAAAATCTGTTGTATGGTGTGCTTTCTCAGGGATAATTTAATGCCTTAAAACTTGTTATCAGAGTTAATAATTTTTAAAAACTTAACTTTAGTAAAGGATACATCAGGTACTTAAAGGTACGAATTGTTTGTTTATTTTTAAGTTTATTTTGCGTGTTTTATAATTCAACCTCAAAGACACTACTTTTACGGAACAGACATATCCAATTAGGCTGAAGACCGCCTACCTAGGTTGAGGCTCTTCTAACGTTTAAGCTGCGTACAGTTTTGATAGTTAAAAAAATTCATAACAAAAAACATTTCGTTATGCATTTATTTTTTTTTTCGAAGATGTGTCCTATGAGCGTTAAATGGCCCCACATTTTCAGAAATTTATTTTTATATGAAATTTTTGCTTACTTATGCATTTAAGGACTCTAATGTAACGATTTAAAAAACCTGTTTTATCTACAAAGATCCTTTAAATGTCTGCTCTATTGTTACTGTATTATAATGAGGGTTGCTTCATTATTGAAACGTTTCTCATGTGCATTCAGTAAAAAGGTCATAATATTAATTGTATTTATTTTTAGCATCGAAAATGGGTGTTGAAACATTCATCTAAAAGTGTGTTCAGATGAGTATCATACACAGAAGTGTGTTAATGCCATATGATTAACATTACTTCAATTCAATAATTTCTTTTCAAATACAATAGCAATAATAAGTTCTTAAGTTAAATAAAGAATTTAAAAAAACACGTGCTTTATAAACTGCTTTTGATATCCGGTATAAAGTTTAAAAATACTGTCTTCCACTTAAAAAGTAAACTTATTTCCGTTTCTTTTAAACATTTTTTAATATTGGAAAAGTTAGGAAATAAATCCTTCAACAGCTGAAGTGGCTCCTAAAAAATAAACAAGGGTATTTTAACATCACAAAAATTGTTTTTTTTTAAAGAAAATTTATATATTTTTCTTTTTACTAAATGAAACCATTTATCTTAATACTTGCTTTTTATTTTGAATCATTATCGTTAGTCCTTTTTTAAATTTTCCTATTTCTCCTCATTAAGAATCTTACTCGTACTAATATGGTAATTAATGTAAAAACAGCATATTCCCCAAGAACCCAAGAACCAAACTATTGTATTTGGCTTTTACTGTCCCAAAGAAAGAAAAGGGTTGTTTTTAATGCGTTACAAAGTGCTAAATTCTCTAATATATTTTTCTAACATCGTAAGTCACGTCTTCTATTTATTATGGTTACAGAAAGTGACCAACTGTAATAAATCAATGTAAGTATGTGTTCTTGTTTTGATTTAACTTTTCTGTGAACATTCCATCGAAATTTCTTTGCAGTTGAGCGTCACAGCGAAAGGGTTTCATTGGCAATTTCCCAAAGGAGTGATAAGTTAAAGTAGTAAGCAGCTGTAATGAAATTCATTCCAACAAAGTTCCATTAATGAATATTATTTCTTCATTTATTTGTTAAAGAATTTGAATTAAAAGAATGTAAAATCATATAATTTCCTGTCTATTTCTTTCGGGTAAAAAAGCAGGTTTTTTGGAAATAAATCTTAGTTAGAAGAGTATTTTCTTGTAGACAAAAAAAAGAAAGGATTTAAGGTTTAGCTGCACATGTCGTTTAAATGACACAAAAAAAATTCTAATGGAAAAGTTGTGCAAACCTTATAATCTACTAATGTCGCACAAGGAAAAGCTTGAGAATTTTCTCATTTTTACATTGTTATTAAGTTATTATTTCAACTAATTTTTTTAGCTGTATTAATAACGTACCATAATCTGTCTACTTCGCTGCCCCATTAAAGCATTAAAGGTGCCCCTGTAGGCTAGTAGGTTGTGTACTAGCTTGTCAGTATGGGGGTTGTGGGTTCGATTCCCAACGAAGACATTGGTTTTTTTCACTCCAAAAATAAAAATTGACTGTCGGTAAAAAAGGCGATAAAAGGCATAGTCATTGATCGCTGTGCTGTCTTATACGACAGTTAATTTCCGACTATCCTTCTACTTTCACCGCCTATTTCATCTCTTCTCTCTATCCCTTTCCTAAAGAATGTATGAATGTAGCACGGTACTTGACTAAGTAGGCATTGTTGCCTGAAGTGCTACTTCTCTTAAAAAAAAATAATTTTTGTCAGCGATCTTACTCGGATGGACATCTATATTGCTATATAAAAACGAAAAAGTTGTTTAATGGCTTGTAACGGGATTCGTCTTAGTGTCGATCTGGAATTCTAATAATCAATTAATATTTTAATTGGGGCGATTATTTTATATCTAAAGAATTACAAACAGGTGTGTTAACGTTTTGTGACGGTTACTGAAGCAAAAAAGAATGCATAGTAAACTGCCAGAAAATTATTTTTGAAAGATAATCATTAAATTTGGTTGGGTTACTCTAAAAATAAAGTGAATAATCTAAGTAAAAATCTTGTCGATCAGAACGAAATACAAAAGAGTTATAATTTTACTTTTACTCTAATAATATTTGATTGTACTTTATCATGATGGAGACAGCGAAGAACTCCAATTGTGGCTGGTTTGTACAAACAGCTCTTATTTTTTAGTAGTTTATTATTAAGCACTAGGTCATTATTTAATAAAAAGTTGTTAAAAAACTTTATTTTTTATTATTATTCCAATAAATAAATAACAATAAAAAATAAAGTTTTAAAATTTTTTTTTTAAATAATGACCCAGTGCTTAATAATAAAATACTAAAAAAATTAAAAAGGTCAAATAACTATAATTTTTATATAACAGTTTTTATTATTTATTATTTATTTATTATTTACCTGTGTAATACCAAGGAGTGTAAACTTTACTAGATAAAGTAAAATAAAGAAAAAAGTATCTGTCGCAATCATATATTTTTTTTTCAACTCGATATTCTGACATTAAAATAAATTACCATTTTGAATTTAAGAATTGTCCAAATTCCTAAATTTAAATAAATGTACATATTTTTATATTTCACTATAAAGCAGAAGACAATTTTTAATTTAGATGTCAACTATCTTATATTTGTTTCTAAATACATATTTCTATTCAAGTATTAATTTTTAAAATTCTATTTTGTATCATTTATACTCACCAAATTACACCACGCTAAGTACTTGAGCATTTATACAAATACAACTCTAAAAAATGTACAAAACGTGCTATCAAAATGCTGTCAAAATAAGATATGCATGTGTATGTAATGTACGACTGACATTTTCACGCATGGCTTTCGTTTATTTACTGCTTATAATATTGTGAACTTTTTTTAGAATAATATAGTAATTAAATCCAAAGACAAAATGAAATTACAAATAAAAACACTAAACCAAAAATCTCTCGTTGTTGAAATCGAAGAAGCAAAAACAGTTTATGAGCTAAAAAAGGAATTGTCACTTTATCCAGACATTGGTGTAAAACCAGAACTGCAAAAACTTATTTATGCCGGCAAAATACTATCCAATGAAGATAAAATAAGCACCTATAATATAGATGAAAAGAAATTTTTAGTAATAATGATATTAAAAGAGCCGGTTGAAGAACCACCAGAAGCATCAAAGCAACCTCAACAAGAAACGGTTACAGAGAATGCAGAAATTAATAAAGAGGAAAAAGGCAATACTTCAACAACTTTGCAAACAAGTTCTTCTATGGGTACCGAATTTAAGTCACCTGCAGCACCAGCTGATCTTAAAAAAACTGAACTAGTGTCGCAAATTGTTGGCATGGGTTATCCTGAGTCTGATGTGCGAAAAGCATTAGCTGCTAGCTTTTATAATCCTGAACGCGCTATCGAGTATCTAATTGAAGGTATGCCAACTTCTCCATCCACTCCTGAAGGGGACAGCTATTCCGACACTGATTTACCTGATACGCCCTTTGAGGTGTTTCATGGTGATCCGGTGTTTCAAAGTTTGCGCGATGCTTTGCAACAGCATCCAGAATTGTTAGATGCTGCCGTTCAAAGAATAGGAGAAACAAATCCATCACTTTTAAACTTAATAAATGAAAATCAACAAGAATTCTTAAGTATGCTGGTTGATAATTCTGATGATGAAGACTACGACGATGATGGCATGGAACACGATCATGATAATTAGATTGTAAATAGTGTGGCGACTAGTAGTTATATTTAAAAGAATATTTATAAATAACAAATAATAATAATACCATGACACCAAAGGTGGGTGAAATTTATTGTAAAAAATGTTAAAAAGTAAATAGTTCATTCATTTCTTAGTTTTAAACAAATTATATAATATTTTTGAAAATTAAATTTCGATAAAAATGTGTAAATATATAAATAATATATTTTTTATTTTATCTTGTTCCGATTAGTTTAATATATAAATTGATTAATTTTAAGCACTTGAATTATCTGCCGTAAAATGTTATATAAACAGTTAATCGGAAGCTTTCATATTCTAAGCAAGCGCACTTTTCAAGTCTCAAAGAATATTTTAAGCTCTTCATTTTTTGCTAAAGATTTTTGCTATTTCTGACCGACTTAGATTTCATTATGTGTGGTCTGCTTCTTTGTCTTATTTTGATTGTAATAAATGGCAGGTAAAGTTGGCAAGAACGATTGTTCGTAGGAGTAACTTTTCTTAATCTCTTGATTTTTTGAAACTTCTGTTAGTAAAATCAAAAAATAGTTGATATATTGATACTTGTTAACTAGTTTAAGTTCTACAATAAGACTGCTGTAGATT
This sequence comes from Trichopoda pennipes, assembly GCA_030448955.1. Lineage (NCBI taxonomy): Eukaryota > Metazoa > Arthropoda > Insecta > Diptera > Tachinidae > Trichopoda > Trichopoda pennipes. The sequence goes on along the minus strand of JASKUP010000026.1, from coordinate 484,982 downwards.
TTGTACTACGGATAGCGAAAACAATTAGAAATTTTACAAAATTTTGGAGTGGTAGAAAATAAATAACTTTCTACCACTAAACTGATGAAAAATGTTTTTAAAAAATCAACATTTTGTGACCATATAAAGTGTATTAATATGATATCCATTTGATCTTCTGTTCAAATATAAAATAAACTTTTATTTCTAGATTTCATTAATAAAAATTCAATTTGTTGAAACAGGAACTTCAAAATCAACTACTTTCTTTGCCTTTGAGTCGAGGTGTTCCACAGGGCTCAATCTTGGGTCTCCTACTGTTTGCGCTATATGTTAATGATCTACCAAAAAACTTAAACATTGCAAAGTTAGAATATAATATTAAATCAGTTGAGGCTTGTGTTAGAATTTTAAATGATAAACTTCATCGTATCTTTGAATGAGCCACTGCTAATGGCCTGGAGATAAATCCAACTAAATCCAAATGTTTGATTATCAAGAAGAATTAATTGAAACTTGATTATATTCCTGTTTTAATCTTAAACCATCGAAATTGTAAACATTGTTAAAAATCTGGGAATTTACTTTAGCAGCATCCTCACCCTGGTCTAACCATATTAATCTCTCGCTAAGACATACTTGATGCCACTTTTACTATATGGGCGTGAACGTTTTTCGAATTGCGATAGATAGTATTAGCAAAATCAAACTAAATGTGACTTTCAATAATATTATTCGTTATGTATGTATATGGTTTGAGAAGATATGATCATGTTTCTTCTTATGTTAATAAACTTTATCGCATGTGTCTTGATGACTACTTAAAGATAAGGGTTTTAATCCTAATGCATAAAACTATACACACGCGTAAACCCGAGCATTTATATGCAGCTCTCTCATATCTCAATTCCAATTCTATATGGTATTTTTTTTTCTAAACTTTTGATTTAAATTTTTGTTTGTACTTGTACTGAGTTCCATACTGCAATGGAATTTTTCGTGTAGACCATAATATACTATTTATTTAAGCATTTTTTTTACTAGGTTCAAATAGATTTGTAAAAAATTAGTCGCTTCAGTGCAAGAACCTTGAGAAACCGAATTCCAGTGTCATCGGCATATGTTGCTATTGTTGTTAACGTAAAAAAAGAGTATAATACTGTCTCTAGAACGCTTCCTTGTGGAACGCCTGATTAATGCCAGTCAAATGCAGATGCTACATTGTTGACTTAAACGACATGGAGCTGGTAATCAATTTTTTATTTTTCATAGCAAGTCAGAATGTCATACTCTCTCTATCGAAAGCTTTTTGTATATCCAAGAACATCGGACAGCAATATTGTTTTTGTTCTGTATTGTTCTGCTACACCATGCCTATATGTCTGAACCAAAACTGATGCTCTGAAATTATGTTTATCTGTTCCTAAAATTAGCAGCATCCTTTCCAGTAGTTACTTTTCTATTATATTAAAAAGTATTGACAATAAACTTGTTGTTCCAATTAATTTTGTTTCGGAAGTAAATAACTTGAATTTTTTTTCTGTTTATTTATTTATCTTATTGTAAGTCAAAAACATCGAATGACTGTTTTGTCTGAATCAGAATTTCAACAGCGTTTAAAATTGTTGATTTGTATAAATCTCTTTTTAAATGTTGTAAAAGGCCCGATAGCAAACATACGAAGTTGTAAAAGCAAGTTTATTCACCAAAATATAGAGGTTTACTAATATCAATCACAAACCTCAACGTGATATAAATAGAGAGATAAAAAGATTTTTGAAAATTTCATATTGCTTTAAATTTAAGATTTAAAACCTTTACATATGTATCTGTGATCGGAAAACTAAAACTTAATGCAGTGCGTTAAAATCAGAAGAATGTTTCTGAAACAAGCATGTAACAAAAATTACGATTTTCATTTGTTTAATTTTGTTTTAAATCTACAGAGTTTACAGGTTATTGTAAATAAATTTGAAATATTATTTTCGTAATATTGGTATAAATAAAGTTTTTATTAATTTATAAGCATATAGCAGATATTCGTTGCAGTTTTAATTGTATCTTTGATAATTTATTAATGAAGTTGAAAGCAACAAGTGCACTGGAAGCGTAAAATGCACTAGTGACAATAACGAAATAAACAAAAGTATTAAACGAAAATAAAAGTGGCATTTGCCACACATTCGTTTGAAATTTTCACAAAATTAAGTTAGCGGTGTATTTACAGTAAACGTGTAACCCGATTAAAGAAAAGCTAAGTAGGTATAAGCTACCTATTTAGTGGATGTCTTTCTCTCTTAAATGGATTAATTAATTCTTCAATACCATCCGCAGTAACTTTATTTGTTTTTAGGCGAGTAAAAATGTCTAAAGTTTGTTAATATGAGAATATCTGGCAGGCATATTCGTAGCTATTGTTTTTATACTTCTGTTTGCTATTCAAACGAACATCAACTAAAACAATTTTTACCTGTATTGCTTTCAGGAGAATTTTATTGTTATTGTAAATCTTTATAAACGTTACTTTTTACGATCACACAAAATCCTCTTTCATATCAATATTTAGTTTTAAAACATTCATTTCTCTACGAGAATATTATAGATCGGTTGGTTCACTTCGAATTGTTAATGTACGCTAGCAAGGCATTAACTGTTCTAAATGAATTTTAAAAAGAAAACCGAATTATAAGAAATTAATACATTTACCTTTCTAATCTTATTTCATTAAAATATAAATAAATATTTCATTTTCTTGACTTTGAACACAGGCTCAATTAGATATTTAATAAAAAAAATGAAACAGAGAAAAATTTGATATTTCAACAAATATTCTTAAAATAAAATTTTTAAAAACTATTTAACGAAAATAATATATTTGAGAATAATTTTTCCAATTGGCGTTTTTTAAGGCTCCTAACGAAATAATATGGTTCTTTATTGAAATAATTTATCAATTAATTCATTACCAAATAAAATCTAGTAATTAAAGTAATTAATTTCAAATGTTCACGTGCATCTTGCAAAGAAATTATACAAGTTCGGTAGAAAAATACCAAAGTAATGATGGCGTTTAATTAGTTACTAAATTAATTGCTTCTTGTGAAGATTTATATGATAAAAGGGGATGGAATTTTTTTAATTGAAAAGTACATCAGCTTGCCGAAGAAGATATTTTTTGAATAGTCAGCAAAGAAAGCAGAATAAATTCAATCATGTGATGAGCTTGATTACATGCTGGCACGTGCATGTGCTATTGTAAAATCGCACTCGTACTTGAGTTGGAACTAATTTTTAAATGTTTCAATTTTCATACCGACTTGTGTTTGTCGTTTTGCTCGCCCTCACTTTTAAATTTAATCAACTTGTGGTCTTGAAGATTTTTTTTTAATATTCAAATTAATTCTGACTTTTTTTTCCTTACACGCGGAAGAATTAAAATAATGCGTTTTTTAATTTCTCATAGTTGTTGCTTTCATGGGTTTATAAGATTTGGTATATTTTTCCAAGTTTATTTGCTTGCATGTTTAATTACAATTAGAAGAGATTTTTGCTTTGTGTTTTATTTTTTATATTTTTTCTTCTTGTCAACAACCACCACCACCGCCACCACCAAGATATCATAATCAGCATCACTCCAATTCAAATTATCATCGTCGTCATTTTCATTACAAGTAAATTAATATTGCATGTATTATGAAGACAAGTATCAAACATAAATTTCTTTTTCGTTTTCTGTATCTGGAACTGAGTTGATGTATGAGTTGATGTTGTTCTGTAGCTGGTTGTTGCTTGTTACTTTAGGTTAAAAGATAATTATATATTGCGCTTAATTGAGTGCTCAAATGCGTTTGTTTTGAAAAGGTTTCAGTTAAAATGTTTGTTGTTCAATTACCACATTGGGTTTGGTGTATTTTGGAACAGCTAATTTTAATTTTACAATTCGACTTCACAATTATTTAAGCTGCCATCCGTATACTGCCATTTTCGAAAGCACTGAAAAGTAACCTACGACGTTTTATCAATCTTCTTTAAGTTAATTTTGACGTATAGAGACGATATTGAACCAGACTGGTATCATTTAGGTCACTTTTCCTTCCTTAAAGATTATTAAAAGGTTCGATTAAGAACACCGACCATTATTCTCCTTATAAAGCCTCCTACTTAGCAACGGTTATTTAGTCTACATTTAAACTTTTTGCTCGCCTACTGATAATTGTCATCTTCTCGTATCAGATTTTTCGCCGTAAAATCTAACATTTGCTTTACACCGAGATTATCCATGACATTCACTTCCAATATGCGGTTAGATGCTTATATTCACAAATACGGACATTGCTGTCTTATTCTTATATGATCTTTTCAGATTTATAAAATGCAGTATTTGTAAGACATCCCCTTGTCCCGATTGCGTTTGAAATCTTTGAAAGAATATCCGCACGTTTTACTCTAATGACTGTTTCCTAGGTGACGGCTTGGCATTTATATGACTACAATTACCCTACTGAAATAGTATGGAATTTAGAATAAAGACTTTTCAAATTTCATTGCAGGTCTGCTTACTTCGTTCTTGGTTTATCCCGCAGCAGATTCTCTGTCAATTTGCTAAATGGTAGCTGTTGCTACTTTAGGTACGTCTGTACTTCCCCTTTTCCATAAAAACTTTTTCCTAGTTTTTAAGAGGTTGTTCCTTCGTCTTTGCTTTTTGCACTAACACGCACTTAGCTCAGCTTCGATATCCTGCTTTAGATAATAATTGAAGAATCTTTTACCGAAAACAAAATTTTCTAACCCAACTGTGAATGTACTCGAATGACTTTTCGTGGCCTGCCCCCCCCCCCCCCTGATACATCCATTGTAGTTTATATCTACATCCAATGGAGATAGAAGGTACATTTGTAAAGATAAGTTTATATTTAAACTGGATAGCTATTTTTACGAGACGCATTTGTCGCATTGTAAATACAGTAAAGGGTGGGCTAAAATTTTACAAATATTAAATTGCTAATCGATCGCTTGGTACAACCAATTAATAATAATAATTATATTTATAAGGAGTGTTCGGTAACTCTGAGTTTACCCATTTTATCGACATTTAGCTCTTCTGAAACATAGCATAGAAATATAAGTTTATTTGATTCTAATTCAGAAATTATTTGAATATTACGAGGCTCTGGTTATATTTATCTGATTAAACTTTTCGCTTTCTAGTCTAAGAATTATATGATCATCAATTAAGCTTGGCTGTGACTACCATCACTAATAAAGTGTGGTGTGTGTATAGAATAAAAGTAATAGCTGTGCTACACATCTTGAGCAGTCGTAGTAACTATACTGGCAGACTGCTACTCCTTGTTTTTAAAATTGAAGATCATATCATGAGTTCAAAACCCAACAGGGGTTTTAGTGTTACTAAAAATGATTATTGTTTAGTGTATGCGGTAAATAATGTTTGACAATGCAAATATGTTTGCTACTCCTAGGAGTAGCAAACATTTTTGGTTATTTGTTAAATGAGTAAGGGATAATGCTAGTTCTTCAATTCCGAATATTTTAATCTGGTCCGGTTGATAAAGCTAACCTTTTGGCTGGTATATTTGCCGGAAAGTAGTCAACCACCGCTCATGCTTGACAGAGTGTCCGTTACTACGCCGAAGATATTCTTGCGACCTTGAGCGGTTAAAAAGGTTTTAGCAGATCTCAATGTCAACAAGTCTCCTGGGCCGGATTTTATGCCAGCACGGCCTTGAAACAGTGCTCTTTCACCATAGCGAGTCCGAGTCTATTTTGGAGTTGCTCGACCGCGTACAGGAGAGGGCCGAGAATCGAGATGGTATTTCACTGTTTTATCGTTACTACAATGATAAGTGCTCTAACGAAATTAGGAAACTTGTTCCCGAAACTCGATTTTCGTTGAGAGCGCATCCATTTGCGGGCGATTGCCAAGTGAATAGCACTACGCATTACAGGGCAAATTTGTTTTTAGCAAAACAGTTCGAATATGGAATAAATTCCCTCCGGAGGTTTTTACTGTCACTTTCAATGTAAGAAAATTCAAATCGAATGTCCACAAACAGTACTTTTTCTCTTCTCCTCCCCAAAACCTAATTTCCTAGTTCTGGTACAATGCATTGCAATAGTGGGGGTCATTCTCTCACTACTGGTCCGAACGAAAATAAGTGAAAATATAATAGTTTCCATTGGCTTGAAGAAAAAAGTTTAACTCAGTTTTCATTACTCTTTTTTCAATAAATTTAAAACTTCATTCAGTTAAAATGGCACATAACTTTAATTATCTGATTTAAACAACTAACTATAAATTTGTATCCTTACTTTAATGAATGTAAAGCCACTGTGCAATAATCACATTTGTATATACCTCTTTCTAGGTATGACTGAATTCTTTTGCTAATTATTTTAATTGAAATGTTCTTTATAATGAAGATAATGACGATGATGATCATTTAATGTATTAGATTGTGGCAAATTAGTAAGATAAATGATGGTTTAAAGAAAAGATGGGCTACCACCACAGCGCTACTTTGGTCAACCATTCATCCAGCCATTTACTCAGTCATTCATTCATTATACACGCTACATGCTTCTTCATTCACTTCTTCAACCAACCAACGAAAAGCTAAAAAAATTTTTAGTTTTTGTTGTTGTGAAAAATTTACACATTTAATGAGTTTTCATTTATTTAAAAATGTACGATAATTTAAGGTGAAAATACAACAACAAATGTGCTGTTTTTCTTGCTATCTTTTCTTACTCATCGTGGGAAATTGAAATAAAAGTTTACATCATTTTGACAGGCCATTAGACAAGTCAAACCACAAAAAAATTTATAATTTTTAACAAAGAAATCCGGTTAATGCAATTATTATTTACTAATGTATTATCCAGCAAAGGTTTTTTTTGAAATTGATAAATTATAAGCTGACTAAAGTTAACCAACCACCCTTATTTTTATAAGTATTTTTGCTGTCGGTTTCCTTGCTGAAAGGGTTATTTGCTGACATAACGAACAATCCTATTTTCATAAAAAGAAATAAATTCTTATAGAAAGAAGCCATTAATTTAAAGGTTAAATGAATGATTGATTAAAGTTGTGAACAAAGTTACTTAGAAAAAATAACACTCGAACTCTTCTTTGTTTTACTGAATTCATTCATACCTGTTTACTTGTCACCCATGTTTTTGTGACATGTCACCTTTTATACCAACAACTAACTAGTGTTTTTGCTATAGGTACATTTAGCATGAAAAGTATATAACGGTTTATATACTCTTTTAGTATGAATGTTGTTGCTCCTCCTACAAATTAGGTGCTACTTTGTTTGCGCATCTCCGTTCGTATAGTGCATGCTCCTGTGTGTAGGCTCTTTTGCTTTCTAATATATAATTATGTTGTTTCCTTTTCACCAACAACCAATGAACTTTAATTTCCTTTTATTCACATACAGCCGCATATCGAGGAACACACAAACATGCCGCTTACTTAATAAAAACAACAACCCTTAAAACAGTCATTGAAGTTCTCTACGAAGGAGAGAGTATGAGAAGGCATATTTATGCTCAGATTGTTGAGAGATAAATTTTGTTTGCTTCTCTCCTAGCAAACACTATTCATTTAGCACGTGCTTAGTATTCATTTTCTCAGCTGGACAATTTATTATAACCGCTTAGGGCCTAGGCAGTCTTTAAAACATAAAGCTTAAAATAGGCACGTTTAAAATAACGTAAAATTAGAATTTGTTTCCCAATTATATAATTTTAAAGTAAATTAAATTAAAATAATTTTTGCCTTTAAAGCAGCGACTTCAATAGAGTGTTCCGAAAAACTTTTCTAACTGGAGGTGCATGACAACATATCATTGTTAAGGATACGCCAATAGATTTGTGCGTTGTATATGTACAACCAATAAAGAACATTTGGGTTTTTGAATCATTTCTCTAAAATTTTTTCAAACGATCTGATCGCCTTTTACACAGAAGGACGGTAATCGTGCGACCTCTGAAAAATCGTAGGTGAGTTCGAAAACTGTATTCATTAGAAACAGTAAAAAGTCCCTCGCAAACCAATAAATAAGGCCCCACAAAAATGTATAAGAAGCATTACGATTTAAAAACAGTAGATTTCTGAAAAGAATTGAAGTTGCGAAAAATCGATCCATTAATTGCTGTTACCATAATAAACAAATGTGTAGAACAAAGCGTGTGTAACATTTGCATGAAAACATAATTTAAGAGTAAATATCCCTGATAATCTTTTAAATGATTAATAAATTGTAGTGACAATGATATACTGGTTTATTCATTTCAATATTGATTACATAATTAAGCTTAGATAAGCTATTGACAATCGGTGGAATCGATTGTGAAAATGTCGGCGATACATTAGAGTTTTTAAAGGATGGATCGATCGATAAGAGCAGATAAAAAAGACAACTGCCACAGCAATACATTTATCCGGTGGACCCGCTAAGAAAAAAACAGCCACACAAATTTTGAGGTTTTCGTCTGGAGCAATATTTGCTAGCTCAGCATCTGTAAGTTTAAATATCAAGAAATGGCATACGAAGTTTGTTATGTTTTGTGGGAGCATTCCTGTATGCAACACCTTTGAACAGTGAAGGCACAGACTACCATCTTGGATATGGCGTCTTTTGCAATCTAATATCATTTCTCTGACAAATGCGAATCAGCGTGCTTTAAGACATATTGGTAATCGAAGTGATATGAAAGATCGAAAAAACTAAATGATATGATATAAAAGCGGAAAAAATAACACGATTCTTGCATGGCACAAAACTTACAAAGCATCTTATCGTAATTATACTTTCATACTTTCTCTCATTAACAGATTAATGGCACCTTTAGTACTACTCAATACATGGCTTGGCGAGGTTTTCGCATCAAAAGCGTTAACTTACCGTACTTATCAAACCGCCAGTGGCGTTCGCATGCCAATTGAATATATATATATATACTCAACAAAGTATCGAGTTACACTCGCCCAAAGATTGTCAATACATCAACTAAAAATTGTTTCTTCATTCAAAAACTCTTGACTTTAGCTAAGCTGTTACAAAAACAACAACCACAACTAGTGACTACAGTCTCCATTACAAGGTATCCAAACAGCATGATTTTCAACTTTAAATCTTAGATAATAAATCAAATATTTCCATGTAACAATGTTTTAAAATACAAAAAAAATCACTTTATCTGAGATCATTTACTCCAGAACATTTTCGCTAATTATTAAAAATTTAACTTAAATCGCTTAAATATCTCAGTACAAGGTATCTGAACACTTTAACGCTTAAAGAACGGAAGTGCCCCTGTAGGCTAGTAGGTAGTGTACTACCTTGTAAATATGGGGGTTGCGGGTTCGATTCCCTACGAGGACCTTGGTTTTTTTCACTACAAAAATAAAAATTGACTGTCGGTGAGGCTGCTCAGCGATGAAGGTCGCTGGGCTGTCTTTATACTTTCCGACTATCCGTCTACTTTCACCACCGTTTCATCTATTCTCTATCCCTTTCCTAAAGATTGTAGCACGGTACTTGACTAAATGGGCATTGTTGCCTGAAGTGCTACTTCTCTTTAAAAAAAGTTTGGTTTTGATTTCTTCCCACATGCAGTTATTTTCAGATTCTCAGCAGGATTTCCATAATCTTTTTTTTTAGAAAATTCAAAAACCCAAAGTTTCTCTGCTTTTTAAAAAAAATTGGAAAACTAACAAATTAAACAAGAACGTGAAAAAATTTTGTGTATGTTGTTTATGTGTTGCTTAGCTGTTAATGCTTAATAGCTAAGCAAAAACAAAAAAAAATAATAAATGTGTTTTAAAAAACTTACTGACTTCTCCTCGTAAATTCTACACTAACTATCTGATTGGAATTAAATAAAACTATTTTACTAACAATCTTCACAACAAACCCTTTATAAATGAATCCGCATGGCAAGAAAAACAAATGAAACAAAGAGATTAGAGAGTAAAACAGCCGTAAGTATATAAAAAGCCGGTCTCATGCATCCAGAGTTTTGCCTCCGTATTTATTTGTTTGCTTATTTAGTTTTTCTTTCTGTCACACTCTCTTTCATTTCAAACGTTGAGATGAATGAAAATCGCATTGGCAACATAAATATTTTTATAGATACTTTCAGTTCATTCGTCGAAATATAGTCGGCGTCAACGGATGTTAAAGCGATTGATTGCGGCGAAACTTGTGCATAAAATAAGAGCAAAGGCATATTTTCTTTTGCTCGCACAAATATATAGAAGTAAACATAATACCAATAAGAATTCAAATAAAAAGGAATTTACAAAAGAAATCAAATGCATTCACCTTAAGTGTTAACAAAAACAACAACGAAAAAATTAATTGAAATTGACATTTTTGTTTGGTGTTGCTACGAAGTGTCAGTGTCATTATCTCACTCGGTGCTCTAAATAAAATAAATTCAACAATTCAAAGTCATTAGTGATCCATCAACAAATAAAATCGTATAAAGTGTTTATAAATTTAGTGATTGGGTGTTTGGCTGTGTGTGTGTGCACATGTGTGCATTAAAATAGTCTGAAAAGATTAGTGACAAAAGGCAGCAACAACAGCAATAACATCAAAACTTGTTTTTGCAAGTTATTTGGAAAAATCAAAGAAAAAAACCTCAAATTAATTGAATTACATTTTAATCAAAATAAGTTTGAAAATTTGGAAAACCAAGAACGTTAAAAAATTCTGTGTATGTTATTCATGTAATGTTTAGCTGTTAACGCTTAACAATTACCACGTACAAAATTTACAGTACTACCTTCCCTCCAATATTTGGCTGTTGCTGAGTGACGTTACTCTATTCGAATTTGTTTATCTCTGTTGCCGCTACATCATCAGTTCTCTATCAAATTGTCTGCAAATCAAAGTCGATAAAGCAAATAAACAACATCTCAATTAACGTGCATTAAACACAATCGAACTACACAACCGCATTATTGCTTTCATTTATTCATTCATTCGTTCGTTGATTTCTCGTATATTTAAAAAAAAATACAAAGGAAAGGAAAAAATTCAAAATTTAAATATAAAAAAAATATAAAAAAATTGTTAAAATTGAAAAGTGCAATAAAGTGTTTAAATACATAAACGAAATAAATATTTTAACTACTGGCGATTATCTTCATTTGAATTAAAACAACAACTTCCAGATATCGAAAATTGATCTTCCATCTTTACATCTGACAACTAAGTTTCTTAAAACATCTTCATTTTCTCTGTAAGTATTTCATTATGTCGCATTTATTTCATTATTTAGCTTAATATTTTAATAATAATTAAATATGGTAACAAGAATTTAAACATAAAATATTAGTTAAGATAACAAGTTATTAGATCTGTTAAAAAAAGATATGTGAGTTCGAAAATCGGGTTAGTGAAATTATGAATAGTTTTTTTTTTCATATAAAACTTATTTTTGTTAGGATTTGAATTGCAGAAGAAGTAGATAAAAAGAAAGGGTTTCAAAAAAGATTTTAGCTGGTCCTTATACATAACAGCCTTTGGATCGATTGTTGAATCCGCTGTCATATGCTGGCTTTCGTTACATATTATTAGAATTAATTTGCTCATTGATGCAGAAACCAATTTTTGATGTACTTTGAGTTTTTTTGTAGAAATTATAATTTTCTTTGTTTTTGAACATTTTTTCCTTTAATCTTAGAAAGATAACTTTACTTTTTAGTACGGTAAAGATAACGTTACGTCTGAAAGACGTATGGTTTCTAACATCCTTTTAAGGACTTAAAAAAATAAAAGTTGGCATAGGAGTTATTGAGATCAATTATTTATTGAATTTTTTCTTTGATAACCGTTAGCAAGCTACTGAGATCAACTGAGAATACTGAGCATATACATTTTCTCTCACTACAAACCACAGAGATGGAGTGCAAAATTAAAAGGGCATACGTCTGATAGACGTAACTTATCTATGCAGGGTTAAACGGCTTAACAATCTTTTATAGTGGCTCGAAATCATAATGCTAAATATTTGTGATCATGTTAACGCTCTTTGGCTGAAATATCGAAATCGCCATCTTTAAAGTGTCGAGTCTGCTTCAATAAAAATACCATAAATTTTTGTAGGACTTCTTAATAAGCGGAGTTCAATTTTAGGGTAAATTGACCTGAAATTCACTTTAAGAGATCTCTGGTCTATTGTGATGCCCGAATGGAAATCTAGCCTAAAGTTTCTTAGCTCGTATTACCCAGTCACTTTGCATTCCTGCTAACTTCTAATTGCACAGTGCCCAGCTGTGATGCTCGCCAGAAATATTACCGATTATCAATTGATTATGTTGTGATATCGATTGTATGTTATATTAAACTTTAAACTTGTTGAACTTTTATAGTGTTGGTTACTCTGTGGCTCTGGCTAGATTTAAACTTATGACCTTTGGTTTATTAAACAAGTACGTTTACATACTTACTTAGGCATGACTGCGGTGACCACAATGATTATTTATTTTTATTCCACGTTCTGTAGGGATTTGAACCCCACAACCAAAAATAAATCGCTTTTGTCTCTAGTATTAAAATTAGAAACCTTAGAAAATTCTATCTGCATTTGCCAGAGAAGTTGCTGTAAAACTTAGTATTTATTCTTTATTCTTAAACTTTAAGCTTTTAAACGCTTTTTTGAATATTAAAACCTGTAGTTTTAAACGATTTTGGGTTAATTAAAATTGACAAGGGTTGCTATATCTGAAAGCAAATGTGGCAATATCTATAAACATGGCCATTTTAATTTAACTTATGCCATGTTTACATGAAGCCTAAGATTTATGCTTCGCTCTCTCATACAGGATGCACAGTCCAATCATGACTACATCACAGTGATTGGCTAAAAAAAATCTTGGAAAGCTAAGCAATTTATTTTCAGGCGATACAATTTGAATCTGCTTGCAGAGCATGAACAATTTCTGTCTTCTCTAATTTTATTGCAAATTTTTCGAAAATAAATAATATAATTAAAACTAAAAATGATTTAAACCACACATATAAAAACTGAAAGATAGAATTGAATTTTGGAAAAACTTATATTTAAAATCTTTACGTTAGTGTACAAAATAAGGCATGTGAATAGAATATATGTGACGTAAAAACGGCAGTTTTGCAGTCATGATCCAGAGAGCAATATACATGTGCTTTATTTTGAAGTGTAAAGTAAACATAACTCCATCTTTTTAAAAATTAAAGAAATGTTTTCGCTGAAAAATATGGACAATTGAAATCGTCCATCCATATTTCGTTTAAATTCAAGTTAAGCCCTTTTTGATTATAATGCTGAGCGCTGAGCTATACGACGAAGTTATACGAAGTTTGGCCGTATAAAAGTGGAATGTTGTGAAAATTTAATATTCTTATAGGTGCGTTTTTTAGTGTTGGCAACACTTTTTTAACTGGAGATTACTTTGTCAGCTGGTCAAGTGTTTGTTTTGGTATTTCAACATGAGTAGACTGACATCTGAACAACGCTTCCAAATTGTGCAAATTTATTTTGAAAATCCTGTTTCACAACTGAATTTTGCTTAGCGATGAATCTGACTTTTGTTTGAATAGATAGGTTAAAAATAATAGATAGGTAAAGAAAACTGTGTACAGTGCTACAGTTGACCTATTGCAAGAAAAGTTTGGAAACCGCATAGTTTTACGTTTTGGACTTGCGAATTTTCTGTGGGGATATGTGAAGTCGTTAGTCTATGACAATTAGTCCGAAACAACTGACCACTTGGAGGGCAAAATTCGGCGCGTTATAAATTTCATGAGTATTTAAAAAGTTCATCTTTGATTATTCCATTTCAAAGTTCTATACCTCTGTAAAAACACCTTTGTTTTTATTTACAAATTTCACTAAACATATTCTAATTATTTCCATTATCGCAGATGTATTTTTTGTTTGTTTTTGAAGTGTTATACATAAAGAGATGTTAATTATTATATTTTACAGCCGTTTAGTTTTCAACATTCTATTCTCAAAGAAAATCGTTAACTATTTCCGTTAAATTGATTTCGTTTGATTTCATTTCTCAGGATCACAGTGCCAATTTATGCATGTCGCATAATGAAGGGGTATTATGAATTAACACATGTAATACTTTCTTTATGTACTGAATTAATGATTAATTAGAAAACAAATTAACTAAACTGGATTTATGTGCTGTAAAAACGTGTACAACAACTATATTTCAACTAACGAAGAATTGCATTTCAATTAAAAATACGAACTCCTTACACTTGCAATTATTATGGCGTGATACAGTATAAAATAGTAATAATAATAACAATAATGTTGTATTAAATAACGAGGGGGGAAATGTAATTTATTTATTTGTAGAAATCATATTTCTATAAAAATAACGAGAATTATTTTTAAGTCTTGATTTTTAATTTTGTGTCAAGTTTAAGTTTCTTATTGTACTAAAAATTCATTTGGCCTCTTTTTAATATCGTTATTGGATGGATATTATTCTTGAAGTTGCCACGCAGAAAGCTTTTTCAGGATTAAAAAAAAATTTATTTCAATCAATTTTTATTTAATTTAAATTTATGTATAAAAATTATTGTTTAACATAAAATTATGTTTTTTAAATAATTCTGAATGTTGATTGTGCCTTGTTTCAGTTAAGGGAAGGTAAAAGTTATATCTGTGGAAGGGGTTTACTAGAAATAAAAAATTATTTCATTTTTACTAGTCGAATTAGAATTATACTACTGTACTACTATACTGTACTATAACATGCATATGGGATGTAAGTAAACAGTTGGTAATTATTCATGTAACCGACGCCGATTACTTATTTTTAATAACTTTTTTACTTGTTAAAAAATACTAGCTTTGCAATTCGCGTTAACGAAACCTTTTTTATGCATCCTGAGGTTAGTTCTCTATTTTCTTCTAGCAAATCCCGCAATGAACACAGTCGACAGAAAAGAACCTTCTGGAAAATTTATTTTCTTTATTATAGCTTGCAAGTTCTGAAGATTTAGATTTTGCGTTAATTACTGTCTGTTGGATAAAAGGAATAAATCTTATTATTATATATTTTTCTTTTTTTGTTATTGTCTATGTGTCAGTTTTAGCTTCTGCTGCCTACAATACGACAAAGTCTCATCAAGAATAATGTTGGATATTAATCTTATTTTATTACAGTTAATTATAAATTTCGCCACTTATTAAGCATGCACACATATATGTATGAACATGTGTACGCACGTTTAGTATGTATAAAATTTTCTTAATGTTGTTTAGTATGCCAGTTGCTGCGCTACATGTGTATGTGTATGTTCATGCATTAGTTGGTTGGTATTTTTCGTTTACTTCGCCGGTAATAAATAAATATATAAATTTTTAGTAAGGACGGCTGAAACAACAAATGGCTGCAAAAACAACAATGTTGTACTGGTTGGTAAAAAAACAAAACTTAATTAACGCTTAAGCAAGCCTTTTCCACTAATTAACGACTTTTCTTTAACTTGAAAAACAAAGAAAAAAAAACAAGCAGATACATTACAGTACTTTGTTTCTAAATTTAATTTTTGTAGTTGTTATTGCTGATTTTTTATATCCATGTGTATAGCGTCAACAGTGCACGTTCCTCTGAATTGTGTTTGTTGTTTTTCCATTTTTTTTATTTAATTTTTTGTATTATTGTATTATATTTTTATGCAATTAGTGCCAAATGCGTGTCTGTCAAGTTATTAAGTATCTTTTGCCGTTTTTTATTTTTTTTTTTTGATTTTTTCATAAACTTTTTTTAATTCAGCCCAGTTTTCCCCACTATTTTAGTTAAACAGCTTTACTAGCCGTTTGTTTGATGTTTACTATTGTTTGTCTTCAAACTTTACGTTTCACAAAGTGGGAATCTCTTGCACTATCCGCCTTTGCATTGTTGTTGTTGTTGCTATTCTCATGCTTCTTAATGCATACAACTGCAGAATAAATAACTCTAATGCAACGAGATGTATTAATTAACATTTAAACAATAATTAAATTATTCACAAACACATAAAAAAATTAAAATGCGCAACAACTAGGAGAGTTGTTGAATAAACAACAAAATCTTTTAAGTAGAAAATTTAATTAGTGAACAACGATTTGGTTGCTTTCTTAAAAAATAATTTTTTCCCTTAAAAGGGGAATATTGAATTTCTAAATTAACTGTAATTTGAATATTAAAATGATTTTCTTGAAGTTTGAAAATATAATTTAATAGACTTAAGTTTTACATACAATACTTTTAACTTTCATTTATTAGTCTAAAAACTAGTTTTATCTTCCTAAAAGTTAGAAGTGCGCTTTATAAGAGCTTTTTGCTTATTACAAGTAAATGGTGTTTTTTGTACGTCTTTGAAATGGGATAAAACAATGATGCATTGGCATGACATTTACCTTATTCGAAAGAAAATCATCTATTACAATTTAAACATGGTTTCTGGCATAGACCGCGACAGCTGGTTCGGACGTAGTCTAATCTTAAGGTCTAACTTTCAGGCAGTCGTTTCGTTGCTTATCGGCATAGACTAGAAACTTCACATATTTTTACAGAAAATAAAACGCTAACTTCAATAAATCAATTGCGAGTATGTGACATGTTTCGCCATCTTGTTAAAACCACAGCTCCTGCACGTTATGGTTGTTCAATGGTTAATCATGGCTAGGTAACGGTCACTCCACCCTTTATGGGTCCTACAACCATCTAGAGTTGTGTCTTGCGGGGTAAAAGAGAGCCCAGTCCCATTCATGGCGAGTAGGAGCCAACTGGACAATCAACTATATTTCCACGGGAATCAGTGAGCCCCAGAGTTCCGCTTTTTGTCTATTTAGTGAGTATGAATGTTCTTAATTATATTAAGCTTCATGCGTTCTGGACCAGGAGTTGGATAGTCTCCGACTCTTCAGCAAGGAGTGAAGGCTGCGGCCTACTCCGTGCTTTTAAAGTTGCAACTAGGAGTGACCGGAGGATATACGTATCCGAAGGCCTTCTAGGGCGAGGATGGCGCTACATACCAATCACAGTGGTAATGATCCACCATCTGATTAAGGCCCACGGCCAGGTGCAGATGTAAATCTTATCACGTCATAACGGTCACTATGAACTTTAACGTTCTAACTAGCATCGGTTTATAATAAAGTAGGAACCAATGATTCCACCAGCCCATAAAGAATGCCAAACAGTAAGTTTTTATGAAAGTAATGTTATCTCAACGTACATTTTACAATTATCATAGCTTTTATTATGGCAGTTTTGTTTATCCATTAAAGCAAAAGTGAGCTTCATCGCTAAATAAAATGCTCTTATAAAAACCAGTATCAATGGCGATCTGGTTTTGGACGTCAGTCTATTCGTGTTGAAATGTCAAATCAAACTAAACTTGACAGCTAACAAAATGGCCGCCATTTAAAAAATGTTGTCAATTTAAAGTTCTATAGCTCTACGAAAAAATACTCGATACATTTTAAGTTAAAAATATACCTTTAGCTATGTATTACTATAACTTTCAATAGATGGTTTATTCATTTGAAGTTGCTAAGCTTTTCCAGTTGTAAACATAAATTTGTTCAAATAATTATAAATAAATGGTAATAAAATAAAGCAAATGAAGGATACGTACATAATAAAGGATAAGAAGAAAGTGCGGACCTTGTTTGTCAAAAAAAAAAAAAAAACGTTTAACTTTGTTGTTCGTTGCCAGCAAATTCAAAATTAATTCTCTATAATTTTCAAAATATAAAATTTAATTCACCATAAAGTTGTAAAAACGTTAAAATGAACTTAATAGAAAGGAAAATGGCCCTAAAATTAAAATAAAAATGAGTTTGTTTTTAATTATTTATTTAAAAATTTTTAAAAATTCATAATTACTAAATAATTTTTGCATGTTTTTGTGCAGAACACATAACTTTTATTAGTCGCAGCCGGTTATGGAAAATAGTAATTTTTAAATGGACAGAGGTACTTTTTGAAAAAAAAAAGAAAAAAGGAATTATAAAAACATAAAAACTCTTTATTTAATTTTTTTATTTTATCTAAGAAGTAAAAAGTAAAAGTTTCAAACATAAGATTTTCCATCTGTACCAAACATATTAAATCAGGGTTTATCTGAAAAGTCTTAATCTCTACTACAACGCGTCATTATTTTCAGCTTATCGTTTGCGGGAATTATTTTTTTTTGGAACAGTTCTATCCTTGCAGTTCTATTCTATTGTTTTCATTAAATATGGTATTAATAGGTGCTAGACTCAACAGAAATACATTATATATTTATCATATTTGCTATTTTGCGGGTGAGTTATAAGTTCTCATTGTTTTATTGTGTGCGTCCACCGTTATTTAATAAAACCTGTTTATACGTTTTAAATTTAAAAAAAATAACAAAATTAAGAATATTTTGGTAGAAATTGCTAGTAACCGAAGAAATAATTTGGCTTTTTTATTTTTAAATATAACGGTATCAGAGCGGTTAAGATTTCATGGATTAAGAATAACAAAAGGCAAATTTTGAAATCCGATTTTTTGGAATTCTAGAAATCCGAAATTTAAAAACACAATTCCGAGCTTTTTTAGGGTTTTAAAGTTTTTTTTAGCTTTTAAAGAAAAGTTAAATTAAAAAAAAATGTTTTTCGTTTAAAAAAGTGGCTTCTTTAAATATCGGGCTAACTAAATAAACAATTAAAAACATCAGTTCGATTATGTTGGGCACATTATATATCTCAATTTTGTTAATATTTCCTTTATAACTAAAGCTATTATTGATTAAAAAAAAATTGTTTCTGGAAGTGTTGGGGCAATGTAATTTTTTTACTCGGGCTCATTTTTCACTAAAAGCCATTAGCTTTGTAAAGCCTATTTGAATATTATTCTCAACTTTTCCATAAAAAGTTTTAAATGATGCGTATCAGTGAAAAAAATTAATAGAAGTTAATATGAATTTTGAACACATTATTGAAACAAATCGAATAAACGGAACTGTTCGGAAATTTCTAAAATAGTTATAAAAAATAAAAAGCTTTAAATGAATTTTTAATATTCAAAATCCATTGATTTATAGAGCAGCAAATATAACATTATTTATTGAAGTTATTTTTATAGAAACCAAAAATACTGTTTGTTTAAAAAATACAAAGCTTCAGAAAAAGAAAAAAAAAACATCGGAAAATTGCGGAAGTTGGCGCGAATTCGGTATCAGAATTTTTAGAATTCCGAATCCCGAAATTTTATTTCACATACGAGTACCCAAAAGGAAAAAGGTAAATGCTTTAACAATTTGTTAGTTTTTGGAGTAAGTAAAAATGTTTAAAAAAATTTCGAGTGCTTTAGTAAAACAATGCCAAATTTGGCACAATTCGTAAGCATCGTTTTCTTCTTTTTTCTAAATCACAATTATGGAGATGATTTTATTATGTGTTACATCTAAACCTTCTTGAAATATTACAATTAATCCATGTGTTTTAAAATCGCAAGCTGGGATCGTAAAACTGAAACCGGTTTCAAAGACCCTAAACGAATGTTGTTGTTTGACTCTGAAGGAGATTATTTGTTAGAAGTTAATTTAATTTTTTCACTTCCAGCTGGTAAACCAATTTTTTAAATTATTAATTCAAGACTTCGGCCACCTGCTTTCACAAATAACATTGTCGCAGGTACGTGGATGTTTTGCGGGAAACTAATAACACGTTAATTATAATTATACAGAGATAAGAGATTTAACAGATTGCCAAATATAAGAACTTAATTTATGAATAGATTTCCTCTGAAAAGACAGGCTTTTAAAATTTACAGTTTGATTAAAGATGAAGCAAAACTCTTACATTTTTAAAAAGCAACAAAGTAGAAAATATTTTTAATTAGTTTCTTTACCACTTTTTGGAATATTTGGATTTCTTTTTGTCTTCCCAAAACACGATTCCAACGAAACAAATTCTAAGGTTACGTCATTAATTGGTTTTTTTTCACTCTTCCTAAAACTTAAAGAATTCTGCAGGAATCTTTTGGAAGCAATTTATGCAACTTAACAAGTTAAATGAAGAGTATTCCCACAGTTCTCAATTATGTGCAGAATTTGTGTGAGAGTTTGTTTGTTACGAACATGTTCGTACATATATTTTGCATACGTTAATTAAACTATACCATACCGAATTCACACGCGTCGTGTCTGAGTTTTTTGCAAGAGAAACATGTGGAGACTTATTTTATTTCAGTTTCGTTTTACAGAAATTAGATTTCCTGCTAGAAAATTTGACGTGTGTGAACACGGTATAAGAAATCGTATTTTTTTCAATTGAGATCTTAATAAAGTAGCCCTCACGTTTTTCTTTAAAACGTTTATTTAATTATAATTTTCGCATTGCTTCGCCAAACGAAATGAGCAGCATTTTGTAATCTAAATAATTAAAATCTAGTCCATAATTGTGGTGGTTAGATTTGAGATGGTGGTGGCTGTCAACTCCAGTAATACTAAAAATGTTGGCAAAATTACTCTAATGCACACATTTATTCAGGGTGGTTTTTTGGAATTTTGATTCGATGGTGGTTCGAAATTTATTTATTTTTATTATTTATACCAGTTTACGATATGAGAATTAATTTTTAATACGCATTAAGGCACTGCATGTGTAAAAAAATAAAACACAAAATCCAAACAGTAATTTTAAACAATCATTTACGTGATTCTATTAATACCCCGCTCTGACTTTAAGGGAAACCTTCATATGGTGGTTGCTCTAAATGCTCTATTTTGCTTCTTCAATCCTAATAAAATACACGTGATATTTTCCTTTAAACCTTCACCGTCATCAGCTGGCCTTCTGAATAACTAAGAAATATTTTACATGCAACTTTATGCTTCGCCTTCAAATTTTTCCTTGTGCTACTTCTCTGTTGTCTCATTTTTCTTTTAGTTTTTAAACCGTTTTTTGTGTGTTGCTGTGTTCAATTTTATAATTGCGTTTAAATTAATTTGCGAATTACACGATTGCACAATTTAATTGGAGTTTCCTTTGATTTAACTTACTGCTGCCAAAACTGCGTGGATCGCCTTTTTCTTTTAATGGATTGTCAGAAAGACTTCATACTGTGCGGGGAAGGTGTCCTAAAAAGATCTTGATTTTAACGTGTAGAAAACTGTTATTTTTTGTACAACGTTAATCTTAAACAAAAAGAGGAGTCAAGAGTGGGACAAAGTTGTTCTTTCGAAAGAACTTTATAGTGAACTGCTAATACATGTAAATACATGTAAGACAACATCAAGTCCACTTAGTTGACTCAAAATTTGCACAATAATAATTGGCTTATTTTGAACTTTGAACAGGCTTAGCTAACATTTTCTGGACATAAATTATGGCAAGCAGTATATTGATTTGTTTTTAGTAAAATAATTTAAATGCTTCTTATAGTTATTGCATCTAGCTGATAATGTCGTCATTCTAACCAAAGCCAATTTTGTTATATTTATGGCCATACCGGCCGATTTATGGCATTTTGCAACGCTGCTGCGAGAACTTTCGTTAATAAGTTACCTTATTTCCGACAGTGATTAATTTTGAGGACTTCAAAAGTCTGAAGGATATTGCAAGGATTTCTGACTTCTAAAAACCCAAAAAAAAGCTTTAAACATTTAAATCAGGTTTCTTGTTGGACAGCGCAAATAACACGAGTGAATAGACATGCGTACTTCACACATATTGGCTGCAAATTATCATGGCTATTCACAAAATGCAGCGCTTCACAGTACATATTGACGTTTATTTTGTATCTGTTAATTATACAAATTCCAAAACAGAACTGACATTTACCCCCAAAAGTAATACTATCTTTTGATAGGATGAATGATCCCTTTTGCGCCGCTTGTTATGTCAATCTAATCTAATCTAATGTAAATTTGTAGACAACGTTTTTATGCCTTGCTTGTTTTCATAAAATATCTGATTTATTATACGCGTCCTGGCATACCTTCCCCTAAATATTGCTGTGGATATCAATTTTTTTGTTTTCTCTCAGCAGTAAATATGTATAAATGTCTGTATGTGCGACTGGAAATGAGTAAGCTTTTTGAATAGTAATCTTGGCTGCCTGGTGTCGTATCAATTGCATCGCTCCGTTATAAAATCAACCTTTTATTTAATTGATTTGCCACACTATGTGGTACATTCAACTTGAAACAAAATCGCATGTTTTTTTGCGGTTTAGATTTTCGTTTTTAAGAACCCGAAGTGCAAGTATGCATTTTTTAGCTACGCACACAGCCTGTTTGCCTCATTTTGTGCTCTTCGTGTAGAAGTTTTGACTGCTTTTCTGATATTTTGGAGAACGGCAAAAAAAGCAAAAAGCAGGAAAAAAAAAATAAAAAAAAGAAACCTTAAGCATAATATTATTATTTGTGTATATATACGAGTATGTATGTATGTATGTATGTAATATAAATATATTTATTTTTTCTTAATTCTAACCGCAAATTGTAGCATAAACATTTCTGTTAATTGGGTTGAACGTACACGATCTTTCTGTTTTAAATGGACTACTACCACCACTATTACTTAAAAATAACGACAACGAGTAGTACGACTCACTAATGATGCTTATTCGCGTCATTATACGATTTTAACTGCGGCCTAAACACTTTCAGTTAAGAAGCCAATTAAAATATTTCTGTGTGCCACAAAAGCAATAAAAAAAAAAACAAAATAACGATGAAGAACAACAACGGCATCATCGTCGTCAACCAACGACGAACGTATTTATTCTTCCTCCTCTCATATATTTCAGACCATAAGCAAAGAATAGAAAGCAAGCTACATCACCTCTCTCTCTCACCTTAGTTCTATTTCAAAGTTGCGCTATTGCAACTCTCGAAAATATTCAGTATAATTTAGTACTTGTAATTATTTTAGGCTCTAAAACACAGCATACTTAATTTAAAAAACTGTCCAGAAATAATATATTTTTCTACTCATTTTTAGAGAAGAAAAAAATATAACACGTTTAGAAACTTATCGTTATTCCATCGAAATTATTGTTATTGTTTGCGATATTAAAAGTCGGTGGTAGGACCACTCGCAATATCTTTTAAATATTGTTACGTTTGTTTTCCTTTTTAGAAGTAGTTCTTTAATTGAAATTTTATTTTAAGCTTGTGTGACAGCATTCTCCTTAACTATTTCATCCATCGAAATTGCACAACAGTTTCCCTTTTATAATACTGATTCCTTGAGGTTCTTTCGTTTTGATTTGATTTTAAATAAGTAATTACCCGCGGCTACTCTGTAGGGATTATTTTTAGTTATAATCTATTCGCAATTAATTTTCCATTACTGATATTGAGGCTCCTCGAAATGTGTTAGAAAACTTTGAATCAAAGAAAATAGCAGACATATTTCGAATTAGTAGAGAACAATTTTGGAGTGGAGAATCTAAAAAATTTCTTGTTCGAATACAAATTGGGTGGCAATCTATTAAATCTGGATGTAATGTAGTCCAATGAAATGTAGTTGTCAGAAAGAAAGAAGTTATCAGTGTAGAAAGGCATAAAATATTGTAGAATGCCAATTTGCGATTTTCCGGCTTTTTTTACATTGGTCGGTATTGCCTAGCCATCGATTTCTACAAAACCTGTGTAGGCAAACCCAATATTATTCATTTACCTTGGTTCTAAATTGTTCTCACTAACCCTGTAAATTAACAGTGATCTTTAGGGATCCACGTTCGCCAATTTTACATGATTTCAAAAATTCTGCAAGTAAAACTTTAAGCGTTTCGTACACAGGATTTCTAAAAGAGAGTCGATGAGAAAGCTTCATGGCCAATAGAATCATTTGAATATTTTCTTAACGCAATATTGAATTCTGTAACAGTTAAGGAGAGTAACAAAACCTTATTTTGATTTCATAGGGGGACACAAGCAATACATTAGCATACTCTTAGGAATACTCAAATTTCCTAACCATCCTTAGTTGGAACATTATTAAAATCTCTGTGAATAGGCTGATAGAGTATATCAAAAGGGTCTTGTCATTTACCTTTGGGCCTACAACGAACATATGAGAATGATATGTTTTTAAATATACGTATATCCATAACCTTTTTCTTAATAATAAATTATAAAACAGTTATGCAAGCTTTGAAGGCTGACCTATAGTTTGAACAATTGTTTTATATACATAAATTTTTAAATATTTTTCCTTTGCTATGCCTTAAGCAGGGACGGCTGCAATATGAGATTTTCAAGTTTACAGATTTTGCAGTCTCAATTAAAGAAAATTTTAAAACAATTATGAAATATTATGTTAAATGTGTTCTTATTCTTTAAACAAATCAGTTGATATCTTAAAATCTCCTTCCTGTCATATAACATGTATGAATTATAATTTTTGACTGCCGTTGTAAGTTGAGTGTAGGGTTAACTGCAATTAGTCTTGCCCAAGTGTCATTCGTTCGGTTTCAGTTCTGCTCTGTTCTGATCAGCTCGTTTTACTTTTAAGAGTTTTGGCAACTGAACTCAAATGTTGTGTTGTGTGATCGATGAGCTGTTGTATTCAACGACTATGTTTCGTGTCGGTGGATTTTTAGTTGTCTTGTTTTTTGCTGTTGCTGTTGTTGTTAATATTATTATTCATAGACCGACCGACTGAGTGGCTGGTTGGGTTGTTGGGCTGCAAGGTTTTTGACTAACTAAGCTTTGCTTTATTGCATGGTTTAGTTTTTGGCCGTTTTTTCTTTTTTTTATTTGGCCTGTTGAAATGGTTCTCTACTCGATATTACATACATAAATATATTGAAGTATGTTAAAGTTAAAGTGTGCGCGCGCGCTCAAATAAATGCAGATGTCAATTAGAGCCTCATTAAAAGCATAAGCACACCACTACTCATTGCAATCAAAACAGATATTGCTATGAAATTTAAAAAAAAAACGAACTTTAAATGCCGCTTTAAATAAATAAACAATGTAAGAAAATAAAGAAAGCAAGAATAGATAGATAGATAGATGGATGAAGGGAGGGGAAGAAGAATAAACGTAGTAAAGCTGAAAGTAATAAAGGATGAAGGTTGAATTGTGTTTTTTAAAATCCACTCTTTCACTTATTCTCTCACTCAAGGAGTTCCTGAAAGTCACAGCTTACTAATACTGCAACATGAATAGTCGCTTATGCCTGTGACGACGGCAATGATGATGATTTAAAAATTTTGTCACATTTTCGTTTTAGGTTGTTGGTATTTTTTAATGAGCTTTTTTTTCCTACAGATCCTTTACTACATGATCTTATACACTTCTAGAAATTGTTATTTCCAAGTCTCTTTTTTGTTATTGTTTGCTTGTTGGTGGGTTATTTGACTTTACATTTTTTCTTTTGTTTTTTCTTGTTGTTTCATTTTGCCCTTATTTAAAATTTTAAAAAATAGCTGCCTTTTACTTTATATGATTTTATGTTCTGTATTCCTCTTGCACCACTCCCCAAAGCTAATTACGTATGAATGTGTTTTAATGATGTCCATGTTATCACGGTGATTTTTATGAATTCTTGTGGGAATATTCAGTTTAAAAAACTCAACTAAAACTTAACTCAAGCTTGTTAAAATTCCAAAAAATACAGCAGCACAACTATGAAAATGAAAACAAAAGACCAAGAATTTAAAATCAACACAAGTTTTTTCTTGTTGCTTTTTTTAAAAAAGTCGGTTTTTTGCTCTTTCTCATCCTTTAAGGTCGCCCTTTGTTGATGGAAAGTAAGTCTAAAGTGGGTGGAACTGTACTGTACTTGTGAGATTTTTTCTAATTAAAAATTTATAGAATTAATTAACCACCAAACAAGACAGCAATAATGACGAACGTCAACAACAACAACAATACTGCAACATGTTGCACTTGCTTCGAGACATTTTAGCCAGTTAAACACATGTTAAGAAATCAAAAGCAAACAAAATATCACCCTCTCCCTGTCTGTCTGCCTGTCTGTTCTGTCAGAGACTGGTATGATGTTAACGTGTTATAACTTACTCTTGCTTATTATTATTAGATATAGATGAGTGTTTAGCTTTAATCAAATATATTCATAAGTGCTTAATATGCTTTTTTAATTACTCACTTTGAAGTCATCGTTAGCGGCTGTATTAAGAGTCTGTTGTATTTGAATTGTTGCATGTCATTAACAATAGAATAACTGATTTTCAGACGATAACTTGTGAAACAATATAAACTCATAAATTTCAACAAATTTCTCTACAAAACCAATTGAGTAGAAGTGCTTCTTTAAAAAGAGCAGTGTTGTAGTGCGGCATTTTAATATGTTTTGCAACAAAAAAGCATTCCAGAGGGAGTGATACCATGGAATCTGTTCTACAATATTGAAATCAGTTTCCGAGACTTGACTTGCCTTTATAACATAAAAGAAAAGACATACTAATCGGCAGATATAGGGACAATTTAACCCTAACCCGTTATTGCTAACCGTCTAAATTGGGAAAAACTTAATTCAGGGGAAATGAATTATATGGGTTTAATGAGCTGGTCCCGCTGATAGAATAGAGAAAACTTTCCACTAGTACAGTCGCGGTCAAATAGTTAGTGTCTTTTCCAAATTGTCGCATTCAAGTTGCTGTTTTACGTTTAAAACTTTCTACAGTTTTAGTAAATAGTTGAAATATAATCTAAGTGGTGTGAGAATTCCAGGATGATTAAATTGAATGGTAGAGTATATACGGTAATCGGATAGCTGATGGACGGGCGAAATGAGAATTTGCACTCGAGTACAGGCGTCGAATTTACGATTCCCTTTACGAAGCAGTTTAGACCAGATGGTCAAATGAAGTGTCTTAGACTGGATCGAGAAAGACGGCATAATTAGTTATTACGAGTAGAACACGGGTGTGTGACTTGATGGCTACAATCACTAGTCTCTGCGCACTGGTACAGTTTTTTTTGCAGAAGTTGCAACGATTAGAAGAAAGTTAAGACTATTGACATCTCTCTTCACTTGCGCTATCTACGTACATCGTTGCACTCGGCATCTATAACCAGTAGGCTTCGGTGATTTATACGAAATTGCTGAGGCAAGATTGATTCCGTTATTAAAATTATTGAATTGTTTTAAAGCCAATCCTTATCTGCAGCACTCCTTTTCCGTATATCCGCCCAACCCTGGACATTGTTTTTCGCATTTACTTGCATTTCTCATAGCCCGTTGTTTTTATATTTTATAATTACTTTCTTCTATAAAGCTCCGGCGAGATGTGAACTGCGACTTTCTGTATAATTATACATCCGCCCTAATCAGCTCACCTACCGCGAATGCACAACAATAGCTTTTTTCTATTCGTGGTTCCGGTTCCCCCGGGTGCACATTGATATGCTTTGACGGAATCTCACAGTCATTACATGTGTCACCGGAGGTAAAAGGAAGCCGAGTCCCCTAAAAGGCTAGCAGGGCCCACTGGACAACACCACTTTATTTCCACGGGAATCAGTAAGCCTCAGAGTTCAGTTTTTTGGCTTTTTAGTCTTTAAGCTGTTCTCTGACTGATTATTGAGGTTGGCCCTTCGGAAGCATCATGGTGATTGTGGTTTCGCGGCCCTCGTTTGAGTTGTATGGGTTGGATCATTTACAATGAACACAATGAATGGTCCTGGTTTAGTGAGCATGCTTGTGGTTGTGTTCTGGGATTTTCTTAAGCTTGCATGTGTTCTGAACCGGGAGTTGGATAGTCTACAAGTGTTCAGCAAGGAGTTGGAGGGCTGCGGCCTGCTCCGAGCTCTCGGAGTTGCGACCAGGCGTGACTGAAGGACAGACATATCCGAAGACATCCTGGGGCGTAGGTGACGCTAAAATTCATTCACAGTGGTATGATTCACCGTCAGGTTATGGCTTACAAAGCTAGGTACTGATGTAAATTTTATCACGCATTCGTAGTTCCGGTATGTTTTCAACAAGTGTTTTTTTACTTGTAAAAGCACCTTAAAAATCTCACACAATGCGGTTAAATAGCAACAGTTATTTTTTTCTACTAAGCTGTGAACTAAACTCTTGATTTTGTTTTCTGTTTAGCAACTAGCGACTGAGATGAAAGATGTGGAGGCACCATTGCATAAGGCTTCAGACTTCTAAAGTGACCTGTGACACTGGCGTTAAATTAACGGGCAGTTATTTTTGTACCAATAGCCAAAATTCACGAATGATTTAAAAGTTAAATTCGAGATATTAAATTCATACTCGCAAATTTTACGTTTTACAATTCTTTTATCATCTGTTTTTATTCGATAGGTTTTGGTATTTTGCAATATTTGAATCTGGGACACATATGCATGTCACTTTTGAACAAATACTTTTATTCCACGCTTTGTCCAGTACAATCCCCGAGACCAAAATTTGCGAGTACAAAAACGCATAGTTTTTAGTTTTTTAGTTTATGCAATCAGCTTTTTTGTATTCGGGTTATTCATTTTCAAATTCATCTTTATTAAATTAAAAGTTATTTACATATTTATTTACAGTTTTGAGATATTATCTTAGATGTTACAGCAAATTATGTATGTTTTTAATCACAGATATTGAAAAGCTTTGTTATAAGTTTTTATTTTTTTAAAGGGAAAATGGGAAAACCTTTATATACCAAAAAAGAAAGATGTCCAAATATAATTCGGAAATATATATGCATACAATTGTATTGTCTAATATAACAACACATTGCGTACGTATCATTTCCAATTTGGTGATTGTTGTTTTAAAAATACCTTTACGCCGACTCTCTACATTCTCTTATCAGCTAATAAGGAGAATTTTCTATTTTCTCAAAATATTTAATGTTGAGTCTCTTTATGAAGTCGTCAATTCGTTCATATCCCGTTTGGTTGTGAAGAAGCTGCGTTGAGAGTGTCCAATGTTTGTTGTGTATAATCTTGAGGCATTTGTTTAGTATTATCTGAAGTTTCTTCAAATGAGTTTTTGCTGCTGTATACCAAATAGGACTTGCATGTGTTAAGGTTGGTCTTATCACGCTTTTAAAAATTAAATTTTTATTTTGAAGGCCAAGTGAAGAGCGTCTATTCAGTAAAGGCCACAGAGCTCTGACGGCTTTTAGCGTTTTCTTGCCGATTTCGTCAATGTGCCTTGAAAAATTAAGTTTCTTATCTAAACATACGCCTAGATATTTTACATCATTTCTTATTGTAGCGCTCTCACTTCCACATCTAATTTGTCGTGTGGTAATCGTTTGGGGGAGTTGTTATAAGGAAATATGATACATTGAGTTTTGTTAGAGTTGATTTGAAATTTCCACTTATAAAAATATTTTATGCATGTAGCAAATCCTTTTTCCATTTTCTTTAATAATGTCTTTGTCAGTTTGCTAGACGTGATTAAAGCAGTATCGTCTGCGTATTAGGCAACATTCAAGTACGAGGGCGGTAAAAAGTCCGAAGTATAAATTGAATACAACAAAGGTGATAAAATTGAACCTTGTGGTAATCCAGTAGATATTGTTTTTGGTGACGATATTGCACCATTAACTGTAACAATAAATGTTCTTTTGTTTAGAAAATCTGCAATAAACTTGCACAAATGCTTTGGTATATTGGTCTGGAGCAATTTGAATATTAAGCCGTTGTGCCAGACAGTATCAAATACTTTTTCTATATATCAAGAAGTATTAGGCCAGTAGACTGCTTATTTCGCTTATTCGCTTTTATTTTATTTGTAATGCGATTTATTTGGTGTACTGAACTGTGTTCTTTCTTGGAACCAAATTGTTCTTTAGCTATTATCGAGGTATTCTCGACGACATCGCAAATTCGTTCATGAATTAGTTTTTCAAACAATTTTCCCAAATTACTTAACAAGCTAATGGGTCTGTAACTGTTGGGACTATTCTTAGGCTTGTTTGGCTTAAGAATCGCAATAACTTTCGCTTTTTTTAAGTGTAAGGGGAAATAGTTGAGTTTTAAACAACTGTTAAAAATTATCATTAGTAAATGAACTGCTTTGGGCGGAAAATTTTTTATTAGTAGGTTAGATTCTTCTCAAGACCAGGCGATTTTGAATCATTAAGCGACGAAATTAATAAACTTATTTCATTTAGCGAAATAAAAGACAGGTTTTCATTGTCAATGTAAGTTGATTTAAATCGATTCACTTTAGAGTTAACGGATTTATCAATTGAATGTTTGTATGTAGAAGTGAGCCCATTTGCAGCCGAAAAAGTATCCGACAGTAGTTGGGCTTTTTCCTCATCTGTTATAATTTTTCTGTTGCCCAGGTTGAAAAAAGGAACTTTGTTGTTAAGTTTTCCTCTTAAGCGTCTGGTAATTTTCCAGACAGACCTGTTACCCGGCCTAAGCTTTGACAGTGTTTTATTCCATTGATAATTACGATGTGTATTGATTTGGTTATCGATCATAATAGTTAAAAGTTTTACACTTTGTTCATAAAAATTAGATTCAGATATGTTGTATTCGGGTTTCATGCATTATTATTAACAAAAATTGTTCACCAATCTAAAAAAAAGCATTGTTAAAAAAGCATTCTTTTTCTATGACTACAACCCATTTTTTTTTTTATATAAACACTTCAATGATTTATAATATAATTTTGCTTCGTATTCGTTTTGTTTAAATATTTATATTTTTGAAATTGTTAATTGTAAACACATTTAAATTAACAAATAGAATAAACAAAATTCACTAGCTAAACAAAATAACATGTTTATTATTAAATTTAATTATTTATTATTTATTAATTAATAGCAAAATTGCGGCAATTGTGCGATATTTATATTTTCCTTATTAAATCTATAAAATAAAATGCACAACAGCAAAAACAAAAATGAGCAAAAAGATGCTTAATTAGTTGCAACTGGTGGTGGGCACCACATAATGCGATCAATAAAGCTGCAATTCAATAAACAATTTTCTCAATACTCGTATAATATTGAATATTCAATTAAAAAATTTTAATGCAATTAAAAATATAATTATTGTTTGTAGGTATGCATGACTGACTGGTGGTTGGCCAGCGTCTTTCTAAAATTATAAAATTGAATTGAAAATAATAAAAATGAAGAAATAAATACAAGTTTGTTTACTTTTTATTAATAGTTTTTTCTTAATTCATTAATTAATCTAGCGTTACAAACACTAAACAATTTTTTTTTGTAAATAAATTGTATTTAATTAAATTTTATTTTGTTGTTGCCATTAAAAGTTTCCTAATAATTAATTAAATATGATTTTTTTATTATAAATTTAAATTATTTTAAACAATAATAAATACTGTTTCTTAAATTCATTTTTAATTATTAATACATAATTTTTATGATTTTTTAATGTACTTGTGGCACAAAAGAAACAGAAAAACACAAATATTAATATGAATAATCTTCTCGGTGTAATCACACCTCACTTGCTGCTTCTCGGTTAATTCGTAATAAAGATTTGCCATTGCCAACAACAAAATAATATTCTTACATTTTTGTTGTTATAGTAGGTTGATTTTGCTTAAGCTGTGTGTTTATATTATTGTTTGCAGTATGCAGCAGAGTTGGAAAAGTTTGTACTAACTTGTTGTTAAAGCAAAATGAGATGCGAGTAGCAAAGTAAAAGAAATATGAAAGTAATATCCTAATATCCTAATATCATGATCTATCTAATCGTTGCTTCTACAAAATTCACCAATGATTTGCATCATTAAGTAATTGTTTTTCCTTGGCTTAATTTTCTTATCTTCACCTAATGTGAAATATTAGTTAAAGGTTGTTTTTTATTGAGGTACAGAAATTTGAAATGAAATAAAAAAAAGATTAATTTCTTAAATTGACATGAAATTTACTTTATTCCAAAGATAATCTTCTTGAATTATAATTCGAATATGATGTAGTCTAACCTCAAGATTCAAGTGGTGAATTGTTTCTGGCTTATCGGCGTATACTAGCGACTTCATATATCCCTTAGAAAATAGTTTAGCGGCATTAAATCGCATGACTTTGTAGCCCAATTCACGGGTCTGAAACGTGAAACTATGCTGTTATCAAATGTTCCCTTCAATAAATCAGTTCTGGTACAAGCTGTTGCGCCTTCAGTAGTCAAGGCTCTGTAGCGATTATCATTGACTTTAACGTTCTGACCACCAGTCCATAAAGCACACCATTCAGTTTTTCTGGATGTAATCGGGACAAAATTTTGTTTCATACACAATGTGCACAATTTGGAATCTTTCAAATCATGTTTGAATACAAAACCAAATTAATATAAATCACGTGACAGCTAAAAAATGGCTGCCAGTAAAAAAGTGTCCCCAAATTAAATTTCTATACCTCTATAAAAAGCAGCCAATGTGAAAAAAACTATACGTGAATGCAATTGGTTTCTTTAATAAAATTTTATTAAAATTTAAAAAAAACCTTTTTACATTTTTGACTCTTTATTTCTTTAAATTTTAATCATCATAAAAACAACTATAAATGAAAGATATGAAAGATACAGATTGCCATAAGGACTTGTAGAGTTAGAGTTTAGGTATGGATACACAGCTTTCCATCTATTGAAGCATATGTATGCTATATGAAGCATATGTATGTACCGTGATAAAGTGCCAATAATAACGCGACAATCACGTGAATTGAATTTTTTTTATAACCGTTACAAGCTGAGACTAAAAGTTTATGCAAAGCATGTATTGCTTATTCGCTATAAAATCTAGCATAAAAGATTAAAATTAAAAAGTGTTCCAAAAGTTACGTCATTTTTAGAGTGCTCTACTTTAAATTCACCTACACTATGTACTACTGTGACCGCTGTTTTTAATTCTTACTGAAATTCTAGAGCATAATTATTATTAAAGGAACGATTTTTCGATGAAAACGAACTAATTCACCGATATTTCAATAAACATAAAAAAGTACGATATGTGCTTAGATTTTCCGACGGGGCCAAATAAAAATAAAAAAGGACGTTGTTGATTTCATAAAGTACTTTCGATATTTCTTTACATTTTTCAACTTTTTCTTCTTTAAACTTTTATCTTCACATCACCAATTGCCTATTGCACTCAATCCCTTATTTTTAACTCAGGAGTGAACTATATGCTTGTTGTACTAATCTGATATTGATCAACGTTAATTAATTGTAAGAAAAGCTTGCTAACTATTTTTTGTAAGAAACAACTTTTGACTTATTTTCGGGTTTATCTAAAGTTAAAATAAAAAATATTTTTTTTTATTGTATTTTCAGTAGATTGTTAAAAACTGCAATTAAAAAATATCAAATTTCCAAGTCTGTTGGAGTATTAAGAAAAGAGTTACCAATTATTTATATGACAAGCGCCGTATCTCGGCATTATTAAATATAAATAAAATAAAAAGAGAAATTAAATATTATTTTTTAAATCTTTGGTTTTGTTTAACAAAAATGCACGACTTTCGAAAAAATATCCATTTCTGAAAGTAAGTGAATATTTTGTGAATTGGTACATTCTATTCACTGATCATTAAATCTAAAACTTGAACTTAGGCTTATCAAAAAGTCAATTTCTTATACTACTGTAAGATTTCGTTTTCATTTGTGTTCTACAAAAAGTGCATATACAAAGTTCACTCTAAAAAAGTCTTTACTTTGCCAAATTTAAACGCGCTATTATTAAAATAAGACAAGTAAATCAAATTTCGGAAGAATTACAGTTTATAACTTTCAATGCGAAATTCAAAATATTTTAACAGCGACTTGTCGATGGTAAGGGTAATCCCCGAATTGCAAAAGTTCGCCCTAAAAACAAATCTCTAACATCTGGATGTGAGGAGTTAAGTTAGATCTAGCTGTCCTTTACATCCACACACGTTATGTGTTAGTGGAATAAATGGAGAGAGTTTTGGACGTTTCAAGATTTTTACAGATTGCGAAATCTATATGTATGTTCGCCCAGGAAATTTTTGGATGAAAAATAAACCGCAAAACTTTAAAAAAGCACAGCTGTATAAAAAGACCCTTAAGACCTTTAAGCATTTTAGAATTTTTTTTTGTTGGTGAAAGTTTCCTGTTGACATTTATTTTAAGTTTTTTGTAGAATTTCTTTATTATTTTTAATTGCACTGTCGTTAGAAAAATTTTAAATTTGAAAATAATTCTGTAACTCCTTAACCACTTCAGATATTATTTTTCTGGTGTAAGGTATGCCTAATAGAAGAACTATTGGATAAGTTTTTTACATGCACATTTTAAGGAACAGTTTTATGCAGAATAACCTATGAAACATGCAGCCAAAAAGGGGAAAAAATTTGCTTGCCAATGAAAAAAAAAAAAAAAAGGATTCTGTATTGCTCATCACAAAGTGTAGATATTATTCCTATGTGTAAATCCAATTGGCAAATAACTTTAAACAAATGTCTATGACTGCGGAGAAATGACAAAGGTTCATACTGGAGGTGTGTTAGTTAGTTTTTGTTAGTTTTTGCTCACAACTGTGCATATCAAAATATGTTTGCTATTCCTCATAAAAGTCTTTTTATATAATAAAGGGTCTGCCATCTAGCGTTTTTTTCCAACTAGTGCTTATTTCGTGAATGGTAACACTTAGCTCATGTTTGATTTGACAGGTAATTAGTTTTATCCCTTCGCTGAATGAATATGGTTGTGTATAAGCTTAAATAATGCTGGGAAATATTGCGACATTACTTTGAAAATCATGGTAATGTTGCAGAATGTGTGCGAAAATTGCGTACGGATTTTGGAAGAAGAGAAGCACCGTCAGCTCCGTATCTTCGTTATCTTTTGAAAAAAGTGAAAGAAACTGGCATCCTCATCGATAAACCAAAGCGCCAAAAGCGAAAAACAGTGCGTACACCCGAGAATATTGCTGCTGTGGCAGAAAGTGTGCGTGAAGCGCCATCAACATCAATTCACCGTCGTTCTCAGCAATTGAACATTTCAGAGACACCATTGAGACGAATTTTGCACAAAGACCTTGGTATGACGCCATACAATGTTCAATTGGTTCAGGAGTTGAAGCCAAGTGACCATCCAATGCGTTTTCATTTCGCTAAGTGGGTCTGCGATCGACTTACAGAAGATGCCGATTTCGCAAAAAATTATCTTTTCAGATAAAGTTTATTTTGATCTTGGCGGGTATGTAAACAAGCAAAATTGTCGCATTTGGGGCACAGAAAACCCGCACGCATACATTGAAAAGTCGATGCACCCAAAACGAGTCACTGTTTGGTGCGGATTTTGGTCCAGAGGCATAATTGGGTCATTTTTCTTCGAAAATGAGCAAGGAGTGGCCGTTACAGTCAATGGCGATTGTTATCGGGCCATGTTAAATGAATTTTTGTACACAAAAATTGAAGAGGAGGATATTGGCAGCATTTGTTTTCAACAGGACGGTGCTACGTACCACATAGCCGAAGCTACACTCGTTGCTTTGCGCCCTATTTTTGAAGATCGTATTATCAGCCGCAGAGCTGATGTCGTTTGGCCACCTCGGAACTGCGATTTGACACCGTTGGACTATTATTTGTGGGGTGCCGTCAAATTTAAGTGTTACGCCGACAAGCCAGAGACAATTGAAGCTTTACAGCACAATATTCGTGAAGCCATTGGTGAAATACAGCTACACACAATCGATAATGTGCTTAAAAATTGGACCGATCATGTAGGCTACTGCATGACTAGCCGAGGCAGCCATTTGAATGAAATTATTTCCATTATTAACCGAATGGTTAATCAAATAAAAAAAGAAATTTGAGAAAATATTCAGTAGTTATCTTTATAGCATTTAAGCCAAAAAAAAAGTTATTTGCCGGACCTTTAAATAATTTCCTTCGCAAACTCCAAAAGCCACTTTAATTTATCAAACTCTATACAACTTTGTCATAATACGCTAAAAAATACATCAAAACTTAAGTAAATAATAATTAAAGATATCTGGCAACCTCCACTAATGTAGCGTTTTTCTTCGATGAAATTAATAAATCAATCTCTTGCCGTGGTCGTTGCAGTTTATTTTATTTTATTTTCTGCTTCTACTTTTGTTGTATAATCGTACAAACAAACACGCTCGTAAGCGTTTGTGTGAAGCAAATGAAATAAGTTAATATAAAAACATTTTAATTAAAATTATTTTAATGAAAAAATACTACACTTAACGCCAAATGTACGTAGGCAGAGCCTCAAAACAAAATAAAGAAAAGAAACAAAACAAGACAGACAGACGAAAATAGCAAAGACTGACAGACAAACCGACTAAGATATGTTTGTGTATGCGTGTGCGCAGTGTATGACGGAATTGTTGGACTCGCTCGATCGTTTGCAAGTCGTGCGCTTTTTAACAACGACAACAACAACAAAAATAAAATAAAACACTAATTAGTTAGTTTTTCTATTTTAATTATAAGAGAAGAAAAAAATATATATTTTTATACAATAAATGAATAAAATAAATATGTAAGACGACGACGACGACTAGTATGTAAAATATCACAACTGCCAACGATGGCAAATCTTTTAATTAATTTATAAGTTTGCAGTTTTGGTATGTTTTAGCTTTGTAGTTGTTGTTGCTGCTGCTGCAATGTAGAATGATGCAAATTAAATATTTTAATTGTTTTTTTCATAGCCATAAAATTGATCATTATTCTATATTTTAGTGAAAAAGAACACACACAAACTCACTTTAGAGCAAAATGTATGTATAGAAACATTTAATGAGTTAAGAAAACATTCAGCAATGGCAACAGCAGCAACAGCAACAACAACATCCACAACAATAACCTGCTAATACTGTTGACATAAGCTAAATAGGAAACTAATCTGACTCCGAACAAACATTTTTAAACTCATTAAGCACTTTGTTGTTTTACGATTAGCTTAAGCATAAGCACACACTCACATATGTATATGAATAGACAAGCAAATAAATGAAATCTGAATCCTTTTTTAAACGCACAATGGGAAAGATAGGAAAAATAGTTGTTTGAGATCAAAATATTGTTGAATTGTTTGGGAATATTTGTTTATTAAAAACTAAATTAAAACCTTTTTATTTATTTTTATTATTATCAAAATAAAAGATCGTTATCTTTTTACTACCATTAACAAACACAGCCGTGACTATTTAATTTGGCTCGTCATTTTCATTTTCTTTTCTTCCTTATTTTCACTTATTTACGGTCAGATATATTTTTCTCTCAGTTTTCAAGTAAAAATAAATGTTTTTCAATGGTCGCGCTATTTCTTTTTAACATTAAAATTTGTCCAGTTGTTGGGCTTTTGAGAAAAATTAAAAATTTAAATACGACGTATGGAGGAATCGTCTAAACGGAGATGTTATTCCACTCAACTGAGTACACAAGTTGTAACGCCAAAAGTCCCAGGGTCGTTTTTGGCACGACAAACCTACATATTATTGCTATATTGAATTTCCAACGTTTATTTGAATTAATTAACCCGCCTTATATGAAATCCTATTTTGGTTGTATGAATTTATCAATCTTGCTAATTTTTTTTTAAAACAATGTATTTATTTATTTTTCAATTAAGTTAATATTAAGTTAATGAAATATGCTTACATTTTTGTAATAGTTTAAGTAATTTTAATTTAGAATTTTGTATTTAACGGCAGCTCGTTGGGCAACGTCATCTAGTAGGATGGTGTAACAAGCGGCTGGTGGTGAACTAACCAACAGCTGTTTTAAGGCCCAACTATAATATGCATAAGCTGGCTTGAGCTAATGTCAAAAATTTAACGAAATGTCTGTCAAATGCTAAAGCGAATCATTGAAGACTTTTACGTGGCTATATTGTACTTACATGAATATAGAAATTATTATGCAGAGTTGCTAATATGTTTTATTCGTACTTTTGCAAAATAATAATTTCTTTCTAAATAAATGAAATTTATTAACAAAAAGGCCTTTCATAATCATATTTTGTATACCTAAAACTATGTAGTCTATGTAGTTTTAATAATTCTACTTGAAAAGTATTCAACCTTTTTCATATTTAATTATTTTTTTTTTATTTTAAAATTCAATAATTGCTCTTCCATCTTTTCAAATTTCTATGCTCACACTTTCTTTATTACTTTTAGTTTAAACCCTTTTTTATTATATTTTCTATGTTTTAATCTCATAATGTAAATGAAAAGAATAAAATTAATTTAATTAAGTTTGTATTTACATAAATATATATATATATATATATATATATATATTATTATTAAAAAATAAAAAACTAATTTTGCACATTTTGCTTGTCAGATAAGCGCCCATTTTTTAAAACGCCAACCTAAAATTTTTATTAAAAATATATAAATTTTAGCTTTGCGTTTTAATAAATCGGGTCCTTAATAAATAGAAAAATATGACATATTAAAAAAATAAATTAAAAACAAAACAGGGTCACTACTACAAACTATGATCATTTCTATTATTACTGCGTAGTTTATAAAGCTTCTGTAACATGTTTGCTTGAAAATCGTCTTTTACTGCCACTGGCAGGTCCTTCATCAAGCTAACGGTTGTCTTCATGAAGCTCTCATCAGTAGAGTTTTCTTCGGTCGTTGATGCTAAGCTCCTCTCAATGCTTTCTATAGTCTTACCAAATTTTTGGTAAAAGCTATCGAGTGTTATTTTTGACTTCTTTGGAGGAGTTGAAGTTGCTAAAAAGGAATATTCCTGCAAACTGTTTCCACTAAACATAGCTTGCTCCAAGGTTGAGTCTATTTCTTCAACGTTATCACGAGTACTACAAAATAAAGATTGACATCATAAAAAAGTAAAAAATATTCAATGTAAATGCTTATACCGGCGGGGCGAGAGAGAGTTTTTTAAAAACATCTAAGGCTGTAGTAGTGCCCATTCTTCAATGTAGCTCATTCCACTGCCTGAAGGAGCTTCCATCCTCTTCATTTCCTTGCAGAAACGTTCGCGAAGTAATTTCCCACCTGTGTTTGCATTCCGTGAATTTATATAATTCATATGAAAATGAAAACCGCAAACAAAATTCTTCAAGGTATTACTTACCACTTTTACTGCATTTTTCTGCTATTTCATTCCATGATCTTTTAAATTGCGGCTATAATAAAACGCGTCTCTTTTGTCATATAAACACTTCTTTGTTTTCACGCTTTCTACTAAATTAAAATAAAATATATTTTCACTTGCGTCTTCCATTGCAATTTGTTAACTAATGTATCTATAAAACAATGCACATTGCAAAATCAGCTGTTTCCGTACTGAATGTGCAATCAGTTTCGTACTTTGCATAAGCAATTGATATATGACTTAACGAAAAGTTTTGTAGAGTACATTATAGTTCACCACATATGATTATTAGGTATTTGCACAGTTGCTTAAGTTGGCTTAAGCCTGCATTGGCATATTATAGTTGTGCCTTTAGGTAGCATCTGGATGGTGGTGGTGAATACAGCCATCGGCTGTGGTGTACATAGACTGCCATTATGGTGTATGTGTGTTTGTGTATAGATGTGTGTTGGCAGCAAAAGTATAAAAGGGCGAACACCATGAATACGAATTCAATTGGTGTGCAGCCGGCGGCAGGACAACAGGTAATATTTTATGTTAGGTAAGACGGTCAGGTTATAAACAAAGCAGAGGTTTTAACCCAGCCGGGTTTGTCCCAACGACACAACACGACCCTGGACGTCACTGAGTATACCCCAGCAGCCAGGAAAAGAGTGTTGATACAAAGTAACCGAAAGTATTCTTCACCGTTTGATACAAGGTATGGATTTAACAAAGATCTTTCAGGTTGGGACCGGTAGATAATCTTAAAACTGATAACCAGTACCTTTTGATTGATCTTAGTTTGTACGATACTGGTGGAGAAATGCTAGATGCGATATCATACTGCAAACTAATACAAAACCTGCTATTGTAGCTCCTCGCTACGCTTACACTTTGACATCGATCAGGCAATCACGTAAGAAAATATAGGGTGCCTGCCGGGAAGGTACACTACTTTGTTTTGTCGCCATTATGGCAAACATTAGTCTTCTTTAGAACACTATATTAAAGTCAAAATGCATAGTTTATCGTGTATTGAATGATTTCGAAGAAAGAGGGTCTGTAGGTGATAGGCCCAAGCATGGAACGCAACACTGCAAGATCGGCTTGTTGCACAAGAAAGTGTTCAAAACCATCCATTAACCTCAATTTGAGGCCGTGCTCCGGAGCGTCGTCTTCAAAGAACAATTTTGGGCACAATTTTGCACAGGAATTTGAATTTGTTTCCACATTCAGATTCAGTTTCATTTACCCTGCCGTGTATATGATATTACAGCTCGCCGATGACAACCCCGATTTCCAAATTTTTAAAAAACTTTTATTTTTTATTATGGCATCATCAGGATGATGATGCCAACCAACGGTGTGGCAAAATATCGAAAAAGTAATAAAAAATAAAAATTTTTTATTAAAATTGACCTAGTTCTTTCTAATTAACTACTAAAAAATATTAAAAAGGTCAAAAAACTATAACTATTATATAAAACATTTATCAATATAAGATCAACTCTCGTTCATTTAATCACCTTGCAGAAGCAGTAGCTTGTGGCGCTTTGATGCGCCCTAGATGGGCCCATCATGGAAGGTATCAGCGTCATGAAAAGTTTGTGTTTTATTGTATCATTTTTATTTAAATAAAATGTAATCAAAGCCAACTTTTTTCCCAATTCATATGGATTTCAATTGCTTACCCGTGCGTGATATACATATATGATCTAACGCACTAAAAAAAGTTGTTGAGTTATAGCGACTGTATGAGAACACACTTCCTGCATTAACATCCCGACAGTTTTAGTTTGAAAAACATGATGTATGAAAACTAGATTTGGCAATTTTGTAAAAATGTCGGATTGTATGTTTGCTTATAAAAAAGAGCGCTAAATAAATTTTTAGTTCATTTACAACCAGGTTGCCATATCTGAGTATTTGTTAGACATCAGACCATGGTGAAATTCCACTACTGACAATAATTATTGTTGGATGACTTATTTAAAAACTTCGCGTGTGTGGAGTTAGAACAATTCATGCTCTCCCAAATCCGCAATGATCATAAGGAGTGTATTGCAGTCGAGCTTCTTCGGAGCCACAGTGCACTATGCTTTGGGTGACCGTGCAGGCATATAGCTCGGGAATCACAGAGATGCATTTCTAAAAGAGAAGAAATCGTGAAAACAATTCAAGCGAGATAGAAGTTTGAATTGCTGGGTTAGTATATGCAAAAGGAACCACTGATTTTGAATTAAATGTTTTATTAAAACGAAATTTCTTAAGTAAACCATCCCATAGTGATAATTTTATATTCAGTTTTTTAACATTAATATTACAAATATATTTTGCCTTGTTGAAATTTATTTGTAAATTGTCGAACTCTCCCTTGCTTACGAGCACAAAACATATGCATTTATTTCTTTTCTTTTCATTTTAAAAACTAAACAAGACTTTATTTAATGCAACTAAACGTATTAAATTGAAAAAAGGCGAGCAAAACATCAATGTCATTATAGCTTCTTCCTACACACAACATCGAAAGTATCAGCCGCAGAAGCACCACCACACAATTGGAGATCATTAAAATTCCTCAAGTGACATAAACGAACCAAAAGAAGCAGAACATAATAATGAGCTAAAGATGATGATTATGATAATATTGTAGAAGAAAAGGAAGAACTACCTATCCATTCACTTACTAGGGGCCATAGTTAAGCTCCAAAACAAAAACAAAAGGCTGTAGTGGTAGTAGTATAATGTGTCTTCACTAATTACATATAAAATGCTCATTTCGCGTATGAGTTTCTTGTTTCTCCTCTTCTGGAAACATAGTAAAATCAAAAATATAGCAAATTGCTAGTCTTTTTTTGTTGTCATTACTGATGTTAACGTTGCTGCTGTTTGCGCACGTTAAGCATACCGTACCTTTCATATCATTCGAATAATAACGAAACAACAAAAGAAACCAGTAGATGTCAGTTTAAAGAAGGAAATTATTGTAACAAATAAAACTAAAACATAAATTAAAAATAAAAGAAATAAAGTGAAGTAAATGAGATCAGGATATGATGATTTGAACTTAACTTAAAACTTTCATATGGATGTGAATTAGCTCGTAGTGCTTATGTGTACGAAGGAAACAAGCTTGCAGCAGAAGATAAAGCCAATTTAATTAAAATAGCTTAAAAATAACTTGAAATTTAAAAAAAATTTTTTTTTATTATTTACTCGCGTTGCCAAGATGATGAAAATTGTACAAATGTCAAATTGAATGATGTACTTTAAACAGTTGTTAATAATTTCTGGTACCCAATTTATAACCAACGTACTTTAATTGTAACTTTTATTGTGGAAATGGCTGTTGTCCTTTTATCTCATCAATGAGTCGCTCGGAATTGCTAACAGCTATCCAAGGTACGAGGTCACAGTAACAACGTTTATGTAATACATATCTGCCCGGTCCTGACTTGATGTTCGCTAGTGGCGTAGTTCGCATACAATATTTGCTGCGTCCCACCCTTTTTAATGTACTGCCTGTAAGTTACCTCTTTGATATATTCACCTGGGTCACGTCGATTATATTCAGCAGCTATATTTGTAGAATAATGTTTCGTAAACAGGTGACGGTACAATTTGTTTTTCTATTTGAAGTTTATTTAACGAGATTAAATATGTTTAGACTATAAATAAACAAATAGTAAGAGTTATATTTTTACAACTATAGACAGTCCCTTATTAGGGCTCTCAGTTATATTATTTAATATTTACATTATTTTGACAATTAAAGTATTTACATTTATACAAAACTAGCTGTATGACCCGGCTTCACTCGGAAGCTATTTGCTAATGATTAATATTTCATATGGAGTTAGAAAAAAAAATTCAGTGCAAAGAAGAAACGCAACAAATTTTTTTCAATTTATTGTTTAAATAGTTCTTAATTCATGAAAAATAAACAAACAAAAAAGGTAAGCATTTATTTTAAAGCTTGATAGTAAACAATATTTTTTATATTTCTATTGGGAGAGAAAATAAACAGTGCTGACGGTGTACTAACTCTCAAACGGGCAACATACAATTGCCCGTGGGAAAAACATTGGGAAGGCGAACGGGAAGTAAGATACGTTTAAACTTAAATGGTAAATCACTTGGTATATACGTATTCTTGGAATAAGCAGCTCTTCACCTACAAACTTTCCTATAATTATTATTGCTTTAATCGCGTGTGACATCAGCGTTTTAATAACCAATCTAGTTTTTTATATAAATATATTTTATAATTAAATGAATTTATACACTTCTAGAAAAAAAGTTTGCAAATTAAACTTCAAATGCATATTTTACTAAATTGAAAACAAATTCATCAAAGGATCTGAACTTTTTATTTTTTCCATACAATATACATATTTCAAAGTATTGAAAAACACACAATATATTTACATACATACATATGTACATGTTATTCTATTGTGAATTTTAATTGAAGTAAGATATTTTCCCCAAAATTGTGACGGTATTATCTCTAAAAGATCTGGCAGCTATGTATAGTAATGAATTAAAAAAAAATCTTGAAACAAAAAAATACATACCAAAATACCCTGTTGACATGTTAGAACAATTTTCGGCTTGGCCGAAGTTAAAGATGTTGCTTCTCTTTATTTGGTCTTTTATTTTCGTTTTGTTTTTTTTTTTTATTTGATCTACGCGTTTTTTAGCGTATGCTAAGAATGCATAAGTGTGTTTGCACGTATACGAACTCATTAGTATAGAAACTCTTATAAACAGTAAATTTAAAGGAAAAATTTACAACTTACAACCACATAGCTTCGTGAAACCAGTTTGAAAATTCGATTCGAAATTTTCGTCGTGAATAATAAAAATCAGCCAAATCGCTCCAGCCGTCCAGAAATGTATTATATGCTTTTGAATTTATATTAGTATATAAAGAAAAAGCTTAAAAAACCTTACTTATATATTGAACAAAAGATAAAAGTTAAGTCAAAGTATAAAATGGGAAAAGGAGTTATTCGAGTCACCAAAATTTCCTAACATCCATATTTGAAATAATATTTTTATCCCTGATTTGTCATCCGTCAGTTTATTGCTTAGTCCAGCTTTATTGTTGGTTTTTCTATAGATGTGGTAAAATGTTGTGATGCCGATTTAATTCTGTATGTTGCTTTTACTATCGAGGTACATATCCATATAGTACATATCCATTTCGTAAGTATTTATATATGTTTTCAAAATAACGTAATAAGGAACGATTATTAAATTGTTTTCATAACATACTTGACTATTCCTTATATGATTCATAATTAGGTTAATAATAAAATTATCAATCTTGCTAATTATAGCAACATTGTACAACTTTTGATTTGAAATATATTTCTTATTTTTATTTATTTATTTTGTTCGACCTTTTAGGAATGTCTATTTCACTTTTCTTTTTTCTTCGGGCTCTGGGCTCTAGGTCAATAATATTTATTCAAATAAAACTCTTTTCCGTTTCATTAAATATTGTTTTTATTTTCATTTAGTAAACATAAGACACCCTCAAGGGGATTGACAACGTTACTAAAATTCCTAAAGAAGGACAACGAAGGTGTCCGCAATATCGAATGAAAATAAAAACAATATTTAATAAAACGGAAAAGAGTTTTATTTGAATAAATATTATTGACCTAGAGCCCGGAGAAAAAAGAAAAGTGAAATATATTTCTTATAATTACTAGTTGGAAACCTGTAGGGAGATGTACAGGTTCGTAAACATTTTCTTTCAAATATTCCAAATTCTATCATGGAAGATGGTGAGATATTGAACCATATCTGACAATCGTATGTTA
Source organism: Trichopoda pennipes (assembly GCA_030448955.1). NCBI lineage: Eukaryota > Metazoa > Arthropoda > Insecta > Diptera > Tachinidae > Trichopoda > Trichopoda pennipes. The sequence continues at coordinate 440,114 of JASKUP010000026.1, read as the reverse complement.
ATATCGGTCTTATCAAAGATTGGTACAAAAGTATTTTAACATCACTTCTGATATCTTTTGAATAAAATATCTTCCCATATATAAAAAAAGCCTTTGTTTCCGTATAAAGCTGCAAATCCAGATGATCATTGAAGAGCAAACATTTTTTCCATATTTATGCCTAAATATTTTACCATTACCTTATTACAAATTTCTACATTATTATTTGATTTAACTGTAAATGACTTCTAATTATTTTTTATATTACTGTTGCATTTTCCGACAGGGGGATGAAATAAAATAGCCTCACATTTATCTAAGTTAATTCTCATTTGCCAGTCTGTAGCATACTTTTCTGCCATTCTAAAGTATTCCTGTAGTTTATCGTTTATTCTATTAATCCTATTTTCCGCGTGATAAATCACAATGTCATTGGCAAAAGCCATAACGTTCTCGATATTCCTAAAAAGGTCAAGGAGAAATAAATGAAATAAAAAAGGAGAGTTTAACAATATTACATCTTTTCGAACACATCTTGTTCCCATTGCAGACTAAGAATGATTTGTTGCTAAGCATGTTGTAGATAAGTATTATCAATTGTTGAGGAAATTTATAGTTCGAAAGTTTGTATATCAGGCCAGCTATCCAAATACTATCAAAGGCTTTTTCGAAATCCACTAGACAAGTGCCAGTGTGATACGATTTATTCCAGTTCCAATCGATGTTCGATGCCAATAAATGTATGGCATGGACTGTTGAATGCTTATATTTGAACCCAAACTGTCTGTCATTAATTGCATCTTCCCTTTTAGAAATTCGCATTATAATATTATGCAGGTTTCAAAAATTTTACTTATGTTCGGTAATAAACTTATTGCATGTAAATTTCTAGGATTACTCATGTCTCTGTCTTTCTTAAGCAGTATAACAACTTTTGCAATTTTCCAAGCATTTCATTAGGAATATTTTGAGAATAATGTTGAAAATTTTATCAATTCCCGAAGATAATTTTCCTCGTATTGTTCCTAAATAAATAATACAAAATAGTGTCCTTTGTTACAAAAACACCTTCTGCAAGTGATTTATTGAACTCATTTGCCTTTCTGTCCTCACTAAATGTAGTAACAGTCGCCATATTGTTTTCATAATCAGTTTTGTTTTCCAAGAATCTGTTGAAACAATCATCAATGTACAAGACATGCAATCCATTTTCCTCATTAATTTCTTTAAGAGAATGAGCGGATTCAGGGAATGCCGCGATTACATTAAAAATTTTTTCCTGTTCCCTGACTATAAATACTGTTTTCTTTTTCAGTTTCTAGCGAGTATTCTAGTATTTGCTCCCCTCTAAACAGTTTCGTCGCCTCATTAAATGCTAAAGATTGGTTTCTCTTATTCATACTCTCAAACTTTCGTTTTAAAATATCATTTGCTGATAAAACAATATTAACGCTTAAAATTTTACAAATTAGTTTAAGTTTAGTTTTGAAAAGGTTCAGTTCCGTGGGCGATAATAAATTTTCCAATTTATTGTTTCCCTTATAACAGTCAGAATTCTGGCCTTTTCCTTTTGTATTTTTTTATAGTCGGATTAGTTATTTTCTCAATTTTGTTAATATTTCCAAATTTTGGAACAACTGTAGCACTAAATATATATTTATTTATCTCATGTAAGCAGAAATCAATTTCGGAATTAAACAGGTTTCTACTATTCGGTACTGGTCCCTTATTTTCCAAGACATTTTTAATATTATTCGTAAACTTCTTCCAATTTGTTGTGTTATAATTAAATTTAAGTTCATTTTGTTGTTTAAAAAATGAAAGTGAATAATCGTGTCCTTCGTTTAACAGTAAAATTTGTATGGCATTGTGGTCGCTATCATAATCGAGTGTTTTAAGCACAAATCTAAGAACGAACTACACCATGGGTACGACGGTTCGACTTAAATTTAACGACCTAACTCTTAATAGCGGTCTCAGGAGAACGATTATGTTGTCCGAAAATATCACGAATTTTACGAAATGTACTTTAACAGAACCAACCACCATTTTCATAGTGGATTTTAATTATTTTAATGCGATTTTCATGCGAATTCATGAATTCATTGTAACAATTGCCAAAGCATCTACTACGAAAACGTTAAAAACCTAAATGCCAAAACTATCATATTGTTGGTGTTGCCACAATTGAAAAACAAACTTCTTGTTGAAAAACCCGATATAAGACTTAATTGTTTTGCTATCTGTTTTTTAATTTGCTGCTTAAATAGTAAATTCTTGTAAAAATGTATCTTGTTGGTCATACAAAGTTTGATTCTAAAAAATATCGTTTACAACGAAATTGTCTTAAAAAGAAATCCTTTAAACTAGTACCGCCTCTAAAATAAGTATAAGAACGTAAAAGTATGTTCGAAAAAAGGACCTTCAAAAAACTGGCAGAAAAACTACTACTTTAAAAGTCCCTTATTAAAATATAGTTCTCTAAGTGTTCAAATTTTTAATAATCTATATTTTAAATAAAAAAAAAACCCCTGCTGAAAATAAGTTATTCTTAGCGTGTTCATTTCAAAATTTGAAAAAAATAGCTTTAAAAAATTGCCGAAAGGATTTTGAAAATAAAAAAATACGTTTTTAAAAAGTAGCTTTTAAAAAAATATCTTAAAAAGTAAAAAAAATAAGTTTATTCAAAATTACAGTAAAATCAACAAAACAACAAGGATATATCTACTCGTATATAATTACAACACAATAAAAGGAAAGCCAAGAAAGAATCTCATCATAGAAGTAACTATGAACAGAATAAATAAAGTACAAAAGCAAACAATAGGAAATAAAAATATCGTATAAAAATATAAATTGAAAATTAACCCACCCACCATTATGTCGCATGTCGTTTCAAATGCTTTTGTATTTTGTCTTCTGCAATGTTTATTTGCAGTTTATGATTTCAGTCAGTCTATCATTTACTTTTGGTCTGTTAAGTAAATAACCAGCAATTATCATGCTGGTTTTCTTGTCGATATTATTGTTAATTTTTAATTAGTTGCACCGGTATCGCCAAGAAATGTGAAATAAAAAAGACACCGTCACAGTCACTTGATGTAATGTAATTTAACCAACGTCATTTGCGGCTTGTTATACTTTAAATTCATTGGAAAAAGAACAAATTATTAAACATAATAAAGTTTTATTTAATGAGATTTTATTTTGTTAATTGACTTTAATTACTTTTTGCTGCTTGAATAGAAATACACGCATGCACTTATACTCACACTCGGCTTAACAAATAAATTTATCAACAATTTATTAACAAAAACGAAACAAAAACAAAACAAAAAACGTAAATTACTAGTAATTTGTCATTATGTTGCAAAAACAAAAAAAAAAAAGAAAAATGAAGAAAAATGCTTGTCCCACTGTGTTCAATTACTTGTGAACTCATATTCCGTGTCGGTCTGTCTTTACGGCAAAGTTGAGAATAATTATCAGCTTTTTCTTTTTTGTTAATTAAAAACTTGGCTTAAACTAGTTTATTTTAATAAATACTTACATACAGGTATGTGCATATTTCTTTAATTGGATTTATTACAAAATAATTGAGTAAACTAAACTTGTCTTAGGATAAAATTTGTTTTGCTTTATTCAAGTTTTTTGTCTATTTGGTTTAATTAACGATTTAAAATTAAAAAAAAAATATTAAAAATAATCACATGGTTTTACACGTTCTATAAATTTTCAATTTATTAAATCAATGAGAATTACAGGTTTCCGTTTAATTGTCAAACGTTTAAGAAACTGGATGGATGAACTTTTCGGGAATGGCGTTTAAGATAAAAAGATTTAAGACGCAAAAGTAATTGCAAATTAACTTATAGAGTGAATGTTGGAAATAATTATTTTATTTTAATTCAGAAGATTTCTGCACAGCATTTCATTCGTTACAGAATATGGAACTACTTAAAGCCATAATTGAATAAAAAAAAATTTGAAACCTAAAATTAAAATGTCCTTGAAAGTCCGAATATTAAAAACTCATTAAAGAAGACTTTAAGACATCATTTACCATTGGTATGTAGTAGACGTAACGGCTCCTCTTCAAATATATTGTTACAGAAGATTTGCCAGCCATTGGCATATGTATCTGCAATAACAAATTGTTATGGGGATGAACACAAAACATTGAGATGTTAAGAAACCTCAGTTGAAGCCTTGCTATAGGTGTCTGCTTCTTGTAAAATAAAGAACAACGTGAATATTGAGAAGCAAACATTTTGGTTACTGAGAAATATCAACGGACAAGTTATTGAAGTTGTTTGAGTTTCTGTACTGGAAAAAAAAGGCAATCTTTTGTATTCAAGCGTCGCAGATAACTTGGTCAATGCGCTTGCATATTATAAAAGCTGAAAACATTGTAAAAGGCGCCTGTGTAGGAGAGAAATGTTTATTAAAACGATAAAATAGGAGATTTTAATACTAACGAGGGAACTTGCAATATAATATAATAAGAGAGCAATGCAGCAATGGCAGAGTTGGATAAGGGTAGATAAGAAGATCTTGAGTTGGAGTCTATCTTAGGATTCTATTTTTATTGAATTGCTGAGACTCTTTAATGGCTTCTGGAGGCCCTGCTCTTAATGAGAAAGTGCCCAAATTCTAATTTATACTCTATACCAGTGTTACTTATTCTAAAAATCGATTCAATCGTTTAAAAATGCAGTTTTATTCCTATTTTTATTTTTAAAATCTTCCACTGTAGGCTGTGGCTCTGAAGAGATTCGATCTTAGGATCCCTACCTAGGGCATACAATAAATATATTGTTATGTTGTTACTTTTCTCACTTATGTTACATCGGTCAACTGTCCGTAACCATCCGATGACTTTATTAACTTGTGTGCCCATTTGTCTCATCGATTTAAAAAACTCATTCACTGTGGTCATTTTTCATTGTATCCAAGCATCTGCTGGGTTTTGAACTAATTATGTTCTATCTTTTAAGAAATACACAGACAGTCTACGTTTTACTTAGAGTTTGAATACTTCGTATTTCTTAATGGGGTGCGTAAAGAAAATTATTTAGCTCTGTTTTTCTCATTTCGGACACAATTCCCTATTTTAACGGATAACGGGAATGACATATCTCATTTTCAATATAATTTTTATGAAAATAATATCGTATTGGTTTTATTTAAGTGCATTTTAGCTTTCAAAGTGCTTTCGTTTATCACACAGAAATTAAAAATATAAAATAATTTTTTTATTATTATAGGATTAGTTTTATTTTATTATTTATATTAAATAAATATGTATTAATCTTTTAAACGGTATATTTTAATTAAATTTAACAATATATTTTTTCAGTATTTCGCTTCTTCAGGAAATTAATTTTTATAACAACAAAAAAAAAATTGTTAATAATTTTTGAAAAAATATATTAAAAAAATATATTGTTAAATTTAATTAAAAAAGCCCGTTTAAAAGATTAATACATCTTTATTTAATATAATTTTCTTATAATATTTAAAGGGGTTTGTTTCTATGTACCCCGATCTGCAACTTTAACAAAACTTCTCTAGGAATAAGTAAATGCAGCATTAAAGCAAATTTCGTGTATGATAATATTTTTATTCTCCTCCGTTATTTGGCTGGCGACAAGCTTTCACTTAGTAATAGAGCAGGGTTTGTTAATGGGTGTGTGTTTGTGTATTAAAATGTTTATTCTGTCCAACATTTTAAATTAAAATATTCCATTTCTTTAAGTTTTAAGTTTTGCAAACGTAATTTATTGAAAACGTTTAAAACGATTTTCATTGATTCTGCAATATTTATTTTTCCTTTTTTATTTTTTTCGCTAAATTAAGAGATGATGATGATGATTTCTATTTGTGTTGCTTTGACTCAAATTAATTGCCACTCTACTGTCACTTGGCACAACATTAAAGAGATATGTCACATTAAGTGATAAACATAAAACTACACACACGCACACATTAAGACGCTATTGAACATTTTTTCTTAAGAAAACACAGGCCATCATTTATTTAAGAAAATTAATTGAAACTTAATTAATTGCTTTATATTTTAAGAATTTTAATAGAAATAAATTTAATTTTTAAAAATTATACTCAATTCCATTCAGACCATTCTCTCAGAGAATTCTCGAATAGTGATAGTTATTACTACTAAATAAAAATATTTAGTTCAAATATATTAAATTAGATTCCTTTTACGTAAATAATATTTTTATTTTTATTTAGTTTTTTTGTTAAGAGACTTTGCTAATCATCTTTTCATATTGTGTGTCATCTTTGTTAATTTTACATTATTATTTTCGCGTTCACATCGTAAAATCCTACTACCATAAGAAGTAAAAGGTTTAATTTATTACACTACAATAGCACAAAAGTAACAATTAACTACTTCAATAGATTAGATATCAGAATTAAGCCATATATGAAGATAAAATCCAATTGATTCGTTTTAGGTTTTTCATTCTTTCTAATGGCATATTTACAAAAAACAATTGATAAAAAACAAACATACACGTACTTATGTACATATTTGTATGTTTAACATTCATTAGAATCGCTTGGTGTTGTTGTTGTTGTTGTTAATGCTGCAAATATGCTCCACATAAAGACATAATTGCCAATTGTCAACAATGTAAGTACACAACGAAATAAAACAACAAAAAGCAAAATAGCAAGAAATATCATTGCAAACAACAATTTATCTCACAGGCATTTTAAAGACTATGCAGAATATACGAGTGTAGTCTAAAAACAACTTATAACATACAAATTAATTAATCCTACGAGTTTAATTTTATTTTGAATATTTGTAGATAGCATCTTTTTAAAAGATGCTTTTCGCTAACGGCACTTTGTTTTCGATCCCAAGTATTGGAAAAATAATTTCATTTCATACTTTTTATAAAACGTTGATTAAGTAAACATTTTTTATTGGTACTTTTCATCAAAACGTACAGGTACTCTTTTAATACCACTTTTGATAAAATGAGCTTTCAATAAAATACAATTTTTGCTAAAAAAAAGCTGTTTATTAAAGAAACTTTTAATGGCGATGCTTTTGTTAAAGGAACAATTCTTTAAAAGGGAGAAAGGAACCGTTTCTGAAATTGATTTTCTTTAAAGGCACTTTTTATTAAAGCACTTTGCTTAAAAGGGTTTTTTTTAGAAGGGTCTTAAAATAAAAGTAAAATTTATAGTAGTACCTGGCAGTATTATTACCTAGCAGATAATAATAAAACTAACGTACTTTTTATAGTACACTTATTGTAAAAGGAATTTGGCCGTTTCTTAAATATTTTTTATTTTTTAATAGTTACGTTTTACAAAATTATTGCCAGGCTTTTGTTATAAATTACTTCTCTTTTTATATCAAGTACATTTTACATATTGTGCTTTAATCACATCTTAGTACCTTTTACGCTTTAACAATTACCTCTTTAGTATTATTATTTTTTTGAGCAAAAAAAAACTGCACCACCACCTTTTATGGGTAATGGAACTCGTAACAAGATCTTAGCTATCCTACTATGATATTACGAAATGCCAAACTAGATTCAAGAACGCAGGAAAACACAAGAACCCTAATTTGCATTTATATCTTAATCTTTTGCACAGGATGCTGTAATAATTTCCTTGTTTACTGCTATGTAGTCTAAAGCGGATCTCAAAGAAAAATCATCTTAGGTTTTCAAAAATGGAATACTGGATGCGATTTAGATGAAGTGAAGCTCATCTGACCATGTCGACATTAGCCTGTAGATAACAGTGATTGGAATTACACTTTAATTCTCTCCGGCCGACTTAAGATATTATTATTTCTACAAGGATATTAGAGAGAGCCAACTTGGTTGTTGGCTGATGACCCTTGAAATGTTAAATGAAATATTGCGAACAATTTAAGTAATCGTTTTTTGTAATAGAATGGAGTTAAGTAATGTAAGAAAGCTCTCCCTTTAAGTACTTTTTTTCTGAAGAAGAGGCAAACTGAGTCATGCATGGGAATTTAAACAAAAAAGGAAAATTTATAAAGTGGCCTAAATGTCTTACATTGTTGGCTTAGTCCTCTTCAGTCATACTAATATTTATAAGCCCCTGAATATGTATAAATTTTTCCATTTAGTTTCTGCAATGCAATTTAAAAACTGCTGTCGTAAATCAAACTTGAAAATGATGCCAGAAAAAGGGAACTCCTTGTTGCACAGACAGCCGGTTCTATAAATGCAAGAGTGTTTGAAATGTGAACTAATGCAAGCTTGTAGGCAATTGTGCTCCATTTGAGTGTCAGAAGAATTCTTGAGGTTGTTTTTCTCTTAAATTTTATATTTTCTTTTATTTATTTTTTATTTGTTTCGTTTTTGTTGCAGTTTAGCTTTAACATTTCCAGCTTCATTAACGTAGCAATTGTTGCCCTTATTTCATTAAATGAAGTATTTTTTTAATTTTTTTTCTTTCATGTTATTCAGGCCTAAAAATAATAACGACGAACCTGCAACATGTGCCTGAGCTTTGCACTTTTTTTTTGTGTTTTTTGTTCTGACAAGTGTAATTGTTGCAGGCTGCAGCAGCTTTGAAGCAGTAACAGAACAGAGTTTTTGTTTCTCCTTTTTTCTATGTTTGTCTTTCTGTCTGTCTGTGTCTCTGTGTGCCTGTATGTCTATCTATCCTTTTACCGAATGCAATAATTGGCTTCAATGAGTTTCGTAATTGTTTTCTGTTTAATGATGTCTTGCATTTCATTTAATAATTTTTTTATGTTGTTGTTGTTTTTTAGTTCAACTATTTTTTTATGTTTGTTATTGCTGTTAATATTCTTAGTGTTGTTAATTGAGAGAGTGAGAGAATTTAAACCTTGTTACAGATAAGCAGTGTTGCCTGTTTTTTTTTTACTTTCCTCGCAAAACAACTTCACGACTAATGTCAAATAACGCCAATATATAAAAATATATAACATTAGTTATGAAAGCACATTTGATTTTATAAATACAAATATTGTTATTAAAAGTTCAGGTAATTTACTTCAATTATTGTCAAATATAAAATTTTTGGTGGTTCTTATTAAAAATATAGAGTTTATTTGTAAGAAATTTAAGTTTAAAACAGATTTGTTTGGTATTTAAACATTAATTAACTGACACATGAACCACGCTTCCAAATTTTTGATCCTGATTTTAATAAGCCAGTAAACAAAACTGGCGTATTTGGAGTAATGATGTGGGTATGTTGAGACATCGTTGCATCCAGAAAACGGACATCACCCATTTAATAGGGAGTTTGCGAGGTCAAACCAAAAAAGTGCATCACTGGCATCTAGTGCAAATTTCTGTAGAAATATTTTACGACATTTGGAAGTACCCGCACTAGTTGATAGATCACAAAACAGATGCCCTTCTTTTGAGCAGAATTCAAAGGCTTTTGAAACTAGAATTTGAAGTTTCCACTGCAATTGGAAATCATTGGTACAAATTGCCTTATAACAGATGGGATGAGAAATATTATAGGTTCTTAAATCGTGAATGTATCTGTACGTCTCAATGCGCCTAGCGATGGAAAGACAATAACTTCTGGCGATTGCCTAGACATTTTTTTGGAGAAACTTCAAAATATTTAAACGATTGAATGATTTCTTAAGACACATTTGATAGGAAATAGAAGACTAGATCATAGATGGGGTATAGACTGGTTAGTGTTAACAGAAAAGCCTAGAAGGTAATTTATGTTTCGTACCTATTAATCGAATAAGAAATCAGTTCTTACGATTAACTAGACAATAGACTATACGAAGAACTTTTATTGTAAAGGATTTTTCAACAAGAAGTTTGTTTTTTAAAACCGAGAATTTAGATTAAAATGATTAAAATTTTTATCGGCTTACGAAAAAAAAATTCGGCAATTATGCATGTCCACCACAACCACGCTGACAGATGTCGATTCTTTCATCATAGTTTTTAATCACTTTATGGCAAATGGCGGTCCTATTTCGTTAATCACATCACGGATTTTAAGTTTTCAGGCTGAAATTGATTCGATTGGCTTCGTAAAGGCTCCGTCCATAACATATCTCCGCAAGAAATAATCCAGTGGCATTACAACACAAGATCTGGTTGGCCACTTAACTGCTAATTGTCGTGAAATTATGCGATCGGGAAATTTGGTTTGCATTAAATTGATCGTGTCGTTGACTCTGTGACTTGTGGTATCGTCCTGTTGAAACCACATTTCGGTGGTATCCATGCCACCATGCATTTCCAAAAAAAACCGGCCCACACAGCGATACGTGCAAAGGCTTCTCAATAATCGCCCTAGGATTTTCAGAAGTCCAAATGCGGCAATTTTGCTTATTGAATTACCCTGACTAGTGAACCAGTGTTTGGTTTCAAAAAATGATTTCTTCAGAAAAACCAGTCGGTTGTTCGTGAATGAATTGAGCGAATCTACGGCGATGTAAATGGTCGGTCAGCTTTAATTCTGTACCGATTGAACCTTGTAAGACTTCTAAGTCAAATCCTTACAGAAAATTCGCCATGTGGTGGTTTTGGATAATCCCAATTGTTGAGAGCGTCGAGGAATTAATTTGGATCTGATTCAACACTGTGGCTCACGGTTGCAATGTTTTGAGTTGAATGACCCGGCCGAACACGGGTTAGTGTTCGCACATTTTCTTAATAGCGGTTACAGAAATGCGATGATGTCGTCCGAAAATATAACGAATTTTACGAAATGTGACTTTAACAGAACCACCGTGGATTTTAATTATTTTAATGCGATATGCATTCGTGCGAAATTGAATTCATTGTAACAACTGCCCATCATGCATCTACTACGAATACGTCAAAAAACTAAATGTCAAAACTATAATGTTGTTGGTGTTGCTACAATTGAAAAACAAACTTTTTGTTGAAAAACCTGATATGACTATAGAACATTCTAGCGTAGCATGTATAAAATATTGAATCGCCTACATTGTAAAAATGCATCAGCGAGACTGTAGAACTGTACAATGTACACCCTACTCTCGTTATTGACTTTTTTTCGCTCTTGTTTGCGGTTTAGTAGCTCGGGTATAGACTTCATAGAACCGGCGTACATATCAGAGTTTTATTTCAATTTCGGCGAGTTTAACGTGATGTAATATTAACCTCGGTTGTACGTTTGTATTGAAGTAATCAATGCTGGGTCTTGCGAGTATTAATCCGGCTTTCATGGTCCTTATCATAGACTTTTGCAACAACATGCCCCTGTTTACAAAAGGTTTTATCTTCTTCTGAATAACTTAAAGTGACAAAAGTTACTTGAATCTATAAAAGTATAGAAGGGGTACAAGTCTCAAAATTCGGTAGAAAATAGCACGGAATTCGTTCGTTCGAATGAATGATGAAACGAAGTTATTAATTGAAAACCGTTTTATGTATTTTTAAGGCTATTCTAATTAGCTGTCAGCAGCTTTTATTTATATTTTACTCCGTGAACTTAGTTTTACACCTTTGTCGCGCCCATTTAAACTTCCTAGATCTTGTCTAGTAAATTGTTTGCTACTTTGTTGTTGTTGTTTTTTTTAAGTTATTAACATGTTTATTTATTTACTTTTCCATTAACGCGGGCTTAAGAAGGTTAGAATCGTTATTAAAAAATAGCTTGATGTTGTTGTTGCTGCTAAAAGAAGAAAGAAGAACAACATAGTTGTGGTTTTTTACGTTACGAGTATCATAAAAAAAGAAAACAACGCTACTCATACATACAACATTTTTTTCTTTTCTTTTAAATTCGTTTTATTAGTTTATTCTTCTTGTGTTTCCTCAAAAAAAGAATCCATTACCGGCACGAGTTGTTAATATTTTCCTGCTCGAGTATAAACTTTTAACTAATTGTTTTTCTTTCGAGTATTTCGTTAAGTTGCCTTTTAATACGAATAATAGAATAATAGATGTTTTGCTTTTTCGAATAAGTTTTGTAATTATTATTTTCTTTTTTAATTTTTGTTTCTGTGTTAGTTTTCTTACGTTTATAATGCAAATAATTACAATTAACCAGCCATTACCGATTAATGGTTTTACAAAAATGTGAAAAAAGAAAAACAGAACAGACAAAAGGCAACGGTCAGGAATAAAAAATGAATTCATTTAAAATACAACAATAGTTGTAGATGATGAAAACCAGCATTCCGTGGCTTAAAACAATTATCGATACCATAAAGGAAATAATTAATTTGTAAATGAACTATAATAGCAATAATCTGCAACAACGACGACAACAACAACTTAAATTATAAATAAAAATATCTTAAAACAATTTGAGATTTTTTAAAGAGAACCAGCCAGCTGGATATTTTAACAAACTTAAGTAAATGTAAAACATTTTTGTTATTTCTAATCTCTGTTTATAACCCTTCTACTATTGTTCTTCATCTCTATGTGCGTATAAGTATACTCCCATAAAATAGCAGAAATGCATTCAATTGTAATGTTTGTTATTTATTTTGTTTTTATTTTTTACACTTTCGTTCACACAAAGAGTACGAGAGTGAACCAAAAATGAATCGCTCTAACAGTTTATGAATAAAATACTTCAAAAAACAAAAAGTAGATAGTTCCACACAGCGTTAGGTTTTCACTTTTTAGTTAGACCTCTTTAACACTAGAAAAAGTTTTAAACATCTTGAATGTTTGGTGGTATTGCAAAGCTTTAGAGAATTAAATGAGAACTACCTAAAAGTTAAAAAAAAGAACAGATCGTAGCAACGAAATTCTATCGTGTACAATCAACACAAAAGCCCATGAATATAGAAAGTGCAACCTCATGATTGATTTACAGTTCCTAAAATGTTTACTTGTGGAAAATTTTTAAGTGTCTGCCGATTATGTTTATATCTAAAATATCGTCATTACATCTCCTATGCGTACATCCTTTAATTTTATATACTTGGTATTGTATCAGATATAATAATAACCATTTTGCTTTCATTTGAACCCCTTTAACACCCTTTAAGTTATAATTTTATGTCTCCACTTATGCGAATATTGTGAAATACACTGTGCAAATTTAATACGCTTCAAAATTTATTATCGCACTCTAAATACAAAAGGGTCACAATTCAAAATACTAAAATTTTTAGGAGAGACAAAGAACCGTTTAGTTCATCGTGCAGAAGCAACACATAGACATAACTGTATTTTTACATTTAAAGAAGATAGCGATGTGAAAGAAGCTTTTGCAGTAGTTAGAGATTTGTATTCTGAACTAATTCATGAAAGAAAGTCAGTTTTGGGAAAATTTTGAGTTGTGACCTTATTGTACTTAGGGTGCGATATGTACGTCAAAATCACGGATTGCATTTATATTTTTGTCCTTGTTAGCCACAAATAGTTGTGTCGCACATTATTTTAGATTTATGAAGTTCAGCTATCGAAAGGCCAAAGCAGATCATATGCTGTGTTATCTCTTACTTGTTGTTATTTTTAAACCTTTTTCTCCGACTTTTTACTTCGTCATTTAATGCTGAATAGAATCGCATATTTCAGTAACATTTTTTTTAATTAAAAAACGAGACTCTCTTCATTCAGGTCAGCAAGTAATTAATATTCAGTATCTGTTTATCACCGACAAAGCCACCTCACACCAGATATCATCGATTGTTAAAAAAGTACAACTTTTAACAAACTTGCGAATTCAGGAAAGAGGGGTTATATGTCAGAAAGCTCGTTCTTTAACTTTTAAAATGATGATTTTAAGAAACAGCATCTAAGGATATTCTTTTTAGACAAGATTGAACATTTACAAGAAAAAAATTATTTTTAAACTTTAAACTTGATTGGGATCAATCGGTGAGGACTTCGCAAGGAGACTATTATTTTTCTGACTAATATTTGTTAGCTTGTTAGTATGCATCGATGACACAAGAATGTAAATAATAGAAAACTTAATAAACCGACAACCATGACAACCCTCGTAACGGTAACGGAGACAAACAGGAAAGAAACATTTTTCCAAAACGATTTGTTTAAATTTGCGTAAAGAAACTGTCAAAGACATGACGCAGCTTATTAAATGTCAAAAAAAGAAATTTAAGTTACAAAGCAAATACAATGAATTCAAAAGACAAATAAATAAAATAAATAATAGATTTTAGAATGAAATAGGATTTTTTTTACTAATCCTTCGGCTTCGTTACAATTTGTAACAATCACGTTTCATATACATATTTTCAATAATGCAGCCCTGCAACGTGATACACCTGGAGCGATGTTTAGTTCATTATTTTTTTTCTTTTGTTTTAATTTTTGGGGAACGAAATTTATTTTCAAATAATGTGTTGAAAATATGCATGTATGTACTACCATTATTTCTCTAAGAGAAATTTTGTTTTTAATTGTGCTGAAAATAAATTGTTTTGTTAAAATTTGCTTTTTAATTTCAAGCATTGTTTTTTTTTCTGCCTTTAAATACTCTTGTGGCATAATTAAGGAAAGAAATTCAATAAAATTCTTCTCACGACCTGATTGATAAACATTTAACGTTGCTAAGCGTTTAGGCCACAACTTTAAAGTTTAACGTTACAATTTTTTTCTAGCGTCTTTAACAGGCTGTAATTAACTTGTAATTGACGTTTTTTTCACAAAGTGTGAAAAATGGCCTTTTACGTTGCAAAATAATGCAGTCTATTGTGGGGAAAAGTAAAATGCATTTTAAAGGAATCTAATCGTGTTTTCCAACATGTCGAGAGAGGTGTACTCACTCGCATTATGGCGATAAATTTTTCTGTGGCAGTAAGTTTTGTAGACAACAAATACACATGCATGACTGCAAAACAAAAAAAAAAGAAGAAAATATAAATAAATAAATAAATAAACTAAAAAGAAATGTTATTAATTGACTAATTAAAACTGGTACATTTTAATCAAAAGCTTTGAATTTGCAATAAAATAAAATAAAAAAAGTAAATAAATAAATTGTGCAAAATATTTTTTGCTTTGTCTGTGTATTTTAAAGTTTGAATTAAATATCGCTGGCTATAAAAAGGCATAAATTCTTCACGCAAATATTGTGTGATTTGGTATTTAACACAATACAACATGTTCTGGCTGCTATTTTTGCTGTTATTACTCAGGGTAATTATCGTATTTTACCACTTGTGGCGGTGATTTATATCTACTTTTTGCTTATTTTAATTTACTTTTTACTTATTTGGCATGGACATGTTAAATTTTTGCTGATTTTCTTATGGCTTGGATGGCTGCAATTGTGTTTGTAAATATGGAAAGCATGCGTGCGAAGTAATAATATTAAAATTCAATTAAATTTTCTTCTTATTTCTTATTATTGTTATTGTTATTTTTATTTACTTTTTTGTTGTTGCTGAAATTTACTGCTGCAAAAAAAAACTTAAAACTACTGTTTGCCGTTACAATCAAAGAAATGAAACTGTAACAAAAGTGTTAAATAGTTAATTTGCTTTTATCTTTAATATAAAATTTTTTAACTGCACAAGTGCACATGAGTGCGCACATAAAACGCTTTATTAAGATAGACATAAGGAACAATCCACTTTATTACGTTCTATGTAACTAATATTAAATCAGGATATTAATAGCAAGTGAACTTATTTTCTTCTTCTTGTTTCATTACTTCTTTTTATTTTCCTCATATAGAAAATATCAATTATTACAAGAGATGCATTTTATACTAAAACCAGTTGAAAAAGTGAATGTGTGAGTGAGTGAGTGAGTTTGTCGGCATATGTTTTAAATAATTTCCATATCACTAACTTTTTGTGCATTTGCAAACTCCTCTCATCTTTAGTGTAGTTTAATAAATAATATATACATACATACATAGATGCATGTAGAAAAAAATGCGCCATCACCAAGATTTGCAATTGAATTAAATTGCAGCCACAGCATCAGTAGCTTCCTCCGTCCATATGTACATGGTTATGTGGCAAAAATAAAACAAAATCTGTATGTGGTTTCCACACGGTTAAACATTTAAATAAAAATTACCTTTAAAAACTCATGAAAGTTTATTATACAAAAAGCGCAAAGAAACCAAAAAGACAAAATGATAAAAATGAAATCAAAACAAAATTGAAATTGTATGATGTGTATTTAAAGCAAATACAGTGTAAAACACTGATAATGAAAATGATTCATTAAAAGTCGTACAAAACCAACAACATACACCAAAAAAAAAAAAAAGAAAAAAAACCAACAGACAAATATTCATCCACAAGATATGGCCAGATATAAAAATATGACCATCATATCCACATCATTACGCAGTGATGCGTTTTGTTTGGTTGTGTATTTGAGTGCAGTGCAAAAAAAGGTAATTCCGTGCACTGAAAAAATTGCAGCGTGTACACGATTATTTTATTTCATTCAAAACTTTATGCACAAAAAGGTTAAAAATTGTCTAAAGAAGCTTAAGAGTGTCTTTAGAACCAACCTTATGCTAATTAATAGTGACATTTATTTCTATTCAGATTTTAGACTAGAAAGTTATAAAGTCGCATTTGATTGTAACAAGCTCACAGGCGACAATTAGTTTATGAAAACACTTCAAAACAACATTTCGCGAACAGGTGGAAGAAGTAAAAATGTTTACTGCAAATATTTTCTCTTGCTTCTTAACTAAAATAACAAGGTGAATTAAAGAAAGCAAGGGTTTAGTTTGTAACAGTAAGGTTGTATGTCCAACCCTTGGAATAGCTTCGTAGCTAAAAGCAACATTATGCTTATGAGTAATTTAATATATTTAAAAAAGATCCATTATAATAGGGAGAGTGTCTTTAACTAAACAACATATTTCTGCGTTGCATGTGCTTGAAACTAAGTTTATTGCACTGTTGGCTTTCTCCGATATCTTGTAAGAGAAATGAGATTTTATTATTATTTTGCGATTTTAAAAAAAATTAATTTATTGGATTTTTAATCAATTAATTAATTTTATTCAATTAAATCAATAATTAAGGTGTAAATATCGGCTTAAAACACTTAGTCGGCTGTGAATGCTAGAGGTAGTAGAATATACTTTTTTTGAATTTATATAAAATATTTAATTAGAATCCTTCTCTAAGTGTATAACTTTTTTTTATTTACAACCGCTACTTTTATTTAATCTCTTTACCTACTCTTCCATATTTTCTACTTGTATTTGTAAGTTTGCTGTCATTTCATGTTGTTGTTGTTGTTTTTTCTTTTAAATGTCATTAACGCATTGTCAATTTAAACGTTCGTTAATTTAACGTAAATTCAAAGTGAAATACAACAACATTTTGCCGCCAAGTCAGATTTTATGGCCATTTAATCGTTTATAAACATTATTGACACATTTCATACAAAAAACAAGAAAATAAACAAGAAAATAAACTAAAAATAATAGTGAGTCTCACATTAAATGTTTGTAATCTGAAGATTATAATAATAAAAGAATTACGTTACACAATGTGCTTATAAGAAAAATATTTTTTTAAAAAATACATATTTAAACCAAGTGTGTTTGTGTGTTATTTAGTATTTTACTTACATATTTATCAAGGTTAAAATATGCACACAATTTTTGTACGATTATTAATATTTTTCTTTGTGGAATTCATTCAATGCATGGCTACCATACGTTGTAATAAAAACTGACCGTACATGTGATTGCGGTGCTACATTCATGCATGTGACATGAGACACGTCAACATTGTGTAAAAATAATTAAATTTGTTGTATTTTACTCTGCTTTTAGGAAAGGGTTTTTCTGTGTGTTAAGCCTATTTTGTGCATGCTGTTGCATGGTCATCAAACAAAGCAATATCAGCAGCAGCAGCAGAACATGAAATTTTAACATCAAATGCCGTTCGGCTAACACATACAGACAAATTATGAAGTTGCAAGTTCTCTGCCCACTTACTCACATTTAGTGTGGTCCGAGTGACACAGGGGGATAATATAAATAACAGAAAAACAACAACATTTTCTTAACAGCTGTTGAAAAGCTTAAGGTGGCCAGATATTACAAAAATTGTAGCAACAGAATATAATTTTTGTTTAAGGAATTTGTAACTTTATATTAAATAATATTGTACTTCTTAGGGTTTCATACGCAAAGGCTTAAAACGTTGCCATATCAATATCACGACATCGTCCATAGCGGACAACAATTACAAAAACACAATATTTATAATTTTTTTTTATATACATAAAGCTTGTGCCCGAGTCAGTAGTAAGTATAACAAATTAATACACACATAAATACATGAGTGCAACTTGCTGTGGGCTTTTGGCAAACTTTTGTAAAAATTTTTCTTGTGGCAACACTGGAAGAAACTGTTTCATATCTTTCTACTTTAATTCCAATATTTTAATTAAAATTAATTATAGTCTAAACATACTCTTAATTGCATAATTAAATTGTTTTTCACCTTAATTTAGTCAGACTTTAATCACCTTGCTCTGCCTACATATCCTCTATCAGGAAAGGTCTTCAAATATTTGGGAAATTAAGCGCTGTTACTTTGTATTTTGATTCGAAAGAAAATACTTTCGAATACATGAAGCTGCCACATTCTCTTAGTAACGTGGTAATTTTTGCGTAGGATTTGAGTCCCAAAGGTACTATCTTGCTGTAGATTGCACAAAAGCGTTCCACAATGTGTAGATAAGAAACACGAAAACTTCAGAAACTCATCATTTTTTTGAATAACGCTAATTTTTTTTTTATTTAGTCACTCTGCATTTAGAAGCAGCAAAGAATAAGAATAAGTTGTACCATTGTCATTATTCATCGGCAATAAGAACTTCTTAGACATTCTGCCTGTCTTATATGGTTGAAATATCTGAAATTAAAAATGTCAAGCTGGCAACTTTTATTTAGAGTTTGTTTATTGGAATATTGTACATTTTTCATAAACCTCTAAATAATTTTTAACTTAACAAGGCTATTTCGTAGCTGTCTGTTGTAAAATCAATTCAGTTTGTCTGAAAAAAAAAACAATCTTTTCTCGCTAATTAGTATCTTTACACACGCTCCATATGACATAATGACAAAATGTCATTACCAACACTTGCATACCCACATTATTGTACTATAGATGCATACGCTTTTTAAAAAACATGATTTGGCGACCAAATTTAATGAAATGGTCGGTCTCCTTCGCTTAACCCATCGATTAAAATAAAAGCAACAGCAGGCAAAAATTTCTTAGGACACTTAAAATTTGTTTAAAAGGGAATAAGGTCGTAGCTGCCAGATTTATCGTTTTATAAAGTCTGTATACAATTAGACGATTTTTGCCTAAAACGACGATAATAGTTTTTCTATTTAAATATTGTTATTAGTATTGGTCAATAATCACAGGCATCAATAAAAAAATATTTTCATGTTCTAAAGTCTGCAGTTGGTATTCAATTTAAAATCATGTTATGTTCTTTTAAATAATTCTTGGGAAAAACTTTGACGTTAAAGTTTTTCTGTTAAAGTTAATTCATTTTAACAATTTGCTCAAATTTTCTTTGGCTTTTGTTCTTTTATTTACACAAATCAACAAGTTTACGTTGTGTAAAAATGTAAACTTGTTTGATTTCAACAAAAACCACGAGCGGTTGATCAGAGATGGATATTCTACTTTATTGTATTTTGTTACTTCCTTTGTGTAAATATTTTTTTATTTAGGAAGCCATCCAGTTGCAGCTGGTTGGACTTAAAACGTATTTTATTTTTGCCCATGACTTAAAAAAATTTAGTAAGAAGTTTCAAAGAGAAATCGACTTACGTGTGACTGTCCTTCATTTTATTATTACCACTATGTCTTTTTTTATTAATATGATCGGGAAACATTTATTTTTGCAATGCGCGTTATCTAATGGCACGTTTAAATTATTTGTTGGTGTCAGACGCAAAATCCTTCAATATCAAGTTTCCGAATTAAATTTAGTCCATGTGTTGGTTTCGCTGTCTTAACGAGGGAATATTGTACAAAATTCAAAAGATTTTTGGAGATTATAATAATCTTCATATAGATTCTTGTCTTCAACATCTAACTACAATGGGTTTTTCTAAAATTGTTAATACATCAGGTGTAAACGAACAAATACAAATTTCCTAAACCTGTTACCGTAGTTCCATTGAGAAAATGTTTTTCTAATAAAAAAAAACTGTTTGGATGAAAAACAGAGATAGCGGGCGCTAAAGTTCGTAGAAGATTGTCAGAGGCATCTAATAAAAATCGTAGATATTGCAAATGTCATAAAAAACTTAAACCTGTAATAAGACGCGTTAGATGACTAGAATGTATAGAAATATAGTTCAATTCAAATATTGGGTAAATTTAAAGACTATGGAGTTGCTAGAAATAAGACAAATATACTAAATCCCGGCAATTAATACAATTGTAACCTCTTCTATCTCATCTGCTTTCTGACTTTCCTCCCATTACGTACTACTTCCCAAATACTAGAGATATTATTAAAGGAACAGCTTTTAGGGCATCTTTCATCTGGTGATTATTTAAATCAATATCAATCGATATTAGATTGTGTTGAAAATGTAAGAAGTAATCTTGATTTGTTATCTCATTTGTATTAACTTGTTATCACAATTTGGCAAATTAGCTTGCAAATTAGTTTGGCCCGTTGATAATAAAAGATACCAATATGTACCACTTGGCTCTGACGTTTTTTCAACTTCAAAAATATATAGAGGTGTGCCGCTGGGTATTATTTTCGGACCGCATCTTTTTTTTTTTGGATAAATGATTTATAGCATAAGACTAAATTTTGTAGGTGTTATACATATGCTGATGATATTCAGTTATTGGGTGATGATAAAAGAAATGGTCTTTCAAAGACTAGATGTCTGCGGTTTTCGTAGATTTCTGCTTAAACGTATTTGACATTACGCAGTGCAAATATTGAATTTGTATCATTTTATAAGATATTACGATTATATTTATATAACAATCTGAGTTTTGATTATCAGGTAAATTACATTATCTTTAGTATTAAATTTGTTCTGAGGTAGTTATATAGCACGGCTTTGTATTTACCAAGCAAAGTAAAAAGGTGTATCGCTATGTCTTCCTATATTATTGTACGGCTCAGAGATTTATTCAGGCATATCAGAAGTCATTATTATAAACAGAATTGAATTGCTGGTTACATCTTTGCATTTAAATTTAAATCCATTAAACATGTGACTTCTTACACTATGCAATGCGACTTAAATTTTACAAGTTTCTCAAATATGGAGAGTCTGAGTACCTCATAAATAGATTTAATTTTAGAATTACTCAAGAATTAACATTTTAATAATACCTAAGCCTGTTTCCCTAATAGTGTCTAGGTTGTTTATGGTGAGAGTTTAAAGAATGGATTTCGTTTGTACCTGCGATCAACTATATTTTTCTAACTCAGTTTCAATTTTCGGCTGTAACAAAACCTCTGACAAAATTGCCACCATTTATATATATTTTTTAACTTTATATATGAGAAATTCAAGTTATTTTTAAGCTGGATTAATTCAGCCCAAGGTGGCTTACACTATACTATACGAAATAAATAATAAAATAAAAACAAATAATCATAGATATGTATGCTTCGGAAAAGCAGAAGGAAACATAATTATTTTAACTATACAGCAAATCTCCAAACTATAGCTTCCTAGCAGGCAGCAATCTATGAATTTAGATTTTTTACATTAATTGTACACAAAATTTCGTTCCTTGCGAAATGATCCATTGTTTAAATTAATGAAATTAAATGAAATATTTTATTGTTTTATATTTTTCTAAAAAAATTTGACGATTTTACACAATTTTTGTGTGGCAGTCTTTAGCAAAGCATACGGATTTTGATACCAAACAAAACCAAAAATGTGTGACGAAACACAAACCCCATTACCAAATGCATCATATCACATTCGAAAGTTATTTCAATGTTGGTGACAGTTGTTTTTGGTAAATGGGGAGCAAAACATAAAGAGTTGATATGAGACATAGATGGTAGGAAGGGGTTGCCATATTACAACACCTACGCCCTCCTGATCATGTGTCAAAGAGTTAAGCTTACACCAACAATTACCATATTAACACAATCCCCCCTTCTCCTTCTACTAAAAAGAACTTTTAAGCAGCTAAGTAGATATGCAATGTGAAAGCGAGTAACATGTAAATGCTGTTATTTATATGTTTTTTTTGTTGCATTCAACAAACCCTCATTGCTAAACATCCGCCAAAAATAGCGTGTCTAATGGTAATTTTACACTCGGTCATATATTTTTATATCACTTTGTTTTTATTATTGTTGTAATTTTTGGCGAGTAAGATTGACTGGCATTAAAGGGTTTAAAAATCTTTAGCAATTTGCTGTAAATAAATCTGGGTGTTTATATTAAAAGCGACCATGTTATGTTAGAATATTGATTAAGCCTTAATAAGTGACCTGCCATGTATTCTTAAATTCGGCCAAAGGAAGTTACCGCGGAAACGGAAATCCTAAAGCACAAACCACAGCAATACGTATACGAATGTCCGAGAGTGTAGATTTATTTAAAAACAGAAAAATAATATAATTTATATACATATGTATGTATGTATGTATGTTTTTCTTCATTTATCAAGTTTGTTTAATTAATGCCAGGAATATAAAAATGTAAATTGAATTCTTTCTAATTTTGTTTTCGTTGGGTTCTTGAGTGGCTTAAAGGAAGAAAAGAAACCCAAGCGCACTTGTTATAAAACAAAGAAATTGTTTTATGAATTATTATTGTTTTTTTTTAAGTTAAAAGGAAAGTTATGAAACGTCACGAAGTAGTCATGGCGAGTTTTTATTTTTTGATTTTTTTATTAAAAGTGAATACATTTTTGTTTTGGAACAAGAAAATATGTGGTCTATGAAACATTAAAAGTTATTTCAGAAAAAAATTGTATTTGCTGAAACATATAAAGGGCTTCTACGGCAAAGAAAAAAAAAGCTGAAACTAAAAGAGAAACGTGGAATGAATAACAAACACAGTTTTTTTTAGAATTAAATACATAAAAAACAAATTTATTTTTTTATGGCAGAAAAACTATTTTAAATTCTCTCAAAACAACATTATTGTACATTTATTGCAAATAAATATTTTTAATAGAAAACACATTTTTTTTAAACAGGGACTTTGTAATTTTAATGATATTTTAATTGAATCACCTCTTTTAAACAAAATCCCGATTTAGTTCCTCTTAAAATTTGGGCGTAGTCAATCGTAGGTTTTTACTTTGAAATTTTTAATACCTTTAACTAAATATTGTTCAAACAAACCCCTGTCATGCTTTTGTTTTTTCAAGAGAGTTTTCAACGTTTTTGATAGAAAAGAATCTTTTTTTTTAACAAAAAAAATTTTAAGTTTAGTTATCAATAATCTCTGTTATGTTTATTTATTTTTTAGATTTGGAAGATTTAATAGTGTAAACAATAGTTGTGCAAAATATTTTGTGCATAAATTCAATAAACTTTATAAATTGTTGTAAAATCTCAATTTCCCTTGTCATTTCTGAAGAGGTGATTATTGTTTTATTAAAAAATGTTCACTCTAAACCTAAACAAAACAAAAAATCGGGCGCATAAAAAATCAAGCGACAACGCAAACAACTTAGCTGCACTGCACTTTCGTATCTACACCTCGTGTCTTCAAAGAAAAAAAATTAAATGCAACTTAATTACCCGATAAAATTTATCGTTTAAATTATTTAAAATTTAAATCCCAGTTTAAACTAAATGCTATGTAAATCTACAATATTAGGTAGGCTTGCGTTCATATATTTCTTATTTTTTTTTAAAGAAAATGAGAAATTAAGACACTCGCGAAATGAAATGAAGTTTTTAATGGCTTTGTCCACTATTAACAATACAGGCAGTGCAAATCTGCGCAATAAAACCACAGTTCTTTAATGTCCATATTTTTAAGTGAAGGAAAAATATAGAACACCCTGTAAGCACGGTGGACCGCCAGTTTATTTATTTTCATTGCAAATATTTTTTATGCTTCAATAAGATAAGATAATAAATATTTATATTCTTTCACTCTAATTTTTTCAAAGTTTTTATTTTTAATTTAAAACTTATTTTCAATTTCTGTAACATTATGTGTAATAGACGACTTTTAAAAATTTGTATTTAAGAACTTATAAAAACTCTTTGATAGCTCATTTCTGCTTTGTCCGATTGTCCTTTTTGTCTCCCAACTCCCATTGTTATTAAATACTTCGAGGTTTTAAAAACCGAATAATAATTAATCAAGGAATTTAATGCGGTTTACCTCGTTTGCAGAAAACATACATTTTGAGTAAAAATGTAATATTTTCGTTACTGCGAAATGATAAATATATAAAAAAGATAAAGAAGTTAGAAGTAAAGTAAGGCATCTTTTTATGAGGATTATATTTATACCATCTTATGCGGTTTGTATTTCTTGCTCAAACAGACATATAGATTTGTTAAAGAAGCCCGGGTCTCCAAAATCCTGCAACGCTCAAGGCTCACTCCATTTGTTCCACTGACAAACCTTAATTCTTCACATCCAGATATCATTGGCGTGATTTTATGGGGAGCTTTGGAATTTCGGGGTACCATCGATAAGTCGCTATGACAGGCATCATTCTGAGTTTCGTATTCAAAGGTGTAAAGTGTTATTGCTTTGATATATTATTTATTTGTTTTATTTCAGCCAGGTCTTCTTTTTCATTTTTATAATAAATAGCGAATTTGATGTTAGCTGATTAAAATGTTTAAAGGTACTTTTTTGCGATTTTAAGTTATTTTTAACTCGTTGTTTTGATTTTATACAATTTTAGAAAATCACGTAACGTATCCCTACTTATGCAAAGAAAGTAAAGTGTTTTTTAATGCGAATTTTTTATATGCGCTTTTGTGAAGAACGTATTTATTTCTTTTACTACATATTAAGGCAATTTAAAAAAAAATCGAAAAACGACTTGCAAAGACTTTTTTTAAATGGAATAAATCTTATTTAGCTTGGTAAATTAAAATTGTGTTCGTAGCATGCCGACGGCTGATTTGAAGCAAAAACAAATGTATGTGGAGATTAATAAAAAAATCAAAAAATAAAGCCTTAAGTTGCAAATGAAATTCATCTATGCAACTTTATAGCTGTTAGTAATGATTTGTTTTCTTGTAGTCTGTTTGCTTTAATTTTGTGGTTTAATAGATGATGTTTCCAACGCACACTACCTCAGGTGGATAGATGACAAGAATGTTGACGAAGAATGCAGCGATTTAGAAAATGCATTATATTTAGCTATTGTTTAATTTCCTAAATATTTTTTTATTATTATTTATAAAACTAAAACTTAAAACCTATCCTTGAGAAGCTAGCGGACAAGTTTTATAATGACATTCAATCGTTTCATTTCGCCACAAAATGTTGTAAGTTGTTATAGATAATATCAGCTTTGAGGCGGCTCCTTAACTTCGTAAGTATAAGCAACTTATTGGATTTTTTCATTAACCATTTTCTGTTATCTGAACGCAACTTTTAATTTTAATATAAATATCTAAATAACAGAGTTTAAAGACGGGCTAATTGAGCATAATAATTTTTTTTAAATGTTATTTTATTTTTTTTTTAATTATTATTTATTTTTTATTATCATAGATTTTTAAGACCGTTTAAGAACATTGATTTGCCACCAATTGACTATTTTTGTTTTATTAACTTGTTTTGTGTTTTTATGATTTCGACTGTTAATATTTATTTCATAAAAATTGCTAAAACAAACGATTAATTTTTTATTTATCGTTATAAAAATTTACCAACAACAATTAACATAAATAGAAATTATTTTTCAATTTAACACTGACTTTTCATAACCATTATCCCCAACTTGTTTGAAATGGCAATACCATGAACAAACTGCAACAACATTTTAATATCGAGTATTTTTTTAGAGGTATAGAACTTTAAGTTGGTAATGCTTTTTCGTAACTGGCAGCTACTTTGTTAGCTCTCAAGTCATTTATGCTTAGTTTGGTTTGTCATTTCAACATGAACAGACTGACGCCTTAAAAACTCTGCCGAATTGTACAAATTAAGCCAAAACATGACTGATGTTGATTTCGATTTTTGTAAGCGAATTTTGTTTGACGATAAAGGTAGCTTTTGTTTGAATGGATACGTCAATAAACAAAACTGCTACATTTGGATTGCTGTAATCCTCAAGTCTATGTTGAAACAACGTTGCATTCAGAAAACCTGACTGTTTGGTGTATTTTATGGGCTGGTGGCATCATTGGTCTGCACTTCCTTAAAAACGATGCTGATCACAACGTTACAATCAACAGTGACGGCTCGAGAGCCATCACTACTGACTTTTACCAAGATTGCGTGATGTAGCACCGCTAGACTTTTTTTCTGTGGGGATATGTGATGTCGCTAATCTACGTGAATAAGCCTGAAACACTTGAGTATTTGGATGAAAACATTACTCGCATTACTGCCGATATAATGCCACAATAGCTGGAAAAAGTCATCGAGAACTGGACTTCCAGCTTAGACTATGTCCGAGGCAGCAATGGCGGTTATATGCCAGAATAAAGTAAACTTCAGGTTTAAATTTTATATTCGATTTCAAAGCTCTATTCCTCTATAAAAATATCCTTTATTTGGTACTGAAGTACATACATACAACTATTAACGGGTGTTCCAAACTTACTCGAGACTTACTCAAGAATGTGAAGCATTATTGTTAACTTTTTAAAACAGTTTAACAGACGATAGTTTAGGGCTACTATTGAATCTTTCAATATGTCTAGCAAAACTTGATATTAACTTTTCTCTCCCTTTACTTTACTCTTCACTTTGATGAGACTGTTGTATACTTTCAATCATCAAACAGGCAATGCACACCTTATGCTATTATTCAAAATCTGTCCAATGCCAGCATATGTAAACATATTGCCATAGTTTTAACTACAATAATATAAATATAAAATAATATAAAATGGGAAATAATTCGCTTTAAAAGCAAACTTGGGGGATTCAATTACAGTTTGTAATTAATAACACATTCAAGTACTCAATTACATGTAATTGTAATTTGAAATTTTTAATTGACATTGACATTACATGTGATTTGTAATTAGAATATTCCAATTAAAATTACTTTTAATTGTAATTGAAAAAAAAATCAATTACAATTACATGTAATTGAAAATTTAAGTCATAAATGTTTTTTTTATATTTATTGTCAATAAATATTTAATTCCAAAAATGATCAATTACATATAAATTATAAAAAAATAACAATCCTATTTGAATAAATAAATTTTGCGTAATATTTAGAAACAAATAATATAATGAAAGTAAGGAAAAACTAAAAAAGTTACATAACTTTGAACAACATGTAATTAAATATTAAATATTTTATTGGCTTTAAACAAAATCATTTTTTCAAAATTTTCATCCGTTAATCTTGTCGTCTTGGTGTTAAAATAATACTAGCGAACAAAAATAACCTTTCAACTTGTACTAAAGATGTTAACGAAGTATTCGCCCGTAAAAAAGGCTTTAGCATTTTAGGATAATTTTTAAGGCATTTTAGAGATGAATTTAGGTCATGCAAGTGAAGCTGAATTACTTTACATTTGACATTTTGTATCAATGTCTACGGAATATAAAATGAAAAAATGTATAAAGAGATTCATTAAGATATACTTAAAATTTTTAGGAATATAATTGCTATAACAATTACTTGTAATTTGTAATTGAACCTTTCCAATAACTAATTACAAATAATTGTAACTGATTTTAGTCCTTGATTTCAATTACAATTACTTGTAATTAGTAATTGGAAATTTTTAATTAATAATTATATATAAATGTAATTGAAATGTAATTGAACTCCCGATGGCTGCTTAAAAATAATTATATTTTTCTTATTATATTATTATGGTTATAAAAATATTATAGCTTAGAAGCTATTGACTGCGGCCTCTTTATCAATTGTTTGCATAAAAATCGTCTCAAGTGAAATTCTGCTGCTAAATTGCCAGGACGTATTGCTTTTGCAATACGAACCCTACCAGTACCCTACCGCTTCTAAAACAATATTTTGTCCTGCTTTTCAATTTGGCGATATTAGAAAAAGTTTATTTTCGTCTTAATTGGGTAGTATTGTGTTGGGCTAATTAAAAGAAAATTGCTTACTGCGGTAATCAGAATCGGTCCTCAATATCAGCAGTGAAGGCCGAAATTCCGATCTGCATGTTCCTACAAATATAAACCTAGCTGTTGTTATTTATTAAAAAAATAAATAGGAAAGTATAACAGAGTGCTCAATCCGACCGATTTTTTGGTCCGTTTATTTCATATTTTACAAAAATCTTTAGACTGAGGTTTTATATGACATTTAGTTTAGAACGAATAATACTTGGCTACAATCACATAAAAATACTTACGGTAGCAGTATCACGATAATGTTGCGCATTTTTTCTTAAAGAAAATATAAGATAATGCAACTCTACAGGCAATGTTAATCTGTGATAAGTAAATTTTATTATTTGACGCAGATAATAAAATCAACCTGGAATACTACGAGAAATAAATGCATTATGATGCCAATAAATGCATGTCTAAAGTGCACAGCAGAGTCAATTATCGCCGGCGTCAGAAAAAAGTAAAAGTTTCAATAGCATTCATCGAATGGGACAGGGATATACGAGATGTTTTCCGCTCTTTTTCGCATCGTCATTTTGATAATTACAACAGAATAATTGCAATAATTTGAAAAGTACATTAATTTTGTTTTGCTTTAATCTGGCAACATTTAATAATAAATATTTTCACATACTGAGTAAAAAAATTTCTAACCAAAAACTTCGGTATGTCACAAAAAATATGGAAAATTGGAGGTGTACAATGTGAATGTGTAGGTGCTTTTTTAAATGTCTTCCACAAATGCACATGGGCAATTCCAGTTGTGTTGCTGTTGATGTTGTTGTTGCTACTGTGAAGCCACCGTGTGCTGAAAAATGAATGCGGCATTACAATTGCTACTGTTTTTGTTGTTGTGTGGTAATTGTCAGCAGATTTATAATTGAACAAACGCGATTTTGACAGATTTCAACGATAATAATGCCAAAAGCAGCACTGGCAGTGCTAGTAAAAAAAAGTTAAGAGTATAGCTTGTCGTATTATTCTACTCACAGCAGTATTTTGTCTATCTTTTCACCACCAGCAACCAACTATGTATGGATGCCGTTTAAAGCTGGCATTCTACCACCGTTGACTGTTTGGAGTAAATCATAAAACAATTTTAAACAATATTTTTCCAATATAATGAGCAATTAACAAAACGGATAAATGGCAATTGAATGAATTGAATGGCAGCAGAGTAGTTCTTGTTGTTGTTGCTGTTGTTGTTTTTCAATACTTTTAATTGTGGCAAAATGGTTTTAGTGGTTGTTGTTTTTATAAATTTTAAACTTTAGAAAAAATGAAACAAAAATAATAATTTGACTTATTGAGTGGCTAACTGTAATTATAAATAGCTGGCACATACTAATACATATATATATATATATATATATATATATATACATGTATGTACACATAAAGTATTTAGAAAGGGACAGAGGATTTTTATAATTGCAAAAGTAAATCCGTTTCGGTAATAATTAATCAGGTGAACAAATTGTAAATGTTAAACAATTATTTTCATTATATTTAAAAAAATCCTGCTGTTTTATTAAGAGAAAGAAATAGAGTAAAAAACTCACAACATCTCCTCTTTTATTTTAATATCATTTATGAAAAGCATTTATTATTTTCCCATAAATAAAAAACAAATGCTTCAAAAGAAACTCCAAAACAAAAAAAAAAAACAAAAAAATAGAAATATATCACTACCGTCACATTGTTTAACACTAATCTATAAATTGTTAACAACGCCAAATCAAATTCTCGCTCCAAAAACAACAACAAAACCAGCAGCATGCCACACCAAACGTTGGCATGTAGAAAAATCCAATAAAATCAAAACATTAACAATTTATTTTTCAACAATACAACACACATCAAAAATTTCAGACACAGAGGGTGGAGCACAGCAAACAGGATTTCAACAACTAGAATCTACTTATAGCTACCAAATACATGTACAAAAACTGCCAATGAATGGATGTTCAATACAATTCTGGCAGAACTTTAATAAAGTTGTTAAAAGCTTGCACCATATGTGTTTGTTTGAAATGTAAAAACGACGCCAATCTGAAAAGTAGTTTAATAAGTAGCTTGTGCCATCGGCAAAACAAAATGGTTTTTCATTTCCTATTATATATTATGTTAAATATTTAAAAAAAGGGGGGCTTAGCATGACGTTAATCTTATCCCTCAAAAAGTACTTTAAAACATGCCGAAAATATGCTTTTCCGAACTGGTTTTGTTTTTGCATATTCAATTACAACAATGTGCTGTCTATTCATATTGGTTGCTATTATCTAAGAAAGTCACATTTGATTATCAATTTCTGTTTTAAAATAATACAATAAAAATGTATAAAATCAAAAACACAAATTAAAATTAATAAAAAATAAAAGAGTTTGTTTTTCCTTTACCGAAAAAATATTCGTCACAAATTCGAATATTATTTAGAAAACACTTCAAAGCGTTTTCTCAAAACTAGTTGTTGATTTACAGTCAGTGCAAATTAGGCATTATTTTTAAATACTTCACGAAACAATATAAGTCAGGTGTCGGATACATTGATGGAGTATGGTCCGTTGATTTTTAGATTTTATTACTGCACTCAATATGATTTTTAATGTGGCAGCAAAAAAAGGTTATTAAGCACATCTGTATTTAAAGATTTAAAACGCAAACGTATTTATAACACGCTTTACACTATATACAATTTAAATAAAAATATATATATATGTACTTGTTATACATATACCTTCAGTTTTCGAACTGACTTTTAAAACAGCTGATAACGTTTTTAACGGAAGCACTATTGTTTCAGAGTTTTTTAGTGTTTTTTAGATGACTCGCTTAAACACGTTGTAAATAGATAAGCAACTGAAATAGCCTCTTTGCGAACAGTAGCGCAATAGTTTTAGCAAGAAACAAACCGTCTAACAAATTTTTTTAAATCGTCAATATTTAAAAAATTTATAATTTTAATAAAAACAAAAAGCAAATGTTTTTCTAAGAGCATATCTAAAATTCTTATAGCGGAAAGCATTTCAGCTTCGTAAAAAGTTTAGGAATTAAACTAAAACCGATTCTTCTTTAATGTTGCAATTCTTATTTAAGTATAATACAATCTTTTTAGCGCACAAGACATGTTTGCTTACTACTACTTTCCAATCATTTAGAGAAGATTATTAATAAATATATTTAAGCAATAAAACGCTGTAGCGGTAGCCGACATGATTTCAAGCACGTTTGAGGTGCTGTCGCACATACCTTTCACATTCCCCCCGGGGGCACATGATAGTCTTTTTGGAACCTACTATTCCATTTAGACTGGTGCCTTGCGGGGTAAAAGGGAGCCCAGGCCCCTCAAAGGCTACTAGGAGTTACCTGGACAATCCACATATTTCCACGGGAATCAGTACGCTCGCAGAGTTCACTATTTGTCTCTTGAGACAATTAGCTGTTCTCTGACTGGTTATTGAGGTTGGCCCTATATGGGAGTATCGTGGTGGTTGTGGTTTCGAGACCCTCGTAAGAGTTTGTGGGTCGAATCATTGAAAATGAACACAATGAATGGTTCAGGTCCAGTGAGTATAAATGCCGTCGTGTTCTTAATTATATTAAGCTTCATGCGTTCTGGACCAGGAGTTGGAAAGTCTCCAACTCTTTAGCAAGGAGTGAAGGCTGCGGCCTACTTGGGCCTTTGGAAATTGCTACTAGGAGTGACCGCAGGATATACGTATTCGATGGCCTCCTAGGGCGTGAATGACGTTTGCAAATCATTCAAGTGGTTTGACCACCATCTGATTATGCAGATGTAAATCAAATCACATCATACCTTTCACTTCAGATCTAATCTTATGCTAAGTATATTTAAATATAATTAAAGGACATTTCCTTAAACATGAGGTTTACATCTGAAATTAATTTACGAGACATCCTCGATTCTATCGCGTAAATCTTTTGACATAATTTAATACGCTTCTTAGTTGGAAAGTGTTAACAATTTTTTTTCTTCATTTCTTTTTACATGCTTTAATGCTCGATCCGTTCTTCGTTAGCCTTACAATTGACGTTTGGATGTCAATTCCATGAAGAACACGTAGGTACGTAACACTTAAACAACCATAAATACCAATCAACACCATAAGTTGAGTAAGACTACTTCTACTTCTATTACAAACTATTAATGCTCATACATACTTACATGCGTATGTATGTAAGTAAATAGATATGTATGTACGTTATCTTGTAACAATGTTTGCCGTAATTTCCAACAAAATTTATTAAGAAAAAATTAAAAAAAGGGAAGCATTTCCTTTTCACACACAATCATTTTCCTTTTCTCACTCTCTCTCCTCTCTCGCTTGCATCCAATAAAATGGGTTCTCACACACTCAATCATTTTAAAACACACTATAAACATAATGGGTCATAAATCCCGTTATACACCAAGTGTTTATGAAATGTTATGAACATGAAGTGGCTCTTGAACACAATAAAAAAACTGTGATTTGTTTTCAGTTTTTTTTTGTTGTTTTTTATGACATTTTTTTTTACACTTATCATCATCATCTTTTACACATTTTGTATTTGTTAAATCGTTCAAGAGCCCATAAGGAGGTGGAATGTTTGGAGCATAAAATACAAAACTCACATTATAGTGTTAAAATGCGTGTAAACACTTGATTTTTTTCGTATAAGATATGAAAATAATGTGTCAATAACTTAAAACAACAAGGCATAATGAACAACTGTTTAATGGTAATTTAACTACGAATATACATACAAATGTTTGTAATACATTCATATATATCTATGTGTGTGTATATGAAAAAAATCCGCTACCAAGGCTTTTTTAAATATATTTTCTCTAAGTATTTATTTAGTTTCTTTCTTGGCCACCAAAAGTTTAGAATATTGCTTTCACTAAATTTTTCGTTTAATATTTCTTAAGCATTTTTTTAAATTAATTATGAAATCATATATTTTAAATAAATTACAATGTAATTTCTTTCCTTATTTGTGGTTTACTTATTTGCATATACAATAATTATATGACAGCGTCACAGTTGCCATCGCAATTTGACGAGTTTTCCTTGTATTTTAAGGGCTTTTTAAAAATTTTTACTACGTTTTGTAAGTTAAGGCAGGCAGACTAGTTTATTTCACTACTTTTAAAAATAGGCAAAAAACTCTGTTCACACTGGCAATACTTTACATTACTTTGCTTTTACAAATTTTATGTTAAGGCCCAACAATAATATGCATAAGCTGGCTTAAGTTAATGTCAAAAATTGAACTAAAAGTCTGTCAAATGCTTAAGCAAGTCATTGAAGACTTTTAGGTGGCTATATTGTGCTTACATGAATATAGAAATTATTATGCACAGTTACATATTTGTTTTATTCGTACTTTTGCAAAAAAAAAAAAAATAATTTCTTTCTAAATAAATGAAGTAGTAACTTCCATCTGTGTTTGTACTCTGCGACTTTATATAATTCATGAAAATGAAAAACGCAAGCAAAATTCTTCAAGGTATTACCACTTTTACTGCATTTTTCTGCTATGTCTTTCCATGCTCGTTGCTTTGAATTGCCGTTATAATAAAACGCGTCTGTTTTATCATATAAACAACTTTTTCTTTGTACGTTTTCTATTCAAATTCAAATAAAATATTCTTTGCGCTTTCGTCCTCCATTGGAATTTGTTTACTAATATATCTGTAGCCACAATGCAAAATCAGCTGTTTCCGTACGGAATGTTCGATCAGTTTCGTACTTTGCTTAAGCAAATGACATTTTAAGAAACTTGACGAATAGTCTTAAGTACATTATAGTTTGCCACATATGATTATTAGGTATTTGTAGAGTTGCTTAAGTTGCCTTAAGCCAGCATATGCATAATATAGTAGGGTTTAGATTTTTTAAACATGATATACATACAAACAAAATTATTTGTATGTATGTATATTATATCTTTAAACTTTCTTTTATTATTCAAATTATGGAATGACTATACATAAATTATTTTGTGTTACAGTTTATTTAATTTGGCCAAAAAACGAAAACAAAGTTTTATCAATACAAAAAAATATTGCATTATGACCGCTGAATAAAATCATTTATTCATTCATTAATTCCATTGCTCTTCCCTCTCTTCTATTCATTTATCAATAGAAGAGTACCCAATGTCATAGTCAACAAGCTGCAACTGGTATAATATAACATTTGGTTTTCAATAACACATTCAATTTGCATAAATTGATTTGATTGAATTTTTATGAAGAGTCCGTCGCACATACATGCTTACCTATTTATACATACATACACTAATAAAACATGAATCTGACAGACACTTTCTAAATTGCATGTGATAGAATTGGAAATTCAAATGAAACACATCACAATAACAGGGTGTTTAAACACAGGGTGTTGTTTAATATACAATTTTATTAAGAAAACGATTTCATTAGATATTAATGTGGAATGTAATTTTGTGCTGTCACAAAATACGCCAAATTTAATGAATTATAAGTAAGAATAAGGATATCTCCCATTGAATATTAGAAATGCGATTGATAGATATGTATGTACATACGTATGTAGTTTGTTTTTATGTTAAACTTTTAAACAATTATGCCTATTCTAATTTCTTCTAAAAAAAAATATACACATGTATGTACATATGGGAACACATTCAGGAATTTAGCTAAGAAATGCATTTAGGAAACAGTTGGTAAAACTAAGGATATACATACATATATATTCGTGATCGAATTTTAGAAGCTCGATAATTAAAAAAATGGGATTTAGGTGTTTGAAGGAAAAGAAAATTAGATTATAAAATCAAAAGTTTCACAACAAAAAATGTATATATTTACTTATTTATGTATGTACGTACATATGCATTTTCTTATTTAATAGTTCTATCAGCTTTTATCAGCACACCATCTTCTTCTATCTATTCGCATTGACAACTCGCTGCATAAATTGTTTTTCCACCAACAAGTTTTAGTTTCCTTTTTTTTGGAAATACATAAATAAATATTTATTTATTTAAAATTTCAGAATTGCAATTCCAGTGTTTGAGCAGAAGATGCTTATCAAAATTATTTCATCATATAATATTATTTCCTTTTTAACTTTCTTCTCTTCCTAATACTAAAGCTAATTACAAATTTACCGTAATCGTTTGAAAACAGTTATTCAAATATTTATATTTTTCCAGTAAAATTGAACACCATTGAAGCTTTTTTTTAATAACATATTTAAAATCAAAAATATGCAGCCTAGCATAACTAAGCATATAATTGTGTGGTTGGAAATGTGTCAAAATTTGATAAATGTAATGGATTAATTACATACATATGTGTATATACACATACCAGCGTTGCCAGATGCCCTGTTTTAATCGTTAAATTTTTATTTATTTTAATTACAAATGATTATTTTACAAATTAATTTTGTTTTGATAAATAAAATCATTTAGGTTGTTCATTTCTCCTCCGCCAGCAAATGAAATAATATTGCTATTTTCTGTCCTAACTGGCTGGTTTGTAGTCGAAAGCGAGCGCTTTCGATGCGAATACATCATTCTCAAGCTGCGTTGTAGTTTGTACTGGTAAATCAGTCTTGGCGTTCAGCCACTTCTGTTGTTAAGTTCGTATCTATTCAGGTAAGCAGAATGCCAGTCACCTAAAATTTTATCCAAAGTAAATTTATCGATACCTCCGTCTTTTATTATTATCTAGGTACGTGCATCCGTCTGAGGCTGTTTTTCGTCTGCCCGTTTGCATGAGTAGTTTTAATGGTGTGAAAATTGTGTCTGAGGTCGTGTTTACCGGTTCGTTTATAATGTCATTGTTGAAACTTTTTGTTTTGTTGATTTCCATGTTTTCATGAATGTCTAGTCTTCGTCCTTTTTTGCTAGGATGTACTAATGTCATACATTCATCTATTTCCCTAGGTGTGTGTCCGTGAGTGTCAAGGTGTAATGCAAAGTTGGAATCTTCTCTCTTCCGTTTGTCGTCGTCCAGTTTGCCCTATATAAGTTTGTTTGCAGGTACAGGTAAGTGTGTATACCCCGCTGGAGCTAAATTTGTCAGTTGTTTCTGTCGTTGTTGTGAGATTATGTCTAAGAGTATTGCCAGTTTTTAATGCTGTGAGTATTGCTTCTTTGTGAAAAAGGTTAGTTTCTGTCGTTGTTGTGAGATTATGTCTAAGAGTGTTGCCAGTTTTTAATGCTGTGAGTATTGCTTCTTTGTGAAAAAGGTTAGTTTGTCTGCATATTTCTGGTCCTGTGTAAGTAAAGGTGTGCCGTCGTGCTGTATCGGCTGTCTCTTTGTCTTCTTTATTTCTGTTTTTAGTGTTGTATTGTCTAAGAAGTTTATCGATGGTAGTGGCCTTGTAGCCGTTATTTATAGCTGTGGCGTAAATTGTGTCGAGTTCTTTGTTGTACTTATCTCGAGTAAGTGGGATAATCTTAAGTCTGTGTATCATATGTCTAAACGCTGTTTATGTTGGGTAGGGTGGTTTGAGGTGTTGTGGATGGTAGTGTCCGTCGTAGTTGGTTTTCTATAGATGTCAAATGTTAAATACTCAGTTTCTCGTGTTATAGTGATGTCAAGATAATGCAAACTTCTGTCTTGTTCTTTTTCCATTGTGTATGTAATCTTATTATGAACTGTGTTTAAGTTTTCTAAAAGTTGTTCGCCGTTGTCTTGTTCGAGAATGCATATAATGTCATCTACGTATCTATAGTAATGACTTATTTCCATGAAGATTGGGGAAGTTGGGCTTCCCATACAGAGTCCGTCAGGTAATTGGTAAAAGTTTTCTTTTGCTTAAATTTTTAATTTTTTGTTCTAATTTTTTGCTAAATATGAATAAAAATTTATGCTTTGAAGTATCAGTCTTGCAGTCTTAGGTTTGCTACATACACTACCTTCAATTGGACATAAAGCTTGTTTTTAATTATTAGAAGAGGGCGAGACCAGCTTGACTTTTTAAAATCAAAAAGGTGGTTGTCAGTATTTAAATCAAATCATCTAAAAATTAAAGTCTGTCTTGTGGCTTTATATCTGAAGCAACTACTTGGAAAATTAAGAAATATAAAACATTTTTAAAAATCGCATGTTATAAAATAATTTTTTGAAGGTTATTTGGTTATTGATTAGAAAACAAAATCTCCATCTTTTAGAGAGTAGTACAATAAATCAAGCAAGTTAAGTTTTGCGGTATTACCCTAATTGATATTTAATTTGGTTTTAAAATACAGAGTTGCAGTGATTGGGATTTAAATCACCTAATTTGCCATTTTAAATCGAAAAATTCAATTTTAAGCAAAATGTTATGTCAAAACATGGGTGCACGTTAAATAAAAAGAGATTTGTACTTTTATCAATGTTATAAAAAAATAGATTCAAGTGGGATTGGGAAAAAGATAAACCGAAATTAATGTGTTTTTCTATGAGCTGGTATATTAATTCTAATTTTTTGATATGAAACTTTAAACTTTTTCTTCAGATTCGTTTATTTAATTAATGTACTTTTAGTTTACTATTAAATTTTCATGATTTCTAAATAATCAAAAGCGCAAATTTGCGATTTTGTGACGGCAATTGTTTCGAAAAGCATATACCGGCCTCAAACTCGTCCAATAAATTTTACTATTTCAATAGTTTTAATTCTTTGCAGTTTTTGTAATGGCTGACCTAAAAGAATTGATTGAAAAATGCATACATGCTACACTAATGTCAAAAATCATTTTCAAACCGGTTCAAGCCGGGTCCTTTAAGGCATTTCTAAAGTTTCATCACCGTTATAAGATTCAAAATTATCCCATTATTAATATAAATAATGAAATTAATTAGAAAACTATGGTCATATTCCATCGAATGGCAGCAGTAAGCGCTAAAAAGCCATGATGACAATTTGTAAATCTGGCAACCTCATTGCTTATACAAAGTTTCTTGTAATGGGCTAGTGAAGTGTTGCCTTACTTTTAATTTCTCTGTAATAAGGGACAGAGTTAAGCTGATTGTCGTACCGTTTTGCATATGAATGCATTTGGAATGGAACTACATAATGAATTGAATTAAAATTATTGATAATTTATGACAAAATCCAAATACAATTTATTGGTAATTGTTTTCTAGCTTTTTTCCTTTTATTGCGCAATAAAATATTGCTGCCTACCACTATTTGCTACTATTGTTATGATTACAATGAAATTTATTTATGATGATTATTTATATGACTAAAATTTATATAAAAATTTTATTTTATAAATACAAAACTTAAAACCACAATAACGTAATAAAAATTGTATTGTTTAACAAGATGTAAGTGAACAGTTATTGGCGGTAAACATACATAAAAAAAAATATGTACAAATGCTTTAAAAAGCTTTTAGCAGGGGAAATCAATTAAATAGTAAAAATTTATTATTATTTCATATTTTAAGTATTAGCGATTTTAAGTTCAAAGTTATACAGTAGACTCGCGGTAACGTGAACTATTAATACCTGAGCATGTTCACGTTTGCGAAGTTGTTCATGTTTACGAAGGTGTAATTTTTTACATCTTAAAAATAAAATGGCATGTATTTAGCTCAAATTCATATATTTTTTTATTAATCCGTTTTCATTAATTCATATTCATTCATATCTGCTGGACTTATGTTTTTATCTTCTGCCCATTCTAAAGCAGTGATTGCTTCACTAGGTTCTACTTTGGTCCGTGCTGTTTTCAGAATACTATCATCGCTTTCACTTTCATTGCTGCTCAAGATTTCATTCGTTTCAGTTGCGTTTTGAAGGTCTTCAGAAAATGAAAACCTAACCTGCAAAGACACAATTTAAGTTAAGCGAATTACTAGACATGTGAAAATGCTCAAACATCTGGATTAACTGCATTAAGACGTTCTATTGTGCGTTCTTGTTGGGTGTTAATTGGTACACAAATTCTTTCTCTCAAAATAGCTAAGGCAATATCCTCTTCAACGTCTTCTTCAAAAGAGGCTAAAATGTTCGTACAGAAAATCCATATTGTTTTCTTTTCAAGACGTTGCCAAGCTGAATCTAAATACTCAACAGCTTCCCTTAATGTTAATTTTTTTAGAACTTCAATAAGATGCCAAGAGACTGTTTCTATAGAAAAGCTTTGTAAGTCGTATGGCATTTGCTCCATTGGCTATATGGATGGCGTGACGTTGGGTGGCATGAACACTACATTTATGAACCCGTCGTCTGATCTCAATTCATTTTCTGGAGGATGAGACGGAGCGTTATCTATCAAGAGCAAAGCTTTATTGGGTAATCCTTGCTAATTTTCACAACACACTTTAAACAAAATAAGCATATCAGCAGCGCGCGTTACATAAAATGCCAGAATATATTCATAAGTATTCATTTACGAGAATTCCCATTTTTTAAAAATGTAGTGATTGCTTAAAAATGTTCTATGATGCATGAAGATTTGTTCATGTCATAGGGCTTTCTTACTGTGTTTACGCTACAGAATAGTCAGTGTAAAAAAATTATGTTCATGCTAGCCGGTGTTCACGTAATTAGTTAAAACAAAATAAAACACAGCAAACTTTTTCTTTTTTAAAATGTATTTTAATGAAAGCGCCCAAAAGAATGAACGTACATACATATGTATGTATGTTGTCCTCTTGATTCAAGAATTCCTAAGAAAAATATTTTTTAGCTCGTGTTTATAGTGGATATTTCACGGATGCAGCTTATAAAACGTTTTGTAATTACGCAAAAGCTTCAATTTAATGCTTTGCTTTAAAAATTGTAAATTGCTTTAATCTTTTTCATTTCTTTTATTAATAAATTTTTTTTTTTATTTTTAATTAATTTTCGTTCCAAAAAGTGGTTGACCGGTTAACTAACCTATTTAAAACCCGCTTGCATGAAAAATATCGGAGAATCTATAACCTTGGTGCACGGATGCAGATGTTTTTATTTGCTTATGTACCGCAAGCGATTACTTATCCGAAGAATCATTTGGAATCATTTTAAGTTAATCTATGTTTTAAAAAATAAATATTTTATGATATTCTCATTAAACATTTATTATTCACAAATTTTTTAAATGTATCACTACTGCTCATATATTTCATCAGCGGATTTTACTCCAAATTTTGTATAAAAAATTCCGCATTCATATCGCAAGCCAAATCGATTAAATGAGTATTTCCAAAGGAAATCCTTATGTAGAAGAAAAACAAATGAAAATTATACAATTGTTTCGCAACATTTCACTGTGTTTTTGCATAAAAGTATTTTTGAGTTTTGATGCCTTTTTGCTCTTTTGTTTGAATCAAATGAAATCAATTTGGCTTGAGATTAAGACTCTTGAAATTTCTATACAAAATTTGGAGTAAAATCCACAGATGAGCTATAGGACCAGCAGTAAAATGGCAGTAATACATTTAAAAAATTATCGAATAATAAATGTTTTATGAGAATATCATAAATTATATGTATATTAAATATTTATTTATAGATTAAGAATTAGAATATGATAAATTATAAAATTCCATGCGTTTTTTTTTCCAAAGAACCTTTTCTTGAATGAGAGAAAAGCACACACGAAATTTATTAATGAAAACACCAAAAAACTTGTGCGGTTAAATTTTCGCACACGACTTTTGTTTTCAAACTTCATATTAACGTTTTGGAATTCTTTTTTGTATTTTATATTATTTCTGTATTTTTTTCTTCGCCATACAATAATTTAATTCGTCCCACCCAATAATTGAATAATTGAATAATTTTATATATAATTATAAAAGTAAAAATTCTAATTCAATAATAAAGAAGGATCCAAATTTTATACAGAAACTTCACCCTTCGCCTGCCCTCTGTGAGGTTTGAACTCACGACCCCTGGTTTACGAGACCAGTGCTCTACCACTGAGCTAAAAGGGCACTGAAATCCGGTTTGCCAAATTCATAATAAAACTATGTGGCCATAAAATGACATTAACATTATTTAAATAAAAAGGCGCAGCTAGAATTATTTGGTGCTAAAAGTTTTTTGTACCCAACATGTTTTGAAAATTTGTTTATGAGAAACATTCCTTTTTTCATTAATTTTTAGATTGATAGTAAACACACTTTTTGTTGGATTACTGTATTGTAACATTGCTATTGCTTTGTGTGTAAACTCATCAGAGAAAATATTCTCATTTAATGTACTGTTACACTCTCTTACTGTCTTTCCCGCATTATAGGAGCATGCCCTCTTGAGTTAGTTGATTTATTGTGTGTGTGTGTGTTTTGTTTTTATAGCGACTTTCTGTTTTGTTTTGTTCTCTTTGTTTTGGCATTTGTTTTATTTTTATTAATAGTGTGGTATGATGTTGTTGCTTGATATATTTAAACAAAGGTAGTCGGATTTCTGGGTAAAGGCTCGTTGGTCTAGGGGTATGATTCTCGCTTCGGGTGCGAGAGGTCCCGGGTTCAACTCCCGGACGAGCCCTAGCTTTTTAACAATTGTGCGTTCGTCGGCATATGTGCATTTTTTCTTTTCGTGCTGAGTCGACATTTTTGTCAATTCTCCAATTGAGAGAGAATTTTTCTTCGTTATTAAAAGATTTTGTTTCTTGATTTAAAAACACTGAGGGAGGAAAATAAAATAAATAAAATAAAATAAAAAAATGTATGCAATGGAATTTCTTTTCTTCTGTATTTAATATGCAGTTAGGTTATTGTTTAAAATGGTTAAAACATAACCCTAAACCATTGTTATTTGGAAAATTATTTGACGACCGTTATATTTGGCATTTTAATATTTTAATTCGTCGTCTCACGTGCGTTTTTACTCGAATTGACGTGACGTGAAGTTTTTATGACTTATTTTAATTATTGTAAATAATACGCTAATAAGAAAAAAAATATTATTTTAAAAAATATGTAAATATTTTATATTTATTTTATTTTTTCATTCCAATAAAATGGCAGAACTACTTTTGCGTTGCCACTACTTTAAATAGTTGTATCGTAGTTATTATTTATTTATGTAAGTAAGTAATATTCTGTTATGTTCCTATACAATCTTAATTTTCTTATTTACTCAAAATCCTTTGAATTTGACGATGCTATGAGAAATAAAGTTTTTAAGTAAAGGAGAAACGAACTAAAAACGGTGACACAGCTATAATAAATTATTTCTTTTTTAATGGAATTATTGTGTCTTATAGACTAGAATTGACGTGGTATTTATTTAATTTAAAAGTTAATCCTCTGGCATTACAATTTGTATGTATATGGTCATCTGGAGGTCCAATTTTGAATAACTGTTACATGCTGCGTCGTCTTGTGAAACCAGAGGTCTTGTACATCATGGTTGCTCAATAGATGAACGAAAAATTTAGTAATCAGTCTGAACGCGATACGTATTTCGAACTGAACCATGATTTTAAAAATAAATTTGGTGAAATACTACACCAACAGCTGACAAAATTATTGCCAATTAAAGAAAGTGCTGCCAACTTAAACTACTTTAGCTTTATAAAAACACCCATTATATGTATATAATTTACATGACACAAAACTAAAAAAACTAAAAATTACATTTATTTTGTAGCATACTTTCAGAGCGAACAACAGAAAGTTTGACAACTCGTTTAAAAAAGGAATAAAATAGCCTTACACGCTTATTTTAAGCTTATCTAGTTGACTCTTATGACAGACTCATTTCAGGAGAGATTTTTTCTGCTAAGTTTAATTACTGCAGATTAATTTCATCGTCTTGCGGTATTAAACATGCAAGTATGAATGTGTGTAAATTAAATCTGAATTCAGAGAAGTACTGTTTGCCCGATTTATATGGCCGTAATGTAAAAAAAAAATATACAGGATTTCCCATAAAAAGCATATGGAATATTTGGAACCGTAATAAGCAGATGCTGAAAAATCACGCAGTGGCCATTTTGACCTTCCTATAAAATATCTTACAGCTTGGCATCTTTTCGATTTAACATGCTTTTGAAGTAAACTATTGTTGTAAATTGAGGTGCGCGCTATCGAAGTTGGGACAGTTTCATTCAATTTCTCTTGCAGAGAAGTATGGCTACTAGTGTTGGCAGTCAACTATAAAAATTTTAGCAATTATTTCGCTTATTAAAAAAAATTGTGTAAGGGAAAAATTAGACAAAAATAAAAAGAAAATTGTTTATAATACGTAATTCACCTTATTTCATTACATACAAAGCAGGTTATAGCGATTATGATGGTTATCTTGTTTACCATTTATTAATGGACTAAGTCTAACAGCCTATAAATGGTTTTTTTCTGTAATTTTATTACAGATATCTTTTTTGTTATATATATTTTTTGTTTTTAAATGCAAGACAATTTTTGTTTTTTCATTTAAAATTTTGAACATCAAGTTTTAAAATTAAAATTAATCTGGAGTTTTTCTTAACTATCGTTTACCATAGTTTGCAGCGCGCTTTAATTTTTCAAGTT
Source organism: Trichopoda pennipes (assembly GCA_030448955.1). Taxonomy (NCBI): domain Eukaryota; kingdom Metazoa; phylum Arthropoda; class Insecta; order Diptera; family Tachinidae; genus Trichopoda; species Trichopoda pennipes. The sequence continues at coordinate 396,449 of JASKUP010000026.1, read as the reverse complement.
TTCTAAATTATTAACAAGGTTGGCAGGAATATTTAAGTTTTTATATTTTATACGATTTTAACTAGTTGTTGTCTTGTACACTGTCCTGCTATAAAAGTTGCACACAAAAATACATAAATATGTATTTATGTATGCGTGTATACTCGTATATGTGTAAGTTTGCAATAACAACTGATGCCTACAGCTAATAATTCATTTGTTTTTTGTAAGGGATCCCTTGAAAATTATTTTTTCTTCTTTAGAGTTTCATCTTGCGATTTGTTTTAAATTTTTTTATTGTAGTTTTTTGATGTTTGGCAAACGTGCGTTGTTATGGCTAAATAGCCGGCCAGCCACATCCTTTGGTCCTTTTTCTGTTATTTTCCTTTGCTTAAATTTTTATGTATTTGTTTTTTTTTTTAATAAACGTTATTTAAAAGTTTTGAAAACGTTTAGTTACTCGTTTTTGTTTACGAGATATTGTTTATTTTAATTTTTTATTTTCTTAAAAAAATGAGTTTTCTCTATTTCGTTTTATTAGTAAAAAGCCAAAGTAGTTGTTAAAAACTTTTTACATTTTTCATTATGTCTCCGACGTGATTTTTTGTTATCATGTTGTTTTTTAAAGCAGTTTTAATTAAAAATACGAAATATTCAATAAAAAGCAGATTAAAAAATGATTATTTAATATTTTGGAAATTAAATAATTTTCACACGAAGAAATTAAAAATGATTTGGCGTGCGAATATTAGAGAATAAGTATGTATGCATACTTGCATATGTATGTAACAAAGAAATATGCCTCAATTGTATGCTGAGGTACCGTTACATCCAGAAAAATTAACTATTTGGTGTGATTAATAGTTTATTGGGATCATTGGTCCATAATTCTTTAAAAACTATGCTCAGCTGACTTTACAGTCAATGGTGACTGCTATAAAATCTTGTTTTCTGACTTTTTCATTATCAATTCAACAATCAGCAGCTGTGGTTTAAAAAAGACGGCACAAATCTCAATAAATCGATACGTTTGGTTAATCGCTTATTTTCGACTTAATGCCGCTGGAGTAGTTTCTATGGAGATATATAAAGTCTATAAAATCTTCGCTATCAAGCCAAGAAACAATTGACCAGTTAGAGGACAAAATACACCGTGCTATTTATTGCCGGTATACGGTAACAAATGTTGAAAAAAAATTCATCGAAAATTAGACCTCCAGATTAGACTACGCCCGAACCAAACGTCACTGTAATATATAGATTATGGTGCCAAAAGATTATCTTTTGAGCAAAGTAAATTTACCATCAATTTCAAAAAATTATTTTTGTTTTATACCATTTCGATGTTCTCTACCTCTATATAAATACTCTTTAATAATAATAGTGACAGTCACCCACCAACTGCATGTTCATCATTTCTCCATTATCTGTCGATTTCTCTTTGCCTTCCTTATCACTTAGCACCAACCTCCTTCTTCGAATACGCACTAAGCATGTCTGCCTGTGGCCTTTAGTCTAATTCCTTTAGCCTTTAGCCTAATGCTCTCTTCCAGGCACTGCATTCCATCTCCGTCTTATAGTAGAATTGTCGGCAAGAGAAATTGGTCTCAAACTATCAATTGATTTGGATTCTAGTTGAAATATAGCGTGGTTAAGATTTAAAGAACGGGAATACCATCAATAGAGTTTTGTAAAGCACTACTTCTGACAGCAGTAATATGTTTGAAAGATAATCTTCTCTTCTATATTCAAGGAACCTTCAACTCAACGATTTTGTCGAGAGTTTAAATAGTAAATTATTACTTGTTCATAAAAGGTAGATAATTAAAAAAGTTGAAAAACTTTTACCGGGTTCACTTAGGGCAAATTTGTTTTCTTTGTTTTTCTTTGGAAAATATTAGCTTCATTCAAGAAATCTAGTCTTGTGGAAAAACCATAACCGTCAACAGGCATAAATATGGGTGTGGATTTTCAGATAATTAAAGAATGCATTTTTAACTACAAAAACTATTTTTAAACATATTTTCGTTATGCGAAAAGGAAATTTATTAACAAAAAATACAATTTTATTTTAGATGATGACTATGGATATAACAAAATCCGAACCCAATGTGGGCTCAAATAATTTACAAAACTCCGCCAGTAACAGTACTAACAATGCAAATGGCAACAGTATTACAGCGGCGGCGAATAATAACAATAACAATGGCAGCCAATTATGCGCTGGATGCGGAAAACATATACAGGATCGTTACTTATTACGGGCGTTGGATATGTTATGGCACGAGGATTGCTTGAAATGTGGCTGTTGTGACTGTCGTTTGGGTGAAGTTGGTTCAACGCTGTACACTAAAGGCAATCTTATGCTGTGTAAAAGAGATTATTTAAGGTAAACGAAGAAAAAACCAGCCTAAAAAATTGCAGTATAAATAATTAATATGTTTTATTTATTTTCTAGACTATTTGGAAATACAGGTTATTGTGCTGCTTGCAGTAAAGTCATTCCGGCGTTCGAAATGGTAATGCGTGCCCGCACAAATGTTTATCATTTGGAATGTTTTGCCTGTCAACAATGTAATCACAGGTATGTTGTTGTATAAATAAATTATTTATATTTCTATTTTTCTATTGTCCTTAATTGTACCCTTGAACACAATTATTGCTAACAACAGCAAAGTGTTGATAGAATGCGCTAATATAACAATCAAATCATTTCTTATGTATTTTTATGGCCAATATTTATTAACATTTTTGTTTATTTTATTTAAAAAAAGGGTTTTATTGCTTTGTTGAATAAAGACCAGAGAAAAAAAATTATAATCTCTTACTTATATTTTAGGTTAATACCCCAAACGACTCTTAAAATAAAATTTTTATTTGTTTATCCTGTTTTTTTCTTTTTCCCGCCCATAGAATGTATAGTCGTCCAATGCAAATCATGTTACAAATTGGCATCACTTACTATATTTAGCTTTTGTTAACATTTATTTTTATGGTGTTTTGTAAAGATGCCTGCTGTTTCCTCTGTCTTTTTCAGACTCTTTAAGTTTTAGTTTATTAAGGTTTGAGGATTGTTTTTTTTTGTAACTGGGGGGTTAGAAGTACAAATATTTCTTTTTTGTTTTTAGTTGGAGGCACTCAAATTTTTTATGTGCATTTAAGATTGTTAACTGAATTTTTAGGTGTTTTTTTATTAGATGCGATATAGTTAATAAATATGTTGAATTTGTAAAAAGGTTAAATGGTTTTTGCAAACACTTTTTGAAACAATCTGGCAGCTCAAGTAGCAAAGAGTTTTATTGGTAGCTACAGGCATGGCGTTTCGAAAAAAAACTTTTTTTCGGGAAAATAATTTCCTATGAAGCTAAAGCTAAGAAAGAAAAGAAATTTTCTTGTATTAATTTTGATTTTTTTTTCCGAAAGTTGTACAGGGTGTTACGAAGCAATTCTTTTGTATAAAAGATTATTTTCTTCAGACGCTCTAACAGAAACAATTTTTTTTTTCATTTCCAACACTAAAAAAATCTTTTAAAAAAAGAAAGAATATTTAAACCTTATTTAAATTTTTACATCGTGGTAACACGAAAACTTATCAAAATGAGGAAATCGTTTAAATTGTAGAATTTCTTTCATAAAGTATAAAAACGACGTCTGCACAACAGAAAATGGCTAACATAGAACTTTATCCAATTATTACTTATTATTATGTTATTACAGTTATTCTGTTTTTGACTTGGCGGCGTACACAAGTGGTATGAGATATTTCTAAAAGAAATGATTTAATAGAGTTAGTTGAAATATGTTTGGAAAAGGTGTCATCAGCAAGCTGAGGTACAAACAAGTTACTACCCACTCATATCTCTAATTCTATCACCGTTCACTGAACGATTCTGTTTAACGTTGCTTTTGAAGACGCTGCTCGTTAAGCACCATCACCATCCAATTGAAGTACCTTTTAAAACAAATGTGAGATTTATTGGTAAACAAAAATTTTGTTTCGGCGTGAGTCTATTCATTGCTAAATGGCAAATTAATTTACTACAAAACAACTGTCAGCTGCCAAATAGTTTGTCGAACATAAGAGTGTTGCCAACTCATATATGTGTCAATTTAACAACCCTTATAATACAATTTTACTTTAACATTTAACAACTCGAACCACCATTTATCTTCTCTTAATGGTATGCATTTATTTAAAAATATATTAGAATTTAAATTAAATTATGTCCGGAACATAATTTAAATACTTCATAAAACGTTTAATGCAAAATTTTATTCTTTAACAAACTTTTAACCGACATTTAGCAAAATCTTAACAAAAATAATTTGTTTGTTTACAAACAGCACAAAGAAAAAGCTTAATAACGACTTACAAAGGAATTTAAATTGTTATTTTTAACTATCACGATTTATGCATATTTGAGCTGGATACTCACAACGCTTTACAACAAAATCCCGAATATAAACTCTCAAAGCAAACAATAACAAAAAATGTCAATAAAAATAAAGTTTGTTTATCTTACAAAACAACGAGAAGGAAATCAATTCACATTAAACACATAAAAACGCCAAAAAGTTTATACGAATACCACCTGTGCCTCACAGGGAAATTAAGAGCAGTAAAAAATAGAGATGTAAAAAAACTATAGTTCTATTGTTGGAAAGTTAAAAAAAAAACAAAAACAAATAAAATAAAAACATTTTCAAAAGATCAACAATTCAGAACAACAATATCAACAAATAAATACTGAAGGTAAATACAAATTTAAGGGAACGAGTAAAGAGGCAAAGGAAGTATTTTTTTACTTTAAACGTTGTATTAAACAACAAGAGACCAACCACATGTAAAAATTGCTTTGCGGTATAAAGATGCGGGTGCTTCCGTTTTGCTTCTGGTTTTTTAAGTTGCAGTAATTTTTTATTCTGGCAACACCAACACCCTACTTCCTATTTACGGTTACTTTACGATCCACAAAAAAGTAAAGAAAAAAAAACAATAACTGAAAAATTCTATCAACACTTAACTTTGGTATCAATGACTGAGATGTTGACGATGACGACAGAGGACAACATCAACAGGAAATTATGCAAAACTCCACAAAACGACCGTAAAGTAGGAAAAAAATATCAGTCTGTTGCTTTTTTTCCTCAATTTTCTTTTTTTTACCTTTAGTAGTTACAGTGGAAATAATAAACACAAACGTCACATTTCCGCTCGACATATTATACATTTCTCTCCACATACATACACATACACACCTACAAACATATACATAAATCATTTAGTTCTTCCGTATATGAACATAAAAAAGCGAAATAAAAAAAATTGTAGACAGACTCTGCTGTTAATGCATAAAATCACAACAGGAATGGGTTTAAAAAATCTTTTCATCACATCGACACACATGTGAAAGCCAGAATGATTTTTGGCAATTGAATTAATTTTTTAAAAATTGATTAGTTCGACAACAATACAATGAACGCCACATTTATTTGCATTTTCAATATGAAAAACCGACGTTTTTTTAGCCTCCATCAAACATTAAGTGATGGGAGGTGGTGGTTAGCTTGGGGCCAACAGGACTGAAATTTTCATTATGAATTTGACCATTTGGATTTCCTTAATTCTTTTTTTTCTCTGCTTTTTTGCCATATTTGCCGCAAAAAACAAAAAAAGTCATTTACAATATGCATGCATATTAAATGCAGTTAAAAATGCATTTTTAATTAGTCCTTCGCATGGAAAATATTTTAAAAGAATAATGAATCGAAATTGATTAAATATTTTTTGTAATATTGTTTTTTTTTATTTGTCGCTATACATACAACAAACAGCTTGCAAAAACATCCCAAAGAGTTTTAAGGTTGAAAATCAACTATATTTGTAATACATTAAAGAAAAGTCACTAAATTCACAAAAGCGTACAACAAATGCAAATCTCTGTCAACAAATCTGCAAAAAACGGATGAGGTGCTGAGACGTTACTTTGTTGTTTGTGTAAAGCATTCCACACATGAAATAAATCATTCTAAAGGGTGCGAGGTCAGTGCATAGGAAAAAATTTCGCTTCTTATTTCCTCAAGTTACTTCAGCTATAGAAGAAAGATGCAAAACTAAATATGTTGTCCTGTAAACAAGAAGACATGACAAAAGGGAGAGAAAACTTAGAGGTTTATTTATTGTGTGTGTACTCTTAATTGTGAAAGGTAAACAATTTTGTCTTAGAGACGCAAATGGTCTAAAGAGCACCTCAACTTAACACTCTATGAACCTTAAATACCACTATTTGTGTAGCATCGTAAAATCTACACAAGAAATTAGAAAATAAAATATAACAAAAGAGAGACAGGATGTTTGACACAGCCAGTCTAAAAGAGCCTGCAACATCGGGGATGATGCACTGAAGAATACTGTTAATACCTGTTTTGTTTCCAGCGACTTTTTAACATAAATGTGGCAACATGAGTGTTTTTTTTTTTAATTATTTTTACACTGTCAAAAATGTTTTGTTTTTTTTTAAATTAAAATTAAACAAAAAAAATGTTTCAATGTTATATTTTCCTTAGCATGAACCTTCATCACAAACTGTCTTTACTTCTATTAACTTCCTTTTCAACAGAAATGCCAAAATCCAAAATAACAAGAAAAAAATATGTAAATTTAAAAAAACAACAAAAAAAAAACCGAGAAGGTGGACATTTCATTTTATGTGTGCGTTTTTAACATGTTTTGTTTTAACCTAAAATATTTACAAAAAAAGTAACAGTTTTTTCCAGACAAATGCATTTGGTTGGAAAATCGTAGAGCTTCCGGCAGCCGGAAATTTAAGAATTTTTAAATATTTTTTTTTTAATTTTCTATTTCTTTTTTCTTTCACTCTTCATTGCACTTATTCTTTTTATTTCTGTTCTATTTGTCTTTTACAGATTTTGTGTGGGTGACCGTTTCTATTTGTGCGAAAATAAGATTTTATGCGAATACGACTACGAAGAACGTTTGGTATTTGCCTCTATGGCCAATCATCCCATGCTAAAACGTCATGCCAATTCCATTGCCCAGGATACACCAAATGGTAACGCTGCCTCTGCTAATGCACAAGGTATGATGGGTGCTGGTGGTAATAGTCCTAGAACACCAGGTGATCTTAATAATAATGGACCTCAAACGGGACCAGGAAACTCACCATTTGGCGCCGGGGCCGGAGCTCATATGAAGAATTCCTTAGGCGCTTCAAGCTAAAATACAACTATGCATATGGCCAATTATCATAAAAGGCATTTTTGGTTGAACAGTGGTACGTACCAAAGAAAGTTTTAAAGAAAACATGACACGTGGCACACCAACAACTGACTGATATAACAAAATAACAGCCAAAACGTCAAAAATTTTGTTGGTACATCAGTAAAGGCTTGAGTTAATTGTCACTAAAATTTAATTGTGTTTTTTTTTGTGATCCCTTAATTAAATATTCTTTGGAGAAAAACTTTAAATAGCTTGGGACAATATTTCAAACATTATTTTCTTTAATTTAATTGCTCTTACAAATAAATTGTTGCAAAATTTTTTCATTAAAAAAAAAATTGAAAAATAGAATTGTGCCAAAAAAGAAAAAAAAAATTTTTTTCAATGAAGAAATATAAATAAAAAAACTTTCCAATTTTGAAGTCATCCCCACCGATAATTTGTAATTTTTTTTAATTATTATTATTTTATAAAATGTCTATTTTCTGTACAGTTTTTTTTTAATAATTAATTATGTTATATTTTGTTAAATAAATATTTCCAAGACTTGTAAATGATTATTTAAATTTTAAAGTAATTTTACAAAGAAAAAAAAACTAAAAACACTTTAGGGCTTTTTATTCGAATTAAAGTGGCTCAGTAAACTAAGCGGACAAGAAATATTTTAGATGAAATTAATTTTAATATTTTTGCATGTGAATATGTTTCCAAACGTTTCTTTAATTCTTAAAATTTCCTTATAAAAAAGTATCCTGTGATATGGCACTAAAGTTATCACCAAAAATAACGGAACTTTGAACTTTTTTTATTTTAGTCGTTAAAATCGTTAGGCTCATAATGCACCTTCTGATCTTAGTCCCTTTAAATATGTTTGTTGTCTTGTGGCATTAATCTTTCATAGCTTGTATGACTGATGACACAAAGGGACACCTTGTTGTTGTTTTTGTCTTATCAAGAAATTGCAAGTATACATAATTGATTTTATGGACATCGCTACCAGAAGCATTCTTCTAGTTACCACCTGCTTTTGATACTTTTATTGAGCTTTATTTTTTATTTCACCATAGACTGAGGCATATACTCACGCCATAGTCATCACGTATGTGAGATGCATAAAATTACAGAAATGACAAAAAATAAGCGGTGCCCTAATAAGTTCTTCCAAATAAAAAGTGTTGCCATATTCCCTGATATTGTTTTGGCGTTTTATTTGATGTTTAAAAAATACACTTGTATAACACAAATAAAATTTATAAACTTTTTTGTGCAGCAACATTAAAAATACAACAATTCTGATAATTAAATTTGTCCGATTACTTAATTGAGCTGTGACATTAAAAAACTGTAAATAATATAATTTTTAGCTGCGTTTGGCAGTAAAACATTTTTTGCTCAAGTAAATTTTTTTATTTTCAATTAAATTTTTTTGGTTCTATTTAGAAAATGTACTTTTAAAAATTTAAGCTATAAACTAAATATTAAATAAATAATAAATAATGATCTGATTGTTGATTATTTCTTAAGTTTATTTTAGTTTGAGGCTAATTTGTATAATTTAAAATTCCCTGTACATTTAATCCTTGTTTGGTTGAGAGTTATGATTGTGTGTATGTTTGAAAATAAAATTCAGTTAAAAAACACTTAAATTTAAATACAAATTTCGATTGTTGTCGAATGCCGTAATTTAACGCCTGATTTTCTAATTTAAACGCAAAACATGAAATTTTGAAATTTTAACAAACAGCATTAACATAGAAAAAGAATTGCATACTTTAACCTATTGGAAAAAAAACAACAACAACAACATTACAACATTTAATGGATAAAAAGCAAAACAAAAAAAAAATAACTTAATAAAAATAAATCTATAAACGTAAAAACAGCAACCAAAGTTATTAATATTAAATATATTATTAATATAAATGTATTAATAAATTTTAACTTACGTGCATACTTGTCAAATCAAAATATTGTATTACATTCTTACTATATAAATATAAAATAAAATAAATTAAAAATACAAAACTTAAAGTAAAGACAATTAATTTACATAAAATAAAATTGAAACTAGAAAATTTAAACAACAGCTATTTTAATTAACGCTTTAAGATATTGTAAGAAATCGAAAAGGTAAGGTAAGGTAAGGTGAGTTGTTATTAATTAAATCCAATAATCCGAAAAATAAAAGTATTTTTTATTTTTATTTTATTGTTACAGCTTGAGACTGCTTTTAAATTAACGATTTAATAATAGTTGTTGTTTTTTTTATTACTATTTAATATTTATGTTTAGTTTTATATGTACATATATGAATATATATATAAAATAGATACGTTTGATAACCATCATAGCCTTTGTTTTCTAATTAAGTGGTTTTGGTGGAACTGGTGATTATGTTAAAGGCTATGATTTAAGTGTTATTCAACGTAGTTTTCAAAATGTGAATCAAAAAATAACAGAAAGTAAGAAAACAAACAATTTTTCGTATTCCAGTTTTCTTTAAAAGTAATTTGGATATGAATAATACTGAAAAACCAATGCAGAAAACGAATTATTAGTATCACTAAAACTAAACATATAAAATTATCACTCGGCAACGCTGCATATGACATCATTAAAAACAGATTTCATGTTAGCTATTGTTTGTTGCTGTGATGGGTTTTTAATAAATTGTGATATTGAAACTAACCGACAGCGATTTCAAATTTAATTTAAATTTAATAAATATTTATGCATTTGTAAATGTAGTAAGTAAAATAATATATATGGATAAGTAAACATAATTACCGTTATTGTTATTTAACTATCAATAAACGTTACTTTAGTAAATGCCACTGTTTGCGTCTGTTAGTGAAATACTTATGTTGGCATTAAAAAACAAAAAGTCGATATTTGGTTAAACTTTTTTAAAGTTGAGGGCTGTCTGATTCTTAAAAAAAAGGATAATACGTGCAAAGATATGTTTAATTTCTTCCTCATCGCATGGGTGTGACTTATTTGGAAGATCTGATTCTGTCAGTAAAAGAAAGCTTAATATAATTTGTAATAATGTTATATAGTAATTTAACAAGGTAAGATCACGTTTCCTCGCTTTCCAGTAACCTGACTTGACATTGTATCAACAATTGACTCTTCAATATTTCAAAAGTTATATGAATAATTTGGCGTAAAAAATAGAATTAAAAATATTGTGTAACATTTCATAATGCTGATTTATATTTGCATTCAGACACGCTGTGACTTATATTTTAAAACGCGTCGACTTTGCAAAAAAAACACTATAATATTCGTTTGCCTTTAAACTAAATTCTAGGACTGCTTAAAATTGTAAATAATGTCAAATCCCTAAAGCATGCAACACTTTTAATCAAACTAAAAAATTGGGTTTAGGGTCATGATGTTTAAAGTTAAATACTACTGAAATTTCTTTATCAGATTCAAAAATGTTATTTTCCCAGTTTTACGGCTAAATTATTCGGTTAGAAATTATTTTGTTAACACGTCTGCTATATTTTGTAGATTTATTTTTATAAGTGCATGAATTAAAAAAAAAACTATAAACTTATTTTCCTTGTCTTAATAATAATAATAATTTAATTATAATAATATTATTATTATAATATTTTTATATCATTCAAATACAAAAAACTTTTTCTAAGACGCATGCATGTGTTTCATGTGTCTCATCAACTACTTCTTTGGGTTGCGAGTGGAGGAGTGCTTGGTAGTTATACAGTTTGACTTATGCTAGGAGCCTTTTCCTGTAGTTCAAGAGGCCTTTAAATATTAAGTGACCAGCGTGGTAGCTCAGTTAGTAACTCAGCAGCAGGTTAGAGCGCAGTCTCATCTTTAACTAGAAAAACAACTGTCCCCCTATACTCTTCTCAGGAATAAAAAAAAAAACAAAAGTTACAATTACAAGTATAAATCCAGTTACCTTCTGTTCTATGTGACAACTTCTGTCGCACTTGATTTTTCGTTAGGGTCAAATATTTTCTTATTCCAGTACCTTCAGTTTAAATTTCTTTGGTGAATGAAAAAAAAAAAACTGGATTCATTAAATTTTTAAATGTTGCTGCATTTTGTGTAAAAGGATATAAGTTAAACGATCATCGTTATGATTTTTAAAAATAAATCTGGCGATAAGTTACGAATTTTTTTCACTTCTTTCCAAATAAATCCCACAGAAAGCAAACTGGTGGACTTTGGTGGCACGTACATTAAATAAGCCCTAGAACGTTCTATGTTGGACTACTCATTGTGAGGAGAAAGAGCTAAATATCTCGCACTAAGTCTGCGAGTCATTATATCTTGGGCCACAGAAACGATATGCGCTCAAAATGTGCTGTTCTTTTTATTAGGCAAGCGATCGTTTTTACGCCTAGTCCATTCATCAGCAGTTGTAACGAATTGTTGCAAGCCAAATGGCTCAACAGTCCTTAGATTAACTTCTGTACGTAGATTTTTTCCTTTTGTCTTCAACTATAGGTTTTCGTCTTCCAAATCTGCAAACTATATTTTATTACTAATTCTGTAAGCAAAACGTTCGCTCCGACTTTCAAGCTTTTATGCTGCTTGTTACTTGAAAGTTAAATAAAATGTTGCTGTTATTTGGAAAAAAGAACATTTGTGTGTTTTGTAAAGAGAAATGGAAATTGTTTATCAAATGTGTACCACGGTACTTTAGTAGCATCATATCAAAATGCTCATGAAATTATGCGCCACCTGGTGTTAGGTTTCTGATGTCAAAAAGTATACAACGATTTTTGGGCCTTTTGCAGTGATCTTTTGAAGCCAATTTTGTGTTTTTTCCTTGTGGTTTAAATTTACTAAAACCACTGTGATGGTGAAAAAAGTAAATAATTTCAGCGAGAATATAACTTAAGGATGAACCGTACAAATAACCTTTGATTTCTTAACGATATCTACCAGTAGCCCAAAATCTTGTGTTTAATTTGTTTAAAAAGAAAATCACTACAGAAATGTTTTATCTATTTAATAGTGCAACAACTACTACAGTAGTAAAAAAACGTGGGTTAAGTATAAGGCACCAATAAATAGCATTGGCTTACGACTTTTTGCATTTTAACTTCTTTAAAAACTATTTTGTTCATTTTAAAATTCTATATTAAAAGACTTCTCTAAAGCTAATTTAATTATTTACTCGTAATTAATAAGCAATGAAAATGTTAAAAAACTAATATTCCTATTTTAAATCTATTAAAGTCTATTGTCCATATTTTAAATGTATTTTGGAACAAATTTTGTATGAAAAAAATGTTCTAAAATAGATTTGAAGTACATTTTATTTATTATGAATTATGTAATTTTGCAAAGTCGCTAGAATCCTGTTCACATTTTGAGAAAGTGCTAAAAAGAAAATTGCACAATCGCCTGAAATTTGGCATTCAATGTTGAATGAATGTTTAGTGTAATTTCACCATTTTTTAATTTTTATATTTGGTGTTAATTTTACGCCATCTGGTGTTGATTTATTAATAAACATTTCGAAATCATAATTTATCAGCCAAGTTTTGAACTTTTCTTATGCATAAAAAAATTTAACCTGTGTAGATTTCCGAAAGAAAAAATTTTCTATAAATAGGTCCTTTCACTGAGAAACGAACAATTAATTTAATTAAACAAAACAAATAAATGACAAATTGAGTACTTTCTCAAATCTTATTAAAATTATGAAATTAATTTGAGAATTACGCACGAAAAATATATAAAGGTTATCTCTCTTGTTGGAGTCTATAGAATGTGACGGCATATAGTTTTTCACTATCATTTCGTTTTTTAGCAATTGTAGTGAAATAACGATATTTCGAAAAAATTATGTTTGTTGTTTTGAAACTGATTTTTAAATTTTCTTTTTGCTTGAAACACATTTCGGCCGATTTATTGAAGTAAACAGATCTTTAAAAAAATATATATATTTATCGAACGCTACATACAACCTGGTCATAATACAAAAATTTTTTTTGTAAAAATGCGTAGTAACGTGGCTTTTTAAAACACGTAAAAACAAAATTTGTAATAAAAACATTTAGGCCAACTTTTGTGATATGTGTGTGTGTGAATACATTTATCAGATTGTTCTGGCTATTTGTATTATTTTGTTTTGTTTTAACGACATTTTCATGAGAACAAACTCTATAAAAAGCTATATTCGTTTTAAACTCGTTAGGAAAAAGCATTATTTAGGTTAAGCTGCACATCTGCAGAACAGGTATAGACTTGCTTAGTATTCCACGGAAAGGATAAGAAGGTATATTAGTTTAGCTTTAAGATTTTAATAATCATATATGATATAAAAGAACTGTATAAACAAAAATTAACGTAAGAGAGATAAATTGAAAGAGTAATATCTCAATAAAATATGTTGCTCTTTTTGCAACATAAAACTTTTACAAATCGGCTTCAGAACAAAGAACTTATATGATACGTTCATTATTTTTCTGCGGACTCCAACAAAATACAATTGCTACATGGGAACCCCTGCACAGCTATTTTTTTACTTTTGATTCACTGTGTTATTTTTTTTTTTTGGTTGCTAGAAATCCTTAAATAATGATTTGTTTTTGGCGTTTTTTGTAAAACCGAGTAGGTTATCAGTTAACTAAACAATAAAATTTTAAGCGATTCGCCAAACTCAGTTTGATTAATCGCTCGAAGATTAATCGGCTGAAACATAAGTCCCACTAAGTGAATATCCTAAAACACACACACACACACATACACATATATACACATTCACATGAACATTTTAATATTTTACTTGACAACACAAACATTTCTATTAAACTGAATGATAAGAATCACTTCATTTAATGCTTTTTTGAGTCAAACCATAAAAACATATTAGAAAACTATCATTAGAAAAAAAAAGAAATACATACATACATATGTATATGCACATCCTCTTATAATATCTAACACCCTCCTTTATCCAATGACTCGTGTTACCAGCTAATAAAAATCATTGAACGGTATTAGAAAAGCGAAGAAGTGTAACCAATGGAGAGGGATATAAATGTTCTTGCTGTAACATATGAATATTAACACAGAGAAAATAAACCTCTGGGCAAACTAATAAATATAACTTATGGAACGAAATAAGTTTTCCCAGGAAAACAACCTTAAGCTAAAAGCACAAAAAGAATAAAAACCACAATTTTCCTGATAAAATCTTTATCGAAATGACGAAGAGAAATGGTTTGAATACACTAAATGTCAAGACAAAATACAAGTTTGCGTTTTCTTTAGAAAGTTTCCTTTCTTATCGCTATCAATGAAACAAAGAGAAAAAAATGGCTTTTGTTTTATTACACTTGTTTTTATCAAGTTGTTGTTATTGTTGTTATTACTGTTGCTATTATTATTATTATTATTCATATTATTATTGTTGTAGCTGCTGATGCGGTTGATATTGTTTGCTGGTATTATGACGCCAGCTATTTCATTATCACACTCCCCTAGAAACCCAAAAAGGCATAATTGTGCTTCTGTCTGTCTATCTGCCTGTACTGAGTCGCGAGTATCATAATCACTATAATACTAACGAAGAAATGGCTGTGAATGTGCGTGCATGTATGTGTGTGTGTGTATGTGCCATATCATTGCTGCTTATCTATAATATATTTTAAAAGAATTTTCAAACTTTGTTTCTTTTTTAAATAAAATGAAAATGTTTCAATTTATCATTGATACTAAATTTTTATGACATCTTTTGTTTCATCATTCGTCCTTTTGCTTTTCCATTGACAGCCACCAACATGCTGCAATAGGACCACAAAAAGTCATAAACATTAGATTTTTAGTTTTTAAACAATATATATAGAAAGAAATAATATTTTCATTAATAAAAAGCATTTTCCTTTTATTTTTTCTGTTTTGCATCAACCCCGTTTTATTTATCTTTATAATTGTTATTTTTGTTTTCGACAATTTATGTTTTTAGGAAAACAACCCCCTTTAAATTTGTGAACATTCTTTCAAAATTATTGCCGAAGTTCAAAGGTACAAATAGTTTTTAAATTATTTTAGGATTAAATATATTTTAATTTATTGAAAAAGGTCTAAAGTTTATTTCTCCAGAAGCGAAAATATATACAAAAATATACTGAATATGTGATAAAGGTCGGTGTTTGCTAGTTTTTGTACAAACGAATAGTAAAAGCGAAAAAATAAAAAGTTTTAGAAACATAGAAATTTTCACAATTGATAACTACTTTTCATATAGAAACAAGAAATGCTAACGAAGGTTGTGCCAAATCAGAAAGTGCGTTCAATTCTGCTGGTGTCTAGATTTTCATTTGCTCTTTACAATTTATCACAATTATTAATGAACTAGAAACAAAACTCGAAGCTTTTATAATTTAATAATAATAATTTAATGCTTTAAATAAGATTTAGTTAGACAAAAAAAAAAAAAACTGTATTTCTTATTTTTCTAAACGACCTTCTTTGTCGAACTTTTAACCCCATATATTCTTTTGCCAATGACAGTGCCATTTGTCAATCGTATTCATTTCGTAAGAGACCAGGCTATTTGGAGGTTAGTTCCTAAAGGCAGAACATGAATGATACCCTTAATCACGATCTCGCGACAATCTTGGAATGGGGTCGTGTGAATAGAGTAGATTTTAATGCTCGTAAGACGCAATGTTGCATGCTAACGCATAGATCTGCGTTCGGTAGTGGTGCTGCATCTGTTACTATTAGTGATATAGATATTACGAAGTCGGAAGCTCTTGATGAAATTAGGGAACTTGTTCCCGATACTCACACGTTTTCGCATTTAACATGATTTTCGGTGAGAGCACATCCATTTGTGGTTGATTGGCCAGTGAATCGCACTACACATTACAGGGAAAATTCGTTTTTTAGCAGAACAGTCCGTATGTGGAATAAAATCCCTCCGGAGATCTTTCCTGTCACTTTCAAACTGGGAAAATTCAAACTGAATATTCACAGACACTACTCCCTCTTTCCTCCTTCCCGTAACCTAATTTCCTAGTTCTGGCACAATGCTTTGCATATGTTGGGGTCATCCCGTGAGTGCTGGTCCGAAAAAAAATAGTTAAGGATTTAGTATTTTTATTTATTTATTTTATTTATTCCTTCCATTGAAAGTGAATGTGAAATCATTGAACTTAAGTTTAACTAAAATCATCTAAAATTATTTTCACATAATATCATGTTTGGGTTATAATTGTTCTTGAAAAAAAACTACAAACAAAAATGAAGAAATCTCAATAATTAAATAACTTTAAACCAAATCAATTGTTATAAGTAATTTATTCATCGGAATCATTTTCAATCTAAGTAATTTTATTATTTGTGCTTGATTCCTTTAAATAAATATTTCATGATATTCTCACGAAATATTTATTACAAAAATTTTTATTAAAAAATAAACATTTTATGATATTCTCATAAAACATTTATTTCAATAAAAATAAAAAATATTTGAAATGTATTACTGCGGGGGAGAGAGCATATCCATATTGCAATTTCACTTTCGCTCACAAAGCTCATCAGTGAATTTTACCCCAATATTGTATAGAAAAACCTAAAAGACTTATATCTAAAGCCAAACCGATTCCATGAGAATTTTTCCATAAAATCAACATAGCATAGACAGCAAGACTCAAAAACACTTCTATACAAACACAGCAAAACATTTCAAATAAATGTTTTATGAGAATATCATAAAATGTTTATTTTTTAATAAAAAATTTTGTAATAAATATTTCGTGAGAATATCATGAAATATTTATTTAAAGGAATCAAGCACAAATAATAAAATTACTTACAAATCAATTGTTTTTTTTTTGTTTTCGAATGTCTTTCATGTTAGGATATTATAAATACATATTGGTACGAAGATACTAAGTTTAATTTATAACAAGATAATTATCGCTAAAAAAAAGTAAAGTACAAGAAGCGACTGTACCTGTTTAGAAAGTAAGAAGTTTCTAAGAAATCTTATGAACATAACACAATAACAACATGCTACATTAAAATTCCATGAACTATAATTATCAATTAGAAAAAACCAAAAAACAAGAACACAATTAATGATTTTTACGTACTCTATAGTAAATGCGATAAATTACAGTTTTATAGTAAATATTAGAATTGCTCAAAACACTATTCAAAGTTTTCCTCTTTTGGGAAAAAACATTAGTCTAATTGTAAACGCCATTAAGTGAAGTCACAAACGTTGATACAGCGGCTTTTAGGCGTTAAACTGGTATTTTTGTGTATAAAAGTAATCCTACGTAAATCGTGTAATTCAAATAAAACTCTAAAAGTAGTTTTTAATTACTTTCCATTAAAAGAACTCAATACACTAAACGTTTATTTAAGGCATTACCGTAACAATTTATGTGATCATAGTTAATTAGTCACTTCCAAGTGGATGTAATGCATTCACATCATCTTCGATAATTTTGAAAAACTTCCAAGACTTATTAACCGGAACATCAAGTTTTTTTTATTATATTTTAAAAAGATTAGCAATTGATTCAGAAAACTAAACACTAATAGAACTTCGGTGGAAATTGTTTCCAATTGCTGTTTAAAAGCTTCCAAGACAACCTTTTAGAGAATAGATTTTTGCACCTGACTTGGTAGATATTCATGTGATCCTTGAAAAACTTTGTTGCTGCGCTTAAATTTTTATAAAATTATGTACAAATATATCGAAGAAAATTTTAATTGAAGTGTATTTCATTTTGTTTTGGCAAAGCGTACCCAAATGTGTGGTTAGATTCCAAGCCATTAAATATAAATAGTCGGCGGTGACAACCTGGATTGCATCGCCTTGAAACTACTGGCTCAACCGCTAAAAGCGCAGCAAACTTCAAAAGGAAACAACAACAACAAAAAAACGACAAACGTATTGCAGGCACAACCCACTACGCCTTCCGATCAAACTCGTTAATCAATCATATTAAAACTTAGCTATCGAGGTTATTACAATAAATTGCATTTTATCCATCAAGAATTAAGAATAAAAATTTTGGTAGAAAATATACCAAATATTATTTAAAACCCAGTTAGATTATTTTTGAATCACTTTACCGTTATTTTTGTTTCTTAAATTTCTTTTAAGTACAGAAATAAGTGTAATAGAAAAAACTTACCAGATCTTTCCATATTAGAAGAATCTTGGCGTTTTTATTCTCTCATAATTGAAAATAGTCGTTCAGAGTGGCATGACAATATTAAATAAGGAGTCGACCAGGCAAGCTTCGTGTGTAGTAAAGCATATGACGCTAAATGATATTTTTTTTTATTTTGCAATTAATCTAACGAAACAACAATATCATGAAGATAAATTTTATTTCTTGAAAGAAAGCTAAAATTGTTGCAATCTGTTTTGGATAGAAATACTTAGAGCACAAGTAGGTCAGATAGATACCGGAATAGTACCTCTAAAATAACGCTGAACATAAAAGTATCCAATAATTCTAGAAAACTGATAGAGAAGGGAGTTTTGTAGTGTAATAAATTGAACTTAATGTATGGGCCCTCAGAGTAAGACGTGCTTACAGAATAGTGTGTTTAGCAAAGCAATATAATCTTGTTTATTAGAAAGTCCTGTACAAATTAAGGACGTAAAATCGAGCTTTAGATATCTAAAAATGTAAATAGTGAATTTTCTATAAAAAAAACCAAAATCAGAATCTGTATAGAAAGAAATAATTGGATATTATTTTACAACGCAGTCCAATATTCGGGTATAGTGGTTTCAGATGATGCAGACTCACTATATGCTATTGCAAGGAGTATAACTTTCATTTATCTAAGATTTGATGCCGAGTTGGGAGCACATTGTAATTTGTTTGTGTCTTAGCCCCAAGCATAAGAAACTAAGGATCGGAAAAAGTAGTATTTCATAACCAAGATAAGCAACAACAACTGTTTATAGTAAATATTGCAGAACTTTCCAAGAAAAATCATTTTTATTTCTCTACAATAAAAATTCCTAAATTCAACACTCGTTAATTAAAAATTAAATGAGTCAGATATCATACCAGCCAAATCAAACTCCCCAGCCCTTCAGATGATGCTATTTATTCATAGCATTTTTATTTGATAAAAATATGAACTGTCATTAATCAACATGACTGGTAACAATAGAAAACTTCAATGTCAAGAGGATTTATGAAAAAATAAAAAAAGGAACAAAATTGTCACGCAGAAGGGAAATGGTTGTGCGGTAAACAACCAGTCAGTCAGTCATATAAAAAAAAAAAAACAAAAAAAAACCCAGTCACAATTTAAATTGGCAACAACAATTGACGCAAAACATCGACTGGTGATTAATGACTATCAACATAAACATCCAAAAAGTCAAATCTAACGAAGCTGTGCCAACTACTCAATTTGAACTTGGCTAACGAATGGTTTCGGTTGGGGAGTAGACCTCCTAAAAAATACCAAACGAAACGGAAACTAGAGATTGTATACACGATTGAATACCAAAAATATGAGAAATTGAAAAAAAACAAAACCAAAAAAAAATCTTGAATGATTTAATTTGATGCTCTTTCTAACCAGTAATGAAAACAAAGATGTACAAAGCGATTGAAACTTGATACGGAATAAATAAATGCGAAGCAAACAGAAATTTTTCCAAGAACAGCTGGGCTCATGAATAAATGTACATCGATATGTCTACGCTTTACAATCGACTATTATTTGTGTATTTGTACGATTATTGGCAGCCAGTTAAATACGAGTATGTTATACATTTTATGTTTTAATTCAAGTGAAAATTTATTTAATTGGAACAAAAAATTTAATTCTCTTTAAAAATATTTGTCGACTTTCCTTAATATTTAAGTTAAATCGTTTTGAATTTTTTACATTCATATTTTACTTTGACAAAATTCCTAGTGCTCTTGTAACTGCCATTAATTAAATAAATTAGTAAAATTTCCCTACTTCCTTCCCATCTTGCCTTTTTTTCTCCAACCCCTCTCTTTCTCTTGTTCTCTAATGCCTGTTGAGATTTAATTACAAAACGCATATTTGTCATTTAAATTTCCACCAAAACGAAAACACCACATACAACATTTACAAGAACAAAACGTTTTCACATAAACGGTGGCAATTAGCAACTTGAGTATTTTTAGGTGGAATGCTTTTGATGAATCCTTTAGCTTCTGCATGCTGCTTGTTATTCAAGTTGCTGTATGTTGTTGTATACTTACGTAATACGATTCCTTCGTAAGGCTTTGAAAATCCTTTGGCTGTTGGAAATAGGAATCCGTTTAGAGTTTAACTGTTTGAGAAAGCTGTGGCAGAAAGAGGGTGGGAGAGAGAGAGAGAAGGGGATCAACATTTCACAATTGTCTTTTGAAGTGGTTTCTTGAAATAATTTCATAAAGTTGAGATTTTTTAATATATTAAATATTTTTATGAAAGTTAAGTAAAAAGAATGAGTTTATAAGTTTGAGTTTTTAGCAGAAGAAGAATAAATTTAAATAAATGAAACTTTCATAGAGCTGTGTTAAGTTAATCCACTTGCATAAAAACCACACGAAAGATGTTGGGTCATTCTGTTGCCTAGACGAACATCTGCCCTGCTTCCTTTAGAATTCTATTATCCGCAGTCCGTTCTAATCAAAAGAAGTTCTTATTAAACTTATTAGACTAGTCATTGTCTCACTTGTAAAATAATCCAAGTCCTGAAATTAAATTTAATCCAATAATTTGAGCCTGCATACTTGAAGAGCCATGCTGTAGCAGAGAAGATATTGATTTAATGTTCTCATTATCTATATGCCAAGTCAGTATAGTATCATAAAGATATCCACTTAAATTGATACCGAATGTCTACTGAGAGACAGCAGCTCCTCCAGTTCTTCTATCGAATGAAAGTATTCTGGTTATTGTAGATCATCTGCAATTCATTTTAATTAGCGTCCATTCTCGTAACGTGTTCAAAAATTCCATCCAGATAATTAACATCAAGTTCGAATTTTAATACCACGATTCCAAAATGTTCTTCATTATCTTTCAATGACTCGTTTGAGTACATAAAGTGAGAAAATTAACGTATGAAATAATTGAAGTCATGTTGCTTTATACACGGTGAGGTTGTCTTCAAAAAACGTGAAATTTCTTATTGTGAATCATGTTGTTATGCAATCTGTTAAAATAAAGAAAAAGTTATTAAAAGCTTAATCACCGTGAGAGTTTTTCGAACAGGACAGAATAAAAACGATTCATTACCAGTTGCGAAAACTAAATGGCTCTTTAAGGATAACATAATTGTCAAAAAAAGTCATCTTATTTAGTTACTAGTAATTGATAGGCTCTATTCACTATTTCCTTACCTGCCCTCACCCCTGGAACTGGAGATACTGCAGTTTTTCCTTCCTTTGCATTAAGAAGAAGATTTCAGAATTATACACTATTGAGGATTAAACAGCAAACTTTGTACTTTGATTCGTTAATATCACATATTGTCGTCTTTTAAAATCCGTTAACATCATATTTAGATAATAATAAATATTGTCAAGTTTGCTTAGATCAAGACAATAATGAACGTAAATATAAACTTGTGTTTAAATAGGAAAGGGAAAAATACATAATTATTCAAAACTGTTGAACCTTGAGTGTTACCCTCTCCAGTGGAAGGTTTATTTGATAACTATTTCTTAAGAAAAAAAGGTAATAAAAAAGAAGTTCATATATATATATATAAAGCGAAAGAATGTTCTCGAGCGTATGACAGAGTATGACATGAAAACTTGTCGAGAATCTTGTCTTTGAGAGTCAATAATGCATACCCAGCAAACACAAATTATTAAATACAAAGTTAACAAACAGATAAGTAAGGCCGATTGGAGTGAAGTTAAAAATCAAACAAATCCAAATATAATGTTGAATATGATTAATGAAAAATTTAAGAATATGTATGATAAATCTAGGATTAATATCAACAAACACAAAAACCTAACCATGGATACTTAACCCATGGATAAATAACAATTTGATAAAGTGCTCTGAAATTAGGGATAAACTTTATAAAATCAAATAAAAACAATAAAACTGATGAAACCAATTACAAAAAATATAGAAATATGCTAAATAAAAAAATAAACTTTGCCAGAAATAAATATTACAAAAATAAGTTTTTCGAAAATAGAAATAACATTAGAATACTTGGCAATTAATAAATAAGTGTTAGGTAAAAAAATGAACAGAATTGATGAAATAATTATTAGGAACTTTGGAAGTAAAAGCAAAAAGAAAATGTGTGATTCCTTTGCTGTTAATTTTAAGGTAAATGTTGAAAATATAATCCATAAATGTAATATTAACACGTCAAGTTATACTTGCTAATTCATTTTACTTGGATGTAACGTGCGAAGAAGAGGTCAGTGGAATAATTAGAACATTTAACACAAACAAAAGTGCAGGAGCTGACGGTATTAGATCTGTAGATTTAAAAAATAATTCTTACGTGATGACACTAATTATAACAAAACTGATCAATCTAATTTTAAATACGGCAACAATCCCTATATACAAAAATGGTTGCAGGACTGATTTTAATAATTATCGTCCAATATCAATATTACCAGTGATGGAAAAGATTATGAAGGAGATAATAGTTAAGCGTTTAACTACTTTTGTAGAGAAATATAAAGTGATCAACCAAAATCAATTTGGGTTCCAGAGTGGAAAGAACTGCTAGGAAACTTTGCTAACTACATCAACGATCAATTAAGTAAAAATAACCACTGTTTAGCTTTATAAATATATTGATTTTAGCAAAGCTTTAAACACACTCCCTCATGCCAAACTGTTATCAACATTGGAGAACATTGGAATACTGGAAATTGTCTAACACTTTTTGAGAATTACCTAAAATTTAGAAAATATTTCGTTAAAATATCCGACTGTGTCAGCCATGAAATGGATTTGATTTACGGTGTCCCACAAGGCTCAAAATTGGTTCCAATTTTATATATATTATACTCAAATGAACTTGTTAGCACGCTGAACAACAGCAAAACATTTGCTTATGCTGATGATACGAAAGTGCTTTAGAGATCATGCAAATCGAAGTAGAAAAAGCTTAAAGATGGTGTCATGACCATGAATTGATAATAAATAAATGTAAAACAAAATTAATGCACATCAAACCACCATATTTCCGATACACTAATTTAAAACTGCAATTACATTGCATAGATTGTCTGCACGATACGAAAAGGGCAAGCATACACTGTAATGTTTGAGAGTGTAACAGGCCCGTTGAAATTGTAAACTCTTACAAATACCTTGGAGTAATCGTGGACCATAATTTCAATTGGCATGAGCACATTGAACACATCAGGAAAAAATTAAGGAAAGCCTCCTACATGTTACACCATCTCAGATTGTGTTCGAATACAACGGTTTTGAGGCAAGCATATTTCGCACTAGTGGAATCGCATATTCGACACGGTATCACAAACGACTCCGAATCAATTAGTTAAAATATTGGATCCACCAAGACGATGTCGAGATTATCAAGTGAACTATGATGGTGCAGGCTACAATAGGGTCATCGATAGTACGACAAATATCGATGATGTTTCTGGCTCAGCAGCAACCAATCCGTCAACCGCTTCAAATATGTCAGGAAATGAAATATTTATTAACTTTAGTATCTCAAATAACAATAATGAAAGTAGAACCCTAAGAGACCTACAAATATTAAATATAAAAATTATCTACTATACAACACTGGCCATTGAATTTAAGAAAGATAACCGTTTCTGTACAAAAATTGAACATAAATACCAAACACGTCGGAACAAAGAGGGCAGATTTAAAATCCCGATATATAGAAACAATTATGGAAGAAACACTTTGGCTGTTGTGCTACCCACCGTATTCAATATGATGCCATCAGACATCTTTAATATTTCAACTAACCACCACAAAACTAGGAGTGTTTATAAATGATTCTTCTTACATTGGATGTTTTTCTTGGATTAATGTAATCTTTATCGTAAAAAGTATCATGAATTTAGTGCAACGAATGGAATTATATATGATTAGACTTTCCATATTATATCGTGTACCTGCAGACAAGCCCAAGCCACATCGCAAGGTCCTTTAAGTGTGAAATGTTTGTTTTTTCATATGTCTATATATATTTGTAATGAATTACTTAATGAATGAGTAAATAATATAAATAAATAAAAAAAGAAATGTAAAAAAAAGCTGATAGAGTTATTTAATCAACAGAAAGCTCATACTGAAAGAAGAAGTTTTTAGCCCACATCAACTAATAGAAATCGGAGTTAGCCGAGGTTTTATACTGGGACATGTGCTAATTTGTCATAGTCCACACTTATACGATTTAGTCCCCATGTAACTTCACAGTACATGTATTCAATTTAGAAAAATAGTTGCAGCTATAGAAATGGGCAAAATATGGTGAACCGACAAAAAATGTTCTCACATAATGCTTATACTGTATAGAGGGCGTGATGCCCTCTCACCACAACTATCGGAGATTAAATATTTTAATTTAATTTAATTAAATCAAACAAAACAAATCAAATCAAGCTAAAAGTCCTATAACTAAATTGGCTTAATGGCAGAAATCCTTCCATAGGCAATCTTGTGCTGTATAACATCATCCTCAAACTAATATGGCGTTTTCGAATTAAGTTATGCGACACTGCCTTTTCCTTAGACTTAAAAGACCACCCAAAGGCGCCAAAATATTTGAACCTGACAACAGCTTATTCTTCCTTTGAATACGTTTTTACTTAGAGCACATTCGTTTGTGGTCATTTGTCTAGACGATCGTGCAACACTGTACATTTCGTATATGGAATTAAATTTCTCCAGAGATTTCCCCTGCCACTCTTCACGTTAGAAATACTAATAAGACACTATTTTTTAAAATCTTTTTTTATTATAAATTTTTTTTAATTTTAGCGTTAAAAGAATTTTTTATTTTACGCTAAAATTAATAAGATTTTTATTAACGTAATTTCGTTAATTCTAAGTTTCTATCAATTTTTTAAATCACTACAAAATATTCACTATGAAATTTTCAAGAGGTTAACAGAGTTCAAGTATGAAATAAAGTTATTTATTATTATTTATTTCTTTGTGTTGGTATGATGTTCCTTTTTTATTTGTTATTAGAAAAGGAGTGGCCAAGTCGCAAATGTCAACACCCATTTTAGCAGAAACTCGCGTCGGACAACATTAAAAAGGTGACAAAAAATGTAATAAAACTAAAGGAGAGCAACATCTTTGGCGCTATTACATTTGTTTCATTCAGATAGTTGAAGATAAAAAAGTATTCATTTCGTTTCTATTTATTTTGATTTTAAGCGTTTTATACAACACAATTGCAATTTACTAGAGACAGATATTTATAACTGACACAAACAGATGAATTTAACAAATATGACAACATATTTGTTTCAGTTAAGTTTTGAATTCTACAATTAATTATAGCACGACTAAAGACAGCACACTTACTCGTATTTTAAGAGACTTTTGTTATGAGAAATGGAAAGTCTCCTTTTTTGAATGTTCTGAATTTAAGTGAATCTTTTATCTTATTTTGCAGTCTTTGTTAGAACCAGTGGTTGGGGGAACTAAACTTTTAATCCGGGGTAATTATTCTCACATTTGTATTGTTTATAATTTCTTCTTTTTTTTTTTGTTTGATTGTAAGAGAGAATGCAACATTTTTTTTATTTTTCCGGCTGCTGTTCATATTTGTAACTGTCAGTTTTTGGTAACATTTTGTTAAACGCCTCTATTTCCCCCCAGTTCTAGCAGCACATTTTCCTTGTTCTCAAAGTTTATCAGCTTTTTTTGGATTGTGTGTGTGTGTGTTTTCTGTTGTTTTTGTTAAACTTTCTCTAATCGTGGTTAATCTTAAAACAAATGTTTGGCAATTTATTTTCTATGGCTGAATCCCATTCCTCATCCTTTTCATTTAAAGTTTATCGTTGTATTAAATGTAAAGTTCTCCATCTCTCCTTAGGCTTAATGTAGCATTTTGTTTTTGTTTTTGTTTTTTTTTCTTTGTTATTGTAACATTTAAGTATCTTGGAGTTAACTAATGACTTAATTTTTATCTGCTATAGGGGTTTTTATTAATCGATGTTTCTTACTGTTCCGTTGTGTACGTTTTTTTCGACAATCTTCCCGCGCATAACGATTTTTTGATGAGGTTTTATTTGTTTTTATTTCTGTTGTTAAGGGCTATTTAAAAGTTTAATGGGTGGACCAATTGAGAGTAAACTTAAATCTTTCTATAATGTGAGCAAGAAAGTAAATTTGATTCAAAGAGAGAAAGGTAAAGCAAGTGAAGTGTGTAAAATTGTCGTACGTAAAACATTAACTTCAAGAAAAATAAAATGAAGGCTTGAAGATTGGACTTACTTGGGCTATAACTTTAGTATGCTAGTATTGAATTTGACACGTAATGAAGCAAGGAGGATTTCGTTAAAAATAAAAAAGTGCAGAACGAATTTATTGACAATTAGTGTGAGAAGGGGGGGTCCAATATTGGATCTCAGAAACAGTTAAAAAGGATTATAGTTAAAACTAGTTGATGTTCCTAAGGGAGTTTAATTTATATATTTCTGCCGTTCAACTAGGCAGCAAATGTTTTTAGATTAATCTATGTAATTGTAAAAGCATAACCAGGTAATAAGCCTGCAAATAAAATATATCTCTTTGTCCTTCCCAAACCTTTGAAAAGCTGTAGCCGGTGTAAAAAGATAATGTTTAATTATGGCTAATGTTGTCAAATTATTAGAGTCTAAAATTATTCGAAAAAATTAACTAATTTATTTTCGGTTCGAAAGATATCACATACAACACGTGACTTTTGCAAAAAGATTACATTTTACTTATTTAGCGCTAAAAATCCCTAAAGAGGTAGATAGGTTTTTTTAGTAGTCAGTGTAAAAAATTATGTTAACTCATGACTTAAATTATTCGAAGAATTTAGCTTTTTCTATTTTGTTGTAACAAGCAAATAAAATCTTATTTTTATTCGAAAGTTCGAAAGAATAATTCAATTAGGGAAAAAAGAATGTTAAAAATGTAAAAAATAATCTTTTAAAAATAATACATAATTAAGATTTTTAGCTTATATATAATTCTATTTTTTTATTTTTAATAAAAGGGCAAATAAACCAGTTGAAACTTTCACAAATTGTTGATGGTTGGTGATAGGATTATTTAACGCCAAAAGCATTACAACTTCCCTCTTCTGCAATATTTTGGTCTATTCTGTTTAAAAAAATGAAAAATATCATTTTATTCGTGTATAAATGACAACTTTATTTAGTTAAGCAAAACCGAAATGATTTTCACACTGTCAGTAAGTTAAAAGTTGCATGTTTTTAGAGATATTGGGCGTACAATACGGGAGCGTGAGTCTTTTTAATTCGATATTTGTAGATGATAAATTTATGACTTCCATACAATTCGATCGGCCCATATTGTTAAAAGTTTCACTACGCATTTACAAATAATAATAATGAATTAGTAAACAAAAATTAAGAAACTTTTTGTTAAAAAGGGTTGAGTGCTCTTGAGTGAAATTGAAGAAAACAAACAATATATAAGATAAATTTCAGCTCGAGGTTAATTTAAAATCTCAGGCTTACGTTTATTAAGAGTGTCTTTATTTAATTTAGTTCTACGATTTTTCAAATCTAATTATCAATTCACCCTCCTAACTTCACAATGTGGTAGATATAAATTAAGTAAAAGCCATGGTTCTTAATCGTTTTGCAATATATAAATAAATGCCTTTATATATAACAATCATTTAATTTCAGATAATTGTAACCCGCCATCATTTTCTTTGTGCAAATTGTTCATTTCTACAAGTGATTTGAAAGTTAATTGACATTTTAGGAAATAATTTTATGTGGCAACAGCTGTAGCAACAACACTAAACGCTTCAAAAAACATAATTTATTTAATGAAGTTTGGCAGCTTTACAAATCTTGAATGTGTTGGCTGTAACAACAATAACAATGTCAGCAACAAATATTGACAGATATTATCAAATCGATCATTGTCATTATAATTCGATTGTTTTACAAATAAACATCTTTTTTGGGTCTTTTGTTTTATCCGTTCTATTAGTTTTTTCTTTCTTATATGATGTCGAGTGTGTGTGTGTGCGTGTTTGTATGTATTGCAGTTGCTGTAATGGCAATTTGGTTGATTAATTTGTGTTCAGGATGGCCATTCAGTTGTTGTTCCTTCATTTAGTTACGGTCTAATTCAATACAATTTAAATGTCTGCTGCTTGTTTGCAAGACCAGGCTGTGTATTTAACATTCATGCTACATTGCTGTCATTCTCTGTACGACGGACATTGTGTTGATTGTTTGTAATTAATCGTATTATAACATTAGAAGCTGTGATGGTGGTGGCCTGCTTTTGACAGTGATTAGGTGTATAAAGCTGAGCTATTTATTTAAACAGTTAGTTACACCTACGTACATGATATACATATGCATGTATGTGATTAATTGCATGTATGTATTCTATTCATGTTATTTAACCAATTTGTAAGAGTTTTCATTCGCACATGTTTCTTTTTATTCTTAAAGTTAAATATTTTTCCATCGAAATTTTATTGAAATAATCTAAAAAAACCTTTCTTTATTAAAGCAAATGTATGATCAAATAGAAGAAGATCATTAAAAAATATATATATATAGATATATTCATTTTTGTTATTGTTTTATTATTTATTTTTTCAATTCAATAAGGAATACTGGATAAATAAATTATTTCAGAAATAAATTAATGAATTCGACTGAATTAGCACTAGTGCTAGAGTTTTGTTGGATCAAGAATCAAATGAAAAAAATTTAAAAAATTTTGAAAGAAAGGCGATATTATTCTCTCAAAAATTCTTTTTTGTTTTTGTTATGCATTTGAACTCTTCAATTTAATCTAAATTGTAAACAATATACATATTTAAGTATTTATTTCAATCACCGCAAATAGTTTGATGGTTTTTGCTGCTTCTTAATTTAAGATTAAATTAAAAAATTAAATACCTAGAATTATTTTTAAGTTAATCTACGTTAATTGTGCTAAAAATAAATTTCATGTTTGAAGTAATTTAGCACAATTAACGTAGAATGACTTAAGAATAAACTTTAGTTAAAACATTATATTCTTTTAATAAAAATAAAAGATGCAGGAGTTGTGATAAACTAAAGGTCACAAAAAACTATATTAAACTATTGTTAGTGTAGTGCTAGTCAGAAAAATGGACTATCTCAATTTTTTAAATTACATTTTTTCACGAATTCTAAATGTTTTTTTTCATAGTTTAAGTCAAGCTTCTGTCAGAACCTTCGATAGCTCAGTTGGTAGAGCGGTGGACTGTAGCGTAAGGCTTTGACACAAAGTGGAAATCCATAGGTCGCTGGTTCAAATCCGGCTCGAAGGATAATTTTATTTTTTTAGTCTTTAGCTTTCTGGGAAATACCTAAAAAATAAAAAAATATTTCTTCTGTAATTTCTCGGAGTGTAAACTTGACACTGCTATAATTTACGAGAAGCTACTTTATTTTTCCTTCGATCGTTTTGTGTTACTTAAATAGTCAAAGAAAGAACACTTTAGATTTCTTTTTCTTTTTGCTGCAAAATATAAGGCGAACTATATGCAGGACTTAGTGTCCGCTATTAGGACTTATGCTGAACACATGCACTGCTTTCAAAAAGAAGTAATTTTCTTAATACCTTGAGAATATTTAAAAAAAAAATACGTTTGTTTTTTTGGAAATTTCTCTAAATATTCCAGATATTTTTTAAACAATTTTTTAAACATGAGCTTTAAAGTACACGTTAGTTAACAAACACTCTAAGGCTTATAGATGTTTGTTAAAAAATGGTATTCAAAAACAGTGCTTTAGCTAATGTATGTGTTAGGAACATACATTTATACATCTTTTACTTATTTGTTTTTTATACCTTTAATTATTTTTCTATTTTGTTTGTTTACGACATAAATCAAATTAGTCATTTTAATTTCTTTTACTTGTAGCAAACATACATACATACATACATACATACATACAATTGCATGCATATAATTTGTAATACCATTTTTGTTTATTAATCAATTTCTTAACATATTTAAAGTTCATTTGCTTTAAGGTTCATTAACCATTGCAATTAAATTTTGTTTATTAAATAGTTGGCTCAGTTCATTTACACTGTTTAAAAAATTATGTCATTTATTTGTGCTAACCTAAACATCTTTACTTCCGTATTTAGTCAATTATTATTATGTCTAAGCTAAGCATTTTATTCTTAATTATTTGTATATAAAAGAATGTAAAAATAAAGTTTAATCAGTCGTTTTTAGTAAGCATATCGTGTTTTATTATTAACGGCTTCTTTCAAGTTCCAAGTGCTTGAAGGAAATTTAGGCAAAACAAAATAGTACCGATTCAAGTTAATGTGCTTGAATTGGAATCTACTATTGCCATACACAAACATTTGGTGACCCCTAGAATTTTTCGATATTGGAGTTTCCCCCCACCAGTGGTAAGGAACTCCAAATATCCAGAGAGAAAAAAACAACGCATCTAATTTCATAATTGTGAAAAAGTTTCCCCCACCAGCGGTAAGGGACTTGAAAATATTGTGAAAAATACGCAGCCAGTCGTCAGGACAACAGTCCATAAGCCACAACACAAACGTGTGAACATCAGTTCACAAAGGGGCATCAGGCCACACAAAGTAGCACAGGGCTACATCAACATTACATTGACTTCCTCTGAAAACGCTTTAAAAAAAAAAAAAACAGTAGCACAGGGCTACTGAACTTCCTTCATCAAACAACAAATTTTGTATCGCGGGACGTCTAGTATTGGGATACACCTTGTACTTAACTTAAAGGAAAAGCAACATCCTACACTGAAGCAGCGGTACACCTTCAGGCAGCTAGGATAAGCAACATTCTACACTGAAGCTGCAGTACACCTTCAGGCAGCTAGGAAAAGCAACATTCTACACTGAAGCTGCAGTACACCTTCAGGCAGCTAGGAAAAGCAACATTCTACTCTGAAGCAGCAGTACACCTTCAGGCAGCTAGGAAAAGCAACATTCTACACTGAAGCAGCAGTACACCTTCAGGCAGCTAGGAAGCAACATCCTACACTAAAGCAGCAGTCCACCTTCAGGCAGCTACGAAAAGCAATATCCTACACTGAAGCAGCAACACTATACTAGGCAAACAACGTCCTGAACATGGCAGTTGAAACTCAGAAAGAACTAATAACTATTTTGTCAAAGCATGGTTTTAATCTGAGAAAATGGTGTTCAAATAGTCCAAAATTATTGAATGACATACCTCATAGTGATCGGGAAGTAGATTTGGATTTCAATGATACTGTTGGGAAAACAATAAAAACATTGGGATTATATTGGATGCCCCAACCCGATCATTTTTGCATTAAGGTAAAAACCAGTCTCTTTCCAGTGGTGTCAAAACGATCCGTTACATCTGAGCTCGCAAAAATATTCGATCCTCTTGGTCTTCTTGCTCCTGTGGTGGTGAAGGCTAAGATATTTATTCAGCAACTGTGGTTGCAGACACTCGATTGGGATGAACCATTACCTCGGAACCTACAGGATACTTGGGAACATTTTCGAACCGACTTAGAAGGCCTTAACAATTTCAAAATAACGCGATATATATTCTATAATGAAATTGCAGAAAAAACGGAACTACACGTATTTGCAGATGCATCTGAAAAGGCGTTTGGTGCTGCAGCGTATATTCGTTCACCAACAAAGGACGGACGGATGGCAGTACGATTGCTCTGTGCAAAATCAAGAGTGGCTCCCTTGAAACAACAAACGCTTCCTCGACTAGAACTATGTGCCGCAGTTACCGCAGCCCAGCTGGCTTATAGAGTAAGGGTTGACTTAAAGCTTCAACATCAACCTATGTTTCTATGGTCCGACTCTGAAATTGTGCTATCCTGGATAAGGTCTCAATCCACATCATATAAAGCATTTGTGGCTAACAGAATATCAACCATCCAATCTTTAACTTTGCCTGAACAATGGAGACATGTGCAATCAAAGGATAATCCTGCAGACCTACTATCCCGCGGACTTCAACCAACAGATATGACTACATGTGGGTTATGGTTTCATGGGCCAATATTTCTGCATGGAAAGGAAGAGCTGTAGCCGCCAAAATGCTCACCTCAACTCTCTGTTCTCAATAACCTAGAGATGAAAAAGGCTGTTAGTATAGCAGCAGTGGTAGCTGATACCGAGTTCATATATAAAATCCAGCACAAAAATTCGTTTAAAACTTTGCAAAGGACGTTGGCATATGTACTTAGATTTACAAGAAACTCTAAGGTGACAAACGTGCATCGACCAAGGTATTTAGCCCTCACTCCTAAAGAGCTAGATAAGGCACTTCTTCTTATCGTAAAGGCTATACAAGTATCTGAATTCGCAGCAGAAATAAAACAACTGAAAGAAGGCAAAGAAATTAATAACCGCAGCCCGATAAGCAGTCTAACACCATTTTTAGATGAAGGAGGTATCATCCGCGTAGGAGGACGTTTAGAACATTCGAACCTACACCCAGATGCAAAGCACCCAATAATATTGACATATAATGATCCTTTGGTAAAACTATTGTTTATACAGACTCATAATGAATTCAAACACTGTGGACCTCAAGCACTTCTAAGCATAATTAGACAAAAATTTTGGCCAATAAAAGGAAAGGTAACAGCACGCTCAGTTACCCAAAAATGCGTTAAGTGCACTAGAGCGAGACCACAGCTATATCTGCAGGTAATGGGCAATTTACCGGAGCAAAGAGTAGTTCCTGCTAGACCATTTATAAACTCCGGTGTAGATTATTGTGGTCCGTTTTGGGTACACTACAAGGTCAGGGGTAAAAAAGCTGCCAAGGTTTACATAGCAGTGTTTTGCTGTTTTGCAACAAAGGCAGTTCATCTAGAGCTTGTAACCGACTTATCAACGGATGCGTTAATAGGAGCTCTTAAGCGATTTATTGCTCGTCGTGGCCATTGTCAGAATATATTTTGTGACAATGCTACAAATTTCGTCGGAGCCAAAAATAACTGAGCGGAATTATATGAAACTGTTTATTCAGACAAGGCACAGGAAGAAATCACTGCTGCGTCCAGTTCTAGGGGAATACATTTTCGTTTCATACCACCAAGAGCACCTCATTTCGGGGGTTTATGGGAGGCTGCAGTTAAGTCTGCAAAACATCTGTTGACACGCAGTGTATCAACTGAATCACTAACCCATGAAGAACTGGAAACAGTAGTTATAGAGGTTGAAGCAATTTTGAACTCGCGTCCACTTACACCACTCTCGAACGACCCAGACAGTCTTGAAGCATTGACACCTGGTCATTTTCTCATCGGGGAGGCGCTGACATCACAAGTAGACAGTAGAGCAGAGGCTCTAAAGACATCTTGCATCTCTCATTGGAAATTGGTCTCACACATAAAACATTAATTCTGGAGGAGATGGTCTACAGAATACCTAAATGAACTACAACAACGTTACAAATGGAAATACAAGTCCAACAATTTAAAAATAGGAGATATGGTTATCATCAAAGAAGATAACTTACCTACTATGAAGTGGCCCCTGGGTAGAGTCATCAACGTGTTCACAGGTGACGACGGTGTTGTTAGAGTGGTCGAAGTAAAAACAGCAACGGGAGTATTCAAGCGGCCTATTCACAGATTAGCTCCATTGTTGCAAGAAAATGAAGAAGAATCTTTTGAATCAATAGCAGTCAAAAACAAGGAGAAAGGTGCGACCTCATGCCAAGAGAACTCCGAAGGTCTCAATCCAAATCAAAATGTTGACAATGAAACCCCGAAAAAGAAAAGACGTACATCTATCAATCACAACGTATTCACAGTCATGATGGCTCTTATCGTATTACCACTTGTATTGGGAACGCAAGTACACAATAAGCACTTTGGAAAGCGATTAGGTATACATTTCGAAGGGATGGGATCAGCAGCTGTATCATCTGCAGAATGGCAACTCTTGGTCTATTACGACTTAACAGAACTCTGGTCCGAATCAATAATTTTCTCACAAGGTACAAAAACACTTAACTATTTATGTAAAGAAATGCAGGATCAGGCGACATGCAAAAATTTGGTTAAATACTTTGAGTACACTGATGCAGAATTGACTATGGACAGCACGCTGATTTCTGGACGGAGGCAGAAGAGAGCAGCGATAGATCTAGTGGGGAATATCGCACACTCACTGTTTGGTGTCTTAGATTCCGAATACGCCAAGGACATGGACCTTACAATTTCACAAGTCAAAGAAAATGAAGCGCATCTACTTAACCTCTTAAAATATCAGTCTTCAATAATTGACTCGACCATAAACATCATGAAATCAGACCAAATCGAAGTGAAAAAAAAAATTGACCAGATAGATGCCCAGATCTCGGAAGTACACAACATGATTATCGCCGGTAAAGAAGAAAATCATCAAGCTAAACTTTATCGTATTTTTTCATCTCTATGCATTCAACTGACAATTTCGGCAGCAAATTTGCAGCGCGTACAATCCTCAGTATTTGATGTTCTTACAAATACTCACCATGGCGTCATTAGTCCATTGCTCTTGACGCCACAACAATTGCAAAATGAAGTTAAAAGGATAAGATTCCATCTACCTGAATCACTGGACTTACCGGTAAGGCCGGAAAATACGTTACAATTGTATAAACTTATGAAGGTAAATAGAGGACTAACCAATAATACAGCAATTTTTCGCATTACTTTACCATTAATTGAACGTCATCGTCTCGAAATATTTAACATCGTTCCAATACCAAATTGGATCAATAATACATTTGTTTCGATTAAACCGTGATCATCATTTTTGCTCATTAACAAGAATCGCCATCTATATGTTGCCTTGCGTGACTCTGAATTCAACACGTGCACACTCTTCACAAAGGACCTGTATCTCTGTTCAAAAAGTCAAATTAGATATGAACAAGGGGCATCAAGATGTGCTTGCGAAATAAATTTATTTCACAACAACAGTCAATCAGACTGCCCAGTCCAGCAAACGAATGAAAAATCACTATGGATTCCTCTTCACCATCGAAACGAATGGATATATGCGCTCTCAGTTCCTTCTATAGCAACAGCAGTATGCAAACAAGAAATAACACAACTTACTCTCGAAGGGTCTGGCCTGTTGGTGCTGGAACCAAAATGCACACTAAAACACAAATTCATGACAATACAAGGACAGCAAATTGCATCTAGTTCTACTAGAACATCATACACCAGGCTTTGGGAACTTACCGAACGGATTCATAAAAAACGTTTGGACCCTGTACTAAATGAACTACACACGAGCAGTTACATTTCACAACTCAAAAACTTGACAAATCTGCAAATGTCGTTGGCGGAACAAAAAATACTCGAGCTTCCAAATAAAATTGACGCTCACAATAACCATCATATAGCAGTAGGCTACACATCATTGATAATCACTATGGGTATCGTTCTGTATATAATGCTTAAACGAAGATCAAGGAAGCCTTCAAGTCCAATTCCAACCCCTCGTCAAACAACCCAGCAATCAACCTCAGATGTCACAGTCCACCTTTAATGAAATGGAAACAATGGGATCAATCAAAAGATTTAAACCTACAGTGACCAGCCTGATGTTTACTTCATTGAACCGTGTTCAACGCGGCGGAGAATGTTAGGAACATACATTTATACATCTTTTACTTATTTGTTTTTTATACCTTTAATTATTTTTCTATTTTGTTTGTTTACGACATAAATCAAATTAGTCATTTTAATTTCTTTTACTTGTAGCAAACATACATACATACATACATACATACATACAATTGCATGCATATAATTTGTAATACCATTTTTGTTTATTAATCAATTTCTTAACATATTTAAAGTTCATTTGCTTTAAGGTTCATTAACCATTGCAATTAAATTTTGTTTATTAAATAGTTGGCTCAGTTCATTTACACTGTTTAAAAAATTATGTCATTTATTTGTGCTAACCTAAACATCTTTACTTCCGTATTTAGTCAATTATTATTATGTCTAAGCTAAGCATTTTATTCTTAATTATTTGTATATAAAAGAATGTAAAAATAAAGTTTAATCAGTCGTTTTTAGTAAGCATATCGTGTTTTATTATTAACGGCTTCTTTCAAGTTCCAAGTGCTTGAAGGAAATTTAGGCAAAACAAAATAGTACCGATTCAAGTTAATGTGCTTGAATTGGAATCTACTATTGCCATACACAAACAGTATGCTTTAGTAAAATTAGTATTTTGATTCTGGCAATGCCACTGTTTTCAGTTGTCATGTTGTAGTTAACGATGTATAATAATGAATATTATTTATCCGGGTAGTTAGATCCATAAAAAATGTTTTTATTGTTTTCAACACATTTTTTTTTGTTTTTTATTAATCTCTTTAATAAAGAACAAAGAACCCAGAAAAGGTCAATTTGCAAGGCTTACGAAGAACTTACAAAGAATTTGTTCATATTAAAAAAAAATAATAATTCGGATAACGAGCTTTGTTTTTATTATATGTACATCAATAAAACTTTTGTTTAAAATAATTAGTTATAATTATATTTTTGTAAAATATAAAATAATGATGTAAAAATGTTTTATATTGAATGGCAGGTTATGTTTTAGTTTTTATGATTATTTGTATACTACAATTTGTTTTTAATAAGCATTTTTAAAAATTTTTGGAATAACAAAGTATAATTGTCAATTGAGCCGTTTACATTAAAAGTGGCATAAGTCACAACTAAAAAGTTTTATTTTCGTTTTCAATAAATTTGAAATTAATAAGTTAAGAAGTATTGAGATTTGTTTGAGAGGAGTGTTGACAATTAACGGTATAAGAAAAATGTTTACTTTGAAAGTGGCGTTAGTCGCTGTACTTAGAAAATTAATTACGGAGCTTAGTGTGAAAGAAATGGAAATATGTAATAAGTGTGTGTGTGAAGTATTGTTGTGATTTTTATTTATTTATTTATTATTTATTTATTTTTATTAGTTCGAAAGTGCAGTTTACTGAACTATATTATAGTGATATCTAATATACTACACATAATTAGCGTTATTTTGTTATTTCTTTATTCTCAGGAGGTTGCTTCGTGTTGTATAAAATACCTAAGAATGTCACAACTCCAAAGCATATTATTGCACATAGTGACTTATGTAAAGGACAAAATAGTAATAGTAGTAATAGCCCCCTGTCGAAAAAATCCTTCACAGTACACAACATGGAGAAAAAAGATTTTATTTCAACACAATCATTAGAAAAATTCGTTTCAGAAAGATAACTAAATACAGACTAGTTGAAATGGCTAAAAATTAAAATGTTTTATAAGCTAATTTGAAATAAAGATGACAATAACAAAGTAACTTATGCCACTTTTAAAATAAACGGTTCAGTTTATTGTAAACACAGTTTGTTTTGTTTTTGAAATTTCAATAATAAAATTGAACTGTCAATTTATTGTAAGTTTAAAGTAGGTTTTTCCTGCTTTAAAGTTAACAAAGGTATTTTAAGGTAAAAGTGCTTTTTGAATACAACTTTAGGAAATCGTGCTTAACAACGGCAGTTAAACCTGCTTTAAGTTTTTATGCATACGGCTGAAGGTCTTTACTGTTATCATTCTCTTCGGTGAAAAACGAAAGCTGTTTGTTAGGTACACTCGGCGAGCCATTATGTTGCGATGACATCATTTTCAAGCTGCGTTTTGAGATAGTAATGGAGAGTTAGTGTTATATCTGTTAGTATAAATAGTCTTGGGTTATTTCGTTCTTTTATTAGGGGTGTATCTGCTCATTCAGGTAGATTGTCCCGTCACTTGGAATAAATTAAAATTTAAATATTTTATTTTTGTATGCAATATTACTTCACATCTTCAGGAAATGTAAAATGTAAAGAGCTGTTTCAAATCAATCAATCAACCAATAAATGCAAAATTATTATTATAGACAAACAAGTTAAAAATAATCAAACTTTTTTGTCTTAAAAAAGCAAAAACAATAGGAATTACAAATTAAAAAAATATTTTACATACATACAATATTCTGATATTCTGATCTATAACTTGTTGCAACATTTTCCGTATCGGCTTTAAAGTTCATTCATTTTGTTGATAACACTTCAATTATTTGCAACATTTCCAAAATATACCGATGTTTGTTTCCCGAACATTCCTTTTTGAAATAATATAAATAAACCAAAAACACAAGTTGGTATGAATAGATATGTTACTGCTGTAAACCACCAGAGTAGTCGGCTCAACTTTCATTGAAGGTGTAAGTTTCAACCTATTTTCTATAGTCCAAACGGAGGATCTAATAACGCCAAAAAGATCGTCGAAATCGCATTTAATTTACTGAAGATAGGTCGTGAAGAAAATTATTTCGATAATCGGTGAAGACACGTTCAGTGTCACACTGATTAGGCATGGCAATATAGGTTAAAAACGCAAATGATTACCGTAAATTATCAAATGAGTTGGAAAAGGAAGAGAAAAACTTGCATACTTATCAACTAAAAAGCGCGAAGGCAGCACAAGTTGTATATAAAGATGTAGATCGTTGCGTAAATTCTGAGGATAGTAACGACCTATTAATGGGTAAGGGATTCAAAATAAGGCCAGACAACCGATCACATAAACATTTAAACCAGCAAACAAATTTTCTACGCTAATGTGGTAAAGTCTACTTCTGCAAACTCGAACCCAGGAACCCAGATCTCAATGTTCTGCTTCCTGTGTTAGTAACATCGAGGCAACAGTACAGGCTCTTTTAGAGTTTGACAAACACCTTTACGACCTCTATGAATACTATAATGCAAGAGTTGTTAAAAAAGCATTAAAATATTTTGTAGGCAATTTTGAAAAAATGGCTTCAACATATTGTTACGGATGTGTCTTGCTTAAGTTTTGAAATAAAATAATTAAGCAATAAAGCGAACTACTGGATATGTTGTTTACGAACTGCGTGGCTTGTTAAGAAAACTTATGGTACAATAACAAAATTTCTAGTTACAAACTGCGTAGAAATATTATACGCCCAAGGCAACAACAATCATGTATCTGTTTACCATCTGCGTAGTTTTCTAAGAAAGATTTTCTACACGAGACAACAACAAATATCTTAAATTTTCTAGACTTTTAATGGACAAATATAAAAGGGCATCGTCTGAGTGGACAGTCAGTCAGTGTGAAAGTAAACAACGCAAAGCAAAGACGTGCATCTAAAGTAAATTGTCCGGTAGTATCAACTTTGTGCAGTTAAAGTAAATAAAATTGTTATTAATTTAAAAACTCTAAGAAGTGGTGTTATTTATTTTCCAATAAAGAACTCACAATAAAACGTTTATAAAAGGTATAAACGTAACAATATGTTTTTGGAATGCAAGCGGCATCCGCCAACACATAAATAAATGTAAAGTTTTTCTGAAGGAAAATCAATTGATGTAATGATGATTGCAAAAAGCTATAAATTCTCATATACTGCTTGAAAGTTACTTATCTGATTGAGAATTCAAAATCAGACAAGGTAACTTTATTAGCCCCGCTCAGGCTAGTTTATAAGGAGTTCTACAAGGCGGCATACTGGGTCATCTACTGTAATTGGTTTATACGTCAGATATGCCAATAGGCTCCGACAATCACACCTCAACTTTTGCAGATGACACCACATTTCTTGGTGTCCATGATAACCACCAAGTGGCATCACAAAATTTACAGGAGCACATTTACAAATTAGAGTGATGTCTGAGGCTCTGGAAATAGGGGTAAACGAGTATAAATGCATTCATGTTACCTTCACTCTACTAAAGATACATGCTCTACCGTAACGATTAAGAACAAACCAATAACACAGTACAATGAAATGAATATCCCGGCATTCACTTGAACCATCGATTAACTTGAAAGTATCATATTGATGCTAAATTGACTTAGATGAAATTAAAGGCAGTACAACTAAATTGGGTAATGTGCAGCAATTCAGCTCTAAAGTTAGATTGCAAGCTCTAATTGTACAATGTTATCCTTAAGTCAATATGGTGCTTTAGGATTCAGCTATGGAGTACTGCCTCGGCCTCAAACATTGAAAAAATTCAAAGGCGACAAAAGAAAATTCTTCGAATGATTTCTGTAGCTCCATGATAAGTTAAGAGAATTCATAAAGACCTAAGGGTACCTGTAGTAAAAGCAGCATTTTTAAGATATGCGACAAAGTGTGCCAGCAAACTTGAAAACAATACCCCAATCCTCTTGCACGCAACATCCATAACTTTGGCGGCCATAATAGGTTTAGTAGGAGGGATACCTCTGAAGCCACCCGAGCACAAGAAATGATTTGACAGTATAATTAATCGGAGAAATTTCTTTTAATAGTTAAGCACTGGTCAAGATTTGATTTCTTTTAAATTAATGATAAAAAAGAGAAACAATGAACTAAAAATTAAAAGATCAACTCAATAATAAGAGAAAATAAAAATGTATCCACTCGCGTGTTTCCAAGCGTTTTCTAAGCCACTGCAAGAAAAAGCTTGTCTTTATTTATAATGAATTTTAGTTTTACGTTCGATCGGACTTTTAAGGATATTTTGCTTTGAATAAACGCAGAAAATCTATATAAACAAAATTTTTAATGTTAAAGCAAATCAAATATTGTCGTAAGTCATCCACATAATTTTTATTTCTGACTTTTTTATAATTAACTGTCCATAATTTTAATTAGACCATTAAATCATTTTGGGAAAATATTTGGAAAATAAAAAAAAAATAAATCTTCCCTGAAGATAAACAGCATTGAAAAATATCTAATCGTAAAATGAATAAATAAAATGAATAAATATAATTTATTAACTTCAAGTTAAACGAAAATATGTAAAAAAAAACAAAAGCAGCGTCTTAAAAAAACGGCATATAAATTCAACGTAAAGTTAAAAAAACGATAAATTCGTTTAAATAAATTAATTTAAAGGAAATGACTGACTCTGTGGTTATTTAAGAACTCACCAAAGTGTCTCGTATGATTTATGTGCACTAAGAAAATTGTTAGCCTTCTTTAGCTGCTTTCGTTTTTTTTTTTGCATGATTTCATTCTTATTTTTTTTTTTCTAAAGATGATTTAAAAGAAAAAGGTTATCTGAATAATTAGTGACAGTGGTTTCTTCTTGGTACCCTGCAGCATTCCTTTAATAAACATTAAGTTTGTTGGGTTCTTTCATTATAAAACAATTAGACACAACTTTTTAAGTGTTGAGTAAAATTGACTTACATAAATAACACGATTACATTAGACAATTTTTTACTACTTGCATTAATACATAAAAATTCATGATGGCAACTTTACCACCTCAACGTTGGAAAGCTATTGAATGAATTCTTATGTCTTAACTTCACAATTATCTTCTTGTTTTTGTCCATGAGGAAGGAGCATTTGTATATTATTTTGATCTATTCTAGAATTTATTAGAAAACTCTAATTAATCACATTTACTATATACGGCGTAGTTGTCATTAATAACTGCAGGTGCTTGTTGAGTTGTGTGCCTTCTCTTTTTCTGTTTGTTAATCGTAGTTCATTGAATTGAATGTGTAGTTTTGGCTAAACATGTTTCCACAGTACTGCAAGTCGTTCCGCAATGTCCAAGTTCCGAAACGAATTGGTTCTAAAAGGAACGGATCAGACTTTTACTAAGTTTTCTTTTTATACTTCATCGTTTCAATCAAATTGTAGCTAATAAGATGCTAACATATTAAAGACTCATTAAGACAAATTAATCACAAATTTTGTGGTTCTTTATATCATTTTTTATTTGCGATTCAAAGTAAAATAAAGGAAGGATGAACGAAAGGAATGATATTGTTAATATAATCTTTTAGTCCAAAAAGTGGGTCTTCTAACTACTAACACTATTCAATAAGTTGTTTAACCAAAATGTTGTTGTTTTAACAGTCTCTTTTTTACTTAACTAATATGTACATTAACACATCACTCTGCGATGCTGCTACTTTTTATTATTTTCCTTCTATACAGGCGCTAGCTCATCTATTGCAGCTATTTATCATTTGCTTTTACTTTATTTGCCTTTAAAGAATTTATCTACAACAATGACTGAAAAACAACTATTTAGTTTTCTATTTACCTGAAGGATTTGAACTTATAGACATGGCCTTCTATTGAAACTTAAGTAGACAGCTCTACGGAAGCAGCCACTGTCTTTTCGGTTTAAAACGTTTACATTACACTTGTTAACGGCTGAGAATTCCAAGTTTTTAAGCAGTTTTTAAGATAATAATTAATGGCGATGGGCCTTTAGATTCCAGGTCAACAATGGCATATTTCAAAAGAGTTGATCCTATTTAACTTAGAGTAGCATCAAGAGGTTGGCTCAAACTCTATGCTTACTACTGCTTTCTCTATGAAAATGAGTTATAAGAAGAAGCAGAGAATATGATGGAGGAGGTATTGGCTACAAGTATCCTTATATGATCCGTTTAAAATAGAAACACATTTAAAATAGAAACACAGCTAAAGGTGCCTTTAGGCAATATTGGATAAAATCAAATAGCTTAGAAAAAATACAGCCATTTTGTTTCAATTGTTTCATTCTTTTATCCTTAATTTACCTTACCGAAATTTCCTAAAGCAAAACAATAATATCTCATAAAATTTTTGATTTTAGGATTGAAAATATCACTTTTGCAAAATCTTTCTTCGAATTCCACACAAGTCTTTCTTCAGAAATATTAAGTCTTCCATTGAGTCAATAATAATTTAAAAAACAGAGGTAGAACTTCAAGTAACAAATTAATTTTGATGTCATATGCTGTTGTTTAGGCGGTTGGCTTAAAGCCTTTTGTTTTTTATTTTAGTTCACTGACAAATTCGCTACAGAGAAGTGCCGATTAAGGATGCCGCATAAATCAGATTTCGCATATAAATTTTCTTTTAGGCTAAACCGATTCGTATTGATTTGATTTTTACCTAGACAACATCTTCATTCAGCATTTAACAATTAATATCTTATTTAATATTTTAAATCTCTACTGACTATTTCTTCAGTTTGTTACGTATTTTTGAGTGGATATTTCCGGTCCAGGTATTTATCCCATAATCGTCGCATCTACCTACGTAATCAGAATGTCAGCCATCTGGTGTTTTATGTGGGGGATTAATTTTAATATTTTCTCGTCTTTTGTTATTATCCAGGTACGTGTGTCCGTAGATACGACGATTATGAGATAAATACCTGGACCGGAAATACCGACTTACCAATACGTAATATTACGTTGCCTGAGGATGATATATTCACATCGAAATCGCTCGAACAAACAGGACGTTAAGAGGAGGAATAGAAAACATTAGTTCATTCACCGGCGGAACAAACCCAAACAGTCTACTCTAGCAAGGTAGTCTAAATGTGGAAAGTTTAGGCTGTTTTGACAATAATGTTTTTTTCAGTAAAGAGTTTTAAAAGTGGGAGTATGGCCTGCAATTCACTATTTTCGATAGGCTTAGCTTCCACAGAAGGAAATATTTCTGGAGCATAATTTATTCTGCGGTGCCAGATTTATCTATTACTTCTTCGTACTTACAACTGATTGATTT
The DNA here is from genome assembly GCA_030448955.1 of Trichopoda pennipes. Lineage (NCBI taxonomy): Eukaryota > Metazoa > Arthropoda > Insecta > Diptera > Tachinidae > Trichopoda > Trichopoda pennipes. Next base: position 352,462 of record JASKUP010000026.1, on the reverse strand, counting down.
TGCATTGTTAGTGAATAAAAAACGGATAAACCATCACAGTGTGGTACTTTGCTGATGTAGAAATAAAATGAAGACTGTGTAGGGTATAAAAATTATATTTAAAAAGAAAATTAACCCTTTTTACAGCTTTAATAAGCGACCATTTTTTTCTAATTTATTTTCATTAATTAGAAATTATTATTTTCAACCCTTTTGAAAAGTCCTTTTTAGTTGATTTCTTTTTTTTCAAGTGTTACATACGCATTTCTCATTCAAGGTGTCACTTTTCGCTGCTACCGTCGAATAATATTTTGTCTACAAAATTAAACATTTAATGTTTTCATTATTTGTGAGAAGCTTTGTTTCTTTTTTATGTTAATGGTTGGTTTTCTCAGTATCCCATTTGGGTATTTTAGTTTTACTTCCTGTGTTTTTTATCTTTAATTTTTATTTCCGTTTTTGCAATATGTTGAAATTTTAATGGTGCACTTACCGCCAGGGCTAATGACTGCGCATTTATCGTTTAGACTGAATATTGCTTATAATCCTTTTGGGTTAAATTGCAATTTAAAAATGCAAATTAATTGCTGTTCAATCTCCTCGGTTACTTAATAATGTGTACGACTATTTGAGCAATAAAACCAACTCAATTGTTTGCTTCTGCTAAGAAGTTCTATCGAGAAATCTTCTTTTAAAACAATTTACTGCGCCAGCTTTAGAAGTTAATTAACTTTTATTTCGTTATTTTATGGTTCTCCCAACGTAAATGTTAAGGTAAGAATTGTGGAAATTGTTGGCATTTGTTTAATTAGAAACTTAAATAAACATTATTAAAGGATTTGGAATATTTCTTTCACAACTTTATGTTGGCTTAAAGAATGAGAAATAAAATTTAATTTATTTTGAACTTTTATATATCTTGAGTGAGAATGAGCTTAGTTGTATTGAAATAGCAATTCTCGTTAACATTAACTTTTATTATACATTCTAGAGTAGAGTAGACTAGGGCAGAGTAAAGTATAATAGAGTGGCACACGAACACACCATTATGACATACAAAAAGCCATAATTCAATTTTATTACCATCGACGTGTTGTTCAGGTTGTTGTTCATTTTCAAAATATCTGCTGAATGTATTTTTAAATAGATAAATAATATCCGCGTTTTCTTGTTATTTCATTAAATATTGAAGTCCTTATAGGAAAGATTCAGGTTTTATAGATTGTGCTATTTGTCCTTTTGAAATTACCTGAATAGTATATACACTGCACTTCTTTCTCTGACGGGTTCTGCAGGTTAATGAGTTGCTTTATATTTAAAGGGTTTTTACTTAAAACGAAATGCTGTGATTTTTTCATTCCTTGTTCTTATGTTTTATTTTAATGGCATTATAGAGGGAACAATGGAGCGCACCGTTACCAATCAATAACTGCATTATTAAACGCGACGAAGTTCACCTTAATGCCAGCTGGTGATTGTCATTTGCACTTGACGTGCCAGTTTCTTTCAACCCCACCCAAAGATCTTTTTAATATCTCGCCTCCTTGTAGTTGTCTAGTTGTTGATCCCTGGTTTTAGATTGCCACCAGACTACACCTTATCTTTTGTCAATATACCGAATTTAGACTCTCAGAGCCAATGACAAATGGCAGCTATGCTGCTGGAACAGTATTTTTATTTTTTAACAGGATAGGTTCTCCTCTTCCTTCCGCAAATAATTTAATCGCTTCATTAGCAACAATTAACCTCTTCAACTTTTCCTTGTTTGTGTCTGCTTCTTTTATTGCAAACTCGTCGACTAAGGAACGAAGGAAGTTTCTCACAATGAACAGAACTTTATTTCCATTTACTTTTTTCCTAAATTTCCACTGGGCTCTCCAACATTTAAGTAAAATATTAAGACAAGTCATCATCAATGATAGAAAAAATGTGTTTCGTTTCTTTTTCTCGTCTTAACCCCCGGCCATAAATAATAATTTCACAGACAATAAAGAAAAACATTTTTGCCGTTAAAGAAAACAACACGATGATTACAAACATTTCAAGTACAAATGGAAAAAGGAAGTCATAGAAATAACTGCTGTACCCATCAATTTTCTCATTCCAAATCATTATTTTGCTTCCTTGAAAAAGCAACATGACATTAACCAATGTATTTCGATTAATGCGCGAAAAATATTTTGCAATTATTTTTAATGTTGTGAGGCGTGAGTAATGGTTTGTCCTGGCGCATGCAAATCTCTAAGAAAATTATGTAAAGGTGGAGATTTTTTTCTAGTGATAAACGGTAGTTGAATGCTGAATTAAAAAAAATGTCTTCTTGTGTTGTTGGATGACTTTATCAGTGTTATGAAAATGTTGAATTTTTTTTTTATCCAATAGATTATAAATTGCAAATTGTAATCATTTATAATGTTAAGGGCCCAAAAGAGCCTGTTAGTTAAATTGAGAAAAGGAAAGAGGGTGAGAGAGAGGGAGATGGAGTGTTAAAAAATTTGCAAGAATATTATGCAAATTTGCTTGTTTGTGCGCTGTTATTTTTCAAAGGAGCTTTATTACTTTATTAGTTGTAATAATCTTTATTTATTTAGTTAATAAATCGTGCGTAGCTGTTTTTCTTCATTATTTTGCCATCTGTTTTATGTGCTTTTAGTAGTCCTATTGCAAAATTTGTTATTAAAAGAGAACCTTGTTTGCTAAATGTTGTTCTTTTTGTGTAACATCATAAATGATTGTGATGACTTTACGTGCTGCAACAGCTTGTCTATTGAGGAACATGTATTGCGATTGTTATTTTGTTATTTTCGTTTAAAGAAAGGTATTGCAATGATTTTGACCATGACTGGTGACCACATATAGACGAGTATATCATTTTTTCCGTTGACAATTTGTTTGCTTCATTTGGTTCTAATAAAAAGTACAAAAGTTATTTTTATTAAGCGGTTTAATGATCTTAATTTTGGCAATTTTAAGGAATTTATTAGAGGTTATTTTTAACACTAATTTAAACCAGAATTTATATAGATTACGTTGCATAAGTACTTTGAGGAGAAATGAAGAATTCTTAAAAGAAGTATTTTAAAAAACTTCTCTTATACATTACTATTTTTAAAGTAGCATTTTTAAAAATTTATTATTTTAAACGCAAATTTTACGACTTAGATATGCCTTGAGAAGATTCTACACTTTATAACTACTCTTTTTTAAACACGGTTTTCTTAAGCTTTCTTAAACAGTTTTGTTTTTAATATTTTATGTTTTAGGTAGTTTATTAATATTCGTAAATACGCCTTCTTGAAAATATTTATATTAAAAGTACTTTTAATTAACAAATACTTTAAGTAAGTACTTTGGTAAAAGTATGTTAAAGGACTCTGCGTTTTTAAAGGGTTATTTTAATAAGGTCGCAGTTTTTTAACAAATGAAATTCATTTACATTACATTCCATCCATTAACGTTACATTCTTGAATAATAGTTTTAAAGAGCAATGTGTTACATATATCCAATGTATCGTACTAAAAATAATTAATAAAAGGCACTTCAAGGTGTATAATAATTACTAGCTATTCTAATAGTACTTTTTCAAAAGGACATTGTAATTGCTTAATTACTTTTTGCAAACAAATTTTCTTAAACGTAACATCTACCTGAATCTTGATAGTTTTTGCCATGCTTTTTTGTAGTTTTGGCTTGTATTTTAAAATACAAACTTTATTTTAATTGTTTTTAAAAGAAATAGTATTTGAAACGATGTGTTCTAAACATTTTTAAAGTGCTTTTTATATAGTTCTTTCAAAGAGGAATTTTTTAGAAAAAAAGTTTTTTGGAAGTACTTCAGCTTTTATCAAAACAAGACTTTAAAATTATATTACATTGTTACGAAAGTGTCTTGCTTAAGTTTTAAAATGAAATAATTAAGCAATAAAGCAAACTACTGGTTACAAACTGCGTAGAAGTTTTTACACACGCTATTTACTAACTGTCTGGCATGCAAAAAAAAATACATGTATGCTGTTTACCATCTAAACGCGCAAGACAAAAACTAATTTTACAACAACAAACATACATGTTGTTTACCATCTGCATAGTTTTCGAAGAAACCCTTTTCTACAAATAACAACAACAATCCAAAATAAATCCAGAACAAATAAAAACAAAAACAACTATACACACAGGCATACAGGCGCCTATACGTCGAATAAACAACATAAAACAACAAAATGCGATATAAAGGGAGTAGAAGATTCTTAAATCTTCTATACTTTAAATGGACAAGTATAAATAGGGAAACGTCTGGGTGGATTATTAATCAGTGTGAAATTAAACCTCATCAAGTAAAGACGTGCATCTTAAGTAAATTGTACAGTAGTGCCAACTTTGTGTAGTTAAAGTAAATAAAATTGTTATAAATTTAAAAATTCTAAAAATTGGTGTTATTTATATTGCCATAAAGAACTCACAACAAAACGTTTATAAAAGGTATAAACGTAACAATATTATAGATATTTTTAGTATGGATAAAGATGCTTTCCAAGGGGAGACCGTAAAAATTCCAAAAATTCTATCATTGGTGGACATTAGCCATTGTCTTATATCCGTAAACATACTTCTGTGGAAACAAAACTTATTCTTAAGTCGCTAGAGGCATACTGTTGAAAAATTTAAAAATATACGGATTTAACTATTTTACACATCCGATAAAGGATGCCAAGAAGACGAAGTAATGCTGTTTGGTTTACCCTAGCTTAATGTGGAAACAATTAAATGTGAGTTTAAAATCTCTTTCTTATGAAAGAAGGTATTACTTCGCGGTTAAATGTCGACGACGTACTTTATATGATGGAACTTAGTCGAAATGGCATTACAAAAGGAGGTGTCATAAAAATAAGATTTATTCATGGAATCGTTGTTCAAAGTTTATACCCCAAATGCGCCATATACGGGCATGGGCCAGCAAATTGTTATGTGCTGCGATTTGTCTAGCTTCTTGTGGATTTCATTTCACTCAAGGTGACAAACAAATAAAGTAGCCACAGAAGGTCCATTTATAAACGAATATTTTAATTATATTAAAAGAAATTTAAAATCAACTACTATCGTGGTTGCATTGTCCATCATGAAAATAATATGTAGAAATTTATCAGAAACGTACCAATGAAAAGGCGGTATTGTAATATTGGCTGTTATCAGATGACGAGCTGTTTGAATTAAGAAATAATACAATGCATCCATATCCTCAAAAAAGGTCAGGTATTATTGACAATCAAAATTTCTAAGCGGCGGTGGGTTAAATCAAGAATAAATTAATAGACTATTCAGTATCGTCCTTTCTAAAGAAAACAGTTTAGACATATATTTCGAAACTTAGATAAATGTGAAACGAAGTACGACAAACTCGGAAAAACTTGGAAATATATTCAGACGTCATATATAATCAGCCAGTATGGAGACTTGATGTTCTGCAAGGCATAACAACCTTTGATGCTATTCGTCAACTTGAATATTTTTTCTATATCAATGAAACTTTTCTTAAATCGCATCATAAATTCAGAACTAAAAACTTTAAAATTTATAGAGAAGATTGCAAAATGCAGGGCTGAGGTTTTTTTATTGATATAAATGCTTCTATTCCGCATAAAAGTATCGCAAAACTGTCAGTTGTAGAAAATAAAAAAAAAAGGTCCGAATGGCTAAGACTGCTTAGAGTTATCGTCCTGTTAGTAAGCTCAATTAGGTTTTTGAAAGGAAGAGTAAATGAAGTAAAAAGAATTGTTAATTTCATATCTGGTAACAGAAATGATAAAAAGAGCACAGGAATTGTATCTATCGACCTAGAAAAGGCTTTTGACTCGATTTGACACGATGGTCTTACTTATAAGCTCAAAGAATTTTGTTATCCTCTCCACCTATAGCAAATCATTTAAAGTTTTCTGCAAGACAGATAATTTATCGTAAATATTGAAGATTAATTTCCAGCCTACGAAATATGATGCTGTGGATCAGTGTTATTAAACACATTATAATCAATATATATTCCAGATATTAAAATGGTTAGAGACCATTCTGCGGATGATACTGCGATAATAACAAGAGTAAAAGTTTAAAAAGCAATCATAATAAGAATGATATAATGAGATTTGGCCTTATAGACGCTCTTAAATTCTACACCAAATGCAAAATAAAAGTAAACTTAGCAAAAACCCCAGCCATATTTTTCCAAAAAACAAAATAATTCTATGTATCGTAGTGAAATTCTAATTCTAAATGAAATTAAATGTTGGGATTTTATTCTCGGACCAACGCTGAAGAGATGGTTCCTACTCATGCAGTGCATTCTACCAGAACTAGGAAATTAGGTTATGGGAAGGAGGAAATTAGGAACAGTGTTTGTGGACATTCGATATAAATTCATACACTGAAAGTGACAGGAAAGGATGCAGTTTATTCCACATATGAACCTTTCTGCTTAAAAAGAATTTTCCGTATAATGCGTAGTGCGAAAATTGGGTTACGAAGATCGGATGGAGTAAAGTATCTCTATTTATTGAAAGCTAAACCTCAAAAATGTATTTAGTCCCTTGAACATTACACTAAATTTTCATGCCAAGAACATCAAGAGCTTTTGATTCTCATCTCCCATAGTAATAGATGCAGCAATATTTCCGAACACAGATCTATGCGTAAGCATTCAACATTGAGTCTTATGTCTTATAAATCGACTCTATTCATACGCCCCATTCAGGGATTGTTAGGAATTCGTTATTGAGTGTGTCATTCATGTTCCGTCTTTTGGGACTCACCTCCAACTGGTTCGGTCTATTACTATATGAATACGAATGACAAATGATGCTGTTATCTGCGAAATAGTAAATAGGGTTGAAAATTTGACAAAGAGGTAATTTAGAAAAATAAGAAATAGAGTAGGAGAAAACCAGTGCTGGAATCCCATCCTTTCCAAGAGACTTGTTGACGTTGGGATCGGCATAGTAAGGGATATTCTGTCGAGCTCGAGCGGTGGTTGACTACTTTCCAGCAAATAAGAATTACTTGCAAATGCACCATACAACCAAGTCAGTCAATATTTGGTCATTCTTTAAAAGAGGAATTGAAGAGCTAGCATTATCCCATATTCTTTTAGCAAATGATCAAAAAATCTCGAAGACTTCAATCAAAATTTCCTTGGATGGAATAAAAGCTTTGATCCCAACAACATTATGTTTACAGTCATTTCCATCATGGCATCCACATTAGTGTCTAAGAAATATAATTTCAAATTAAATTGCCGAGAAATTCGTTAAGCTTAGCCCAACGAGCCTTCTTATAAATATATTTTAAACGTTTGTTAGCTGGTTTCGAAACGTTGTGAAGCGGAGTTCGCGCAGTGATTTGCAGGGATTTGTTTTAAATTTAGAGATTTAGACATCATGCTCTACAAACATGTGATAAAGCTATAAAATACTTTACTGATTGATTTTCACTGCTTAACCGCAAGTTCCCTTTAAGCTAGTAGGTAATGTACTAGCTTGACAGTATGGGGGTTGTGGGTTCGATTCCCAACGAAGACCTTGGTTTTTTTTCACTACAAAAAAAAATGGTTGTCTGTGGGGGTGCTCAGCGATGAAGGCATAGTCACTGGTCGCTGTGCTATCTTTATACAGCAGTTCATTTCCGACTATCCTTCTACTTTTACCACCAGCTTCATCTCTTCTCTATTCCTTTCCTAAAGAATGTAGCACGGTACTTGATCATGAGTAAATCAAACCAAAAATTTAAAGTTTAAAATAGATCTTCAAACCATATTATATTAAGAAATTTGTAACCTTACAGGCTTCATCAGCTCCAGAAATAAAGTCTATTTAAGAACCAGAGTTATATGTTTTTTCAAAACCTAAAAATGTTTTTCTTATATTTCCTTTAGAATGCGTATATTTTTATAAGTAAACTTTTAATAACTAAAAAGTGTGATAATATTTGCTGCAATATTTTGTATAACTAAATTCTCAGGAATGTAAATATAAGTGATTTTATTATATTTTATTCGTAAAGTTATAGATAGAATAAATAAAATAGTAAAAATAAAAAAGTACCATATCCAAATATTCTCTTTAAAAAGAAATCCCTTTCAATTTTCCCTTTTTCATAAGTACTTTTTTATAGTATAGGTCTGCAAAAGATCTATATAAAAATAGCTTTTGAGGTTAAGTCCATGTTCACATTCTATAAACATGGATATATACTCAATGGATTTACGAACGTAACAAATTTATCAAAATAATTAAATCTTTAAATATACATAATCAACGTTTGTTATAAATTGTAATAGATAAAATTAATATTGGCCATCGTTGGTACTTATTCTTTTAATAAGAGTTTGGGCCAAATTGAACTTACAGACATCAGGTGTGTTTAATTACGCGGATTTAGTAAAATTTATACTAATTGGTGTTACGCGTATTTTCATATGTACAAAGAAATATGTGCAGAAGTACTTGGTGGCATTTAACAGCAACTGAGTGTCATAAATTAATATTTTGCCTTAAATTGTCTTGTATTTGTACGCTAAAATAATGGGGTAAGATTTATTTGCATTACATTACTTTCATGACTAAATTTACGTGTTGTTTTAATCATGCGAATAGGAACACTGAGAAAAATCATGATATTTATAATAATTGCAAATTAATTTGAAGAGACATTAAAAATATATGATGGCAATATAACCGCCTTTTTTAGTTTGTTTTATTGTACCTTTGAGAATCATATCGCTGTTCTAATTAAGCGTCATTGCTTCATTAAAGTAAAGAAGTTCATTCCTTAAAATGTTCCCCAAATTTTTTGTTCGTGTACTTACACGCACCACTATTATTGTCCCATTAAAATAATTAACGTGTTGATTTATGATTGTATTAATTACAAACAATAACAACAAATAAAACAAACTTACTTTGGAATTTCTTGAATAAATAGTGTGTAGGAAATGAATTCTTTTTTAATAATTTTCAATAAAATAATAAAAAGGGGAGGAATGAAAGGCATTTGAAATGCTTTTAAATGTTCCTAATTTTATCCCTTTAAAATGTTAAAAGGACTAAGATAATTTTAAAATAAACACACAATTTCAACACTATTTAACAATGTGATGTTTTATTTAATGCCCAAAAAATAAAAAAGGTTTCAACCGAAATTATTCAAAAATAAGTAAAAAACACATTTGTGAAGTAATAAAATTTATCAAAATAATTAAATCATTCACCAAAAGCACGTGTAGCCGATTGTATTCGCAGCAATGTAAAACGGACGAGAAAAGGGATCAACTAAATTGTCAAATGCAAGTGATTATATCGTTTGGGAAATTTTTTTATAATAATGTTAAGGTCTGCGTTAAGATTTAATTTAAATACGTTTTTTGTCATTTTATAAAACTCATGTTAATGTTTACTCGCCATAACAAGCAGTGATGACTATTATGCATCTGAATATTCAAAGCCTTTAAAGGAATCAATTCGAATAGCTTCAAAAATATATTTTTAAAAAAGGAAAAACATTGTGTAGCATCTTATCCTATAGCTAATGATGTAAATGTGAGTATATAATTTACGTGGTTAAAGAAAAAACCTTAAAAACTAGTTTGTAAGAAGAGTACTTTAGTCGATAATGGTTTTTAAAATAGCACTTATTTATTTTTTAGGTACGAAGCTATAAAAGTACGTTTGAAACTAGAAGAATCTCGAAATTTAGCTTTAGCTATTTTATACATTCAGATAATTACACTTACATATGTTTTTGTACTTTTAAAGAATCTCTAGTGTAACACTTGGTGTCAACACTTAACAAATTACAACTGAAATATTGTGCTACTCATTGACTTTGTACCACTTAAATAATATTGAAATTAATGGAAAATAGTAGTGTTAAAACATGCATATGAAAACATACAAAATTACCTTGAGCAACCTTGTAAATTAATCGTCCATACCGCAAAAGATACTTGAGGGACATTATAATAACACAAGGAATAAAATTCGTATCACCTTACAACAAACACAAATTTTATTACAACTCACATCACATCGCATTACATTTCAGGAGCAAGTTTACACATCCGCAATTAAATTTGGTTAAGGTGCTGCTCGTACTATTTGTTTGCTGTGTTTGCTGCAACTTCATTCCTTCCCTCATTTACTCCGGCCATTAAAAAGTGAATTTTTATTTAAATATTATGAATATAAAATAAAATACATAAAAACCAAGATAAGGAATTCGAAATAGCTGAGACAGACTAACAATTTAGCCCATTATTTGGTGCCATGAATATTCATGGCTTTTAAACAAAACTTTTCTTATCTTTTACTCTGTTGTATTTTTTTTTATGTTGCTTTGGTGGCTGTGATTTCGTATAAAATGTTTTTTTGTCTTTTAGCTTTTTTTTATTATATTTAGCTCCCGTCTCGAACGTTATACACGAAAGAATCGTTATTAAAGTGTCTAATTTATTTTCATGAGTGTATTTTTGGCTGTAATTACAGTTTTATATTAAAATATTTTATATAACTGAACGAATAAAATATATTTGAAAATTATATTTTATTGCCCAAAATTAATGCTCCACTTCAAAGAATTCCACTCTTTCACTAATTTGTTTGTCTTGTTGCCTTGAAACAATTAAAATATTTTTGGAGCGTAATGTTGCCTGAATTTGATTTGAAATTGATACGTTTAACAAATTGTAATTTAATACCACAATACCATTCTTTGCCTTGAAGTCCTGTTTTGGATTCCTTAGCAGTCCTCCGCAATCATAAAATTTTACTTTCATTAACTAGTGGCTGTCAACTGATTTGTTTATCACATTTTAAATATGAGTAGTTCTTTGCTTTTTTATGGCTTTTTCACAATAGAGGAACAATGTGTTCGCTTTTATTATGTTTCCAATGGAATTATTAGCTAAGGATCTTAAGAATCCTTAAACTAGTGATCAAGCTTTTTTTCTGTTATATACGTACTTCTGTTTGCTCTTCTTTAAGGCTAAAGATTTAATATTTTTTGGAATAAAAGCAAACAACATAGAAAAGTTAAGAGTATCTTTTGGCTTGATCCGTGGATTAGAAAAGTTGGTAAATAAAATTAAGCTTGAAAATTTATAAGTGAATTTTATAAGGAAAACGTGTAAGTCACAAGAGATTTCTCGCTGATGATTTACGGACGAACCAATGAAAAGGTAAATTGTAGTACGCAAAAAAGCGCATAACTTTCAGTAAAATATTTATTATAAATTTAATCGATTACATATTTAGTCGAGTGTCGGCGATGGGCTTGTTCGCTCTTTCTTGTACCTGGTCGGATTGCTCCAAAATAAACTAAGAGACAGATCCCATACATGCAAGCGATTTAGAAATCTGAGTCACTCAAGATTAAAAAATGTCTTTGTTCCACAGAAAGTCTTGAAATTTCTATCTTTAGAAAATCAGGAGTATCAATCAAATCAGTTTGTGCGACGATCGAGTGTACAATTCCTGTATGCCACTAGGCTTCAATCTTCGGATACAACGAACATAAAATCCGGGTTTCTATAACTATCAGTCCATAGATTTTATTTCAATCGAAGGAAAAAATAACTGCAAAATTGCAATAAAAGAAAGTTATTATTAGAAAACGTTTGAACCGAATAACTTTTTAAAGTTGCGGCAGAAGGTACAAAGCGTTCGTAACATTTTTTTTTGTGGAAACTTTAAAGAAAAGGGTGTTTAGAAAATTAGTTTCACGAGTTCGTAAAAGTACGTTCGTGATTTTAAGAAACACATCCTAAATAAAATTTTAGTAGGATTCTATATTATCCTGAAATTCTGAAAAACCATAGAATAGTGTTTATAAGGGCTAAGATATACTGGAATATCCGAAAAAAATATTGTAAATAAAACAATTTAAATTTTATTTCGAAATATTTTAATAAAATCAATTTATTTGTTTTGTTAGCTTAAATTTATATATTTGTCCTTAAAGCAAAACTGATCAAAAGTTTATGTGTGCAATTTTTAAAGAAGCGGTGTTTTATATGGACGTTTATTATCTTTGAGAATTTTTTAAGGCCATCAATTTTTGTTTTTAAACGCATTAAGAAAAAAACATTTTTATTTGCTTAATTGAAGGGAAAATCAAAAACAACAACAACAACTTCTGCTTTAAGCGGAAGTACAAATATTTGTTAAAATTTTCTATTAAATATAACTCTGTCTTAGTGCCAACTTCCGCTTATGATTTCTAAAATAAAACAAATTTAAAATTTTTTATGGTCCGGTTGCTTGTCATATTGTGTTCACAAGTGTCGCCCGGCAAGAAGCGACAACAAATAACAGTTTTACTGTTTTTTGTTTTCAATACTTTTATTTGTGCGTATGTGTAGTTGCTTATAATTGCTTCAATGTGTGTGTGTGTGTGTGTTGTTTTTTGTTCCTCCTTATCACTTCCGCCATAAATTTTATTTTGTTTATTTTTCTATTAAAACTACAAATGTTGATATATTTTTTTTTAATGGGGGAAAGGGCGCAAGATTATGAAGAATGATGATGGCAGAAGCTATGTTTTCATTTATTTATTTTTTGATATTACTTTGTAAATCCTTGAAATATAAAAAAACTTTTACAAAAACTTGTTTAAAGTGGTGTAATTTTGGGCAAAAAATATTGTTGAACCCAAGTTTGAACTCAATATGACTTCATTTGATAGGTTCAATTTTTTAATATTTTTTTAAGAATAGCGATTTCTAGAAATGAAATAATATTAGAATGAAAATTCACAAAATTGAAAAAATTTAAACGATACAACACTAAGAACTTGAAAAAATCTCGTAAGAACTTAGATGTGATTTTGATTTGCAAAGAAACAATAGATAGAGTGAAATATCCAGAGAAAAAAATAAATATCCTTTCCGGCACTAGAAAAAAAAATATTCAACGACAAATGAAAAAAATTAAAATTTATGTGAGAAATGTGTTTAAAACGGACCAAAAATTTGATAAAATTTTAATATTAACGCTTGGATACATGTACTCAAACAAAATAGTGTACATATCGATTGAGATCTAAAGTTTTCTAAGGACTAAATGGTCCTTTGGTGTTCTAAAAATTAGTACGCAACCACTAGAAAATATTAAAAAATTCAGTATTTTATCGTAGTATTTGTGTTCTCAATTATACTGTACGATAATTTGTTTGCGCTTCTGTGTGTTTTTTATAAAGAATGTGCTTGTGTATTAATCTTAAAAAGTTGAATACAGAATACTTACGCTACCTTTTCAAAAACTAACTGGTTTAGCTAATCCAGATAAAATCAAACCGTTTCGCCATATACATTTTTCCAATGTAACTTTTAAAACATGTCACAACGAAAACATTATCTATAATTCGAAAAATAAATAATCCAAAACTCCGATATTTTTAGAAAAATTTAAAAATGTGTCGAAAGATCATTGTTTTTTTAATAATAGTTTGGAATTTACAAAGATCGAATAATAATCCAAACAATTAAAATTTCAACGGAAAATTCGAATTTAATTTAAGAAAAAATATCTCAACATTTGGATTATCATCATATTATAACATTGTATTCAAATGAAATTGAGCTTTATCGCTTAATAAAATTCACCTATGAATCTCGCAATCAAGGGCAATTATTTTTAGGTGAAATTTGTACAATTTGGATGCATTGTTCAGTCTATTCATATTGAAATGCCAAAGCAAACTAAACGTAAATCACTTGACAGTTGACAATATGGCCTCCAGTTAGACAACAGTGTTGGCAACTTAAAATCTATACTTCTGTAAAACACCCGATAAAAACTCTAAATTTCAAAATTTTAACTTTGTAAAAATCCTAAAGCATCTAAAATTGGATATTGGAAGAAAAATAATAATATAAAAAATAAAATTCAAATGAGGATGTCTTAAAAATATTTATATTTTCTTTTTAATTTTTCAGGCTTTTACTACAAGATATGGAAAGGAGCATATAAAAATAACATCTCTTTAGTGAATAAACTGTAACAGTTACGGGTAGTAGAAAAAGTTGAAACTAAATAGACACACATGTCTCACCGGTGTTGTTAACTAAACTAAAACATTTAACATAAGAAGAAAAGCTTAAAATGTATAAAAAAAATATCTAAGAATATAAATCATATACAAAATATACAAAATTTTATATTTTTGTGACAACCAGAACCCCCTGCACCCATAATAACCATCATAAAATAGAAAAAAGTTGAACCAGAAGGAGGACAGTTAAAATGTGAATATTTTTGAATAATTTCTAATGTCCCTTAAAAAAATCGTTAGAGTCTGTACTTACATACGAAACGAAACAGCTGAATCCCTAATGCAATCTGCAGCAGTATTTTGTCTCTGCATGCGTGATGCTTGTAACTTTATGTAAAAAGGACACCAACACACAGCTTTTTGTTGGAGTACATCACGTTTCTTTTTGCACACATGCAAATGTGACTACATTAGAATTTTCAACAGCCTGGCGTTTAAAATAAAAAATAAAAAACTCACATGTACAACGTGCGTAGATGCTGTTACTCGTATCAGTTTCTCAACATCTCTTTTGGCGAAACCGCAATAAACTTGTCAGTTGCTTTTTTCTTCTTTTTTTAATCATTTACATTTTTTCTTCTTCTTAGCAAATCTACTTGTTATTCACTCCAGAGCCAACGATACGAGAATAGCACGCCAGGGTAAATACTTGAAAAAAGAAAACAAATGTAATAAAAAGAAAAATCTTATATTCTGTATTATTTAACCTTTGACTTGAAAACATTTTTCTCCAGCATCGAAAAGCAAACCTTAAACTTTCTTTAAAAGAAAATAAAAACGAAGATTTTGTGTTTGGCATAAACTCGTTTGTCATTATTTAAAGTCCTTTTTGACAGTTATATCGTTTGAATACCTAAATAACAGAAGAACAGTATTTGAAAATGTTAAATATTTATAAGTAGAAGCAGCAAAAAAATCCGAACTAAGAAGAAAAAGTTTTTAAGCTAATAAACACGCTCTCCATATTACTCATACGAGAGCATCGAAGAAACGACAAATACTCATTCAAGGAATGACGATGTTATCAGCTGTCATATATAACGAAGGGTAGATTAATTTAAATGGAAACATCAACAACATGTTTTATTCAAATTGATGATATAATTTCTTTTATTGTTTTGCTTCCTTTTCTTTGGACATAATAAATGATCACAAATGTATTTAAATTATGTAATCGGTTGGATGATTTAATTGGAGATTTGCGAATAGACCCTGCTATTGTGATTAAATTGTATGGTTGTTGGCGAAATATAAAAATACATAAAAATAACATTACAGTTTAGAACTATATTGGTGTCAAGCGTAATAATATTACTATTAGATAGGACCATTATTATGCTTGGAGTAAAAATTGTAATATGGTATTATTATAATATAATTAACAATTTCTTAACTGCTTGTTGTGGTATTGCATTATTTTATGTTGTCTTTTCTCAACGATGTCTCAACTTGAAGGAATTTATTTGCCCAGCAAGTGGTGCTTATATAGCTGTTTTAAGCGGTTCTCACATATACAAGAATATTATACTTTAAGATCACCCTATATTGCTTTTGTTATCATTTAGTGTAGGCGCCTGCTGGCTGTGTGTTTTTTTTGTTGTTCTGTGTTGTTTTTGTTTTGTGTTGTTTAAGTTATTTCGTAGAATTAATAATAAACATGTTGTTGTTGTCTTGTGTGTAGAAGAATTCATAGAAAACTACGCAGTTGTAAAACACAATAGGTCATTTGGTTTACTTTTTTTTCTGATAATTATTTTCTTTTAAAACTTAAACAAATCCTCTTCGTAACACTGCCGCTCATTTAAGCTTTTTTGTCCGGAGAAGGCCCAATATCACCTCCGCCCTATTTAGCCAGTGATTCCAGGTGAACTACTGTCATTTTGGACCTCGAACCCTGATATTTCTATATCCGGTAAACCACATCATTCAATTTCTCGACCACCTTATATGGCCCATCACAGCGGGTTTGTAATTTAGGGGACAGTCCTTTCTTACGTTGTCGGTTAAATAGTAGAAGCTTCTTCTGACTGTGGTATCATTCTGGGCTTTTTGATGCCATATACAACGCACATCTCTTTGAATATGGCCTAATCGAATTGTCGTCCCTGGTCAGAATGCAGTTCAATTGGAGCATCGTATCGACACATTCAATTATTTACAAATGCATCCACTACCGTTTCGGTTTCTTGGTTTGAAGTGGGCCATTTGCTAAAATAATCTATTACCATTCCTACATACCAGTTTCCAGTGTTAGTGATAGGAAATGCGCCTGCTATCTATTCAAGAGGGACACCTGTTTTTGTTACACCCGGATGACCACCGCAGGACTATTATAAAACTGCTTCATTACGTCCTTTATCCTGGAGATTGACACGACGATTAAGTTCGTTGCAGTTTTGCATTTCTATTTTCCCAATTTCGATATAAGCAGCCATCTACCACTTTTAGGCTATTCCACTGAGGCCAGTACAATTTTGCCAGTGGGCTTTCTGCCGCTATTTCTTCACGGTCCAGTCTTTTGTTTTCCAGCTTAGCCAATAAAATTTTGTCAAAATGTGGTCCTCATTCTAGGCCTTAGATCCTCATTCTCTTGAGGCAATTTGGTTAGGCCTCACATCAATGATGGAATCCTTTTCCTCGACTTTTGTGCAGTGTCTACATTCTACGTTGAAAGGGCATCAGTATTATTGTGTTTTCTGTCTGTCCTGTGCACAATGTTGAAGTCATAGTTCTGCAGATGTTCAATCCAAAGTGTAAGCTGCCCTTCGGGGTTTATAAATTGCAGCAGCCACCATAATGCGGTGCTGCTACGTTGTTGACCATATAAGCATTTGTGGTAGTGTTTAGCACACTCCAGCATGGCTGGAGTGTAATGCAAAAAATTTTTTCGGAATTGGACACTACCGTGTTGTAGTAACCAATGACTTGTTTGCTCCTTTTAATCATCTGAGAAAGAACTCCTCCTGTTCCGTAGCCGCATGTGTCAGTTAAATATACTATACGAACTTCCCAACACTTAGTTCTTGTCCTGAAGAAACAGCGATCAGTGTTGACGCATATAACACAGTGTTACAAAATTCAATGAATTAGAAAAACCTGGGACCGGATATTATTTTTCTTGTAGGGCTTGTCGAGTAAAACAAGATTCAAATAGTGAAATATGCCGAACACCTCGAAAATCCGGATTTACGGTTAAAAACCCGGTTTTTGTATCTTTGCGCACTTATAAGCCTATAACTTTGTTGAAGAAAAGAAGGAAAGAAAAGCCGAGATCTTTCAAATGATATATACAATTATCTACGAAAACTTGACAAATTTGGGTGTTATTGTCCAGCAAATAAAAATTTTGTATATTTTTCCAAAAATTTTCAACTTTGATGACGTTTTTATACATTATTTTATTAAGAAACCATAATACTATTGACAACTAGTCACAGAAAGTACGTTTACTTACGATTACAATGCATATTTAAGGTTAAAAATAGATAAGCAAATGACTGAGTTATTTAACTTTTAATAAAAACAAAATGTTGTAACTGTTACAAAACATTGGCTGCTTCTTTCCAACTATAGTAAGAAATTGAAAATCGGATCATTATCAACAAAGTTACAGGCTTATAAGTGCACAAAGGTACAAGAACCAGTTTTTTAACCGTAAATACGGATTTTGGAGGTGTCCGGCATATTTCACTATTGGAATCTTGTTTTACTCGACAAGCCCTACAACAAAAATAATATCCGGCTCCAGGTTTTTTGGAATGTCGCCCCGTGTAACTAACTTAAAACATGTTGGTACAAAGCACAACTTTAGATTAGCTCTTGCCATTTATAAAGGGAAATTCTTGGCACAATGAGCTCGGCCCAAAATTTAGCCATGTGTTTCTTTTCTATGCAAATTTTTCAAGACTTTAACTGCTTCGCAGTAGGTTCAATTTGATGCTGTGTCCTTTAAAATCTTTAAGCGCCGCCTTACTATCGACATGCATAGGAATCAATCTCTTCCTTCAGGTATTCTGGGACACCGAACATGTGGTATTTAAGACCGCCTATAACACTGCCTTCAAATTTAAAAGTTTGTACGACTTATTTGTATCCATCCCTAGATTGATTGATGCTAACACTTAATATAGGCCAAAAAGCATGCCCGTAGTGATTAGTTGATAAACAGGATCCACAAAAGGTGAGGAAATGTATAAAAAAGATTTAAAGGGATAAAAGATGAAAACGCCTACGCAAAAATTAAACTGGAAAAAACTAAATAAAGTTAAAAGCAAAAGCTTACTACAAAAGGATTTTATTTGCAGGAGCATTCCATCATATTAGCGAGAATTTTCCTGGAACTTTACTTTAAAATATTTTCAAAATAGTTTTAAAAATTTGAAATTTTTAAACCCTGACGATAATACATTTTTCACAAAGAGCTACAAAATAAATAAAAACCTTTAAATTCATTTCTTTAATTAATAAGATTACTAAGCATAGAAAACTTTTTTAGGTTTGACCAAAGGATATTAATAACTATACAAGTATATGACACTTGTGCACAAATACTCGTAATATTGTATGTCATTCGTTCTCTGCTTAATTAAAATAACAAAATCTGTAGGCTAAACAAATTTTTCAATACAACACTCACTTCATCCTCCTTATTCATGCTCCTTGCGAAACTTAGAACCAAACAAAAAAAAAGGATTTATTGAATTGAATAATAAGAAAACACGGCAACATTTGTTTTAACAAGACACAAAGAAACAAGGACACATATAAACAAAAACGAACATTATAAACATATTGCAAGGAAGCTCCTGTTGGAATGAGAGTGTTAAATGGTTAATTTGTTTCTGGGCACAAGATGTTCCATCCTTTAAAAAAACTTTTTACAAATATCGTACGATATTAGAGCGTCATGAAAGTCTTCTCTTTTAAATGTATGAATAAATAAAACCTTATTTAAACGGGATTGTTTTATTTTAGTCTCTTTTAATCCTTGGCTATTTTTAACCAACATTTATCTCTTTGTCACAATTTCATTTCTGTACCTTTTGTGTTGTTGCTTGTTTTCATTTGTTTGTATGAGGAGGGCACAAATTTCTTTCGGACATTTAACTATTACTAATGAGCCATAAATAAAAAAGGGTTTGGAATATTGTGTTGTTAGACTGTCATAGACATTTGTTATAATTTACTTAGACTTCATATGAGATTTTAATACATATAAATTAGTTTTTGTCCTTAACTCCTTATCCACAACTAATTTGTTTTTGTTACACAAAGAATTCATATTCATAAGCAGATTAAAACAGCTGGACATTTGCTAAGAGGGTAATTGAAACGGGACTTTGTGTTAAATAATTAGGTCGTTTATTTTTTGATTTTATTCTTAATGAATTTTTCCAAATTAACTCTCCATCAAAACTTTTAAACTTAAAAAGATTTTTGAGACTCTAGATAAGAAAATACTTTTCATACTTTTTAAAAATTAGATAAAGATTTTGAATTGGACCGTGATATTTGAAAATTTAAAATTTAGTTTTAAGGCCTTTTGAGCTATAGAAATGCTTAACCCGATGAAAAAATGCAAGCGCTTACATATTTTTATATTTTTGGAAATCTTTTACGGCGATGGTAAAAGGACCAGATGTTTTAAAATTGCTGATTTAATTTTCAAAATATATTGCTTCTTACCCATTGTGCATTGAACAGTGATAAGTGATTGTAAAGTCTTTGAAAGACAGTTGAATCTATGCCAAGCTTTAAGATCAGCTAATAACAGCGGATAATAATTTTATAAAATTTATATTTCAGCTGAAAATTTGGCCACTATAAAAGAGCAAAAAATTCTATCAAGCATAACGAGATTAGAAACTATACTTTAGAATTTCTTCCCAACATTTGAGGTCAGAAGTTTCTTTGACGCTAACACGATTGTTTGTAAACCCCTTTAGCACTTTCCATAAGATTGGTTAATTTCTGGCAATAATTTGGAAGACTGCTTACGTAAGACAATCCGAGATGTGTGGAGATTGTTGCAACCTCGAAACTACTGCACTTTTTGATGAAATATAAGTTTTAGAATAGAAAGTTTTTGTAAGCGGCCTGCAATCCGAGTGCCACCTAGTAGATCTTTAAACAAAATTTGTTTTAAAATTCATTCGCGTATGTTTTTAGTAACTTTTCTGTGCACCCCATAACACACAATCTCAAACCGATTTTTCGAAGAAAGATTATAGTGCAAACACCTGTGGCGCAAAGATGTCATAAACATGCAAAATGTATTAATTACACAAAGCTAAACGATTAACTGGACAGACAACAGACACAGCTGATGGACTAGCAAATAGATAAACTACTAAAGGATATAAACTTGAAAGAAAAACAGGGTGTAATAATTAAATAGACACACACACACATATACAATTAATCACACATGCATAAAGGTTAAACAGAAACATAAAATGTGAATGACTAAATTCAGATTTGTGTGTAGAGTTTTATGTACGGATGCTTGTGTGTGCGCATGTGTATGTGTGATGAGGGTCAATTGAATTTCAGATGCGGGTGACATTTAAGTAAATAACTCATCATTATTCGCTTGTATGAATGTGTATTTAAAATTAAAAACGGTGATACAAAAAAGTTGTTTGAAACAGCATTAAATTTTTATAACGAAAAATATTAAACTAAGAAATCAATTTTTTCAATTTCCAAAATATGAATAAGTTAAAAATTCTAATTGTTCCGCTTACAGAGTACAAATTTTTGGATAAAACAAAGTACAAGTGTTTTGCCAATTTCTGTCTTAATACTTGTGTTGCAGTGTACTAGTGTTGTTGACTTGCAATAGGCTAAATTTTTTTTCTGAACATCGTAAAAATAAAATAAAATTTATTTTATGGTAAAAACTTGTTTTCATATAATTTATTATTTTCGTTAACTTTTATTTAAAATTGTTGTAGGAAAAATTTAGTGCTTAAATTTTTTAAATTTTGACATTTTTTTCAAGTTTTAGAAAAAAAAACAAATTGCACGAGCATGTTCATAATTGTTGTCAGTATTTCGCTTCGAAAAAAAGGACTTTCAAAACACAATGTTGAAGCCATAACAATTCGAAACGATTTTGTCAGAACACGTCGTAATTGATGGTTTTTATATGGCTATTAAATGTAATAGAATTTCAAATAAAGTTATTGTTAAATAACCAGTATAACTTGACGAACCTCCGCAGCTTTTATTTTGTACGATTAAGTTTACAGTTTCTACTCGAAGTTTGAGAGAAGCCGAAATCTTTAACACGTTTGTAGGCATAAAAAAATTAAAGAATAAAAAAATATACAGGCAATTATTTTCAAAACTAATTGTAATATCCGAAATCTATTTTGGCATATATAATAATAGTAGTCACAACGTCGTATTTGAACCGTGAAGAACCAAGAGAGTGGGTCATGCAACATTTTGTTCATATCGCATGTATATACCACGACACACCGAGACCAAATAGCATGAAATAAATTTTTTTTTGCCATTTTCTTCCCAAAACGCGCGATAGTTTGGTATCAGCGGCTGTGAAATACAAGCGAAAAGACCCAGCTTGTTTAAATATAGACTTGAGTTAACTGACAGTTGTCTGTTGACAGGAGCAATGTTGCCATTTGAATTGTATTAAAATTAATGCATAGAAATGGGCTTTAAAATTTGTATCATTTTACATCATAGCATTCACGCCCATGACTCCTTTTAAAAGAATCAAGAGCTTAAAATTTATCTTTTCAATTGACGATAGTTTACCGATCGATATTTTAGTTGACCGCAATATATATACACAGTTCATTCCACGCCACCGGATTAAAATTTACTTTATGCTGCGAACTATCGACATTTGTAATGCACATTTTTTTATAATTGAATCACTTAAATTGCGGTTGAATATTTGTGTGAAGGCCACTGTATAATTTTAAGAGCAACTCAGTGAAAATACAGTAGTTTAACAAAAAAATCGAAGTAGCTTACATGCTTCAGTTTGAACTATGAGTTATAAAACCTGCTACGACGATTGTCTGTCTTTAATTTATATTTCCAGCAATGGAAAAATAATGCTTGAATTTATTGAAGGATTGCCATCAGCCTTTTCCTTTCAGAGACAAAGGAGTGCTTCTCTAATTATCGTGCCAAAAAAAAATGGCAGCATGATCTTCATAGACTTTCATAAGAGTACTCTGCCTTTTGCCAGCATTTTATTTTCGCAAAATCAGTAACTTCCCAAAAATACATGTTTATTTATTTTCAAGGCGATGAAGCCGTTTGCCAATTATTTAACTTGAGCAGTAATTTGAAGAATTTTAGAAGTTTCTCATTAGTTTATGGAAAACCCTGTTGTCAAGAAGAAAAGAATATGCGTGAGGCGGAAAAATTTAAAACTATTATTGCATATGAATAACATTTCGTTTAATAGGAATTTCTTTAAACATACATTTATCAAAGACGATTGTATTTGCTTTAATGCCTGTCTTTGCATTCATTTGTCTGTTGGTCCATTTCTACATTTTAAAATACTCTCTTGCTTAGTTATGTTGTAATATTTTTTTTTAATTGATGTTATTGTGGTAGTTGCTCTTGTTGCTATTATTGCAGCAGTGAGTAAGATATCTATAGTTAATTTTCATTTGTTTGGCAGGCGTATAAATGCAAATGTTTATTAATATGATTTTTATCGTTCCCCAGGGTGCTGTTTTATATTATTTGAATACGACTTTTGTTATATTTTACTATGGGTGGATTATTTGGTAACACTGTCATGCACATATACACACACAAACACGCTTCTTGTATTAGAGTTTTTATTATATGAATGAATACTTCTTAATTCATTATATCTGCCTTCATGAATATCTGTTCATCTTTTTATTTCTTCATTAAAATTGTTGCTACATTTTTAAGTTAAATTTTGTTTGCAGTGATTTTCTAAAAAAGATTATTTTCTTAAATATTTTTCTACCCCTTTATGTTGTGTTTGTGGCATTTAATTCCTTTGCATTAGTTAAGGTTCATGTACTCGTATTTGTGTTTGCATTTGATTTCATTTATAAAAACACAATTAGAACCACCACCGCCACCAAATTTGTTTGTCTTAATTTGATTGTTTTTGTTAGAGTTGTTATTTTGCGCGTTCTTTTAAATTTTTATATTTGAGTATTTGCTTGAATCGCAAAAATAATTACATTTATTTAGTTTATTTTCTTAATAATTATTTTTCCGGCTGGTTTTGTTTTAATAAATTTAATTTATTTTTTTAAGTTATCTAGATTGATCTTGTCACTCTTCTTGGAGTTAAATTAATTAAAAAAAAAAAAAGCGCAAATGCTAAATACAGTTAAAACATATTCCTAATTTTATATATTAAATAACTTGGAATTTTTTTCTATTCACTATTAAGAATCTGGCCATAATTGAAAGTTAGGTTAGTGATTAATTGGTATTTAGTTTTAAGTTTTAGTTTTAGCTTTAGAACAAGAGTCATATTATGCCATATAAAATATTGTTATTAAAAAAATTTATTGTAATCACGAAAAAAAGCTTTTATTACCAATTGTTGAATCGTTATTATACTTTAAAATTAAACACGAAATAATTGAAGTTATTAATTTTCTTCCTCAAAATAATATAGCACTTATAGTAATAATATCTTAATTAAAATTATATCATATATTTACGTTAATTCAATTACAGCAAACTGCATTAAAAAATTTAAATTCATTGAAATTGATTATTGCAATTGAATTGTTTATTAAATTTCTTATACCGCGCACTCGCTTAATTTTCATATGATCAAAGTAGTAATGCAAACATAAATTATTTTAATATAGAAATGCATGAGTGCACTGATTTATTTTTAATTTTTGTTAATAGGCTTCAAATTATTAAATATCATAATAATAAAGGAAAGGCGCCTTTTTAAATAAGAGCTGGTATTAAAGTATCAATATGACTTCTGGCATATAACTGCCACGGCTGGCTCACACATTGTCCAATCTGGATGCTTAATTTTCGATGACTTTTTCCAACATTTGGGGTCGTATATCGACAATAACCTGCCGAAAGTTTTATTCTAAGTGGTAAATCTTTTCAAGCTTATCGGTATATGCTAGCGCCTTCACATATGCCCACAACAAATAGTCTAGCGGCGTTAAGACGGTACCACTTGATTGTAGGAGCCAATCAATATAAATTTGATGTAAAAATGTAAAGTTTTTAAGCGAAAAGAATTGCCGTCCCGTATACAATATAGCACGCAATATCACAAAACTCAAAAATGTAACAAAATAACAATGAAAATAAATCTGTATTTTATAAACATATTCCAATTACATGTGTTGCGGCAGCAGAATTTATTCAGCTGTATTAAAGAATGAAGTTTAGATCATAGAAATCTCATTCCTGTAAAATTATATCGAACTTGTAGCTTTTTATTTTGTGTACAAATATTTTGTGATTACCAATCATATGTTTTTTATTATTTTGGTAAATTTTTTCATTTTGTTAATCAAAACTTCTACGAAACTTGTATTAAACTCCAAAAATTAATTTTTCATTTTTTTTCATGAGATCTCTGGTTAAAAATTTCAACTGCCAAAATAAGTGTGGTTTCTGTGACTTCAGCTATTGACAATATAATTTGCAGTTTTTTAGGCTACAGGCTTGATTTTATTCTTATTTTTTGTTTTTTCCTTGTAACGATTTAATTCTCATTTTTCTTCTTATTAAAATATTTAAAAAAATTTAATTTCAAACATTTTACTTTCGTATCAAATTATAAAATAATTACTAAAAATAGATTATTTAATCGATTTTCTTTGGGTATATTACAAATATAATGCCTCTTCTTAATTTAAAAGCTAGGTAAAAAAAGTAAAAAAAACAAAAATTTTTTTTATTTTCAAAGTCTTTTATTAATTTTTTTATGTGCTTGCCGTCTATGTACATTTTGTACCCAACTCAAGTTTAAAACTGCAGCATTTCTATTCTTTTTGTGGACTTGATGGGAAAAATAATCATCCAAACTAATTCATATTGAATAAATTTTTTTCAAAACTTTTGATAACACAATTATTTGTAGTTTAGGACGCTTAAATTAAAAAATGAATGAATTACTTTTCCAATTTTGTTGGATGCTAAAAGCCATAATAATAACATGTGAAGTCATATTAATCGTAATGAATTGATCTCAAACCAATTCAAATAATTTGTGAAACTAATAGCTTTTAGTCAAAATATTAGTTTTATTGTTGTTAAAATGTGTTTGTTGCTTCAGATTATGTGTTGAATTGATTTTTTGTCACCAAATTAGTCCCGTAGAGTCAAGTTAACTTTTCTTGGATATATATTCGGCATATTGAAGTTGTATATAGATAATATATTAAATTCGTATCGGCATATTTTTCTAGAAGAAAAAACACACAGACATTGTCTCATGGCAAATATTTCAGTTTTGTTACAAATAGATTTTTTTTTGTATGAATAAATGAATAATCAGACAATTATTTGATAAAATAAGTTTTCTTATTTCGCGTTTCTTTTAGGTCGCCTAGTGTCGACGTTAAAAATAGCACTATGATATTCAATTATCTTTAAAAGCTCAATAACTCTACATAAATGCCTCACTCGTTGTACATCTTGTGTTTTCAGAACAAGAGATGACTTATTTTACGGACGATGAAATGGCAATTATAGTTTTAGGTGGTGAAGAAGATCAAATAAAATGCGAAAAGGAGTTTGTAAAACTTAACCGAGGAAGTGAAAGAGAATTTATTTCTGTATATAAGGAATTGTTTTCTTTTGTGCTGTAATCATCTAGTGTATATATTTTGTTTTTTTTTTTTTTAATCATCAGTTGCAGCTGGCTAAATAGCAAATAAAAATTATCATAAATATGTAACTGAAATTTCAGAAGGTCGGGCATTTATCGAAGAACTTTACGCTAAAATAAATAAGTACAAGATATTTTTTTTGAAGACAAACTCAAGAATAAAAAAGGCGATGGATTTTTTGCAAAATGAAAAAAAAAATATAGCATGAACTTGAGGCCAACTAAAAATCTAGTTTAACTATAAATTAATCGCAAAGAAATATTTATATATACAAAGTTGCTATTTTTGTATACAACTATTTTATTGAACCAAATTGAACCAAAGACAAAAATAATTATTAAAAATGACGTTGCCATATTTAAGAGCATTTTAGACTAAAAATCGTTCCTTTTATTGCAGATATAAGCTTAAATTCATCAAAATTGTTTTAAATTATCCTTTTATGCTTAAAATTATATTCTTTCTAAATAAACATTGAGTTTAACCTGTAGGTTCTAAATCACTTGGATTTATTTGTTTGTTGCTTTTATCGTATTTTAGTAACTTCATCTCTATGGGAACACTAATCAAGTTGCAACAAATAAAAAACAAAAAAAAGCAGTAAGAAAAAAATACGAAACGAAAAGATAAAAACTACTTTTTTCTCTCAACATATAAATTTACAAATACTAAATGATGCCAAAAAGGCGGAGCTTCAATGTGTAAAAAATGTTAAGAATAAAAAGGGAAACGCCCTTTTTCATCGTGTTATAAAAAACAAACTGATAAAACTTAACTTTTGTATTCATTTTACACGGAAGGTTGCCTACAACTTTTTGCCTGAATGAATGCGTCATGCCAAAGTAGGTGGAGTTTAAAAACACTTTTTATATGTTAATAAAGTTTTTGTAAAAAGCAACATGTAGGTGTTTATAAAACAAAAACTTTAAACTTTAAATAATTGTGTTGCTATCCCTGAATTTAAAGTGAAATGGATAAACCGGCGTATGATTAATATTTTCGTGGTGTATAATTATTATTACTCATACTTTTTTATTTATTTATTTATTTATTTGTTATTTGAATTTAATTACGTAATACAATTAAAATAATTAAATGAGAAAAGAAAGTAAGAGTTGCCTAGGCTTTTAACTCCGAATTCATACTTTAATATTTTCGTTCTTGCTATAAAATTCTCTGTTAAATTGTTGAAAAATTAACAGAAAATATATTAATGTCAGTCGCACATGTTTGCAAACTGTTTCAAAAGTTCCACAAATACGTTATTTGAATTTTTGTTGTATTAATCAAAAGGATTTTTTTTGTTTCAAAAAACTGGTAAAAGCATAATATTTTATAAAACTAAACTTTTTAGTTCGATTTTTGATGCAACACAAATTTTGATTAAATGTCTATATTGCAATATTTTATTATATATATATATATATATTTATATTAATAATAAATATATATGTATTTTTCTTTTTAAATATATATATATATTTTTTCAATATTTCGTTTTTCTGTGGAAAGCTTCTTCAGGAAATTATTTTTTCTAAAAACAAAAATTTTAACAATTTGAAATAATTTTTTGAAAGCAATTGACAAAAACATATAAAATAATTTTCTTCACACATACATACAAAATTAAAATTTCCATAAATCTTTAAACATACAAAAAACAAGAAAATGGAAATTAAATAACAAATTCTTTCTTATGAAATAATTATAACAAAATTTTTGAATTAAGTACCTATAATTCTGCGCTAAATTGTCTGTGTCTGTTTTGAAATTTATTCTGCTTACATTTGGTACATTAAATATTTCTAACATATAACGTCTCTTATAGTTTTTTTCTATATCTAATATTGATGCTTCGTCAAACTGAGGATAATGATTATGTTTCTTACAATGTGATAATAGGGATGTCTTCTGTATTGAAATATTCCTATATTTTTGGTCACATCTGTGACCAGCTAATCTTGTTTTAAGTTTATTTTTTGTTGTCCCAATAAAAACTTTGTCACAATTCACCTGGTCATTTCCTCCACATGGTATCCTGTATACTATATCAGATATTTCCATTTTCCCTATTTTATCCTTCATACTGCTAAATAATTAATTTGATGTGTTATATGTTTTGTGTGCAATTATATATCTATCTGTGTCATATATTTTAGATTTTCTTAATCTTTCTGATATTCCAGGAACATATGTTAATGATTTATAAATTCTTGGTTCTGCCGTAGTATTTCCGAAATTATGCCTATAAGTACCATATTGTCTAAATAATCTGTGAGTTAATTCTACTGGAAAATCATTGTTATTAAGTATATCTCTTATTGTGCCCTTATTCTTGAAATGGAATTCCCTATCACTTATAGTCAATATGCTGTCTATCATATTTTTCGCCGTGTTTATCATTATTTTTCTCGGATGTTTTGAATAAAAATTAATAATTCTTCCAGAAGATGTTGGTTTCTTATACCAATCAAATACTAACTTATTTCTCTTTCTTATAATCAATATATCTAAATAAGGAAGTCTAGATTCTGACTCTCTTTCAATCGTAAATTTAACATCCGGATGAAAACTATTCAATTCTGACAAAATATCATCTACTGCATCTTCCGAAGTTATACAAAATAAATCATTTGCATATTTTGTGATAATTTTCGGTTTAATATGCATTTTACTAATACATGAATTTAGTAATTCCTTCATTACAATATCAGCTATAATAGGAGATGCTGGAGAGCCCGTATATATTTAAATTTAATTTAAGACCGTTAAAAAGATTAATACATATTTATTTAAGATACAAATGGTCGATTAAAAAAAATAATCATATATTAATAATATTTATATTTGCATTTTATATCTAAACAGAGACTAAAAGCAGGATAAAACTGTTTTATAATTTGCTTGTGAAACATTTTATACCAATCAGTAGGTTGTGCTTAAACGCTGACTGGCAAATAATCTTTATAATTTAATTTATTTACTCTCAAACTTCTGTTGCAAGAGTTATTTATAAATGTGTGTTTTAATAAATATGTACAAATCTGAAATCAAAAAAGTTTAAAATTAATTTAATTTCACTACTCTACGTAGCTTAGAACTATTATTATTATTAATTTTGTAGCGGTTTTAGTTTTAACCAGCTACTTAGTAAGGATAACATTAGTGATTCGTAAAAAATAATTTTACATACATATTTTCCTTTGGTGGTTAATTTAATGATATTTTTTTTGGTGATTGAATTAATAGTTCTATTTAGATCAAATGAAAGAATATTGTTAACAATTAACCGTTTATTGTTAGTTCTTTATTGCAAAATAAACGACACCAGATTTCAGAGTTTTTAAATTAATTACTTGTAATTTATTTACTCTAACTACACACAAAGTTGACACTACAGAGGAATTTACTTAAGATGCACGTTTCTACTTCACGAGGTTTATTTTTCAACTAATTAACTATCCACTCAGACGTTGCCTTTTATGTTTGTATGTCTGTGTGTATTTTTGTTTTGGTTTTTATACTGATAAAGTTTCTTCTTGGAATTTATTTTAAGATAGCCGCTGTTGTCTTGTGTTGAAAAGCTTTCCTAGAAAACTATGCAGTTAGCAAACAGCATACCGATTTGTTGTTGTCTTGAGTCTTTCTACGCAGTTAGTAAACAGATATTTATTGTTGTCTTGCGTGCATAAGTTTTCTTTGCAAGCCACGCAGTTAGTAAACACCTTTATTGGTTAATTATTTTCTTTTAAAACTTAAACAAGACACATTCGTAACAATATTAACAATTCATGAAAAGAAGAACGAAATATGTTTTTCGAAAGTTTCAAATAATTAAATTTTATTACGAAAATGACCGAGTAAATGTAAACTTTTTAATTATCATCCAATTGAGATATGATTATTAATTAGTTTTTCGTTTCCATTTATTGGTTTAAGATTATTAAAACTAAAATTAAACAAAAAACTTTTGCAAGTTTCGATTACCGAGGCAAGTTTTATTTAGTTGCTGCAGTTAATGTTTTTGATTTTAAAATTAAAATTTTAATCTGTACTCGGATAATTGAAAACTTGCATTAGAAGTCAGCTATAGAAACGGCTTTTGGTTAATTATCAATTACCTAACATTGAATTAATAATTTTTCCCTTCAATAGTTAAATACTAAAATAAAAAGAATAAAGACATGTTTTTGAACATTAGCTTTTGTCATTAGGTAAATAAATACCATTTGAAAGCTAAATTTATTGTTTTTCTTTCTACTGATTAACTTTTTTTCTATAAAATAAACTTTTTTTACCCACGAGTAATCGTTAATTATTCATCGGTTTTTTTTTCACCATATGAATATATGTCGGATTCCAGTGAAGAACTCTTTTAAATTCCGTGTTTTAGTGCTTTCGTAATTATAGTTGTTATGTACTTTTACAAATTAAATATTCCTCTTGAATTTTGGAATTTTATTGCTTTATTCTTACTACTTTTTTCTTTTTCTCTAACAAAAAATAAAAAAATCCTTCATTAGAAGTACAACTGGGAAACAATAAAAAAGAAAATTTTATATTCAAAGTTAAAGCAGCAAAAGCGGAAGCGAAAAGAAAGAATCTGAAGTGGTTCTTGACTCTAATTTGGTGGCATTTAAATTCAAAAGAAAGGAAATGATTATAAACAATGTTTGTCGAATATGACACTTAAAGGATTTGTTTAGCAGATTTTTTTTTGCAAATTTAAAAAAAACGATTCAGAACTTAATGACAAAGTAATAGGAGTTACTTTATCAATAGATAAGTTGGTAGGAATACTTCAAAGATGAATGCATTATGTGTATTATCTAATATGTATGTTTTTCGTTTTTTAATGGGCATAGAGAATGCTACTAACTAACAGTTTTACACCGGAGTCACCACCACAGGACCGCTCTCGCATTTTAACATTTAATATTGGAGCCAGATATATATGTAAATTTTATACTTGTTCCTTGTTTTTTGCGCTTTACTTACTGGAAGTGTTCATTTCACAAAAGTAGATTAAATATATCATCTGCGTCTGGTCTTCAAACATGGCCTTTGTCGGATTTGCTTTCTTCAAATGCGATTGTTGTTACTTCTCTAATGGTATTTCTTAGTCTACCAAGTTACCCTTACTTCTAATATTATTTTTCCTTTTTCCTCATTTCACTAACAAGCTTCTTATTGCGACTTGAAACATTTTGGACAACCTAGCATTACAGACTTCGATTATTGTTTGACAAGCCAGCTCTTCATTTAATTTCTTATTTCTAGCCATAGCGTAGAATTAATATAAGGAGAGTCTCTCCGCAGAATTTGTTTTTGTTCCCCTTGGTTATTGTGTTTTTATTTTAAGTTCCCAAATGCAAAATTCTCTTGATTAGTTGTTCAATATTAAAGGAATTAATACCGCGCGACTTGTATATCAGTGACAAATATATGGTAAATTTAATTGAAAATGTTGAACACCAAATCATGGGTACGAAACTTCTTCAAAACAATTAGTTATTGTCGATTTGTTTTATAATATTCATCGAATAAAATTAACTATGCGAGAAAGTGCTAATCTAACTATAAAAGGATGCATAATTTTCTGAAAAAAAATCAAGAAATTTTAGATAATTAAAAAAAAAAACACAAAGAAAAAATTAAAGTGCTATAAAGTAAAGAAGATTGATTCATTTGTGAATATAATGAAAATCGAAGAAGACCAAAAATTTTACAGCAGCAACCAGAACCTGGTAGAATGGGTTCTTTGATGGAAATGGATTAGAGAAAGCTGTGGTTATTAGCATCAAGAAACAGACAAACAAAAAAAAAAAAAAAAAAAGAACAACAGCCATATTTCCAAATTCTATCTTCTTAATTAATTCCTTTTCTATAAATTTAATTTATTAATTTATTTCCTTTGAAAAAAAGGGGAAAAGAATTTTCTCGATAGATATCAGTTTATTATGCGTAACTCTGTGTGTATTTTCGAAGTAACATTAGAAGCATTCTCTCATAAATCTTCCCTGCCAAATATATGGATGCATGAAAAAAGAGCGTTTCGAAAAATTAAGGTTTTCAAAATAAGAGACATTTCCTTGGGATGCAATTGTAGCCACCAACTGAAATGAGGAGAAGCATTAACTAAATTAGATCAAGCGGGGAGCAGCAGGCTCCGATAAAGTTCAACTTATGTGTTGTAACTACAGCTTTTAACTCGAGCCGTTTTAATGGAGCTTGTACACTACTGGAGTAAACACTAATCTTATTTAGATGCGGAGTTGGTGTTGGAAATTGTATTTGAAACCGTAATCTCTCAAGTTGTTTTAAGCGCAAATGTACTTCTCTTAAAAAGTGGAAAAGTAACTGGAACAATATTAAACACAGCTATTTTGAAAATGGTAGATCCATGGCAAATCTGCATTTTCAGCCATATGAAATAGACAAATTGCTTAGATTTCATCTTTCTGAACCTACCGTTAATTGGTTAAGATTTCGATATTAGTTTAAACTGAAAATGTTGATAACACATTTAAAATAAAACCTCCTGTGGCTTGGATGGCGAGATATATTTATGCTAATAAATTCTTTTCATTTCGTAATCAGCTAAAATTAACCCAAAATGAGAAACGAGATTTTTAAGAAGCTTCTATTTTCATAGCAACAAGTTATGTTAAACCATGAATGCAATACAACTTAGCCGCAAAAGCACCATACCAAGACTTATGTTTTACAATATAATGGTTATTAATACATATGAGTGTATTAACCACTTTATTGTAGGAGATGTTTTAAAAAGATTTTGACAGCATCTATAATATTGAACTAGAGACGTTGCTGTTTTGCTCATCTATTGAACCAAAACGAAATAATGTGATTAGTTTGACAAAAGCAAGCAAATTTAAAGATGCAAAGCAATATGTTCCATGATTATTCGGTAAGCATTTTCAAGCAATAACGTTCCTTGTCAATACGTTAATTTCGTCTTCTATTTTGTAGGGATAAAAAATTTTTGATTTGTTTCAATAAAAAGCTACACAATATGTTTAATAAATTGAAAATAAATACTCATTTTCTCACCAGCTTGGGTTGTCAGTGAATCCTTTTTCGTGGCTAAATCAAAAGTAATTCGCTTAAAAGTGGTAAATGACAGCACTGAAAACACTGCCAACCTCTTGCAACAATTTCATGTCTAAAAGAGCACAGACAAATATATTCAAATTGCACAAAAACTTCTTTAAAAAGAAAATTTACTGCTCCTTAATGTTTTTATTTAACCCGAGTGTTTTTTGAATTTCTTATTATGACTTTTATTATAATGTTATACTTTTTTTAATGCTATTTTTATATATATTTTTATTTAAATAGAAATATTTTTTCTGAAAAATTAATCGAAAAATAATGCATTTTAACTAAAACAAAAATTAATACAAATTTATTTGTTCTTGATGCATTTTTCCCTTTCCAATCTTCGATACGCATCAGGGTAGTGTATAGTAAAAGAAAATTATGACACATATCTAGATTTATCAGCTTTTTTTGTCAAGTAAGTCAAGTTAGAAAAACAACATTTCAATATTAGAAAATAATAAATTATAGTTTATCTCTCGATAGTTTTCATTATTTCCTTTAAGTTTTAATATGTTGTTGCCAAGTTTCGATACCCTTAATAATTTTTAAAAGCTTTATTAACTTAAAAAGAGGATTGTCGGGATATTTTGGTAAAATACTTCTATGCATGTCATGTAGAAAATGACGTCCCAGCATATTTTAATTTAAACTACAATTATTTCTCGTACTTTTCCAATAAACACATCTGAAATATGTTCGCAGGAAAAAGCTATTCAATTTTTTGTTGTAAGTCTGGTATAATCTGAGACATACATTTCTTTTGATTTAAAATATTTATGTAGCTACTTGAGCCATAGATCTCCATAGGTTATGTAGTATTTTATTGAAAAATTTCGCACTTAATGCTGTTTTCAAGTGCACCTGTCTTCAAGTGCATCGATTGTACAAAGTATAGATCTCCTCTGAAAAGTCACACATGATGGTATGATCTAATCATTACTATTATTATAAAAGTCTTATTTTGATGGCATAGTAATTGCAGTATCGGGAACTGAAGCAAAAATTTAGGCATGTGCGTAAATATTGTTTTAAATTTAAAAACCAAACTTGGAAGAGTTTATTTTGCCGTATTCTTAACACTTTTTTACGGGGCTAACAAGGAGAAAAAAAGCGCAGTTTTTTGACAATATAAATGGTCAATGTGAAGAAATAGAAAGTGATCGATACAGACCGTTGTTATATGTATTTGCTATTAATCTTTTTATTCACTACATCACCAAAGTTAGTAATCAATACCGAGAAAAAAAGTACCGTAAAGCAGCAGTCGGTGGATCTTAACTAAAAGGTTTTTTTTTATTTTTCCTTTCTTTTTCTTCTTCCATTTTTGCTATCTGGAAAATAAACAGGAATAAATACTATATTTTTGAGGCTATCTCACGCTCTCCATATCAAGAAATTGTAAAACATGTAACAAAATTTTCGCAGTACTCTATTTTTGAGATCTGGTATTAAATATCATTTCAAGAAACCTAATGTAACGAGTTGTAATAAAATATTTTTGCTTTAAGTTAAAGTCAAACAGTTTCCAAATAATGACCAGAGTTAAGACCAATAACTACTTGCTTGAATTCCACGACAATTGATATTTCAATGTAAAAAAATTTTAAACCAAAACAAATGTTAGATAATTTAGAGACTTTATTTTGCATCTATGGCAGCAACAGGAATTAAAACGCAAAATATGTATAAAGTCATACATATGAATATACCGTAGTTTAAATGATAAGTTTATGTCTATATATGCAATTGCATATGTGTGTGTATGTGTGCGTGTGTCAGATTACTTGGTGTCTTACATACATTTACATAACATCTCTTTAAGCAACATGTTGAGGCGTTTGAAAACATCTTGTTGTGACATGAAGATGTTTCACTCTTGAGTTTGTTTACTCATTTGCACAAGTGTGTGTAAGGCATCATTGTGTGTAAGTATTTAGACAAAAGGAAGACACTTTAACCATGATAAAGTGTTTATGGTGTTGATATATAGTCGGTATAAAGTAATATAAACACACATTCGGTAATGATGAGGAGATAATAGTAAGACAAGAGAAAAAAGAATGGGAGAGAAGGGGGATTTAGAAAAGAGGGAGTTTAAGTATTTGTTTACATAATGAAAATGTGTTTATTCGTTTTAACAAATAAATTCTTCAAACACAAGCACACCAAGCCGTGGCAGACGAACAAGACAGGTGCTTTGTTTTGACAGTAATTTGTGGGAATTTAATGGAGTTTAAGACACTTTTATATTCTTGAGTCTGTTTCGCAATAAAAAAAGGAGCATTTCTTTTATGTGAATGTTTTTTAAACAAATTATGAAACTAATTGTGAATTATGGTTTAAAAAAAGTGAAAAAACTGTAGGAATAGTAGTCGCTCAATTTAATTGTTGTCCAATGGCGTTTTCAAATTTGTGGCTTAAATAAAGATGTAGATGTTATATAGAATTTTTAATGCACTTTCGTTAATGTTTTGTCATCTATTTTAGCATTGATTTATTCCTTTACAGCACTTATCGTACAGTTCAA
Organism: Trichopoda pennipes; assembly: GCA_030448955.1. Lineage (NCBI taxonomy): Eukaryota > Metazoa > Arthropoda > Insecta > Diptera > Tachinidae > Trichopoda > Trichopoda pennipes. Next base: position 316,878 of record JASKUP010000026.1, on the reverse strand, counting down.
TGATTTTTTCTACCTCAATTAAAGACCTTCTTTAAACTTTTTGAATGCTAGCATGAAGTTTTAGTAGTGTCCGCTACACACCAATTGAGTTTGGTTTGTTTCAAATATTGAAAAACAAGAATTTTCATGATGAAAACTAGAACCGACAATCGGAAAGAATTGATTGGGTCGCTGACTGTGATCTGAATTTTTAAGAAGCGAATTAAACGACTACCCAATTTTGATACAAAAGCGTTCATTTTTAAAAAAAATCCAAATAATTAAAAGATAGACCAAATATACAAACAATATAGATCACGACTTGATGCAGTGCTTTTTTCTGAACAACTTAATTCTGTTTTCAAATAAATTGAAATTGAACCATTTGAACTTGCGCATGTGTGTGCATACATTCTTTTAAAATCAATTTCATACTCATTTGAAGTGACGGGAAAGCTCAAGGAAACAACTACTGCAAAAACATCATTCATCATTCAATTGGGTTACTCACAGATCGCCCAATTTTAAGCAACACATATATTTTCCTGTTGATCTATCTTTTCACATTATGGGTACGCTGGCATACTATATCTTACCGGTCCTTCAAGATTACAACGATTACAGCTTATATCAATTTTATTAGCTTGAGTCTGAAAAGGTATATGGGCTCTGTGTGATAGGTTCATTAAAAAAAAATATGACATTATTTAATCTCTAACACGTTGAAATTGTGATCTGTGTAAAATAAGGTTGTGTTTATAACTAAAACCGAATCTCTGCTTGTTAAGCATTAATGCGGGTTATGGGCCGATTGTTAACAATCAAACATTTACATACAAAAATAAACACAAAAATTCATTTTTAGATCACTGAAATGCTTAAATCTAATTTCTAAAAGTCGTCATATGCTATTTTCTCAGGGCAGGATCTTTCAGTCTAAAAGATATGAGTATTTGATGCAATAAATTTAACAATTTTTCGCACAACAAAAGCGATTTTATTTTGAATCTACTATTCCTAAGAAATTCTGCCTGAAAGAAAGGAAATAAAAATAATTGGTTAAGGACAACAAAGTTGTTTCCTGAGTCAAAGATTTTCTAAAGTTATTTTATATTTTTGATAATATCTATCTAACTTACAAGTTTTAATTTTTAATTCATTCATATGATGTCGAGTTATGTGATTCTATCACTCGTGTGTGCATTGAGTAACCTGGAAATCAAATTTTCATACATTCTCCGGACTAATTTAGGTTCTGATTACCGGCAATATCGCGTCAATATTGAATTTTTACTCTTGAAGTAATTACTTCTAGAAAATGTGTGCCATGAACTAGTGATTCAAATAGACATCAAAATGAAACAAAAAATACATTTTCTGGTTATTATTTTATTTCATGGGCTTATAAACTTGTTTTAGCTCTGAAATTATACATATTGATAAGATATAGGCTAATTAAATGCGTAGCAGAAACATCCAATCAACTATATTAGCTAACAAAGCTGCCAAATGAACTTATTTGCTTCCAAAAAATGAAAATAAAATGCGAAAGAAAAACTAAAAACTTTTAATTCTTATTTAAAAAACCTCCTTCGTCTAATATTTACATTAAATAATATAACAATTTCCGCCAATAAAAAATTATTTTCTTGTTTTATTACGGAAAATAAAAATATTTTTATTTTCATTTCCGGTACTTTAACAATCACTTTTAAAAAAAATCTTTTTTCGCTTTTGTTTATTTTTGTTAAAATTAATAAGTTGCAAATAAAGTAAAATACAATAAAAACAAATTAAGTTAATTTAATAACAAATGTCTCATTTTAAAATGTCTTAAATAAAATGACTTGTTTGTAAATAATCCAATAATCTCTCCATTTGAAAGGACGCGGAAACAAAGCAAAGCCCCAACTTAATAATAACAATAACTTTGTCTCTAATTTGCCATTAAATAACATTAAGAGCCCAAGTATTTAGAAAAATACTAAACTGTTTCACAAGAATAAAAGGAATATTTGTACACGCTATACGAGTTTAAATAATATAACGATGACAATGATGATATAAAATAATTGTACACTGTTGTCTTGTAAATCCCCCAAAACTTATCTTTTTTTACACTATATATAATTTCCGAGGGTCGTTCAGTTATTGTTTTTATAAAGTATAATAAAATTTCTGAATATTGAGGAAATTATTCTTTATTTAGACAATGGTCTTATACACTTTCGATAGCGTAAACTGTAATTTGTTGATAATACTTTCTAATCATTTCAAAAACAAGGACTACTGTTTCTCAAGAAATCTTGTTGGATATTTTAAAATTCTGAAAAACCGCATTATTTTGAATGTTAAATAATGAAGCAATATAAATGTTAAGTCGTCGTTCCAAGTAAATCGAAAATTGTGAAAAAGGATTGTAAATCAATAGAAGCTTCTATAGTGATCATACAGAACACTAGCAAAGAATGTCGATTTTAATAGAAATTCATTTTAATGACTTTTATTATTCCAACATAACTATTTTTGGAGTTCAGATAATCTACGTTTGCATTCAAGAAAAAAAAAATAAATTGTGCAATACCCCCATGAAGTTGGGGATGGATGGTATTTGAAATTACTCGTGTTTGATATCATAAAATTAAAACAAAATTCTAATGCTTCAATGTTATAAAATTAATCTGAATCTGACATTTCATATACATGTTTTGGTGTGATTGAAAATAGGTACCGATTTTAAAATTCGATATAAATTTCTTTATCAAATTGATAATGAATTTCTTTCAGTTAAAATATTACCCAATTACATGCATCTTCTCGGTTTAGAGTTTTAATGCAGTTCTTCGAGTATGAAAATAGTGCAGCAGCATCTTAGTTTCGATGTATTATGATATAACACATCAAGGATGAAATTATGTATCAACATGACCACGAGAGAAAAAAAATATTTTTAAAAATAAATCAGCGAATTCCTATCATATCGACAGATTTTAGATGCCGATATCAGAGGAGTATTCAAACTTTGGCTTAAAAGTTGAGCTTATTAGATCTTTCAGGTGCAATATAACAATGCCATTTTTAAGACGTTAATATTTGCATCCTTTGTTTTGTTTTTCATTTTTTTAACTCCTGCTAAATTATATAATTGCTTACCTTTTCTGCTTTTCTACTCACCTTCCAAATTGTGATGATAAAGTCATTACAGGAACGTATAATAATATGGTGAGTATAGAAGCAAGGATTACCAAATGTGTGGAGATACTTTTAGCACAATGGAAAAAGCACCAAGAAAAAAAGTTTTAAAATATCTAAGTTCTTTTGAAGATCAAATAGAAATCGAAGGAAAAGAATAAAAAATAGGCAGATTACATATTTAAATTCAATAACTACAGGATAAGAAGGATATGCACTAAAAATATATTGAAAGCAAAAATCCCCTTCGTCAGGTACATTGATTAACTCTTATTCTAAACATTTAAAGCGGATTTTGGTGAACTGCATCAAACCTTTTCATTGAGTTCTATATATATGACAAAAAATTGCATCACTATAATAAAAAAATACTCACAATTTCTTCATCTACTCCACAAAATAATAAAATACTTATTATAACAAGCAAGCACTGATGAAACATCAGATTTTTCAAATTTTTTTAATACCAAAATCTAAAATATTCTATACCATCCTCGTGCATTTTTGTATTGTATTTGAGGGACACTTTTTTGTGGCAGAAAATGGCAGCCTTCCTTTCGTCTTCCCCATTTCATTTTGTTTTTATTTCCGGCTTTTCATTACTGTCATAATGTTACTTTATTTGTGTTTTCGTTAGCTTTATGTTTTTTATTTTCTCGTAACTTGTTTTTATAGCCTTTAGTATTTGAAGATAGAAGAAGAAGGAAAAAATATCCAGCGAACATTGTATAAAATCAGCGCGAACAACATTAACAAATACTTAAGCAGAGGAATACAAAACATTAAATAAAAAATCCTGTAAACAGAATGTTAAGATTTCTTTCACTTAAAATGTATTTTTTTTTCTAAATATTTCCTAAAGGGCCGTTTTTTTACTTCAAATATTTTGAATAAAAAATGCTAAAAATAATAAAAAATTAACAGAACATTTGTCTTGTTGGTGAGCAGATATAAGAAGAAAATCTAGTCTAAATATTCAAGCAAAGTCAAGCGAAATTCACTGTGGTGTGAGCTTGCTGAAAATCGTTATGAAAAATTTGATAGCACATAGAAACAAATATTTCATAAAATAAATTCTTATTTTTTATAAGAAGAAATTATAAATAACAGACACTCTTTTCATTTCGCCTTAAATAAATATAAATACTGGGCTTTTTTTAATATTTTTGACTTGAGTAATTTATAATTATTCGAAATCATTTTCAATATAAGCAATTTTATTTTTCGTGCTTGATTCCTTTATGTAGAAATAATTAAAAATAAACAATGTTTTTTGTTGTTTGAAATGTTTTGCTGTGTTTGTGTAGAAGTGCTTTTGAGTCTTGCTGTCTATGCTATGTTGATTTTATGAAAAATTCTCATAGAATCAGTTTGGCTTTGGATATAAGACTTTTAGGTTTTTCTATACAATATTGGGGTAAAATTCACTGATGAGCTACTTGAGCAATAGTGAAATTGCAATATGGATGTGCTCTCCCCCGCAGTAATACATTTCAATTATTTTTTTATTTTTATTGGAATAAATGTTTTATGAGAATATCGTAAAATATTTTTTTTTTTTTTTTATACTTCAATTTTATTTATTGTATCTTCAAAAATTATTTTTGAACTATCAATAAGTATCCAAATCTTAATTCTAAATGAAATCAATTAGAACCGGCCATTGTCGGATCCAAACTTAGGGTTAACAATTATTATTATTATTTTCCTTCTTCTCTGTTTCTTTTCTCATTTTTTTTCTAGTTTTAGTTCTGACAATAATTTTGAAGTATGAAAAATAAAGTTATTTTCTTAACGCAGAGCAGTACTTCTTTTCCTCGAACGTTTTTCTAACTACCTGACCAGCCTATGTGTCTGTTCCGTGGTGCTATGTTGTTTTCGGAAACCAAACTGATGATTCGGAATGCATTCACTTTGCATGAGTATAGGTGGAAGTTTAGTCATAAGCAGTTTTTCAAATAGCTTAGACATTGTTGGCAATAAGCTTATAGGCCTGTATGACCCTACATTAGTAAGATCTTTACCTTGTTTTGGAATCATTTTAACTAGTGCTACCTTCCTGGTGTGAGGACAGTATTGCATCCTTAAAATGGCATTAAAGATAAATAACATAATCCTAGTAGCAATACTGGGCAACTCCATCAGCATCTGGTTACTAATCCCATCAATACCTGTGGCTTTCTTTGGGTTTAGTTCTGCACATAATTTTTGAACCTCTTGGAGCGAAAATCTTAATGGCAGTGGCGGTAAAGCTACAGCACTTGGCAAGTCGACATTTTCAGAAGTAACAGGGTGAAAACCGTTTTTAAATGTTCGGCAAACAAGTTCCCTTTTTCAGCTTCACTTCTCGCCCAATCTCCTCTCGAATTTCTCAAGGGAGGTTTAAAATTGACTGGCGTTTTAAGTTTTTTAGCAGCTCTCCATAATGAATAATTGGAGCCTGGTGTTGCATCGAGGCCCTCCAGATAATTTATAAGAGATGCAGTTTTTTCAGATTCAAGCAATTCTCTGAGACGTTTCGTGCACGCTTTAAATTTAATTTTGTTTTGCGGAGATCTATGCTGTTGCCATTCCCTTCTTGCTCTTCTTTTTTCGCATACGAGGCGTTCAATATCAGCGGAATAAATTCTTCTAAAGCCAGTCTGTGAATGGGCGGTAGTTGCGTGTACAACTGCCTGTTTCAAGTCTTCATTGAAACTGATGATATTTGATTCAATTTCATCAGGTGTTCTTAGTCGTATGTTTTCATTGCAGTGGGCACTGAGGTATTTTCTAAATTTAAGCCAATTTACACGATTGATCATTCCTACGTTTGAAGAGGACAAATGCCCTCTTTGTGGGTTACACATTGTTACAATTGTTGGAGAGTGATCAGAAGATAGATCAAAAGAGGCTTCTACCTGGATCCATTCTCTAGGTATATTTTTAGTGATGCCAAAATCTATAACGTCTGGAATCTTTTGTGTATCAGTGGGCCAGTATGTAGGCTCCCCACTCGAAATGACGTCCAAGCCCATATCTGAGATGGAATTGAATAACGCTCGGCCCTTTGGTGTAATGAGACGAGAGCCCCAGTATGTATGTTTTGCATTATAGTCACCAGCAGCAAGGAAACAAGTCCCAAGTGATCTATAAAAATTTGTATACTGACTCTCGGTAATAGAATACCGAGGAGGACAGTAAACAGATGATATTACTATCTTCTGACAATAATTCTCAACACAAATGTTTGTTGCCTGCAGGTAATCTTCAGCTATATTGTCTAGAGGATGATGTTTAAGTCTAGACTTTATTAGGATCGCAGAGCCACCACAAGCTCTACCCCTCGGGTCCTTTGTATCATACAATGAGTATCCATTAATTTTAAATAAGCTTCTCGAAGTCAGATGAGTCTCCGTGACCAGCATAATGTCAATATTCCCATCCCTAAGGAAGTGCTCAATTTCAGTTCTATGTTGGCGAATGCCGTTTGCGTTCCAGTAACATATTACTAAGCAGTTCATGGTTTATTAATCATCGCTTGCAACAAAGAATTTTGCATTTTTAACATGTCTTGCATCAAGCCTGTAATGTTTACTATAAAACTGTTTATTGTTTGTACCAAATTGTCTATGTTTGCTTCGAGGCGACTAAAGTTAAAATTCGTTGTAGAATTAGGTAAATCCTTTGAGAGCTCAGGTTTTTGTGTATGAGCGGAGTTTGTCTTCAGAGCATCGGCATACAAAAAATTGGTGGAGGTTAGGAGAGCCTTATGAGGATGAGTGGTTTGGTAATTACTCCTAGATTGAGCAGGAATGTTGCTAGTTTTTCTAACCATGGACTGCTTGACCACAGAATATACCGGGCAACCTCTATAATTCGCAGTGTGATTACCACCGCAATTACTGCACTTCATTTGTTGTTTATCATTTTTGGGCTTATTACAATTTGCGCTACCATGTAATTCACCACAGAAGACACACACTGTAGGTAATTTACAGTATGTCTTAGTGTGTCCATACTCCTGACAGTTATGACACTGGACTGGGCCTGTACGATTATGCGGCTCTTCAACAGTAATCTTTCGGTGTAAAAGATACTTTACATCATAAACGGGGTGAATTTCATTTTTCTTTAATTTGATGTCATTCGGTTCAAGCTCAACACGAAATATAGGTTGAGGGACTTTTTCCCGATTTCTAATGTTGGCAACGTTTTTTACTTTAAAACCGATATCAACGAGCGCATCTTTTACGTCTTTGGAATCTACACCCGAGTCTATACCTTTTAGAATAATCTGCATACCTTTAGCACTTTTTAGCTGGTAAGTATAATAAACCATATTTCTCTTCTCAAATTCGGCAGTGATTTTACGATAATCTTTCTCATCATTAATTTGAATTTTAGTTTCATCGATATTACCACGTTTAAGTGGTATTACATGGAATGCATTAACTCCGATGATGGAAACAATTCTTTTTACGAGGTCATTAGAATTTTTTTCTCTGAGATAGATTGAGGGAGGTTTAGTGGACTTGATTGGGATATCGGTACCTTCGCTTTTGTCCTGCAAAATCGAAAAGCGGTTTTGCGATACAGTATCATCATCTTTTGACACTTTATTGGCCGAAGCAATTTTAGACGATTTTGGGCTGCGGCCTCTCTTTGAAACTGTGACGTACCTGTCCATTCCGACCTGAACTTTAGGTTTATGGCTTGTTTCAATTGTGGAAAACTGATTTAGTGATGAATAAGAAGCTGAAGCGGAGGATGGCGCTGATGATACCAAAGAACTTACAGATACAGGTATTTTCAATGTATCACTAGTAATTAGAGGAGACAGAGAATCTGAGCGCGCACGAAAAACCGGTTTTGCCGTCAGATAAAGGCTATCATCAGTTTTATTATTTTTAGGAATTGTATTAATTGATTCGGCGCTCATAGTAAAATAAGCATTTCTGCCATTTGCACTCATTACATTATTGTTGTTCGAATTACTCATAAGAGTATTAACAATTATTTGTTTCTTTTTTCTTTATTTTCTTTTTTTTTTTTTTTTAAACAAATATTATAGTTTTTTCTTTATTGATCAATTCGCCGCCAAAAAGTTTTGTTTATTGATCAAATTCGCCTCAATATAAATTTTTTTACTTAGCACGCAGATTTGTCAACGCGCAATTAGCTGCCGCCGTCAAAAATCGCTTACTCAGGAGTCTAGAGATTTCTTACAATTTCCCAAAATTAAATTGCCAATATTTTTATGAAAACACAACGGATTCCGATAAAAAATACGTCAAAGCGCACGCACGAATGTAAATTTTTATGCAATCAACCAATCGGAAATACACTGTTCTTTAAACACCGAAAAACACTAACTTCAATTAGGTTGCAGCTGCAATGCACGCGTTACATTCAGTCGTTTTTATTTTATTTTTTAATTTATTTTTTAATAAAAATTTTTGTAATAAATATTTCGTATGAATATCATGAAATATTTATTTAAAGGAATCAAGCACGAAAAATAAAATTGCTCATTTTTGACTTGTTTAAAGAAAACTTATGTTACAACAACAAAATTTATAGTTACAAACTGCGTAGAAATTTTATACACGCGAACAACAACAATTTGATATGCTGTTTACTTACTGCGTGGAATGCAAGACAAAAACAAATTTCTGTTAACTAACTGCGTAGAATTTTTCTATGTGCAAGGCAACAACAGACATGTATGCTGTTTACCATCTGCGTAGGCTTCTAAGAAACCTTTTCTACAACAGACAACAACAAATATCTTAAAATAAATTCAAAGAAGAAACTTTATCAGTATAAAAACAAAAATACACCTAGACATACTGGCGCCTATACATTGAATAAGCAGCATACTACAACAAAATGTGATACAAAGGGAGTAGAAAATTCTTAAATTTATTAGATTTGTAATGGACAAATATAAAAGGGTATCGTCTAAGTGGATAGTCAATCAGTGTAAGATTAAACCTCGTAAAGAAAAGACGTGCATCTTAAGTGAATTGTTCTGTGGCGTCAATCTTGTGTCGTTTAAGTAAATAAACTTGTTAATAATTTAAAAACTCTAAAAACTGGTGTTATTTATTTTGCAATAAAGAACTCACAACTTAGGCGCCCCTGTAGACTAGTAGGTAGTGTACTAGCTTGTCAGTATGGGGGTTGCGGGTTCGATTCCCAACGAAGACCTTGGTTTTTTCACTACAAAAATAAAAATTGACTGTCGGTTGTGCTGCTCAGCGATGAAGGCATAGTCACAGCTCGCTGAGCTGTCTTATATACGGCAGTTAATTTCCGACTATCCTTCTACTTTCACCACCTGTCCCATCTCTTCTCTATCCCAAAGAATGTAGCACGGTACTTGACTAAATAGGCATTGTTACCTGAAGTGCTACTTCTCTTAAAAAAAAAAAAAAAAACAAAAAAAAACAAAAAAAAACGTTTATAAAAGGTATAAATGTAGCAGTATTATATATTTATCAGTAATAGTATTGTATTTTTGAGAAGATGCATTTGTAGCGAATTTTTTTTCGCGAAAAGTAACTTTGCATTTAAACTATTATAAAAAATAAAAATAAATGCTTTATATTTCCTATGCTATGCATTAATATAATTTTTCATAGAATATCCTCATGTGCCTTTTGAAAAATTGTTGTTTTGAAAATTCACTTTTTTGCTAAAACGATATTAAAAAAGTTCTCTTTTAAACAACTGATATTAAAGAAGGACCTTCTCAAGTTAGGTGGTCGCTTAGAAATTGTCTTTCTAAAAAGTACTTTTTAAAACCGTAGTTTTAAATACAAACACAAATCTTAGAACACCACCCAAAAAAGAACTTCTTTTATATTAGAGTTGTGATGTACATTTCTTTAAGATAGAGATGATTTCAAAAAAGCGTTTTTAAAGAAAATTTAAAAAATACAACAATCTTTATAACTCATTTTTTTTTACTTACTCTTCCGCAATTTGCTTGCTTTGGACTTATGGCATTTTAATAAGTAATTTTTAAAATAAATTTAGTAAGTTAACAAGTGTGTTTTTGAAAAAAATATTTTCATTCAAAAATATCTTTATACGAATAAATTTGTAAAACGAAGGATCTTCGTACAATATTATTTTCAACATTAAAGTTGCGGTTTTAAAAATGGAGCTTTATAGTGAAAAAAATCGTCTCTATAGAAACACCCTTTAATTTGTGTTGTTGTCGCAGTCATGCTCTTGCAGCTTCGTTTCTTATTGTTACGGTTTCACAGAAAGCCGCTTGTGACACAGAAGGACAGATATTTTATAGACAACTATATCGTTACGTTGTAATCCTTTGGGTAAAAAATTCTAAAAAGCTAAAGATAATTCTTGCAAAAAATATTCTTATAGAGGATTTTTTCAACAGCTGCCTTTAAAAAAAATTATCTTCTTTCAAAATACTTCTTTAAGATCGACTACTTTTACAAATGTTTGTTTAAAAGGTGTCTTTAAATAACACGTTTTTAAAGAACCATCTGTTAAAAGGGACATTTGCCTTTTTTAGAATAAGTATTTACACGGTGCTAAAGAAAAAAAAATAATATAAATAAACTCTATATAAAAGTGCCGTATTGCAGAGCTTTTAGAGAATGTAAGCAATTAGTGCTTCAGAAAGTATTACATTTGAAGCAGTGTCTTCTTCCATTGGAATAAAAAGAAGACTACAAGAATTCTAAATAGTGAGCAGCTAGGAAATAAAAAGAACTTTTCTTATTGGCATTTAGATATTTGCTGTCATTTAAATCACTGTGCAGTTATTTGCCTAACATAAAATATTTCTTGCTCTTCTTCTAAGAGACAAAAAATAAGCATGCGGGTGTTGTATCTTTATTTATAAGAAAGCATAATATTTTTGCATTTCACAAACCGTAAAGGCGCTTATAATCACCAGTTTTATATTTTTCTACATTTTCCCTACTTTTTTTCTAAACGTTCCTTTTTTAAACAGCGTGAAAACTTTTCAGGCAATCATTGAGTATTTAAGACGATTTGTTGATTATTTTTTCATACCCATTTCTACTTTTTATAAATGAAGTATCTTTTCGAGTTCTTTATTGCAAAATTATCCAAGACGTTGTCTGCAAACTCAATATTTAATGTGAGCGTGTTTGTTGTTGTTTTGGAAAAAAGAACACTGTAAGCGAAAGAAAAAAGTTTTCTCGTTATTTGCGTTGTATATAAATTTTTTAAAGAATTTTTCTTAGAGTAGAAGCCATGGGGTTAAATGTTTTCACACGAAAGTTTTCTTTCATATTTTCTTTTGTTTAGTCATGGATTTTTTGTTTCACAGCAAAATGCATTAACGTGATTAACTTAACAAAAGTGGCCGCATGTGTCGTCTTTTAACTTTGTTTTTCAAGCGTTGCATAGTTTCTTTTTCTTATTTTGTTGTTGTTGTTGTTGAGTGCTATCTGCTTTATGTTAAGAGAATCATCTTTATTATTACAATCAAATGATGTGTAAATATTAGAATCATATACTTTTATATCCTTTATTTATCTGCTTTTTTTCCTTTCCTTCCACCATTTTTTTCAATATTAATGTGTGTTTACACACACACTTTACAATAATATTTTTGCCGGGTTGTTGCGCTTTACTTACGGTATCATTTTGTTTTATCTTCCCAAATGTAGCGGTTTAAAAAATCATTTTCATAGTCATCATCATAAACCTAAAGCTGTTAATGTTTTCTTGATACTATTTTTTGCAAAGTCTATAACGACGTAAGTGCTTTTAGTTTTTGTGGAGAAAAATCTTGTCAATATTTCCATTAAAATTATTTCTTAAAGCCACAAATACAAGTCAAGCGACAGCTTTATCTTAATATTTTTTGCATTAGAAAGTTAAGATATTAATTTTATTAAATAGGTGAGAGAAGAAAAATAGTCTAAAAACCGTTTTCCGCAAAAAATCATAAAAATTAGATACGAAATAAGTTTCTGAAAGATTAAAAAGGAATTCAAGATTTACTTTTACTTTAAAAATAAAATGTATTTTCTGTCTTTCTGAATATAATACTTTTATAATAATCGTGAAAATATTAACATTAAACATAATAATGTATTCGGTTGTTTATTTATTATATTATAAATAGTTCAGCGAATAAACAAATTTTGTTTGATTAATCGAATAAAACTTACTAAAGTAATCAATTAATTTTAACGACTTTAAATTGGTAACCCATAGAGCCTCTGAAAGCAGAGTAAGTACATTCTTTTTATCAATTAAATGTTTAGTACTCAGCTAGATATAAAGTCAATTCATAATGAGCAAAACTGGGGTATGGATATTCTGAAATAATATTTCACAACGGAAAACCATACCCAAATAAAAGTGAATCTAGCCTCGTCGGAAAATCTAAGCAAATATTCCACAAGTTAGGTGCCCCTGTAGGCTAGTAGGTAGTGTACTAGCTTGTCAGTATGGAGGTTGTGGGTTCGATTCCCAAGGAAGACCTTAGTTTTTTCACCAAAAAATTAAAAATTGACTGTTGGTGGGGCTGCTCAGCGATGAAGGCATAGTCACTGGTCGCTGTGCTGTCTTATACAGCAGTTAATGTCCGACTATCCTTCTACTTTCACCACCTGTTTCATCTCTTCTCTATTCCTTTCCTAAAGATTGTAGCAGGGTACTTGACTTCATAGGTATTGTTGCCTGAAGTGCTACTTCTCTTTAAAAAAAAATAGTAAAATATAAAATAATTTATAACTTATTTATCACAATACTTACACTCATATGTAAATTATGATTGCGGATTTATTAAAAAGCCCGTAAGATAAAGAATGATCGAAACAGAGCTACTATATTAAATTAACTTTGTTGCAATCAAGAATCAAAGTCAGTGATTGAAATTAATGCGTTTGAGCTAATCATCACAGGAATTACAAGCATAGTACGAGTAAAGACTCGACAAAGTTGTTCTTCATAACGGCAACTATAGATATTTCTAGATATTTCAATAGAGTGTGGCATAATGCACTTCTGTCAAAACTTGCTTTTGCTGTCGGTGATAAATTCTCCAGACTTTTCGAGTTTTCTCAGGAATCGCATTATACGAATTGTTATAGACGGGATTTCACCAGGCGAGTTCAAGATAAATTCAAAAGGTACCGCAAGACTCCGATTTTTATCCCACTCTATTTCTTATTTTCATAAACGACGTTCTTTATCAAACTTTCAACCCTGTTTACTCTTTCGCAAATGACAGCACCATTTGTCATTTTTATTCATTTACTAATAGACTGAACCAGTTGGAGGTGGAACATGAATGATACGCTCAATCACGATCTCGCTGTAATCTTGGAATGGGGTCGTGTAAATAGATTTATATTAATGCCCGTAATATACAATGTTGCATGCTTACACATAGATCTGTAGTCGGGAATGGTGCTACATTTGCTACTATGGATGATATGAATATTAGGGAATCGGACGCTCTTGATGTTCTTGGCATGAAAATTCAGTGTGATGTTCAATGGATTAAACATATTTTTCAAGTTTCTAAAGAAGCTTTCAAGTGCCTCGGTTTTCTAAAACGGTGTAAGAGACAATTCACTCTATGCGATCTTCGTACTGCTTATACCACCTATATCCGTCCTAAAATGGAATACAACTCTCATATATAAGCCGGCGCTCGAAAGTCTATTTTGGTGTTGCTCGACCGCGTACAGCAGAAGGCCAAGAGGCTGCATGGGGACTGAAGGGTATCCAACTCTATTGATTCTCTTGGTCCTTGGTCATATACGTAATGTAGGTTGCATTTCACTGTTTTATCGTTACTATAATAGTAAGTGCTCTAACGAAATTAGGGAATTTGTTTGACTAGATAATCGTTAAGAACGCATTCATTTGTGGCCGATTGGCCAGTGAATCGCACTACCCATTGTAGGGAGCAGAACAGTTCGTATGTCAAATAAACTCCATCCAGAGGTCTTTCCTGTCACTTTCATTGCAGGAAAATTCGAATCGAATGTCGACAAATACTACCTCCTCTTTCCTCCTCCCCGTAACCTAATTTCCTCTTTCTGGTACAATGCATTGCGTGAGTAGGGGTCATCCCCTAAGTGCTGGCCTGAACGAAAAAAAAGCGGTCAAACTATGCTCGCAAAGTAGTCTTTAGCTCTTTTAGGCACTTTTACAGAAAGGATTTTCAATTGGTGAGGCAAATTGACATCCAATTTTTTTGGAATTCATATCTTATTGCATAAGCATGACGGTCGGTAAATAAAGCCAGATTAAAAAAGACATTTTCTCCCAAATATAAAATATTAACGTTTTAATTTTTCCAAGTATTCTTTTAGTAACAAAATAAAAATGTGAATTATTATTTTCCTAAGTGCCACTTTATTTACTTACGTTGCCACCACTGTTAGATAACACAACTTTAATACTGCCATTTCGCTAGCAACGACGATTTTTTATAGGCGATTTAAATCATCTAAATAATCTAGTATAATGTAGGTAAATTTGATTCATTATTCGAGTAATTATTAGTAAATCAAAAGAATGAAGCAACAGTAATTAAATGAAACTGATTACGTTATTTGTTAAGCGTGGTTGGCACAAAAAAGTTGAGTAGAAGTTATGTTGTTGTAAATTTTTACAGAAGAAGAAAACTAAATTAAAAATATTTAATCGGCAGATTCAGTATTCTTATTCTACAAATTTATATATTTAATCCGCAATCTAAATTGAACTAACAATAAGTGTTCGAATCTTACATCTAACATTTTATTTTTTTACATTTTTAACGCTTTTAATTAAGATAAAAAATGAAAATGTCAAAAATCTAAGTTGATAAAGTTTGTGAATAATAACTTATTATTAAATTTTTAAATTTTTTTTTTGCCAAAAAAAGCAAAAGTGAATGTTACGAAGATATATATATGTTACGAGATATTTTATCACCATATTTAGCTCTTCACTATCATGTGCAACTGGCCACCTAGATCGTTCAATTTTCTTTTAAATTTCTTCTAGGTAAATTATAAAAAAAACAATTGCGCACTTTGAGGCGTAGTCGTAAATTATTTTACCATCCTTTTGTGAATATTTGCAAGAAAAAAACTAGTGTTGTTATTTAGTAAATATGTTGAATTGGATATGTATGTTTTTTTTTTTATAAAGATATAAAGTTGGAGAGGAAGAAAACAACGATGAGTTTTTTACATTGACATAAAATTTGCTTTCTTTATTCTGGTATATGACCGCTACGACTGGGACGGACGTAGTCCACTCTTGCGGTCCAATTTTCGGATGGTTTGTCCAGCATTTTTAAAATTCGGGCTTATCGGCATAGACTAGCGACTTCACATATCCGCACAGAAAATAGTCTAACGGCGATAAATTGTAAGATCTTGGAAGCGTGAAATTATGCAGTGACTCAACATACATTTGGGGACTATCATCAAAGTAAATACGGCCGTTCTGTTTTATTGACACATCCATTGAGACAAAAGTGAGCTTCACCGCTAACCAAAATTCGCTTATGAAAGGACGATATTGTTTGGGGCGCTATTTTCACTGTTTGGAAGCTTTGTTCAAGCGTCGGCATTTTCATGTTGAAATGCCAAACCTAAACAGAAATCACTTTACAGTTAGCAAAAAAGGACTACAGAAGTGTTTCCAACTTAAAATTTTATATCTCTATAAAAACACTCTATATATGTAAATGTTATAGTAATAATTTGTAGTAGTTTATTTTAAGGCCGCTTGATATTTCAAATATAAATTTGATACAGCGCCAATTTAAAAAATTGGCAGCTAATAAATCAAGTATATGACTCTACAATTATCGAGATAATGTTTAACTACTTTCGCGAATGCATAACTTTCCGGCTTCAATTATTTGCAGCGGCCTTGAAAAATCCTCTTCTTTAATTTTAGAATCATGATCAGCTTTCTAGCAGTTTATATAAGTCTTTAGCAGAATTTTGATTTAATTTATACAATAAGCCTTAATACAATGGAAGACAACGATGAAAAGTCCTGAAAAGAATCTTTTTCTTTTAATTTTTATTAAAACATTTCATTGTTTAAATTTCTTTTATATGATGCCATAGAATTTTTACCTTTTTGTGGAAAAAATCGCAATTTCTTAACATAGTCAATACGATTAAATTACTATAGATTTTTAATTTAAAAAAGTGTTTTTTGGTTATAAAAATTTTACAATGTTCTACCAAATTGCTGCTGATAATATTTACATACTTCTGTGGGAGGAAGTAGTATTTTTCCACATTTTTATATTAATGCAACTTCATAGACGTAATTTAAGTTTCTTTTGTTTTTGCGGTTTTTCTTGCTTTTGTGAAATGATATAGAAATTAAGGATAAATGAAATGTTTAAATAAACAAATCCAGATAATAATTTTTACTTAAGTGCACAACAGTTGCACATTATTCTTGTTTTTTGTTGTGAGGATTTAATACAAAATTGGTATGTGAGCTTGCTGTTGATTCCCAAATTTCTAATTGGCCAGAGCCGTGTTATTTATGTATTGTGACATAAATAACATGCATGTTATTAACTACGTCTTTGATAAATATATCACCAAATCAATTCAATTCAATTCTGAGCATTTATAAAATCTTTTGGAAACATGTTATCTTCTTTATAACGGAAAAACAGTAAATATCACTAAACAATCGCCATTTTAAAAAACGTAATAAGTAGAGACTTGAAATTTTAGCACAAAGATAAGCATAAAAATAGAATTAAAAATTAAAGGTTATCCTCATAGAGGCCATATTTTGACATTAAAGGGTAAAAAACATTTACAATTAGCAACAAAAAGTAAAAAAAGTAAAAATTAAAAGTTAAGGGTGTCCCATACAACGCCGGCAGGCAGAGAATTGAAATTAAAACAGATTGTGTATAAATATGCCCACAATAACAACAACAATAATAATAATAATAATAGTATTAAGAAGAAGACATAGCAGATATGGCCATATATTTAAAATATTTAAAGGCAGACCTTAAACTAAAACAGAGCTTTTTACAAAGTAGAGAACATTTGTGTGTCAATTTAATTGTAACTGCAACTATTTTGAATGCAGTAGATCATGATCAAGTTTGTTCATACAGGGTATTCCATAGTCCATTTATTCTCTTGTTCTTTAAGTTTAATTTGAAAAGATTTTTAAATTTTAGTTTCGCGAAAGTTTGTTTTTTAATTTTTTTATAAACTTATGCATAGTTTTTGTTAAAAATATAATTTAAAAAAATATAGTAATCTAAAATTAATTTTTAAAGCTTAATTAAAATTTTTTACATGCTTAAATTTAAATATTTTAAAAATTTTACTTAAATTAAGGCTATTTTATTTACTTTGATTTTCGCTATTTGTTATGTTAAAGGAAATGAGAGATAGAGAAGAACTGACTCGATTGACAAAATCACCTTTGGATAAAAGATAATAAAAATAAACAGAAAATACTTCTCAGGAAGTGGACAAAATTTACAAACTATAGTTCGAAAACCATTAATTTTTTTTAATCAAAATTTTAGCAAAGTGACTTTACAACTTCTTCATACATCAGCTATTTTTCTTTGTATTTATATTTAACCAGGTACGCTTCTGTTTTATTGCTCAATTTTTCCTTGGTTAGTTGGTCTTTATAGGTTTTTGCTTATCTAAGTGAACAAAATCGAAAAAAAACACATATTCAAACGTAGTGCGAAATTTACAAATATTTTATGTGGATTTGAAATCACACATGCTTGTATGCACAAGAAACATACATTAATATGTGAATTTAAAGGCATTCCTATACCTGGGTAGTCTTTCTGCAATATTATCTGATTGAGTGTGAACTGAACACTACCGGAGGTGGCTACGCTTCATGTTTTTATTTTTGTTTTCTATCCTTATTCCTGTATAACTTTATTTTGTGCTAGTTGTGCCAGTTTACAAAAACGTATGAATGAATGAATCATAATGTATGAAAGATGATCTAAAACGGAAATCCTATGGGCTACCATTATACATAAAATATGCAGAACTGTATGTATGTGTACGTGTGTGTTTGTATGCAACTATGCTAGTATGTGTTGATTATTTTCAGAAAAAAAAATAAAGATACAAGAAATATTCCTTGTTGTGTTTTTGATTGTTGTTGTTTTTTTTTACAAATATCTCCCTGCAACACATTGTAACTTATTGCGGTAACTGTTTATGGCTTTGTTGGTTATTGAATTAGCCCAATAAACCAGAAAAATAACACAAAAATATAAACGTTACGTAAAACAATATACGACAGTACGATAGACACAAATCTACATACTGAAAACCCCAACTTATTTTAGTTGCAGCCCGTATAAAAGAATCTGCTCGATTACACGTGCGCTTAAGTGTGAGTGTGTTTGAACGTATAGTTAGTTACTAATCAAATTTTAAATAAAGGGAGAAAAATACAGTTAAGCGCTAAATTTTTTACACTCTATTAAAACAATATTTTTATATCTAAAATAATTTTCTCTTCTACGTTCATATTTTAAATCTTTCTTCCTGAAAGTAAATAGCTAAAGAAATTTTTTATTTGATAATAAAATGTAAGTGTGGCCGATTAGGGAGGGGCTTTATAATAAAATATGTTGTCAAGCAAAGCGGTAAATATCTCGCTAAGTTCATGTGGTCATCTTGGGTACGGAATAGTTCAGTGTAACAAAGATTTATTGCCCTTATCTCAGCGGTTAAGTTAAGTCTCCAAAGACCCAAAGCATGATTTAACCTGCTTGTTTATGTTATGAAAACGAAAATTAAGAAGACAATGCAAAAAGCAAAAAAAAAAAAATTTTACCCAAAAATATTTAAGTTGTTGTTAATTAAAAATCACTACACAAGCATATGCGCTTATAAAAATAATAATTTTTATAGTTGTTTGTTTGCAACAAGACATCTTACAATGATAAGTACAAAATCAAGTACAAGAACCTCCAGTTAGTGATCTTTAGTATAATTTTATATTATGAAAATATGTACCCATTTCAAAGATTCCTCAAAGTTAATGTTCTTATCTAAGATACCAATATAGCAAATTAATTAATTAAAATAGTATTTATAAAAAAAATATGCATGAACTTAAGCCTAAATGAAAGTTGGTTAGTAAGTCATATTGATTGCAATTTCACCGTGAGGCGATTCATTATAAATCAATAACCTAGGACTTAGTGATATTGCCAGTTTTTATGTATTTTTTTAGAGAACATTTAGTAAAATAAGTTTTTCTCATGTAGGTGATTATATTAGTAAAAACAAAATATTTTTTAGTTTTGTTTACTTCCTGTCCAAGAATAGTTTTGCAAAGCTTTAAAGCGCAATGTAATCTATAGGAGATACAAATTTGTTCCTCTTTATAAACAGAAGGGTAAGTCCTTTTTTGTCCTTCACTATGCCGTACATATAACTGTTTTGTAAAATACCTTCATTTCTCCATAAATTTAAAGGAGTGTGTGTGTGTTTGTGTGTGCGTGCCAGTTGTCAGTGTAGGTAATGAGCTGTAAAGTTGTTTTTTTCTGTTGCTGCTATTTATGCAGTCATTCATTTATCCATTTCTTTTTTTCAATAACATGTATCATCATTATCACCACCACATTTATGGGGAAATCTGAAAGGAAAATCAAATTTAACTTTGCTCGTATTGAAAGACTCAATTAAACATGTTGTTTCCTTTTGATAAAATACAAAAATATGTTTTTGAAACATCAAAGGATTTTGATATGGTTTTCATTTCTTTTAAATTTCAGTTAATTCGTAGAAACGATTAATAAAGAGAAATTTCATTGTTAAAATTTTTAATTCGATTTTAAATAATTAAGCAATTAAATTGTGTTAAACCTGAGAAGAAATATTATGAACTTTTTCATTTCGAAAATTTTTGAGATAAAAAATATTTTTTTATAATTTTTATTAATTTTGTTTTTTTCAATAATAACTAAATTTTATTTGTTCTTTTAGATTTATATTTCGAAATGAGATATTCTGCTACGTGTTTTTAATATCTATATCTTGACTTTCTTTCTCTTTGCAAATATAAATATTACGAAAAAGGAAATTTGGTATTCTATATATTGCAAGACTAGTGTGATAACATGTTGTATTTTGCAAAAAGTATTGTTGAAAATATACTTTTTGTGGGCTTGTTTAACGAAAGTTGTATTTTTTTAAATTGTTTTGAACAAATTAAGAAAGTACTTTTTGCATAAGAACATATTTAAAGAAATCTTAACGCTTTCGAAAACTGATATCTTGAAAAACATTATTTTTTTTTAAAGAGAAGTAGCACTTCAGGCAACAATGCCTATTTAGTCAACCATGCTACATTCTTTACGAAAGGGATAGATAAGAGATAAGACGACATGTTGTAAAAGTAGAAGAATAGTTACATAGCCTTCAAGCTCTTATTTTTGTAGTGAAAACAACCAGATTGGTATGCTAAGTACACTACTACTACCTACTAGCCTACCGAAGCAGCTTTCATTCCTAGAAGGCCCATGTTATCGGAAATTAATTTACTTAAAATAAAAAAATTAGCAATCTAAACGTTTTTGGGATATAAAGTTGAAAAAAAATTATTACTAAATGATTCTCTTTTATAAAAAGAAACTCTTTTTTTCCCCAAAAAGTAAAATTTTGTACGAGTACTTATAAAAGAACACAGGCTCTTAATTACTTGATTTATTAATAATTATAAATTTTGGATCTTTTTTTTCTGACCTATGTTTTGCTGTTCTAATTATTAATTTATTTTCTGTTGCATCTACGTAAAATTTAATACAAATCTCTATATCATTACCATTACAAGGCATTTTTTACACTATATTGGAAATATTATATTTTTAGATTTTATCTTTAGTTTTAGTTTTATTTACTATTTTTATATGCCACTTGGTATTTATTGGTATCAAAAATTTTTGATTTCTCTACTCTTTCGGATAAAACAGGTATATAAGTATATAAGTTATCTTACAACATATTTTTCTTATTATTATTAAATTGGTTAATTTACTTAGTAGTTAATTGTGTAGGAAAAATGTTTTCAGTTAATTAAATTCCAATATTTTCTTTATTCTTCTTATGGAATTCTTTGTCATTTATTATTAAAAAACCCATCATATCAAATTGTTGGTTGTCCTAATAATAATTCTTTTATTTTGTTTAGAGCAATAGTTAAAAGGATTATCTTTCAAATAAAGTAAATTTAATGTCATTTAAAAAAAAACTTCCTTGATTTTTTCCATTTCCAGCTTTTTACTCTATAAAAAGAAATTTTACGTACATAAATTAATTTATAAAATAAAACAATTTATGTAAAATATTTTTTTATAAAAGTTTTTTTTTAATAACTTGAAACATTTCATGAAAAAATTCAATAAAAAATTTGTAAGTTTTTCTTTGCAAACAAGCTTTTTTCGTATTCCAAATTAATCAAGTAGGGCATATTGAAACAAAAGTAACATTTTGGTATAACATTTTATAGGAACTTTGTATTTTTATTGCTTTCTTTCCTTTCCTTCTTCTTAGGAGAAGAATTGGATTTTATACCAAAACACTGCCTTTAAGGTTTAAAGCATTAAATAAATATATTTAATGCTAAGCTCTCCATCATTTTAAGCTACAAAAAGATATCCCACTACTTTCACTTTCAATGTATCAGTTCGCATTTAGGACACTGTTATCGGTTATTTTTTCGAGTGTGCTTTTTGTAATAATTATGCCAAATCATTGAATTTTTAATCAAAGAAATAAATTTAATTCTCAAAAAAATAAATATTTAAATATGTTCAGTAACGCACCTACATTTTTACACACAATTAAACAGTAAATTTCCTAAATGCAATGTAAGCAGTAGCAGTCAATAACCGACCAAATTAAATAAAGAATTAAATTTCACCATCAACGTTTGGTTAGGTTATTGCCTTCTGCTGCATTATAGTTTATTAATATTTTTGTTAAATGCATGACTACTAAGTCAGCATAAATAGAACATTTTTTTTGTTTATTAAAGTACGTTGGACTTTGCTTTGGCTATTTATTAATTGTTAAGTCATCACAACAAACTAACAGAGGCCGTTAAGGTACAACGTGCGTGTGTTTGTCATAGGAAATAATTGAATTTAGTATTGTAATCATTTTTTAAGTATAAATAAGTTAAATTTAATAAAACATTATGCTAGAACAATTTTGCGTCTACTTCAGTTAACACCTGACACACGGTTCAAGTACCCTGTGTTCTCCTTGACAACTGCCTTTTGTTTGTACTTAAGGCAACATTACACAATCAAAGATTCCAATTTATTCATTGGTGACCCCAAACGTTCTTAGAAATATTAAGCTTCCCCCCACCAGTGGTAAGGGGCTTTTTACACTCTAAAAACGTGCGACACGCATCCTATATTAAAAAAAAAAAATTTTGTGACCATCGCTGAAACAAGGCATCCAACATAAATCCTGTAACTAGGCACAGGCAAATAATAAAATTTTATCCAAAACCATTATCCATTCAATTTTAATATGGATAAGCTAAAAACACTCATAACCCAGCAAAGGGAAAGAGCCGCAAACATTGAAAGAGCGGCAGCGAATATAAAAAAAACTCCACATGAGCGAAGATCTGTGGAATATTACACAAGGAAAGCGAAAGACCTAATTGCTCTGTGGAAAACCTTTGACACAGCGGAGAATATCATACGCAACGACCCCATGTTGAGCGAAGATGACCCGTATATTGTCGAGGATATCCACAAATCCATAGGAATCGTACACAGTACAGCTATGGAAGAAATAGAGCAGCTGATACAAAGCCTGAGCAAGCAAACAAAGCCATTGCCAGCAGAACGAGCAGCAGGGTTACCAGCAGGCAACCCATCAACACCCATTTTATCATTGCCAGCAGGACAAGGAGCAGGTTTACCCACAGGCAACCAATACGCATCCACGTCCAACATTACAAACAAAATATCAGGATTGATAAGACGTCAAGGAGCACTCAAATCGTCATTAAAGCGTCTACTTCAAAGTAACGCCACGAAGGAAACACCAGTCCAATCTATATCTGCTATAGACAGATTATGGCAGAAGATCGAGACCATCCATTTGGACATTTGGGAAATGTGTGCCAACCCGGCAGCTGAAGGTTATGACTGTGAAGACTATGAAGTCTTAGAAGAAAACGTAGCAACACAAATAGCGTCTCTTTCTAGCGAAAGAGTAACTTCGGAACCAGTACAACAACCAAGAGGTAGTGCCAACCTACAGCTACCAAAAATATCCATACCAAAGTTCAATGGAGACTGCTTAACATGGCAACCATTTTCAGACATATTCTCGAAAATGATTCATGATCAAGATATCCCGGCAATTCAAAAGATGTGGTATCTTAAGGCCAACTTGAGCGGAGAGGCAGAACGTTTAATACGCCATCTGGATCTAACTGAAGGAAACTATACAACGGCATGGAACACTTTAAAGGAAAGGTACGACAACAAACGAGTCCTGGTATCCACAATTATTCAAAAATTGTTTGGCTGGGGTAACTTAACGGCCGAATCCAAATCTCTGAAAGAGTTCCACGACGTCCTCAATGAAAGTCTGTCCGCGCTAAGGAACATTGGGATCAACATCGACAATTGGGATCCGGTCCTTTTACATGTGTTGGTCAAAAAATTGGATCGACAAACACACATCATGTATGAACAATCGCTGGAAAACCCCACAGAGCTGCAGACGCTAAATCACTTCCTAAAGGTTTTACAAAACCGCTTCCAATCACTTGAAGCTGTTGGGGGAAAGGACAAGCCAAAGCCAAAGCAAATAGCTACAACAACAACGTACAAATCAAGCAAATGTGCCCTATGCACGGAAAATCATCCAATATACTATTGCAAACAATTCTTAGCAATGAGCATTGCGGATCGCCTGAAGTGGGTACAAAATAAAAGGTTTTGCGTTAACTGCATCAAGCCCGATCACCGTACCAAGGAATGCACATCCAGGGGGTGCACTAAATGTTCATCCAAACACAATTCGCTGCTGCATCTTGGAAAACAACAAAACTCCGGCAATCAGCCTTCAAAATCTGGAAGTGAATCATTACCATCAACATCAGTGGCATCAGCGAACGCTCGCCCGGCAAACATTCTACTCGCAACAGCAGTAATCGAAATAACAGCCAACAATGGGCGATCTGGCAAATTCAGAGCACTTTTAGACTCAGGTTCCCAAATCAATATAGTCACTGAAAGACTCATTAAAAGCCTATCTATTCGACCAGAACGAGCAATACTAGGCATTCAAGGCATTGCTGGAAGATCCAGACAAGCCACACAGCGGGTAAACGTAAAATTTGAGTCAATCACAAGACAATTTTCGTCCAGGCTAGAGGCTTATGTTCTCCCAAACATAATACCACCTCAACCAAGTGCATCATTTGACATCTCATCCTGGTCTATTCCCGAAAACATAATGCTGGCAGACCCATCGTTCCACAATTCGGCAAAAATTGATGTCCTGCTCGGGGCAGAGTTTTACTTTGATCTTCTGCTATCAGGAACATTGCAGTTAGCAGACAACTTACCCGTCCTGAGGAACACAAAACTTGGGTGGATCGCCAGTGGAAGGTTAGCCAACGACAGCACAACGGAAGCAACATGTGCAGTTTTTAGCGAAGAAGATATAACAACAAACGAACTACTTGAAAGATTTTGGAAAATCGAGGATGTTCCTGCAGAAAGCAATCTTACAGTCGCGGAACAGGCATGTGAAACTCACTTCAATCAAACAACCACCAGAGATCTCAATGGAAGATTTGTTGTTCGTCTACCCTTGTTTGAAGACGCCGAAACACTTGGTGAATCAGAAACCTCAGCATACTCCAGGTTCCTTGCCTTGGAACGGCGATTCAAACGAGATAACAATATTGAAAAACAATACAAGGACTTCATGCAGTCATATGAAGATCTTGGCCACATGACTCAAATTGACCCAAAGAAACTGCCAGGCCCTAGGTACTACATTCCTCATCATTGCGTTTTACGTCCAGAAAGCAGCACAACTAAACTTCGAGTCGTCTTTGATGCTTCAGCAAAAACGTCAACAAATCGGTCACTAAACGACATCTTACTGACAGGTCCAACAGTGCAAGGCGACATAGTTGGAATGCTTCTACGTTTCCGATTACCCAGATTTGTCTTCACCACCGACATCGAAAAAATGTATCGTCAGATTCTCGTGGACGAAAGAGACAGGAACCTTCAACTCATTTTATGGAGAGATAATCCTGGACAGCCTATACGACATTTTCAACTAAACACCGTTACATATGGAACATCATCAGCTCCATATCTGGCAACAAGGTGCCTACAAAGGCTAGCGACCATCCGGATGGACAAATATCCGCTTGGTGCAATGATCCTGAGCCGAGACTTTTACGTCGATGACGGGATGAGCGGCTCAGATAGTCTGGTAACAGCTAAGGAGATGCAATTTCAACTCACCTCCTTGCTCAAGGAAGCCGGCTTTAAGTTGCGGAAGTGGTGTGCAAACCATCACCAACTCCTTCAAGGCATACCTCAAGAAGATCAAGAAGTCAACCTTGATTTTGAAGACGCGTCCGTCAAAGCATTGGGATTAACATGGAGCCCAACTTCGGATCAATTTTGTCTTAAGGCAAATCTTCAGCCGGTCTCAGTCATAACCAAACGATCTGTAACATCAGATGTGGCACGAATATACGATCCGTTGGGCATTGCAGGCCCAGTCGTAGTGTCAGCCAAAATATTTATTCAGCAACTATGGGAAGATCAAATATCATGGGACGATGAACTCCCCGCAGCTCTCACAAAAAAATGGCATGAGTTCCGGAAGGCACTGAACACATTAAACAACACTCGCATCCCTCGCCATATTTTCGACGGTCAAAAGGCTTCACACATCCAAATGCACGTGTTTGTAGACGCATCAGAAAAGGCGTATGGAGCAGCAGTCTACATACGATCCAAACTTCAAAATGGAAGGATAATCGTCCGGCTGTTGTGCGCTAGGTCTAGAATTGCGCCTCTACAAAGGGTATCGCTACCAAGGCTAGAACTTTGTGCAGCACTCCTAGGGGCAGAATTGGCGAACAAGGTAAAAGGGGAGCTACAGCACGAGGACAAACAGCTCTTCTTCTGGTCCGACTCAGAAATCGTCTTGCATTGGATAAATTCGGCCTCGTCATCGCTCAAAACCTTTGTGGCTAACCGAATCAGCAAAATACAAGACCTTACCATCAATAGTCAATGGCGACACGTCAGCTCCAAGGACAATCCCGCAGACTTAATCTCTAGAGGTTTAAACCCAGAACAATTATCCGAGTGCAACATGTGGTTCTACGGACCCCTTTTCTTACACGGAAATGAAGATCTATGGCCTAAAGAATTCGCGAAAGAACTGCATCCCACTGACTTAGAATTCAAACGAAAACCGGTCCTTGTCACGGCAGCCGCCCAAATGGGATTAGAGGAAATCATATATAAAATCAATCACCGCAACTCTTTTGAGTGTCTTCAACGAGTGGTGGCTTATATGCTGCGATTCATCAAAAACACTAGGGCATCATCAGCAGACAGATCAGCAACCAAGCTATTAAGCCCAACTGAGTTAACATCAGCCTTGCATCTGATAGTCAAAACCATACAAGCAGCTGACTTTAAAGACGACATCAACAAGTTGAAGACAACCAAGGAACTCAGTAAATCCAGCCCAATAAGCAGCTTATCCCCCTTCCTTGACGAATCAGATATTCTTCGAGTTGGCGGGAGACTAGAGGCGTCAAAACTATCATACGAGGAGAAACATCAAATAATATTGCCTTATAATGACCCAATCGTCAAACTAATACTCGTGATGCTGCACAATGAAAACCATCACTGCGGCCCACAAACATTGCTAAACACAACACGGGAAAGAGGATTCTGGATTGTAAAGGGCAAAACAATGGCAAGACATACAGTACACAATTGTATTCGTTGTACAAGGGCCAAACCAAAGATGTATCAACAAATAATGGGAGATTTACCGGAAGACAGAATTACGCCATGTCGACCCTTCTTAAAAACTGGGGTAGATTATTGCGGTCCATTCTGGGTACACTACAAGCTAAGGGGAAAGCGTCCGCATAAGGTGTATATCGCAGTCTTCTGCTGTTTTGCCACAAAGGCAATCCATATGGAAGTGGTAACAGACCTAACCACAGATGCTTTTATTAGAGCATTAAAAAGATTTATCTCGCGCCGCGGGCGATGTCAAACAATATATTCAGACAACGGCACAAACTTTGTTGGGGCTAGAAATCAACTGAAGGAACTGGAGACATCAATATTCGGAAAGGAGTCACAGGAGACAATTGGAAGAGCATGCAGCAAGCAAATGATCGAATTTAAATTCATCCCCCCCAGAGCCCCCCATTTCGGAGGCCTTTGGGAAGCGGCGGTAAAATCAGCTAAACATCTTCTTCTGCGTTCAGTGTCCACCGCCTCCCTTACTCACGAAGAACTGGAAACGGTAGTCATCGAAGTTGAAGCAATTTTAAATTCAAGACCGCTAACCCCCATATCATCAAACCCTAACGATCTAACCGCACTGACACCAGGCCATTTTCTGATCGGGGAACCCTTAACCACACAAATTGACGCGAGAACAAACCACCCATCAACATCATTGTCTAAAAGGTGGAAACTTGTGTCAGAATTAAGACACAGTTTTTGGAATAGGTGGTCCAACGAATACCTATCGCAACTACAACAGAGACACAAATGGAGGGCGGCCTCAGCGAATATAAAACCCGACCAACTTGTCATTATCAAAGAGGACAACGTACCGGTCATGCAATGGCCACTTGGCCGTATCACAAAAACCTACAAGGGACAAGATGGCAACGTGCGTGTAGTCGATGTCAAAACTTCATCAGGCACAATCAAGCGGCCAATTCATCGCTTAGCGCCATTAATCAATGATGAACCTGAAGAGAAGGAGGAACACAAGGGCATAAAACGACCAAACGAACAGGAGCCAAACACAACAAAGCGATCGAGGGCAAATAACTTTAATTTGTTGTGCACAACACTACTAGCTCTCCTGATACTACCGGTTGTATTATGCAAGCCCATGGGACTCCAGCCGTTTGATACAAGTCCCGGACTATATTTCGAAGGAATTGGTACAGCGCGTATAGCCACAGCAGAATGGAAACTCATGGTCTACTACAACCTCACTCCTTTTAGATCAGAAATTGACAACTTCGCTAACGGCATAAAGGTATTCTCCGATATATGCAGAATATCTCCCCAAGAAACGATGTGTAACAACCTTGTATCGCAACTGAAGCAAACTCAAAACGATTTAATCCAAGATAGGGAGATCATTATGCCAAGGAGATTTCGCAGAGGTGCTCTAAATATTGTCGGTAATGTTGCAAGATCACTGTTCGGAACGCTAGATGCGGACTATGCAGCCGAAATGGACAAAACGATACAGAAGGCAGAAATGGACAGAACCCACCTCTCGTCGCTACTACACAACCAAACCTCAATTATCGACTCGACCTTAAACATAATAAAGGAAGACGAGTTCTCATTAAAAACTAGAATGAATGAAATCCAAGACACCATATCATCGATACATAACCAAGTAGTGAAAGCCGAAACTCAACTAAGGTTAGCTCACACAGTAGCTCTTCTTGCCAACGAATTAACGCTAGCAGCAACCAGATTACGCCAAGTCGAAACGGAAATCGTTAATATTCTTACAGACTCTCATCATGGTAGGATCAGTCCATCCTTACTAACGCCAGATCAACTGCAAAGAGAAATAAACGTGATCAAGGCGCACCTACCGGTATCACGAACTCTTCCTTTCGATAACATCGACCTCATCCAGTTCTACAAGATCATGCGAGCAAAGGCAGCAGTCACCAAGGACAAGGTTATGTTCGAAATAAGGCTCCCTCTAGTTGACCAGCAAACATTTGAGTTGTTGAAAATATTTGGCATACCCGCAAACAAAAATGGCACTCTTGTTGCGATACATCTCCAAACAGAATACCTGGCGATCAATCTTCATCGAGATGAATACATTCCACTATCCTTCGATGACATTCGCAACTGTATTCAACCAAGCAGTGACAGTTTCATCTGCGACAACAACCACGCAATATTCTCAAAGGGATCTATGGCGGCTTCGTGCGAAGTGGATCTGTTCAAACACAAATCAACCAACAGGTGTAAACTTAACACTTACACGGAGGCTACCATCTGGCAACAACTGCATCACAAGAATCAATGGATCTATGCTACTATAAAGGAAACTGATGTCAGCACTGTCTGCGGAACAAAGGTCGCACAACACACGCTCCGAGGCTCAGGCATCATCAACCTGGAACCAAGTTGCACCCTTAAGACTTCTGAAGTCACTATTCGAGGTCATTATAACACATCAAGTCTCATTCAAGCATCTTACCCTCGCTTCCCGACATTCAATCTGACGACGCGAGAGAGAGATCCCACCTCAATCCTCAACTCGACTAACCAAGTTTTAATAAATCACACCGAGCAGTTAACCGAGCTTCAGAACAAACTACATGATGCTGACATCTCAACCTTAAACACCGCCTACCGCTTCGATAAACATCACCACCTGGCGATAAGTTACACAGCCTTCATCATGTCATCAATTCTGTTGGTCTTCTACCTTGTATGGAGAGTTCTGAAGAAAAAAGGCGAGTTAAGTCAACAACCCACTCCACAACCACGGCAAACCGTTGCGAACAAGTATACTGCCCAGTCACCGGAAATCTAATTTTTCTAGACGAGTTGAACTTACAACGTTCAACGTGGGGGAGAATGTTCAGTAACGCACCTACATTTTTACACACAATTAAACAGTAAATTTCCTAAATGCAATGTAAGCAGTAGCAGTCAATAACCGACCAAATTAAATAAAGAATTAAATTTCACCATCAACGTTTGGTTAGGTTATTGCCTTCTGCTGCATTATAGTTTATTAATATTTTTGTTAAATGCATGACTACTAAGTCAGCATAAATAGAACATTTTTTTTGTTTATTAAAGTACGTTGGACTTTGCTTTGGCTATTTATTAATTGTTAAGTCATCACAACAAACTAACAGAGGCCGTTAAGGTACAACGTGCGTGTGTTTGTCATAGGAAATAATTGAATTTAGTATTGTAATCATTTTTTAAGTATAAATAAGTTAAATTTAATAAAACATTATGCTAGAACAATTTTGCGTCTACTTCAGTTAACACCTGACACACGGTTCAAGTACCCTGTGTTCTCCTTGACAACTGCCTTTTGTTTGTACTTAAGGCAACATTACACAATCAAAGATTCCAATTTATTCATTGGTCAACTAGAGGGAGCCTTATTTCGAACATAACCTTGTCCTTGGTGACTGCTGCCTTTGCTCGCATGATCTTGTAGAACTGGATGAGGTCGATGTTATCGAAAGGAAGAGTTCGTGATACCGGTAGGTGCGCCTTGATCACGTTTATTTCTCTTTGCAGTTGATCTGGCGTTAGTAAGGATGGACTGATCCTACCATGATGAGAGTCTGTAAGAATATTAACGATTTCCGTTTCGACTTGGCGTAATCTGGTTGCTGCTAGCGTTAATTCGTTGGCAAGAAGAGCTACTGTGTGAGCTAACCTTAGTTGAGTTTCGGCTTTCACTACTTGGTTATGTATCGATGATATGGTGTCTTGGATTTCATTCATTCTAGTTTTTAATGAGAACTCGTCTTCCTTTATTATGTTTAAGGTCGAGTCGATAATTGAGGTTTGGTTGTGTAGTAGCGACGAGAGGTGGGTTCTGTCCATTTCTGCCTTCTGTATCGTTTTGTCCATTTCGGCTGCATAGTCCGCATCTAGCGTTCCGAACAGTGATCTTGCAACATTACCGACAATATTTAGAGCACCTCTGCGAAATCTCCTTGGCATAATGATCTCCCTATCTTGGATTAAATCGTTTTGAGTTTGCTTCAGTTGCGATACAAGGTTGTTACACATCGTTTCTTGGGGAGATATTCTGCATATATCGGAGAATACCTTTATGCCGTTAGCGAAGTTGTCAATTTCTGATCTAAAAGGAGTGAGGTTGTAGTAGACCATGAGTTTCCATTCTGCTGTGGCTATACGCGCTGTACCAATTCCTTCGAAATATAGTCCGGGACTTGTATCAAACGGCTGGAGTCCCATGGGCTTGCATAATACAACCGGTAGTATCAGGAGAGCTAGTAGTGTTGTGCACAACAAATTAAAGTTATTTGCCCTCGATCGCTTTGTTGTGTTTGGCTCCTGTTCGTTTGGTCGTTTTATGCCCTTGTGTTCCTCCTTCTCTTCAGGTTCATCATTGATTAATGGCGCTAAGCGATGAATTGGCCGCTTGATTGTGCCTGATGAAGTTTTGACATCGACTACACGCACGTTGCCATCTTGTCCCTTGTAGGTTTTTGTGATACGGCCAAGTGGCCATTGCATGACCGGTACGTTGTCCTCTTTGATAATGACAAGTTGGTCGGGTTTTATATTCGCTGAGGCCGCCCTCCATTTGTGTCTCTGTTGTAGTTGCGATAGGTATTCGTTGGACCACCTATTCCAAAAACTGTGTCTTAATTCTGACACAAGTTTCCACCTTTTAGACAATGATGTTGATGGGTGGTTTGTTCTCGCGTCAATTTGTGTGGTTAAGGGTTCCCCGATCAGAAAATGGCCTGGTGTCAGTGCGGTTAGATCGTTAGGGTTTGATGATATGGGGGTTAGCGGTCTTGAATTTAAAATTGCTTCAACTTCGATGACTACCGTTTCCAGTTCTTCGTGAGTAAGGGAGGCGGTGGACACTGAACGCAGAAGAAGATGTTTAGCTGATTTTACCGCCGCTTCCCAAAGGCCTCCGAAATGGGGGGCTCTGGGGGGGATGAATTTAAATTCGATCATTTGCTTGCTGCATGCTCTTCCAATTGTCTCCTGTGACTCCTTTCCGAATATTGATGTCTCCAGTTCCTTCAGTTGATTTCTAGCCCCAACAAAGTTTGTGCCGTTGTCTGAATATATTGTTTGACATCGCCCGCGGCGCGAGATAAATCTTTTTAATGCTCCAATAAAAGCATCTGTGGTTAGGTCTGTTACCACTTCCATATGGATTGCCTTTGTGGCAAAACAGCAGAAGACTGCGATATACACCTTATGCGGACGCTTTCCCCTTAGCTTGTAGTGTACCCAGAATGGACCGCAATAATCTACCCCAGTTTTTAAGAAGGGTCGACATGGCGTAATTCTGTCTTCCGGTAAATCTCCCATTATTTGTTGATACATCTTTGGTTTGGCCCTTGTACAACGAATACAATTGTGTACTGTATGTCTTGCCATTGTTTTGCCCTTTACAATCCAGAATCCTCTTTCCCGTGTTGTGTTTAGCAATGTTTGTGGGCCGCAGTGATGGTTTTCATTGTGCAGCATCACGAGTATTAGTTTGACGATTGGGTCATTATAAGGCAATATTATTTGATGTTTCTCCTCGTATGATAGTTTTGACGCCTCTAGTCTCCCGCCAACTCGAAGAATATCTGATTCGTCAAGGAAGGGGGATAAGCTGCTTATTGGGCTGGATTTACTGAGTTCCTTGGTTGTCTTCAACTTGTTGATGTCGTCTTTAAAGTCAGCTGCTTGTATGGTTTTGACTATCAGATGCAAGGCTGATGTTAACTCAGTTGGGCTTAATAGCTTGGTTGCTGATCTGTCTGCTGATGATGCCCTAGTGTTTTTGATGAATCGCAGCATATAAGCCACCACTCGTTGAAGACACTCAAAAGAGTTGCGGTGATTGATTTTATATATGATTTCCTCTAATCCCATTTGGGCGGCTGCCGTGACAAGGACCGGTTTTCGTTTGAATTCTAAGTCAGTGGGATGCAGTTCTTTCGCGAATTCTTTAGGCCATAGATCTTCATTTCCGTGTAAGAAAAGGGGTCCGTAGAACCACATGTTGCACTCGGATAATTGTTCTGGGTTTAAACCTCTAGAGATTAAGTCTGCGGGATTGTCCTTGGAGCTGACGTGTCGCCATTGACTATTGATGGTAAGGTCTTGTATTTTGCTGATTCGGTTAGCCACAAAGGTTTTGAGCGATGACGAGGCCGAATTTATCCAATGCAAGACGATTTCTGAGTCGGACCAGAAGAAGAGCTGTTTGTCCTCGTGCTGTAGCTCCCCTTTTACCTTGTTCGCCAATTCTGCCCCTAGGAGTGCTGCACAAAGTTCTAGCCTTGGTAGCGATACCCTTTGTAGAGGCGCAATTCTAGACCTAGCGCACAACAGCCGGACGATTATCCTTCCATTTTGAAGTTTGGATCGTATGTAGACTGCTGCTCCATACGCCTTTTCTGATGCGTCTACAAACACGTGCATTTGGATGTGTGAAGCCTTTTGACCGTCGAAAATATGGCGAGGGATGCGAGTGTTGTTTAATGTGTTCAGTGCCTTCCGGAACTCATGCCATTTTTTTGTGAGAGCTGCGGGGAGTTCATCGTCCCATGATATTTGATCTTCCCATAGTTGCTGAATAAATATTTTGGCTGACACTACGACTGGGCCTGCAATGCCCAACGGATCGTATATTCGTGCCACATCTGATGTTACAGATCGTTTGGTTATGACTGAGACCGGCTGAAGATTTGCCTTAAGACAAAATTGATCCGAAGTTGGGCTCCATGTTAATCCCAATGCTTTGACGGACGCGTCTTCAAAATCAAGGTTGACTTCTTGATCTTCTTGAGGTATGCCTTGAAGGAGTTGGTGATGGTTTGCACACCACTTCCGCAACTTAAAGCCGGCTTCCTTGAGCAAGGAGGTGAGTTGAAATTGCATCTCCTTAGCTGTTACCAGACTATCTGAGCCGCTCATCCCGTCATCGACGTAAAAGTCTCGGCTCAGGATCATTGCACCAAGCGGATATTTGTCCATCCGGATGGTCGCTAGCCTTTGTAGGCACCTTGTTGCCAGATATGGAGCTGATGATGTTCCATATGTAACGGTGTTTAGTTGAAAATGTCGTATAGGCTGTCCAGGATTATCTCTCCATAAAATGAGTTGAAGGTTCCTGTCTCTTTCGTCCACGAGAATCTGACGATACATTTTTTCGATGTCGGTGGTGAAGACAAATCTGGGTAATCGGAAACGTAGAAGCATTCCAACTATGTCGCCTTGCACTGTTGGACCTGTCAGTAAGATGTCGTTTAGTGACCGATTTGTTGACGTTTTTGCTGAAGCATCAAAGACGACTCGAAGTTTAGTTGTGCTGCTTTCTGGACGTAAAACGCAATGATGAGGAATGTAGTACCTAGGGCCTGGCAGTTTCTTTGGGTCAATTTGAGTCATGTGGCCAAGATCTTCATATGACTGCATGAAGTCCTTGTATTGTTTTTCAATATTGTTATCTCGTTTGAATCGCCGTTCCAAGGCAAGGAACCTGGAGTATGCTGAGGTTTCTGATTCACCAAGTGTTTCGGCGTCTTCAAACAAGGGTAGACGAACAACAAATCTTCCATTGAGATCTCTGGTGGTTGTTTGATTGAAGTGAGTTTCACATGCCTGTTCCGCGACTGTAAGATTGCTTTCTGCAGGAACATCCTCGATTTTCCAAAATCTTTCAAGTAGTTCGTTTGTTGTTATATCTTCTTCGCTAAAAACTGCACATGTTGCTTCCGTTGTGCTGTCGTTGGCTAACCTTCCACTGGCGATCCACCCAAGTTTTGTGTTCCTCAGGACGGGTAAGTTGTCTGCTAACTGCAATGTTCCTGATAGCAGAAGATCAAAGTAAAACTCTGCCCCGAGCAGGACATCAATTTTTGCCGAATTGTGGAACGATGGGTCTGCCAGCATTATGTTTTCGGGAATAGACCAGGATGAGATGTCAAATGATGCACTTGGTTGAGGTGGTATTATGTTTGGGAGAACATAAGCCTCTAGCCTGGACGAAAATTGTCTTGTGATTGACTCAAATTTTACGTTTACCCGCTGTGTGGCTTGTCTGGATCTTCCAGCAATGCCTTGAATGCCTAGTATTGCTCGTTCTGGTCGAATAGATAGGCTTTTAATGAGTCTTTCAGTGACTATATTGATTTGGGAACCTGAGTCTAAAAGTGCTCTGAATTTGCCAGATCGCCCATTGTTGGCTGTTATTTCGATTACTGCTGTTGCATAAATTTAAAGTGGACAACGGCATTGAGAAGCACGATAAATCATATTCAAGGGTCAACAAGATCCAAGAATTTATGCAAAGCAAATGAAGGCATGCTACAGTGTATTTTCTGCCACTACATTAATTTTTTTTTGTTGTAGATAATAAAACGTTTAACATAAACGATTTTTAATACCTTTTTAATAAATGGCCCTTTCGTACGAAAAGACAAACGATGAGGGGAAAAACCATGATGAAAAATTACATTTGACTTTTTCCTTTTTTTATGGACATGCAAATAATTTAAATTTTTTTTCATTTGAATTTAAATCAACAGGTTCTTTTAGAGGCTGTTGACTTTTTTATGTTTTCTGCGCTCTACTGAGTATTTTTCCTTAAAGAAAGCGAATTTGACCCCAAAAATATATGGAGAAGAAGATAGAAAGAAAAAAGCTGGGGTGGGTTAACGCCTTATTTAAAACTGAAGTTTTGTTTTTTACGAAAGCTGTGCCAAAATTAATCAGACTTTATTGTTCTCCTGATATTGAAAATTTTTAAAACCCCTTTTAGTCAACAACAACTTAAACTGATTATCCGAATGATATAATAGAGAAATGACTACAGCCTTGATATCCTTATATCCTGTCTACTTTTAACTAAGTTCTTCTATCTACCAGTTTAGAGCATTTACTTAGGGAATTAGTAACTTTTTGATGCCTCAATTTTCCTACTACATCTTGAGTAGGCGCGAGTAGGTGCTTATATATTTAGTATGGGGTGCTTTATTTTTTCTGTCTAATATAATTTGTCAATTTGTATCTTGGTCTGGTGGTATAATAAAATACTTAATTCCTGTCACTAGCGGATTAAACTTACTTAAAAGAGTAAGTTGATTTCCTTTCAGGTTTTTTACTTTCTAATGGTTGCCGCTAAACATTTGACGCAACCAAACCACTGGACTCTAATTGAAGAAAGATACAATATTGCAATTGCGTACACGTGGATTGCATTTTCTAGAGCTACAATTTTAAAGCTTATCTCTTGATTCTGATTTTCTTTAGAATTTCTATACGTTCATTCGATCTTTTTTAAGGTTCGATTGGAGTCTAGACTTGTACCTTGTACCTTCTTCTAAGATTGTTCTCTGTTGTTCATCGCTTTGCAGCCTACAAGTATACATCATCCATTTTATTTAGTGGGTTTAAGATTCGAGCGCAAGACCACTCACGCAGAATACTACGACAATAAATTTAAGAATACGATATCAATAGATATGCGGAGCCCACGTTTACCTCATGCAATTAAACAATTTATTTAAAAAAAATTTAACATTCTGCTTTTTTCACATTCAGTATACGCTATAAAACTTAATTTTGACAAAATCTACTTTTAAATAGTAGCATTTGATTGATTAATTACTTTGATCTTGATAGCACACGTTCACACATTTATGTGCAAAACAATGCTTATTTGCTTTTTCATGCTACTACGAGTACCTCAACGGCTGATTGGATAATTTTTGAATTGCCCTCCTATATGTATAAATTAACGTAATAAAAAATATGTAGTAGTTTATGCACGGAAACAATTTTTATTTCGCAGACAATTTACTTATTTTGTTATTTCCGCTTTTTCACTTTGTGTAAATATTTCCGGGATTTTACTTGTTGATGTCTCTTGATAATTTTGTTTTTCTTCTAAAAAACCTTAACTTCTGTTTGTCTTTATAAAAAAGAGGAAATCCCAAAGAAACTTTGATTTGTTTTAACCGCCTAAATAAACAATGTGAGGTTAATTTAGTTTAATAATTTTTAACAAATAAATGCACAAATATGACAAATTTACCGAAACGAGATTTTAAAATGAACAGGCCCTTAAGTTCTTTAATATCGCATCGTTTGTCATAGTTTATAATAAATAAAAAAGAGCAGTATTCAAAGTAAATATCTTAAAATGATTTTAACTTTGACTTATAAAATACTGCCTTCCAGCCGAAAACGGAAAAATATATTTTATTATAAATTTATTATTTTTAATTTTGCTTTTTCGCTTCTACGAATATTTGATTATAAATTCCTTGAATCTTAACCAAATTCTACATTTTCGACCAATCATGAGTGTTTTGTACATCTTAACTCGTTTGATGTCGAGCGAAATGAAAATTCATTTCCAAAACAAAAGATGTTTTGATTTGAAAATAATAGAGAAGTTTTCAACCATGAAATTAAAGAATAGGATCTTAGTTCTTTATCTTTTGCAAAATAGATCCTAGCAAGGCTTGGAATTGGCTTTTTAGTCTCATGCCATCGATGTACAGAGAGAACAAACCGTCATTTGGTATAATTTTACTCTTTTCAATGTCCTATCAGGAAACAAAACTACGAATTTCTATACTTCTTTAATGATGTCTGTTTTTCTTCATTTAAATTTATATGAATTTATCACCGAGCCTGCATAAATCGTATTGATTATTATTGAATATAAATCAGGAAAACCGTTTATTTCGTTGTTTTTCTTCATTTTGCTGTTAATTGATGTGATACTTTTAAATTAAAAAAGGAAACAAAAAAGGGGTTAAAATATTGAAAAATGCAAAAAAATTATTTTACAAGTATTAAAAATCAGCAAAGAACAAAATTATAGAATACGATATGCACTAAAATCTGAAAATCTACTAACACATCGAAAATTAAACAAATCACGGAAATATTCTAAAAAAGCAACAATTTCCCAGTTTTTAATTTCGAATTATATTACGAACAAAATAACACTCACCAAATAAACAATATTTTATTAAATAATAAAAACTTCAAGGAAGATTGTAACTTTAAAATATCCGAATTAAACTATAAAAGACTTAATTAAACTTAAAAATTCAAAAACTTAAGGATTTAAAATTTGAATTCACAATTGATTTAAGGTCGAAATCGGTATAACACTGAAAACAAAATATCAAAATTAAAAATGCTTTATTCCAGAAACACCGATACCTAACGCAGAACTAAGGAAATCACACAAGACAAGTTAAATAAAAATTTTAATATTGTTACGTTTATACCTTTTATAAACGGTTTGTTGTGAGTTCCTTATTGCAAAATAAATAACACCAGCTTTAGAATTTTTAGATTTGTAACAATTTTATTTACTTTAACTACACAAAGTTGACACTTCAGAACAATTTACTTAAAAATGCACGTCTTTACTTGATGAGGTTTAATTTTACACTGATTGACAATCCACTCAGACGATTCCCTATTTATACTCGTCCATTTAAAGTCTAGAAGATTTAAGTATCTTCTATTCCATTTGTATCGCATTTTGTTGTTGTATGTTTTTATTCGATGTATAGGCTGTTTTTATGCTGATAAGGATTCTGCTTGGGATTTATTTCAATACATTTGTAGAAAAGGGTTTCTTAGAAAAGTATGCAGATGGTAAACAACATGTATGTTTGTTGTTTTAAAATTAGTTTTTGTCTTGCGCGTTTAGATGGTAAACAGCATACATGTATTTTTTTTTCTTGCATGCCAGGCACTTAGTAAACAGCATATCAATTTGTAGTTGTGTGTATAAACTTCTTCGCAGTTTGTAACCAGTATTTTAAACTTAAGCAAGACACATTCGTAACAATATTTACCTCATTAAAAGCAAAACAAATGTGCGAAATTCTTTAAAACATGCCAAAGTCATTTACAAAAAACTAACAAATGGGAAATTTTAGAAAAATTTTATGTAAAAATGACCGACATATCGAAATTTTGCAAGAAACAGGAAATAAATCCTAAAACCACAAAAAACTTAAGTATCGATATTTTTATTTAATCTTGAACTATAAAAACCCCAAATATCAAAAATTTAGGAATAAAACAATTACACAAAAAAACATATATATATATATATATATATATATATATATATATATATATATATATATTGTGACGACCAAAAGTCGACAGGCTCGTTTTTGGATCACATAGCAATTCAATCACAAGCAATTAGACTCTATATACATATATATATGCTTTTCAAATTTTGTAATTTTTTTTTGAATTTCACAAATTTTTACACTTTTAACATTTCTGAATATTTATTGTTTAATGAATTTCAATTTTTTTAAAAGAGAACATTATTATTATACACTTTTCATTTTATATAATTCATAATGTTATTTTATAATTACATTTATTATTTGTTAATGAAATATTTCAAATTATAATAGCCGTTAAAAAGCATTATCTATTAACACGAGGATACATCCGTGAGAAAAACATACCATCAAACTCACCCCTGAACAGTCGTAAGCAGTTGTCGTTTAGTGGTATGGGTGTGTATGTGTGCCTGGCAGAAACATATAAAAAGCGAGATAATTACGGGCAAGACTTCTTTTAAGTGAGTTAGAATTTTATTCAACTTAATTAAAATAGTCTTGCAAATAGGTTTCGCTCGCTCAATCAAAGCCAGAATCTTATTCGACTTTGAATTAAGCGAGACTCGCTAAGGTCTCCGGCTCAATAAGTGCTGTCGCTGCTTCACCTGGCCATAATTTTATTCGCCCAGGTGACGGAGCCCAGAGCCAGGCCGCGTTTTGGTCAGCAAGGACAGAATTTTATTCGCCCTAGCTGAACAAGACGGACAAGATCGTCAATAGGCTAACACCAATTTCGACGTGGAAAGGTTGTCTCAGAATCTTATTCGCGACAAGTCAAAAATTGGTGGACAGGCCAACTGTCCTGCTCAGACTGGACCAGAATTTTATTCGCTCCAGTGTGAAAAGCAGTAGGCTAGCCGACGAAGAGTGGAGACGAAAGCTCTTGAGGGCCACGAAGCGGTTGACCATCGTTGGCGTGCTCAGTAGTGGTGCAGTTTAATTATAACTTAGTTTAAGAGTGAATTATAAATAAAAGATTTTTTTTTATAAAAACAAAAGTGTCTCTTGTGATTAATGAAAAACATTTTTTTTGTAACGAACCCTGGACGCCGCGAGCTTTACCCCAGCATAACGTGAGAACGTGTCGTTACAATATATATATATATATATATATATATATATATATATATATATATATATATATATATATATATAAGTATTTATAACACCCTATATATCAGTGGATTACTTGCATACATTGATATTGGTTGCCATTTTGGGGCAACCCCCAAGTTATTTATGTTTTGCTTGTCTTGGCATTTTTACATCAATAAGCTAATGCCTGAACAACGCTTCCAAATTTTACAAATTAAACCCAAAACAAGATTGCCGTCGATCGTGATTTTCATAAGCGATTTTTGTTTAGCCTTAATTGGAGTGATGAGTTCGTTATGGGTTGGCGGAATCAGTGTACTTCTTTAAAAATGATGCTGGTAAGACCGTTACAGTCAATGGTCACCGCTATTGAGCAATTATCTCTTTCCTTCAGCAACTGAGCTACCATGATATGCAGGAGCTGTGGTTTCCGTGGGCGGCGCAACATGTCTCACAACTAATGGCACAATTGATTTATTGAAGGAAATGTTTGTTAACCGTTCGATATAACGCCACTAAATGGAAGTTCTAATTTGCTACGCAAAAGGGAGAGATCTTCGTGTGCCAAAGTACTAAGGCGCGAAAAGCATCTGTACGATGAGCGCCTTCGTGCTAAAGTTCTTGCTACTTCTAGGGGTAGTAAGAACTTTTGGTCATTTGTTAAAAGAGTATGCGATAATGCTAGTTCTTCAATTCCGACTCTCTTTAAAAATGATCAAATATTCACTGACCCGGTTGATAAAGCTAACCTTTTAGCTGGTATATTTGCAAACAATTCATTTTTGCCGGAAAGCAATCAACCACCGCCAGATCTCGACAGAGTATCAGTTACTATGTCGAGGATATTTTTTCGAGCTCGAGCGGTTAAAAGGGTTCTTACAGATCTCAACATAAACAAGTCTCCTGGGCCTGATGGGATACCAGCACTGGTCTTGAAGCAGTGCTCGCCGACGCTATCGCGCCCATTAGCAGCCCTTTTCAGCACATTGTACCATGTCGGAGAATTTCCGAAGTGCTGGAAAGTTGCTGATGTAACGCCGATCCCCAAAAAGGGGGAGGCTAATAACCCTGAAAATTACCGCCCAATCGCAATTTGTTCTACACTTTCTAAAGTATTTGAAAGTATGATTAATTTCCATCTAGTGAGATACCTGGAGTCCAACAGCTTGCTTAGTGACCGACAATATGATTTTCGTAGGGGGCGCTCTACGGGTGACTTGTTGGCATTCTTGTCGGAACAATGGTGTAACTCCATACATCATTTTGGAGAAAGCAAGTTGGTGGCTCTAGATATTTCCAAAGCATTTGATAGAGTGTGGCATGATGCACTTCTGTCAAAACTTGTTGCTTTTGGTGTCGGTGTTAATTTTTCCAGATTTATATCGAGTTTTCTCAGAAATCGCACTATACGAGTTGTTATAGATGGGATTTCATCAGACGAGTTCATGATGAATTCAGGGGTACCGCAAGGCTCCGTTCTTTCTCCTACCCTATTCCTTATCTTTCTAAATGACCTTCTTTGTCGAACTTCCAACCCTATATATTCTTTTGCAGATGACAGCGCCATTTGTCACTCATATTCATTTAGTAATAGACCAGGCCATTTGGATGTTATTTCCAAAAGGCAAAACATGAATGATACGCTTAATCACGATCTTGCGACAATCTTGTAATGGGGTCGTGTGAATAGAGTAGAATTCAATGCTCGTAAGACACAATGTTGCATGCTTACGCATAGATCTTTGTTTGGTAGTGGTGCTGCATCTGTTACTATGGGTGATATAGGTATTACGGAATCGGAAGCTCTTGATGTTCTTAGTACGAAAATTCAGTGTGATGTTCGTTGGACTAAACACATTTTTCAGGTTTCTAAAGAAGCTTTCAAG
Organism: Trichopoda pennipes; assembly: GCA_030448955.1. Classification (NCBI taxonomy): domain Eukaryota; kingdom Metazoa; phylum Arthropoda; class Insecta; order Diptera; family Tachinidae; genus Trichopoda; species Trichopoda pennipes. Next base: position 274,537 of record JASKUP010000026.1, on the reverse strand, counting down.
TGCCTCGGTTTTCTAAAGCGGTGTAGAAGATACTTCACCTCATCTGATCTTCGTACTTTCTATATCACCTACATCCGTCCGAAAATGGAATAAAACTCTCATGTATTGGCCGGCGCTCCAAAGTCTATTTTAGGGTTACTCGACCGCGTACAGAAGAGGGCCAAGAGGCTCATTGCTGACAGTAGGATATCCAACTCTATTGGTTCTCTAGAGCATCGACGCAATGTGGGGTGCATTTCACTGTTCTATCGTTACTACAATGGTAAGTGCTCTAATGAAATTAGGGAACTTGTCCCTGATACTCACACGTTTTCACGTTTAACTCGATTTTCGATGAGAGCACATCCTTTTGTGGTTGATTGGCCAGTGAATCGCACTACGCATTACAGGGAAAATTCGTTTTTCAGCAGAACAGTCCGTATGTGGAATAAGATCCCTCCGGAGGTCTTTTCTGTCACTTACAATCTGAGAAAGTTCAAATCGAATGTCCACAGACACTACTCCCTCTTTCCTCCTTCCCGTAACCTAATTTCCTAGTTCTGGCACATTGCATAGGTAGGGGTCATCCTCTGAGTGCTGGTCCTAAAAAAAAACAGTTACGAAAATTACGCCACTTATGGAAATGATCGAAAATTGGTCTTTAAAATTAGGCTACGACCGAGCCAGCGGTGACTTTTATATGCCATATAAAATATTTAAATTTTAAAACTAGAGGAATATTTTTCAAATAAAATAAGTTTAATGTCAATTTAAAAAGATCGTCCTTATTTAATACCATTTCAAAATTCTATAACTCTCTTATTCTATAAAAAATACCCCTTATAAGCTGCCATATAAATTTCTCATTTAAAATAGTACAAGTAGTAGAAATGCATTAATTTATAAATAACTAAATTAAAGTAAAACTGCATTTGTTTAACTAAAAATTATCTGAAATTTTAATAAAAATAAACTCTTCACATTAAAACGTGTTAAAATGAAAGAATAGAAATAATTATTAAAAAACCAAGGTAATTTTTAACTGCGATTAATATTAAGTGTGCTGCCATAGAATCATTAATTTTTTTTTGTTTTTAATAAATAATTTAAAAACAATCTCCAAGGGAATATGTCTTTTCATATCTTCGATAGCCCAACGCTAGATTTGGTAATATGAAACTTTCATTTCATTCGTGCTCAATTTTGAATTTTCAACACTAACTCCTTACAAAATAAATTTATTTTCAATTGGTTTGTTTGTTTTAAAAAGGAAGATAAATGTTACTTTAGACACTGACCACATAATTTTTGCTTCGCTACATTATTCCACGCCATTGCTCGTATCCTTTCGCTTTAAGTTATATGCCACGTAAACATCAGATATTTCATCAACCAAATTAAGCAAAAAAATAGTAAGAGAATGTTGAAAAGATCGATCTCGACTAACTATTGTGGTTTACCCTCGAAGTAACCAATCCTTTTAGATTTATCGACATAATTGGCCACAAAAAGCAATTAAACACTGTAACCTTTCATTAATCAATCAATGGTTAATTGACATGACAAAATGATATATTACGAATTGAGTTATTGCACCTACTTATCAGAACAGATCTCCTGACTCTTCTTTCTATGAAATAAAATATTAATGGGCGAGAGCTTTTTACAAATATTCCATTAAATGTGCGAATTAGGAACCAATTATTGACGACTTTCATACTCGAGAAGCAGGCACCACATGTTACTGTTTAATTAAGAAAAGATGCAGATTAAGTCAAACAATTCCCTTAATTAAAAACTAAAAATTATATTTTATAATCTCAATTAAAGTTTCCCTCCAAAATCTGGTTGTCATAACAATGCATCGCTATCGTCTTCCTCAACATGACTGACTCGTTCATATCATCTTTTAATTTTTGATAAAAAATATTAACAAAACAAAACTAGAACTGAACTATTTTTTCTTTTATTTCTTTTCATTGCATAGCAGAAAAAATTTGGTTTATCGATAACAGCCACAACAGCAGCAAAATAGTTTATAAGGATGCCGCTGCCATTGCAGCACTAGACTTCTGACTAATATAGGATCCCTGTTTTTGTCCACTTTATACATGCAATGAGCCATTCTGTCAGTTTCTGTTGAAACACATTCTAGTGTTTGAGTGTCTGAGTATAAATATGAATGGATTATTGGTGGTCATAAATTCAAACTGTTCAAAATCCCACTTAATAGCCTTCGTCGTTGTCCATTACCAAGAACAGAAGCTATTTGGATATTCAACTGCTTTAGTTGAATGCAAATAGTTAGCCATCTGCGTGAGTGTGTTTACTTTTGAATGGCATGAGTAACGATTAATTTTGCGGCTTCATTTGGCATTTGCTTGTAATAGCATGTGTTTGTTTGGCCATCTGTAACAATATAAATATTTTTGCATATTCAACTATTACAATACACACACACATCAACACACACCTTCTCCTCCCAGAGCACATCTCTTTTCAGCCCTCTTAAGTCTGTTAAATTTAAAGTGAATGTGATCAATTATCCTCATACACGAGTTCTTACAGGATATTGCAATTGAAGGTAGTTGAGCTCAATGCGATATCAAATCTCAGAATTATATATATAATTTTTATAAAGCTCAAAAAGCATTTAAGAAAAATTCTTTTCTTCTGCAATAAATGTTTAAAAAAATTGTTTTCTTCTTCAGCAGCCCATTTTTGGATTCAACTTACTGTATGAATTTATAAAGAATAGTCTATGATGAGTCTATTAAATACTAGTGACGATGCGGTTACAGAATTCTGAAAATTCACTGTTTTCTACCATCACCACCATTAGTCAGTCCTTTTTCAAAGAGAGTAACAAAATCAGAAAGTAGACGGAGTTTTACTTTTTTTAAATATTTTTCTAAATTTGAAAGAATTCATTTTTGCAGGTCCTTTTTGGCTTGCAGTAGGAATTAGTAAAAATGAAAATATCCTGATATATGACAAACTGCTCAACACTACAAAAATACCGAGAGAGAGCAAGATAGTTTCACTTCAATAGATGTGTGTGTTCAAGATTAACGTAGATAACCGCCACAATGGTACCACACCGCTTTGATCCTAACAGCATCTGAAATCAATGCGATCATTCGGGCAGCCTAGCAATCACAACGTATCAACTTTCAGTTCATGGTTTACATTGTCTTACTCATTGGTGAAGAAATGCATATGGTTTAAGGCCACACTAAACCATATTGCGCTTCTGAGCCTAAAGCCTCATCTCATAAATTGAAAATGATTTAATTAAATTTTATTGAAGGATTTTTCGAGATACAACTTAGTACGTTGATGAGGCAGTTACTGACATTTTTCAAGTTGTCATAATCTTATTTTTTTATTACGAAAAAATTAGAAACTCCCCTTAGATTAAGGTTGGCAGCAGAGCTAGCTTCTCTGTAGACGCAGAAACACAAAGAAGGCGACTTACATCTAAGCCAAAGGTATCAAATTATTCTCTAAAGGTCTCGCATAAGATAATAATGTGATTAGAGTGGTATAATTTATGTACAAAAAGTACCATTTATTCGAAGCACAGTTTGCGGGAGCTACTATCACAAAGACTGCAAAAAGTAAAAATGTAATACCGCTTTGATGGCGGCGGGATTAGGAAATTATGTTCAGTATAATTTTCTTAAGAATTAAAATATTTAATTTTTAAGGAGTCCCCTCCACTATATTTTCCCCCCAGGGGCATATAAATATGATCTTTATAGAATATTCCACTATCTAGACTCAGTGCAACTGGGAAAAAAGGGAGCCCAGTCCCCTGAAGTCAGACAGGGAGACAACTGGAAACTCCACTTTATTTCAACGGGGATCAGTGACCCGCAGAGTTCATTATTTGTCTCTTTAGACTCTGGCTGATCATTGAGGTTGGCCCCTTTATGGGAGCATCGTGGTGGTTGTGGTTTTGCGGCCCCATAACAGTATAATGGTTATTATGGTGGCCAGGATCATCTCACTGATAATGACACGCAAAGTGAATGATCCAGTCTAGTGAGCATGCTTGACATGTGTTCTGGACAGGAGTTGGAAAGTCTCCAACTCTTTAGCAAGGTGTGATGATTTGCAGACCTGTCCTGAAATCATTAAAGTTGCAACTAGGTGGTTCTGTTGCTTAGAATTATGTCTTCGGCTATCTAGGACGCATGTATGATGTTCCAAATTATACTATAGTGGTTTGTCCACCATCTGATTAAGACTACATAGTCAGGCGCGGATGTAAAACAAATCACACTTCACTATATTTTATCAGAACTGGAGAACAATTTATTTTGTTTTTCGTAATAAAGCTTCGTAAAAGTAAAACTACGACAACAACCAATGTCTTTATAAAGAAATAACAGATCATTTAGGTTCTACTTCTAAGCGATATCGATCCGAACTAAGGTTACAGGTTACTTCTCTTAAAGCTTAAATAATTACAGAAGCAAAGAAAGGCCTCTAGTTCCTAGTTACTTAGTTACTATTTATTAGGCAACAGTTTAAGAATCATCCATATTAAAACGTTGGTTTATGGTGTTTTATATAAAAATTGGAAACTGAAAATAACAGCTGGATGTAAAAAACCCTTTATGAACAATTTTATAGTAAATATTTTTTACTTGTGTGTAACGGCTGCAGTGTATTCAGCCATAATTTTAGTTGCTGTTGTGTCTACTGCTGCTTGCTGCTATTGCTGTTGGTGTTGCTGTTGTCCTTGTTTATGCGTTTATAGATTAATCGTTTTTCGCTTAAATGGCTTAAAAGGCAGTTAACTTTTGTCGTTGTGTTAATTTACAAATGATACCCAAAACTCGATATCGATACTATTGGGAACTTTTTTTTATTTCCTATCAGACTACACTTCGTTTTTTTTACTTCTTTCCGTATAAAATTCTTGCGGTGTGAGCCACAGGATTGGTATTTATAAAAATCGTTTATAGTGAAAACACCTTTTTTTGTGCTGCATATAAATATCCTGCCGCCATTTACTGAATAAAATAAAAACACTTTAGATAATAATCAGAAATTTGTTTAATTTTAAAACAGTTTTGTTAAAATGATTTTTTTTACTCAATTGCCGTTATTTATATCCTTGGAAAACAATAAATATGCAAAAATGGTTTTTGATTATATTTATTGCCTTCGATTTCGTTCTAATGCTCTAATATAAAAATGGTTAAACTTATATTTGCTTAGCCAGAATGCGAAATAGAATTTGTACATCAAATTTATATTTTAAATAAACGATTACGAAGCCAATTTCAGCTTCGCTAAACTCATGATCTTTTACAGCACTGTTTTTTTTTTCGTTTGAACCAGGGGGATGACCCCTTCTCATGTAATGTCTTTTACAAAACTAGAAAATAAGGTTATGGGGAGGAGGAAAGAGGGGGTGGTGTTTGTGGACACTTGATTTTCCTACATTGAAAGTGACGGGAAAGACCTCTGGAAAAAGTGTATTTTACATACGAATGGTTCTGCCAAAAAATAAATTTTCCCTGTAATGCGTAGTGCGATTCACTGGCCAACCAACCACAAATGGATGTGCTCTCAACAATAATCGAAGTTCCCTAATTTCGTTAGAGCACCTACCACCTACCATAACGACAAAACAATGAAATACAACCTACATTGTGCCGATGCTCTAGGGAAACAATACAGTTGGACATTTTACCGTCCCCAATGAGCCTTTTGCCTTTTTTCTCCTGAACGCGGTCAAGCAACTCCAAAATATATTTTGGGGCGCCGGCCCATGCATGAGAGTTGTATTGCATCTTTGGACGGATATAGGTGGTATAAATAGTACGAAAATCGGATGGAGTAAATTATCTCTTAAACCGTTGTAGAAAACCGAGGCAATTGAAACCTTCTTTAGAAACCTGAAAAATGTGTTTAGTCCATTGAACATCACCCTGAATTTTCATACCAAGAAGATCAAGAGCTTCCTATTCTGTAATGCCTATATCACCCATAGCAACAAGTGCAGCACCATCTCTGAACACAGATCTATGTGTTAGCATGCAACATTGCTTCTTACAGTCATTAAAATCGACTCTATTTGCACGATACCCTTCGGAGATTGCCGCGTGATACGCTCGTGATTGAGCGTACACACCTTTTTATGTTCCGCATTTTCCAACTGATTCGATCTATTACTAAATGAATACGAATGACAAATGGTGCTATCATCTGCAAGCGAGTATATAGGGTTGAAAGTTTGACAAAGAAGGTCATTCAGAAAAATAAGAAATAGGGTAGCAGAAAAAGCGAAGCCCTGCGGTACCCCTGAAGTAACTTTGAACTCATCTGGTGAAATCCCATCTATAACAACTTGTATAGTGCGATTCCTGAGAAAGCTCCATATAATTCTGGAGAAATTATTACCGACACCAAAAGCAGCAAGTTTTGATAAAAGTGCACCATGCCACACCTTATCAAACGCCTTGGAAATATCTAGAGCCACCACCTTACTCTCTCGAAAATGAAATTACACCATTGTTCGGATAGGAAAGACAGCAAGTCGCCCGTAGAGCGCTCCCTACGGAAAAAATACTGTCGGTCGCTAAGTAAGCTGTTGGACTCTTGGTATCTCACAAAATGAAAGTTGAACAAATTGCAATTAGGCAGTACTTTTCACGGCTGCTAGTCTCACCCTTTTTGGGATTGGCGTTACATTAGCAACCTTCCCACACATTGGAAATTCACCAGCAAGATACAACCTGCTGAAAAGTCTTGCTAATGGACGCGTTAGCATCGCAGATCACTGTTTTAAGGCCAGTGCTGGTATACTATCCAGCCCAGAAGACTTGTTGACGTTTAGAGCTAGAGCGGTTAACCTTTTTAACCTTTCTATCTCGAAAGAATATCGTCGGCATAGTAAAGGATATTTTGTCGGGCTTGGGTTAAGTCGGCCAAAAGGTTAAGTTTATCAACCGCATGAGTGAATATTTGATCGTTCTTTAAAAGAGTTGGAATTGAAGAACTAGAATTATTCCTTACTCTTTTAACAAGCGACTAAAAGTTCTTGCTACCCCTAGGAGTAGTAAGAACCTTAGCACGAAGGCACTCCTCGTATAGATTTTTTCGCGCCTTAGTATATTTTTACACGAGGATCTCGCCCTTTTGCGTAGCAAATCAGTATCAGTGTTTTTGTTTCTACGGATCAGCATTTTCAGACTCCTGAGTCTCACATAATGCTAAATTATCCGCCCGATGGAGACAAATGTGAGCATAAACTGAAAAAACATCGCCTTTAACCCGTGTATGTTGCTGAAGTCGATTCAGCCGATCTTGCAGTACGTTGTGGTCCATGCTTGGGCCTATCTTCGAAATCGGTCACTACATGATAAACAGTGAGTTTTGTTGGCACGTTGTTTCTCTCAAAAATTTCACGTAACTTTCTCATCGTCACAGTAATCGATTATTTAACGAATAAAACAGGTTGGTTTAGCGAATATTTTTTCATATTATATTTTCCACGTGCCTACTTCACGACCGCCAAATCTGAACTGTCAAAACTAATGTCTACCAAAATGGCGACAACACAAAATGGTATACCTTCCCGGCACGCACACTGTATTTATATTTGTAACATTTTTATATTTTATCTTAATTAAAAGCTATTTTCTTTAACTGCTTTCTTATCATTTCAATTCAAATCCTAGAAATATGGAAATATTTAAAAACAAACAAGATATTCAAACAAGTGCCACATCACATCCTTTAAAAAACAATGTGACAGTTGACGTGACATGTGAAATAAAATAAAGTTTTTATGAATTCAGTAAATGATAGCAATTATTTGTTAGTGATATAGTCAGATAAAACTATTTGCACAGGCAGAGGGGATAGGAAGCCAAAAACATATGCATCTCCACATTTATAAATAAAAAGTACTCATTACAAGTACACGCTGTTAGTTCAACCAGTTTAAATTTCAACTACTCCTTTTTAATTCCCTGGGGTTAGGATGGGTAAGACAACACTACCCGAAAATATTACAGCTACAGGTAGCGAATAAAGTTTAGTTGGTTTTGAATGTTGGCTCAATGCTAAAATAAGTTAAAAGTTTTCGATAAACTTATACCACGTGCATAAAAACAACATACATGTACTCACATACACATACGCACACATATATATGATGTATTAATGGAGACAGACAAACATTTGATTTAATTATGAGTGGCATTTATAATGGAGACGCACTTGTATAGCAGCCAGGTATAAAGTTGGAAACGTTTTCATTTTATTTTGCCAGAAGAAAGATAAAAAAACTTTTCAACTTTTCAAAGGTGTTAGACTGTTGATAATGTAAACAATTTATACTTTTGTGCTCACGATACAAGATGTCTGACTGTCAAACTGACAGCTAACTTAAGTGGTAACTTAATTTCTTAATTGTCAGCATGTAAAGTGTGAGAAAACTACTCTCACAATTTATTTCTTTCAAACAAAGTTTATTTATTTTTGTGATTAAATTTCTACGTTTTAGCTTGTGCTTGAATAAAACATAAGCAAATTTGATAAAACAAAGAAAAAGCTTCATATTTACTTTTTTAAGAAGAAAGAAAACTATCAAATTTCTAAGAGATAAGAAAAAAATTCCGTAAAAACTTATTAAGAAATGTATAACCTTTTAGTAAAATGGCAAATCAACTTCTGTGGTTGTCACTGTAAGTAAGACAAAGTTAATTTACATTTTTATTATACGAGTACACGCAACTGGAATATGATTGTATAAATAATTCTTAGCAGTTTTTTGCGGAGTGAGCTGCAGATGGACGATACCTACTCATTAATATTTCAAGAAGTTTGAACTTTGTCATTAAACTATTCAATTAGTTGTCTTTTAAAATAGTTGTAAAAAAAAACAACAACAAAGAACAACAAACTACATAGTTGCTTTGGTCTTTATAATTCAATGTAAAAATAAATTTATTTCTGGCTCTTCTTCATCACTACTTAATCATAAATAATTAATCCAATTTTGGGAGAGCATTATCTAGCAATGCATTCAAGATATTTATACTTTTACTCATTCCAATGATAGATTTGAAGTTTTTTCTACACGACTTAGTTGTCATTTAAATGTTAAAGAAATTGCTTTCTTGCGGTGTATAACTTCTCAAACATTAGATTAGGAAAAAAGTTCATATCAAAGACAAATTTAAAGTAATAAATATAAAACGAGGAATTAGAAAGGGTGGACAGAGAAAGTCAGTAATTTAATCTTCTGTGGCATTTTATTCCATATTGCTTTCGTTTATTATTCTTTGACATTAGATGGAATTGTTTTCATGTGGTTTTTTCAAATCATACACAACCATCTTTACTACAATATTCTGCGACTCTATTCAGCAATGTATACTATATGTCTATGAATATCTCCTTTAAGCGCTTAGCAAACTCTTGAAACATCCATTTTTTTCTGTAAACGCAAATTCTACTCCTGTAATTTACAGGCGCCTTCACTATCTCAGTCACACTGTCTGCACAACGATTGTTTATCTGTTCAAAATAGTTAAACAATTAGTTTTTCTGGTGGGATTTAATCTCGTGATTCGTGACAGGAAGAATCATAAGTACTATTATCTTTTTCCTGAAATACCCAGGAAAACCTAACTTAAAAAATAGCACTCCAAAGACATAAACACTAACTGCGAGTTTCTCAATTGATTGCAGTTCCTACGAGCTTACAATTTGTACAATGTACTAAGACCCCCCTGAAAGCATTGTTTAAAATAAAACGGTTGATCACAAATATGTCGCTTTTACTTTCTCTCTCATCTAATATACTTTCTTATCTTTTTCAAATTAAAATTGCTGTACTCGTTTGCTAGCTTTGTGAAATTTTCAAACTGTCTGTATAATTTTAAAGTCATTTAAAATATTTTAAAATATTTAAATACAACAATGTCGCTTAATTGTAATTGTAAAAAATTAAATAAGTGAATATGTATGTATGTATGTATGAAGTCTTGCCTCTTAGCTCATAACGGGAGGGTTTGTAGTTGATGGCTTCAACTCTTACTCATGTAATTAAGAACTTTTTTTATCCCGTTGAATTAATATTCCTTGGATTTTCTACAGTTTATTGTTCTTGAATTTAGATGTAGCATTCTTATATTTTATTATAGTGTGCGTTTAAGTTAAGAATGTTGTTAAAAGAGTATATCCTTGTATGTATATTAAAAGTCTCTGTATATGTGTTTAAAGTATAATGTTGTTTATGTTAATTCTTCGCTAAAGTTCGTGCCAAGCTTAACAATTTGTAACAAATAATTATAATAAACTGATTAACATGACTGAACAGCGCTCAACTCAACTGAACCGAGCAGCAAAAATTATAAAGAGTGAACAGTATTCTAAAAAAGTAATGAAATTAAATATATAGGATAGGATAATAAATTCAAACATCTTAAAACAATTTAATCTACGTTTATTTTTAGTAGGTTCCTTTATAAATAAAATAAATAAAATAAAATAAATCTTTCATGATATTCTCATAAAATGTTGATTATTCAAAAAATATTTCAAATGTATTATTGTGTGGGAAAGCATATCCGTGTAGCTATTTTACTTCTTAGATCATATAGCTTATCAGTTAGGAAATAAAGAGTGTTTCTGTTTTCGAAATGTTTGCTGTGTTTTTATATAGAAATATTTTTTTAGTTTTGTTGTCTTTTTGCTGTATTGGTTCAATGAAAACTCTTATTTAATCATTTTGGATTGAGATATAAGACTTGAATTTTCTAGTTAACATCCTTAAAAAAGTTATAAAAATGGACTTTTGTTAAAATACCTTTTCAAAAATGGCCTGCAAAGTATAAACGTACCTTTAGCAGACATTTAAAATTTTTTGAACAGAAAGTAATGTTAAATAAATAGCTGTTGATAAAAATCATTTAAAATGAAGCACTGTTGAAAAGTACTTAAATACCATGTGGGTTTCTTTAACTACTTAAACTTAAATACCATTAAACACATCGCTGCACCCTTAAAAACAAGCATTTAAAAGGTGTATATTTAATTGAAATGATTAATTAAAGTACTTTTACAATCCAGACAATACAAGGTACATATTTACGAAAGTAACTGCTATAAAAAAAATTAAAGCTATTGAAACCTTTTCTGTAAAAAAAAGTACCTTGTAAAATAGGATGATTTAAACTTTGTTTAATAAAGAAATATGTTTTTAGTGTAAGCAATTTTTCATAAAGCACTTTTTAAGCAAAAACTTTTCTTATCGGGAAAAGTACTTTTGTACAAAACTTTGTTTGAAAAAAGCCTCCTAAATAAACCATTTAAAAAAGAGCATCGTTCAAAATATAAGATATTTTTTAAAGGAGCCAATAAAATTCAAACTAAAGGGTATATTTTTAAATGTAGCGCACAAAAATAAGAAAAACGCCAGTTATGAAAATACTTTCTGTTAAAGTAGGCCATCGAAATAATTCGTTTTAATAATGGTATGAAAATATGCTTTTTAATTAAAGTAAGTAAAATGCACATTTAAAGCACGTATAAAACGGCCTTCTTTTCCACTTTTTTTTAAAAACGTATACAATTAAAAATTATTTTCTTTTAAGGCAATTTTTAACAATTATTATTGACTTAAGCCATTTGGTGTTGCAGTACTTTTCTAAAATATTGTACTTTTTATTTTAACTTAATAATGTAAATTAAAAAAAAAGTTCTATAACTAAAACCCTTAGGAACATTTGAGTAAATGTCTGCTAGTTCCGTCGGTAGTACCTTTAATTGTTAGCGTTTTCTCTACTCTTATACATGTCACAACTGGAATTCATTTTGCTTTATTTTAAATTTTATTTAATGTTATTTTTATTTTTAATATTTAAACATTATATGCATGTTAATCCACAAAAATACTCTGCGACTTAATACTCCTTAATATTCTACCCCTACCGATTTTGTTGTCTTTCCTGTTGTAGGGCGCTTAATTTTTTAAGTTAATTTATGCCAAGTGGTGTTTTCACGTTATTGCAATTTAAGAGCAGGAAAGATTTTTATTTTTCGTTTAACCATAAACACATGCAAGGGTATGTATGGAACCCCTTTTTAGGAATATGTAATCAAAACGCCTTGATCTCACCCTCTTTAAGTTCTACTTTATTTATATTTCTGTATTTCTGTTTTTTAATGTGCCACTTTGAATTTGTTTTTGAAATTATAATTGGTAAAAAAAGATGTCTTTATGTAGATGGGGAAAGATTTAAAAACAGTAAAATAAAAAAAGGAAACGTAAAATACTAAAAATGTTTTGACATAACGTATAGTTTTCTATAAAAAAATTTGCCTTTGGTGCAAGAGAAAATTGAATTTCGTAGCTCATAAATAGTTTTTCTCATAAAATGAAAAAAATTAAATAAAAGTGTACAAGAAGTTCAATATTATTATGTCAGTGGCTTTCGTTAGATTTGTTCCCAAAACATCTTGCTTACTTAGCATGCGTTTTTATAAGCTCACAGCGAGACTCGAACTATTCGGTATTACCAACCTTGATTTATCAACCAGACCCTATTTGTTAACAAACTTAGTCATGACCATAATAGTCTTGCTATACTGTACAACCGACTTAATCTTTCTCTGTTCTGTTCTGCTAAAGTACAGCAGGCTTCACACACTCTTTTATCACGGTCCTTTACTAACAACTCCTTTTCTAGGCTCCCGAAAGTTTTAAGCGGTTACTTTCCTCTAATTTGACATTGTAAGTGGCTACTCATGGTCATTTATTATTATTTTATATAACTGAGGAGCTTAAGGATTTGAATACCTATCTTCGGCTTAAAAAAATCTCTGATACCGCAACCACCGCAGGAGGTCTACTTGTGCTAGCTTACTTTTATTTTCATTCGGAACGCATACACACACTCCACTATATAATACCCCCGGGGGCACATAAATATGGTCTTTATAGAACTTCGACTATCTAGACACAGTGCAACTGGGGAAAAAGGGAGCTCAGTCCCCTGAATACACGGGAATCAGTAAGCTCGCAGAGTTCATTATTTGTCTCTTTAGACATTTAATAGTCCTCTGGCTGATTATTAAGGTTGGCCCCTATATGGGGATATCGTGGTGGCCGTGGTTTCGCGGCCCCATAACAGTTATAACGGTTCTTATGGTGGCCAGGATCATCTCACTGATAATGACACGCAAAGTGAATGATCCAGTCCAGTCAGCATGCTAGACATGTGTTCTGGACAGGAGTGGAAAGTCTCCAACTTTTTAGCGAGGTGTGATGATTTGCAGCCCTGCTCTGGAATCATTAAAGTTGCATCTAGAAGGTTTCTGTTGCATAGAATTATAGCTTTGGCTTTCTAGGACGTGTATGACGTTCCAAATTATACATAGTGGTTTGACCACCATCTGATAAAGGCTACATAGCTAGGTGCGGATGTAAGGTAAATCACACTCCACTATATAGCTATGTTTTTTCTTAGCTTACACAAAATTTAACAAGCGTTGTCAACTTTTTATAAGCAAAATACTCTATTCCCGTTCTCGAAATGCGCTAACTTACAGCGTAAATACATATTTATAATCCAAAGTTTTATTTCCAAATACATTTAATTAGAATTCAGTAAAAATAGTTGATATATTACGTTTATATATTATCACCAGATAATATAAAGGGTGTTTTTTTTATAGAGAGTTGGCAACACTTTGTAACTGGCGGCATTTTGTCAAGGGGTTTATGTTAAGTTGAGTTTGGCATTTCAACATGAACATACTGATGCCCAAAAGACACTTTCAAATTATGAATATTTAGTTTTGAAAAACTTGGTTTTTCATAGGCGAATTGCTTAGCACTGAACATCACTTTTATTTGAACAAAATTGCCCTATTTGATAATAGTCCTCAAGTGTATGCTGTGACAGCGTTTAATCCAGGAAGGTTGAGCGTTTGGTGTGCTTTATGAGCTAGTAGAATCAATAGTCTGTACTTATCTAAAATGATTCTGGTCAGAAGGTTATAACGATTGCCGTTATAGAGCCTAAATTACAATGCAACATTTCGCACAGCTTTTTTTTTTGTTTTTTTTTTTTTTTTTTTCAGACCAGCACTCAGGGGATGACCCCTACATATGCAAAGCATTGTGCCAGAACTAGGAAATTAGGTTACGGGAAGGAGGAAAGAGGGAGTAGTGTCTGTGAACATTCAGTTTGAATTTTCCCAGATTGAAAGTGACAGGAAAGATTTCCGGAGGGATTTTATTCCACATACGGACTGTTCTGCTAAAAAACGAATTTTCCCTGTAATGCGTAGTGCGATTCACTGGCCAATCAACCACAAATGGATGTGCTCTCAACGAAAATCGTGTTTAACGCGAAAACGTGTGAGTATCGGGAACAAGTTCCCTAATTTCATTAGAGCACTTTCCATTGTAATAACGATAGAACAGTGAAATACACCCCACATTGCGTCGATGCTCTAGAGAATCAATAGAGTTGGATACCCTACCGTCCCCAATGAGCCTCTTGGCCCTCTCCTGTACGCGGTCGAGTAACTCCAAAATAGACTTTGGAGCGCCGGCCCATACATGAGAGTTGTATTCCATTTTCGGACGGATATAGGTGGTATAGATAGTACGAAGATCGGATGGAGTGAAGTATCTTTTACACCGTTTTAGAAAACCAAGGCACTTGAAAGCTTCTTTAGAAACCTGAAAAATGTGTTTAGTCCATCGAACATCGCACTGAATTTTCATGCCAAGAACATCAAGAGCTTCCGACTCCGTAATATCTATATCACCCATAGTAACAGATGCAGCACCACTACCGAACTTAGATCTATGCGTTAGCATGCAACATTGCGTCTTACGAGCATTAAAATCTACTCTATTCACACGACCCCATTCCAAGATTGTCGCGAGATCGTGATTAAGGGTATCATTCATGTTCTGCCTTTTGGAACTAACCTCCAAATGGCCTGGTCTCTTACGAAATGAATATGAGTGACAAATGGCGCTGTCATCGGCAAAAGAATATTTAGGGTTGAAAGTTCGACAAAGAAGGTCGTTTAGAAAAATAAGAAATAGAGTAGGAGAAAGAACGGAGCCTTGCGGTACCCCTGAATTAATCATGAACTCGTCTGATGAAATCCCATCTATAACAACTCGTATAGAGTGATTTCTGAGGAAACTAGATATAAATCTAGAGAAATTATCACCGACACCAAAAGCGGCAAGTTTTGATAGAAGTGCGTTATGCCACACTCTATCGAATGCTTTGGAGATAGAGCCACCACCTTACTTTCTCCGAAGTGATGAATGGAATTACACCATTGCTCAGACAGAAAGGCCAGCAAGTCGCCCGTAGAGCGCCCCTTACGGAAACCATACTGTCGATCGCTAAGTAAGTTGTTGGACTCTAAGTACCTCACAAGATGGAAATTGACCATACTTTCAAACACTTTAGAAAGTGCAGAACAAATTGCAATTGGGCGGTAATTTTCAGGGTTGGTAGCCTCTCCCTTTTTGGGGATTGGCGTTACATTGGCAACCTTCCAGCACTTCGGAAATTGCCCGACTTGGTACAATGTGCTAAAAAGGGCCGCTAAGGGACGCGCTAGCGTCGAAGAGCACTGTTTCAAGACCAGTGCTGGTATCCCATCTGGCCCAGGGGACTTGTTGATGTTGAGATCAGCTAAAACCTTTTTAACCGCTCGAGATCGAAAAAATATCTTTGGCATAGTAACGGATACTCTTTCGAGCTCTGGCGGTGGCTGACTGCTTTCCGGCAAATAATTATTATTTGCAAATATACCAGCTAAAAGGTTTGCTTTGTCAACCGGGTCAGTGAATATTTGATCATTCTTTAAAAGAGTCGGAATTGAAGAACTAGCATTATCCCGTATTCTTTTAACAAATGACCAAAAGTTCTTACTACCCCTAGAAGTAGCAAGAAGCTTAGTACGAAGACGCTCTTCGTATAGATGTTTTTCACGCCTTAGTACTTTGGCACACGAAGATCTCTCCCTTTTGCGTAGCGAGTCAGTATCTGCGTTTTTGTTTTTACGCCAGATATTGAATGCTTCCTCTCTTGATCTGACTGCATTTTTGCACGTCTGATTAAACCAAGATTTAGATCTGGTTTTAATCGAGATTGTTTTGGATGGAATAAAGGTTTTCATTCCAAACAAAATTATGTTTACAACCATTCCGCCATGGCATTGACATTATTGTCTAAGAAACAAACTTTCCAATTAAATTGCCTAAAAAATTCGTTAAGCTCAGCCCAACGAGCCTTCTCATAAATATATTTTAGACGTTTGGTAGCTGATTTTGTAACGTCGTGAAGCTTCGAATATGAAAAGGAGGCGGAGATGGTACAATGATCGGAGTTGCCGAGAGGTGCACAAACATTAACTTCATACTTTTGGGGGTGTGAAGTTAGAAAAAGGTCGAGTGTATTACTATGGTGCCCATCAACACAAGGAATGTGTGTTGGTTCATTCACTAATTGCGCAAGGTGATTGTGCGCGGCAAATAGCTCAACATACAGGCCCTCTGTAGTTGTATGGTCCGAATGGCGAAGCCAGGAACAGTTGTGAACATTAAAATCACCAGCAACAACAATTTCACTGTTCGGGCAACTGTCGAGAATCTTCGATATTGAGTCGGAAAGAAAATCGAAGCCAGCTAAGGTTTTATCCTTTCCGGTATTTGGACTTCTGTAAAGAAACCCGAAATGCAAGGGGTGTGACCTGATCCTGAATTTAACCCAAAGACAGCTAAATTCAGGATCATTTGTGCCCAATGATTGCTGGCACTGGTACACAACTTCATTGCGAATGTAAATTGCAAGACCCCGGTGAAAATTAAATAGCGATAGGAGGTGATACCCAGGTAGCTGAAAACCCTGTGGATTAGCATCCTCAGACACCTGAGTTTCACATAAGGCTAAAATGTCCGGACGATGGAGACAAATGTGAGCATATACAGAGAAAAAATTCGCCCTCAGCCCGCGTATGTTACAGAAGTCAATTCTGAATTTTGTTGTCATGACAATGAAGGAAATTCAAGAAAAAAAAACTGAACTATCCAACATGCTATACTGTGACCAATGCACTAACCTTAGCTTTTTGAACTTCTTTGTGACCAGTGCTAGGCCTTCATCACAAGTAGTTCAACAAAAGTCAATGCAATGTTTACAGTGCAGCAAAATATTTTTAAGTAGAATAGGGACGAAAATTGAGGGCAAAATTGAGTTACTGACAAATATGGAAAAAGTAACCTAAAATGGGTCTAACACATTAGACCTTCAGCCAGCTATGGTGGCCATCTGCTAGAAATTATAATGCCGGAAGTTTATCTATCGAAAAAAATCATTTTTCTTTTATTTCATTTCGTAGTTCTATACTTCTATAAAAAACAACCTACTGTCTGAAAAGGATATCAGAAATATTAAATGTTCTCTTAGTGTATGAAAATTTATAAAATTTTACCGAAGCTCTTTTAAGACAAACGAAATAAATTAAACACTAGCATAATGCAACATCTTACGGATTAATACGTTTTTGGTTTTTTGAAAAGGTCGGCAGAAGATTTTTAATATTTTGTTTTGAAAATAAATATATAAAAACTAAAATAAACATGAACTTATGGCCAATTTACAGATTTATTTGTTTTAATATCAACCTGCCAAACTTAAAAATTCAAAACTACATTCACATAATAAATCAATAGTTTAATTCTACTCGGTATTTAATATTTGAATTAGTTGAAAACATTAGAAACATTAGAACATACAAGAAATTTTTAATGCCATAAAACTGAGTCAGAAAACATCAGTTAAGTTTTATCGCCATTAATAAAAAAAAAATATCTTTATTTATTCATTTTCTGGCCACAAAACTTCGAAATGTTATAGGTTTCTTTTGAATTTGTTTTCATGCGCACACACACACGCGCAGACATCTAACATTAATACTTTTTAAATTCTGACAAGATTTTTTTTGATCTTAGGTCATATTTAATATGTATTAAAAAATGGAGTCTGTTGAGTAATATTTTCTTCCTTGCTTTTGTATTAAAATATTTTAAACGCCTCATATGAAAATGGAAAAATTAATAAATTTATAATAGATGAAGACAGTCTAATGAATGGATGTGTACCTCAATCAAAAACTATACAGTTTTATCCACACTCTTTCAACTGATATAACTTAAAACTACTAGGACAATTTTCTGTTTCCTTTCCACATCTTAAAAATTCTTGAACAAATAAAAATAATTTTTAATTAATAAATTTGTTCGCCCGGCTTAATTTTATATTTATTCTAAAATTGTACAAAGAATGAAAAATTATTTATAGAATTTTGCGGATGCATATCAAACGAAAACGAGATATATTACATTAAATAAATTTTAATTAATTTATTTGTTACATTATTAAATAATTCAGCTAATTAATTTAAAAACCAAAAATTTTAATTTTTAGTGAAAATATTTTTAACACTAAATAACGAAATTTTTGCAAAATTCAGCAAACACATATGTTTTGTTTTGAAAATCTTCTGCTTTGTTAAACATTTTCTAAATAACTAAAATATTTTGAAGGGTTAATATCGCTTTCCAAATAATCAAATTTTATTTATAACACCCTGTAACAAATTAATTCGATTTTATTTAATTTACCGAAAAAAGCGACTTTTTAGGGTTGATTCTTATGAAAAGCGCCAAGAAAAAAAAACGCATTTAGCATCGTTTAAATGAGTTAAATCTAGCATCGAATCCAAAATTAGCACATTATTTGTTACATCACTTAAAGGGTTGCCACAAATTATTATTTATTATTTTTTATGACTTATGGCATTCATACAAGAAAGGCGCCATGCATACAAACTGTTTAGTACTTCTTCTTTTTTGGTCTCAAAAAACTAAATTTATTTCTTCCTTCACCTTTTTAAAAGTCCCATTTAAAGTAATTAAAATTTGTATTTGAATTATTCAAGTTTAATATAAAAATGTTTACTTTACCTAAGAGTTATGCGTTATTGTCTGGCTTGAAACTTGTTTACGTTTAGGATAGAACAAAAATTGCCACATAGTTGTATACGAATCTGCTTAAATATCATCAATAAAAGCATTAACGCACAGAAAAGCATTTACAAGGCTAAATTTTAGGCTTTTAATATTCCTTTTTAGAATAATTTCCTTAACAATTTTTTCTACTACTTTTTCTATATACTAGCGATTGTTAATTTACAAGCTAAATCCTACACAGATATAATTTAATATACAACTAAATAAAATTTTACTACTCCATTTCAATTGGCAATAAAAAATAATTAAATCAAAAACTATTATCAGCACGATGCCTTTCACCTCTACATCCAGAGCATTTGCTATCGTAAAAGGCGCTTACATTGTCAAGCAGTGTGAACTATAAGATTATGACTATTCTTCTTCTTAAACATGTGATTGTAGGACCCTCTAACAGCATCATTCCTTATTGGATAATTGTTAAATAGCAAAAAAAAAAAACCGTAGACAAATTCCAGATGTTGAAATTGTCTCAAGACAAGTAAAATTATTTGCAGTGTTTGTCATTTCTTTCCTCGGTCATGGCTTTCTTTATACATACATACATATGTATATGCTTTATACATTTAGAGGAATAAATGGAAAAAGAATATTGCAATAACAGCAATTAATTCCCCAGTAAGAAATGAAATCTAATTGCTCGTTAGAATGTCCTCTGAATGTAGTGTTATTTTCCAAACTGGTGGAAGACTATCCCTCTCCCATTCATCGTTTTCATAAAAGATTGTTGTGTTAACTGCTGACTGGGCTTATGGTTTTCATAGCAAAGGCTGTTGCATTAACAAGCAGACAGACAGGACGTAAAAGAAATTGGAACAAACCATTTTGGTGGACAATGGCTTAGCAATGATATTTATCTGGCCATTTAATTCATTGTATTTTAAGAATATTTTCTTTAAGAATTTACTTCTGCAGCCGTGTGAATTTGTCTTTTTTTCAACCTTCTCAAGAGTCATGGTGCTTGTTGTTGTTATTCTCTTCTTCTTATTCATTATTAACACTATTATTTCATGGACTTACTTTTGTTTAAACGATTCCCCTTTGGTTCATAAAAAGAAATTAACGACTGTTTTTCTTTGTTAATTTTGTTTTTATTTTCTTCTTTACTTTTTGTGTTTTTTTTCCTTTTTGTTGTTGTTCTGTTCTGCTTTGTTTATAAATATTTTTATAAATCTTTTTGTTTCTTTTGTGTTTATTTCTGTGTGCGTGTGGAAATGTTGCTAATTTTGTTGGTGCAAATCGTTTAATGAGGATGTTAAGACAAGTACTCAACCATTGAGAACAGGGACAAAAACCCATAATAACCGACTTCCTGGTGAAACAACAAAGTCTACAGGATTTTTGTTTTTTTTTTTTAAACAGAGACAGTGTCGTAATGTAGTGAAAACTTTTAATTAGCTGTTCAGAGAGGATTTTTAAAACATTTTCAAAGTGCAATCGATTTAATTATTTAGGGCAAGAAAGCTGCAACTTAAACGTCTACGATCCTGTTTTAAACCATTTAATTTTAATTTACAAGTTGCCGAATATTTCACTTAAACCAGCCCTAAGTTTTCAAAATATGAGGCTAAATTAGTTAGTGCTATTTAAGAAGTAATGACACAAAATATAATTCCGCCAAGGACTGCAGTGGACTGAAATTTAATTTCTTGTTAAAAATGGCAAAAACCAAAGTTATCCTTAAAACACAGCACGTTTTTATTTACTTTTCAGATACTTTAAATTTTAAATTATTAATTTGATGCTATTTTTAATCAGCTTGTTTTAAATATGTTATGAACATAATTTTACTTCCACAAACGTGCTATTGAATTAAATATTCGAAAGCATATGAAACACTGCCATACGCGGGGAAAAACGTATACATTGCTTCACTAGTGAAAGATCTGGTAGCTTGTTCTATTTGCTTCTGCCATAACGTTTGATTAAGAAAAACTCATCGTGTTGTTTGCTTTTTATTTATAGTTATAGTTTATTATTTCTCTGTTTTTTAAGAATTTCAAATACAAATATTGGTAAATTTTTAAAATGAGAGTAAGAAGCAATGATCG
This sequence comes from Trichopoda pennipes, assembly GCA_030448955.1. Classification (NCBI taxonomy): domain Eukaryota; kingdom Metazoa; phylum Arthropoda; class Insecta; order Diptera; family Tachinidae; genus Trichopoda; species Trichopoda pennipes. Next base: position 253,399 of record JASKUP010000026.1, on the reverse strand, counting down.
GTTGAAGTTATTTTCGTATGATTTTCAACTGCTGAGAAATATTTCTGTATTCTCTCCTATCATAATATTGTCGTTATTCATATCATATTTGGCTACAATGTCTTAGTTATACTGTATCATTTTCAACTTGGCTGAAAGAGATGTTAAGGTAGAATATTCTTGTATATGCGGGAATCGCTTAAAACAAGTATATAAGTACAACTTGCTGGGCAAATGAAATAACTTAAGTTGAATCATCGTTGAGTAAAGACAACAAAGTTACCGTCGTGTTTATTTTTTGTATATTGAAGGTGAATAAATCGTTAATTTAACTTAAAACTCTAAAGTGCTGTGTTATTATTTCGCAATAACAGAATTCAATATAGCAAAACGTTTATTAAAAGGAACAAACGTAGCAAAGTAAAAAAAAAATCATTAAATTAGAATGAATTTCAACGAGCTAAAAGTTGATCAGATAAAGTGCTGAATAAGTTGAATTTGCCGACAACGGACAATAAGACGGCAAAAGAAGTTAATTGATGAATTCAAGCTTATATTGTTATATTGACATTGAGGCGTATGAATTTGAAGAAAAAGAAGAGATTAATTTATGTACTCCAGCAGCAAATAACAATAATGACCTGAATTCAATGCCTGCCGCTATGATGGCAAAAATGAATGAAATCTCTAGAGCCAACAGTGCAATTTAAGAAAGCTCTAAAATAAAACAGTGCTAAAATTGATGCCAAAAATGCGAAAACTGATTTAACACAAGATTGTTCTAAAACAAACAGTGCTAAATTTGATTAAATTCAAGAAAGCTCTAGGCTAAAGGAGACTTGTATGTGAGGTTAACAAGAAGCTTCAGAAATATCAGACGTTTTCGGTAACCAGTGGATGCTGTGGAACAGGATCAGTGAGATTGATTGAAAAATGAAGGGAGAATTGCATGAACTAAAAACGCAAATTTGCGATCTCCATATTCAAAGGGACCATTGACAGTCTTGTCCGAGCACGCCAACTAGATAAACGCACCTTTTAATGCGTTTAAGTTTTAATTTGAAACAAGTGCCTTTAAGGCTGCAGCGGTCGAGATCCTCGAAAGAATACCCCCTGGTTGCAGAAATAACCACGAGGACGTAATGGTGGCCTTACAACGTAAGTACAGTGGCAAGCATAAAAGGGAACTCTATAGAATGGGGTTAGGAGATTGAACGTCAATTCACCTATTTTTGGATCAGTTAAAATTGCAGCCTTTATGATCTAGCGTAATGTCGAGACAATACAACAACAACTTTAAGGAAATTTCATGAAATAAGCCAAACAATGAAAAACAAAAGCAGCTAACACAGAACAAAAGCAAAACACACAGCCAAGCAGGTGTCTACACTAAATCATAATAACAACAACAACAGTAGGGGGTGATAGTGATAGAATATTCTTCTACATTCGAGAACTGCTTAAAACATCTATTAAATTATCGTATGGTAAAGGCAACAAAGTTGTCATGGTATACTGAATGTGAATAAATCGTTAATTTAATTTAAAACTCTAAAGTGCTGCGTTATTACCTTGCATTTAAAGAACTCAACTTTGCTATAACGTTTATTAAAAGGAATAATATGAAGCAAAATGCTAATTCAAGATATTGACTAATTAATAAATAATTGCAAAAGCTTTAGTTGCTTTGAAATATGAAAAATTAAATGAGAATATCAAATTGACTAGCTTTTTTAGCGGTCACCGACTAAAAATTTGGTGCAGATGTTCAAAACGATTTTTATAACGAAAAAGGAAATTTTTCAATCAACGTGAAGACATTGATGTAACGGAGCTTTGAATATAAGATTCTTATATTCCACAAAAATTTTGCTAGGAGTATGTAGCATAACACCGCCGCGCCTAAAGTGCAAGGATCACATTGTTTTCTATACCCACAAGAATTAAACGCTTTAGGCGCTTAAAATTGCCAATACATGTGTATTATCTTGGAATCCGTTGTTACTATGCTTATTTCAGACCAGTAATTTTAAATCAGCAATACTAGAATTAATTGAACCTATTGTACGCATGTTGAACTAAACTGTTTTGTGTTCTTGATACAGAGTTTCCCAATAAGGAAGATTTGTAAGTTGCAATATAGTTTCTTTCGTTCTTTTCTTCGAACACTTTGAGTGTATATTGCCCACCTAGTAGTGCCTGGGATCATTATATTGTGTATATGGAGACATTGTTACTTCGAGGGAATAACTGTCCGTTTATCTTAGGCTTAGAAGCGAATGCATACTCTCGTATGTGGTTCAGTAAAATGCCTGGACATGTGGATATTCGAGTTATATGCGTGGAGTTGTGCTTAGCGAGTGGTTAATTGTGAAAGGTGTTTCTGTCTTCAATGAAGTTAGCGATTAATTCACGTTTGATGGTCCAAATGATGCTAATGATATAGATGTTACTCTTGCAAATAATGCAGCTTTAGCATCTTATATCTTTAGGTGGAGGGTATGTGACAATGGTGGCGTGAGTAATCACAATCTCATTTGTGTTATCTATGAAAGTAATTTTATCCAATAAATTTGTGTATTTAGTTAAACTTATTTTTGGATATTATGAATTTAATATTAGAATTAGAATAAATAAAACTATTCTCTTTTAGTTGCTGATTGATTGCTTGATGATAACCCAAATGTTACTTTTAATTATACTACTAAAATGTCTTATTGGTGGTTAAGCTAGCTTCTATAGCCATTTCGATGATTCCTCAACTCAACTCGTGAGGAAGCATTTAAACACATTCTAGATAAGCTAAAATTACTTTTTAGTTTCAAAATTTGTTTGGCCAACTGAGAAGTGGACAAATTTGAATTTTTAAACGATTAAGTAAAATGGGTAAATTTTCTTATAATGATAACTTTTATTCGAGCCGTTAGATCAAAAATTTTGTGGTGCAGCAATAATCTTAATTAATTCCTGCAAATTAAGTTTTATACCTTGTTCAAGCTTTGTTTCTTATAAAATTTATTTTTAAAAATCATTAAATATTTTTCACCAAGAAGTTGATTATTTTCGGACCACTGTGCCGCTTTATTTGCCGCCAGCATTCTTATGACAAGTTTATTGTTGTTTTAGTTACTTTTATGTTTTAGCCAAGTTGATTCTGTTGTTGTTTGCACTTTCTTTTTTCTTAATTTTCCGTTAAGTCATTGTATGGTGATGGTCCACTTAGAGGGGATATTAGAGTTTTGTTCTACAAAAAGTGAAAACGACAAACAGTGTGTAAATAGTGCAGGATAATGAAGAAATTTTATAAAAACAATAATGTCTTCATGATTACATGGGATTTAACCATAAAAATAAACACTCTTCACTATAAATGAATGACTAAACACAAATAAAAACTTCATCGATGATAGAAACTAAAAAGGCCAAGAATAAGAAACAGCAAAAACAAAAAAGTTATTCTTTTAGTTAACGTTTATTAAAGTCTCTTTCTTTATTTCGTTTTGTGGATGTTACGTGTTGTTATAATTTCGTGCCAATAAATTTATGTCAAGCAGCTGCATGTGGATGTTTGTCAGTTTAAGTTTGTGTTAAGAATGTAGAAAACTAACGGTAGCAGAGCAAGAAGCCTTTCAAATTAATTGAGTTGTTATGGGTTAAATATTTGTTCAGCTTGATCTCTCTAATTTTAGTTGGTCCCTTGGGAGTTTTAAGAAAAAATATTTTCGTTAACATTAAAATAAAATGTTGCAAAATACAAACACACACACATTTATTCAAACGCATAAATGAATAAACCTTCTAACTGAAAGGACTTTCAGGTAGTTTATTTGAAGTTTTTTTTTCATTTTTTTTAGTTTTGTAGTTGTTTACAAAATTTATGGTCATCTAGAGTTGTTGCATAAATCACTGTCCACTTGTTTCGTTATAAACGAAGAACCCATGTTCATTTCACTTTTATTATTTTAGCCTGGAGCAATTCTTTTCTATTCCACAGCACATTACCATATGAAATGACCAACCACAATTAATGTTATGAGATAAGTTTGCAAATAAATAATGTTGTGCATACATTGCGTTAGTAGGATCTATGAATAAGTTGTTGTTGCTACTTTAAATAGTTTCAAAAGTACCAACGATATATTTAATCCAAAGCACAGCCATTAGAATAAATAAAAACCACAATTAAGAGGTTTTATTAAATTTCAAATGCTTTTTCATTTATGGCAAAATCTTTTCAAAATTAACTTGGTTTAATACCAGCACTATTGTGAATAGATAAAGTGCTTAAAAACTTTAGCTAAATGTCGACAAAGCCAGTGGATAACAATTTTTTTCTCCTAAAAATTGCTAGATTTTGTCTTAGCGAAGATAGAGCCGAGCTAAATAAGTTGTTATTTAACATAGCAAGAGTAGTGAGAACAGAACGAAAGTAACATATGTTAAGCATCTGCTGTGATTGTGTTGATGAGGTTTGTGTGTCTACTTGTTGAATATAAAGTGATTGTTCAATTCATAGACGAGAAACAGAACGAAAATATTACTGAGGAGCGAATTCTTAGCATACATTTTTCGTTATATGTTTCGAATGCGAATTTAATAACATGGCTTTGTTATTATTCTTTTTGTGTATTGGAAATTATCATAAATCTGTTCTACTGTCCACCCTTAAATATGTTTTTGAAACTAGCTGGTGATATAATAGACTGTAACTTATTTTTGCTTAAACGATTTTTGGCGAAATGAACTTGACTTTATAGTGGTATGTGCAACCTTTAGGTAATTGGTTTTCCAAGACCAATAAATAATAACTGATTTGCTATTAGAGCTGAGTCAATAGACGTGTGCATCTATTTCGTTATATATCGCTGAAATATACATTAGCTAATAACAAATTTAATTGATATAAAAATATTATAAAAAGTACTCAGTTAACAACACTCAGTTAGCCACGTGATGGAAAATATGCTTAATTTTCATTTTGGGAACTAACTGGAGTCGGAAAAATTCTATCAATCCATTTACCATTTTGGCGAAAGCAATGCGGAAACGTGGTGCATGGTGCACTCTTATCACAACTCATTGCTTCTTGTGTCGGTAATAGCTTCTCTTGATTTTTATCGAGATTTCACAGGGATCACACTATTCAAGATAAGATCTCATCAAATGAGTTCAAGATAATTTTAGGGGTATTTCAACGTTTCGCACTTTCTCCTATCCTGTTTCTTATTTTTCTTACGACCTCAAACCTTTAACCTTGATAAAAGCATATGGTAATCTCATTTCGCCACAGGCCAAGCCTTTTGGAAATTGAAGCTATGCGAAGATCTAAGCCTTTCAGCTATCTCTAAGTAGATTCTTGCGATGAGGGGTCATTTTAGCACTAGAAAAATGTCCTGTTAGAAAAATGTCCTAAAGAACATACAATTTTTTGTTCTTTGTGAATCATTACACCTAAATCTCATAGAACTTAAACAAACAACTTAAAAATTAAGCACAACCTGAACAATACCAATTTTCAAACTGATACACAACTGACGTCTACTGACTGAAAAACTCAGTTAATCGATTTGAACATTTCAAAAACATCATTGAGACGAATTTTGCATAAAGACCTTGGTATGACGCCATACAAAGTCCAATTGGTTCAGGAGTTGAAGCCAAGTGACAATCCAATGCGTTTTCGCTTCGCTAAGTGGGCCTGCGATGGACTTACAGAAGATGCCGATTTTGCAAAAAAAATCATCTTTTCAGATGAAGCTCATTTTAATTTTGGCGGGTATGTAAACAAGCAAAATGGTCGCATTTGGGGCACAGAAAACCCGCACGCATACATTGAAAAGCCGACGCACCCAAAACGAGTCACCGTTTGGTGCGGATTTTGGTCCAGAGGCGTAATTAGACCTTTTTTCTTCGAAAATGAGCAGGGAGTGGCCGTTACAGTCAATGGTGATCGTTATCGAGCCATGTTGAACTAACTTTTTTTCACAAAAATTTAATACTGGCAACATTTGGTTTCAACAGGACGGCGCTACGTGCCACACAGCCGAAGTTACACTCGATATTTTGCATCCTATTTTTGAAGATCGCATTATCAGCCGCAGAGCTGACGTGGTTTGGTCACCACAGACACCGTTGGACTATTATTTGTGTGGTGCCGTTAAAAATAAGTATTACGCCGACAAGCCAGAGACATTTGACGCTTTAAAGGATAATATTAGTGAAGCCATTGGTGAAATACAGCTGCACACAATCGATAATGTGCTTAAAAATTGGACTGATCGTGTAGGCTACTACATAGCCAGCCGAGGCAGCCATTTGAATGATTTTCCATTATTAACCGGAAGGATTGTACTTTCAAATTAAATAACAAATTTGAGAAAATATCCAGTAGTTTTGTTTATAGCATTCAAAACAAAATGGCGGACCCTTTAGAAACTTCTATAAATTTCATCTACTAGCGGCAACATATCTATGAGATCTTTTTTCTTTTTGATGCTTATTTTTGTTGCTAAATCGTAGCAGTTTCGTAAATCTTTAATTTTAACAGAATTGATTCCTCGCTTTGTTATTTTTATGCTATTGAAGGGATCATTCTCATTTAAAGATGTTTTAAAGTATATGGTACCATATCTAAACCATTTTATCCCATGCCAACTGAATTTTTCACCATTGTCATCTACCTTCTTACAAGTAAATAAATTTTTCGAAGCGTGTGTTAAATCGTAAATATTTGATTGATCCATTTCATTAACCAAACATTTTTTCTTTACTCCGACTATTGTTGTGAATTGGTACTAATCACGGGAATGATGGATATTTATCGAATATTTCCTTTTCTTATTTTCTATAGCAGCATTCGTCACTATCGCACTCCATGTGTGTATGACCAGAGACCATGAATTTGTGATCTATAATGCTTACGCTGTTTTCCAAATTCATTCTTGTTTTCGGCAAGGGACAGCAATCACTGCAAAAAACAACATGATTAACATTGGCCTTTAATTGCAATAAGTGGTCAAAAACGCATTAAGCTGTTTCGTGTCCACCTCTCTTGGCTATTGCTTCTTCCGCCATGTAGCATGTTGGTTGACTTGTAGTAAAATCAAGTACGGTTAAATTAAAGGTCCACAAAGGCCTTTTATAAAATGATAGCGAAGTCCGCATCAGAGGTGTAGGAAAACAATGCTGAAGGTCAAAACAAAATTCTTGGAGTTTAGTATCGTTTAAAGCTTTTTCTTTATAATTTTTTTAGAATTATAAGCTCGCTGTACTGTATTTAGGCGCCCCTGTAGGCTAGTAGGTTGTGTACTAGCTTGCCATAATGGGGGCTGTGGGTTCGATTCCCAACGAAGAACTTGGTTTTTTTCACTACAAAAATAAAAATTGGCTGCCAGTGGGGCTGCTCAGCGATGAAGGCATAGTCACTGGTCGCTGTGTTGTCTTATACGGCAGTTAATTTCCGACTATCCTTCTACTTTCACTACCTGTTTCATCACTTCTCTATCTCTTTCCTAAAGAATCTAGCACGGTATTTGACTCAATAGGCATTGTTGCCTAAAGTGCTATTTCTCTTTAAAAAAAAAGATGTTCCATTTGCTCTGATTTTAGAGATTCAATTTCTCCAGATTTAGCAATTTTGCAACCACTAATTTGGTTTGAAGCAAATCGCATTTGTGGCAACTGTCAACTTTAGACTTTTTAAATTTTAAATTAAGTGTGTTAAATAATTGAGCAAATTTTGACAGCGATCCGGAATGGTTATGTTTCTCTCCAGAAAGATGATGCATTTCAGCTACACTGAAATCACTCGGCAAATACGTTTAGAGGTATCACGACGAGTATAATGTGAATCGTATGACAGAAAGCTTTTAATAAAATCAAAATTTTATTTTTCTTTTGCTGTAGAAAATTTTCTAACACATGTATGCTTTCCACGCGAATTCTCATTTGCACCATATCCGTCTAGTTTTGCCTTTCCAACCGTTTTTATAAATTGTTCTGTCTTAGATAATGTGAATCTAAAGCATTTTTGGTAAACTGAAATTCTATTTCCTTTAACCTTTAAAAAATAATGGTATGAATTCGTTCTATTTCGAGGATTTCTGTAACGTTTAACTCTTTTTATAGAGATCGTTTCTTGAATTTCTATTAGGCCTGTAGCATATACCTTACCTTGTTTCCTGTAGTGCCTTTATATGAGTTGTTGTTCTTTGAACGTTATTCTATCAGCGCATCGTTTTGTGCAAGATTCTAACGGGCGATCAACACGAGCAGGAACAACTTTTCGAGTCTTTAATATATATAACTTTCTCCGAGGTTTCTTAACTCTTTTCGGAACGACTGGGCAGCTTCTTTTGACACCACTTCATTTGAAACAATTCTAGGATTTACCTATAATATAAAACAAACATATACATGTATGTATGTATGTTGTAAAAATTAATTAATTTTAAAGTTCACTGCATGCAGTGAAAAAATCTCTTATTTTAGTTAAAAGCAATAATTTTTTTCTCGTGCCTAATTAAAAAAAATAGCTATAGAATAGAATAGAACTTTTAAGTGCAAAATAAAGAAAATATTTATAATTTTGGGGTAACGATATCCATCGATCGCAGCGAAAGCTCTATTAACTGTGTGAAAGGTCGAATTTTGTTTCAATATAATGCAAGTCTATGGGAAATGTTGTGGGGTGGTTTTACTCAGCATACCGCAATTATGATTACTAACAAACTCTTGAAATAAAGTAAATTTATAACAGATTTTCAAAATAAATCCAAATGATTGCGTAGTATTCTGATCATAAATGTCAAAAAGTGATCAGAAAAGGACAGTTACCGTGACGACGCTTTTGTAAATTCTAACGCTTTTAAAAAACTTATATATACATTAGATATGTTTTTGAGACAAGCTTGGAGAGAAATTTATATTCTGACATTTTCTGACTAACTGCGATAAAATCACAATCAATCAATCACAATTAAATTTTGGCAAAAGTTAAACGTTTTAATTAAAAATTTCTTAGTTAACCGAAGAATAAGCCTTCTAAAATATAATATATATATTCTCTTCGCTGGAAGGGACAGTAGGAGAAGTTGCCATATATTTTTTCAAACTTAATTTTAATACTAGATTCTATTCAATTTGAAAGTATTTCCAACACTTAAATATATTTAAAATCTTAAAACTTTTAGTATTTTTATAGTTCAAAGTTCATTAAATCTAAAAACAAACACAGATGTTAATTAAAACTTTCAGCTTACATCTGCACTAAACTCTGGTTCATGTACGACTATGTATAAATTTAATTCTTAATTAAAGTTTTCCTATAACAACAAGATATTGAGAAAGAGTGACTAATCAATACGGTTCCATAAGCTTAAAAGAAACGTAAGGGTTTTAAATTGTCTTTTTTTCAATATTCAAACTTTTAACGACTTATAGACCACAAAAAAGGTTGCATCCAAACCAATGAAGGACAAACAAAGTGAGTGGTATTAGAAAATTCAACTTGAAACTATAAATCTTGAGATTGCAAATGCAAATAAAAAACAAGAACTAAAACTGAAACAAAAAAGTCTTTGTCTTATAGACAAGACTTAAGCAAAGACATCTGCTGCTGGTTAAGAAAAACGGCTGCAAGTAAAATAAGAGGACTTTGAAAAAATTGAGTGAGAGAGACAGAGAACGATTAAAAGATAAAGCAACAAAATGTATATGAATTTTAAAAGTCTGTTTTTGTATTTTGATTAAATCATTATCCCATTTACCCACTCACTATCCAGGTACAAAAGGAAACCGTACGAAAGGATAAAACTAGTTGAATATTCCTTACGGCTCTTAAACCCCCATTTTAAAAATATTTCATACTCTATTATCTGGTAAGAGAAATCAACAGTAAGGGTTTCCTTATATTGTGGTTTACCCACAACCACGGACACAAAAAGCAAACAGGGCAATTTCATTTCATTTTGAATAAAGCGAGAAGAAAACATTGTTTTGTACTCAACGTCTCTTTCTAGAGGCAAATAAACTTATTTTCGTAATGCTTGCAAATGATTTCAAATGGACTGTGCACAAATGATGTGATGGCGATGATGATGGTGTTTATGGCTGGTTTTGTATTTAGTCGTTAACTGAGGTCATAGAGCACTAAATCAAGTTGCAAACTTATTTTCTTAACTCTCTTCTTTAGCATATACAACTTAAACATTTATTATGTTTTCCTTAAGCAAAAACTATAAGAAGCTTAAAATTTTAAACTTTTTACAAAAGTTTTAAACAGTTACACATATTTTGTATTTTATATAAGAGGCCAACAGGAAGTAACACATGAGAAAAAGGATTTCATAGATAAGAAAACGACGTTAAAGTTTGCTCCCCCAACTATGAGAAAATATTTTAAATACGCACAATTGTGGAAGAAAACAAAAATTGCCTGCTTTGTATTGAAAGATGCTACAGTGTCGTAAGATAAAAGGTAGCATTTCCTTTCTTTAGTTGTAAAAGATAGCAGACTATGGTTATTAAGTCCTGCACTAATGTGAAATGTACATAAAGAAAAATTCGAGTGAATTTTCATGCTCAAAAATTATTAAATCTCTTCAATATGCTAAAATGCTGAATTAAGTTGCTTAAAATGTTATAAGCGATAGAAAAATTTTCAAAATTTAGAGGTGCATTTGCTCTTCCTCTTCGATAATTACACATAACTTATAGAGTGTATAGCAAGACAAAGAACCAGGTAAAAAATACTGGATATTTTATAAATAATTGCGTCCAAATGATTTCGTAAGCTCTTCAACATTTTTGGCACCTCACACTAATGTTCCTCCTTGGCAAATATCTTTTGAGGCTATAGACAAAAATTCTTTGGAGAATGCATAATTATGTCACGTTTATCTTTTTAAATGTTGCGTATATTTTGCTTATAAATTTCACCTTTTATTTTAGTCTTCCGTTGTTCTTTATTTGTTCTCTTATTCTCCTGTTTTTACTCTATAGTTCGGGCTAGAGCTGTAACTGCAATCTTTTGTTAATAAAAACTTATGTAGGTTTCCAGCCCACTACTCTGGTAACACCGTGTGACTCGAACTACTCGAAGTCTTGTTTTAGCAAACATTTACTTATTCTGGCACAACTGCCGCACACCATTGTTATTTAAATCCTAAAAAAATGGTCCTGTAGGGTTTCGAGGTCGGTTTCCTTGTCTCTATTATGCGATCGTGTACAATCTGATCTAATGTACAGATGTCTTCACCAACTCATCAACTGCGGTTTCGTAGTCATTATTTTTTTCTTCCGATTTCTTTTTTATTATGCATTTCTTACCTCTACGCAACATGTATTTGGCTTTTACTTATTTAAGCGAGTGGCAAACAAAAATGCTGTATTCATCTAAAAATTCGGACGCGCTCATAAAAATTTATCATCAGCTTCAGTAAAGCGATTTTCTCTATTACCGTTTTAAACAACTCATTTACGGCTGTTGAATAAAGTTCAACAACTGATGGATGATCTTATTTTTGATGAACATTAAGAAACCCTACCAATGAAATTACGCCGACTGCTTAAAATATGTAAGCTAACTTTGCCTGCCTTTCATTTTATTCAGAAACACTTTCTCTGCAAGTGGCAACTGAAGCAACTCTTTTCTTTCGACGCTAAAACACAAACCAACTGTTTTAACGCAAAATATTAACTTTTTACTGCTGGTAAATCCTATTTGTTATATGTATATAACAGATTTTATTTTATTTATTTATTTTATATTTAATTAAATTTACTGAATATAAACGAAATAAAAACGGAATAGACCGCGGCTTGAAAATTATGTATTCACGTCGAAAGCGCTAGCCATTCGCTAGAAAAGGCGATATACAGAGGAGGAATTGACAACAGTTAAACTAGTTGAAGGGTTTTTTTTTCAAATTATTTAGTTCAATAATTCTAAGTTGTAGTAGTTGCAAATTAAACGACAAAATGTTTCAATTATGCTTCTTTCAGTTTACGGGACAATTTTACATTAAAAATGTATGCTTCGGGAATATGTATAACAATTTTCGCACAGTGTGTCTATTCAAAATTATCTATTTATGTAACAAAGACTACATTTATTGTTATTTTATTTAGTTTTTTTTTTTTTTGTATTCAAAAAATAGATGTTTGCCTACATTGTTACAGCTGGCAAAACAAATAATATTTAATGCTTTCAGGATGAATGCTCACGAAAGTCTAAGGAGGACTTACACAAACCTACTTCCCGACAAAATGTGCTTTTACGAAAGAAAAGATGAATCTGGCATGTTTCTAAAACGAAAGGGTTACACTTATGGGTAGACGGTAAAGTAATATTTGCACTGACACACAACCATATATATTAGGAAGCATAGTGATAAATCACTTATACGTTTAAACATGTTACGTGCAAGTAAACTTCTTAGGTAACATTTTGGTGAAGACCATTCACGCGATTTCTAAAGTAAAAAAAAAAAGAAAATGTTGTTGGTATTTTCATGCCACATACAAGAACCCACTAATCTGTAACTAATTTGTTATGAAAGTTTAATTAAGATGTTGTCGCTTAAAAATAAGGGAAAATTTATTCAAATTATAGACTTTTGTTTTATAAACAAGATTTCTTGCTTTATTTTTTATATATATTTTCATGTAAATTATAAACAAATTTAATCAATTGTGTTGGTTTTTAAAACAAAATTATAATTATAGTTTTATTTTCCAAAGGAGTGAAATTATTGGTTAAATTTAATTTTCCTTTTTTTCATAATAAAATTACAAAGTTACAAAGTTATTTAATTTCAAATTTAATTGTTATATCATGTTAAGTCAGCAAAAAAAAACTATTTTCATAAAGTTTCTCCGTCAGTTGTTTAATATGAAATCCTTGCTGCTGATTGTTCTACATCTTTCATGCCAAATTAGATTCAGCGTGAATGCTACTGAAAGCAAAATTTAAAAAAAAAATAGTAAAATAGGGATTCCAAAAAATTAACTACTTTTAAAAAAAGCTTTTTTATTTACAGTTTCCGTTTAAAAAATTGTCTCTCAAACAGCACTTTTTAGAAAAATTCTCGCAAAAAAGTTGCCTTAGAAATGCACTTTTATATGGATAACTTGATGAAAAAGTCTTGTAAAGAAACAAGTTTTAGGAATTGCCGCTGTTGGAAATTGTCATTTAAGAAATGTGATAAAGTCATTTTTATAAATTGAAAATAACAACAACTTGAAAACTTCTTTTTGAAAATTTACATTTTACAAACGTACCTTTACAGAAAAGCCTTTTTAAAAAAGTATCTTGAAAATAAGATAAGAAATTAAAAAAAATCCTATTTAAAAGTGAAGCTTTTAAAAAAAGTATCTTCAGTAAAAAGCCTTTTTAAAATGAACATCTAGAATGAGTTTTTTGCAGCAATAACATTACAATGAGTAGCAAATATTGAACATACGACCTACAATGTTACAAATACAGCCATTTAAGGATTAGTTATTGTTTTATTTTAAACAGGTCTTAATTGCCTTTATGTGAAGGGATTCTAGGAAGGCACATTTTTAATAAACTATTTTAAAAGTAAAATACTATAAGAATATCTTTGAAGTATTCCCATAAATATCACAAAAATCTTTTTAAAAACAAATACCTTTTACGCAAAAAATGTATTAAAAAATTACTTAAATTATAGTAAGGTTTTTTTAAGTACTGCTAATGTTAAAAATTAAAATTTTCATAAAGTACCATTAAAAAAGTAACTCTTAGACAGGTACTTTTCGCAACAAGGTACTTTAAAAAAGTGCTTAAAATGCCACAAGGAATCTGTTTTTAAAGTGATATAATAAAACTTAATTTTTTCCAAAAAAAGTCCCTTTAAAACAGTTTGTTAACCGCTGGTTACATTGCCTTTGTTATTCCTTTTTTTATTTTTAATTTTTGTTTGTGAACGTTGATAGTGTTGTCTAACAAAGTAATGTGTTTGTTATCATTCGCTTATTGTTGATTTAGTTAAATAATGGAAGCAAGAAATGGGATGTAGTTTCTGTAATCGGCAGTAGTTAGAGTTAGCAACAACTAAAAGGAAACCAACAAATTCATGATTGAATTAAGCATTTATAGTTTGTTTACACTTGGTATGCCACACATATTACGAGTTTCTAGACTTGAAATTCACAATAAAATTTTGAAGGCACCGAAGAGAAAAGTCTTCAATATGAAGTAGAAATAAAATAAAAAAAAAAAATCATATGTGTTTGCTAGTAGTTAAAAATGTTAACATTTGATATCCTTTTTATTTCCTGTTTCAGTGGTGGTTTTTTGTAATAAATTTCCGGAAAATGAAACAATGCACACACAGCTAAACTTAAATTTCATGCTTTGATAGGCAAAACGAGAATATAGGCGTTTTTCTCCTTTTCTCACTCTCTATTCCATCTATTTGTCTTCTGCCTGCAAAATTTTAATTTAAACATATAAAGGTTTTAAATTTAAAAGATTTTTAAGCTTAAAGAATTTAAATAAATTACACATTTATTTTCCAAATTTTTTTTTTTTTAATTTTGTTTAAGCAAAAAAAAGTGAATTGTTGTTAAAATGTTGTCGTCTAAAACAATTACGAAATCATTAAAAATCACATCAACATAACAAGTCTTTAAGCCATATTTTTAAACGTAACATATAGTGGTACTTGGGTTTATGTAAAGATATGAAAGGACTTTTAGCTAGAGTAACACATCATGGTCAAACGACATTTTCTGTGTTGGCATTTGGCAGAGAATGTAGTGACCAGAATATTTTTACTTGTTTTATATTCATTTAACTAAGCCCGTCGTTTATAAGCCTTTAGCAATTTGGTTAAATAAATAATGAAAAAATGTATGTATTTTTGCATTACACCATTTCCACAAAACTAGGAAACAATCAATTTTTTCCCTTAGAGAAAAAAATAGCTTCATGAACATTAAGGTGCAGCATTTAGCAAAATTATGTCGGCAACAAAAAAAAATGAAATTGTAAAAAAGTAAATACTATGTAGGTTCTGGAATTTTCTAATAACAAAAACTAGAAATCATGCATGTTTATCTTGAGGAGAGATTTGCAAAGAGTATGTGTGTGTTTGTAATTCGGTTTGAAGCGTATATTGCTTTCAAGTACCAATTTTTATGTGTTCTTCTGCATACTTTCACAATCAGTAATTAATAATATTGTTACGTTTATACCTTTTATAAACGTTTTGTTGTGAGTTCTTTATTGCAAAATGATTAACACCAGTTTTTAGAGTTTTTAAATAATAACAATTTTATTATTTTACTTTCAACTACACAAAGTTGGCACTACTTTACAATTCACTTAAAATGCACGTCTTTACTGTAGAGGTTTAATTTACTGATTGATTATCCACTCAGACGCTTCCCCTATTTATACTTGTCCAATTAGATTCTAGAAGATGTAAGAATTTTCTACTCTCCTTGTGTGTATTTTGTTGTTGTTGGTTGTTTATTTGTTTTATAGGCGCCTGTATGCCTGTGTGTATAGTTGTTTTTGTTTTTATGCTGATAAGGTTTCTGCTTGGGATTTATTTCAATACATTTGTTGTTGCTTTTGTAAAAAAGGGTTTCTTAGAAAATTACGCAGATGGTAAACAACCTTGTATATTTGTTGTTGTACAACTAGTTTTTGTCTTGCGCGTTTAAATGATAAGCAGCATGCCAGGCAGTTAGTAAAAGCATATTAAATTGTAGTTGTGTGTGTGTGTGTATAAACTTCTACGCAGTTTGTAACCAGTAGTTTTCCTTATTGCTCAATTGTTTTATTTTAAATCTTATGCAAGACATATTCGTAACAATATTTTCAAAATATAAAATTCGTAGATGTACAATTCGTAGCTGTCATCTAGTTAAATAAATCGTTAAAATGAAACCGTTGAAACCTGCAGTAAATATTCGTACTTTGTTTTTGAGGTTATTTTCAAAAACTATAATTTCTTTTAGCGGCTGTTCTGTAAATTTGGTTTCTATGTTCAATCGGATCTTGTTGAATTTTTTTAGAAATTTCTTTGGAAATTTGAAAGAAAAGTGATAATTTCTTTAGAGAAGAATAAAAAGTTAGAAACACAATACCAGTTGATTCTTTAAAAAAATACTTTGTACTTTATTATTTAAAAGTAAAAATTTATACAATCTAAAACTTATTGAATCGGAAAAAAATACTGCACAAATTATTTATTTATTTATTATTTATTTCATCTACAGAATTAAATTCTTACAGATTACTTTACAATTTTAATTATAATGTTTGAATAAAAGAAACTTGAAGATATTATAACTGACATTAAAATTTAAGTGTGGATTAAAACTATTACGTAAAACATTCTTCAAACATGCATTGAAACCAAATAGTTTACTCTTTAAAATATTATCAAAAATCTTTGCAAATGAGCTTTGTTCAATTATGGAACTATAATTGGTGACTAAGCTACGATCCCCTGATTAAAAAGTTGGCACAATGCAACAAAGCTTCCAGCAATCTTGCTCAAGACACGAATTGAAAAGCTTAGTAATTATGGCTGCAATATTAGCTGAACACTTTTTGAAAAATATCGAAAAATTATCTCCAACTGAACATTTGGTATCATTCCCTAAGTCATCTGTAGCATAATACACATCACTAATGGTTGTATTAAAATTGATTCCGCCACATCCGTTGTCTACGAGATGGTTATTAAAAACAGGTTTAACAAATGTGCTTTGAAAATACAAAATCTGCAGTTATCATTTGTTTGGGCTCAACAATATCTAATGTAAAAGTGTGATTCTTAAATGAACCTGTAGTAACAGCATTCAAAAACATTTTTTCACAAGATACAAAACACTCTAATATACTGTTAGAATCATCTTTAATCTCTTAATTCTTTCTAGATTTTGTAATCCATACTCCACGCGTTCGCTTACAGTTTTTTAAGAAATCCTTGGAAATAAATACATCATATAATCAATTCATATAACATAATTATTATTTAGAAAACAATTATAAAACTATATTAAAAGATAATACACAGAAAAAAACAACAACAATTATTAACGATAGGACTAACAAATCATATCGTAAACGAAGCTTTAACTCTAACGAATAGAAATTTATCAATCAAGAGCTTGTGTTAACTTGATATTTTGCTATTAATTACACCAGTGAATTGGAATATGGTCTCTAAACGTTCAACAGTCAACGATGATAACGGAAAAACATTAACACAGCAGAAAATCTTCTCTGAGAAAAAGTAAATTATAAAAGCACATAACAAATTGTTTAAAACGTGCTATTTGTAGTCGACAACAGCATGCAGTTAATTTAATTAAACTTATTTATTTATTTTATTATTGCGTTTGGGTCAAACGTTATTATACGTCTATTTGAATTTTAACCGAGAACATAAAGTTTTTATTTGTAAACTAATTGTCGTCTTATAAATGTTCTGTATTGGTTTTTGCGGGTATAAGAAAACAATTTTAAAGCTTTAAATTACCCTACGCAATTTTTGCGACTTCTCTCTAAAAGGTTTGATTTACTTGCCCCTCGACTTACATCGGCTTAAAACTAGCTGCTTACCAAAAATATCCTTTTGTCTAAACTGACTAGTTTTGTATGCACTTTTCAGTGGTGTGCAACTCAAAGAAACGGTGTAGAAATACAAAAATGCTACCCAACTTTTGCACATCTCTAAAAACGAAAATATTATACTTTAAAATACTGGGTGTATGTATATGTGTGCAAAATGTAACAATCTCTAAAACAACAAATAAAAAAGTGTCACTCGTTTAAAATTATTGCTTCACACACTAAACAACAAATACTTGCGTTCTTAAATACAACGACAATAACATCACTCACTGACCACTTTGTTGGACCAACAGCAGCGAAGGAGCAAGAAAAAAAGACCAAAAACGATTTAAAGTTAATCCCTCTTGGGCATTTTGTAGCTATTTTACATCTCTATACAATTTATATTCAGACTTGAACAAGGAATCACATATCACTGATTCTGTTCCTGCGCTCCTTCTCCAGAAAAATAAGAAAATTCACCAGAGCTGAAGCCAATTTCAGTTTTTATTTAATTTTTTAAATCTTTTTTTTTGTTTTTTGTTTTTGGAATCAGTAGTTAAACGCGAGCAACATGTCAGAGAGTTTTATGTGAAAGTGTGGTCAGGTGGTTGGTTATACGATGCCATGTCGTAGTATGACAGCATGCAAATTTAATAAGTTGTTTGTTTTATTTGAGTTAAAACATAAAATACATTTCCTGTCGTCTAGTCGTATTCGTTGGGAAAGCAGTTGCTCCTTTTTTTACATGTTGATATAGAAGAATGATCACATACTATGTTTGAAATAAGGATGTTAAAGATTTTTGTTCGACAACATTTTTTTTCCCAAAACATCAACATTTTTTTTATAAACGCGTACAAAATAGAATTCGTTATTTAAATTATTTTCGATTTTAGCGTACTTTCAACAATTAAGAGAATTTTTGATATTCAAGAAAATGAAAAGCAAAAGCAGTCAGTAAAAAAACGAACTTAAGAATTTCTTATCCTGACATCAAAACACAACATATCAAACTGTAAATACAGGCATTCGCATATTTTATGGACAAGTGCACACTACTGTTATTCATTCAACTGTAGTTAAAATAGTTGCTGGCAAAAAGTTTTCTTTTTCCGGTTTTTACCGCATTTATAATCCAATAATAAATGGAATATTTCCGACCTCGGGCATTAAATTAAATGTTGTTATCAGTTGAGTTGCAGAATATTATCAATTGTATGAAAACAACAAAAACAAAACAAAAAATAAACAAAAATAAATTGCCCAAAAGAATAGAGTAGAAGCAGAAAAAAGGTTTCTTGGTGTTGTTTTTATGAAAGGGTGTGTTTGTGTGTTTTTGGAATAAATTGTAATAAAGGAGTAGTGCTTCAATTAAATTTAAATTATGAGCTCATGTTGACTTTTTGTTTTACATATTTTTAAGAACTATGTATACGTTACCCATACAAATGTGTATTATATGCCAAAGTATTTGTGTGAGTAATCTTGTGATAAGCAAATGGGCAGAAAAGGCAATTAAATTGTTAACTGGGTTGTTAAACCGTTAGTAGAAGTGAAGAAAAATTAGAAGGCAACGTCAGGAAAGTTAAAGTTAAATAAAAATGTTGTTACAATAGTAACTTTTGAGAAAGTGAGTTTTGTTTTTAATTAAATTGGGCTCTACCTGTTTGAAATTATAACTTTATAACTTTAGAAAGTGTATATAGCGTAAGCAAAGCCCATTTCAATAAAGTACATTTTATAAAAGTTATTTTAATAAATGGTTTGTAAAATAGTGTCTTTACCAAAAAAAATTAGTACCCTTAAAAAAACATATCTTCTTAATAGTACCTATTATATATAGTTTCTTTAAAAAAAATAATTATTCGTTCTGGTAATAATATTTTTAAAAAGCAGTACTAAGCAAAAGTTTATTTAAAAACATAGAAAATCATTAAAAAAAATATAACTTGAAAAGTTAAGTTAAAAAATATGTTACAAATTTTTTATTATTTATTAAATTTATTAAATGTAGCAAAACGTATCTTAAGAAGAATTTTTTTTTTTCGAATAAAAGTACCGCTTAAAATGTATCTTGAGAAAAAAGAAACATTTAAAAACACCCTACTAAAAGGCTTTTTATCTAGAAAATATCTCTGGGAAAACTTTTCAACAAAGTTTGTTCAAAAATCTTCCTTTTAAAAAGTTATTAAAACAAAATATAATGTTTTTGATGAAAACAATTTTCTTATATTTAGAATATTAGGTTTAGAGTCAAGTTTGCGATATTCGGTCCTAACAAAATCTTATGAATTTTTTTCCTAAAACAGAAAAGCAGAATACTCCAAGCATTTATCCTACGGTCTCTTTTAGCAAATTAATATTTATTTTATATTTAATTTCAACGTGTGTCCTATGTATGTTTGCAGGCATGCTTACCCCCATCCATTTTGACCAGAGCTTTTGAGTGTTTTTCTATGGGTGTGTGTGTGTGTGTGTGTGCCTAGTTTTCTTGCACAATTATGATGAGTGACCACATGCAGATAATTGCTTTATGAGCTGTTGTGGGTCGTTTTGGTTGAAATGAACTTTCTATTTATTAAAATAAATATCCAGGATGTGGCCTTTTCCTTGCTATTAAATGTTTAAGTATTTTTAGCACATACAATGAAAGAGGTGTTTGTTGCAATATCTTAATTTCTTCATGAATTATTTAATGCTGTTATGACACTTTATTTGTTTTTACAGATTCGTTTTGTTTTTGTGACCAAAAGTTTGTGAGAGATAATTGAATTTTTTATTTTTTTATCGTCTTCCTTTTTCCTTTTTTTTTTGATTATTTTGTTTTTCTTAAATGCACTTTTACATTACATTTTCTTACATTTGGCGAGAAAAGTTTTTTGTTTTATAAAATTATGATTTATTTTTATTGATCGATAAAACCAATTTGGTAAAATTGCTTTTAAGTGCTTTTCACTTTAACATTGGCACCTGATTTTTTCAAAAACTAAAAAAATTATTGCCTGGAAAATTTTTAAAAGGTTTAGTGTTGTTTTTATGAATTTCTAAATAATCTATTATATATATAAAAATTGTGTAAAAAATGTATAGTAATTTATAAAATGAGAACTGCTGTTTTGTTTTAAATTTTTGGTAAGTTGTTCGTATTTCCGAGGGGAAGCTTTTTACGAAAGAAAATTTTAGAAAATCCCTCCGGAAATGTCGTAAAATTGGGAAAATTTAAAATTTTGTGTGAAATTATTCCTTAATGGCTTTGCAAATCAAAATATAGAAAGTTTTTAGTGTAAATCACGGAAAATTGTGGAAAATGCGAAATGCGTAAAATTGGAAAATCACGCAAATGTTGGAAAAATCGAAAATAGATTTTTTGTATGGAATTTTGTATGGAATTATTCCTTAATAGCTTTTCAAATGAAAATTGCGGAAAAATGTAAAAAAAACTTAATTTTTTATTTCCCTTAGTTTCTTTTATTTATCGGGCCCCTTTTTTATCTCGAATTTCCGTTTTTCGCACGCGCAGCTGTACGTTGTTTGTTTGCATGGTGGGAAACCGTCTTCGTTATTTGATTTTGCGCCGGAAAACAAAAAACATTGTTCAATAAATCGCCTTCTACTGATTTCATTCAGATAAATCACATTGATTATTTTAATATTTGTGCTGTATTATTACTCTAAAGCTTGTGTGAAAGCTAAAATTGGGGCGAGGCGAAGTTCGCCGGGTTCGCTAGTTTAATTTATATGAAGAAAAATTTTCAAAATTAATTTTTGAATATTCTAATGGCTGTAAAAACTGCCTCTAATAAAAGTTATGACAATTATATCCTGGCTTTTTTATTTGTGCCGCTTATACCTCATTTTGGAGAACCACAAGTAAATATTGTATCGGCTAATCCAACCACCTTCTAACCTTGACATGTGCTTCTGGGTGCCGCCTTTTATTCTAGAAGAATTGGATCCTCTCAGTCCGACCACTGACGGTCCACCTCGCTGTGCTTCTGAAATTACCACTTGGGGTATGTAATGCATCTTGGGATCGATGGTAAACTCACAGTTAGAGCCACACAACTAGGTACTGCCGTTAATTAACATCACAATCTGCAGGACAATATAAGCCAGGAAAATGTGGCCACAGCAAAGGGAAAGACCTGCCTTTGTAGCGAAGCTCTGCGTAGCTCTTATCAGATGCTTATTATTAAAGTCCCAAAAAATAGTTGGCGGGGACACAGTTACTTAGTCGTCAGTTATATCTTGCACTAGGCAGCCTCAGGTAGACCAGTCATTATTTTAATGTTATTTATGGCTGATGTGCAAATGTACGAGAAACAAATAAATAAATAAACAATAAATAAAAAAGCAAACACTCGTAAAGTAAAAATATCACCGCGAGAGCTATAATCGAAGAAGAAAATATTACAATTAAAATTAATGTAATTGTGAAATATAATCGTAATTACGTATAAAATGTAAACGCCAGTTGCCACTATTATTATATTATTATAATATGATAAAATACTTATTTTAAGCTGCGTTTTATGCTTTTTTCACAAAATTAAATTATAATATATTCATACTTAGATTTTGTATTTAAACTAATACCTGGCGAAACTAATATCACTGTTATGATATCACAGTATTTCGTAAAAGATGAAAAGAAAATATTTAAAAATTATTTATTTTTAAAAAGCATATATGAACGCTTTTTTCTTTTAATTATACACAGAATTTTTGTGGTGAGTAGATATTTGAAATGGAACAAAAATTAGATTATTTTTTTAAATTGACGTGAAATTTACTTTATTCGAAAGATAATCTTTTAGCATTATATGATCGCCACGGCTGGCTCGGACGAAGTCGAATGACCATTTCCAATATATATTGCCGTATATACCATTACAATGCCGAATATACTATTAGTCTCAATACCTTGTGTAATTTTAAAGTAGTACAGGTAGGTTGGAAGTCTCCTTTTTGCTTCAGTCTGAATAGTAAGCCTTGAATAAGTAATCTTGTTATAGGTTACCACCAATATGTAGCTTTTGTCTATGTTTACAACAAAAATATCACTACCATTTAATCTGCTCTCAGCAATATTTATATTTTATCGACTCATGAAGTTTTTTGTGTTTGTTTATTAACAATTTATTAACAGACTAAGCAAAAAAATAATTTTGTTTAATTTAATATTTTATCTTTTTTTTTTGTAAAAGACTATTTTAGAAAAAGTTCTAAGTCTATGTCTTTATTTCCTTGTTAGCCATCGCATGCATGAAAAATAGGATTTAAAATAAACTAACACTTCCTCACTCTTCTTATGCCAACTGAACAAAATTAAACTATTTCGTTACTATTGTTACATTTTTATCCCATATTTTATGTTATACTTGGATTTATTTTTTAAAAACTTCTCTTCAAATTCCTATCGAGATTAACAAGAAAAAGTTGTCATAACAATAAACTTACAAAAACGAGAAAAATTTCATATTAAAATACCAGCCAGCATACGTTTCACTTTGGAATAAAGTAAAAAAAAAGTGTCTTCTTAACATGTTGTGTTGGCCTATTGTCCGAACTGCAAAAACTGCCCAAAGGACATTATCTTTCAACGAAACATTTATATTAAAATATTTTTTTTTCATCTTTAGTGTTCTTAAAGAGGGAAACCTGATTTTATTTAATTCTAATAAATGATTTGATTGTGACATATTTTCACATAAATGAATTTAGAAAGGTTTCATATCTTCACATTTAGAAAGATACAGCTATATTTTATGTCATAATAAACAATATCGATATGAATCTGTATTAAAATTAAAGAATCCCACACATGCCACTTTAAGTTGTATACTCTTACATACATATGTATGTGTTTTTACAATTGATTTCAATTGAATTTCATAAGAAATGACAGAAAACGTAACAACCATTTAGTAAAAAACACATGATATGAGAAACCTTTTCATCTTTCATTTAAAATCATGTTGAAATACTTGATAATTCGGGATGGAACATTTGAATAAGAATTTCCGAGTTACAGCTACTACAAACATTTTAACATTATACATACATACATATGTGCATACATGTGTATGTATTTTCATATATGTATGTATATTTAGATGTATTTTGATATGAATCTACTTGTGAACAATAAGTCAATAACTGCCTTGAAGCTTTTTATTCCCTTCACTTTTAGAAGTTTCAAAATTTATTCTTTCATTCATGTTCTTTGTTTTAATGGCCATTAATTGGAGCGGGAGTGTGATATTTTGGAAATAAGTTTTTTAGCAGCTAAAGAACATGTTTCTTCAATTTGCCACTTAAGCCAACAGCAAAGTCAATTATTATGATTATTGCACATACACTGAAGCTACTGGAAATGGAGGAAGGCGATTTAAAAGTGTCTTTAGAAATTTGCCATAATACAGGGTCTATATAAAGTTTAACAAAATTCATGCGCTTAAGAAGTGATTCAGGAGGACAAGGATTATTTCTCAGGATGATAACACGAGTTTACTTTTACGGGAGATGAATGTAAAGAAAAGCTTACTTCCATACTGCGCCTATAAGAATCTGGATACCTGTGCACATAACAACGCAACGCATAAAAGATTTTGCTTAAAGGGCCTTAAAGTTCTTAAACGAAGATTTAAATTTTGTTATGTGTTAAAAACTTTATAGCTGGATATATTTATTTAAAGTTAGGTGGTAGGAATCCTTTAATTCATTTATTTTTTTGTTCAATTTTGTTATTTTTAGTAAAAAATATTTTTATTTCTGTCGCGTCCACGTGTAAAGAATTTTAAAAGTATTGTGTAAATATTAGAATTAAGTACTATTAACATGCCTCTAATTTAAAATTAACACGATAATAAATGGTATGCGATCCATGCATCGCTTTAGAATCGCTAAATTAAGGCAGTATGTAATCAAAAAGGTCCATGCAACGATTGAATCTTTTGCATGATATTCTGTTAATTAATACGATCTAGAGCATCACTACTAAGCACTGCTTAGCCAACCATATTTTCTTCTGAATACATTTATATCTTCTGTACTTTTGATTGCAGGGTCTATCGCATGCCAATTTTTTCTTACTTTTGTTTTTTTAGCATTGTGGCTATTAGTTTTATTAAACCTGCGATATTTAAGCAAACTTACGTATAGTTCACATGACTATATGGAGAGTGAGAGTCGAATTACTAGGTTCACTAACGAAGTCTTCTTAACAGATTCATCGACGCACTATTATTATGTTGTTTCTTGCCTCCAAAGTTGAAATTCTGTCAAAGGTTCGTTAATGATTTTCTTCACTTTACTTAACAGTTGCATTAGCCACTTTATCAGCGGTTTTCATATTTAACCGCCCTTAACAACTCACTACCGTGGATAAATAACCGTTTTCTTTACTACTTACTTAAGAAGTTTTCAACATCTTTTGTTCATGAAATCGTTATTTTAACAACAACGCATCCACTGCGGCTACGCAATGAATGTATTATTTTTCCTAGACTCAAGGCTCTATTTAGATTTACACTTGTAATCACCTGTTTAGCAATATGCTCTTTAGACAATTCGCTGCTGTTTGCTTTTAAGAAATTCTCTTTATGGAACTCATCGCTTACATTTCCGGTCGCCAGAATGCAATTAAATTAAAGTGATCACTTTAAAACTTAGAGAGAATATAATTTAAATACCAAGGCTATTTTCTTCTATTGGAAATATATAGATGGAATTGTTCCAACGCTTACAAGTATTTAACCTTTGTTACACCCTGTAATCCTACAGCATACATTCCATTAAATTATAAAAAAAAGTAAAAAATATAAAGGATTAAAGGCAGCAATTGTGTGTCTTTAGAAATTTCTTGAGCTCCTTCATAAATATTTAATAAATGCAACAGCGAAATGTGCTTCAATAAAGGAAGACAGGATAAAATAAATGAATCATTTACCAAAAATCAAACCAGCAAAAATTAAATAATGTAAAGAAAGGGCAAAACTTATAATACGAGTTCAAGACAACAAGAATCTTTAACAGGGAAAATATAGCGAAGAGTAGAGAATATTAAAACGAGTTTTGGTAAAGGATAGACAACGCAAAACTTAATGATTTCTTTACTCTATTTTTTCAATAGAATGAACATTACTTTGAGTAAAAAACAGAAAAAAAAAACAAAAACCAATAATAAAAACAAAATTTTATAATTTTAAGTACTGTGGGAAATTTATAGATTAACAGCAACTGCATAACATTTTTTTCACGCAGAAACTTGTTATTAATTTTTAATTATTTCTACTGATTTTCTAGTTTTTAATTCAAAATTAAATTTCTACTTGAATAGTTTAAACCATTTAACTTTAAACATTTCAAATTATTCGCATTTATTATTGAATGCAAACAATAAATATGAGTAAAACACATTTAATAGACCATAATCATATTAACAATAAATCTATTTGTATTTAAATAACAATCGAGTTATAAAATTAATTATTATTATTATTATTATTAAACCAACAAAATTTGCATTTGAAATTTATTCAATAAAACTCGTTGAACAGCATGAGAAAGTAGAATTTGTGCGTAAAATGCTAAATGGAAAATATCTCAACGAACAAAAATTTACAATATTTGTTTAAACACTTTACAATCATATGCACTTTCCTGTTTGTTAGATAAGGCCGTTCTAAATTATTGGCATTATCATCATCATTGTATGTGTTGATGAATAGTCCTGGCTGCATCTGTGGGTTATATGTATTTTTGTGACAGAGTTATGGGATTATGGCCTTTTCATATTATCAATGTGTTTTCGTTTATCAAAACATAATGGCCGCCTATACACGTTTAATTGCCAATACTTTATTATTTGATGGCCTTTATTAATTCAAATTGGATAAAAGTGTACTTTTATAGCAAAATCACATCATAATAAATATTTATACGGAGACGAATAATTTTTAAATAATAGAAACTAAATTAAACAATTTCATTTTTGGGAATCATTTTTTAATTTAATTTACGTTAATTTGTTCTTGATTCCCTTAATAAATATTTTATGATATTTTCATAAAATATTAAAGAAATCAATCACAAATAACGTAGATTAAATTAAACAATGATTAAAAAAAAATTAAATTGTTTATTTCCATTGCGTTTTTGTAAAATTCTTTACAAATATTTTTTGTTTTCTTTATTTTTCAAAATACACATGAACGGCTTCTAAAGGAAACTCTTATGTATAAAGATTGAAATGTTTGCTGTGTTTATATAGAAGTGTTTTTGAGGTTTTTTGTTTGCTGTATTATTTAAATGCGAACTCTCATTTAATCAATTCGGGTTACGATATAAGATTCTTGAATTTTCTATAAAAAAATTTGGGGTAAAATCCAATGATCATCTATATGAGCAGTAGTGAAATGACCATATGATTATATGCTTTCCCTCGCAGTAATACATTTAAAATATATTTTTTTAATAATAAATATTATTACGGATGTGTCTTGCTTATGTTTTCAAATAAGATAATTAAGCAATAAAGCGAACTACTGGGTATGTTATTTACGAACTGCGTGGCTTGCTAAGAAAACAACAAAATTTTTAGTTACAAACTGCGTAGAAACTTTATAAACGCAAACAACAACAATTTGATATGCTGGTTACTAATTGCATGTCATGCAAGACAAAAACAAATTTTTGTTTACTAACTAAACGCGCAAGACAACAACAAACATCTATGCTGTTTACCATCTGCGCAGTTTTCTAAGAAAACTTATCTACACGAGACAACAACAAATATTTTGAAATAAATCCCAAGCAGAAATCTTATCAGCATAAATACAAAAATACACACAGACATACAGGCGCCTATTCATCGAATAAACAACATACAATAACAAACTGTGATACAAAGGGAGTAGCAGATTCTTAAATTTTTTAGATTTGTAATGGACAAATATAAAAGGGCATCGTCTGAGTGGAGAGTCAATCAGTGCAAAATTAAACCTCATAAAGTAAAGACGTGCATCTTAAGTAAATTGTTTTGTAGTGTTAACCTTGTGTAGTTAAAGTTAATAAACTTGTTATTAATTTAAAAACTCTAAAAACTGATGTTATTTATTTTGCAATAAAGAACTTACAACAAAACGTTTATAAAAAGGTATAAACGTAACAATATTTTATGAGAATATCATAAAATATTTATTAAAGGAATCAAGCACAGATTAACTTCGAAAATAAATTATTTTAAAATTTTTGCGTTTAGAGTCATGGCTTTCCTTCTGCACTTTATTGCATTCAGTTGACATTCCATAAATTCCACTATTAGATCTTCTTTTTTGTACTCCTCTGCTTTAGCAATATTTAGACACGTGATTTGAAAAGAAAATACCTTTAAAACGTTAAAAAAATATATCAAGTATAAATGCGTAGTTCAACTGACAGCTAGATTGAAGAGAGAGTCCTATCCAAGTTCTATCTACATCCTATCTTTTTATATCTAGCTAAAAGAAGTTTAAAGTATCTGGCCCTATTGCTGTACAAGAGAAAATAATACTTATTACATCTGTTGTTTTAGATGACAGGGTGTAATAAAATAAACTCTTTATCATTTTCCGATTTCTGCCTATAACGATTATAGCAAAGCGTTCTCACTAGTATTTGCAGTAAGTTAAATAGCATCCAGTATTGATGGTAACATGCTATGATCTAAAATTTATTTTATCATAATCTCTCTAGATGTCATTCCATTTTCTTCTCAAATACGAACTAAATGACGCAGCTTGCGCGAATTTTAACAAAAGTCAACTAACAGATGCTTATAAAGGAGCAATATTGCCATTTTATTTAGGAGACTGAAGTCTTGAACTTATTAATGCAACCCCGTAGAAAAATAGGTGGAGCAAGATATAACAGAGCGGCCGAAATACTCATCAAAATACAGTGTTCTTATCTGCCCCATCTTTTATCTGAAGATTTTAGCAGTGTTCATCGTTTTATTTTCTTTATAATGTAGGCAACAACTTAAATCTGTCATTAATTTTGACTAACCCCTTATTCAATTTCATTTCAATATTGTCACTTAAACAAGTGTCAATTATTTAAAGCATCATATAAACTGCGGTAATTTAATCAGGAAAAGTAATGAAAGTATCGATTAAAAATGCGTGCTTTTTTGTGGTCTTATATAGGCGTTAATTTTCTGGCCACAAACGTGTTTGTTTACTAGACAAAATCGCACACTGAATTTCCGTATCCACATTAACAACGCACAACTGCATGCAATAATAAATGCATGCAAATAAGTTTACGAGCAACCTGCATATTGACGTGTGTTGATGTATTCTGGTAAAAAAAAAATAGTGTAAAGGAAGTTGCTTTAGGAAGTAGTGTTGGCGGTAGCAGTGGCATATTTATTAATATGCATAATATTATTTATAGATATACTTTGTTTTATGTTTGTATGCCAGCGTGTGTGTGTGTGTATGCAACTAAGTGTTTGTCCATATTGCCACAAAATGCATGCCACACTGTGTTTATTTGTATAATTTCACTTTATGTTCATCTTTGCCTGTGTTTAAGTACATTTTCCCAAATTTTAACAAGCAAATATTTTATTGTTAATTTTCAATAAACTGGTGCATAAATTCGCAAATGGCCGTATGAATGAAAAAATGCATGTACATACATATGTACATATTATATCAATATTTATTTAGCTTTGCTGAAGGCCTTCAAAAAATTGGTTTAATGAGCCCAGCCCACGTAACAAGTTGGCATTGCGTTTGCATGTTAATATTTGTATTAAAATTATTTTAAAATTGACTCTAGCGTTAGTCCCAACTGTCGGACTTTACACTCATAATTAAAAAACATAATCATAACGAGAAATTGTTTAAATGGAATTAAAATTAATAACAAACTTCAACATAAATTTTAAATTAATTAAAAAAGAACTTAAATTGACATGGTTTGTTTATTTAATTTTTATTTATTTGTTTTATTTTGACGCAGGGGCATACAGACCAATGCGTACATTTTAAATAACATAACACGTAACATAAAAAACGTACTTCAAAATTAACTGGGGGGTAAATTACAGAAAAATTAGCTTATTACGCGAAATGCAACGAAAAGAACATTAACTTGTTTAAGAAAATAATTTTATGCTATTTTAAACTATGTGTGTAATCACAACAAGAACATGCATTTGCCTTTCCTCCTTTTCTTGTCTTTTTAACCACTAAATCGATTGTGTGTTGTATTAAGTTGCTGTTAGCACGTAAAATTGCGATAATAAAAAAGCCAAAAGTACAAGTGAAATAATAATAAAAATTTTAAAATCCTATAAAATAGTAAAGAGCAAAAAAAAACTGGTTTATTGCGTTATGATGACTGTATATTGGCTATAATCCAAATAAGATATAATTGTATCAAACAATATTATTGCAATATACGCACGCCTGGTCTTGCCACACTTTTTCTTTAAATTCGCCAAAATCATGTAACTTCTGCTTGATTTCATGTATAATGATGCAATCAAAAATAACAAATTCATGTATTGAAATTGAACAATACCAGCCAGCATAAAAACTAAGAGTTAGAGGACCAAAACGAAATTTATTTAACCTACTTCAATGCCATTTTATGGAAAAACATTCTCATAGAGTGTGTCAGGAATGAATTTTTACTTAAAAGAAGACAAACCCTTTTTTCCTTACGTTTTTAGGGCTCCGTACCCTAAGCTTGGAAACATGACACTATTGTTATTGCTAGAATGTCCATCCGTTTGCCAAGGGCGTCTATATCTTCATATCTTTGCAATACAGCAGATGTATTGTTATAATGAAATTAAGATAAACATTGAATCATGCTCCGACAGAAACGTTGATATCATGCAAATAGCTTTTTCTTTTAAAAAGTCATAGACGAACATTTAAAATTTTCACAGATATTTAGTACTATTTTTGTTACAAGAGCAAATATAGAAATGAAAATTAAAGGGTATCCACAGAAAGGTGATTTGAAAGTACATGGCCATATCATTTAAACCATTAGAGGCTTTTTAAATTTACAGTGTGCTGCAATAACAAATGTAAAGTTGAAGAGTACCTCCATTAATACGTTAATTTGAATTAGGTTGTCGTTCCTTTAATATGCAGATAGCTGAAATAATAACAATAAATAATATTGAAAACATAAAATTTAAATCAGCTCTTGAGTAATGGAGGTCCAAACGCACTTGTCAGCTTATGTATTTTACGAAATAAGTTTTTCATTTAATTGAAATATTTTCACGGATTCAAGACAAACACAAAATTTGTCGCAAAAAATTCCGTAACAACAAATGCTGCATATTTAAATTTGTATTTACACAAATTTGTATTGCCACATGTTGCCACACTTATAAACTTTTTTTAAAAAAATTAAATTCTTTTTTCTAGATCGTTTCAATACAAATATCTGACACTCTCCAAAAGTGATATCGAACATTTTAAGTTCGTTTAGAGATCTCGTAATTGGATTCAATATCAAACTATAGGCGCTTTGAAAGCCATCACATTAGTAATATATCGTACTCCTGTTATAAAAAAAATTTAAACTGGTTTTTATTATCTAAAAAACGCGCTCGAACTTGCTAGAAACTTTTAGCAAATTATTGAATTATTTTTTTCGTAAGTTTAATGGTGATAACGGGTCGTTATTTTCGTTTCAACAGGAGAATTACGGTGACTCTGGATTACGGATTTAACGTCATTTAATTTAATATTTTGCTTCTGCTTGTTCAATGCTAAATGTTATATCGATAAAGTGAAGATGACATCTATGTGATATCTATGTATATATAAATTCAAACAATATCAGCAAGCAAGCTTATGGTTTATTATCTCAAACTTGTATAATCAATAAATTCAAAACAACTCACATTTTGAAAGGAAACTTTTCGGTGTATGGTCATACCTTTATAACCCGTTCTTTTAATGTAGGGTATCAGCAGAAAAATAGCAATTGCAAAATGTTGATCATAAATAAACGTGTTATGAATATCTATAGCAGCAAAAAAAAAAAAAAACAAAACAAAGTTTAAATGTTTTCTTTGTAAAATTTATTCTATAAAAACAATTCTTTCGATTCGATATTCTACAATCGTTTTTGCATTATAAATGCAAAATATCACGCCATAATTTCCCATAATCCCATCCCCTGCTATACATGCTGTCTAAGTCAATTGAAGAATCAACTCAACACCTTTAAAACTAAATCGTTTGATTTTATAGTCTTTTTTCATTTTTTTTTGTTTTTTTTTTCTATTATTTCTTATTTTTTTAAGAATTGCCTTTAGTTCAAGTGTAGCATTCCTTTTGTTATAAAGCTTTTGAATTTTACCCTTTTTACGGTTTTTATTCATTCTTAAACATCCTTGATATTTTACATTTGATACTCAATGTTGTAGTTACCCGTTCATACATTTTATATTATTTTAAAATAAATCCCTGCAGACTCTTGACTTTTTTCCTTTTTTTATTGGCTTTGCTAACAAGTATTAAAAAATACGCGTTGAAGTGTTAGTTAGTGGGATATAAATTGGGATGTCTTAATAGTACATACGATAACAAATTATTTTCTTTTATGCTACATTTTATTTATGTTAATCTATGTTGATTTTTGCTAGATTCCTTGAAACATATTAAAAATTTTTTAAATGTATTACTGTGGGTAAAGCATATCCTTATGGCCATTTCATTATTGCTCATAACCCAAATTTTGTATAGAAAACTCAAGAGTCTTATATCTCAAGCTGATCTGATTAAATAAGAATTTTATTGAACTAGCATACCAACATAATAAAGAACAAGTGTTTATTAACTACTTTATTTACTTAATAATAACGCTCGCAACTGTGTTTTCCATTTTTAGGCGAGTTAAAATATCTTGATTCTTCTGATATGGAAAACCTGGCCGCTTTTTCTAGTTTATGTTTACATGTACATGTTTAAAAAGAGATATGGCTGTTAACCAAATAAAAACTATTCCTAAAATTAGCTAACTACGATGTAGTGTCAAATAGAATATATTTGTTGCAGTAAGTGTTTACAAAGAATATTTTTTTAAGTTATTGAATGCCCAAACTTAACTTTTTTAGCAATAGTTTTTGTTTAGTTTTTGGTATTTGTTTCTAATTTTGGAAATATCTAAATTTTTATATATATTATATATTTTAAGATTTAGTTTATATATTAACCCACACGTTATAATTTCCGCAACTAATATTAAATCCATTTTAAAGCGGTCTAAACAGGGACCAAAATTGTTTTTAATCGTTATAGTTTTCTATTTGTTTCTTTTAAAATAATAAGCAGTGACAAGACAATTACATAAATACCTTTTTCGTCTTTCTATGTAAATGCTTAAATAATTGTTCGCAACTATTATTTTGATGTAAATCTTTGTCTAAGTTAATCCTCTCAGAGCTTTTTACCTACTCCTTGAGCAACCATTTAAATAAATTTATTTTGTTAAAACGTTTGTGCAAAAGATTTCTTCATAAATTAATGAATTCTACTACTTTCACCGATGCGTTGATAGTTTATCGGCAGTTCTCTAATAGAACAAAGTTTTTCAACCATTTTATTCTTTTTTTAAAAGAATTTATTTCTCACCTCATATATTTTTAATGCGAAACAAAATTTAATTCCTTAACACGCTCACAAAACAGAATTCAATAAATGCAAAAACCAGAGTTTTTAGTTGTTGTAGAATGGTTTAATAAGCTGCCATTTTTTAACAACCTAGGCGCTGATATCGCCTATAAATAGAAATCGCCATGTCAGGCGCTATGGCATTATTAAGCAAAACTTTAAACAGAGAAGTTGCATTTTCTTAGTAGCAAAGTTTATGTTATTCAGTAGTATTAATGAAATTTTACAAAGCTAAATAAAAAAGTGGCATTAAGGATAACAGCGTTTCGTTAAAAGAACTCAACGAGCTATACTTAGATGCTGTTGGTATTTATTAATAGTGAGTCCAAAACCAAACACTTAATTTTAACTTACTATACCCCAGATCAGATTAAGATCTGATCAAATTTGTTGCACTTTTAACCGAGTCTATTACTAATTGCATAATAGTTTGCAATTAAAAAAAAATAGTTATTAGATATTTTTATGAGTTTTAAAAGCTTTTAAATCCACAGACAAAAAATTTCATTAAAAAAGTGTTGCTACTGTTAGAGATATTTGCATGTTTTACCTCGATAGTAACTCACTTGTCTTCTTCTTCATCTTCTTCTTTGAAGAATTGCGAGTACAGCAACTTAATTTTGTAAAAGGACTTTTTCTATTATAACTCAGTTTCCTTTAGTTGACCAATGATTTTCAATATCTATAATGCGAGTGTGCGAGTGGGACTTGTGCAGTATCGCTTGACCATAAGTTTCTTCAATAAGTTTTAATTCTTTCCATTCTCTGAGTTTGATGTTTTTTGCATGTTACATCCCGAAAAGTAATGAAAAGGATTCCAATTAATGTTTATGTCTAGCAAGGTCCTGCAATTCAGCTAAATTATTAAATTTGCGACTTAAACATTGTCCACATCCTTAATCTCGTTCCTTTTTATGTCCTAAAAAGCAAAAGCTATATCGTCATGATTACATTATTTTTATTACATAATTCTTTGGATTTATCTGCCCTCGGTGCCACTAAAAGTGGTCTTGATTATGAATATGCTATCGAAGGTGTTGCATTCCTGTATGATAAGCGATGAAGACAAGAATATGTGATATGATTTTACTGCAGACACAGCTGAAGCTGCATAGTCACGTGTAGGTGCAGGTGTAGGTGGAATTTAGTTGGCAGCAAGAAGTTCCATTATTTGTATTCCCAACTTACCAAAAACTTTCTCATCCGTTTATTATTTAAAAAGAATATCTAGAGAAGCAGAAGTTCGAAATTCCCAAATCAAACATCGAAAATCAAAAAGCCAAATTTTATACACGTTTTACGATAAAATCCGCATTTGGCCCTGAATTTGTTTAAAAATGACTAAATAAGTTATTTAAATTGTTTATCTAGCAATCACCTTCAAAGTCATTGCACTTGTTGGAAACTATTTTTTAACGGTGGATAATTGATGTTATTTTTTAAGTCAAACTATCTTAAAATATGTTATTATTACTAAATTAAAATTAAAAGTCTCTCATTTTCTAATCTGAAGCAAGTTAAAAAAAAAATTATGAATGAAAAATTCAAAATATGTAAATGCAACTAATAAAAATACGCTTGGTTGTAAGGTCTACAATTTAAAATCATAAAAAAGCCAAATATTGCAAATTTAACAAAAATTTATACTCAGAACTTGTGCATTGCATCCAACATGTAAAGCTTTGCTCAATAGGCATCTAGAAATCTAGAAATTACTGATTGTACCATATGTTCTGAATTTTGTTAATGTTTTGGCAACACTACTGTGTAAAAAATTGAAGTCAATCCAAGATTGCCGATGATCCAGTTCACTTTGAATTTGAAATTGCCGCATTAGCAGTAGTGAGTGTTGAATTCTTGATGTGCTTAATGGGCTGGCGGAGTCATTGGCCCGATGGTAGCATTACAGTCAATGGTGGTCGCTATAGAACAAGCATGATGTGCAGCAGCTTTTATTTCAACTAGACGGTGTACACCTGTTATAACCCAACATTGTATTATACTAGTATGGTAACCCTTTTCATTATAGATCATTATTCTTTTTGGTATAGTTAGTAACTCTGTTAATAAAAGATAGCTGAAATCAATTTGAGATTGAAACGCGTGCCTTTTAATTATCCAAGTTCAAGATAGAAAAGTGGCGACGAGGAAAAGTAAATTCAAAATAAATAATTGTGCAAACAAATTTCAATATAAATAAAAGGGAAAAAAAAGCCGGAAGATGGATGCATCACAGTTTGCAAAATTATTGGAATCCTTCAATAAAGCTCAGCTTAACCTCATTGAACAAATTACAGCGAATTCTAACCAACTAACGCAGCAACAACAAAATCAGAATGGGCAGCCATTACAAGTTCTGTTGCCGCCATTTGAAAATTTTGACGAGAAAAAAGAAAACTTCAAGTTCTATCTTCAGCGTTTCGAAAATTATTTGACACTGAAAGGCATTATTACCAACAAAACAGTTTGTCATCAAATGCTGATAAATTCCATCGGCTCCACACACTTCAAGTTGTTAGTTTCCCTGATAGCACCCAAGTCTATAAATGAAGTCGAATACGTTGAATTAGTCAAGAAGTTGCAGGCACATTTATGCCCAAAAACGAACATTCTCGTAAGTCAGCACAGATTCCTGTCAACATATCAAAGTGAGGAGAAAACAATTTCTGAGTACGTTGCGATATTGCGCAGGGATATAAACGAATGTGATTTTGTCTCCACATGCGATTGTAAAGCTGACATTTCAAATATTTTTCTAAGGGCACAATTTATACGGGGTATAAGGGATAACACTATTCGCGAACAACTGCTGCAATCGGATAATGCGGAGTTTGACCAAATAGTACAAAAGGCATTGTCATTAGAAGCCTCCAAGATAGATAGCCGTGAGTTAAACGCCAAGCAGCCTACATGTAGTGATGTTAATTTTGTTCAAACCAGAATGTCAGATCGCCATAAGAGTCGCTCAAGATCTCGCTCTTCAAGATCACAAAACCGTCAAAAATCAAGAATAAATTACAGCAAGTTAGGACTTGATAACCTATGTATACGTTGTGGAAAAGATAACCACAAAACACAAGACTGCCGCACAAAAACAAATAACTTGAAATGCTACTCTTGCGGGAAAAAAGGCCATGTTAAACAGGTATGTATAAAATCATTAATAAAAGCCACTAGAAACAAATCGAGTAACGAAGATGAAGACTCAATTCACCAAATTTATGGAATAAACAAAATAGTAGATATATTTTCGAACAAAAACAATTTAAATGATGTTGACAAGTACTATGCCGAAGTGGAAATAAAAGGCCGACGTCAAAAATTTGAAATAGACACCGGCGTTGGTTTTACACTAATACCAAAAAATCAATATGAAAAATTGGAAATTAATCAACCACTTGAACCTTCAACGATTGCTTTTAGATCTTATACGAAAAATATTATAATCCCCGAGGGTAAAGTCAATGTTCAAGTCAAGTATAACAACGTAATATCAAACGAAGAAATGTACATAGTACCCAGCGAATATGATGCTCTTATGGGAAGAGTATGGATCCGTCATTTGAAAATTGACCTACAACAAGTAGATGGCCATCAACTTAAACAATTTTCAATAAATAGTATGTGTTCAATCACAGATATCATAAATGAGTTTCAAGACGTTTTTACTGAGAAAATTGGTTGTGTTCAAAATTATGAGGTTATTCTACAATTGCGTCAAGGCTCAAAGCCAAAATTTTTTAAAGAACGGGAAGTACCTTATGCCCTTAAAAAGAAAGTGGAAAAAGAGTTAGACAACTTAGAAGCAGCCGGCATTATTTCAAAATGTTAAAGAAGCGATTGGGGATCTCCTCTCGTTATTATCCCAAAACCGAACGGAGACATTCGACTATGCGTTGATTATAAACCAGGTATTAATCCACAGCTAGTCTCCTCAAACTACCCAATTCGTCGTATTGATGAAATTTTTAACAGTCTCAAGGGATCAAAATATTTTTGTCGCCTTGACCTGTTTAAGGCCTACTTACATCTCCGTGTAAGCCAGGAGTCTAGTGAAATACAGACAATGACAACTCACAGGGGGACATACAGAGTTAACCGTCTTTCTTTTGGCATAAAGACTGCTCCGGCCGAATTTAACCGTATAATCGAACAAATTTTGTCAGGATTAAAAAAGACCATGTCATATTTCGATGATATTATAGTACATGGTACAACTGAAGCTGAATGTACACAAAATTTAATAGAGTGCCTCAAACGCCTCAAACAACACGATCTACATTTAAACAGAAGCAAGTCTTCATTTTTTCAAACTCAAATAGAATATTTGGGACACCTTATAGAGTTCAACAAAATTTCTAAATCGCCGAAAAAAATACAAGCAATAAGGGATATACCGCGGCCGTCTAATTTAGACGATGTCAGAAGATTTTTAGGTATGGTAACATACTATTCGAGGTTTATACCGAACATGTCCTCTGAAACATTTCCAATAAGGCAACTTCTTCAAAAAAATTCAAAATTTGTCTGGTCTGCAGCGTGTGAAGCAGCATTCCTGAAACTTAAAAGTATAATTTCAAGTGATCAGGTATTAGTACCATTTGACCCAGAGCTGCCAATAATTTTAGCATGCGATGCTAGCCCAACAGGAATAGCAGGTGTCCTCTCGCATATTATCAACGGGATTGAACGCCCCATTGCGTACGCTTCAAGGTCTCTAACAACTGCCGAAATGAACTATAGTCAATTAGATCGCGAAGCACTTTCAATAGTATTCTCGATGAACCATTTTTTTACGTACCTTTATGGGAGAAAATTTAAACTGGTCACGGACAACAGACCCCTTACACGTATTTTTCATCAACACAATAAATTACCTGCCATTACGTCAGCCCGATTGCTACGATATGCCGAATTTCTTTCGAGTTTCGACTATGAGATTGTTTTCAAAAAAGGATCTGAGCACGTTAATGTTAATTGTATATCTCGTGCTACACTACCACGCGAATCACTGTCTACAGAAAGACTTATAAATGAAGAGGTAAATGAATTATGTTTCGAATCAACTTTTGAAATTTCCAGCGAATACATTAATGCTGAGATATTAGCAGCTGAAACTTCAAAAGATCCCGAGCTCTCCAGAACATTATCAAATTTGCTATTTGGTGATGACGACGAATATACACTAAACAATGGAGTTATTTTTAAGGGTCAACGAGTTGTTATTCCAAAAAGTCTGCAACCAAGAATTCTTGAAGAATTGCACTACACTCATCCAGGCATAACGAGAATGAAGCAGCTGGCAAGACGATACTGCTTTTGGAGAGGAATTGATAAAGATATTGAAAATATGGTAAAGTCCTGTGAATCTTGTGTTGCAGTCCAAAATAAACCAGCGAAAGCCCCTCTGCACCATTGGCAAGAACCGGAAGAGAATTGGGAAAGAATTCATTTAGACTACGCAGGCCCGTTTCAAGACCATAATTTCTTAATTGTTGTCGATGGAAAATCAAAATGGACTGAAGTAAGAGCCTTGCGTGAATCACCATCGACCCAAAACACAATAAAGCTTCTTGAAAATATTTTCGCAACGCACGGTTTTCCTTCAATAATGGTATCCGACAACGCGTCAATATTTACCAGCGAACAGTTTCGTTCGTATTGCAAGGGAAATGGTATTTTTCAAAAATTGATAGCACCCGGTCATCCTAGTACCAATGGATTAGCTGAGCGCAATGTACAAACATTGAAACGGAAGCTTAAAGCTATGTCCTCCGAATCCGCTTCAATACATGAAAAAGTAAACAGAATACTTCAAGTATATCGAGCAACACCACTTAACTGCGGAAAAAGTCCAGCTGAACTTTATTTAAACAGGTGTATACGAATAAGATTGGATGCTCTTAAACCATCAAAAAAACAAAATCCTACCCTTTCAATTCCTGG
Source organism: Trichopoda pennipes (assembly GCA_030448955.1). Lineage (NCBI taxonomy): Eukaryota > Metazoa > Arthropoda > Insecta > Diptera > Tachinidae > Trichopoda > Trichopoda pennipes. The sequence continues at coordinate 214,171 of JASKUP010000026.1, read as the reverse complement.
CGTTCGAAGTCTAAGCGTGGGAGAAAGAGTACAAGCGCTACACCAAAAAAACAACAAAACAATATGGAAAACTGGAATTATTCTAAAAAAGTTTGGTAGACTTCACTACTTAGTAAAACTGGATGACGGATACATGCTGAAACGTCATATAGACCAACTCAAGTCCACAAAAGCGCAACAAAAAAAGGTTCATTTTGCATTGAATACCACCGAAAATAACGTAGATTCGAATAGTTGCCACAATCAACACAATCAAAATCTTTGTCAGTATTTTTATCAATCTTCAAATCAATATCGCCAACAAAATGAAATCGAGTCCGCTAACACTGGGACACCCTCATCAACTTCTTAACGTGACAATGGCTCGCATGAACATCAACAACCTGAAACAACACAAGAGCAAATTATTCGTCGGTCAAGTAGACAACGCAACATGCCAACATATCTTCGAGACTATGTGTCTGAGTAATAGTTTGAAAAATAAGTAATATATACATGTATTTAATTGAATTGTTGAATAGTTAAAGAAGCTAATAACATCCCATTTTAAGCGTGGGAGATTGTTATAACCCAACATTGTATTATACTAGTATGGTAACCCTTTTCATTATAGATCATTATTCTTTTTGGTATAGTTAGTAACTCTGTTAATAAAAGATAGCTGAAATCAATTTGAGATTGAAACGCGTGCCTTTTAATTATCCAAGTTCAAGATAGAAAAACACCCACAGTTTGTGAAACAATTGATTTATTGAAGGAAACATTTAGCGACCGCAATTGGGTTCCAAGCTGCTAGTCTGTGCCGATAAGGCCGAAACGCTTGACCAATTGGAGGCCATTGAAAATTGAACTTTTACTACGTTCTACCCAGCCGCTTTTGTCATATTAAAATTATAATGTCAGAAGATTATCTTTCGATTAAAGTAAATTTCATGTCAATTTAAGAAACTCTACTTTATTTTATTTCATCTCAAAGTTCTATACCTCTATAAAAAGAACACTCTTTAGAAGTTTGGTGTGACTTTGAGCCATTTAACTCTTCTTTCTGCTTTGTTGTAGGCCTTCGATCTAACATGAAGCTTAAGATTGGCATTATTGTGATTGTGGTAAGCAATTTTCGTACTTTAAATATCCAAGACTTTCGTTTTAATTATTTTAATTTTTTCTTTCTAAAATAAGAGTATAATAATTTCAGATTGCAGAAACTATATCACTATTTCAAAACTTAATTCGATAGTCTTTTTAGCGTCATATTTTCATTGTCAAACATAAAGAAAACTCACTAACAAGATTAACAACAATTCAAATTGAAAGAGTGTTAAAATTTAAAAAGATCATTTTTTACAAGATGAGTTCAATTGAAATCATAATTTTATTTCATTATGCTAAATATACCTAACAATATGAAATACAATTTATACAAATTTAAAACACCTTCCCGTATATCTTAATATAGTTAATGTAACATTAATGTCATCTTAACTGGCTTTAAAAGTATACAACTGACTCCATTTATAAAAGCGATAAAATTTATGATTAAACGAGCAGTATTTACATTACACCTATGGACACATAAACAGATTCATTCACATGTGTTCCACGAATAAATATGTGTCTTAACAGGAGTATAAATGTTCTCGCTCAGTTTCCTACGATTTGTTGCTGTTATTTATGACACACAAAGACATTATTCTTTTACCATAAATGAATAAGAATGAAGGTTATTTTATTTTTTTGGCTAAAAAAGAAATACTGTAGATAATAGAAGTTACTTTAAATACTCACACACAGAGACACACACCCACACACGTAAATTTAAACACGTTCAATATTTAAGGATAATGTGTGTTTAAAGATACGGAAGATATTCTGGCATGGATATGAAAAAGAATTAAATGTTAACAAAAAATATTTAAACTATTAATTTTAAGTCAATTTAAATTTTAAAGTAAAAAGAGAAAATGCGACACAACAACAAATGAAGCGAAAAGAAATGCATGTGGTGATAACTGGGTTAGTCCGAAAAAGATCAATACTTTAGGCACCAGACCATAAAAGTAACTGAAATAAAATTGAAGTACTCTAAAATGATCAACACAGCTAGTAGAAAATGAAGCTTATTTCAGAAATAATCCAACCTAGAGCAACGTAGATGCAGTTGGTTACTGAGAAAATTAGTTGACAACTGACAGCCGGCACGGAAAGAGGAAGGGAGAGGCCGAGAGAAGTAAAGAAAATTTTAGTTTTTTGGTTAGTTGTCTCTACATTTTTAAAATTAGATTTAACTTGTATTCTTTCCACAAATTTTTTGCTGAAACATAAAAAAAAATTGATAAAAAATATATCATAAAATTATGTAACAAATATCTGAGGTACGCTAGCAAGTCAAGAATTGAATTTAGGTTGCGGTACGGTCCGACCGGAACAGGTGTAGCAATTATTTATTTTATTTTCTAGAAAAGAAACGGACACAACGGCAGTAATTTTACAATGGCAATTGCACTAGAGTGGGGTCGAAACTTTAGAAAACAATTATGATTCTACAAAGTATACACAATGACGTTCTTTTAAGTACCTGGTTTTGGTGTTGAAATATTGTGGGATAATTTTGGCAGTTATTTTATTGCTTGGGGCTTTATGGCTCACTGAAATTATTTTACTCGTTCTTACTACGGGAGCGTAAATAAATTTACAAGATAAGGTAAAATATAGCAACAGCAGCAAAAACAACAAAAAAATTCATCATACGAATACGATTGTTATCCTTTTACACACTATTAAATATTTGTTCCCATATAAGTATGAGTAAAAGAGTGTATGAATAAATATTACAGCTTACACATCATTAATCATTTGAACAATAATATTTCGGTGTATGCCTGGTTTCTATAGAAATCTTTTTATTCACAACCTCTCTCTTACATTGTTCTAATGATTGAGCGTTACTGTGCTACAATTGAAGAAAAGTGTAAAAATGTTGTTGTTTGTATTTTTCTTTTAAAATTGTGATGTAACATTTTACATGTGTTTGATTCGGTTTTTTTTAATTTATTTTTATTTTCATATTATCAGTTTAGCGAATGCCTATATTAAAATTAAGGACAATAGAAATTCTTATAGTGTTCCACAAATTTCAACAAAAATTTAAAAATGAATCGACATAATATTTAGCAGAATTTTTGTGACAGTTTAAATTTGCCAATGCCTTTTTTTCTTTTGGTTGCAATTTTTGCTTCACAACAAATTATTGTTTGTAAATAATGAAATACTACGGAGAGCATTCATATAAATGGTGAGAGTATACAATATGTTGATTACTTGAAATGTCTGGGTATTTACTTAGACCAGCGTCTTACTTTTGAGAGACATGCAAATCATCTTTCAAGTAGAATGTGTTTTACTTTGAGAAGACTGTATTCTCTTCAGTCTTATATGCCTCGGCATACAAGATACTGTGTAGCGTATGCATTGCTTATGTCGAATTTTACTTATGGTATAGGGGTTTTTACGGGTTCACCTAGTTTTGTTTTAGACAGGCTTGAGTGTCTTTTCAATAAGGTTTTAAGATTTGTCTATAGCCTTAAGGTACATGATCATGTTAGTCATTTTGTTGTGGAATTTTTGCGTAGCTTTTTTAGTTCTTATATTATATTACGTACTTTGCATTGTTTCTTTAAATTTGCTAAAAGTGGTTTGCCTAATATTTTGTGGCAGAATTTTAACTTTCTTCGTTCAACTCGCTCTCTTCAAATTGAAATTCCTCTTATTAATTATAGAATCTTTGATTCCTCCTTTATTGTAAGAGTTGCAAGAAGTTGGAATCAATTACCTATTGAACTGAGAACTTTTGCCTCATCACTTAATGCTTTTAAAGTAAAGTTGTTGAATTATTTAAATCTCTAGCAGGACATGAAAATTTAAACTTCTAAAATATGTGCAGTTTGTTGGTTCGGGAACCATTTAATTAATTTAATTGATTGATTTATTATTTAATTAATTAAGTAATTAGTTATTTAATAATTTATTTGTTTAATTTTTTCGTTGTTTAATTGTTATTTTTAAATTTTACTTAAGCAATTTGTACAGCATAGCTAATGAATATATTTTAATCTATGTAATATATATTTGGCCTTGTGGGCTTTGTATTACAATAAATTGATCTTCAAATGAAAATGAAAAAAAAAAATATGTCCGTATACAATTTCATAGCTTTTATAGCTTATTAGTGCATTTTACCCAAATTGCATAGAAAACTCAAACAAGTGCTCTTAATTTTTATAGCTTTATAGTTTTGTAAGAGACTATAGGTGCCCCTGTAGGCTAGTAGGTAGTGTGCTAGCTTACACGACTAGCGGTTGTGGGTTCGATTTCCAACAAAGACCTTGGTTTTTTTTCACTACAAATAAAAATTGACTGTCGGTGGGGCTGCTCTGTGATGAAGGCATGGTGACTGGTCACTACTGAGCTGTTTTATACGACAGTTAATTTCCGTAAGTATTCTTCTACTTTCAAACATTTTGCATGTGTTTGATTCGGTTTTTTTTAATTTATTTTTATTTTCATATTATCAGTTTAGCGAATGCCTATATTAAAATTAAGGACAATAGAAATTCTTATAGTGTTCCACAAATTTCAACAAAAATTTAAAAATGAATCGACATAATATTTAGCAGAATTTTTGTGACAGTTTAAATTTGCCAATGCCTTTTTTTCTTTTGGTTGCAATTTTTGCTTCACAACAAATTATTGTTTGTAAATAATGAAATACTACGGAGAGCATTCATATAAATGGTGAGAGTATACAATATGTTGATTACTTGAAATGTCTGGGTATTTACTTAGACCAGCGTCTTACTTTTGAGAGACATGCAAATCATCTTTCAAGTAGAATGTGTTTTACTTTGAGAAGACTGTATTCTCTTCAGTCTTATATGCCTCGGCATACAAGATACTGTGTAGCGTATGCATTGCTTATGTCGAATTTTACTTATGGTATAGGGGTTTTTACGGGTTCACCTAGTTTTGTTTTAGACAGGCTTGAGTGTCTTTTCAATAAGGTTTTAAGATTTGTCTATAGCCTTAAGGTACATGATCATGTTAGTCATTTTGTTGTGGAATTTTTGCGTAGCTCTTTTAGCTCTTATATTATATTACGTACTTTGCTTTGTTTCTTTAAATTTGCTAAAAGTGGTTTGCCTAATATTTTGTGGCAGAATTTTAGCTTTCTTCGTTCAACTCGCTCTCTTCAATTAAAATTCCTCTTATTAATTATAGAATCTTTGATTCCTCATTCATTGTAAGAGTTGCAAGAAGTTGGAATCAATTACCTATTGAACTGAGAACTTTTGCCTCATCACTTAATGCTTTTAAAGTAAAGTTGTTGAATTATTTAAATCTCTAGCAGGACATGAAAATTTAAATTTCTAAAATATGTGCAGTTTGTTGGTTGGGGAACCATTTAATTAATTTAATTGATTGATTTATTATTTAATTAATTAAGTAATTAGTTATTTAATTATTTATTTGTTTAATTTCTTCGTTGTTTAATTGTTATTTTTAAATTTTACTTAAGCAATTTGTGCAGCATAGCTAATGAATATATTTTAATCTATGTAATATATATTTGGCCTTGTGGGCTTTGTATTACAATAAATTGATCTTCAAATGAAAATGAAAAAAAAAATATGTCCGTATACAATTTCATAGCTTTTATAGCTTATTAGTGCATTTTACCCAAATTGCATAGAAAACTCAAACAAGTGCTCTTAATTTTTATAGCTTTATAGTTTTGTAAGAGACTATAGGTGCCCCTGTAGGCTAGTAGGTAGTGTGCTAGCTTATACGACTAGCAGTTGTGGGTTCGATTTCCAACAAAGACCTTGGTTTTTTTTCACTACAAATAAAAATTGACTGTGGGTGGGGCTGGTCTGTGATGAAGGCATGGTGACTGGTCACTACTGAGCTGTTTTATACGACAGTTAATTTCCGTAACTATTCTTCTACTTTCACCGCCTGTCTCATCTGTTTTCTATCCCTTTCTCGAAGAATGTAGCACGGTATTTGACTAAATAGACATTGTTGCCTTAAGTGCTACTTCTCTTTCAAAAAAAAAAACAAAACAAAGTGTTCTTAATTTGATTTCTAATTTCTTATTGTTGCTGTCTTTTAAAAGAAAATTTTTTACCTCAATTCTTATTAAATGAATATTAAACAAATGCTTCTAGTTACTTTATCATTTTGATAATCCCAATAAAAACGCTGTTTTGTTGTTGAAAAAAAATTAGCACAACAAAGCTGATTTTACAGTCTACGTTTATGTCGAATTAAATCCATATAAAATATTTTAACTAAATTATTAATTTATTATTTTATAAAAAAAAAATTTTAACTTTATTTTTTATTATTTTTTCAATATTTCGCTAAACCATTGGTTGGCGTCGTTAAGGCATATACTGGCTTAAGGCAACTTAAGCAACTGTGCAGATACCTAATAATCATATGTGGCAAACTATAATGTAGTTAAAAAAACGTTTCGTCAAATGTCATTTACATAAGCAAAGTACGAAACTGATCGCACATTCCGTACGGAAACAGTTGTTTTGCATTGTGTTATAGATACATTAGTAAACAAATTCCAATGGAGGACAAAAAATATTTTATATTAAATTTAACAGATAATGTACAAAGAAAAATAGCTTATATGACAAAAGAGACGCTTATAACGGCAATTCAAAGGAACGAGGGCCTTTAAAATTTGTATTTTCTTTTCCGTTTCTTTAACACACAATTTGCAATAAAATTTAATTTTGTATTGTTTATAAATTCAATGATGCACACAGTTGCATTTTTTAGTACTTCTGGCCCAAATAATACATACAGCGATTTATATGTAATTTTTCTTTCGTAATTTTCTTAAAACTATTAACAAAAAATTATAAATTTGTATAAGGATAGTATTAAGTATACAAAATATAATTATTAAAACGCCTTTTTGCTAATAAATTTCATTTATTTAGAACGAAATTATTTTTTTTTTCAAAAGTATGAATAAAACAAATGTGCAACTGTGCATAATAATTTCTACATTCATGTAAGTACAATATAGCCACGTAAAAGTTTTCAATGATTCACTTTAGTATTTGACAGACTTTTCATTCAATTTTTGACATTAGCTCAAGCCAGCTTATGCATATTATAGTTGGGCCTTTAGAATGAACAAAAAGTACAAATTCAAATTCAAGCCAAAAATTTTTTAAAGAACAAAACAAACAAAAACAAGGAAAACTACAAATTGAAAAAATATTATAACTAAACATACATACATACATGCATTTTCAATATTAAAAAATTTTTCAAAAAATATGTAACGTTGAAACATTTTCAAAGAGAAAGGAGGGCTGTTGAAAGAAATTTAAGAAATCTTTTTAGAGCAGAATAAATAAGGACGTTTTTATTTTATAAGAACATATTGGCAAATTTATTGAAAAAAAGGTAAAAAAGATTCATATTAAGAAATTTAATTTACTCTATGAGTTAAAAAAGAGGACATTTAATGTAAGATTAAATGATAAGTGATTCGTTAACAAAACTGACTTAAATATTCCAACGGACGTTAAGTGGATTTTATCATTAGGACATAAACACGCCTTACCAACTAAAAAAGAAGATGTTCCAATTTTAAAGATTATTGCAGATGGACAAGATTTTATGCAGACACTTCAGGGGAAAAGAAGATCAGGAAATAGCAAAAACAAAATTAACTACAATTGTAGATAATCATTTGAACAAAATGATATTGACTAACAGAGATAGATTTGTTTTAGATAAAGTTAAAGAAACTGAAAGGTTCTTGAAAAATAATAAAGATTTATTAATTTTAAAAGCAGATAAAGCTAACACTACTGTAGCTTTAAATAAAACTGATTATAACGTACGGATTAACAATATTGTACGAAATATAACAAAGCACACTCATGGAATTATAGGATCCTACTACCAAATTGCAGAAGATTAATAATGATATAGTAGAAGAACTTATTATACTTAAAATTATCAATTTTGCAGAAAGAAATATGCTTAATTTAAGCTAATATTGCTATTGCATCTAGGTTACACGGATTGACAAAAATTCACAAAGAGGAATTTGTTTTAAGACCAATTTCTTCATTTGTTAATTCTCCATGTTACGAATTATGTAAGTAACATATTTACATAACATATTGAAACAATCAGTGAGGGTTCTAAATATAATATAAAAGATTCAATTGAATTTAAGGGAAAAATTAAAAACCTTCATGTGCAGGATCGTGAAAAACTAATTGCTTTTGATGTAGTATTTGGAGATCAATACAATAGAAGAGAAATGGAATGTTTTGGAAAATTTTACAAAGATAGAGAAAGGTTTATTTTTCCGTACTCTTAAGTTTTGTATAGAGGATAATAGATATTTTCAGTATAATGAAAAGATATATATCCAACAAAAAGGACTTCCGATGGGCTCTGCAGCTTCTCCAATTGTGGTAGATATTGTATGGAGAAATTGTTAGATAATGTTATTGAAATATTAAATGTTAAACCAAAAATTATGACAAAATATGTTGATGATTTGTTTTGTATTATATCTGAATCTGCAATTAGCGAAATGTTAGAAACATTAAAGGAATTTGGCACTTCAATAAAATTTACAATTGAAAGGGAATGTGATGCTAAACTTCCATATTTAGACACCTTCATAATAAGAAGAATTAAAGAATTAGTTAAAGATTGGTACCAAAAACCATCTACTTCATGTAGAATTATTAATTATTATTCTAAACAAAATAAATGAATTGTTATTAATACGGCCAAACAACTAATAGAGAGGATTTTAACAATAAGTGAAAAAGAATTCCATAGAAAGAATAAAGAAAAGATTAGGTATTTATTAACTGAGAACAATTTTCCAATACGATTGACAAATCGGTTAATTAACCAATTTAATAATAGGAGGAAAAGAGTAAGTAGTGTAACGGAAGCCAAAATATATAAATCTAAAACTTATTTTTCGATACAAATAAATACAAAATGGCATATGAGAATACTAACACATTAAATAGGTTGTTTAGTAAAACTAAGGATAAAATTCAACAATTAAATATGTTCAATATAGTGTACAAAATTTCTTATAACGGTGATGATAAGGAGGATTGTAATAAAGTTTATGTAGGCACAACAAAAAATAAATTGAAAACTAGAAAAGCCGGACATAGGTTAGACCAAAAATACAGGAATAATATTAGTTCACAAAAAACAGCGTTATCTTCACATTGTTCTAAAGTTAATCACTATCCCAACTTTGAAAATGTTTAAATTTTAAATTTAGAAAATAATTATAAACGTCGTTATATGTTGGAAATGTTACAAATAATTAAAGTACCATTAACCAAAAGAATAAATTTTAAAGCAAATACGGAGAATGTTGCACAAAATTACAGACATTTGGTGCATAAAATTATAAAACAAAAGGTCATTAAATTTATATTTGAATATATGTGTAAAAAAATATTGTTTTGTAAATTTGTAATTTTCAAAATTGATTCACATTTGGAAACAATTTTTTAATATTGAAAATTGTATGTATGTATGTATTTTTATATTCTTTTAATTTATAATTTTCATTGTTTTTGTTTGTTTAATTTTTGGAAAAAATTAATGATAATTTTGAATTTGTTAGTCAACAATTTTTTCATTTTTGAATTAATTGTTTATATACTTTTTTGTTTATCCTGAAGATGCCAACCAATGGTTTGGCGAAAAATTCAAAAAATTAAAAAAAAATAAAGTTAACAATTTTTTTCACAAAATAAAGACCTAGTGCTTGATAATAAATTACTAATTACACATTAAAAAGGTCAAATAATTATTATACATTTGAATTAAATAAATTATGTTTTTATAAATGTTTTGCTCCATGACTACCCACTTTTCTTTGTAAAACGTTAATTGTTTCCTTCTTTAAAAACATAGTGACTTTCGCTATATGCTCTTACGAAAGTAACAATTTCTTTTAAAAATTCGTTTATTTAAAAACTTAAAGTTTTTTTGTCATCGAACCGAAATTCGAACCATTCAGAAACTAGAACCGGCCCGGAAGTTTTATTTTTTTATTTTATTTTTGTTTTCACTCAAATTTCATTTTGATGATTTGCCACCAGCACAACGAAATCAGAATCGCAATGAAGTTCTTCAAATAAATCTTGATCTTTTGACTGAAGTTATGCCAAACCATTCCATAAATGTAAATGAAATCGAGGAATAGACGCAAGATGTGTTTACCGACGGATTTATTCCTCATATAAACTTGAATGCTGATATATTTCCCAGTAAACACTTGTCTAACCTTTTGGATATTTCAAACGATATTGTTGTTTAAATAAAACAAAACTAGTTATGTAAATAATTAATAATTAAAAGACTTTAATGTTCATATGCATAATAAATAAAATATATTTCAAATCTATTTTAGAACATTTTTTTCATGCAAAACTTGTTTGAATACACATTTCAAAAACGTATTTTTTATTATGCATATGAGCATAAAAGTTTTTTTATCAATTTAATATGTTCAATCAGTTAAATGTTAATAAATAAAAATTGGTTTGTGTTAAAAAAAAACTTACAAAAATATTTTTATTGTAATTTTATCATCCGTCTTCTGTAAAAAACATTCTTCAGAAATGTGAGCGAACTGCGAACTGCTTTGTGCACAGAGTGGTGATAATTTATGAGATTCCACTGTAAATACAAAGTAAATATTATAGAAAAATGCTACTCAAGAAATGAGTTATTTCTCAATGTGAATTAATAAATTAGTTAATAACTTATTATTATTATTACGCAAGGATGACCATTTGAAAAACCACCCGCCTTTAGAGATAAAAAGCATAGAAAAAAATTATATTTAAATCATTTCTTTAAACGTTGCAAACGTTAAAATAAACAGTTACCTACATGACGTGATAGTACAAAACACCAATATTTTCCCACCTGTAAAAATAGAATTTGCCCTTTCTTTTTTTATTCTTTAAAAACACATTTTTCTCTAAAGGCATTTATATAATTTGTCCGTAAAAGTTACTGGGTAAGAAAGTCGGGAACACAATTTAGTCTTTTTGGGTGCTTAAAACAAAGTAGAGCTTTAGAAATGTAATATAATTTAAGGAATTTCCTTTTATTGTCATTTGCTACAACTTAATTAAAGCTATTTTATAAAATGATTTTAGTTTAGTCCATTGAGTTAATATTAATGTGATAACATTTAATTAGAAAAATTCACAAAACATAATATTTGCATTTGAATTTATTTTCTACTTTTTTTTAACACACGCTTACACCCAATATGCGTTTCAGTGACCACAGAGCACATGAAAAACATTATTTCTAAAAATCTAAACATTTTCAATACGCATCATAAACCAAAACAAACTTAAAATCACAACAGTCCTTTTTACTATGTCTATTTAACGCTTGTGAAAATATTTGCAATTCCAGTCGACTGTAGATACACACTTTGTCACACTTAAATCCTAGTGTGTGATTAGTTTAATTGTTGCTCTGCGGTCATATTTTAAAACAAATAGACTGCAGAATAACCCAGCAAAGAAGTTGTTTACAGTTTTCAAAAAATAATAATTTTGCAATTGCTTGAATTTTCAATTTCTAAATTCCGAAAATAAATTAATCGGTAGTATTAAATGGAATAGCATTCAATTCATCCTTTTTTGACATAACTTAACAATTTTTTTACTCAGTGACTCAGCGGATAAGGCAACAACATTACAGTCATTTATTTATGGTTTACGTATCATTTTCAGCACCACAATTAATTCGAAGCAATTAAAATATAAAGTGCAATAAAATAATGACAGTCACCAAAAACAAAAACGAAGCACTATTTTGAAGCAAAAACGACTAAAGTAAAGGATACGTGCATGTATATGAGGAGAGAAGGAAACGGAATACCCGAAGTGACATGATTAACAAAAAAGCAGCGAGCCGACATAAAATGACAACGCAATATACAAAAAATAATAAATAAAAAAGTTTGCAAATATAATTATAGTTTATTGACATTTTTTATTATTTTAAAATTAATTTTTGAAGCAAGGTCTTTTTATAAAACGTTCAATAAATTTTATTATTATTTTTAATATTTCGGCAATGTATATACAATTTAAAATTGTATGTAATACAATAATATGTTTATACCTTCTCATATGCTGTTCTGGAAGATGCCACCCTATTGCATGGCGAAATATTAAAACTAAAAACAAAATTTATTGAATTTTTATAAATTTCTTACGTCTTCAGAAGTGACTAGTTCCTTTTTACTCCTATCACACTATAGATGTTTAATAACTAACAACTGCTTTGTTACTAAACTTAAAAAATTTACCGTTCTGTCTAATTTTTGAAGTCCTAAATTTAGTCGCATAATAATCTTCAAGATTTAGTTGAAAACTAGTTAAAATGAGATGAATAAACTTAATTCAAATGAGAATCCTGATGTCGAGTTCAACCTTCTAATTAAATGCATGTATGAGTAAAGGGAGAATGTTATTAGAAAGATAGTTTGTTTTTCGTTATTATAGGTGAACTTTGAGCTGGATCAGGCTGATTTGTCAGATAGCTATACTTTAAATAAATCACGCTTTTTATTTTAATTTTGCAACTAAAATAAAAATGTAAAGTAAATTTCGTAAATTTTGGTTTTCTTGGCGATTAAATTAAAACACCGTCAATTTATTTTATGAAAAGTAGTCCGTTTTTGGTCTGGCACCGCCTTATTTTGAAAGCTATTAATTTTATTTTAAACGAAAGTTGTAACTACGAAAAATAGTTAAAGGTCACTTTATTTCTCACCTAAACTAATAAGAACTGACCAAATTTTAATAATGACCCGTAAAATATATCTCGGTATTTTTTTAACTTTTTTTTTCTGTCGGGGTTATTATTTTATTAAAAATTATATTTTAAACATTTTTAGACTAAAAACGGCAAAAATTCATTTGCGTTATTAGAATATCTGTTATAAGATTAAAGTTGTAAACAGTAGTTTGTGTGGAGTTTATATAAATTTAATATTTAAATTATAATTGAATATTTTTACTTTGTTAAAAACAAAATTTTAAGCTAATTAGGTCTGATGAAAATGAATAAAAAAGTGAAATTTTCCCCCGATTTATTCCAGGCCTCCAGATTAAACTACCCCTGAGCCAGCTGCTGGGGTCATATTTATATTATAATGCCGGAATTTTATCTTTCAAATAAAGTAAATTTGATGTCAATTTAAATTATTCATATTTGTGTTACTCCATTTCAAAGTTCTATACCATTTCATATCTTGTATTTGCTTATTTAAAATTTTAAATCTATTTCTTCAAGTGCTATTTAAGCTAGAAGAATCGTACATCTTAAAGAATGCAAGAAATTCTCTGATATTTGTGGACTTCTTAATATATTTGATTAATTGTTACTTATTCGTTTTTACATAACAAATAACATCAAAAAATTGAAAAATCGCAATAACATTATTATTTATTTTATTATTATTGCTTTTATTATCATTTGCGCTTTTATAATAACCATAAAAAGTTATAGTTATTTGAAAAATTGTATTATAAAATTTATTATGCACACTATTCAAAATAAATTTTTCTTTATTTTCTTGTTTCTCTATAAATTATGAATTTATTAATCATTTTAAAAATGTTATCTTATTACTCAACAATTAAATTTAGAACTAAAACGTTTATTACATTTTTGAACTTTTCAAGCTTAGGGACTCTTTTGATCACAAGTAGAAATACTTCAATTTATTTAATATCGTGTTAATCTGTTTCTGTGGTTCTCTATTTACACCATCTTCTCTTTACTTAAGATGCACTTTAACAGACTTATGCAACCAACCAGACTATTATCTCTTTACTTTTCGGGTGTTTGACGTATATTAGACGCAGGATGTTTAAGCTGCAATTTTCCATTCCACATTAAAGCACCATGCCCGAAACAGCCACTAAAAACAATTAATTTTCTGATGGGATTTTCAATTATTGTCTGTTTGTTTAAGAAATAATTAGACAACTCTACCAATGTAATGTTAGTCAACTTTTACCTTTTAGCCTGTTCACAAGCATTCACTAAGGCTGTTAGCGGTGAAAGTAACAATTTATACAAGATACAATATAATATGTTTGTTAGTCAAAGATAAGTCTAATCTAACCTTCTGTTTTTTCTTTACTATAAAGCGAAATATAAATGGAAAAAATAACAAATTTCGAACGTGTAGTCTGAGCAATCAAATATACATAGAAAGTAATAAAATAATGCTAAAAACTAAAAAAAACATTTCCACCATTAATTTGTTGATGATCATTGTACGTTGATCTTGTACGTTGAAGTTAACGTAAGATCATGATAGAAACTGAAACGAAAGAAATTGCTGCAAACAACGTTCCTCAAATATTTAATGTTTTGTGCCCAAGTCTGTCCCAACGTAAAATAATTAACGAAAAAACTAAAGGAAAACAAGGGCAAGGACTTATCAGTCGGCAAAGAACTTTATTATTTTTCAAATATAATTTGAAAGTATTATTATAATGAACACAAAATCGATTTTGTAGAACAGCACCACTGTTCTACGAATTTCTACTGTTATGTGCAAAATTTAACAAACAATTTTTATCGGAAAATTTACATAAAACATTGTAGCACAAGCTCTGCATTAGTTTACCACTTGCAGCAATTACAGCACAAAATTGCTTCTACTCTGCCAGCCTGCCACTTCCTCTGTAAAACAGCCAATAATGCAATGAAGTTTATTTTTGCCAATACAATGCATTTTATAGGATATTTAAGGATTAAATGTAATTTATAAACGTTTTCATTTCATTTGATTTAATGATCACAATCCAAAGCCAAAAAAGGAATAACAAAAATGACAATTAAAAAAGAGTAGCAACCTTTTTGTGTGCACACAGACCATAGACATGGCCAGTTGGCCAACAAACAGAACAACAAACAAGGAGACAAGATTAAATGAAATCGAAATAAACGATTTTTAATGGTTTTTTAAACCCAACACACATTTTCTTCAAGCACACTGAAGTTGGAAAGGGGAACGATTTAATGAACATTTTAGTTACACATCAACTAAACTCACCCTTTTGCTAAAATTTGGGAACTAACGAGTATTTAAAATCATTTTGCCTGAACATTTAATTGTGTGTGTGTGCACTATGGGGCTATGTGCATCCTTCATTGTTATATATATATATATATATATATAAGCCAACGGCCAAACACAGTGGCAAAAACGAGGTCATTAATTATTTTTACTAAATCTGCGAGATAACCGTTATGGTTTGAAGATTTTTGTATCAGTATGTGTGTTGTGTCTGTTTGTTTTCTAACCACGTTGTTTTGTCCGGCCCACTACCAAACTTTCATTTGAACGAGCTAATAAGTGTGGCAGCACACATAGCCATCCAGATCTGATACCACCTTCACATAATGAGTTTAATTTAACCTCCTCACCCGATTAAATACGCACAAAAATACATACGAGTAGAAAATATGTATTCATTCATTCATTCATTCATTATCTGTGGTTTTGTGTAAGTGCGAGTGCTTGATGACCATAGATATTTACATAAGCCAGACGATTAATTAATCTTCAAGGACTATTTTCTATCTCCCTTTCTCAGTCTCTTTTCTCTCTTTCTATCACCTCTCATTAAGGGTTTCATATTTATTTTCTCATTAGTAAAATTTATGTAGAGACAAACGAAATAAAGTAGTGGCATGATTTATTTAGTTTATGTTAAGCTATGAAATATGGGAGTCTTGGGCTTAAAGGGATATTTTGTACGTAAGCGATTCAAGCACAATAATAATATTTGTATGTATGCGGGTAATTTTTATAAATATTGATTTAAATAGACAATATTTAGCTTAGAACTTATTAAAAGTTTGATTTGAGAAGTATTTTTATCATTTCTTGAGTTACAAGTTCTCAATAGATTATCTGTTGGTAAAACTGTTCCTATTAAATTAGTTGATGATTTTTGTTAACAGTTAAGTTATCTGCAGTACCCCCGAAGTTTCTAGTTTTTAATGTGCTGTATTGAGTTCCTCGATGTTATAATCTTAAAGGAAACGAAATTGACGACGGAATTATGGGATTGCGCTCTGAGGTGACTAACTCACAAAAAGTAGAATCGGTGAAGGCACTATTATTAAGAATTTGCTGGGAAGCTATTTCGTGGAACATTTGTTGTTGGTGTGAACACTGGTCATAATTAAGTGATACATCGGATATTTGTAGGTTGTGCGAGTACGAATAAATTGAAACTGTTGAGCATATCATGGCCCCCTGACACGTATTTCGAGGTAATATCGCTCTGTGTAGTCTTGTGTTCAGCGGGGATGTGAATTAGCTAAGAGATACCTAGCAGGGAGCAGGTGCCTTGTTTTGGACATGTGTGGGAAATGATAATGTATCTTTTAGGCCTCCGGATATAAACACAATACATGTAAACCTATATTTGTCAAACATCAATTTGAACGTCATTTTGAAGAAAATCATTTTTTTACTATGTACTCGATGTATATACTACAAAAATTTAAATAATAAAAAAGCAGGCCGTACTTCTTTTACGATTATACTGGAAGGTTCTTGCTTATCTACCAAAATATAGTACCTGATCCTGATGACGCAGTGCATTGCGTACCAAGCAAATGTTAGATATAATAACGTAAGCTACAACGCATTATTATCATCAAGGGAAGACAGTTCTGTATGCATTTGAACTGACGTTACGAAAATTCATTTTAAGAGGAAAATATTTACATTGTTTGTAAAATGTATTTAAAGAAAATAATACGATAATGAATAATTAATTAAGCTACGATTTATTTGTATTCGCTTAATAAATTTTTTTCCCGTTTAAATTAGAAAGTTGATGCACGTCTTCATACACCTAGCGAGGTAACGCCTGTTATATATTTGTGTAATTGAAAGTTATTTTTAAGTCTAAGAAAAAAGCGGGTCCAAGCGACCGTAACATCAAGTATGATTTTAAACCAGAAGTCAGTAAAACTCCAAAAATGATTTTAAACTAGCACACTTGTTGTAGACTTGAAGAAGTTCACTTATCAGAGCTCAAAATCTTCAGATAAAAGTATAAAAATAAAAACAGGGAGGTAGTTATTGGATGAAGCATAGATTACACATTCAAATGAACATGCGACCACTTGAATATTAAATGTTGGTAAAAGTTAACATCTCTCTGCTTATTTACCTGCATTACAATGTAGTTCAAATATTTTAAAGGACTCTCTTCTTAGGACGTGGAATAAACAAAACCACCATCCTATCATTCAAGGGACATAGAACATTTGGTCATAGATTGTTTTTAAAGGCACATTATGTCTTGGTTTTTGTTTAAGCAAGCATGTGCTTAAGCTGAAAAAGCAAATTTCGAAAACACATTTAAATGATTTTTTTTTACTTTATTGATAAAAATAATGAAAGTGTGAAAACACCATAAAGGGAAATGTTATTTTTTTGGTCTCAAACGAGCAAAACATTGATAGTTTTTGACATCTTCAAAGGTACTGCCATATCTCCTTCATTTAGTATTGCAATCACTGGGGAAATAATTAAGTTTAACCATTTTACCATCATAAATGGTAGGACAATTTTCATAACATATCAATATCTAAAGGTACATTTTTATCAAGCAGATATGAACTTGTTGGTTATTGCGACTACATATTAAGCTAAAAGATGTACCATAAGATATGCTTACTAATTTTGACTAATCTTGCATTTGAACTATATTTAACTCGCTATGAAAGGAAAGAAATTCAAATGATTAAAACTAAATTGAACGGCGAAATTTTACATAAATAAGCTCAAAGATAATTTATAACATTCAATGCTGGCTTGGACGAAAAAGAAATTCACCTCATTTGTTTGTTTTTCATAGGCAAGTTATGAAAACGGCCCAAAATTTATTAGTAAAATCTGACATTTTTCTTCGTCCTTTGTTATTGCTTACCGATTAATTAATTAAATTTTTATTATTCAATTCATAAGTCCCTGTTATAACATTAATGAGTTTATTGTTAACTTACTTTACAATTGTATTTTATATTGCCAAGTTTCTTATAATATACAATTTTTAGCCACACCTAGGACTAACTTAAATTATAACTATATCATAAGTAATTTATTTTATTTAATTTTTAATTATATCGAGTGTTTTTGTAGAGGCTTTTCACAAAAAGAAAGAACTTTAAGTTGACAATACATTTTCAGTTGGCCGTCATTTGGTCACTTGATGTCAATTGATTTAGAAATGATTAGTTTGCTTAAGCATTTCAACATGAGTAGCCTGACGCCTGAACAATGTTTCCAAATTATGCAGATTGGTCGAATTTTCTTTAGCGATAAAATCACTTTTGTTTGAATAGATACAAAACTAAACAAAGTTGTTATATTTAAATTAATATAATCCTCACGTGTGTGTTGAACCACCACTATATAAGGAAAAACTGACTTTTTGATGTGCTTTATGGGCGGGTGGAATCACTGGTCCCTACTTCTTTAATATAAATGCTGGTCAGACGGTTACATTCAATAGTGATAAGGCCGAAACGATTGCTCGCTTGGAAGGCAATATACGGCCACAAATGTCAAAAAAGTAATCGAAATTTGATCCTTTAGATATTAATGTCACTTAAAAAAAACCCATCTGTGTTTTTTCCATTTTAAAGTTTTACACCTCTATAGAAAATACCCTTGATATAAAATCCAACCATTCTCCAAATAGTCTTTCTACTAATTAATTTAAATAAAGTTTTGTGTTGTATGAAAATCATTTGTTATATCATATCTGATTTATATTCGAATTATTTTTACCAATTAATAAATTTTACTGTTTATGATCGTATACGTTTAAGGTATATTTTGATAGATGATACACAATGCAAAGGAAGCACAAAAGCCGATTTTTTATTGACTAAAAGATGTTTCTTTTCAAATCGAATTTTTGCTCATACTTGATTAATATGACTTAAAGCAAAACCGGATGTAAAATTATTTTTCTAATTCTTAAACATAATTTTTTCTAGTTACTTGAAAAGTTAAATCGATGTGAATGATATAATTGGTTTACAAATGGCCTATTTGTGATGTCAAGCTTTTGTTTTACTTCGTTTAGATTTCACTTTTAATATTCTGCTGTTCTTGTAGCTGTTCTTGTTGTTACTTTTAATCCCCAACAAATGACAAAAAGAAAAATCAAATATTTATTTATATAAAAACGTTTCTGGACCACATTTATTTTTATTACCGACTGACATTTATTTCTATTTGTTTCCTTTATAATCCTTATCCCTTGTCCTTCAGGCTTTGTTTTTTTGTTTTTGGTGTGATTGTATGTATGTTAGAGAACGAAATATTTTTAATGTGACATGATGATTTATTCACTCTCATTAACAAATATCGAAAAAACAAAAATGTTTACGGAAAGAAAAAATTACCACAATTTTGTTTAAAGGACTTACTCAGATTTTTGAAATCTCGTACCTGATTTCAGTAAGACAGTAAAATAAAAATTCGATGTTCTGTGCATCTAAAATTAATTTAAATCGATATTGCGTTTTTAGTGTTTTATGAGGCAAAATATGAATAAATTTAAAGAAACGAATTTGCGCACTCTATACAGGCTATTATAAACAGATGCGTTAAGGTCGAGTGTATAGCATGCATTACTTGCGCTTTGATTTTATATAACAATCATCACATCCGAAACTTCTGGGAGGAATTTGACAAACATTCACTGAGCTATTTAATTCTATGAGACGAGTTTGTTAATTTGAATTCAGAATCCAAAATTTTTTCGTTCAAGTTTGAGGTCATAAAAAAGCCTTCTATAAAAACAAACTGTCATGGCACTATGCATCACTAAGGCGGCATGTCCCTAACAAAATTTAACAGAACTACGGTAAAAAATTAGGATAATTATGAGTCATTATTCTAGCATGATTGTGATCGCAATCTTGAGCTGCAAATATATTTGTAACGCATCTGTGTGAGCTTTTGTTTCCTAATTCCATTTTTATAAGAGAAGTAACTCTCATTTACTCATTATCTTACCTCTATTTAAAAAGGATAGAAAAGAGAGAACAGTGTTGGAAAATTTTAATAGTGTTTCTGGTATAGTATAGGCGTTGTCATAGCTATTAAATTGAGTATTAAATTCGCCGATGAGTTAATGCTGTAAAATTTAATAACATAGACACTGCTTACATGTCAACTGTGAAAAGGAAACACAACAAATCTAGACTTAAGTAAACTAATGTGTTCGTGGTTTTTGAAACCACTGTAATGCAATCTCGTCTGTTCTTCAATCTAGTCAAATGGTTCATTCAGATAAGGTTTTTATTTTATTTGAGTACGGTTTTCCGAAGATTTTTATAGCTATTAAAATTCTGTGGTCGATTAATATAAAATTTAATATCTCCGACGCATCCCATTTTCGTGAATCTCGAGCGGTATCAACATTTGCAAGGACATATTAATGTATTATTTTTATTTCTTTGTCGATGAACTTAAGTGACTGAATTCCTTAACACCCTTTCCGCACACCAAAGTGTATATTCGTTACAATAACACACAATTAAATTCCTAAAAATTTTATATTCAGAGACTTTCAAGCCGATTGAAGCAATTTCACTTCATAATTTGATTTTGCCTTGGACTTTTAAATTAATCGTATTTAATACCATGATTAATGACACTTCAAGATAATGCAGTGAAATAAAGGTATAAAGTGTATTTCCATATTTAAATCCCCACATATGCCACAGTTATTGGCAACATTTTGTAGCAATATTAACCAGAAGTATGGAAATGCATCAATTTAATTACGCACGTGCGTCACGTGACATTGAACAGCGTAAAAATTGCATTTTGCAAAAGTAAAGTAAAAAAATCAGCGAAGAGCATCCCTTTTTATAATGACAACCACAAAATCAGGGATATGAATGTTAAAATTTTTCTGCGGTGAGAGTGTTGATGGTGGGCGAGGGTTGAAAATTTTCATTAAATATGATAAATGGACAACGATTAACAATGTAAATTCTGTAACAGCGTTTTACATAACGATAATAATTTAAAACACAAACAAAATTTGTAGAATTTACCTAAATCAGTTTAATCATTTTAACAAGAACTTAGTTAAAACAAAATTAACTCTGCTACAGGAAACGGAAGCATAGCACTCATGCAAATAAAGTAAAGTATACACATTCATATACACTTTTAAATTTCATTAAATGCTTAACTGCTAAAATCCTTTTGTTTTACTCTACCGTGAAATTATTTCAAAATTTTTCAAATTTTCAAACTGTGCCGCAAAAGCAAAGACATATTTTTGTAGCGAAATGATAAACAAATACTTAAATCTCGATTGAATTGAACACAAAAATATATCCAAACTATAACAAGCAAAAAGCGTAACGTTCTTTTATATTTTTGAAAATCACAATTATTTTCGCAATTAATTTCGCTTCATTTTTAAGAATCTGAGAAAACGATAAAGCAGCAAATTCTAAATAGCATTTATGGTTCAAACAATTATTGCGCTCAGTCAGAAGAGGATATAGGTATTCATACTTTCGAGATCCTTAAGAACCAATGCTATTGCTTCTCAAAATGGAGCGTCTGACATTTTTTATATTTCTCGCATTGAAAAATTTTAAACAATGCAAATTAATGCTGACAAAGTATTGAGTTTACTACTCAAAATTATTTGCTCAACACTTCCAATACTTCTCAATGGCACATAAGATTAGTCGCCATTCTTTTTTTTCTTTTGTTTAAAAAAACACGGAATTTTTTTGTTTAATAAATATATATGTATTTTAATTTTCCAATAACTATTTACGATTGTGTGTCTCTTATCATATATATTTTATTTAATCTGCGTTAATTTGTGCTTGATTTCTTTAACAAATATTTTATTTATTTTTTTTTTGCAAATATATTTGAAATGTATTACTGCGGGGGAAAGCATATCCGTATACGTGATAAGATTTACATCTGTACCTTGCTGTGTAAGCCATAACCAGATGGTGGATGGTGGACGAAATGTAGCGTCATCCTCGCCCTAGAAGGCCTTCAGATAGGCATATCCTCCGGTCACTCCTACTCGCAACTTCAAAAGCCCGAAGCAGGCCGCAGCCTTCACTCCTTGCTGAAGAGTTGGAGACTATCCAACTCCTGCTCCAGAACGCATGAAGCTTAATATAATTTAAGAACACGACGGCATTCATGCTCACTTGACCTGGACCAATCATTGTGTTCGTTGTGAATAAAACACACAACCACCACGATACTCCCGAAGGGCCGGCCTCACTAATCAGTCAGAGAACAGCTAAAAGGCTAAAAGGACAAATAGGTGAACTCTGGGGCTTTACTGATTCCCGTGGAAATATAGTGGATTTTCCAGTTGGATCCTGCTAGCCTATTGAGAGGACTGGGCTCCTTCTTACCCCCGAAGATACATGTAGTGATGTATCTGGTGTTGGTGGATTTCCGTCATATAGATCATTAGTGGATATTACCTCAAATTTTGTATAGAAAATTTAAGAGTTTTATATCGTAAGCCATGAACGAGAAAATTCCAAAAAAAAAAAAAATAACTCACATAGAACAAGAAGTCGCATAGCCAAGCAGGTGCCTACTCTGACCGATAACAACAACATTATCTATCTTTGATACGCTGAAGTAGAGATTTCGATTAAATGCAAGAACCACATAAAGCAGAATTAAAAGCTACCTCTTATAGGCAATAGTTTAGTTTAAGTGTAAACTTTGTTGAGTGAAGACATAAAAATTGAAACAACAGCTTTTAGGCATTAAAGTGGTAAAGTTACTAATAGATATTTTTGTGTGTCTAATAATAAATTGTTCTTAATAAATCGTTAAATTTAATTTTAAAGTCGGATTTTTTTGCAATAAAAAAACGAGATGTTCATTAAAGAAATAAATGTAATATTACAATTAATACACAAGCTGAAGTTTTGTTTTTTAAAACAACATCTTTTAAGCTTTACTTATATTTTATTTGCAACCTTTTCTTTTAAAGCTGGTAACTTAAATATTAAAACTATCTCCATACAAATAATACTATCAGATATCCCAGTTGCCTGCGGCTGAGAAAATAAACACCATTCTAATAACACATTCAAATAATGGTTCTTTGCAATTCGTTTCATTTTTAAATATTACATTTCATGTGTTTAATTTTCGTGTTATTTCTGAAAATTATTCTGATTTACATCGCAGCTGGATACAACTGGTCATTTCAATTTTGTACTGTCAACAGCATTAAACATTTCAACACATTTAGCAAACAATTTGTTGCCTTGTTCTTACACTCTAGGTTTGTTGGAAATTAAAACTTAACTCAAGACTATAAAACATCAGCTCCAAATTAAAAGAAAAGTTTAATTAAAATGTAAGTGTAAAAAAAAGTTATGAAAATTATAATTTTTAATATACTTTTTTTTAGAAATTATTCTTCAAAAGATATTTTATGGTTTATTATAAACCTTTTAAGAAGGTGTTCTTAAGCTCTGTTTTTAAAATTTTGGTTTTAATTTATACAACCTTGTTCTCCTTTTGTAAAATAACAAACTTTTGCAGCTTTTGTTCTTATTTCAACACTTTTTAAATATTTTGAAATACCGACAAACAAATCTCCTTATTAACCACCTATGGAACCCATGCCAGTTTACTTATTAAAGGCAAAAGGAATAGATACAAAAACAAAACCTGCTAAACGAATTTATTATTTTGCAAAAGTATTTTTTTCTGCTTTTTTAACAAACAAAAGCTATTTAAAATGTAAATAAATTGTATTTTATTTCGCAAAAAGATGTTGAGAATAAAGTGCTTCGAAATAATTGCATTTAATGGCTTCCCACAAAAGAAAACAATGGCACCAAATAATAGAAACAAATAAACGAGGATGCTGCTTACGATGATGACTTTCACTTTAATAAAACAGGTGAGTGAAGAGAAAATTACTTTTCCAACAAAAAAATGTTTTGAACTGGGAAGTAATTGAGCGTTATCTTTCCTGCTCTATGGATTCCAAAATAATTTTTTTTTAAGATTTCTCTTGGCGACAGATACAATAAACAAAAATAGAACAAAAGCCTACAACTGGCATCATTTCAGTTTTATCCTTTATATCCTTTTTGACACACAACAAAATAAAATACTTTTAAACAAAGAAAAACAGGCAACGGCAATATTTGATGCGAAGAAAGCAGTGACAAAACTTTTTGTTTCGCGCATTTAAGTCACAACAACTTGAAACTTTTTGCTTATGCGTTTGGTTTTTTAACTTGTTTTTGTTTAAATGAAAGACAAATATAAGTTGAAGCAGAAAAAAGTAACAATTAAAAAAGTAAATAAAAAGAACTGTTAATTTGTTAATTCGGGGTTTGTTCTTATTAAAATATTTGTTTGGATTGGCGGCATACAAATGAAAATGAAGATTTATTAAGTCTTGAGTGCATCTTTCTAAAATATATGTTGAGCCTTTAATATAATATTCTATTGTATTCTAAGTATTGATTTAAGACACAATTTCACTCATGGAGTCTTATTAATCATGAAGTCATTATAGCCATTATTGAAAACGGCCAACTTTTAATGTAAGAAACTCAAAACTGCAATTTGTCGATTCTTAATTCCAGAATGTCATGTAAATCCAAAAAAAGGGAAATCGTTTGAAAACCCAATACTTAAATGAATCGTTTACAAATATGATTTTCTAAGTTTAAATATATCAAAAATGGTATTTATGTGAAAAATTAATAATTTATTTATATATTCCATTTCTTCTTAGAAGTACTTATAATCAAGTAACTACCAGAAAACATAATAAAGGAATATTAAAATGTCACAATATTTAAAATATTGTTGTATGTTTATACCTTTTATAAACGTTTTGTTGTGAGTTCTTTATTGCAAAATAAATAAACTAGTTTTTAGAGTTTTTAAATTAATAACAAGTTTATTTTCTTTAACTACACAAAGTTGACACTACAGAACAATTTACTTTACGAGGTTTATTTTTACACTGACTGACTATCCACTCAGAGGTTGCTCTTTTATAGTTGTCCATTAAAAGTCTAGAGAATTTAAGAATCTTTGTATCACATTTTGTTGTTGTATGTTGTTTATTCAATGTATAGGCGTTTGTATATCTGTGTGTATTTTTATGTTTGTTTTTATACTGATAAAGTTTCTTCTTGGAATTTATTTAAGGATATTTGTTGTTGTCTCCTGTAGATAAGCTTTCTTAGAAAACCTACCTACCTGCGCGTATAAAATTTATACGCAGTTAGTAAACATAAATTTGTTGTGGTCTTGCAAGCCACGCACTTATTAAACAGCATATCGAATTGTTGTTGTTTGCATGTGTAAAATTTTTACGCAGTTCGTAAACAACACACCCAGTAGTTTACTTTATTGCTTAATTATTTTATTTTAAAACTTCAGCAAGACACATCCGTAACAATATTTTTGATTTTAGTGAATATGGAAATGGAAGCTATTATAGAGTTCATACGTTAAAGCGTGTTTTCTAGGGTGCTCAATTTCTAATATCTTAGCAAAATCCATTTCTCCAATCAAGACTTTATATTTAAAGAACGATTGTCATAACAAAAATATTCAATGGCTACAGGTATTTTACCCGCCAATTTTGTTTTTGTTTTTTAAAAAAATACCGCCTACCCCATAAATTTTTGATTTTAAATTAAATGTTTTTGCCAAAACTTATGTATTCTGTAAAAAATATCCTATATTTTATCGAGGAATCATTAATATATTTTTTTTTGTTTCGTTTTATTTCAATACATCATCTACTTGACCGCCAGTTTCTTAATCTGTTTGACATGTTGATAATTGTTTAGCTACTCATTACGCACATACAAAATGCATGAAGTAAATCAAACTAAATAGCACAGCGTTAGCGCTTTGCAATTGGAAAATCCGAATTTGACGGTTTGATTGTTTATTTTTTCTTCATTTTGTTACATTGAAAAGTAAAGACAATTTTTTTACTTTTAGAACAAATTAGCTGTTTTATACCTTCTTTATCTATGTAGTGGAGTTTATAAGACAAAATGAGTTAACATTTCTGTTCAAAATGCAAAGTTCACGCTGTAATTTCAGTATAACATTTCACCGTAAAGGCCAGGCACTAGTAATCGCATTGTTTATAATTAATTTATTTTGATAGCACAATCTCTTATTTATATATATTCAATTTCGCATTCATTTATATGATGGCATTTTTCCATTTTTACAATTTTTTTAAAGTTGCAGCTAGCATAATTTCGGGGTTAGCGATGATTTTTTTTTTTATATCTTCGGCTGTTTTTCATTTTCTCGTAATTTGATATTAGCTTTTGTAGTTCTTTGGCTATAACACAAAAAGTAGCATATGAACGTGTAATGAAATCTCTGAACAACAAAATATATTGTCACGAAGATGTTTTCTTCAAGTTTTAAAAGAAAATAATTATTACTAAAAAAAACATAAACGACATGACCTATTGTGTCTTTAACAGACTGCGTAGTTTTCTAAGAAATCCTATACACCTAAAGTAGAATATTTTTGCATATGCGAGAACCACTTAAAACAGATATACTATAAGCACCACTTGCTGGCAGTAGAGTAGAATTCAAGTTGAAACGTTGTTAAGTAAAGACAACAAAATAATAAAGCATCTGTTAGGCGTTACAGTGCTGAAGTTTACAGTCCCATCAGTTTATTTTGTGTGTATTTAATATAAATAAATAAATCTTGTAATTTGATTTAAAAACTCTTAAGTTTTGTGTTCTTATTTTGCGACAAAAGAACTCAATATAGCAAAACGTTTAGTAAAAGAAATAAAGGTAACAATAAAATAACTCTTTTACAAATCATGCCATGTTTCTAACTCCGATAGTTTTGTTGCACTTTTTACCAACAAACCAAATTTTATGCAAATTATCAGCATAATTTTACCTACGAGCCTTGTTCTTATTTGTATTCTGTTCTATCAATTATGAAATAGATTCCGCCGATCCCATTAATAATATTGTTACGTTTATTCCTTTTAAAAAACGTTTTGTTATTTTGAGTTCTTTTATTGAAAAATAATAACACAGCATTTTAGAGTTCTAAAATTAAATTAGGTGATTTATTTGCTTATTACACATAAAATAAATACGATGGTAACTTTGCTATCTTTACACACTGATGACTCAACTTGAATTAATTCGTTTGCCCAGCAAGTGGTGCTTATATAGTTGTTTTAAGCGGTTTTCGTACATATAAGAATATTCTATTTTATCGGCACCCCATATTATTGTTATCATTCAGTTTCGACGTCTGCTTGGCTATGTGCTTTGTTCTGTTCTGTGTTAGTTGTTTTTGTTTTCTGTTGTTCACTTCTTTGGTAGAATTTCCCATAATTATGTTCTTGTTGTTGTCGTGTGTGTACAAGATTTTCTAGAAAAAATGCACTGTGGGTTGTTTCCTTTTTTTACTGTTAATTATTTTCTTTTCTTAATAAACCATCTCCGTAACAATATGTACACAGAACAATTTTAACTCGAGTATTGGGATAAAAGTTTTGATCGGATTTAGAAAATGAATACGGCTTCAAGGCTGCTAATATTGATTTTAAAACCCAGTTAACTTTTCGAAGACCTTAAATTATACCCCTAATTCGGCCTACTTTCGTAGACATAAGTATGTGAGGTACATGATATACTCATAATCATTTCTGCAAAAACATGAAATTTAAGGCGCCATTAACAGATACTCCAATTTTATAAGGAAGTAACTTCAGAAAAATTGTCCCTAATTTAAAAATTGCCTTTAAAAGTAAAAGAATGACTTCTTAGAAATATTCATGGTTGCCAGATTTTATAATTTATTGCCATTTAAAAATTTTAGGCGCTAACAATACCATGATGCGATTTAACGAGTTTAGGCGAACATAACAGCTGATATTTTTATATATACAATAATGGCAAGTATATAAGTAGGTAGTTCCTTCCCGTTAAAAATTATTAATTAAAATTAAAATTATATTCGTTGCTAAACAAACAATTAGTAGAAAGCAACAGCATGTGCATATATGTGTCGATTAAAAGAGAAAACAAAGAAGGTACGATCCAAAAGAATATTAGGCTTTCTAAAATTATTTTTCCTTTTTTTATAAATTTATAAATTAAAAAATAGGTGAATTTCAGTTAAGACTAAGAGTAAAGAGCGCTCCATATCGACATATGGTTTCAGATATTAAAAATTAAAATTATTATGAGTATAAATATTTTTACGTAGTATATAGCCAAAAGCACCATGCTCTTCTTTAAATTTATTATATTTTTACAGAATATCTGATAAAATGATGATTCTATAATTGTTTTAAGAACTTGGAATAAAGACACGATCAGATAGTGCTACAATACATTGTATATAGACGTGCCAAATGGAATTAATTAAAAAAATTTTTTGAGGAACTTAGAGTTTTTTCTCTATTATAAAATATTTGTGAAAAATATTTTATTTGTAAACACTATTTATAAAAAAAAAACAAATTTTATTAATACTAATAAAAACGGGGAGTTTGCATGATTCGCTAAATAATTTTCTAATGGATGTGGTTGTTCAAAATATATATGAATTTAGAAAAAAGAAATCACCAACTTTAAGTTAAATTCTGCTTTAACGGACATAGTAATACATTCTTTAAGTAAATTTAAAATAGGGTTTTGCGTGAAAGTATTACTATTGGGACACCTCTTATATACTTGTCTTAAGTGGGCATAAACATACTTAAACTTAAAGTATTTGATTATGCAGTTCAAAAACAAAGTCGTGAGTGTGAGAACACCATGCCAATATAAAGACACACTTTCCTTTAAATAAAAATGCTTAAAATGCTTTCTGGAACACCCTTTAAATAGATTTTATACAATCAAAAGTTAAAAAAAAAATAAAATAGGGTAGCAGAACACTACAATTAAACAAAATCAAATTTGTAAAAAGTAACACAGTAACCGAATGTGACAAAAACTGATCAATTTCAAAAGGATTATAATGAAGTGACAAAATAGACTTCGATCAACTTGGGCAATCATTACGAAATCATTTTTAAACATGTGTTAAAATTGGCACAAAAGGTTTGTGAATTTAATGTGGATTATTTTTCAATTTCAAATTTTTCATAACTTTTTAAAAAATCGTGTTTTCGTTTTATGTTTATAACGTTTCCATCGATTAATTTCTTTCACATATTCCTATTCGATTTACTTCTTTAATATAAAAAAACAATTTTTATCGTCTTATTAAATTACTGAAAAGGTAATTGTCCGCACTTTTTTCCTATATTACGCAGCAGGAAACGTAACCAATTTGCTACACGTATAATTTGTTGTGATATTTGTGCTTTTACAGTACTTTATTTGTGGATTTAAGTAATAGTACTAAATAGTAGCGTGTTTGGTTGTCATGCTAGATTGCTGTCTTTGCTATTTATGCTCTCCCACAAAGTTCACACATAATTACAAATGAATCTCAAAAATTTAAGCTTTCGAATATATCGATTTCTTAAGTTAAAAGGCAAAAAAATGCAATCTCTTCCATTTTATCACATCTTTTAAATGTAAAACTTTTTGTGTATAAAACTTAGTTTTTTGCTTTATTTAATAAATATTTATTAAAGCAGTAAAAAACAAGATGAATAGAAACAGCAGGGGAAACTAAACTGCTAACTCACAAAAAGGGAAAAGGAAACTGTTCAGTTATTTGTTTCTCGAAGTTGCAGGTTTCAATACGATAGTTCGAAAGGTGAAGACTGTTCTGTTTGGTTAGCTGCACTGTTCTTTGATTATGAAGTTTTTCCTATTAAATTTCAATGAATTTAATATGCTTCAAGACCAGCGATAAAGAGATTTTTCATTTTAAATATTTTAAATTAAATAAAACTTTAGTAAAGTAAAATGGGGAAGATTGTTGTCTAGAATTAAAACTAAAATGTGTTCACTATTTTTCAATAAAAATGTTTCGTGGCACTAAATAAAAGTTAATTTATTAAAAAAATAATTTAATTTCGTTTATACTTAGATTCTGATTACAAGGAATGTTAAAATAAATTGCAGAATCCTTTTGGTTTTTCTAAAACTATAATTTAATGTTTCATGAATCTACAAATATACTGATTTCTAAAAATGTACGAACGTAATCTACGTTAATTAATGATTCCAGAAAAATAAAATTGTTTAATGTACCATTGTCTTATGATGACTTATTTGGCAGAATTCTTTTATTATAAAAAAATGGCTTATCTCTTTTTGTTTTATGTGTACCCCAAAAAATGTGCGCACTATCTTTCGTGTCGAGTTCATTGCCTTAAGGTCCTCTGATGCTAAAAATGAAACCAGCTAAAATTGTAATAACGAATTAATTCATAAGAAATTGCTAAGCTGTTAAGAAGCTACTGAATTATTTATTTATTATCGCTTATAAGCCAAGGCGATAATTTGTATTCCGATATAATATTTTTTTTAAGAGAAGTAGGACTTCAGGCAACAATGCCTATTTAGTCAAGTACCGTGCTACATTTTTTAACACATATTTACTACCTACTAGCCTACAGGGGCACCTATTTCTAGCCCACTGCTAAATACAAGCTATTCAGCTTGTCGTGACTTATTGCTATTTTCGAAAGATTTGTCTTAGCAAGACGCCTTAGTAAGGAGATTTAATGAAATCTTTAATGTACGTACTTCTTGGTACTGCAGCGATTATGATGCTTTTAAGTGCTAAAATAATTTGCAAAAAAATGTATTTAACATTTCTATTATAAATAGATATGCCGTTTTAATACAACAATTTATGCATTATAATAAAATGAAAATTGTATATTTTGGCCTCAATCGATAACCAAATTGGCAATAGATACTTAAAAATTCCAAACACATTAAATTTTGTGGAATAATTTTGCAATATTTTTTTTTAATGTTTTAATGAATTTAATATTTATAATCGCTTATACATAAAATATTTTTGATGTGTTTTCCAGCAGGATGTGCGCAATTACTAATGCGTTAATTTCCGCTACACAATTCGAAATATTATAAATATTTTTTATTTTTTTTTTTGGAAATATTAAAAAAACTCTGTACCAAAAGCAAAAATCTGTCGTGATTGTTAATTTTGAACTGAAACTAAAAATAACGAAAATATATATTTTTTTTGCAAACTATTCGTAGCCGCATTTGTTCAAATATAGAATTTCACTTTGTAATAATTTTTTGCATTATTGCTTTTATTGTCGATATAAAAGTATTTTGGAAATTCCCAACAAATGAATTTAAATGGAAAAAACTTTACAACGTTGTAGTGCAAATTGTTACTTTCTTAAAATGAATAGCAAAAAGTAATGACAACAACAATTATTAATTAGCGGATATAGCGACATACTCGTACCTACCAATAAAACGAAATTCCAACTTTTAATGACAAACATTTAGCCAAGTAGTCACTCACTTTACTTATCATGGTTTTACAGAAGATTAGAAACATTAACGAAATTGCAAGGCAAAATCGAAGACTAAATGACAGAATAACAGAACGACTAGTCCATGAATTAGAAGTTGAGTAAATGATTCGATGTTGTGTGTAGTTTTTCGTTTTATAAGGCCTGTAAAGACTCAGAAATTTCACATACTCACTCACTTTAATATTTCGCCGTTGAGACATCTGTCGTCCAGAAATCTTCTTGTCGAATACACGCTGAGGGTCGTCACGTAGTTTTATTTTAAAATACTTTCATGTCTCTAATTAATTTCTTTTTAAGTATTCAATTTCTTTATTTATACGTTTTTTGTTTCTTTTTTTTTTCTTTTTATATTTTAATACAAATTTATTTATTCAACTATTAAATTAAGCCAATTGTTTGTATTGAACGTAAAAAAAATATGAAAAGAGCTAAAAGTAACAGTAAAAGCGATACCGCCTGCATATTCCCGTGGCAACATAAAATGTTGTGATATTTTACGACAAATTGTGGTTATTTTTTGTATTGTTATAACTTTAAAGCAGAGTTTTAAATTGCAAAATTTATCTAAATGTTTAGAGGCGCATCAGCACTGATAAAGTTATTAAATTAAACAGTTCAGTAACAAAACAATTTTTGTTTTTGCAGAACTTATTTTTTTAATTGTTTGCATTTAAACGCATATTTTAAAGTACAACTTTAAAAATAAGTCTGGTCAAAACGCACCTTTATGTTAAAAAGGGCTTTTTTCTAAACGTGACTTTGAATTTTTAAAAAACTAACATTTCAAAGTCACTTTTTAGACAGTTAAATAATAAAAAAAATTAACATAATTCATACATTTTAAGAAAATACTTGTTGGAAAAAAGTGCCCTAAAGAAATGTGCGTTGATAAAATACACCCCTAAAAAATGTTAAATTTTGAAAGGTACCTTCCTAATAAATTGTTTAAGTACTGTAACTTTTAAGAAGAGCTCACTTTGAGCCCAATAATTTCCAAAAGAAATATAGTTAGTCGTAAGCAAGCAAATGAAAAAACCTCTGAGAACTAAACATTTGATTTTAGAAACTATTTTCGCCCCATATTAATTTCGTTTTAAAAAATTGGTTTAAAAATTAAATTTTCAAAAGGTACCTGGGAGTTTTACAAAAAGTTTTTTAGTTGATGCACTATTAAAAAATATAATACAAAAAAGTAATTTTTAGCAGTTATATTTTCTAAAAGGTCTAATTTAACATTCACAGGAAAATCTTTTAAAAATTATAAAAATAACCTTTAGAGGAAGCTAAAACATCATTTAAAAAAAAAGAGACTTTAAAAAGACAAACAAATAAAATTATACATTTTCGAAATAGAGAAAATTTTACAAGTTTATTTAAAGGAAAATATTTGGAGAAATGTATCTGAAAAATTAATACCTCATTAAGAGTTTAATAAACATAAAAAATTAGTTACTTTTAGAAGTATGCTAGGAACAGTATCCTGTATCTAAAATCTAAAGTGTAAAAAATATTGTTCTTGTCCTTCAATATTTATTAATTTATTTTTCTTTCATATTAAAAGAAAACATAAACGGCTTTATAAATTTAATAGAGAGTAACTAAAATTATTAACTTTTTACTTTACTGAATTCATTCTTTTAAAGTTTCCAACGTTAGGTATTTAAACTAAAAATGTGTTTCTCATTAATGATTTATTTTATGCGTTTATTGTTTTCAATTGTACTTTGAATTGGTCAATGGAATTGGTCGTTTGGTACACATTTGCATTTTAATTTGGTAAAACGTAATGATCAAATACAAACTCAATAAGTTTATGCTCTCGCATATATATATATATATATATATATATATATATAAACGAGTTTAGCGTTATATGAAGTAATTTCAATAAGGAAGGCATTTATTCATGAGCTTGTGTTTAATTCGTTAAATTAAAGACCGCCGTTTGTGAACAATTCGATACTTAATAAATGATTAGAAAGATATAAAATTCGGTTGCCCTCACTGCACCACTCTTTGCACAAGGGATATGAAACAAAAATTATTATTCACAAATAGATAAAAGATAATACTTGTGATCGTTCTCTATTTGAGGATTGACTGAATTAAAATCATATCCCTTACTAATAATTAGTCAGTGGTGCAAAAACTCTTTGCAATTTGGAACATATTTTTTAAAATCTTTTTTATCCATCCTTTTAGATTTCAAATCTTCCACAACGAAATTAAATACTTCAAAATAATGTTCTATAAAGAGTAGGCATCGTTAGTTCTTGGTTTTAAACAATAATATGCCGTCTTGAATTGTCATTGATTGATTGATTATATTGATTCCAGCATTATTTTCTTCCAAAAAACTAGATTGAAAGTTTATTATTCATAGAAATCTGGGGAATTTACAATTTGTTATAAGAGTAAGGAAAATTATGGAAAAATATTTTATAATTTTATTAGTGGTTTTAAACGATCTTTTTTATCTTTAATAAATATCTTTTTTCTTTTTTAAGATCTTTTTTATATATTTTTTCTTCTCGATATTTCGCTTTCCTTTGGAAAGCTTCTTCAGGAAAAAATTTTTTATATTTTTGAAAACAAAAAATTATTAAAAAATTAAAAAAAAATGTTTCAAAACATTTGACAAAAACATATAAAATATTTTTTCATACATACATACAAAAATTTTAAATTTTCAAATATTCAAACATACAAAAACAAGGAAACGGAAATAACAAATAAATAACAAATACAAATAACAAATTCTCTCTTATGAAATGATTATAACAAATTATGTGTCTTTTTAATTAAGTACCTATAATTCTGAGCTAAATTGTCTGTGTCTGTCTTATAACTTATGTTCCTGGAATATCAGAAGGATTAAGAAAGTGTAAAATATATGACACAGATAAATATATAATTGCACACAAAACACATAACACATTAAATAAATTATTTAGCAGTATGAAGGATAAAATAGGAAAAATGGAAATATCTGATGTAGTATACAGGATACCATGTGGAGGAAATGAGCAGGTGAACTGTGACAAAGTTTATATTGGGACAACAAAAAATAAACTTAAAACAAGATTAGCTGGTCACAGGTGTTACCAAAAATATAGGAATATTTCAACACAGAAGACATCCTTATCTTCACATTGTAAGAAATATAATCATTATCCAAAGTTTGATGAAACATCAGTATTAGATATAGAAAAAAAACTACAAGAGGCGTTATATGTTGGAAATGTTAGAAATTGTTAATGTACCAAATGTAAGGAGAATAAATTTCAAGACAGACACAGACAACTTAGCTCAGAATTATAGGTACTTAATTAAAAAGACACATAATTTGTTATAATCATTTCATAAGAAAGAATTTGTTATTTGTTATTTATTTGTTATTTCCGTTTCCTTGTTTTTGTATGTTTGAATATTTGAAAATTAAAATTTTTGTATGTATGCATGAAAAAATATTTTATGTGTTTTTGTCAAATGTTTTGAAACATTTTTTTTCAATTTGTTAATAATTTTTTGTTCTAAAAAATATAAAAAATTTTTTCCTGAAGAAGCATTCCAAAGGAAACCGAAATATCGAGAAGAAAAAATATATAAAAAAGATCTTAAAAAAGAAAAAAGATGTTTATGAAAAATATTTTATTAAAAGCATTTAACAAGTCGCCCGGTAAATGATCGAAAGCACTCTCAAATAACATGGAAGCTTTATTGCCGACAAGGCATTAGGATTTGTGCGAATGTTACTAAATTCAAGCAAAACTATTTCGTGACAACAAAAGTTTGATAGAAAATCGCTTATACACATGATTCCCAAAGGCTTCTAAACTGAAAGTTTCGTTTCGGTTGACGTTCGGAAATACGTATTTAGCCCATTCTCTTTCTTTTTTTAAATCATATTGAAAACGAAAAATCTAATTATTATTCCCGCTTTCTTAAATATTCGGAAATGAGTTTTAAAAAATATTTATTTTGGATAAAGCACTTTGATATGGTGATGGGGAAAATAATCTAAGAAAAAGCGAAAAACTTTGAACTGCAACTTATAACTTAGTTGATTATTAGGTTGAAAATTCAATAAAAATCAACAAAAGATAAAACAATTATTAACTGACGTGAAATGATAAAATTTATTTAAGCCTCTTTTTCGTCCACCCTCCTACATCAATAACATTTTAAAATCAGTCACTGCTACTGTTACTTTCTTTTTTGTTAGATTGATTAACAATTATATTTTTAACGAAAATAAATCATTGTGGTTACTAAAGACGGGAACGCAAAAGCTTAAACTTCTGATTTTGTATTTTTAATGCAAAGGAAACTTCCTAATTAACTAATTCCAATTTTAATTTTAATTTCCTAATACAAATTCTAATTGTAATTAGTTTAAATTTTTTCTTTAACTAATGCGTGTTTTTGAGTTTAATTTTTGCGTCAAAAAATTATTGTGGTCATCTTTAAACGTTTTAAAAACATGACAAAAATTCGATGATTTCTTGTTCTTCGAATTGTGACATTAAGGAAAACGTCTAATAATTTAGATGTCTCCGCATCAGATGTCATGATATTATTTTGAAAATTTTAATTTGTATTTTGTATTTCTATTCACATAATTTTTATATTATTTTCAGGTTACGACATTGAGGACGAAATTAACTTCGGTTATATTTTAGAAAAATAAAGAAGTTGTGCTTTTTGCTACAAATATTAAAACGTTTTCCATAAAATTACAAATTTTCCATAACATATAAACAACTTGCTCAAAATAAATAGTTCCACCTAAATAATAAATAATTTGAGTTTATTCTGAACAAAGAACACTGGCAGAATTAGAGCTTACTCTTCTTGGGGTACCGAGAATGCGAGAATGCCAGAATGCTTGTGTAAAAATAGTTTTCCCTGCAATAAAATCAATTTATTAAATAATTAAATTTATTTTTATTGAGATTTTTAGAAATATGTAGATAACAAAAGAAATAAAAGAAATAACTTAAAACTGTAAAGTATTAGCGGGTCTTAAATCAAAAAGGTGACAATACAATTATAATGCTCAAACATATAATAAAAGATAACAGGGATCGTTAATATCTCATGTTAGGAACTTAAACCTACCTAAAACTAAGCTTAAAACTAAAACAATAAACAAAACCTAAATACGAATAAACAAATTTTATATATATATATATATACACATACATATATGAATATTTAAACATATACACATGCATATAAATACACACAAACGCATATATATACGAGTATATTAGCCTATGTTGGAGCCAGAAGTTGAGTTTGAATAAAATTCCGGTAGACGGTACTCAGAGACCCTATCGAATGAGTTAGATCCATCAAGCAAAAGTCCAACTGGAGATAAATATAAAGTGTTTGACCAATCAAAACCATATTGGAAATGAAATACTTCCCTCAACAGAATGTTTTCAAGATGGTTTATATACTTTCTAAGTAAGGCTAAAATGTATGAGGAAAGTAGCTGCACTTTTGCCTTTTGGTAAATTATATTATTTGAGTATCTTTTGACGTAGTTTTCAAAATTAGCATTAATACAAAGTCTTAAGCAATTACGTTCAAAGATCTCTAATTCCTTCATAACCGACGGGGAGATGGAAAACCAAATGGGAAACCTATACAGCATTGCTTAACGGATACAAACCTTATAGAGAAAGATCTTTGTCCTCTGATCAAAGTGTCTATTAACTAACAGTTTGGAAAACATACCCTTAATACGCTGACACCCAATCTTAACAATTCTTGCTTGTTGATTAAACTTAAAAAGGTTGCTTATTGTGACCCCAAGATATTTTATATAATCTTTAAAGGATACAACCGTATTGCTTAAAGAGAGATTCAATCCTGCACTTAATTTAACTGAATTGCGGGGACCTTTACCTGGGGCATTACGGATGCAAATTGCCTCCGATTTAAAAGAGTTAATTTATTATGATCATCTATTATGATAATTGTCAATTGTTATAAGATGATCATAAACTTTCCTTAAAGCGACGTTCGGATTTCTATCATGCGCATAAATTAAAGAGTCATCCGCATATAAGATTTTTAATTCATTAAATATGTGTGCAAAGTAATGAACAAGGATGTTATATAAAAATGCAGCCAATGTTGATCCCTGTGGAACACCACACAAAATGCTGCCTAAATCTGATCGAGTATTATTGATTTTGATAAAAAAAATTCCGTTCCTTAAAAAAGTTAAAAAGAATTCTGACAACAAAAGCTTCACAGCCCATCCTCATAAGTTTAACAATAATACCTAAATGATATGCCCTGTCAAAAGCTCAATATCAAGTGACACTGCAACGGTACATTCCTTTCTTGTTAAAATTTAAATAACTTCATTCTGAAAATAGGTTAAAGCGCGGACCGAACATGAGACTTTTTAAAACCGAATTGGTAAAGTGGCAATGAATTTAACGCATTTGAATTTTCAACCTTTAATTTTATAACACTTTCAAAGCATTGAAATGGGTCGAGAATGCTCAATTAGAAAATTTTGGATAAATTTTTGCTGATTTCCAAATCTTTGGAAAGTAACCATTATTGTTATTGTTATAAATCACTACTAAAAATTCTACAGCGAAGGTTGGCAACGTTTTAATTATATAATTAGAAATTTTAGCTACTCCAGTGGATTTCTTTGCACTTAAAGTGTTTATCCCCGACTTCATTGAAATGATTGCGATCAATCGTATTTAGAACTAACAGAAAATTGGAGATATATCACATATTCGTTTAAAAATTAAACTCGACATATTAAATCAATCAGCAAAGCTATGTCCATTTAAATTCGCAATTGAGTAGCCCCAATATGTATACCGGGAATTAAAATCCCCTCCAATGAACGTACTTTTATAAGAACTTGAAAATTGTTTAATAATATCGAGTGCTGCAAAGTACTCATTACGAGGTAAATTTAAATGACAATAAACACTACCTAATAAAAACTTCTTTAACTGCCCAGCAAATATTAAACTATTCTATTGATATGAACTGTTAGAAATTCTTAGATTGCCAATTGCAATTTAGGTAAACTTTTCAGTTTTTTGAATTATTAAATTATCTCTAATGATATTTAAAAATTATCAAAACTTATTCTCGAAGTTTTACGAAAATATGATTCCTGTACAAAACACACGTCAACCCTGTGTTGGTTGAGAATATTATTTAATTCTATACAACTATTTAATTCGACTAATGATCTCACATTAAATTTGAGAAAAATTAAACTATTTCGGGCCATATTTATATAAAACTTCTTTTAATAATTTACCATACCTCTCTTTTGCCGAAACAAGAGATAGTGATTGTAAAAAAATTAAAATCTTCATCAATAAAGATTGAGCTTTTGGGACCTCAAAGAATTCCCCGAGTTTTAAAAATTCCTCTACGATAGGAGGTATAACTTACTCATCAATGGCCTGACGGTTATTATCAGAATTAAAAACACTTGCAAAGGTAGGTTTTCCATATCCAAAATTACTTCTTAAGAAGAATGCTCACAGTCTTCAACAATAAACTCTTCTTATTTTTTAAATAATTTTTATACGCTGGACATCCCCTGTAATTAGTGGCATGCTTTCCTATCCTATCACTACATACCCTGGATTCGTGTTTCAAATTACATTTCACACATCTATATTTTGAATTACAATTGCGGATTGAGTGTCCCCATAATTAACATCTGAAATATTGAATCTCTATTTTCCGAAATTAAGGAGCTTCCCAAGTAACAGATTGTATAAGGAGATAACGTATTCTATTTATGTCATTTATATTCTTCCCTCTAGCTAACGATACAACAAACAAGCCAGTAGCAAGGTCATTCTTAGCGGAGAACTGCGTAATCAATTTACTAAACTTTTCAACTGTGCTATGTGTCAGATACCTGGGTCAAATGGTACAGACCTCTTAATACAATCATTGTGCTCTTCATTTCTGATGGTGTAAAAGAATATGATTTGACATTTTGTGAACGCAAAATTTCCATCATTTCTAAATGTGCTGCCAAATCCTCAAAATACAGGTTGCTTTTATTTTTTGATGAGTTTACAATTTTATAAACAACCTTTCTTTTCTTTCATTGAAATGGTCAATCAATTCTTTAAAATTAACATTGCGCAATATATAGCAGAGTTTTCTTCATTTTTCTTTGTTGTAGCTGGATTAGAAGAGCTAGCTTTATTAACAGTAATATTTTTATTCACTTGTATATCAAGAAGACCCAGAATTTCAAAACGGTTTGATGAGATAGCAGTTAACCCATATTTGGAGACATCAACATTCAATAAATCAATTTTGCCCTGAATTGAAGTAACAGTTTCACCGTTAATATTCCGTTTGTGACATTTTGACTTGACTTCATTAGTGCAGATCGTGTCCATAACCTCAATCGAAGACTGGTTGGGTTTGTCCGGTGGTAACTTTACAGAGACTGGTAGCGGCTCGACCATACTAAGATTTTCAATATTCATTGCAAATAATCCAAAAACAAAGGAATTATTTACAAAAATAAATAAAAAATATTCTTATAAAATTTTTTATTCTTTTTTTTAACTTTTTATTTAATATTTTATATTTAATATTTTAATAAAAAAACAAAAAATATTGTCTCTCCGCTGGCCTTAAGATGAAATAATAAATAAATATAATTTCCAATTTGCGGTAAATACATGCGTTTCTCTTTTGATTGAGCCCATATTTACGCCACATGTAAGTTATTCTGTGAAAAAACTTTATGATAGGTATTCCATGGACTTTTATTTAAAGGCCGTGTTTCGTATGGACCAGTTCAGCAAAAAAAAATAAATATATGTATATGTCATTGGTGGTGCAATATGAAAATTGGATTTTTTCACGCCCCTCCGCCCTCAGACTGCACAGTGTCACCCTTCTGAATATTCTGAAGATTGCCTGAAAATTTCATCAAAATCGGCCGTTTTGGAGTCCATACGTTACATACATACACACATCTTGTTTTATTTTTAGTAAATAGAGCTCTACTCCAGCTCACCTTTATTTATTGCCTAATCAAGTCCATTTCGTGAAAAGTAACAAAATTAAATAGCATACATTAACTAAGCGAGAATTATTGCTTAATGTGTAACGCAGCTAACAAAAAATCCCTATTTATTGTGATAATTAGAAATATGATGAGATCTTTGAAATGATGATAAACAACTTCCAAAAGAGACACTTTAATATCAAGAATATAAGAAATTTAATTTTTCCACTAATATTCAGATCATTAAATAAATCGGAGCCATAAACATCTCAAGCTCATTTATATGAAGTATCGAATTAAAAACTTTCTTATAATGTTGGATCATTGGACCACAAAACTTAATGAATTTAAAAATAATCGTAAAACAAAACAATCAAAGCGTTTTAGGGGAGTTAATGGCTATTCAGTCAAATTACTCTAGCTTCTTTCGTTCACTTAAGTTCTTCAACATAAATTTTCTTCAGCAATCATAACTGAGTTAATTTTCAAATATTCATAGAAGCATTCCACTGGAGAGATCAGTTTAATTGCTTTCTATTCATTTAGCATTCATTGTCAAATTGTTGTTAATAAAAAAAACACATTTTCTATTTGTGTTTTGGATTTATCATCATGTTTTTTGCTTTTTAATTTTGATTTCTATTTACCAGCTTTGTACGAGCTAAGCATAAAATAGTATATCAGATGGAAGTTATGGTTGATATAAGAAAAAAGGGAAATACTTATTGAGCATTTCCTTCCGGTTTGTTTAAAACAATTACGATTTCTATTTTGTTGTTGTTGTTATTGTTATTTTCATCATCAATAAATTGAATCAATTGACAACAAGAACAGACACTTCTTAAGCGTATAAAATACACACATA
Source organism: Trichopoda pennipes (assembly GCA_030448955.1). Taxonomy (NCBI): domain Eukaryota; kingdom Metazoa; phylum Arthropoda; class Insecta; order Diptera; family Tachinidae; genus Trichopoda; species Trichopoda pennipes. Next base: position 172,568 of record JASKUP010000026.1, on the reverse strand, counting down.
CTTACTGTAGCGAAGATCTGGCAGGATCGCCATGTAGCGAGGATAAATTAAAAATGAGAAGAATGGTTTAGTTGTATTAAATTTAATTATTTATTCCTGAGCTCCTCAATTAGAGCTCGAAGGTATGTTTATTAATTAATAATAATTATGATTATCATTGCTTTATTCTTAATTTCTACAGCTTATATACTAACAATGAAAATAATCTAGATTCTAGTTTTGAGTGACGTCACTCCATTCTTACTTCATATTCTTATACTTAACTACATACATTAATATAAATATTACTAGGTTATCATAAAATACTGTACAATGACATGAATGTATTTAGTGTAACCATTAACAAAACTGACCTACAATTATAGAGAAACTCAGCGTCATCAAAAATACTTCCGCATGAAGTGTCCCCATTAATGCCCATGAATAATATAGTAACAACAACAATACAGTATAATTAAATTATGCTGATGATCAATAAATTGGTTACTATAAGTTATTCGATAATATTTATTAATACAAATGTATTGGCAATTAAGGTCTCTTTGTTTCTCTACTTATGTGTCAATCATGCCAATTGGTTAATCACACTACACCTCCACTTTTTATAAGAATGTTCATATAACGTGAGTTCTATGGACATTCTTTTACAATTATGTTAAATATTTATTTATATTCAGTTATGATATAATTCTTTAAATGTTACTATAATTTTAATTGTAAATAATTTATTTATGATATATCTTAAGTCTATTTTTATGAATTATTTGTTCTTTGTTATTTTTCTTATCAACTATTGTTACATTATTTCTTAAATCTATTTTCTTAATTTTAAATGGACCCTTATATTGATTATCTAACTTATGACCTGAATTATTCTTAAGTAAAACTAAGTCTCCTAATTTAAAATTATTATCTAATATACTCCTATCGTAATTTTGTTTTTGCTTTAACTTATTTCTATCTAACAGTAATCGAGCTCTCTTAAAAGCTATTTCTAATCTATACTTTGCTTCTTTGGCATAGTCTTCCATATTGTATAATGGAGAAATTTTGTCTAGTTCAGTGAATTGCGAAAATGTATTTGGACATTTTGTGAAAATTAATTCATAAGGGCAGTAACCATGTACCGTTGATGGTGTTGTATTGAAACAATATGTGAAATATTTTAACCATTCATCCCAGTCGGTTCTATCTATTGATATATATGAACGTATATATTCATTGAAAGTTCTATGACTTCTTTCTACTGTACCTAATGTTTGATGATGGTGAGCTGTTGAATTTAATTTCTCAATTTTTAGCAATTCACATAATTCAGTTAGTATTGAATTCTTATATTCTGTTCCCATGTCCGAAATGAACGTCTTCATTGGACCAAAGGTCAGTACAAAATTTTCAAAAATTGCCCTGGCTATGGTTTTCGCGTTTTTATCCGGTATAGCAATAGTTACCAAGTATTTCGTCAAATCACATACTATGGTGATTGCATACTCATTTCCCCGTACGGATTTTGGGAATGGCCCTATTGTATCTACGTATACCGTATCAAATGCCTTTATAGGCGTTGGCGTGACTGTCAAGGGACATTTCAAGTGTCTAGTCGTTTTCGCTGTTTGACACTTGTGACAAGTTTTAACATATTTAGTAATATCTCTTGTCATGTTCTTCCAGTAGTAATACTTTTTAATTTTCTGAATTGTTCGATATATTCCACAATGTCCTCCTTCTATAGGATCATCGTGATATCGCAGCATTATATCAAGAATTGCCTTAGTATTCTTATTATCAATTTGGGTCACCTTATTTAGTAGCGCTACTTTTATATTATTTAATTTCCTATTGCCCATATCTTTAAAATCATTTACTGAGATAAATTCAAAAATTTTCTCACTAGGTGCCATTTGTAATTTTCCAATTTTATGTTTATTGGCCACTTCTTCGAGCCTTGGGAAAAATTGTTCTAAATCAAAATTCCCATTAATAAACAAATCATCTATTCTTAGGTTTGCCATTATAGATTTTCCTCGTTTAATGTAACAACGAATTGGAGTAATCTTTAATTTATTAAATTTTCTAACATCAGAATTATTAATTGGCATATATATTTTGGGCTTTTCTTCATCATTATCATTATTATTCTCCGAATGCTGTTTAATTGTTGTATTACTATCTGTATTACGCCTTTGTATTGAAGATCTGGTTGTTACTTTTAAAATTGACTTCGTCCCTGAACTAATCTCTTTTAAGTCCGCTATCGTTATTCTAGATAGCGCGTCTGCGACATAATTGTCCTTTCCCCTAAGATATTCCACCGTAAAGTCATATTCCTCTAGATCAAGTCTCATCCTTGTCAATTTGGAGCTAGGGTTTTTCATTGAAAACAGGTATGATAGCGGTCTGTGATCAGTGCGGACAAGAAAATGTTTCCCATATATGTATGGTCTAAAGTGTGTTATGGCCCAGTGTATGGCCGTTAATTCCTGTTCAATTGTGGATTTGTTACTTTCACCTTTGGTGAAAGATTTTGAAGCATAGGCTATTGGCAGTTGTTTACCCTCATACTCCTGTGTTAACACCGCTCCACAGGCATGTTTACTTGCATCTGTTGTTATGCAAAATTCTCGCGAGAAGTCTGGATATTGTAGCAATGTTGGCCGCATCAGTGCTTGTTTCAAGTACCTGAAAGAACGGTCGCAATCTTTAGTCCACTCGAATTGAACACCTTTTCTAGACAGTTTCGTAAGGTGTCTGGAATATTCCGAGAAATTTTCAATAAATCTTCGGTAATAGTTGCAGAATGCAACAAATCTTTTCGCTCCATCCGCGTCTCTTGGCACCGGATAGTTTTGGATCACCGAATATTTACTGTCGTCAGGTAATATTCCCTGGCTTGTACATTTATGACCAAGATAAGTGACCTCAGTTCCGAAAAATGAACACTTTTCGGGGTGTAGCTTCAGGTTATATTTCCGACATAAGTCAAAAACATCCTGTAAGTTTGCAAGCATGTGTTTTTCTGAGCATCCCAACACTACCAAATCGTCCATGTACAGAAAAGCCTGGTTTGGCTTTAAGCCACTGAAAGCAAGTGTCATCATTCTTTGAAAAGAATTTGGTGCTATCTTTAATCCGTATGGTAACCTGGTAAACCTATATGAGCCATTGTTTGTTGAGAATGACGTTAAGTCTCGTGAGTCTTTTTCTAAATTAATCTGGTGAAACCCGGACATTAAGTCAAGACATGAAAAATATTTGGCTCTACCTAATTGGTCTAGAATATCATCTATTCTAGGCAATGGGAATTTATCCGCTATCAATTTCTTATTGATTTGTCTGTAATCAACCACAAGTCTCCATCTTTTACTCTCCGTATTTGGGAGTGACTTTTTTGGCACTAGCAGGACTGGACTATTGTATTCTGATTGCGATGGTTCAATTATTTTATCCTTTATTAGTTTATTAACATGTTTATCTATTTCCTCTTTTTGTGTGTATGGTGTTCTGTAATTTTTAATATATACTGGGTTATTATCTTTAACCCTCAACCTTTGTGTATAGAAGTTATTACTCGTGATGGCTTCATTTTCTAAACCAAAAATATCTGTGTAATTTGAACATAATGTAGTTAGAGTCTTTTCGAATGGTGCCGGGAAATTTTTACGTAAAATGCTTAATATTTCAAGCTTTCTATTGTTGTTAACCTTTTTTGCTTTAAATTTAGATATATTGTAATCACAGATGTTTTCGGTTTTGATTTTGCCTTGTTTAATTACTGCAATTGTGTCATTAGTATTTAAAATACGAACAAATGCTCTGTCAGTTTTTACCAATGTGTTTGCAATAAAAACACCTTTTGTAATTTCCTGGTTTGGAACCAAAAGTTCCCTACTGGATCTAGGTACGTTCACTTGGCGTATAACCTCAGATCTAGGTGGCAAAATTAACTCAGAACAGTTATTCGTGATGGGTATTTTGATGGTGTACCCCTTGGAGGGTCGTAAGACAAGGTGATCATAATTATTATTGAAGTTAAGAATGCAATTGAATTCCTTCAAGAAGTCCATACCGATTATTCCGTCACAAGGTACAGGAAAATCAGCATGTACAATTTGAAAATTATGGCCAATAGAAAAACCTTTGAGCCGTATATTCAACAATGCACTTCCCATTGACCTGATCTTACCCTGTCCTATTCCACTTAGTGTTGTTGTGTTATTAATGTTAATTTGTTTGTGATTGACATGATTTGCTTTTATAATTGAAATATCTGCCCCGGTATCTACTAGCAATGTAATTAATTCAGTGTTGTTATTAATTTGTGCTTCAATGAATGAGCCCAAATTGAGGTTAAGGTTGTATAAGTAATGACTTGTATTTATCTTAGGGGAGCCTAACAGTTTTCCGGAGTTTCATTAAGTGTTCCTATGTTACGTCTGTTGTTATTTCTTATGTTTATATTCCGATTGTTGCCTCGGAATCTATCGCCATAATTATCCTGTCCACGGAAAGGATTTCCTCGAAATCCGTTTTCCCGAAAATTATTCCCCCGGGGAGGATATCTTCTTCTAAATTGGCTGTTGGAACCTCGAAATCCATTGAAATTTCCCCTGTTGCCATAAAAAAGGACAGTATTATTCTGACCAGTTGCCTCGGTGCAACTGTTGACGAATTTACTTATGGCATCGTTCATTGTCGTGAAACTTCCTGCCTCCATGATAAGTTTTACCTTATCGATTGTGCAGTTTTTGGTGATAGCTTTAACCGCGACTTGAGTAGAGTACTTTGCGGCTAATTCAAATGGTAGTCCATCTGAAATGTAAGCACTTTCCAACGACTTTGCTAATCCTTCAATCTCACTGCAATAGTTGGTGGCAGTTTTATTATTCTGTCTTATGTTCAGAATTTTTGCCGACAGTACCTCTACTGATTCTCCCTTGACGCTACTTTTAAGTTTGGTTTGGATATCTGCAATAGTAGATTCCTCTCCTATTAAGTTCCTAGCAGTACCCTTTAATTTTGTCTTTATAAGTGAAACCGCAACAGATTCATGGTTTCCCTTTATAGAGTCAACAATTGACAATGAGTCCAAGAAGGTGCGCAAATTTTCAGGTTTTCCGTCGAATTCCGTGATCAGCTTTGAAGCTGTATTCAAAAAATCGACTACTGTTTGGGCCATTATTGTATCGCTGTTTGTATATGTTACTCTATAGGTTGATTCTTGATGTATTGAGTCTGGCAATTCTACCCTAATTGACTTTTTCTCTGCCAATTTTATGACCCTATTTTTTAAGTCGGAAAAAAATGCCTCAGCTGCACTTTTATGAGCTGGTGTTAATCTACTGTAGTGAACGTTCAACAAAACTCTTACTTCTTCAAAATATTGCAGAAGGTTTTGAAAATGAGTTTTTATGGTCTCATCCCTAATTGGTCTGTCGACATTTAAACATTTGTATGGGCGTTCGAAATTTTCTTTTATAAGTCTTACTTTATTGAGTATATCTTGCCAATTCATTTAAAAAAATATTAACTTTCTATACCTTATTTAAATCGCTCTGATTGTGTACTTCTTTCGCAGGGATCTTTTGTGTAGAATATATATTCTTAACAGTAAATTGACCGTATTTATTAATACTATTATTAGCAATAAAACCCATACTGAGTTTAGGTGAGCAGTATGATCTACAATCTCAACATTATTTACTACATTAGCATTCGGATTTTCAATTTTGGATTCCTTTCCTCCCATTGTTATTATTATTTCTATTATTCTTATTATCAATTTCCTAATTTTTCTTTTCTAACTTTTCAGACCATCTAATCAATCTTATTGTTTCTATTTCTATTGTGGGTTTTTCCACTATGTCAATTTCCGTGGGAGTTCCGGTAATGTCTATAATTTTCCATAAATCTGCTAATGATTCTATTTGAGCCTGTATTGATAAATTCTCACTTTCTTTTTGATTGAAATTAATAGGATTTTTGCTTTTGTCCATTTTTAATTTAACATTATTATTTTAATTTTCATCAATTTAATTAATTAATACTTATTCTTAAATAATTCTGATTTTTCCTTTTTTTTTTTTTTAACTTTTTGTAAAATTTCTTGTCATTTCATTTAAAATTTATTTTCCTTAGGCTTGTAGTTCTATCATTATATATAATAATTATTGTAGGAATTTAATTATTAACAATTTCGTGTTTTTATTATTATATTATAAAGACTACTACTTTTTGTCTTGTATAACTTAAAACAATTTATAATTTTTCTTATACATATGGCTTAAATTTATTTAAAATAAAGCTTAAAAAAAAACTTCTCTCCTTTAAATATTTTATTTTGCGTATCAAAATATTTTGTTGCATGTATAAATATCTATAAATAATTCGTTCATCTCGACTGCAGCGAGTCAATTGCATATCCTTCAGTAACGGTGAGGTTTTTAACACCACCGGTGTAGCGTACCGATTTACGGGAAGCTGTGGTGGCTAATTACCTGCGAGAGGTTTTACCACCAGTTGATCTATGAACCATATCCATAGTATGAGCCATTTCTTTAAATTATAATTTGTTTCTATTGCCCCGTTTTATTAGAAAGGACATTTTGCCTCGAGCGGTTAACGCTTACAGGCCCTAAGCGTGCAAACAAGTCGCACTGCTAAAATTTATTTATTATTGTTTTTTTTTCTCTGGTGTTTTCCTCAGGCGGATCCTTCTTCATTATATGTCCGCTTATACCTGCTATTGCCTTTTGGCCAGGCGGATCTTCCTTCGGTGGTATTAGCTTATCCACCTTACAACACCGCTGCCTTAGGTGCTTATTTTTGAGCACTCTAAGGATCTGGCAGGATCGCCATGTAGCGAAGATCTGGCAGGATCGCCATGTAGCGAGGATAAATTAAAAATGAGAAGAATGGTTTAGTTGTATTAAATTTAATTATTTATTCCTGAGCTCCTCAATTAGAGCTCGAAGGTATGTTTATTAATTAATAATAATTATGATTATCATTGCTTTATTCTTAATTTCTACAGCTTATATACTAACAATGAAAATAATCTAGATTCTAGTTTTGAGTGACGTCACTCCATTCTTACTTCATATTCTTATACTTAACTACATACATTAATATAAATATTACTAGGTTATCATAAAATACTGTACAATGACATGAATGTATTTAGTGTAACCATTAACAAAACTGACCTACAATTATAGAGAAACTCAGCGTCATCAAAAATACTTCCGCATGAAGTGTCCCCATTAATGCCCATGAATAATATAGTAACAACAACAATACAGTATAATTAAATTATGCTGATGATCAATAAATTGGTTACTATAAGTTATTCGATAATATTTATTAATACAAATGTATTGGCAATTAAGGTCTCTTTGTTTCTCTACTTATGTGTCAATCATGCCAATTGGTTAATCACACTACATTACATTCGTATACGTAGAACCCTATTAATTTTTCAAAGATGCTCATAAATTTAGAAATTATATGAATGTTGCCTATTGCACCTAGTTGAATTTTCTTGTAGTTATTGTTGTTGCTCTATATTGGCTCTTCCATATATAATTTTATCTTTTGAGTTTTAAAAATAACTTTTTATTATTTAAAATTTTTCTTGCTCTTCATTAAGTTACATGTGTTGTGAGTTTTTCTTGTTGGCTGTTTGTCGTTAATGCATTACAACCGTTCAATTTTCTTTTACAAACACACGCACAAGCATCCGCAAATTGAAATATACAGAATTCCAGCATCTGTCAACTTTTTATAGTGGCAGCCAGCTGCGGTGCCATGTAAACGAAAATGTTGAAGAAATAGTTTTCTGAAATATACATATTTTATTCTCAGTTTCTTTTCCATTATTTGCTTGCACTAATCCACAATATATTATAATTATGCTATAACTGCAGCTTTGCGAAGATAAAACGAGTTCATAATGTCTAAAAATATTTTTTATTCAAACGATTCTTAAATATCAGAATGTAAAAACAAAAAAAAAACAAAAAACTGTCGACATTTCGAATTGCAATTCTCAAAAGAAATTTTGAATCATCTAAACCTCCATGAAATGAAATTTTTATAGAGTTAATGTTGGAATATTCTTTCGCCCGTGTGGCCGCCATGGCTAGCATAGTTGGCATAATTCGTATGTCCAATTTTCATACACATTTTCCAGCATTCAGTCATAATAAAGTTATATCGCACGATGTTTGTGGTCTATTAATATAACCGTTTTTGGTATTAATTTTTTATCCATTTTACTTTCCGTAAAAATAATCAAAAGTCATTGCTCAGTACGGCTCAGTAAAGCCGTACTGAGCAATGACTTTCTATGGATGTAACGTTTTCAATTTTGAATGAGAAATGAACATCAACATCGAATCCAAATTTCAATACTTAATTTCACACATTAATCTGGCTTGAGAATGGCAAATCGAGTTAACCAAAAATTAACTTTTAGCTGCTGTTAAATCGGTTGCTAAGCAATACAGTATTGGCAACGTCTAAAAACACCCTAAATCTCCTGATCTCTTAAATGCTAAAAAAATGGAAATAAAATAAGTTAAATTAGATGCCCATTAAGGTCAGCTGCCTTCAATTTTATTATTTCATTCATTTTTAATAAAGAGGAAATGTAAATATCGTAAAAGATGATTTTAACATTAGTCCACCTGGGACTCATATCCCTTCCTACGATCAGTTGACAGCTGCTGCTCATCTTTTCATTTCCTAACATAAGAAAACAAATAAATTTATTTGGGTACGGTTTTCCGTCGACCCTCGTCAAAAAAACCGTACCCAAATAAAAGTAATTTTAACCCCGTCGGAAAATCCAAGCACATATTAAAACAAATAAACATAATTTCCATTATTCCCGCCTCCCACTTTTATGGTTTTCAGCTGTAAAATTTTAATGTAAAAGTTAATCAATAGTGAAGTTGTTGTTGATTCTTGCGATACTGGAAGTTTTTTAGAAAATCTTTGGTGCATTTTCGGTTGTAATGAATCTTTAATTTTTCGATTGAAATTAAATTTTTAAATTTGACGAAATTTTAATAAAAATGGTGAATTTTCGATTTTAATTTGAAATTCCGATTTTCGGTGTTCTATACAATAAAGAAAAACTAATATAACTACATCGTTTAATCAATTACCCTTTGTATAAGGACTCAAAATATATATGCTTTATGGGGTCAGAAATGTAATGATAATAAAGCTGGCAATTAAAACAATAACACATTGTTGCTGTTTTTATTTCAGTTCAACCAACCAACCATCAACACTCCCAAACACAATTTCTATGCTCAAGCAAAATTTAATGTTGCATGTACCAATATTACATGTTGCTGTTTGTTAGATTGTTGCAGTCTTATCGTTAAGAAAAATAAAAAAAAACTGTTTCGACATTGCATTAACAAGGACTGTTATTTCAAAATTTTTACATTACAAATGCAATATTTTTTTGTCTTAATATTTTCCTGTTTTCCACACTAAAGCCGCGTGAAATTGCAAATGTTTGTTTGGTTCGTTTGCATTTTAAATTGGTTTGTGCCTTTAAATTCAGTGCCCAAACAAGATACAATGGCAATAACAGCAACAGCATATACATAAATATGGTCGATGTATGCACGTAAGTATGTATATATTATTGATTGCAGTACAAACGATCAACAGAGCATTTGCGATATGTTGCAGTTGGTTCTTTGCAGTGTGCTGATGTATGAGTGTGACTGGCTGTAGGTTAAATGGCTGCACTAGATGGACTTGACTGATTATTATATTTTTACAATGAATTACAAACCATGCGTATGCTATTGTAATAGCTAAAACAACAACAACGGAAAATACTACTATAAAATATTCAAACATGCATTCAGCATTGCAGCTATTGTAGAAAAACTCTGTGCTCAAGTATGAACACGTGCCTGGAATATCAATAATCGTACAACAACAATGCAAAACAACAGCAATAACAAATACCATGTTATAATAACGATTGTTGGTAAATTTGTTGTTTTCCTTCTTGTATATGTTAAATAAAAAAAAATAATTGTGGAAATTTTCAAAACAAACAAACAGGGTGTTCCCATAAATAAATTAACTAATTTTCTCAATGTTGCACACATGTTCTAAGACAACTCTTTGGCGACTAAAAATGTAAATAAAAGTGTAACAAGAATTACATTTAACAATTCCTCAACCACCGAGAAACATTTTTCTTTATAGGAAAATGTGGTTAAGTAGAAGCTTAAGAGCCGTTTCTTGTTAATTAAAATTTATATTTCGAAAAGTGTGCCAATGTCATACAAAAAACCAATTACATTGGATGTTTAGACATAATGTAATGTAGACATTTCAACAAACAGAAGAAAAATGAAACCTGCATTTCAACAATTTAGTATATTAGAATGTATCTGTAGCTCATTTATATTAAAAATTCGTCGATAGGTTTTTATTATTATACCCTATATTTATTTTTAAATATTTCAATTTATTCTCCTCTATTATAGGGAACAAAATGTGACAACTGTAAATAATAAATAATTAATAACGAAAGTTAAATAAAAAAAATCATAATAAGTAATTATTGAGCTAAAATTTAGGAAGGAAGATTTTATGTCCAATTACTTATTGGAAACTTGCCATAACCAATAGTTTAACTATTGTTAATGTAATAAAACGGACCTGAAAGGGTTAATTATGGAAGAATAAAAAAACGCTTGGGAAAATAACATAGAGTAGTTTCCAACAAATACTAAATTTTAACGGAAGTGTAAACAAATTTTAAGAAAATTCCTTTATAAAATCTATCTGTGAAAATTAAAAACAAATATCTTCAGTCTATGAAATAAAAAATTTAGCCAAATAGAGTTAATGGCATCAACGTTTCATACCACTATTAAATAGGGTGACAATATAAATACTTGGTGGACTACTTAACACATGATTAAATTTACACGAAGCATTTGGAAAGAATAACAAATCGAGGGGATAATTTCCGTTCGTAATTAAAATCGAGAAAAAGCGAAATTTGTAAAACTTATACCTTGGCTTGGCAAAATAATAACTATTTGGGCAAAAAAGCGATGCAATCGAAATCTTTAAAACAATTTGATAAACGCAAAACGTGTGTAGAGTTCGACAAATGTGTTCAGTCCACCACGGCGCAGTACAATTTCGGGAGAGCACTTTATATTAAATCATCATATATTTTGAGATGAAGCAGTTGATTTATTGTAAGTTTTCGTGTAGCGTAAAATAGCCTTTATTGTCGTAAGGTACGTAAAATAAATATTGTCATAAGGTTTAGATTAACTCACTATCGTTAACAAATATTGCCTACAAAATAAACGTTTTACGAAAAATATCTTGTAAAAAGGGACCTCTGAAAAAAGCACCTTTTAAACAATTGATAATTTAAAGAAAATGGTTTTTTAATTATAATTAAAAATGCAATTTTTGTTTACTTTAATGATCTGTTTATTATTTTTGAAAACAATATTTCAAACTTTTTCGTTTACAAAAAGTTTGTAGCGGAATACATTAAATAATTAAATTGTTATTTTTCAAGATTATTTTCTGTAATTTTGATATTAAAAAATAAGAGATTAAAAGTGCAACAATTAGTTTTCTAGTCGATATAAAATCTTTTATTTTTCTTTTTTTCTTGAAATTTATAGCTGACAATGAGATTGATATACGGTATTAATTATATTATTATTTTTAGTTTTTGTTCAGTAGTCACAATGATGACAACAACAAAATTTTGTTTAAACGTTAAACGCTTCTTTTAAAATTGTTTTTTTTTTAGTTAAAAACTAATTAGCAAATATTTACATTAAGTAAAATGATTATTGTTTTATTAAAATTAAATATATTAAATTTAAAATTATTGATTATTTTTTGTAAATGATTAAAATCATATTTAGACATCAAAGAAAATAAGACAGTACGCATTAAAATGCTACAATTGAACGTTATTAATAAAAGTTATATTTCGCATTTATTTAGAATAAAAACACTTAATATATAAAGGAGTTAATTTATTATATGGCGGCTTTAATTATATTTTCTTAAGAATCCTAGCAAAATATTTAAATTATGCTTTAGAAATATGTAATTATTAATTTGTTTTATATACACGTAGAAAATTTTTGGTATTTTTTATTTTATACTTTAAAATTAAAATGAGTTTATTTAAATGAAAAAATAAACAAAACAGAAAAGTTATTGAAAAGTACAACAAGACAACAAATTAATTCATTAAATACTCTAAATTAAGCAATTTTTTTTTAAGAGTCAGTTGTGCAGGTGCAGGTGTCAAGCTTACAGTGAAATAATTACTTACTCTTTTACAAGTAAAAATTTCATCTGCCTGTATTATTGTTAGTGCTGTTCATAAATATAGTTTTAAATCTTTTACATAACAAACTTCATTTTGTTAAATATGGCCTTTTTTTAAGTTTGCGTTACAATAATTTTTTTATTTTTTTTTTATACTTTATTTAAAAATGATTTAAAAAAAATATCCAAGCATTTCAATAAGTTATCTTAAAATTTAAAATAAATAATTATTATTATCAAATTTTATATTAAAAACCACATGAAATTTATGTACTAAATAGTTAGTTAGTTTTATAATAATTTGCTTGAAAACCAACCTAATTAGTGCTTGTATTTTAAATTCTTAATTAAACTAAATTTAAGCGTTTTCTAATATTCCCATTTTTAAACAGTCCAAGTTAATACTAAAAAAGAATAATAAGAAAATATAATTTTTTTCAGAGAGCTTCTTTTTCAAATTGATACTGTTATTTAATTAGTTGCATAATTAAACTTTTTTTAATGATTTCTTTTCAAAACCATAAAATTTTTTGATTATTTACATTTACAAAATAGTCTTTTTCCAAAAAGCACTTTTTTAATATCTTGTCACTAACTAGTTTTGATATACCTCTCACAAAATATTTATATTTTGTAGGAAGTCGCATGACCTGAATTTTAAAATATAAATTTTTTTTTACGGTTTTAAAAAAGTTATAATTCGATGATTTATAACAATTTCTAAAAAATAATTTATTTTAAGCTAATTAACACTGAACTTTAAATCATTCTTAATTTAATTGAAATCTTTTTTCATAATAATAAAAAGATAATTTAGATTCATAATGATATCTTTCTTTAATGATACTTTACCCGATTCGGTACTTTTTTCTAAAACCGTTTTCAACCAATATTTATTTTGAAAATATGCTTCTTACCAAAAGGCAAATGGTCAAAATTGTACTTTTTTTCAAAACAATTTTAAAAAACTTAAATTCTCGTTTTTGAAAGATATATATTTTGATACATAATATATGTTATAAAATTGGGCAAAACATTTTTTCCTAAAGTGTCTTAAAACGTTACTTCTATGTTATTTTCAAAAAGCATCTGCTTTTAAAAAAAAAAAAAATAACTTCATAAAAAAGTACTGTTTCAGAAAATTAAAAATATATTTTGCTAAACAAGAAGACAATTTGTAGCCCGTTTCATATTATATATAATACTAATCTTATGATTTGGATTTCTTTCTTTACGAAATAAATGAATTGAAAATTGTCTTGAATGTCAAGAAGTATAACGTAATATCACATTTTGTTTCCACACTAACACACTTTAATTAAAATCACAAATCCTAGTGTTTTCTAAAAATAGTTTTTTATGTCGAATTTCTTTTGATATTACATTCCATTTGTTTTCACTCATTACACTTTCGCATCACCTACGTAAATGCTCAGTATTTTAGTTTAAAACGTGCTTTACCAGTACTTTAATGTACATCATTTGCAGTACAATACGTTTTTGCATAATTAATGGTAATGAGATTATTTTATATAAAGATACTATTTTAGAGGAACTTCTTTTGCAAAAATAATTCTTTAAGATACTTTAAAAAAATACTTATTGGAAAAAAAAATTTTTTTTGTAAAAATCACTTCTATAACAACAAAATCTGAAAATTAATCTTACTGCCTTTTTTACCTATCCATATAGCACACCTTAAATTTACACCCACAAAACTGACAATTTTTATGCATTTCTTAATACTTTTATAAACAATAAAATAAAGTAATTCTTTTCTTTTTAGTAATTATAATTTTATTTGTTAAAATATTTGCTTGTATTAATTTTAAGTATGTTTCAGTTTCTTCGTTCCGCGTTGTTTGTTTGTCTGTTTGCCCGTCCATCAGTCAGGAGCCGCCATCTTTAACATTTTGAACTATTTTCTTCAATATAAACATTTCCAGATTTTAAAGTTGTTGTATTGCTGAGTAAACGACGATCGTGGTGTAGATTTGCTTGGTGTTTATCCAATTTTTCTATAAACAAAACAAACAAAAAACACACTGGTAAAATACATAAACAAATTGTACAAATTGTAAGTAAAACAAGAAAAATAAAGCAACAATCTTAGAAAGAGCAAACAAAACAAAATCAAAACGAAACACTCATAATAAAATATTGACCATAAATTGCACCTTAATAAATATTTGCTTTACTATCGTGTGTTTGCTAAATACAATCTTTAAGGTTTTTTGTCTGTCAAGCGATTGCAAACAAAAAAAAAAACATTAATTTTATCTACAGGTTTTTTCTCAGCCGATCACAAATCCTGTTTTTTCAATTCAATTTTTTTCTGTTGCTGTCTTTATTGACACCAAATGATTGGCGACGTGTGTCCTCAGTCATAAACAATTAAATAATTTAACAACAAAGAAATCAACAGCAACTTTATTCACGGGCAAATAACATATTTCTTAAATATTTTTAAATAACTTAAAATGTTTGTTCGTTCAATTTCATTATCATGAGGCAGTGACGTAGTTCCATCTATTTGTTTTTTTTTAAATAAATATGTTTGTATTTGAAGCTGTTTTTAAGAATAATGTTAATTTTTTAGTATAAAAACCCCAAAAACTTTTTGAATACGTTTGTTTTTTGTTGTTGTTGCAATTTTATTTAATATCCTTGCAACAATTTAATTTAATTACAAGAATATTTTTTATATAAAAATAAGTACGTCATTTAAAATTTAATTACTCGAGCATAACATCTTTAGATCTTTCTACTAATTAACTACACTGTAGAGTAACATTGGCAGGAAAATAATTAATAATTAAATAAAAGGAATATAGTAATGTAGTAGTGGTTATCCCCGACGATGTTTCAAAAAATTTTTAAATAAAAGTCCCTAAATAATAAAATTCTTTCTTTACAATAAACTTTTAAAATTATACTTTCAAGGATAATACTCATATCTATGGGAGTAGGGACAATACTTATTTCAGTTTTAGAAACTAAATTGATTGGAAATTAGACTTTCAGTTGCTATTTCAGAGATTTTTTTTAACCATTTCCTTTTTTAATTTATTTTAAACGGAACTATTTTCAAATAGTATTTGTTATCTTTCTTATTTAATAGTACCTTTGTAAAACGTAATTTGGTTAAAAACAATGAAATTTGTAATGCTACTTTTTTTTTTTTTATTTTATTTTCTAAAAAATTTGCATACAATATTAAATCAATTACATTATGGCCTCAGCGCCATAAAGGCATTTTTGAGGCAACTTGGCAACTAAATGTATAGTATGTACTTAAATCATTTTATAATTGCATAAAAAATAAAATAATAATATATAAAAATAAAATATTAAAATAAAAGAAAAAATTAATTACAGAAGATGCGTTTCAACTATATTATGTAAATAATTCTTACACAATAGTTTAAACATTGATAATTGTTGAATCAATCTTAAGCTTGATGGTAAATTATTATACATAGTACCGCCCGTAACGTCAATACGTTGTTTAGATCTTTCCAATCTACACCTTGGAATTCTAAGATTAGATACGTTGCGGGTATTAAAATTTGATTGGTTTTGTAAAAATGAAATTGTGGGTTCTGTTACGTTATGTATGCTTTTAAAAACATACATTAAAACTTGATACATATGTAACCCATATAATGGAAGTACCGATCTACTAATTTCTTTATATAGCAATACTGTAGGATAAGTTCTTGGTAAATTATATACTATTTTTAGTGCTCTATTCTGCAAACGTTGTAGAGATTTTTGACATGTATTGTTCCTGTTGAATGCATATGCACATGCCATGTAATTTAAATGTGGTTGTATTAACCCATAATATATCATTAACCTTGCCTTCTCATTTAATTTATTTTTAAACTTATATAAAATCCCAATGGCTGGAGATATTTTACTCTTGATATCATTAATATGCAGATCCCAACTAAGATTGCTTTGTAGTGTAACCCCTAGATACTTTATAGAATTAGTCTCACATATAGGTGTACCATCAACATATACAGAAAAATTCTGGTTCATACTCGCCGAATGAGGTCTGAAACGAACCAATTTGGTTTTATTGGAATTTATTAATAAGCGATTTAAGCGAGCAAACTCTACAATTAATGCTGCATCTCTTTCAATGTGTGTTTTTAGGACTAAATCAAATTTATAGGGGTAAAACAAACATATGTCATCAGCAAACATGTATAGCTGGCCATCAAGACCCAAATTTTTTATATCATTAATATAAATTGAAAACAATAAGGGACCAAGTGCACTTCCTTGTGGTACACCATATTCAACAGTGCCAATAAAACTTTTACACTGTCCAATCTGAACCCGCTGCTTCCTGTTTATAAAATAGTTCTTAAACAATAAACAGTATTTTTTATAGAGGTTTATTCTTGTGACTGTGTCAGCTGTCAAGTGGTTTATTTGAATAGACTGACCTCTGACCAACTATTCCAAATGATACCGATTTTGATAAGTGAATTTTTTTTAGCGATGAAGCTCCCTTTTGTTTGAATGGACGTCAATAAACAAAATTGTCGTATTTGGAGTAATGATAATCCTTATGTTGTGTGCTTTATGAGCTGGTCTATACTTCTTAAAAAGCAATGCTCATCAGAATATCACAGTTAATGGTGACCGGTGTAGTGGTGGTAACTAAATGATTTACCACTTGTTGGATAGCTTTCCCTGCGTTATTGCTGACATAAGGCCACAAGTGTGCGAAACCGAAAATTGGACCACCGCCAGCGACAGCGATCACACTCTAGAAGATCATTTTTCGAATAAAGTAAATTGCATATTAATTTAAAAAATGCAAAGTGCAATACGTCTATTAGAAACACCCTTTAAATTATATCTGCATATTTTTAACACCACTTTTTAAAGGTAAGTACAGTTTTATTAATCAGAACCTTTTTTAAGTTGAAGACTCAAGAGCAACTGCTTTTAAGCATGGTATTCGTAAAATGTACCTCTATATAAATATATAAATATTTAATTTATTAAAAGTCACTTTTTGTAAAGCATTCCTCAAAGTTGTTATTTTCCAAAGCCTTTTTTTTTAATAACATTTTAAAGGTACATTTTAAAGATTTCTCTGATTTCCTGTTCAACAATGTTTAAATATAAAATAGATGTTTCAAAGAAAATATGATAAATTTGTCTTAGCTAACATAGCAAACGAAAATATTTTATTTGATGTTCAACAGTTTTTACTTAAAGAAAAGCATGTCCCCCTCAAAAGTAATAATTACAAATTTCCATTAATTAAATACAAAAAAACGTATACAATCACAAATATTTTTTAAAATCATTATTTCATATTTAAATCACAACCACTCAAAAATTTAACAGCAAAGCAATAACAACATACATTTATGTCATACTCATCATTTCATTGTGAACAATATGTCACATGCTGGCTTCGGTGACAATTTTAAAATTTACCACAACAAGATGCACACAAATGATGCACCAAGAAATGCATGCACACAGACACACATTCAATTTAAGCAAAAATTTTAAGATTTAAGCATCGAGAAAACCTTGAAAAAATATTTAAATTTTAAATCAGGGAACGTATCCCGCCAGGAACATAAAATTAACAGACGGGTAAATAGAAGGACGGACACTGTATCACCCCAGCAAAACTCATTAGACAGTTTTTATTTTTAGTTTTTTTTTTTAATTTTAATTTTCTCTCTTTATGAGCCCACTTGAGATTTATGTTTGAACAAAAAGATCTCATATTTGGGTCTTAATCTTATTGTAAATACACACAACTTCAAGAGGCTCTTTTGTTTTACATTCTTTTTCAAATATTATTCTGAAGTGCTTAACAATGGTTTCGAAAAAGAAATATACGCCCATAAATTTTAAACCTTTTTTATTCTTATTGTTAGGCAATGCTATTTGGTTTTCGCAAACGAAATTTCTTGTTTTGAAAGTAGCTGCCAATAAGTAAAAATTGTATGGCAGTTTATTGAAACAAAACATTTCAAGGTTTTTGTTTTGTTTTGGTTTGTTTTAAATTTTTGTGAAAGTGAAAAATTTTGAAATCAAATAGGTTTTGTATGCATGTTTAATTACGAAATAATCTCAGCTCAGTAGTTGAAATTGTATTTTTTTCTTAATGACAAATTCTATATAAAAAATGTTTTCAAATGTCATTCACAATGACTGCCATTAACTGATAACTAAATCTACTTCTTCGATTACAAAAACACTTTGTTGTCGTTATACTTACGCATTCTCCACTTTAAAAACTAAGAGTTGAATCGTTACAAATAACAAGATTTGAAGTAAAAATTAATTTTATTTAATTATTTAATTCCGTTGGACAAATCCAGTTAAAGTCCCATTTATTAACTAGATTTCTATCGAAATCTAATTGAAAGTAGATTTTAGGGACATATAGTGTAATTAGTGTTTATGTTTGCATGAATGTATGTATCCAAACTGATTGTTTTCGCAAAATATATCGCAAATAAAATATTCTACCGATCGTTTGTGGCAAATAAAATCTGGTACAAAACATTTTGTCATAAAATATATTTTCTAAAGCAAACTTTGTTTCACAAAAAATTATTGGAAGAAATATTATTTAAATCTTAAGTTTCCTTAAGAAAGTTTTATCCCAATTTCATATTTTAATAAGATTTTTGCCAATCTTAATTTCCGATAGCAAATTTTGTTTGTTTATCGCGCACTGGATTTTATGCAGAAAATATTGTCCCAAATTAGGAATCCTTATGAAACTTAAACCTCCAACAAATCGTGTGCTAAAACTTTTGTTCTATAAAAAGATTCTGCTAAAAATGTTGTTCCAGTTCGAATTTTTTTTACAAAAATTTTCTATCCTACAGACAAAATTGTTCCAAATAAATTTCTAACAGAATATTTTGTATTGTATTCGATTTCTAAAATGAATTTTCTGCACAATATTTTCCATTTTCCACATTAAATTTTATCCCAAACTAATGTTTAAGGTAAAATTTTTTATAAAAGAATATTTATCCAATCTGAACTTTTAATAAGAAATTGTGTTTTGAAATAAAATGGAAAATTTTATTCATAAAGCAATAAAACTGTTTCATAAGCTAATTTTAAGAGCATTTTTATTGATTTTTATTTGTTACTGAACATTTCTTTTTTTTTTTTAACTATAGCTCTTTAAATGTCATTTTTCTATGTTAATGTTTCTTCAGTCACGGAATGATTTGGTACCAAACTCTTATTTTCTCAGTAAACATTTTATGCCAGATATTATTATCGAGAATAATTTTTGGTGGCACTTGTATAATAAAAAAATCACTTCTATGGAAATAAATTTAAAAACGTTTTTCTTCTTACCTGGCAACAAAATATGTTGCGGTTGATGAAATACTGTTGCTCTTGTCATCGTTGTTGTCGTTGGTATCCTTAAGGCATCTGCATTGCCAATAAAAAATGTACCACCCTCTAAACTTTGTACCTCAGCCAATTTGGCCATGAGTTTTGTTGAAAGTTCTTCGACATCTAAAATAAAAATGACAAAGAAGCAAACGAAAAACAGAAAAATGTTTGTTTAATTCTGAATTTATTGCAATAAACATTAAAAATTTTTACATATTTATTTATTTTCTTTTTCTTTTCAGTTTAACATTAAACATGTGTTACGTGTATTTTTACCAGTACGCTGACCATTCCAGGTCTGTTTGTTCGTCTGTCTGTCAGTTGAGTAGCAAGTATTTCGGCTTTTCATTTTCTTCTCCTAAACTTCATTATATTTGTTTACGTTAAAAATAATTTATATTTCGCACTTCATGTTGTTTAATTTTAAAAGATGTGCCAGGTTTATTAAAAAAAAACATTTTTTTGTTGCTTTTCACAATAAAAAATATATGTATAGAAATCAGAAAAAAATCAAAAAAATAAATAGAACTTCTGTCGTTAATGTGCGTTAAACTCGAAACTAGAATATGAAACAGTCTTAAAACGTGTGGAGCCCTAAATGTGCATTTGAATATTTAATTCTCCAGAAAAATTTCGAATATAAAACTTTATTTAACTAATTAATGAACTCGAAAATCATTCACCATTCATGTATCAAATACTACCATTTTAAATGAATACAACTTTTTCCCTGACACCCCGTACTAAAAGATAAATAATTAAAACAATAAAAATGAAATTAAAAGCACATGTTTCCTCTAAACAGATGATTAAAATTATTGTGCACAACTTTAATTGGCGATTCGATTTAAGTATTTATACCAAAAACAGATATGCAAATGAACATATATTTGCTGCTGCTGATCGCATTTA
The DNA here is from genome assembly GCA_030448955.1 of Trichopoda pennipes. Classification (NCBI taxonomy): domain Eukaryota; kingdom Metazoa; phylum Arthropoda; class Insecta; order Diptera; family Tachinidae; genus Trichopoda; species Trichopoda pennipes. The sequence continues at coordinate 151,883 of JASKUP010000026.1, read as the reverse complement.
AAATCGAAAATATTAATTTAAATTAAAATAAATAGTTACGTAATGTTATATGCAGGAAGTAGTCAAAAATATGCTGATTTTAAAATATTCAGTAACTGGTAAAACTATTTAAAAAGTTGATTTTGATAAATACTTTTAAGGATAATACACCTTTCTAAAGGATTTTATTTACTATTACTGTAGTGACCAATTCAACTGCTCAGCATTTGTAATCCTTGTCGCAATCAAAACTTCTTATTAATCAAAAATATTTTTATTTAGAAAAAAAGTGGAGCAGGTTAATTATAAAAGGACCCTCGTATGAAAGAAAAACGTTTGTTTCAATTAATTTTAAATTAAATTGAAAAATGTGTTCATCTTAAAAACTAAATTTTTTTATTGATCGCAAATATTTTTGCAAAAACAACAATTAATATGGCAATGAAACAGTTTAGTTAATTTTCAACTTTTAATTGAACTGTTTAACTGGATTAAACAAACACTTCTCCGGAAATATTTAATAATTAAAATTTAATTATATGGTTCTGTGCTTAAATTTAAAAATATATTTCTTAAAATCAATAAGAATTATTTTTGCTTCACAAAAAAAAATAATTTTTCATTTAGAATATCAAACACACATTACTTTTTATCATTAAAATATAAGATTAAATATTATTAAATATTCATTTATTTTCGAGAACTGTTTTAACCAAAATAAAAAAAAATATTTAGGATTACACTTTTTTTTAAATTATGAAAAACATTATGAAAGATTTAATTGTTTTTTTTTTAATTTATTAAAATTTCTTAATAGACGTTTTCAGGCAAATTAGATCTTACGATATAAATAATTAAAAAAATGAAGTCATACTACAACGACTTTGATATTATTGATATTTTAAGATACTTCAAAATAATATTTTACAATTTCTTACATATCTGTAACAAAAATTAAAATTGCTGCTGCTCATGTGTGGTAAATAGCGCTAAACAAATTGTTATTTCTACCACTTACAAAGTGTGGTATGGGTGTGAATAAAATAAAAAACAAAAGTTTCTTAATCATCGTCTCTGGTTGAGTGCGGCCTGAATATAAAAAATAAATAATTTTTTTTTTAGAATTCTCGATGGATAAGTTTTTTAGAAGACGCATAAATGAAAGTTTAAATTAGAAAATTAAAATCAGTTGTCACGTAGTTGCGGTGATATTTTACAGTAGAAGCAGTTATAGCAATATAAGGAAATCTTGGTTTTATATATTTCAGTTTTTTCTTAATTCTATAACCAAAAACCACCGTCGATCCCATTAGGGCCTATTAAGCCACACTTTTCCAATTTCCACATTGAAAAATGCATAATTACAGCTGTTTTTTAATTTGTTTATAAAAAACAATACGAATTCTGAATATAATCTACACAGTTCTGAAATCTGCCATGCTGCGATTTTCGACCCCATTAGTCCGTTAAGCTGCATATTCTGATTTTTATTTATTTCTGGGCATTAGAAAAATGCATGTGCGTTAAAAATTAATTCCTTTCATCTCATTTAAGAATTAGTTATATTTTGTCTTTGTATATTTCGCTATAAAATATAATTACAATTTTTATAAGTTATAAGAAATAATACAAATTTTAGTAATTTGAAAGTGTCAAAATAATTGAATTCTGAAAACAGTTTTGGGGTGTGAGATATGTATAAAACAGTCTATCTTGTTGATAAGAAAGGCAGATAATGAGTTCGGTTGACAACATTGTATTGTGTCTGAATGGCTGCTCGGGTTAAATCTAAACTTTTAAAAGTTTTTCTTCTTTCTTTCTTATTATTTTGTCGTAATCAAATGTAATCCAGATTACTTTTTCTTTATTTGTATTTATTTTATTTTATTTATAAATTTTACGAAAATTAAAATATTCGTATTTAAGCAATAATTTCAGCTTCTTATATAAGATTAATAATCATTAAAATTCTAAAAGAAAAAACTCGAAAGTGTCTACACTAACTTACTGCACAGCGACCATTGCTTCAATCGATATTTGCAGCGGAGCTCTAAAGTTTGTTTTGTTATTTTTAAATTTAAATAACATTTCCTTCTATTAATAAACTGTTTTTATTAATCATTCGATTTACAGTATCGAAATTAAAATTATTGTGTTTAAATTTTGTTTATATTTTTTCTTATTAAAACCATTTTGGTAACAAAAGTTTTTGCTGGAAATTTCAATTCTTTTCAATTAATGGCCTAAAGTTTCCTTAACAAAATTTTCTAAAACGAAAACATCTATAAAATATCCATATTTTATTTATATATTTATATCTCTTTTTCATTTTGGCTGGTTTATTTTGAGAAGCAAAAAACACAATTTGATTTAAGTTTATTTAGTTTTCTTTAGCAGAAATTAATAAGAATAATTATTATTTATAGCAAACATTTTTAACAACTTTACTATAGATGTAAACTAGATGTTTTGTTATAATATATTGTATTCTTAAAAGGAAGTTTATTTAAAAAAATTTATTTTTTTTTGTTGAGCGAGTTCATCATCATCATGATCTATTAAATTTGAACAGTGAAAGTGTTTATAAATAAGACCATTAGAAAAAAAACTTAAACGTTTTTAATTCTTTGAATTGTATAAAGAAACGCAAAATAATATTTCATGTAAGCAAACAAAAAAAGAAAAGAGAAAAGGTAGGTAAAGAACTGAAAAATTTATGGAGGAAATACACACTCTCCAGTAAAGGTAGCTAAAGATATGGAGGAAATAAAATTATTTAATAAGTTCCAAAAAAGTTAAAGAAAATATTCACAAATCTGTATTTCATATGATGAGCTAAATCACGAATGATAGAAAAATAAACAACGCATCTTGGTGCTTTATATTTTTGTTTTTGTTTTCCCTTTTAGTATTTAGTATATATATAGATATTGCACTCAGGCAATATTTTTACTATTTAATTTATTGGGTTTTAGTTTTAAAGACATAGAGTAGGCAAGAAAGGCGATGGGGAATAGTGAAAATTTTAGATTTCAAAACCCTGCAATTGCACGTTGTGTTTATTTCGGAACAGTTTCCACCATCTCTTACAAATTTTCTATATGCTAAGCGGTACGAGTTTTAGATATATGCGACTTCTCGATGGCCAGTTATCGGTATACTTCACAATGGAATACTTATTCCAGGGTTCAGAATTTTTCATGTATGAACATTCAAAAATCAACATTCATGATATTTTTCATAAATGAGAAATCTAAAATTTTATATTTATTTTTCACGCACATAAACGAACAAGAAAAAATGTTCTGCTTATGTTCATACATGAATGCGCACAACAAGAATTATTAGTCTTATTCATATGTGATAAATGATAAATCAGCTACTTCTCATTAATGTTATTTTTCATAAATGTACATGTTCATTTATGAACGTTGAAATTTTATAAAATTTCTCATAAATGAATGTGAAAAAATTTTCTACCTACGATCGCAGTTTACCGTAAAATGTAGTAAAAACACATGGGTACATATTAACACAATATACAATATTGCAATATATTCTAAAAGAAATAAAAAAAAACATTTTTTTTCTACATACGCCGACAATTGCGCATTATCAAATATGTGCGTTTATGTACACGAATGCTTAACGCACATATTTTTACGACCTTTTCATTTATGAAAAATTATCAAAATTGTACATATTCAAAAATGAACACTTGTGTGTTTCTCATTTTTTCACTTATGAATACAAAGAAAAAAATAAATCGTCGCATTCATAAATGAGAAAACGCAAAATATTTTTCAGTCTCTCACACATGTATGAGAAGAAGCGGCTAAAAAATGAAATGTACATATTCATACATGTATGAACAGTGAGTAAACACTTCGCTACTCTGACTTATTCACTTGGATGAGAACCGGAAATTTAGAACAGCTTTAGCGTTTCACCCTGTTTAAATACGGAATTGCAAGAAAGCCTTCCGGAGCGTAAAGAATCCTTAAATTCCAACCAGTGTCGATAGATTTTTATGGGACAGGAACACAGCTTATATTGCTTAATAAAATACCTCAAAGGGAAAGAATGTTAACACCGGTAGGTGAAACTGTTTTCAAACATTCCATTCGAGAAAGCCTCTTTTGACCAAACTCCACAAATGAGATGAGGGAACGTAAGAATATTGAAGAAAGCACAATTAAAAAATGCTTTATAAAAGGCATTTTGAGACTCTAGTTTAAGAGTGTTTGATTCATACGAAACTCAAATAGAGCCATGTTATCTTTATTGGCTTGCCTTACGAAGCAAAGACATACGAAGGTACCAGTGTTTATTCTGTTAAGATCTCTTAACATTATTTCTTATAGATAATCAGACTTACATCGTTCGAGAAATCCCATATCTTTACGATGGAGAAGTAATATTTTTGATAGATTTTATATTTTGATTGACGATCATGCAAATGGCACAATTAAAACTAAATGCGATTGTAGACGTTTGCATAGTGAAATGATAAGAAAATTTTAAAAACAGAAACAGAGAAATAGGAAAAATAAATCATCCTCGACAAATAGCTGATAATTGTGTTTTCAGTGCGTATTCATTATCACTTATTAAAGTCAGTCAGTTATTCCATTCCCACCTTCCAACAATTAATAAATAACGACCCAGCATTTGTTACATTTATGTCAAATGTTTTCCTTGAAAATTTATTGTGTTGTTGTTAATGTTTTTCTTATTAAAAAAAACATGGTGTTTTTAGGATACCGGAAGTTGTCATTAGATGATGTTGTGTTGTTGTTATATTAAAAACGGCCAAGCCATCATAAAACATTTCACCGTGTAGTTGTAAAAGTTTTTTAAATTATGTTTATTTAAGTAACTTTACCACTTTTAATTTTATGTTTTAGTTATCAGTCTAAAATCATTCGCCAACTCCTTTCTTTTGTTGGTGTTAAGTTTTATTATAGAAACAAAATTGACTTCCAATTTGTTGAAGCATAACGAAGTGTTTATTTTATAAGTAATATCCTATTTTTTATTTATTAGAATTAACGTTTTCAGGGGGAAATTTATAGGTCATTTATATTAAGTATTTTCTAAACACTTTCTCAGTTGGTTTACTATAGTAGATCTGCTTCACTCCAATAAAATTTTATTTAACTAAAAGAAATTTCCTTTAAGCTGCCTTTGAAGTTGGAATTAGTTTAAATGAAAATTTCGTATGCCAATATCTTTCTATGGAATGCGTAGAGCGTTATTAATAAAATTATTTTGTGTAAAAATTTGAAAACCAAACCGATTGTCAATTTGTGTATTTTGTTTTATGTTTGCTATCTTATAACTCCGTCATGTTTTAGCCGATTTTATTTTTTTCTTCCTGATTTTCGCTTTATTTCTTGAATCGTAGTATACATAAAGTTTGCCCACAATGTTTATTATGGCAAAAGTAGAGAATATAAAGTTAGTAATTTAAGACTGCTCGAGTCGAAATAATCGGATACCTTAAATTTAAGTAAATAACTACATACATATTTAAAGCAACAAATATATTTTTTTTTTTATTTTCTGACGAAAAACTATAGTTACCTACAGTAGTGGACCGACCATCCGGTGAATAAAGTGGGCATCACACTTTCCATACAATGCATTACATTGTGTAATTTGGAAAGTATCAACTGTCTCCATATTCCTGCAAATGTTTTGAATATTACCTAGGGAACTACATGACGTAGGATCTTGCAATTGTCAATTAAGAGTCGATTTGAAAGGATGGATATGGTGCCGCACAAACGAAATGGCTGGGGTAACGACGCCCATCGAATATATCCAAAATCTTTACAGATCTTTACAGTTGCAGATTGGCCGTCTTTAAAATTATATTTTAGTTCTAATAATCGCCGGCTGTCATTCTGTTTTGATGTCAGTTTTAAGCTTTGTAAGAATTATTACTTATAAAAATAATCATCAGAAAATATTAACAAAACTTTAAGTGCTTTAAATTTGTACATTAATTAAGCTGAAGTGAAATCGAAAAATCAAAGAAAAAAAACTTAAATGAATTTTGGTGTTGGTTGGTTACTCAAGTAAAAATTCTGTATAAAAATTGTGATTTTAGGATTCAAATCCACGCTAAAAATTATTTCAAACTCATCAATCATTTACTTAAAGACGAGAAAAAATATATTAATTCCAAACATCAACAAATCTAACAAGCCAAGCTAAACAAATTTTTAGAAAATTCTCATAAAAATGCAACATCATTCGTGGGCACACACATTACAAGATGAAACATGTGTCTTCAAAATGTCATAAATTTTTATTTGCCAGCAAAATAAAATTAGGAAGTAAGAAAAAACAATAAATAAATTTTAGGGATTTATTTAGTTGTCACTGTTGCCTGACGACACAAGAAATATTGAAATTATAAAGTAGAATCGAAGAAAACAGTAATTACAATAAGAAGAAATGTTGCAACAAAAATGACAAAGAAACAAGGCTCTCTGAACTTTACGATATTTTTTATTTTTTTTTTCTTAACTAGATTTTCTTTTAAACAAATTCAAATGTTTAGTGTTTAGGCAGATGGAAAAGGTAGGAATAGATTTAATAGAATGAAATTAGTATTCCCACCATCCACAGCAACTAAATTAATTTTCAAAACTTTTTTTATTCTCAAATTATGAACTCAAATATTCTTAACATAATTTATGATTTGCTTCTTTTTGATCCTCAAATTTATTTCATTTTATTTTATTTTATTTTATAAAAATGGGTCAAAAAATTCAAGTCGATTTTAATAAATCACTGTTATAATTTCTTTTTGTTTTATGCAATTTTTAATATGTAAATCTATTATGTTTATAAAGTAGCCAAAACAAGTAACATCTTTATGTGATCTATAAAACACCTTTTCATAGAAAGATTAAGAATTTTCAGTTTTTGATAAATTATAATAATTTTCATTTGTTGTTTTTTACTTTTATTTTTCTTTTGTGATAAAATGTCTTTTATAGATTCTATTTTTAAAAGTGAAATGTTGATTTTTAAGTTTTTGGTAAATTTTAAATTCTTGCGTTAATTTTAACTTTCTGCCCAAGTTGCAACTTGTGGCTGAATATTTTATGAATGTTCTAGTTTATGTTATGACGTAACAAGGAAAGAAGAAAACGAATAAATAAACAAAAATTAAGAGAAAATGTACTTGACGACTTTTTTAAATTTGAATTTTTTTGCTTAAAGTTTGATTTATTACGAATTTACAACTTTTGATTTCAGTTTCGTTTTTCTTATGTCGATTCTTTGACTATTTTAATTTTTTTCTGGACCTAATGATTTACTATTTTATTGTTTCTCCAATTTATTATTTTGTTTCGTGGTAAAATTTAAATTATTTCTGAATTTTTGAATACTGTAAATGAATTCTGTTTTGCTTTTTCGTGTTTTTTTTAATAACTTCTGAAAATTTTGCTTAAATACGATTTATGTATTTTTCTTATTATGGATATTAACATATTTCTTTTTTAATTATTTTAGCTTTCCTAATTTTTAGAAAAAAATACAATGGTTCCTTTTCTACCTAGAGCAAGTGGCCGTTGATGCCAGTTTGAAAAGCTCCTTAATTGTCGACACTATTTAAAAGAGTAAAAGATGCAATTTGTTAATATTCACTATGGCCCTGTATGGGAATATTCCTACTTGTTTATTTTCATTATTTTCTTCTATTTATTATATATGTTTGTGTATGTGTGTGTTTGTTAATGTGTGTTCTTTGTTTACTTAATGTCATGTCATGCCCACTACGTCTTTCCTCATTTGCAATCTTTTATCATCAATGGCTCATTAGTAGTCTAACAAATGAGCTCTGCAAAGAAGTTATTGTTGTATTTAATGTTATTATTGTTTTCATAAATATGCATTGGCGTATGCAAGATTATTTGCACTAATGTACGTATGCAAAGAACATAATATCTTTTTGTTCATGTTTCCATTTTTGTGTTAAAACTCTGTTTTCTTTTTTTAAAGAAACACTTGTTAAAAATTCTTTTAAACAGCAATTTTAAGTTTTAAAAAATATTGTGCGACAATATTAACATTCACATGATTGGATGTATGTTTGTGCCTATACATGAAAAATAGCATGAATATTTATCAGTTCCAAGGACAGACTGATTAGAATTGATAGTTTGTGCTTACGATCGTCTGTTTAATTATATTTGCGTTTTCATGCAGTCACAGGCACTTACACGGGAATGCGAATAGTATAAAATGCACAAGCGAAAAATGGGAAGAAACCTATATTGATTCAAAAATATTAGAAGAGTAAAGTAATAAGCAAGAGCAGCATATTTTTGAAAAACAAAGGTTTCTTTTTAATTTCAGTTTTTATTCAAAAAAACAGAAAACTCATCCAGCTACAAATACATTTCGAACCGAAATATACGACCATCATACAGTAGCACCCATCTCATACCCGCAAGCAAACAAAATAAATCAAATGCAATAAAAACACAATCAGAATTTTTTAAACTCATTAACAATTCTCGTTTGGAAATGTATTCTTAAATTGTCGTGCCATGTATGTACGTGTTGCCCAATATTTCAGAGAATTATGCCGACTGAATAGTTTGTTGTTTTTAATGTTTGTTCTGATTACATTTTTTTTTCGTAATATGCGTGCAGCCTTACAAAATGGAGAAACAAAATAAAAATTTAATAAAATTATTTTGAGGTAGCTGTCGTCCTTTTCTTTGAATTTGTTAAAAGTTGATTGATGGCACTAGCCAGCGAACAGTTTCTAGAGGTTTAAGTTGTTTGCTTCTAAATTTTAGGTGCCCCTGTAGGCTAGTAGGTAGTGTACTAGCTTTTAAAGATGGGGGTTGTGGGTTCGATTCCCAACGAAGACCTTGGTTTTTTTCACTACAAAAGATAAAAATTGACTGTCGGTGGAGCTGCTCAGCGATGAAGGCATAGTCACTGGTCGCTGTTGCTGTCTTTATACGGCAGTTAATTTCCGACTATCCTTCTACTTTCACCACCTATTTCATCTCTTCTCTATCCCTTTCCTAAAGAAGGTAGCACGGTACTTGACTAAATAGGCATTGTTGCCTGAAGTGCTACTTCTCTTTAAAAAAAAAAAAAAAAAAAAAAAAAATTTTACATTGTAACGAATATTTTGAAAATGAATACCTGCTCACTGAAATATTTAAAGGTAAAATAAATTTTTTTATTTTTTTAATCGACCTTTTTTATCTTAAATAAATATCTGTTATTCCTTTTAAGGGTCTTTTTTAATTAATTTAATATATATATTTTTTCGATATTTCGCTTTCCTATGGAAAGCTTCTTCAGGAAAAATTAATTTTAATAACAACAATTATTAACAAATAGGCATAATTTAGGAAATACTACGGCAGAACCAAGAAATTATAAATCATTAACTTATGTTCCTGGAATATCAGAAAGATTAGGAAAGTCTAAAATATATGACACAGATAGATATATAATAGCACACAAAACATATAATACATTAAATAAATTATTTAGCAGTATGAAGGATAAAATAGGAAAAATAGAAACATCTGATGTAGTATACATGATACCATGTGGAGGAAATGACCAGGTGAACTGTGACAAAATTTATATTGGGACAACAAAGAATAAACTTAAAACCAAATGTCAGGATAATAAATTTCAAAACAGACACAGACAATTTACCGCAGAATTATATGTAGGTACTTAATTCAAAAGACACATATTTGTTATTTAATTTCCGTTTCCTTGTTTTTGTATGTTTAAATATTTGATTGATATTTTAATTTTGTATGTATGTATGTATGTATGAAGAAAATTATTTTATTTGTTTTTTGTCAAATGTTTTCAAAAAAATTTTTTTCAATTTGTTAATAATTGTCGTTATTAAAATTAATTTTTCCTAAAGAAGCTTTCCATAGGAAAGCGGAATATCGAAAAAATATATATTGTTAAATTAATTAAAAAACACCGTTATAAAGAATATCAGATATTTATTTAAGGTAAAATAAATTTTGAAGTCATTTTTGAGTTAAAGATGGCGATCGTAGAACTTTACAGGTGTTTATTAAAGAATGGCAATTAAATATTTTGTCGGCACTTTTGGTTTTTGGTATTGTCTCTAACTAGTTTTCATCAATGCAGCTATGTTGTAACAAGGTAGAAAAAGCACTTACTTGTTATGCCGGGCTTAGATTCGTAAAGAATGACATGTTGATACTTATTTTTCTAAAATAAAATTTGGCAATCTTTTACATATCTGTAACAACAAAATAATTCTCATTTTGACCACTAAAAAAGTGTGGTATGTGGTGATAACGCAAAAAAGAAATGATAGAAAATACGTATTGAGTATGGTGAAACCGTTGGTAGAGTTATTTGCTTTATGTAACTTCCCTCGGGGCCATAACATAGTTTCAAATGAGGAAAGGAAGACAATGATTTAAATTAGCAGTTAGGTCGGATAATGCACATTTATATTAGAGTAGCATCATTAGCGTGGGCTAATGGCTCTAGCCTTTCCATATAAATTCCATATTGACGGTAATTAATAGCAAATGAGCTGATTAACGAGAATTTAATTTGAAAACAACCTCTAATGCGGTTCAGTCACTTCCACAGTAAATACCCCAGAAAAGTAGTGTACGTACTGTACGTACTTTACTTTTCTATCGAAATTACTTTTTTCTTGAAAAATTTCAGCAATCTGTTCTCAGCTGACCCTCACTCCTCATAATACACATCATGAGTTCGAAACCATTTTATGTGTTGACTGGGATAACTAGAATAATATAAGGCACTCGCGAAAAATGTATATAAATTGCTATAATTTTTTATTGATTATTCCCTCCAAATTATAAAATAGTTGCTGCGCTACACATTACTCTCCACACACTTTTAGATTTAATAATTAAAAGTAAAATACAGCAGAAAACGTATACCCTTAAACCGATTACTCTTAATTCAAATATAACATGAGTCCTTTACTTACATTTTTTTATGTGTTTTTAAAATGAAAACATAACTCATGGACGGAGTCGTACTCTTTGTTTGCATGTTTGGAATTTTGAATAAATCCTTGTTTTTTAATGTATGAAACGTGATCTTTTTGGAGACATAAAAGTCCCCAGACAAGGCCTGTTTTAATTTCAAATTTTTAATTTGTTCCCAATGCACAAAAAATCGTAAACATGAACGTAACGAAAAGGTTGTACTGATAACACTCGCATACTTTTTCTTGTACGGTTTGTGGTATTTATGCTTGAGGAATATTAAATAAAACAAAAATGACATTTTTATAATTTACCTTGATCTAATCTACGTTCCATGCGTCGCCACTGTCGCATGTGATGTACAAGAATACAAGCGGCTACAATGAAAAATAAAAGACAAGCTAAAACAGCCAAGAAAAGAGCAGCCGTTTGCCAATCCATAGGATCGGCTTCATCCTGTAGCTGTTGCAACTGCTCGGCAGTTAACTGATGGTGGTCTAAACCATAATCTAAGCCATCAAACTTTCGTCGCTATTAAAAAGAAACAGGAAGAAAAAAATAAAAACAATATTTTATAAAAGGTGCCAAAAAATTATATTCAAATTTATCATTTTCATTGTGATGGGTTGTGATGCCTATGAGGTTAACAGTTATTTTCAGATTATATATTTGGAAAATAATTTTTTAAAATTTTTTGTAGAAAGCAAGGTATTAAGGAAAATAATAATCAACTTAAAAAGGCGTGCTTTTAAAAAGAACTGTTATAAGAAAGTATATATTTAAAATAACAATTTGGAAAAACGCATATTTTTATTAAAAACTTTCTTTTGAAAAGAATTATTAATAAACACCTTAATAGTTATTATTTGTTGCACAAACAATCATGCATAAAAACATGTTTTGCAAAATGTATCTTTCGTAGAAAATATCTTTCTTAAAAAGTATATATAACTCTTGTTAAACTTAATTTTTGTAAAAAAACATTTTTAGGTTCTCTTTGTTAAATGACACTTTTGTAAAAAAGAAAAATTAAGTTTGTAAAAAGAAATTATTTATAGAAACGTACGAAAAATACATTCTTTTTGTATTTAATTTATTGCATTTAAACTCACCTCCTTCCAATTGGGCTCCGTCTTAGACAAAACGACCCAATCAATTTTTAAATCATATATTGAGCCGCATACGGTGTCTCGATGCATTTGACATGGCCTCAATGGTATCATATCGCCTTGACACATAGTGCAAGGTATACACTTATCCTTGTAAGGATCCCACCAACTTTGCGGTTCACATAGTGAAGCAGAGCATAAGGAACATGTCGTTGATAAAATTAAAAATGTAACACAAGCCGCTGTTGAAAGTCTAAGACCGCCCCACCACCTTGACCACCTCGTACCGAATAACGATCCCAAGGCCATATTTGTTGTAACGCTGGTATTGTGTAAACTAACTGGTTTCTTATCATTATTATTGCTAATTTTATTACAACTAGATTTATAACTGTTAGACACTTGGTACTCCTTCAGCTGTTCTTTTTTCTCGTCCTCTTCGTCCACCTGAGTAATGCTAAGTGCAAGAGTTTCTAATCTACTTCTAGCCGAACTAGCACTATACAGCATGGAATCATTTGTGGTTGTTGGCGCCTGCTTCTCTGTTTTCTTAAATTGTGTTCGGTTATAGAAAGAATTGAGTGGTTTTACTTCAATATTTGTTAAGTGCGCGGGTGTGTTATTATTATTCATCGTACGATTTTTCTTGTTGTTCTATAAGATCTCGTCGTTAAGTTTCGTTTCGGCATTAACTGTAATGAAAACAAAAAAAAAAGAAAAACTTAATTTTTTCCCACATTGTTTTAAATACTTTTTCTAATTCAAATTTAGAAATTTTAATGTTCTTAATACACATGAACCTGCTCGCTGCTGAAGTAATGGTTTCTATTAAATTTCATACACAGCATTTTTCCCGGCATTTTAGAATTAAATTTTATTTACTATGCGACCCTACATTTACTCTAAAACCCTTCAACTATAGTTTCAAATAAGTAAATGAATAAATTGTTTTTTATGCAAAACCGCCCGCATATTTCGTATTTGAAATTGAAGTTGTGAGTGAAGTTTTTCCAGTTTAAGTTTTAGTTCCCATCTGCTGAAAGACAGTTTGTGTGAAAATTGAAATTAAATGCTATAGTAAAACACAAGTTGTGCGAATAAAATGGTGGTTCAGGCTTGAGAGGAAATTTACATTTATTTAACATTCACGAGAGTTTCTCAGCGTTTCACGGCTAAAGAATTAGAAGCTAAATAGCTATATGAGCGTATAAATGTGGAAGTAAATGGATACATCTATTTCACACTTTTCATATAAAAGTAAATGTGTACGTTTCCGTATGTCTGGCGAAACATTTTGTTTTGTAATATTTAGCGTGAAGTGTCACGCCCATAAAAATGAAAAACTCGTTTTAACTGCAAATAGTTGGTTTTCATAAATGGGCATCCTCCCTGCAAACACATGCTAAAGATTGTATATCTTGGAAATAACAATTGCTACTATTTGTGTCATTATCTTGATTTAAATTGTAAATGTTCGAGTGGTAGATCCCATTTTCATTATAAAAGAGTTATTGAAAGATATCGAGTTTAGTTAGTATTTATATAAGCTTGAATATGTAGACCAGATCAGTATAACATTTTTACATCCATTTTTATACAACATAAAAAAGTACTTTTACATTTAATCCAGATAAAAAATAATAAATCAAAAGCTGTTCGCGTGTTTATATTACAATGACGTTAAACTGCAAGACGATATAAATATTTAAGTAACTTAAGGTTATAATTTAATTTAACTAACTCCTAATCCTTAAGCAAATGAAAAACCATGTAAAACTTTGTTATTATTGCATTTATTGTATTAAGTAAAATGTATTTTCCTGTAATATAATATTTTGTTACTTACATGGTTTTTCATTTCAGCTAAAGAAACTCTTCACTTCTGGGGCTTGTAATTTCGCGGAAAATAAAATTGCATTACTGAGTTATGTCGGCCATCCCCAATAGTTTTTTGGGTTTTTTTTTAGAGAGACATCTAGTCTCTTCGTCAAGAAATCTGTAAAATTTTAATAAAACCTGAATCGTTTAAAATTGAATAGATTTTTTCTATACGAATTACATATTGTAAGTAATGCCATTGAGGCGGGTGGAACATTCTAACTGATTTTGAATTCAAGTTCAGATATTTGCTTTTCTATCATGTCATATAAAATAAATTTAGTATCATTTTTATCTATAAAAAGGAGATAAGGTCGGACTTAAAATTGACACACAAATCTGTGAGGTACAATAGGTAGATTAGAACACGAAGCCAACTCTTCTCTTTAATTTTTTAATTCAATTACTTTTCGTAAACTGCACAAAATAGTAATAAAAACTCGTCTTGTAGTTGGGGAGAAGTCGAACAAGAAACATGAGTTCTTGAAAAAAATGAATCTTTGACAAAATTGATTGTTTTTATATATTTTTGGATAAGAAGAAAATAATTATTGTTTATAAGAAGGGGTAAGATGAGGATGGGGTAACAATGGAGGAAACTTCTAAAAAGCTAATGCATATAATTATAATTTTAGCAGCGTTAGCTTAGAGAAAAAAATTATAGTAAAACAGATAGAAGACACCACTTATGAATTTACAACAAAAAGCTGCACAATTTTGCAGCAAATTTAAAAAATTATTAGTTTTAAAAAGTTTGTCAAACGAACGTTATTTTCTTTTTACAGCTGAGTTGTCATTTTGAAAAGAATTGCTATTTTTACAAATAATCTGTGAAATAAAGAGCTTTGAATTATACAACCAAAAAATTACTTTTAAGCGATCAGTCCCTGTGTGGCTTTACAACTTTCGTTACGCAATTTATGCGTTTTAAGGTGAGAGAGGAATGCAAAATAGAAAAGGGCACACTCTTTTATACACAAAATTTAAAAAATCATAGATAGAACTGCAGAAGAAAAATTTTAATATATGTAGGCGAATACAATTTCAAAATTCCATATTTGGTCGTGGAATTAATAAAAAAAACGGCATAGCAAATAATACACATATTTGAACGTAATGAGAAGCAACAGTTATAAGACTCAAAATGCTTAAAATAAAATAACAAACATGTCCAAAGTAACTTTATTTGGTTTTGCAAACCTTACCTGAGTTTTTTCATTTCTTTTGCACATTTCTTATTCTACCTTTATAAGATCACAATTTCAAAACCATGAAGCATGAAGTTTGCAACAGAACTCAATTAACAAATTTGCTAACACCATAATTCAAATTTTGAAAAAAATTGAACTTTGCATTTTCGATTAAATTTTACAAAAAAAACACACACATAAATTATTTACCATTGGCAAAACCATAATATTATTGAAGAAAAAATTGAAAAAGTGAAAAAAGTGAAAAATCAACAAAATCACGCATATTAAACAAAATTAGCTTAACATGGAATATAAAAACAACAGGAAGGAATATTTAATTAAAAACTCATCCAACAATCCTCAAGCACATACACAAGCACACAGTGATATTTTTTAAATAGTTGGTGTATGAACAGCGACCAACGACCAGCAACAGCACATCTAACACAACAATAAAAAGAAATACAAATAATAGTGATACTAATAGAAATAATCACTAATAAGTAAAACATAGTTTTACCACAGCTACGAATACTTAAATAGAACATATTTATTGCATTAGATACTTTACTACATTGTCATACCATAAACGTATTCAATTACGTTTATAATTTTTATAATTTATTAAAAATTGTAGGTAGACTATGACAACTAAATACTGCCTGGCCACTTACTAACTGGCTGATGGACTACATCAGCATGAACAGCAGAACTGCTGAACAAAAACTTTAACCCACGAAATAAAAATTAGAAAGAAAGAAAATTATATAAAAAAAAATTATTTGCGTAATTTTGTGCTGCTTTCGTTCAAGCTCAACTTTTACACAACTAACGAAATGTTCGTACGTTATTCATGAGGTAGAAATAGCTGACTGCATGTTTGTATTTGTTAAATAAATGAGTGAATTCTTTTTCTGTTTTTATGCCATGACATACCCTAACAAAAGTCGTGTTAGATTTCTTTAACGTTTCTCTAATTATTTTTTATTTTTTTACTTATCTTTTGTTTGTTGTTTTTCCTTCACCCATACTAATGCAAAATCTATAAATTTAAAATTGCTGAAGTTATCGAACGCCTATCAATTGACAGCAAACATGTTAAATTTTAAATTTAAAATAGAAAAACCCATTTGCCATTTAAATATTTAATGCATAAAAAGAAATAATTTTTCTATGTACTCGAACTTGTCGCTGAATATACTCACTCCATAGCTATTAAAGTGTGCGTTTAAGTGCCGATGAACTAAGTTTTGCGTTTCCCAAATGAATTAAGCGTTACTTTTTTTATGTATTTAAAACACTACAGATCATAATTAAAAGTCCAGTTAATTGTTTTTGCTTTTCACATACAGTGAAAGTGATAAAACAGAAGTTGCAACATGAGTATTGAGAGAGCCATAAAAACCATGAATTTAAATTGCAATTCTAGATCTGCAACAAAACAAAAAGGAGACAATTATTACTACATTTTAACCTTGTCAAACGCAAGAGTTCTCTTGATTGCAAAGTCAAGAAAATCAAGATGCAGACGATCACCAACATAGAGTGGAGAGAGAGGGAGTTAGATTACCTATAGTTTGTCTACCTATAACTTTTTAACTGAGTGTACATCCACATTATACTGCGAGCATACAATATCATTCGTTTGTACAAATTTGCTTGACTTGTGACTTTTGAGGAAGACTTCATATCAAATTTAAAACACGCGGTCCGTTGATTGTTCAATCGCTCGGTCAATCGTTCAATTTCTTTTTTTTCACAATTTTCATTTTTTCTATTTGGTTTTTAATTTCCAAGCCACTAACAACTTGGCACATTCATTCGATCAGTTATGAATATTTTCATTTTTTATGATATTTTAGACATTTACACTGTTGTTTTTATTGTTATTTCTATGTATATTTCATAAATTTATGTTGTTTTTCCCATTCGATTTTGATGAGCTCTTCCACCATCAATACATTCGAATTAAACATTTTGTTGTTGTTTTATTATTATATTTCGTTTTTGTTTTTTTTTCCTTTTTTTGGAGTTGAACCCTTCTAGACACAAATACACGATTAGAAACCAGAAATAAATTGTGTGTTTGCTTTTTTATAATTTATAATTAATTCCAATCGGAAATAGTTTTTAATGGCGGTACTTGTTTACCTTTATATTTTAGTTTTTTCAATTAAGGCTTTTTGAATTTACATAAAATGGAAATCTAAGTAGTGCGTTTTACATGACAATCATTAAGTCAAATCTAAGGCCGCAATGTCCGGCTTATCCAAAACAATTTTCGAATAAAAATTTTAATGTGATTAAATGTCCGGTTACATTATTGATTTTTTTAGGATAAAATTCATGCCTTCCAATTAAAAAACAGCTCAATTTGAAAATGAAACAATTGATCTTCTGTGAAAAAGGGTACGCTTTGAAACTTTAAAAACAAATTTAAATGCTTTTCTTTAACAAATAAGAGAAAAAAATGTTCTACATTCAAGTAGCTGAATTAAAATTAGTGTCTGACAAAAAAAGCAAAAAGTACTGTTTATAAAAAGTAACTGACGCAAGTTGAAAGGTAATAACAGAAGATATATCAAAATCCCCTTTTCTCTATAAAGTATCATTAAAGTAAAAATCTTTTAAGGGCCCGGCTTAAAACGAACATCAAATGTATTGATTTTAAAACCTGTTTTTGTAAAATATTATTTTTAAGCTATTTCAATATTGAAGGTTATTGATAAAAGGTACCTTTCAGGGACACAAGTTAAGTTTCAAACTGGAAGTTTTTTTAATGTAATGATAATTTATAACAATGGGAAAAAAATACTTCGGAAAAGCGGTTTTTACAAAGAGTAATCCTAACATTTTCGTCGTCGTATTTATCAAGAAGCACGAACTATTAAGAAAAATTGGATACGAAAATTAGCATTTTCTGAATAACAATTTTAATTGTCAAGTGTGAAAATTTGTGAAACATAACACCTACTTCGAAATTTACAATAAAAAAAGGAATGTGTCCGTAAAACGGACGAGTATTTAGTGACTAATCCTATGGGAACCATATGCTAACTTCAGTATTTTTTTTCGCGACAAAGACATTTGGTAATTGTACTATTGTAATGGACTTTTAGAGTCACAAGCCGATTTATTATTAAAAAGAATAGACAATTTTTAACACAAACATTGTTGCTGGCATATTGAAATAAAAAGTGAGAGGAGTTTGATAAAAGAATCCTCTGGGCGCAGCCATTTCATCACCTAAAAACAAATAAAAAATCTTTTAAAAATTTTGCAAAGAAAAAAGATATAAAGTTTTTGAAAAGTTTGCTTCTTTTAAGGCAAAACGCTTGATGACAACATTTTTTTTAAGCAGCAAAAACATTGTTACAACATTAAAATATTTCAATGTCATTACTCTGTATCTAAATTTATGTAATTAAAAAAGGCAATAAATAAGCAGACTGAAAGTATCCCAAATTGTGCATTATTTGCATACAATTATGCAATTCAAACATAAAAATGCATTTTTATTTTCGCGTACGTTTTTACATGTGAGCACTTGCACATTGTGTACATTGTTTTGACATTTAAAATGTTTTGTCTGTTCCTTATTCTATTCTTAAGTAATTTTAATGTTCTTTTTAAATTTTTGCTGTTGAACTTTTTTTATTACTTTTTTCTCTCTATACTATTTTGGCTGAATGATATTTTTTCGCTATAGTTTGTAGTTGGCTGTTAGACAGATGTTATTTGTTACTTTCAACATTTTTGTATTGACAATAGGCTTGTTTGTCCCTCATCATCAGCATCATCGTCATGTGTAGTAGCAGCATGATATGTTGTTGTTGATTTTCATTTCAGTTTTTATTTAGTAGTGGCAGCAATTTAAATAATTTCTTTTATTTGTGTGTGTGTTTCCCCCCTCTTTTTTGCATACTTTTCATACGGTTTGTTAATTGAATGTGCAAACAAGCATGCTCGAAGACAACATACATTCATGGATATATTGTACTTCTTTAAATCCATACACACTCACTGATATACAAACTTAAATGTTCACATTTATTCGACTAGATGTGTTTTTTTTTTGCAAAGAAAAATGCATTTTTTCTTTAAAATGATCGAGTAATAATTTTATTCCTGCATTTCTGTTCGAGAGGTAACAATTTTAAAATCATGTCACAAATGCACACTCACTCACTCAACTCATGACATGATTATTATTAATTTTTGTTTTTACAAATTAAATCTAAATTTAATGCAAGCATTAAGAAAAAATAGTATTAAAATCTAATTGTTAATATACAGGGTTCTACGCTCAGAGAATAAAAAGTTCTGCCAATTAAATTTTAATTTAATCTGAAATTAAAGTTCATATGTCTATAAAAATAATAATAATAAAGCCAAAATTTTACTACGTTTGTTTTAGTACGTTTTTATATACAAATGCTACTTAAGGCCATAAACATTCTTTTTTTGGGAATATTGTTTTATAATTCTTTTATGAGGTTGTTTTTCTGTTTTGTTATTTTAATTCAAATTCCAATCACTGACAAGGGGTGGGCCAAAATTTTATTAAATACATTTAAACTTAAAATTGTTGAAATTTGTCTTTCAACTACACAGCAGAAGCACCTAAAAATTAATTACAATTGCTTATTTGTTTATATATTAAAAAAAAATTATAATTTATCAATACCAGCACGTACGTTTTTGCAAGAGATGCCGCAGAATGATAATAAATCGTTTGTGCCAGTAGAATAATTTATTTTAAAATAAACCAAAGTATTGTAACACTAAATATTTTTTTTTAATTTAATTAAATAATCAGAAGAAATGTGTGAAAATTCAATATTCAGTATATTTTCATTAAATCAAGAATAGCAAGATTATTAAATAAATATAAAAAAAGGAAATATAAAACTCGTGAGCGCAATGAAGAATTCAAAATAATTAAAAATTTTTTGCCGGTCGAAAGATGAACACAATGATCTTGAAAGAGAAAAAAATACAATTCTTGTTATGAGGCAATAGTTAATTAAACAATTAAACACATATTGAAACACACAAGATAGACATATGATCGACCAAATCGTTTTAGCATTTACGCAAATCTATCTTCGTTCATGAGCATGGCTTCTAAAAATGAACTTTTTGGAAAAGCCACGAAACTTACTCCACAGCATCATCCCATGCGTGATTCAAAAAACTAGAGACCATGACCTGGTCTCTCATGTAGTAATTATGACTGCGTGACAAGTCCGTAACACATTTTTGCTTGAACCACATTTTGCCCATGAACATAGAGCATAACCAACTATCAAACAGACTGGAATGATTCCACCAGCATGAAAAGTGTACCAAACAATAACACTGACAAGAAATTTCTCCGAATCCCTAATGCAAAGAATAAAAAGTTAGAATAAATTTTTTATTTTTATTTGCTAACGAAAACGCTTCGTTCTCTTATTCAAAACTCTAAGTTTTGTTAAGGGCTTGATTTTAATTTGTTGCTAAAACTAACTGGCACGTAATTCCAATTTTGCATAAATTTTTAGCATTTTTTATAAAACCATATTCTCAAATGTTTTTCTCACGTGAAATATTTTAATACTAATATGTATTGTATTAAAATAAGTAGATATTTTTCAAAATGACGTGACGTGATCGTTTTTACTTAACTAATTTTCAATTACTTTTATTTATGAAAGATTCTGTCTTAAGGCAGACAGATTGTTGAAGGCGATTTGTTTTCATCAAAAGCCATTTTGTAAATGAGCATACTTTTCCTCAATTTTATATTTTACAAATTAATAACGGAAAGAAATAGCACTTAAGAAATAATGTTCACACCCTGTAATCATTTCACTAAAATGTTTACACAAAAACTTAAACAAGCGTTTTCTCGCAAGAAGTAAAAAATTTGTTTATAAATTTTTTTAGATAATTTTTCGTATTTAAATTTTATATTTACTTTCAGATACTTCTTATGCTGAAGGGAATGAAAGTCTACAGCAAGAAAAAACATCTGGGGCAAAAATAAAATTGAACAAAAAACAAATTAAACGATTTTTATTTATCTAATGGTGTAATTTAATGTTTTTTTGTTAATTTTCAGAATATTTTGTTGATTGAAAATCAAAAGCAAAAAAGTAAATTGAAGAAAGACCTCAAGAAACTGAATAATGATGACTGCAATAATAATGTATGACGGACAGGTCAAGTAATGAGAATAATTGTACCTGTTGTCTGTTTAAGCGTACTTTTTGTTTCTTGTTTGCATTGTTGTTTTTATAATTTTATTGCTCTAATATGACTAAAAATAAGCAGATTATCGAATGCAAATATAATTCCGTTTCTTGTTAATTATCTAAATTTATTGTTTAGTCATAAAAATACAACTTTAAACATGGCAGTTTTTCTTTTTTTCCCCATTTTCAATAAACGTAGAAGAGTTGGGAAATTTTATTTTTAGCCGAAACACATCTACTAAACAAAACCAAGAAGGATGTACAATGGCGGATGATGTTGTCGTCGGTTACATTTGCAACACATAAACAAATCTTTCAATGGCAAAATAAAATCATATTTACACAGGAGGCAGATTTTTTACGTTTTTAACGAGTTTACTTAAAATAAGTGCTTTCTACATGAAGTATTTTGACTTTTTTTTAAATACTTAAAAAAATTTCCTTTTAATAACAATTTTTAACATGAGATGCTCTTGCAAATGTAGAAACCTTTTTAATATAATTTCTGTAAGAAATTCTAATTTATTTGATAAAATTTGTTTACTGTAGAATATTTCAATTATCATTCTTCAGTTAAGCTTAAGTTCGATATTAAATGTGATTAGGTGTGAAAGGAACGGTAAATTATGCATTCCAGCAAAATCGAATGCATTATCTGGATACCTGCAACCTACCGAAGCATTATTCGTATCCATTTAAAAGGTATATTTTTTATTCATACAATCGGTTAGAAGAAAGCCACAAAGAAATATTTAAGTTAAATATATGTCCTGGCAGTGTGTAAAAACTATTCATTAAAGATCAATTATAATGGGAAATAAAAATTAGATATGCTCGTTCTCTAAAGCGATCAGACTTCAGTGTTTCGGTATGCCTTCTTTAGCTACCTAACACTCATTCGAAGGTGCATAATAGGTTTAACAGGAGACGAAGCACATACAATTTGTGACCAAAACAGTTTTTAAACAAAAAGCACTTAAGTATCAATATTAAGATAAAAATACAAGAAAATTATTTAGGTAAGCTGTGCATGATAATGGATAGATTACAGCACCCTCTGAATATGAATAACATTGGGAGACTCACCATAAAACAAATTTAAGTAACTAAAAAATAACTACAACCATTCAGCAAAAAACTGCAAGTCGGAAGATCGACAAGCTTTGTGGACAACCAAAAAATCCTAACTTATAAATGACGGATTAAAGGAGAAACTGGAAATTTGTTTATAAAAATGTTCTTTTTAAAAAGGGCGAAGTACTAAAATATACTTTTTTAGGTGGCTTTATTTTTAAAGAGGTTTAGAGCCGTTCAATTTGTGTCTTAATAAATATATTGAAAAACTGAGGTATTCATAAATAATCCTGTAAAACTCATTATCTTCTTAAAGAATATAACTTTGAGAATTTCTAGTCATACACTTTCTTTTATTATTTTGTTTTTTTTTTTGTTTTATTAAATTTCACTTCAATAAACATCAGTCAGAGTCAGTCAATCAATCAAGAAATCCATCATTATCACCATCGTCATCATTATTATCATCATGATCGTCGTCGTCATTCTCAACAATTTTAAATAACTCAACAGGAATTATGTAAGTTTTTGTACTCAAAACAAAATAAATAGTAAATACCTACATGAGCATATAGTGAGAGCTAAAAGTTTAGTGTAGATATACACAAATATATACTAGCGCATACATACATATGGGCAATTCAATGAATATGTTAGCTACGACTGAGAAAAAGTCCTACTACTCCTTTCAAAACGAGTTAAAGAGGAAAAACAAAATTTGTGCAAATATTTTTGCTTTGAACCATAATAAAAAGTAAATTTAACTAATTTTGGAATTTTTAACATTAAAACTGCACGTTATCATATCAAAAAATAGACTTCTATTTGCTGTATTTTTTATTAGCTTTAAATATTATTCTAATGTTACACACGTTTTGAAAAACAAGATTTGTCGACGTTATTTTTATTTCGTCGGTCGCAAGTGTTACGAAAACAGGTTTAATTTTAAAACAAAAATTTGTAGCGTACGATATGTCAAGAACGATTTTAAATTTCATTCATTGCAAAATCAGTCAAATACTCTTTTATTTAAATACATAAACGGGCTGTAAAGGCAAACTGTTTGGCTTAGCACAAAAAGGAAAACAAACTATACCCAAACGTTCGCAGAAAATCTTAAATATGTATTTACATGTACCTTCAAATAATTTCTGATTTATTTTGCTTTTTTTTTTGCTTAACTTATTTTCAAATGGAATACAATGTCCTTGTAACTTTTCGGGCACTTCTATATTTGCAAAACTTATTCCACTCAAACAAATGCCATATACGACGCCTTGAAAATGGCCATATGTATTGCAGGCATATGCATAACTGTGTGTAAACGAATTTGTAGTGGGAGAGTAAAAATAAAATTGAGTAAACAAAAATTCTCCTAATAGAGATCATGGTGGAGCTGTGACAACATCACCCTAAAAAACAATACAAAAACAAAAGCACATATACCATCATCTTTTCGCCTTCAACAATCAACAAACAAAAAAAAACTCCACCACTAAAGTGAGTAGTAAAAAATTTAAATTTATGATGATGTATATACATATATAATTACGTTACGTGCGTTGGTATATGGCAGTGTAAATAGCATAAATTATTATTCCGTTCTTGCTTGTTAATTTTTTCCTGACATCCATCAATCTAGTTTTTTTACATGAGATGATTAAATGAGATCGTTTAAAATCTGGATACAGAAAAAAAACTCGTGTTAAAAAAATAAACGCGTGAAAAAATTGATACCATGCTAATAGCACACTGCAGAGTTATTAAGTTAAAAAATATGAAAATAGAACAAAATAATTTTGATGCATTAACCAGGCCGCGAGTTTTAGATTTTAGCAAGTTGCCAAAATGTTGCCTTTTATTTTTATGGCAATTAATTGATTTCTTCAAAATAATAATATTAATAAAAATAATAAATATTTTCAAATAAAATTAAAATTTTATGTCTAAAAGTTGACAAATTTAAACTAATTATAGCTGTCCGAATTTGCTAATGAATATACATATCTTGTGTATATTTTATTAAATTAATTGCATAATGTTAAAGTAAAATGGATAACACAGATTTGCCCTTGCTGAGTATGAATTTTATAGAATGGCAGCTGTTTAACTATTCAATTTATCAATCAAAACTTATTAAAAAAGCTTAGGTCTCTTGTTTTCAAATGAACTGTTCTTTATGTATAAGTGCAAAGGAGTATTTATACAAAGTTGTGTATACGCATATCTACATTAGACCGGCTCGCAAAACAATTCAAACAGTTTTTGTCATAAAATCTGGACAAGAGGATAAATCGCCACAGAATACAAAGAAAGAAAGGTCTTCAGAAGGCATATGTGTTCAGATATTCATAAATATATGTATGTATAACACATTTAAAATTGACTACTCTTTGGTTAATTTTTTATATTTAAGTGATTAAGTTACATTTATTTTTTATGAGCTTCTATTTTAACAAATTATATCTATCCTATAATAATACAAACGTATCGATTGATAAAATTGAATCAGAAAGACATCACGTCGTCTTTTTTAACTGGCAAGTAAGTTGAAGTACAGGTTTTCTTATGAGTGTTGTCAGAATCAGTATGCGTCTGTCAACGCAAAGTACGAAAGTTGGATAACTTGTAACTTTTCACGTACATTGAATACTTTGATAGCTATCAATGGTTTTTTCTTCTCTTCGAATACATGTTTTTCCACTCTTACAGTTTTCTTAAATTGTTCAGAATCGCTGTTACATATTCTTTTAAAAGTCACAGCAAAAATCTAAATTTATCTCGGTCTTGAAAGAGCAGCCTAACCTAAATTAACGACCTCCATCCATTACATCAAGAAATTCCCGAGCTTCATAAGGTAACATTTTGTTACAAAAACATGCAGTAAAACAGCTGATTTGTTATCCGTCAACAAAGCACTCATTGTATCAACCTTTGTTTTCAGTTGAATGCGTCAAATTATAACGTAAGATGGGTTCTATGTGCCCCGGCCTTTAAACTCAGAATATGAAGCGCTGCTAATGTTTATTTATGTTTGAAGTATGTATATGTTCGTTATGTTTGAATGAAAAAATATAGTGTTCCTTCATACAACTACAACATCAGTTTTACTGATACAATTTATTTTTTGTTTTATATTTATGTTTTATATTTTTTATTTATATATTTTATTTTTTTTAATTTGAGCAAACGCAGGAAAAATATTAATGTTTTAAAATGGTTTTTCGGTTTTTATTATGGGGTCTGTTAATGTTGAGCATTAAATAATTTCAATACATATGGGTAACGGTTCGTAACATAAAATATGGTGCAACAATAATAAAAACAATAATAATAACAATAATAATACTTTATTGAAAAGTTTTATTTTTAACATCTGGTAAAATTAAAAGTCGATAAGTGACTGCTATTTTTAGAAAAATATTTATTTAAATTTAAATTTTTAAAACGAATTTTGTACAACAATTCTGTTGAAAAAACTGAATTAGTTTTAAGTATTAAACAAACCTTAAAAGATGCTAATTGCTATGCAAATTAATAATAAATTTTTTTTAACTAGTTGTTATATTTTTTAAATTTATTTTCCATCGGTAGCCACTCTTCTTTCCCACCTTTCTGGTTGCGTATGGATTCCACGCTAAAGAACTGCTCCGATTTTGAGGTAAAGAATGAACCAAGAGGATTTCTTATACCCTGTTCTAAAGTGAAGTGTATTCCAGTAAGGGCATTCTAAATTAATGGTAGTCAGATGGGTAAAGGCCTGGGCACCGTTTTTCAAATAGTTTTTGACCGGTCTTGCACATGTGGCCGATCGTTGTCATGATGGAAAATTATGGCCACGTGTCTGGTCGAATATTCTGGTCATTTTTCATTGATTGCTCTATTCAAACAAATCAATTGTCTTCGATACAGTTCCTCAGTGATCATCTAACCCGATTCCAAAAACTCTTCTGATTACCCTGGCGTTAGAGTTGATTTGGCTGGTTGGCCGGGCTGTACATATGTTTTTTGCGCTTGGGGTTATTTTTATGTATCGATTTTTTATTACCAATAACAATAAAATGCAAAAATGACTTCTCTTTTTAGCGTTCAAACATCATTTCTGACATCAAAAAATGCCTTTCAACGTGGTACCAAATTTCCTTGCTTTTTAATGAATCCTAATGGTTTTAAACGTAGGGTAACTTCTTGTGTGATTTCCGATGATAGTGCAAGTTATTCTTGCGTTTGACAACAACCTTACTACTACTTGACGAAGATTTTTCTTTTTCTTCTGTGTCGAAATGATCACTTCTGAGTTAATGTATATTGACCGTAAGCTTCTACCAACAATCGATAACTTTCAGTAGCCGTTTTCTGCAATGGAAAGAAGGTTGTCAGACTTCCCCGCAAAGCACATTTTTTAAGCACAAACTTCGACATTATTATGGGGATTGTATGTTTACACTTTGGCGTCTACCAAATACTGAATTATAACGACAGATGGCATTATTAATTTCCATACCCTTATTTTAAACCTAAGTCTTAAGAAACCTTTTTTTGTTTTGAATAATAAATATATTAACGCGGATTAAAAAAAAACATTTAAATTAAAAATTTTATTGTTATTCTCGTCCTTATATTTTATACTATTAGTTTTTATATTGCTAATATTTATTTTTAATGTTTTTATATATGTATGTATGTGTAATGTTGGATTATTCATTATTTGGCGAAATGGAAAAATATGAATATTATAGGAGAACTTATTAAAATTCTTACTAGACACAAGCAAATTTAAACCCATAGAAAGATTTAAGATATAAGTTTCGATTAAATGAAGCGTTAACTAGATCCGCGAATTTCAAACTATTTTTCTTTAATTTTACCTGATAGAAAACAATGATATATGTATGTATACATACATACATATATATATATATATATATATATATATATATATATATATATAACAATAAAATTTTTAATTTAAATGTTTTTTTTAAGACTTAGGTTTAAAATAAGGGTATGGAAATTA
The DNA here is from genome assembly GCA_030448955.1 of Trichopoda pennipes. Lineage (NCBI taxonomy): Eukaryota > Metazoa > Arthropoda > Insecta > Diptera > Tachinidae > Trichopoda > Trichopoda pennipes. Next base: position 124,373 of record JASKUP010000026.1, on the reverse strand, counting down.
TTAATGCCATCTGTCGTTATAATTCAGTATTTCGTAGACGCCAAAGTGTAAATACACAATCCCCATAATAATACCGAAGTTTGTGCTTAAAAAATGTGCTTTGCGGGGAAGTCTGACAACCTTCTTTCCATTGAAGAATTGGAAAGGTTTTTTCTGTTTAAAATGACATTGAAGCTATTGTTTGCTTAACCGCATTTGTGCCATTAAAAAACAGTTTAAGTAAAACAAATTTATTATTTATTTACTTTACGAATACTTGTTATACTATCTATGAACAAAAAGACCATCAATTTTGCCATAACCAAAAATAGCTAAAACTATCGATTTTTTTTTACAGAATATGAATACAAACGGCAAATCAAGTTCGATTGCCGAGTGGATTGTAATTTAGTTTTCAATAGGACTGTAACTATAATAAGAGTTGAAATTTTATATAAAAAAGTAAAATAACTTAATTTAATTAAATTTTGCTCTGTGATTATGTAACTATTACTTATATTAGCTTAGCTTTAAATAATAAGGTAAAATAGAGTTTTTTTAGTTTTTTAGTTCTTCAATAAAAAGTTGGTTGTCGTCCGGTACAAAATCATGATTCATTGATGATGTTATAGAAAATTTATTTAAATTTTATAAAACTGTTCGTCTCTGTCTGGCAGAACTTTAATTTAATTATTTTTTTATTAATAACATTGGAGAAAACGCACAATAAGAGTTTTATAACGGTAACATTACATTTTGTTAATTAAAAAAATTGTCACTATTATTAACACTTTTATCAATAGAAAATCTCGGCTTTCAGCTTGATTAAAATATTTTCAATGACAGACAATTAACATTTTAAAGAGGGGAGGGTGACACATGAATAACATAAACAAATTTAGTAATTGATATTTCAGCATTTCAGCGCACAATAGAGTTAAAAGTATATTAAGAATTAAAAAATAATGTGATCACAATTTCCACAGATTTTTAACACGTATAAGATATGGTATCCACAATCTTAAACACAATTGTGTCTGCCTTTTACAATAACTTTGCAAATAGATTTTCGATTTTGTTTTTGTGTGCAGCTTTATTTTTTGGGAGCTTTGGAAGCTTCGACTTTTGAAGTTTTTAAAAATTAAAATTTTGTTTTCACTTTTATTTGGTAGACCAATTTATTCATTTTTTTCAGATATTGTTCTGATACCGATTTACCATTTTTAGCTTAAATTAAAGATATACAAGTTTTAGAAAAAAGTGTTTAGCGTTTGCAATAAGGAAACTGTATAAATAAATATTTATTTCACATGTTAGTTCCTTAACACATTATAAATCAATCAATTTAAGATAATTAATTATAAAATTAATTTTGTCACTCACTGTATATGTTTGTGCTCCCTTTATTTTATCTGGCTGCTGTTGTTTTTATTATTTTTCTATTTTGTATTCCGAGAGTCTGGCTTTGCGTTCAATGTAGCACACGGAGTACCTAATATGTATGGATGTGTGCAAGAACAACAGATAAATATTATCTATTTGTGTAAGTAAGTGTGTATCATTTGAATCTACAAAATGCTTACATGCATACATACAGTTATATTGTACAAATAAATGATGAATGTTGCTTTGCTGTATTATTGTTGTACGTACTTTGTATATTATGCGACCTGCACTTGTAGATCACTGTTAATTTGTGTTTATTTTTGTTTGGGTTTGGGTTTGTGTTTGAATTTGTTTTTGTTTTTGTTAGTTTGTTTTGTACAAACCTCATTCATTTATTTAGATAAACGTTAAATAAATCTACAATTATATTTCACTGTTTAGTCGTTGTTCCCGTCGGTCATTTTTGTTATGCTTGTTGCTGCGGTTGTTACTTGGATATTTTTTTATTGAATTTAATTTAATTTCGTTTCAAAAGCTTAAGTTTCGGCACTTTACACTGCACAAATCTATACCTACAAACACAGACAAAAGAGTATTTGGACACACGTAGTAATTTCCAATGTTAAAAGTTACGAAAAAGAGTGTATAAAAATATTTAACTACTACTGGCATTTAGTAATGATGCTATTTTAAATTACTGTTGCTTTTGTTTTTATTTTTTTTAGATTTTTTCGTTGCCTATATGTTTAACTCCGGGCACACACACACATACACAGACACGCACACACACGCACACGTCCAAGCAAAGAAACAGAGAATATAAAAATGAAATTATCATTAGCGACAACAGCATCAAATATGTTTTTATTTAAATAAAAGAAACAAAACAAGAACATGAAGAGCGACAGCATAATTAACAGCCATAATCGTCATGATCATCAAGTGTACGTATGCATATTTTATTTAAACGTCATTCATAACTATTTCACAGTTTGTAAAAATAATTCATGTACATTGTACGTACATACATACATACATACATACATACATACATACATACATACATACATACATACATACATACATAGTATATAAGGACGTTACACAGATAACATATTCTGTTGACCAGTCAAGTCGTTTAATTTTGCCTCAGATATGTATTTTACCTAATATTTATCGTATTCCGTGTTTTTAAGTCATTTCAACAGTTTCTGAAAAGTCAAGCAAATAATATAGATTTTATCACTAGTTTTTAATACACTTTTGTTCTCAAAGCGATTTGTTAAACTATAAAGTTGTGCAAAATGGATTTCAAAATAATAAATATTATCTGAAAATAATTATAAATAATAAAACTTAAAATTAAAAAAATAGCAGCAAACAAAGCGGAAATCATAATTTTCAGGTTATGATTATACAAAAAAAAACATAATTCTACAAACTTTATTATTCCTGATTTGCATATGTTTAATAAAACAATTTTTCATGCCATTATTGGGTTTCTTGATATTCTATTTGGCTTAAGAAACCAAAACGATTTGTAACTCGTAGCAATTTTTAACTGCTTTGCAGTTTTACACCAATGCATAAAAAAGACATGAAAGTATGGCATCTGTCTAATCTTAGATGATCTGTTATCGATAAATATAATGTCTTCAGACAGACTTTTCCAGTTCATACTCAGAGCCGCAATGCTGAAACGTTTTTTGCGATTGCTGAAACGTATTTGAGTGTAATGTTATAGTATAAAGTCTCACCCATCGAGGAATTATCAAATTGTTACTCCACGGACAATGAACGATTGTATATCGAATTCTCTTTTACCAGGAACATTTCACAAAAAGCGAATACAAGTTGTAGCCGAATCGAATAAAAAAATGTTGACTGGGTGAGCACTAGTTTAGTTGAAATTACGGAACAGTAACAGTTTTAAGTTATGTTTCGTATTACTTTTTAAATCATTAAGATGAAACCTAAAATTTATTCTTTTGTAGGCAATTCTTATATTTTCTTTAATTTTTTAAAAGAGTAGCCTAAATTAATTTACACTATCAAACGTTTATCGTTCGGGCAAAAATGTAATTTTCAAATCATTATTTGGTAAATGTATAGTATTATATACATGCTTGAACTCATCTACGATACGAAGAATGAACTTGAATTTAAAAACTTCATTTGACTACCATTTTATTGAAAAATCAAACTCTTGTTGATTTTTTGCTGCATTTTAATATCAAATGAAGGTGTATTTTTACAACCCACCCGAGAGTTGTAAACGTAACCCGGCTAAAGTAAAAATTTGCTTATACAAAAAAAATTTTGTGAAATTTTGTCCTACATAGAATTACCGCAAGTAAAATGTGTGTTAAGGAGTCGCATTGTTTAAAGAAATACAAAGATTTGGCACGCAGAAACTATTATGTTCCCTTTTGAAAAGAAACTTAAATCAGGCAGATATGTCAATCTAATTATTTGATCCTGAAAACGTAGATGCTATAAATTTAGTCTTTTAAGAGAGAAAAGGAAAATCAAACATTTTATTAAATCTCGGATGATAAGCATCAGCGAACAAGAACAATAACACAAGAATTATAACACTGTCATGATTGGGAACTAAGCCATTAACAACAAGTCAGTAATATAGACGTCAACTCAGTCATAAAAATTGTAATTTCACTCGGTGATTCCAATAAAGCAGGGAATGTTATATAATTCAAAAATAAACTGATGATAAGTTAATCAAGCCAGAAGCAAATGTTTAGCATATGTCAATACGTTATTCAAGGTATAACGCTTTTTGTATTCGAATTTTGCTATTTATATTTAATGCCATTTTAAGATTAAAGTATTATCCAAGCGTCTGGAAAATAGCCAAAGTTAGAATGATTCCGAAGCCGGGCAAGGATCTTGCCAGGGCCGAATCATATAGGCCCATAAGCTTATTATCAACCTCATCAAAGCTTTTCGAGAAGTTGTTTATGACTAAGCTGTCACCAATTTTAAGTGTTAGGGGGTGCATTCCAGACCATCAATTTGGTTTCAGAAGCCAGCATGGCACCATTGAGCAGACTCATAGATTGGTTTAAGTAGTGAGAAAGGCATTTAAGGAAAGGAAATATTGTTCTGCCCTGTTTCTAGATGTTTCGCAAGCATTTGACAAGGTATGGCATAAGGGACTATTACATAAGTTGAAGACATATCTCCCAATCAATATGGTGAAGTTTCTGGAAAGTTACATTGTGGGGAGAAGGTTTACAGTAACCGAAGGAGACTTCATCAGTGAACCCGCATTGATAGCTTCCGGTGTGCTGCAGGGGAGTATACTGGGTCCAGTTTTATATCTGCTTTATACTTGTGATATGCCTGTGAGCAGTGGCATCCATACTTCAACATTTGCCGATGATACGGCCTGCCTTAGTTCTCACGAAGACCCCCGTATGGCATCTCAGGTTCTTCAGGAACATATTACGCATCTGGAATTGTGGTTGAATTTATGGAGAATAAAAGTAAACGAGCAAAAGTGTGTCCACTTAACTTTTACTTTAAAAAGGGAAAATTGCTCCCCTATTCGTATGAACGGCCAGTTTATTCCTCACCACTTGCACGCTAAATATCTTGGCATAATCCTTGATCGTAGGCTTACATGGAAACACCACATCGACACAAAGCTAATCCAAATGAAAATCAAGTTATCTCAAATATACTGGCTAATTTGCAGGAACTCAACTCTTAGTCTGGACTGTAAACTTCTATTGTATAAGTCGATTCTGAAACCAATATGGTGCTATGGAATTCAACTATGGGGCACTGCTTCAGCTTCAAATGTGAAAAAAATTCAACGCCGACAAAACAAAATACTACGATTAATTACATTAGCTCCATGGTACATGAGAAATTAAATTATACATCGTGATTTGGATATTCCACTCGTGACTGCTGAAATTGCTCAATACGCAGGCAAATATTTAACTAAGTTCGAGTGCCACCCGAATCCCCTTGCGCGGAACATTTTGAATTTTAGAGGTCATATCCGATTAAAAAGGAGAGACACAGGGGCATTGGTCAATAACCCTCCTAATGGAAATGGAATCTCTTGAAAATTATTGTTTTTTTTTATATTTATTTTTGATTGTGAGAATTTGTTAAGATTATCTTATTCTGTCACTAGGATTATGTCTGACACTGGTCGGGCCTAATGACTATACATTTAGATTTAAGATTTGAATAATTGTTGATAATTCATATATATGAAGATACAATAAATAATTTATGAAAAACAAAAAAAAAGGTATAACGCTTCATAAAGTACTTTGGAAAATCTTTTTTAAACCGGTGCTTGATTTTTTGAAAAAGTGCTCTTACGCATATTTACAAGACTGTTTATTTGATACCGCTTTTTTCATTTGTCTGTACTTATGTAATTGACTGTCATGTTAATAATCCAGCAGAGAATTTGTAATTGTAACACAGATTTTTAAATTTATTTACTTGATTAACTGGTATTAATTCAACACAGATACAAGTCAGACACTCACATACAAACGCAAGCCAGCATTATTTTTTTAAAAATGAACACGCAAAAATATAATAAATCGAATAACAAATAAAATCCTTTTATTGCGAAATAAAAACTAGAATTTAAAGTTGATCACCCATAAAAAATATGGCTTTTATTTTTCCTTTTTACATTTCAAATGATAAACAACAAACAATAAAATAACATTCATTCATTCAATCATATGTTCATTCCGTTATACTCGTAGTGCATTCAAATGGTGTTTTATGTATGTGATTAATTAATAAAATAAATTCTTTTTAGAAATAAACACAGAAAAATTATAGAATCTAAAACGTTTTCCTATCAAAAACCGTTCAGGCTATTATAAAAGACTTCTACAAATTCAATAGATACGATGGCCTTAAATAAGTACGAATAATGTGTTTTAGTTTAAAAGCAACCTCTGTTATATTAGTTCAATTTTAGGTGTACTGGATCCTCTGGTCATATTTTGGTTAGCTGATCATCATGTGTTTATGTTTAAAAATTTTACTGACCCATTAAGAATTTTAGCAAATTAATTAACAGCATCTAGTTGGTCTTATAGCGCATAAAATACAGACCGTTCAAAAAGTAATGAAGCAAAAATTTACCTTCAACAATGCAAATCGTTTATCCTAAATAAGAAGAAAATTGTATACGACATTGCACAATACAATTAATGAGCGATAGGCAAATAGTTTAATGCTCTTTCAAAGAAAACGTTGTCCATAATTATATTTTATTTCAAAATGCATGATCTTAAGAAGACTTCGTGTCAGTAAAACAGCGCTGCACCATACAGAGTACAATGAAAGACCGAAAGATTATGAAGTAGGTGTGTCTCACTGATCACTATTAACAGATTGCATGCACTTTGATAATTTAACGTTATTATCCTTTTTTTTATTGAAATATCCAAGCAAGTTTTTTTTTGTAGCTCAGAGCGATAGAAAATATAAAAATTTATTGGAAATAGAAAGCAAATTTCAGATTCAAGGGTTGGTGGTTCTTTTAGGATTTTGAAAAACAATAATAATTTCGAAAAAAATCACTGGTCCATTACCAAGCTTAAATGAATATCGGCAATAAACACGATTTTAGCTTTAGAACTTTATTTGTTTTTGTTAGATTGTATCTTTTTTGTTGTTGTGTTAAATTGAAAACTTATTTATGCATATTCAATATAAAATAATAAAAAGCACTTACGGTTTTAAAAAATTTTTGTTAAAAATTTATTTTGTGTTTAATCTATTTTTAAATATTTAATGTTTTGCTATTTCTATTACTTTTTCACTTTGCTGTTTATTTCATTCTATTTGAAACATTTTCATTTTGTTTGTTGTTTTTTTTTTTCTTTTACACAAATATAAAAAATATTTCCTTTTTGGATGTATTTGTTGTTTCTTGGATTAATTTCAAGTAATTATTTCGCTAAACGCAATTTTTATTTATTTATTTTTTAACTAACTACTTGAATACATATGTAATAATTATTTATTTAAATTCATTCATAATAAATTTTTATATACGAATTATAAAATGTAATATCTTTTTATTTGTTAATTTACTATATACAAAAAAAATTGAAATGAAAAACGCGTTCGCGCCTCATTCGTATGTTAAAATTATTCGATATCTATTGTGTCGAGTTTGCAATGATACTGAAATGTTTTACGAAAAATTTTATATTTTTTACCATAGAATATTGCTTTAGACCTCAACACGTTCGAGTTCGTTTCAAACCTAATGCATTAAAAAATATTCATTTGATAACAACAATGTTGGCACAATATCAGGGTTTGAAAAACACTCACAATCCCATACATACAAATATGCTCCCGTTGGAAAAACAGATTATTACACACCAAGAAAAATGAATTGCTACAGAAATTTGGAAGGTTTTCTGAAATTTTAACAGCTTTTTATTTTTTTAGTTATTTTTTGAACTGTCATAAAAAACACAATAAATCGGCGCAAGTTTAATCTTCAATTAAGAATTATTCAATTTAGTATGAGTATTTAAAATTAATTAGAACATAATTAAGAAAATTGTTTTTTAAACTGAACAAAAGAATTGTATATTGACTGTCTATACACCTCCAATCGCAGGTGGTCAGTAGGCTTCCTCTTCTCTGCGAAAACTGCTAGATAAGCCCTTGTTCGCGAATATCGAATATCCTGAAAATATTAAACGTGTTATTCTTCTACTAATTAACCAAATTAGTAATTAAATATGTGATGATTGATAAGTTTCAGCTAAAACTGTTTTAAAATAGTTTCTAGTTCTTCATTAGAGTATTTGAGATAAAGAATTAAAAAAAAAAATTTTTTATCAAGTTTCCTCCACAAATTTGTCGTAGGGCAAAAATTAGAATAAAGTAACTTTTAATGTCGCCATTAAATAAATTTAAAATTTTAAATGACGTCGTTAAACCTATCAATCAAAAATAACATGTGTGTCCAAAAATAGGATAGTGTGTATTAAAACAAAAAGTGTGACAAAATTTCAAGTCTTACAAAATTTCCCAATCTTATATATTCTGTATGACCAGCGTTGCATTTATGTGACAGTGGAAAGTTTTTCTTATTTATTTGTGAATAAACCGTACAGCTTTTTAAGTCGTAGTTTTAGCCATTTCCAAATAAACTTCAGGGTTTTGTTTTTATTTTAAATTTTTGAATTGAAAATTAACAAAATACCTTTAAAAAATCGTCTTCTCCAAGTTTTTCAGTGTTATATAAGTAAGAAGTTTGTTTTCTAAAACAAAATAAAACAAAAAATTTAGATTAAGACGATTGAAATTGTAATCGTATTACGAAGAGAAATGTTCGGCAATTATGAATGAAAACTGATATATTGTAAATGTCCAACACGACCACGCTGACAGAGGTCGATTCTTTCATAAAAGTTTTTAATCACTTTTTGGCAAAATGGCGGTCCTATTTCGTTAATCACATTACGGATTTTGAGTTTTAAGGCTGAAATCGATTCGATTGACTCCGTATAGACTCTATCCTTTACATGGACCTACAAAAAATAATTCAGTGGTGTTAAATCACACGATCTGACTGGCCACGTAACTACTGATCGCCGTGAAGTTATGCAGCCAGAAAATTTGGTTTGCATTAAATTGTTCGTTTCATTGGCTGTGTGACATGTATCACTGTCCTGTTGAAACCACATGTCGGTGATATCCACGTCGTCAATAATAAGCCAAAATTGAGTTGTTAGTATCTCGCGATACCTTGATTCATTGACCGTTACCGCATTTCCAGTCTCAACACCACATAGTGCACCATACAGTGACACGTTGCACATGCAAATTCTTCTCAGGATTTTCAGATGCTCAAATGCGGCAATTTTACTTATTAAAATACCCTGGCAAGTGAAAATGGGTGTTGTCTGAACAAAATTATATTTTCAGACTATATTACGAGCCAGTTGTTCCTGAATGAATTTAGCAGCGTGAATGGTACTTACAAGGCTTCAAAGATAAACTTTTACGCAAAATTCGCCAAGTCGTGGGTTTCTATAAACCCAATTGTTGTTAATACCGAGAAATTTATAAATTTGAATTTGCTTCAACACTGTGGCTCACGGCTGCGATTTTTTCAGTTGAACGACCCGGTCGAACACGCGTTTGTTATCGCACATTTTGTATTAAGACTGTCGACTCAAATTTAACGACCAAATTCCTAACAGCGGTCTCAGAAGGACGATTATAGCACGATTTTACGAAATGTAACTTTAACAGAAACACCATTTTCATAGTGGACTTTAATTATTTTAATGCGATTTTTGTGCGAAATTGAATTCGCTGTAAGAATTGCCAATGCATCTACCACGAATACGTCAAAAAACCAAATGTCAAAACTATCATGTTGTTGGTGTTGCCACAGTTAAAAACCAAACTTCTTGCTGAAAACCCGATATATTTAAATTCTTTTACGTTATAACGCTGCAAGATTTTATGTAAGTTATGTTCAGAATTTTCAAATCTGGAAATTTCCAAAAATTCTAAAGTAAATACAAAATTATAACATAAAAAGGCTAAATAGCGCTATTGTAAACATAGTTCCACCTAACAAAACAAAAGATCTTGTCCAGTGTCATTGATGCCAAGAATTTGGTCATAAGAAAACTTGTTGCAGGAAGTCTGTAAATTGTGTTAAATGTGGAACGGGTCACTTGGCAGATTGTCCTAAAGAGAAAGATTCTCCACCTAGATGTGTGAATTGTCTACAAAATCATCCTGCAAGTTATAAAGGTTGTTTTGTGTACAAGCGGTTATTAAAGAAAAAACTCCAACATCAATTTACTTACAAACGTAATAGCTGTAATATTTATAATAATGAGTTTCCGTATGTTAATAATATCAATATAAATAATAGTAATCCAAGCAGTAAGTCATCTTATTCTGAATTTTAAAGAAATAGTCAAACAAATTCTTATGAAAAATTAGTAAAACTGATACAGATCAATTAGAATTAACAAATAAGCCTTTAAGTATGATGACGACACTAATTGCAAAATTATGAAATTAAATTAGAATATTGCAATGTGGAGTGCTAACGGGCTATCTAACCATAAGCAAGAAGTCGAATTATTTCTTAAATTACATAATATAGATATATTGTTAGTGTCTGAAACACATTTTACTATTAGAACCTTTTTTAAAATAAAGGCCATGAGTTGATATCAGCTAATCATCTAGATGACAGGGCTCACGCAGAAGTGACAATATTGATCAAATCTAAAATAAAATACGAACTTTTGGATGAAGTAAGAGAATCTACCTACAAGCTGTGATTTAAACCCTATTTCAATATGTGCTATATATATTCAACCTAGATATTCTGTCAAATGTCAACAGTTTTATACTGGTGGGGTTCAAGATTAGTTAACCCTAATGGAAGTGAGCTGTACAAATGTATAACTAATAACACTAATAACAACTATTCTGTTTTATCAACGGGCATTCCAACATATTGGCCAACAGACCCTAGAACAATACCTGATATTTTAGACTTCGCTGTTTATTCTGGAATCTCAAGTCATTTATTACAAATTGCGCACGTTGATGAACTTAGCTCAGACTACACTCTTCTAGTAGTATGTTTTAAAACTGATTTAATTTCATTTGCCGCGTGGATTGAAAGAGATGTTAATTTAAATACCTCCTTGAAATCGCCAATTGAGATAGATGAAGCAATTGAACAGTTCAAAAATGTTGTTCATGAAGCTGGATTTTTGTCAACTCCAAATAACCCTGCACAAAGAAATCTTAATTAAATATTTCTTACATATAAAATTAGAGAATTTTTGAGAAATGAAAGGATATTGAGGAGATTATAGCAAAACAGCAGCTTTATTAAGCAAATGCAAATGCTTAATGAAGCTGTCAAAGACCTTAAAATAATTCTTCATAAATGAACAGCTTGGTAAGTTATTATGCAATCTTAATCCAAAGAACAATAAAACCAAGAATTCACTGTGTGGAAGGCGATTAAATACCTAAAACGTCCTGTAAATAGAAACCTTACGATAAAAGATAGTCATGGGGTGTGGTGTACAACAGATAAATCTAAAGCAGAAGCGTTTGCAAACCATCTTCAAAATACTTTTCAACCTTACTCAAATTTTAATTCTGATGATAGACAAATAGTTGACTTCCTGAGCTGTCATTGACCTATGGATTGGCCGATAAAACAGATCTCCCATCGTGAAGTTGAAGAAGAATTTTAAAAAGTAAACTGTAAAAAGTCACCAGGTTTTGACAGAATTAATTGAAAAGTGGTGCAAGCACTGCCGAAAAAGCCAGAGATTAACGTAACATCGTAAAGACCTATAAGTCTACTGGTCATATTTGCCAAAATATTTGAACGAACATTTTTGAAAAGTTTATTACCAGTTTTAGAAATTTTTAGCATCATTCCTGAACACGAGTTTGGTTTCAGAAATAAACCTGGAATTCCTGGGCAATGCCATCGCATTATAGATTTTATAAGAGATAGTTTGGAAAATAAAATATATTGTTCTGATAAAGTGTGGCACGTTGGTTTATATTTCAAATTAAAAAAAATTGTTGCGAACCCCTTATTATTTACTTTTGAAAGCATACTTAACTGTCTATCAGTTAACCTTTTATGTTAAAGTTAATTCTGATTATTCGCAAATATATAATATTAAAGCTGGAGTCCCACAAGGCACACTGTAGTTGGACCTATTTTATACAGATATGCCAATTACCGAACAAGTTTTAGTGTCAACTTATACAGATGATATCAGCTGTTTTAGCAAAAGACAATTGTCCAAATAATGCTTCAGTTATATTGCAAGCTGATCTGAGAGCACTTTATACGTGATTAAACAAATGGAAGATTAAACTAACACGTTACTTTTTCCTTATGACGAGGCAATTGTCCTGCGGTTATCTTAAATAATAGTCCACTTCCAGAAAGTGACTGCGTAAAATACTTAGGAATTCATATAGATTAGAGATTAACATGGAAGTCGCATATAAGAGCAAAAAAACTGCAATTCAATATTTAGACTACGAAACTTTTTGGCTTTTAGGACCTAAGACTCGTTTAACTTTAAAGTACAAAGTCTTAATTTATAAAACAATATTCAAACCCGTCTTCCGTAACAGCTATTGGAAATAGCCAGCAATTCAAATATAGAGTTATTAAAACCGTGCGTGTGTGTGTGTGTGAGTATGTGTGTGCTTGCATATATTATATATATATATATATATATATATATATATATATATTGATTTAATTAATACAATGTTATTCCCAATGGGATTCAACATTTTATGTGTTTTTATTGTATCAAATTTACTTATTATCCTTAAGTGGATAGATTGTAAATACAGGATTTAAAAAAAATTAAATGCAAAAGCATTGCTAATATTATATTTTCTTTCCTATAGGAAACTGATAACACAAATAATAACCAAAGGAGTATTAAAATAAACTTATGTCATTTAAAAAATTTAAGTCGTTTATAAATGGTTGCCGAATATTTTTAAATATCCACTCTCTTTTTTATTACATTAAATAGAAATGTACGAGTAAGTTCGTTCAACGAATTTATTTTTAAAAACGTTTCCTAAATTTTTTACAACGTCAAAAATGATTTTTAATACATAATTTTACTATTGCTCCTTTTGTTATGGAAGCCGTACAACGTACAATTTTAATCCTTAACATATGCTGCACTTTTTCAACAAATTTACATTTGTTCACCACTCTTTTATTTGGCAAGGTACATTTTAAAATTTTCACCGTTTATTTCGTTCATTACAGTTAAAGGACGGCTTAAACTATCTAGATATCAATTCATTTTATATGCAGCCGAATTGCTGAACGTGGAAACATTCAGGACTTTATACGTATAAAACGTATATGTATTGTTCGGTTAAAGCAAGAAACCAAGTAATCAGAGAATGCACGAATATGACTAACTGGAAGCTATGAAGTATACGCCTTGCGCTAGCATAACCAAAAGATTATATGTGAAGCGATGCAGTCAAATTCATCGAGATAATCGTGTAACAGATACTAAAGCTATTGAAGGCAAAAGGATCGTGGCGCTTTCTTCGAGAAAATCAAAAGCGGATCTTAAGGGCCAAATATTGTCAACTTTGTTGCAGCTATAACTAATTCCTTGAATAGCTTATCTAGCACTACCATTTTTTATCTGATTTACTCTAAGATAAATGTGGACTAGGAAGGAAATAGATACTGTTTTCTGTTAAACGAATGACAAAACTAATAGAAATGCTATATTTTTTCTCTTTTCACCCACTATTTTGTATGTTGTTAGATTAAAAGCTGGCTGTGGTGTTTTTGAAGAGTTACCAGACCTAAGTACTAATTTAAGTAGCAGAAAATAACTTGATTAATTAAAAATAAAACATTCCCATTTTATGTTAAGAAATTTAAATTTTCATTTATTTATTTTATATTTAACAATTTGTTTTATATTTAAAATAAAAAAATACAATGATATTTATAACTTAAGACACATAAAACCGTTTAAAAAATAACAATAATACAAAGTGAATCCAATTAAAATAGTTTAATTTTTTATATAGAAATAAGACAAATCTTTAAGCTTGCGAAAAAAAGAAACAATTTGTCGTTTAGTTATATTTTTGTATTTTGTTAATAGTTTGTTATTTGTGTAGAAAATAAATAAATATATATGATAATGTGATAATAAATAATCTAAAACTTAAAACTAAAATTAATCTATTATGATTTTGTATCTTAGACAAAGTAAAATAAATTGAATGATAGTTTATGGGGTTGCTAGTAAGAATAGGATCGAATGGAAGTAATAGAGTCCGACCATAGATATCTTTCAAAGTTTATCACGAGTACTAAAGTTTGTTCAGTTTCTATAAAATTAATTTCTTATTTCAGACTTCCCGGTTGTAAAAATTATCATAAAAAATATCATGAAATTAGCATAAAAAATAACTTTCAATAATATTACTGCCTGATGAAGATAACGATTTTTTGCACTACATTTATTTTTGTATCCAAATTTCAAGGTCTCAAATATTTAACTCTACAATTTATCTTTTAATCATAAATTATTTTCGTATTTGTTCTTTGAATTTGTTTGAATTGATTTTGATAAAGCTCTTTCTACTATTGCCGAAAGTTAAAATAACTTTAATTAAAAATGGTTACTTTAAAATGACTCTAAATTTTTAATTTGCCGTGTTTGTTAAGAAGTCGTCAAATCTTTAAAAATAGAAATTTTTAACGATTAAACTAAGTAACTTTCAAAGTTTACTTCACTTTTTTAGCCTTTTAATCCGAAACTAAATACTCGGCCGGATTCTAAAAACTAATGTTCTTAATAATATTATACTTAAAAAATCTGATTTTGAAATAATTTTCTTTAAATAATAAAATTGATAAAATAAGGTTCATTGTTGTTGCTGATTTTTTGTTACAAATGTTTTATAATTATAGTTACAAATAATAGTTTTAATAATTATATTAGTTTTAGTTATATTTCATAAAAAATATCATAGGTTTTAACAAAATACAATAAAAGCACTTTAATTTTGCACTTTAACGGCAATAAGGCAATATGGTGACAAATTTAATTTTCTTCCGACTGACTTTGGGAAAGTATGTTTAACCGCTGGAATTAATGTAAAGTTTTGTTTTTTAATTTAAGCAAATATAAAAATTAAAGTTATACAATAATAGAAAATTTATAAATAGAGGCAGAAGCTTTTTTAAAAAATCATTTTAATATCAGCATCAGTAAATTCGTAGGGTGTGTATAAATTTCGCATCACAAAATTTCGCAGACATGAAGGAATATGACGTGTAAAACCGACATTACTTGAGTTAAAATGTATGTATCTTATAAGAATGGAACAGAACCTCTATGTATAAATATTCTATGGAATTACTAGATATAAAATTAGATTATATTAGATTAAATATACATTGTGTTAAATACAAAGCGATTATTATTTTGTATCCTAAATCAGCCAAGAATTTAAAATTCTTTTTGTTTTAGTTTAAAGCGTTAATGTTTTCGAGTCATAAAATCATATAAAAATTGAAATAAAACAACGAAAAGAAAATATTTAAAATGTTTCTTACTTGTGCCTTTTCATTTTTTCAGTGATCTTCATAAATTCCTAGGGTTCATGCATAGTAGTGTGTAGTCGATTTTTAACGTGCATCGTTTTTCTTTAAATTTTTAGCATTCTTACAAAAAATCGTTCATATTGATGTAATTTTTAAAACTAAATTAAAAATTTCGTTAATGCTATTTATTTTACCATTTTCTATTTTCATAAATAAAAAATATTGTAAATACAAAAGAAGAAACATTTAGATGAATGGTGTGCAAAATGAAGAGAAGAATAGATTTAAACTTTGCTGACAATTAATTTATTGTCTTTAGTGCACAAATAGTAGTCAAAATTGGTTAAAAGTTTAAAAAAGAGAGCTCTATATTGATAATGAGTGAAAGACAAAATGTTTAAATTACACAAATGTGTCACAAGATGGCACCATGATAAGTTTTTTGAAACGCCATGGCCACACATCAAAATTCATTAGATACTTGTTTTGAGGAATAAACAACGTATGATTTGTTGGTCGCAAAATATTTTATATTGGTTGTTTAAAACATAAATCGGCATAAAGAAAAAGTTTTGGTGGTATTCTAATTTAATCTTTTTTACCAGTAAAAACATGTTAAATTTAGCGTACAGTGTCATTACTCGTGAAAACATGTCAAGAAAATTTTTTTCCTGCCATTAACATTGTCAAATAAATAAATTTTATGGTCTTATTAAATTATGAAAAAAAAAATATATCTCCAAAATTTCATAAATTTTTTAATTTTTTATTTTTTTTTTAATTGCAAGATTTTACTGATTAAAAATTTGCATTAATTTTTTTAATAATATGAATAAATTAGAGAAATAGCATTTTTTGTTAATATACTTCATGCGTTTAACCGGCAATCTTCAATAAATGCCAAAATAACATTTTTTCATTAATTTCTTTTAATAACGTTTCACCGATAAATAAACTAAGCTATCACGTCAAAAACTAACCCAAAAAAGGAATTTCAACTTACGAGGCAACACACCAAACTAGCTATTTTGATTTTCTTTAAATTGACATCAGCTAACACAATAAAAACAAAACAGAGTTTGAGAGAAATAGCTTGATGAGTGCCCATGGCGCTTTTAAACAAACTTGGCCTTACGAAATATATAAAATTAATTTAAATATTAACAAAAAACAATTTTACAATGTTTTGTTTATTACTCTTTATTAATATTTTAAAAGGTTTTTTATGGCTTCTAAAATTGTTAATTGTATTGGCATTTTTCTTACTATGTTATCGGAATTTTCAATCGCATTTTTAAAATATCAATTATCGTTTTACATCATTTGTTTTTAAAGGTATATAATAGCCTGTTTCCACGACAATTTAAATCTCGTGTTTCGCTCTCTGAAGCAAGTTTGTGAATCATGCTGTTTACACGACTCATTTATCTGCTTCGATTTGGCAGTTGTTATTAAACAGAAAAACATAAGTTGAAAAACAACAACAACAGTTGAAAAACAACAGAAGATATCCTTTTGCCGGGATAGCATTAAGTATAATTTTTTTCCTATCCATTTTTTTTAATTTTATAAAATTAATTAACACACCCACAAAACAATTATATTTTTTAAGTTTTCACTTTTAACTTTGTTTTGTTTGTAATTTTTCTTTGTTTACAACAACGTTTAATTTTGATAACTAGTGCAGATAAACTTACGATAAAAATTAGAGAAGAGAGGATTTTTACTTGCTTCGCAACTAGATTCAATATGAATCTACCAGCTTCGCTCTCAAAATTTTGTATGGCGAAGTAGGTTGATTCGCTTATGATTGGGGTGTGAAGCAAGAATAGAGAGCGAAGCAGGTGCCGTGGAAACAAGGCATAAGTTTCATTAGCACGCCGTTCAAATGCAAGCATTTTGACACACAGTGTCTCTAGTTAGCTTTCAAATACAATCTACTTTAAAACTATCCTACCAGAACAACAATGGTCAACTGGCCGTTACTGGTGACTAAAATGCCGCACATTGCATAGAATAAAGTCTCTATTAGATTTAAAATAAGAAAATGACCAAATCATTTGCAAACTTATTATGTCTATAGCAAACAGCGTTGCCACTAGCCTATTTAGAAAAACTACCAAAATGTCTTAAAACGCATTAAGCTCTTACAAAAAATTTGAATACAAAAGCCTGATATTTAGAACAGATAATAAGCTCCATTTTAAACTTTAATAAACAAATATTATATAACACCTCAAATCTGTTTAGTAACAAACATGCTATAAGGGCAACATCGCTAAATACGAAATTGTTTTGTATATATAAGTGCACAACGATATCAATGGCTGCTTTAGAAATAAACAAAATTTAAATTGGTATTTTAAAAATAAAATAACGCCCAACAAAGAAATATAGTAATTTCATCCAGTTCAAATTAAAATAATGAAAGACAAAATGGACTAATTTAACAATATGAAAAATGTAATGTAAAAAAATGTAAAGTCAAACTAGCAGTAAATATCTGATCAAATTATTAAAGCTTCACTTCTAAAATTCTGATAGCATTTTAATAGAGTTTTTAAAACTGTATCCTCTACAGAGCATAAAAAATATCCCTAAAATAATGAAATTTTAAGGTAAAAACGTACAAATTTTTAAAATGAAAGAATGCCACAAGTAAAAACAAAAAAATCTAATTGAACTGGAAAGATTACCTAAAATTTTCGAATTTGCCCGAATTCATAAATTTAGGACCTTTATTTACTTTTGTGTTGTGTTCCGACAAAGTTCATTTACCTATTTTGAATAGTGACTGAACTTTCCAAAAATAAATTTTATAATTGATATTTGTATTATCGATACCGTTCTACAGCCTTGCTATTGCGATCGAGAAAATAGCGTACAAGAAAACACTGAAAATAAACGACTGGCCCACTTAAGTTATAATAGTCCAGTTGCGGATAACATCATATTCGAATTACAACTGTTCACATCTTACACGGGACAATGCTAAATTTTCGTGTTGCTAAAAATTCACGTATCGATACGAAGAAAGCTTGTAGAAACAGTAGGGCGGTCAGTAAGCAACGAAAAAAGAAACAACAGAATGAAGCACAGCAAGCTTTCATAATAAATTTTTAAATAGAGAAATACTTTTTGGTTTAATATTTTTAAACTCCAAAGTCAAAGGAATCAGTTCCTTACATATAGAAATACTGAACCATCAATGAAAATTATAGACAAGGTCCCTATGACTTATATCAAGTTGTCTATATTACCATAAATTATTTCAAGAATCTTCAGTAGAAAATTATGCCTCCTTTTCTTACAAATGATTTAATAAACAAGCACATGCATTTAAAGAGGAAAATGACAAATGAAACAAAAAGAAAATATTTTTAAAAACATATTTTAAATGAATACCTGAAACATCTAATAAAAATGGCCGCGTTTTTTGATTCAAAACAGTGTCTTTCAATAACTTTTGGAAAAATCAAAAAGCAAATAATATAAAAGAGAGAATAGCAAAAAGCATTAAAATAAAGAGTAGTCAAGATGTAAAACAAACAACTTAAATGTGAAATCTTAAATAGTAATGAAAATAATTCATGCACTCAATTATAAAAATATAATGAAATTTACCTCTTCGCTGAAGTTGTTCGTGAATAGGGATTTTGTAAGATTTTTGGATGCGTTTCCATTACTCTTAGTAATAAATTGTCTAAATAATCTTCAAGTTCTTTGACACGCTGTCTTTGAAGTAAGGCTTCGTTTTCCATACCATTGGCAATAAGCATTAATTCCTAATTGATATATAAAACATTTAAAGTAAATATCATTTGTATAGAAAAGTGATCGCAAAAGTACCTCTCTCGATTTGCCTTCATATTTCTTGGCTAAAGCAGCCGATATTTCGGCGCGTCTTTCGGCTTGCGTGGTACTTTTTTCATGGCCAATAATGATGCGTTCATTTTGCTTTGGACTAGGGGTGGAACCATTGGTGACAGCTTGTTTTTCTATATAAAAATTAAATAAAAAATATACTTTACAACAGTTTTCTTGCTGGACTAAGCAATTATAACCATAAAAAGCAAATAAACATGCGTTAATGAGTGTTAAGAATGTTTTGTGTTTGTGGTGCAAATAGTAGATAATAGTAGGTAACAGTAGGTAATAGTTTTGTATTAAAATTCAAAAGTAATCGAGTAGCGTCTAGTGATTAAGGACAGCATACAATGAAACAACATCAGATAAAATAGATTTTTATTTGTTTTAAATTAAAAACACAGTTTCAATTGGATAGACAACTTCTTCAGTGGGAATGTGGGGATATAAAACAAAAATCTTGTAGGGATTCTTTGATGGAAAGTTTAAAAATAAGGAAAACTCTTGGTTGTTTGATTGGTGTTTCATCCACAAACACAATAACATTAATATCTTTCAAAAATACAGTTTTACTTTCATGATTAAATTTTCAAATTTCCATTCAAATTCTCTCACGCTCACCTCGATTAAAATTAAATTGTCTATCTTTTTTGCTATTGATATCTAATTTCTTTTCTTCTTTGTGTTGTTCTTTGTTGTTAGCAAGGGATTCAGTGAAATTTTCTTGGTTTTCTTTTTTATTGTCACCTGATTTATCCTCTTGTGATACAAGTCGCTTAGAGAAATTTAAAATTTTTAAATCTTCTTCACGACGTTTAGCTTCTCGTCTTTTTTCTTCTTCTCTCTGAAGTAATTCTTGTTGAAGAGCTTTTTCCTCTTCTTTCAAACGTTTCTCATTTTTCTGTAATTCAGCTTCTAAGCGAGCATCTTCCGCTGCTCGTAGGTTTTTCTCCTCTTCTGCAGCTTTAACGTTTTCTTCCTTTTCCACATTAGGCATAACTTTAACTCTAGGTTTGGGCTGTGGTTTCGATATTTTGTTTTTGAGAGTCTCGTTTTCAAGAAAATTGTTGGTTTCGTCAACAATATCAAAAAATTTGGAACTGTTTCTTTGTTCAAATTTAGCGAACGACGCATTAAACTTAGCAAATTCATTTTTATCAACATCGGGTGATGTTAGGGAGTCCTTTTTAAGGTTTTCATTATTGTTATTTGAGGCCATAAATTTGAGATCAGTTGGTCTGCTTGGAGAATCAGAAGACTTTTTGGGATTTTCTTCAGAATTTTGCCTCAAAGGCGTAACAACTTGTTCTAATTTTCCTTGTTCAATATCTTCTTCGCTACTCGAACTGTCAGTAAAGCTTTCCGGAGTTTGTGACTCTTGTAAAGTAGGCAATACCGATTTATTTATGGGCTCTGTTTCTGTCAAGGGCTTTTCTACCTCTGAATCTTGTACGAATTCATCATTTGTGGTTTTTAATGGCACTGCGACAGGCTCCCAGGATTTACGTTTAAATGAATCAGAATTTACTGTCTCGGTGCTACGACCATATAACTTAGTTTCCCATTCATCTAATTCGGTATTTTGCTTATCCTTTCCATTTGTTTTTACTTCTCCTCCATCCATTTGAGGTGTGCGTGGAGGTTTTGAAGGAGGTGGTAAAGTACGTGCTCTTATGCTAAATTCATTTTCAATTTCTTCCAATTCAGGATCCACACTGAGGTTGTCTGATCCATCACATCTGGAATGATGATCCTTACCTATTTGACCTTTACCGGTTGAACCCATCAAGGGCGAGGGATTCCCTGGTGCATAGTTTTGTGATGTTGGCTGTAAACTGTCACGTAAATTAAGAGAACTAACCGAACTTTTTTGTGATAGCTTATCGAATTGAAAGTCATCTTCATCATCGCTGTCAAGTACTCTTACACGATTCGGAGTACCAATGCTAGCAAAGGAGCCAGAGTATGACATGTCGTCATCATCTTTATTTTTCTTCTTACCACTGCCACTGATGTGCAGTTTAGAACCGAACTTTTTAGCAATCTTTTTAATACCCTTACGCTTCTCAATTGCACCAATTGATAATAAACTTCCTCCGACTGATGAGGCCAACTGTCCAATGGAAGACTTATGTTTTTCTTTCTTACTCAAATCAGTCAATGAACCAGATTTGACTGTGAACGATATTAAAACATCTAGTTCACCACGTTCCTTATTTTTTTTCTCTTTGCCCGGTTTACTCTCCAGTTTATACCACTTAGCTCGTGGACGATCGTAAGCGTCCATTTCATTGAGCGGCAAAGTAACCTGCCCAAGAAATTCATCGATGCCTAAATTATTACGATGCAAACAAGTTAAAACGAGTTCAGCACGATTGCCTTGATCAGGAATTTTTCTAGAAAGTACGAAATTTTTAAGTGTAAAGTAAAGTGTAAAGTATTTTAGGTAAAACTTACAATTCACATTCTTCATTCCAAACAACATTTGCTTCGGCCTTTTCCTTAACCGAGGTCTGGTACTTCTCTTTACCTAAACCGATGGTCACAAAACAGTTGTTCGTATTATTCTTTCCCTTGCACAAAAGATTCCGGGCTGAACGTACTAAAAATAAAAAATGAAAATAAAACTAAGAATTATAAAGTTTTTAGTTTTGTTTTTTTTTTTTTGCTTTTCATATCAAGAGTTGTATGTGTGTGTAAGGATAAATTAACATTTAAAATTAAATTTAAATGTTACGATTAAATTTAAATGGACGATTGGCCAGTGAATTGCACTATGCATTACAGAGAGAATTCGTTTTTTAGTATAAGAGTTAGTTTCAATGTAGGAAAATTAAAATCGAATGTCCACAAACAATACTCCCTCTTTACTTCTCCCCATAACCTGATTTCCTAGTTCTAGTAGCATGCATTGCATGAGTAGGGGTCATCCTCTGAGTGCTGATCCGAACGAAAAAAAAAAATATTTCACTGTTTTAGTTTGTAAATTAGTATAGGAAAATGTTTTATTTACATTTAAAAGATTTATTTAAGTTAATTTAATTAATTTTATAATTAATTCAATATTAAAACAATCCTTAAAGGTATTGAATATACCGCAATTTATTCCCCCCCGGGGGCACATTGATATGTTTTGCCTGAATCTTACCGTCACTACATATGTCAACGGGTGTTAAAGGAAGCCTAGTCCCCAACTAGACAATTTCACTATATTCCCACGGGGATCAGTAAAGCCCCAGAGTTCAGCTATTTGTTTTTTTAGCCTATTAGCTGTTCTTATGACTGATTATTGAGGTTAGACCTTCGGGAGTATCGTGGTGGTTGTGGTTTCGAGGCCCTCGTTTGAGTTGTGTGGATCGGATCATTCTCAATGAACACAAGGAATGGTCCAGGTCCACTGAGCATGAAAGCCGTCGTGTTCTTTAATTATATTAAGCTTCATGCCTTCTGGACCAGGAGTTGGATAGTCTCCAACTCTTTAAAACTTTTAATTAAAATCAAATTAATAACTGCAGCTATTCATTTCCTAACTTGGTTCTATAAATGTATGTATGTGTGTATGTATGTATGTATTCAATAAGAAATGAAGCACGGACAACCAAACGTCTTTTCAGTTCAGTGTTTATGAAGAGCTAGCAAATGTAAGTTTATAAAAATGCAATATAGAAGAGAGTAATGAAAATTAACAGTGAACAATAATAACAGTTGATAATAAGAATAGAAACACAAATTAGGAATGATATCTTAGATATTTCAACAATTACAAATTAATATCATTTCAAATGTTCAAAGATTAATTCTTTCCAGAGGTTGACTTAAATGATAAATTAAGATATTATTCAGTTAATGGCATAATTCTTTTCTTTTAAGATCATGTTATTATATTCTTATTATAAATATAATAAAAATCTTAGTTAATATTTTTTTTTTAGTTTAGAAACGGTGATACTAATTGAATATTGAAACTAATTTTAATGATCCACGAATGTTTTTAACTCTTGCTTTCGGCACACTTGTTTACTCCTTTGGTTAGGATGCGTTCGGTTACGCGTCGCGCTGACTGTGTTCTACCAAACTCTCAAGAATATATCTTTGTATTTGCGTTGAAAATGGTGTTCCAAAGAAAAGGCAGAAAAAGAGGAAAGTCCCAACTTCCTGACACATGCAGTGACTGAACTATCTTAAATATTATAACCAATTAAATCTTTGCTTATAATGTTAATTATTTTATAAATATCAATAATTTTCTCACTTTAATTTGCTCTATAACACATTAGAAACACACTGATTTTCTTCTTTACGTTAGGAATGTAAAACCACAATTAAACGACAATGGTTTATCAAATAATTCCTAAGTCAGAATTTAAGTTAAGTGATGTAACTGGAGTCATATTCCGTATTTTTTTTGTTTTTGTGTCACATTCCTTGAATCACTTGCATTAATTACGATGCAAAAATCAGAATGTATTTTAACTGTATATAATTTCCCTTATTCTCTCAGCTAAGTTTAAGAAAAATGAACTTTTTATAGCATGACATAATAAATATTAGTTGTAGCTCCTAGCTCTGGCGCAATGCATTGCATGAGTAGGGGTCATCACCTGAGTGCTGCTCCAAAAAACCAAACAAAAATTTTTAGAAAATTTAAGAGCTTAACACCCGATTTTAAAGTTAATACAAATTGAAGTTTAAGATGTCTTCTATCCAACAAAATAATAATTCCTCCAGTCAAAAAATGTCACTGTGCGCCGATAAGACTGGAACGATTAATCACTTGATGGACAACATTCGCCGCAGTATTGCCGATATACGAGCAAAAATGTTAAAAAATTATAGAAAATTGGACTTCTCGATTAGAATACGTTTGAGCTATCTGTGGCGGTCATATGCCACAGGCAATATTTAAATTATAATGCCAGAAGATTATCTTTCGAATAAAGTCAATTTTGATTTATTCCATTTCAAAGTTCTATACCTTTACAAAAAACACCCTATATTTCTTTTAAATAACTAAAATATTTTTGGACTACAATGGGAAAATAGCCGGGTGCTGATATTACACACAATTCATGTTTTGCGAAGAAATTAATGAACCCATAAAATTGGGACGTCTTATACAATTCCAGTTTTTCTTTAATTAATCATATAAAAAACACATCCTGCGAGGATTAAAGATCACTTAGTGACACCTTCATACAAATGATGTTCTATGGAGGATTTATTGAATTAACAATAGTTTGAATCGTTTGAAATAAATGCAAAAATATTGAAGTTATTACAGAAAATACTTAATACAAATAAAAGTCTGCAATAGCTGTAATAAAATTTTGTAATTTCTAAGCATGAGGTACGATCAAGTGGTTAGCTTTTGCTAACCATAAAAAAACTTTCTTTAATTCAGAACCAACCTTTTCAACTCTTTACGTGTTTAAAAGTGTAAATGTGCATGTAAATAAGTTTTACTTTGCACAAAAGAAGAAAATAAAAAAGTGGAACAGAACGGTTAAATATTCGTATAAAACACTCAAAAGAGAAAAGTCTGAATAAAAATAGCCATTAAATCGATAGCGATTTTTGTTTTCTTTTCTAAGACAGGCAAAATATAAAATAATGAAATTTATACAGAAAAAGAGATACAAAAACTAACAGCACTTGCAATGAAACAAACTGTCAAAGTTACAGACAATCGGATAGAAAATATTTAGTCCGGAATATTTAATTTTTCTTCAAACTGAACGTGAAAGGCACACCACGCTCAACAGCATTGGAAGAAATCATAACAATGGAAAGTAAGCAGCAACAAATAATAAGTAATAAAAAGAAAACAATGAAAGAAACACGATGAAGATGACAAGCTTTTACCGATGGCGTAAATACTAATTTAATTTTTTTTTATTTTATGATTTAAAAAATTGACAAGAAAGCACAGAAGATCAGCAGAACCTGCTAGAGTTTTCATATGCGTTAGGCTTGAAGTAAATTACAAATGTTAAATGCCAATGAAAAAGAAAAGAGAGTTGAGTGGCAGAAATAAATATTTTAAATCTAAAGGAGTTAATTCATATTTTAAAATTGTTTATTTACAATATTTAAGAAACGTACTTAAATAATATTTTTCTTTATACAAAATGTGACCGGCTTTTTTTTTTAAATTCCAATCTTTGTGGCTAATTATTGATATTTCGTATCGATAATGGTGTTGACTTTTCATTGACGAAATTTTGGCTAAATTGGTGAGTAAAATATTATATGCAAGCTATTACTGGTGTCCTTTAAGGGGACGCGGAATCATTAGGTGATACGTTTTAAAAATGCATTTTAAGGTGTTTTATGCACTACGTTAATTGACTATCAGTAATCTTGCAAATTACTCAAAGTAACATTTCATGTTCAATACAAAACATTTTATGTTCTAATAAAACAGATTATCTTTAAAAGTAAACATAAATTTCTTAATTTACGAATGATTTTCACAAATTTTTAAAGCTGCGACTTTTTTATTTGAGTATAAAATTTTAAATACATTTTAAAGATCTACGGAAATATTATGTTCGTATGATTAAGTTTTTACTACTTTTGTATTAAGAGCAACTGCAAAGAAATACAAATTAAAATCCAGCTGCTTGCCAATCAGCAAATACTCGTATGTACACTATTTTTTATTCTAAATTTTAATTATAAGAACAACACGAAATGAGTGGTCACTCACTAATTTAAATGCAAAGTTCAAGATTAACAAATAATTACATTAAGTTTGTTTACAAATAATAATAAAAACAATTAACTTTACATTTGACTGGTAGTTTTAAAAAGACTCAGACAGACAAGAGTCCAGGCAACGCAACACGAGTCCAACAGCAACAGTGTAATGCAAAAAATGAGACTTGTGCTTTGCAATTTTCCCTTTTCTTTGTTTTTAAGTAACCGTTGTCTCTTTTTGTTGCCCACCAAGTCAAGTGTTGGTTATAAGTATTTTTAGAAATGAAAAGCCACAGTATTGTGATTAATGCCAAATTACAAGATAATAAAAATGCAGATAAAACGAAAAGTAGAAATCATTTCATGTCTCATTCATTGACTCAAACAACGCCTTTTAATTTTGTTTCTACAGCAGCTTAAATAGAAGTTAAGCTTTCATATAAAAAATGAAACAATTTTTTTTTAGCAGCAGTAAGAACTGTTCATTATCAGAAATCCAAACAGAGACGTTAAAATTATTGAACAAAATATTACCAACTAAACTTCTCTTTTCATTCTTTTCTTCTTATTTCTAATTGTTCTTAAGAACGCTAAGGAGGGAATCCACATAAACTGAATTTTAATGCAATAGACGGACTAACATAAGCTAAGGACTACAAAATAGGTTAGATCTGAGATATTTATTAGTGTTTTATAACCGAAATTACTTGTTATATTATAAAAATTCTAACTACTGTGTTTGAAGGGGAGTCACAGAATAGAGAAAATGTACCTAGGCCTTTAATTAAACTTTGGGTACAAAATCTTTAAATATAACTAGGCTATAAATATAAATAAGGTAGATGTATAAAGTGCATAAAGTCAATATATCATAATATGATAGTGTGACCGCAAGTTGTATGGACAATTTTTTTTCGTATTATCACTTGGCAAGCCCCTTAAATTGGTTCCAAATTAGAAAAAATTATATATAAAAAATTTAAGATCTTTTGCATAATTATTAGGCGTACCTTGAGCCCACAAAGTTTGTTAAAAATTTTGTTTTTCTCACTATGGCTCGCTTTAATTGTTCATAGCTTCAGTAATAAACTTCATAGCTTCAGAAAAACTTTATTCACAAATATTCTAGGGCCATATCTGATGAACAATGTTGCTCTGTATTAGTTTTTTTTAACATTAATGTTTAATCCAGAAAAAACCAAATTAAAAAATAATAGCGACGTTTTCCTATATCTTCGCATTCAACAACAGTTTACCGTTAGTTCTTACTGAGTAGCAGAGCAGAATATTATTTTTGTTGTTACTTGGGAGCAGAAGGTGCAATGCCAACGCCAGCCAAAAAAAGAGAGGATTCAGCCGCTTTAAATATTTGCAAGGTCAGTGATAGAAAAGCCGTGCATTTAATTATATCTGTGGTGAAAGAAGTCGGTCTTAAAGTACAAAACTGTATTAAAAATAAAACGTCTATACATAATGCAAGAGAAAAAATACGAGCAGAACAATTCAAAAATATAAAAAAACGTTTCAACAAGAACAAACTTGGTGCAATTTGTTTGCACTGGGACGGAAAGCTGTTACCAGCTCTTACTGGGAATAGAAAAGTTGAAAGCCTTCCAGGTATAATTTCATGCGGGCGTACTGAGCAACTACTTTATGTGCCCGCACTTAAAAATAGAACTGGCAGAGAGCAGGCGTCTGCTGTTTGTAAAGCTAAATTTGAATAGGGACTTCAAGATCATATAAAAGCCTTGGTGTTCGACACAACTGCTGTTCGTCGTTTTAATGGAACATGTACGACTATTGAACACAGTCTTCAAAAGCAACTTCTTTGGCAACCTTGCCGTCACCACATTTTGGAAGTCATATTAAAAAGTGCCTTTGAAGTTTAGATAAGCAAAACCGAAAGCCCAAATGGGGAAATATAAACCAAAATAATTATCAGTCCGGAATGATGTGATTTGATTTACATCTGCACCGACTAGGTAGTCATAATCAGATGGTGGTGAAACCACTTGAATGATTTGCAAACGTCATTCACGCCCTAGGAGGCCATCGAATACGTATATCCTCCGGTCACTCCTAGTAGCAATTTCGAAAGCCTTAAGTAGGCCGCAGCCTTTACTCCTTGCTAAAGAGTTGGAGACTTTCCAACTCCTGGTCCAGAACGCATGAAGTTTAATACAATTAAGAACACGACGGCATTCATACTCACTGGACCTGAACCATTCATTGTGTTCATTTTGAATGATCCGACCCACAAACTCTCACGAGGGTCTCGAAACCACAACCACCACGATACTCCCATATAGGGGCCAACCTCAATAACCAGTCAGAGAACAGCTGTCTCAAGAGACAAATAGTGAACTCTGCGAGCGTACTGATTCCCGTGGAAATATGTGGATTGTCCAGGTGACTCCTACTAGCCTTTGAGGGGCCTGGGCTCCCTTTTACCCCGCAAGACACCAGTCTAAATGGAATAGTAGGTTCCAAAAAACTATCATGTGCCCCCGGGGGGATATCAGTCTGGAATGGAAGATAATGATGTCAAAAAATATTTAACAGCAGATAAAGATAAAATAATTGAATTTGTGAACTATGCGATCAAAACTAAACAGCCAAGAGATGATTACAGGAAGGTTCTTGAGCTAACACTAATATTTCTTGGCGAGACTCCACCTATTCGCAACGTAACTTTTCGCGCCCCTGCGGCTGTCCATCACGCAAGATAGATGGCAAAAGCTATATACTGCTTAAAAATATTTTTATTTCGACGTGAATTTGATTTGGCAGTAAAAGATAAAGCTTTACGTAATATATGTATTTTTACTGTTTAAATATATGTCGAGATGTGGTTCTCTGCTTCTTCTGCTGCTCAAGCACCATACAAAGATTTCCAGCTTTTGAAAAAACTGGATTCTTTAAAAAAAATTGATGGTGATATATCTCAAGTTGCATTACACAAATATAAAAGCCACCTATGGTACTTGAGTCCTGAATGTGTGGCTTTAGCATTTTTGTTTTCTTTGCTTTAAAAGCAGCATTTTTGAAAAATAATCCAAGTTTATGGACTGCGGATAATAATTTTAAAACTGCTCTTCAAATTGTTAATGATACTAACGTGGAAAACGATACAGCTGAGCAAGCGGTGAAATTGATGCAAGAGAACAACCCAATGCTCACAAAAGACGAGAAACAAAAACAATATATATTGCAAGTAGTCAAAAACTATTAAAAACAATTTCCTATGAGCACGAAGGAGATTTTATTACAAAACTTTTTATAATTACACCATTTAATAAAACAAATAATTACCAGGCAAAGAATGCGAAGATATGTGAAAATTTCGCTGTTATTTTTTAATTTTATTTTTTCTGGATAAAACATTAATGTTAAAGAAAACTAACACGGAGCAACATTGTTCATCAGAATATTTGTAAATAAAGTTTTTCTCTACAATAAATATTACTGAAGTTATGAACAATTAAAGCGAGCCATAGTGAGAAAAATAACATTTTTAACAAACTTTGTGGGCTCAAGGCACGCCTAATAATTATGCAAACGATCTAAAATATTTTATATATAATTTTTTTCTAATTTGGAACCAACTTAAAAGGTGTGCCAAGTGAAAAACGAAAAAAAAAATAACGGTCACACTAATATCATATGCAAGAGGAGTAAAAAATACCCTTTGCTTTTGAAACATCCCGTGTTTTTATTTTTTATTATTTTTTTCTTTTAACTGTACCGCACATGAAATTATGAATATGAAAATCATGTCACTACTATGACACCCTATACTTTAAAGTTTTTTTTTGGTCATTATTGGTTTTGTTGTGAGTTCTTTATTGCAAAATGATTAACACCAGTTTTTAGAGTTTTTAAATAATAACAATTTTATTTACTTTAACTACACAAAGTTGACACGATGAGGTTTAATTTTCCACTGATTGACTATCCACTCAGACGCTTCCCCTATTTATACTTGTCCAATTAGAATCTAGAAGATTTAAAAATCTTCTACTCCCTTGGTATCGCATTTTGTTGTTTAATGTTGTTTATTCGTTGTATAGGCGCCTGTATGTCTGTGTGTATATTTGTTTTTGTTTTTATGCTGATAAGGTTTCTACTTGGGATTTATTTCAATACATTTGTTGTTGCTTTTGTAAAAAAGGGTTTCTTAGAAAACTACGCAGATGGTAAACAACATTGTATATTTGTTGTTGTAAAATTAGTTTTTGATGATAAACAGCATACTTGTATTTTTTTTCTTGCATGCCAGGCAGTTAGTAAACAGCATATCAAATTGTAGTTGCGTGTGTACAAACTTCTACGCAGTTTGTAACCAGTAGTTTGCTTTATTGCTTAATTATTTTATTTTAAATCTTAAGCAAGACACATTCGTAACAATATTATGAAGGACATTAATAGATATATTCTCAAGGAAGGATATGGCCAGCTCTAACAACATTATGATTTCACGATTTTGTATAATGGCTACACAGTCAATTATAAATTTATATACGTAACTTCTTAAATATTAAACCAATAAATATTTATATTAAAACTTATTTTCTTCTTATTTCTTATGTATTTATAACTTTTATTTTATTTTGTCTACTGTTAGATACTCGTACCTTTATTCACAGTATTTTAAACGAGTCAACAGTTTTAAACAAATAAGTGAAATAATAAGAAAACATTCTGACAAAAACGCGACTAAAATATTTGTGAAACTAGCGATTAATTGCTTGGTTTAAAAATATTGAAAGAAACTGAACATGACATGAACATGTTGATCGTGACTAAAGTATTGTTTAAAATAACTACAATTTGTTCACTGACTCTTATGACTACATCATTGCTATGCTTTTTCTCTAAGCGTAAACGTTGAAGTTAAAAATTAAACACTGAATTTATGTACATACACATACATATAATGCATGCAAATTAAATAATATAAAAATATATAATTAATTATTCTTTTTATGTTTATTTGTTTTTTTTATTTAACACAACTTTATTTTATTCTAGAACACAACTTTATTTTCATCAATCTAAATTCAATCTCTTTTGTTTTTACTAGAATGCTTTGCTTAAATACTAATTTTCAAGTATCCTAAATAAACACACCACCGTCTATCTGTGTTTCCACTTTTTCTCTTTTGGTTGGAAAAACACAGACATAATTATTTGTGTTTACTTAGGATCTTTTTTTCCTTCTCTTTCGTTCTTTAAAAATTATCTATTGTCATTTGGCAATTGCCATTAAATTACCAAATTTTCCCGAATCTACATATAATCGTAAAACTTGGTAATTGTTATCTAATTACCAAATTTTCCCGAATATACATATGATCGTAAAACCCGGTAATTGTTATTTAATTACCAAATTCTCTACATATAACTTCTCCCTCCTTTAGATAAGAATTCTCCTGAATTCTTTTACTTAATGTATTTTATTTCTTAAATTATAGGGGTTCATTTAATTGATTATTTAAAGAAAATGTTCAATAATATTAATAGAAAAAATTTTTTTTTAACAAAATAATAATAGAAAAAATTAAATAATACACATTTAAACTAAGCTTTTATACAGTAATTTCGTTAACGTTAAAAAATGGTTTAACAAAATATAGTTCTTATATAATATAAAATATTTGTATTTACTTCTGTAACCTCTATTACATTTGAAAAATCTTTAACATTTATTAAACATTTACTGTATTGAAATATTCATTTACTTGAATTTGTTGACTAAGATTGTCATCAGTTTTAAAGAAGATGATTCTGTATGTCCTGTCTATCATTGTCGTTATTAGAATCAGCAGAGTTGTCCACAATATCTGAAAATTTTTTTGGTCGTTTAATATTACATGGATGTATATTATCTAGGTTTAATTTTCTAAATTTTGGTAGTTCTTTATGTCTAGTCGCTTTATAGTTTTTTACATAGCCTTCTTCTCTATTTTCGCTATACTCTTCCCTATTCATGTTAAGTTTGTCTATTACTTTCTTTTTTGTTTCTTCAATATTTTTCTTTATTTTTATTTTATCTGTTTTACCATTCTGAACCTCCCACGGAGTACTTTTGATTGTAGAATGGTATCTATCATTATAATTGCGTATCGCTTTTTGTATAAGTTGTTTTATTGGCACGTTTTTTTCCGATTTATATATTATTCTGAATTTTTCTGCTAGTGTATTATGCATTCTTTCCACATCCGCGTTGCCCGTATGGCTATTGGGTTTTGTTAAGTGCAATTGGATTCCTTCATGGCTCAAAAATTCTTTAATTCGTTCTGCCTTAAATTCATTGTCAGCTATAATTTTAACTGGTTTTCCAATTTTCGCAAAATGATCCTCCAATTGTTCAATTATTGTAATGGGATTTCTATCGTTTAGTGGATAGGCTGCACCAAATTTTGAAAATTTGTCTATTATTGTTAAAAAACGAAAGTTTTTCATAACAAAAGTATCAATATGAACTATTTGATTTTTATCCGTCGGTGTTTCTGTTAGTTTGTATTTTTGCCTAATTGGTTTCCTGTCATATTTAATTTCCTTACATACATCGCATTGGTTAATCACTAGATGTACCAGTTCCATCAGTTTTGGAAAATAGATTTTATTTTTTATCTGATTATAGGTTTCTTGTATGCCTGAATGCATACTT
Organism: Trichopoda pennipes; assembly: GCA_030448955.1. NCBI lineage: Eukaryota > Metazoa > Arthropoda > Insecta > Diptera > Tachinidae > Trichopoda > Trichopoda pennipes. Next base: position 91,596 of record JASKUP010000026.1, on the reverse strand, counting down.
TCTTTTACATGGTACAACGATATTTGATTTACTGCTTCCACTTCGGTTTCAATGTCCTGTGCTCGGTTAGTACATTTTATAAATTTTATATTTTGCTCGTTTGAAAACATTTGAATTAATTTCTGCTGTACTATATTATACTTATGCATTGATAGTTCTGAGTATATGCCTACCAGACCCTTTGTCAAATATTTTCTAAATATCTCCCCCATATTTTCAAAATCGCTTTCTGCTATGAATATTATTCTTTTATTGTGCAACATCTTCATTTCTTCAACTTTATTATTTGTTAATATTATTTGTGTCTTATATTTGTTTACAATATCCTCTTTAATGTAAAAATGATCGTTTAAATTTTCTTCTGCAGAATGTATTGTAGCATTGCAATCGCTTTCTTCTTCTATATTATCTATTATATTCAAATTAGATATGTTGTCTTCCATATTTAGGTGGCTTAGTTGAATTCCGGTTATTTTACTATCTGTAGCTTCTAAAGAGCATATTTCATTAAACTTATACGGGTTATCTAAAAATGGATTTTCTTTTTGGTTTAGAATTATTTTCCGTTCCTCAATATTTATTATTGCATTGAGATAATTAAGAATATCAATGCCTATAATAAAGTCATAAGATTTTCCTGCTAGAGGTGTAATTTTCCACCTTATTCTTGCATTACTTGGCAAATTGAATTCTTCTGGTGCGACAGTGTGTACTTCATGTCGGATTGTGTCTCTGTTTGTCAACGTTCTAAATACCAAAGGTTGTTTTAATTTATGTTTAGAAAAATCATTAATTTTATTATTGATTAGGCTTAAGGATGCTCCCGTATCTATAAGGGCGACATAGCTCTCCTTGTTTATTGTTAGCTTTATCTTGGGTAATCCCTCTGCGGTAGTTTCGTAAAAAAAAATTGTGTTGTTAACTTCCTCTACATTTTCATTCGGTCTCCTTTCGCTTTGCCTAATCTGGCTCCAGCGATCTTGGCTGTGTCTCAGATTCGGGTTTCCTGCTCTTTGGGGCCTATTATTATCTGTTTCTATATTATCTACCTCCATAGGTTCTTCCTGATTTCTCCTAAATTGTGCAGACTTATTGTACTGAAAACCTCTATTGAAGTTTTGTTGGTTTCTTCTAAATTGATTAGAAGAGTTTTCCATATTTCCATTCTGGTATTGTATGTTGTTAAAAGTTTGTTGGTTTTGTCTAAATTGCCCAGAGTTGTTTCCTCTGGATTCCCTGTTTTGATTATGATTTGGAGAAGGTTCGTTGTAAAAATTTGGTTGGTTTTGCCTATAGTTGGGTTGGTTATACCCTTGGTTATTTTTACAATACGTTTGTCGATTATTGGGATTGCTGTTTTTGTCGGAAATTCTATTCGGTTTAAATATTATGTCCTCTCTAAATTTTGATTTCCTATATTCAGGCCTAATACAACTGTCCTCAAATCTACGTCTGGTCATTATTTCAATAATATTTTCTAGATTCTGTTCGTCATAAATTTTGTCAAGTAGTACTCCCTGCGTCATCTCCTTTACTGTGTTTACTAATAAACTACTTATATTAGATAAATCAATACAGTGGTCTTCTTGATAATAAGAAATTAACTCATCCGCTTTATACTTAATATTTTGTATATCTATACTTAATTCACTTACATTGTTTACTCTTAAATTATAAATCCTTTTATATATTTGATGAGGTGCGATGTCTGGACGGTATCTTAATTTCAACGCTCTCTTTATCCTTTCCCAATTATCTGGTTGCGGTATGTTTATGATGATGTTTTTGGCTTCCCCTTGTATTCTTCGGTAATAGACTGCTTTAGTCGCTTCCTTTTTCATCTCGTCGTTTGGAATAGTTCCCAGTAAGTATTCCACGTTGCTGAAGAATGAATTGATTGTAATATCGCCAGTTCCCGTGAATATTGGGATATGTGCCACATTTTTATTAATTTGTTCAATGTAATTTGGTTGTCTTTGCTGGAGTTCAACGTAAGCATTTCTTAACTGTTCCAGTTGTTGTTCCCTTTGATTCAGTTGTTCCAATATATCATGTTCTATATTTGCTTGAGCTTGCTCCATCCTTTGTTCGTCGAATCTTCTTTGCCTTGATGAGATAATGATTAGTATATTTTACTCACTTAAGTCGTGTTCAAAATTGTGTGTTCAATACATTTTATTTTATTTGCTGCGGTATTCAGTTTATAACTGTTCACTTCAATTGTGCGGAGTTTTAGTTAAAAAAGTTTACTGCACAGCTTTAATTTTCTTTTAGTGGTGAAAATTTTTTCTTTTTAAGTTACTGTTCATTACACTTTGATAAGTAGTATCGAGATTTTGAGAAATAAAAGTTCACTGCACTAATTTATTAGAGTTTATTTAGCCTGACTTCATAGGACTTTTTTTCGATTGTACGTTCGAATCACTGGATCCCTTATTTTGAAAGGATCCTACCGACTGCGCCAATTAAATAATATAAAAATATATAATTAATTATTCTTTTTATGTTTATTTGTTTTTTTTATTTAACACAACTTTATTTTATTCTAGAACACAACTTTATTTTCATCAATCTAAATTCAATCTCTTTTGTTTTTACTAGAATGCTTTGCTTAAATACTAATTTTCAAGTATCCTAAATAAACACACCACCGTCTATCTGTGTTTCCACTTTTTCTCTTTTGGTTGGAAAAACACAGACATAATTATTTGTGTTTACTTAGGATCTTTTTTTCCTTCTCTTTCGTTCTTTAAAAATTATCTATTGTCATTTGGCAATTGCCATTAAATTACCAAATTTTCCCGAATCTACATATAATCGTAAAACTTGGTAATTGTTATCTAATTACCAAATTTTCCCGAATATACATATGATCGTAAAACCCGGTAATTGTTATTTAATTACCAAATTCTCTACATATAACTTGCACGCACTATGTTGCTGGTGTAAATATGTATAATTTTATGCATATTTACAATTATTTATATGCAAAAAAGTTTACAGTTTAGTTTTTGTAAACAATTCATTTTAATTTTTCGAGTTTTGTGATTATATTTTTGTTCAACTTATTATTTAGATAGTCTACAAAATGATTACGTCGAATTCAAATCAAGTAATTATAATGAGACTATACTTTTTGTATCAGTCAATCAATTAACCAATATTTCATTATTGCAAGTTTAAGGCGGTCAAGCTCTTTTAGCTAAAAGCTAGAAGCAAAAGTCCGAGCAAAAATGATAATTAAATTTCACCTACAAAGTCTATAAATACAACTCTTTTATGGTATTAAATCCGAACTCATAAATTAATAAAGTTATTGCTAAAGAGACTAAAATCGTAATTAACTAAAAGTAATTAATTTCAAAAATGTTCTTTTGTTTAAATTTTATAAACAATAGCACAGTAAACTTAAAAAAACTTTATTACAAAAACAAAAAACAAAAACAATAATATTTAACAAAATTTCTAACGTTTCGAGAAAACACGGAATACAGAAATTATCTAGGCTCAAAATTAATTAAAACGAAGTTTTCAAACTATATCGCAATAATAATAAATCACAAGAGCTGCTGTTCGTGAGTGTTTAATTTTCCAAATTAAATGAATATTAAAATTTAAGATTATTTCCTTAAAACATTTGTTGATACGATAAAAGTTATAAAACTTCGAATTGAAATCAAGTTTACTTTAAAAACGTTAGGGTTTATTTCTATTTCTGTTGGGCTCATAAAATCTTGTATTTTGAATAATTATTTCCATTTAATTTTTGCAATAAATTGCTACGTATATATTGTGGAAAAGAGATAATGATAAACCACAGTCCATCAACCTTTGAACATTTTTTTCTCTTTACTTAAAATACCAAGAAAAAAGAAACCTCAATTGTGCTTTTGAGAGAAAAAGGTTTAAAATTTAAATAAAAAAACACACAGTCTCTTAGCGTGAGTTATAAAGAAGTTATAACTTTATTTATGTAATTGCAGCCTACCATTCAAAAACAGCACTCCACAACTGCTATCACCAATTACATTAAAAAAATATGTACGCTGATGAGAAAAAAAATAATATCAAAAAGAAAAAAACTTAAGTCGACGTGACCATGTTATGGACAAACTTTCAAATTCCATTCGGGCAAATAGCAGAAAATTATTCAACTAAAAACTACATATTAATACACATTAAGATTGTATGTTAATACACATATGCATATATTGTACGAATATATGTGTGTTTGCATGTTTATTTAAACATTTAAATTTTTTACATTAAGTAGCAAATAAAACTTAAATAAAAAACTACAAAATATAATTCTAGAAAACAAAACAACAATAAGATGATGAAAACTAATATTTTAAAAAATCAAAAAAATTTATTCCCTTTGTCTTTCCATCACATAAATTTAGAAATTAATTTTAATTTTAAATTAAGACAAAACCGTTTTTTTTATAATCAAACTAAAGGGCGACCATATTGCATGAATAGTTTTTCTACTTGTTATGCCGCTGTCAAAATTGCTAATAATATTCAGTTGATAAAATGTTCCTGCATCGTTTCACATCAACCGAAGTAGCAGCAATTAAAACAACAAGATTTTTGTCCCAAGGTTGTTAGCCATCATGATTCACTACGAAAACGATTTGTAGCACCACGAAAGATTTTTGAATGCACGCAAACTCATGCATAGACGCCTAAGCTACCACTATTCAAAATTTCGATTCGACTCCCATCACCCAGTATAGAGCTATGCTTACTGAATTTCTGCGACCACAACATTACATCCATCAGATACTGGAGAAGTGAACTTAAGAAGACGGCGTTAGAAGTAACGATTGAGAAAATTCATCAATTAAACGTCGCGATAATTCGACTGCACCCAACGAAGCCATGGCGATAACATAAATGTAGCCAAAGTCAATTTGGCTACATTTATTATTTATTTAAGAAGATATTTCTTTGGCATTTTTTATACGATGCCATACCCAGAATTACCCGACTAAATAATGAAATATATTGATTTTTTAGTTTTGTTAATTGATTTTTTTTGTTTTTTTTTTGTTTTTTTTTTTTTTGTTTTGATCAGTTAAACCCTGTTTTTATATTTTATATCTCAAGTAAATTTTAAGATGGACGCACAGTCCCTTGAGGAGCAATTCCAACTAGAAATTTTGCAGTGAGTTACTTTACGGTTGCATTTAAACAAGATCGCGAGCTGTAAATCAACGTACAAATGTTTATTACGCTAATGCTTGTATGCATTTTAAAGTTATCGAAATTATCAACTTTTACGCCCATGCAATAATACAAAAACAATATTTGTTTATACTCAATAGTAAAATTTTTATTAAATTGTAGGGTAAAATAACTTACATGCAATACAACACACTTTTCAAATGGTTAGTCCAACTTTTTGATTTTAAATGTTACATTTTCATGCATTTATAATTTTAAAAATCATAATATAAAATAAAGACAAAATACAGTAGACATTTTTAAAATATGCTTGAAAATTAAAAAAAGCGCATTTTTCACTATTCACAAAAGTAAAAAAATTAATATTATACAAATGGGGACACTCACTTTCGTGTTAAAATTCTATGGCTTTAAATATCTATTCAATATTTTCACTAACAGCAGAGAATAGAACGAAACGTTTGCATTCGTTTATAGTGGTTACAAAAACAATAAGAATGATCGCACTGTTTTCTTTTGAATTATTTTTATTCGAAAATACAACGTACTCAGCCCGAAGCAAAAGTGATGTTGAAATGTTTTGAAAAAATCGTTTCCAGAATGTTTACTGATTAATTTGCTCGTTAGAGCAGAGCATGAATTAGTTATTATAACGAAGCACATATTTCTTAGCGAACTACAAAACACATTTGGGCAATTGTATTGGTAGATAAATGCGCAGACACAAGATTTAAGCGCCGAGGAATTCACATGCGCTATTTGTCGTTCAAAAAGTGTTTCGTGGTTCTTAATGAAATCTTAAGCACAGTTAGATTCTAAACTAGAGCGTAGGATATGGTGTGCCTGCCTTCAAAACGTCGTGCGACTGTAATAATACACATATATCGCCCAGTGGTAACAGATTTAAACGAGATTTTGTCTTTGACCCTATACTCACTGTTTTTGAGATCTCAAATAATTTTACTTCGAAGTTACTCTTTCGATTTCGAAATTTGTTTTTGCTGTGTATGTTTAGTGCTAAAGAATACTTGGCCTACACAGAGTACAAGTAGCTACAAATTAATGCGTTTCATTAAATATTTTAAGCATTACCATTTTATATTAACTTTGCTATAGATATATCTAACTATATCTAACGGAATACGATATTTTAATTTTGAGTGAATTAATACTATCAAAAAGGAACAAATGTGCTATTATCAAACACAAGCTGAATATTACACTGTCTGTATATCAGTCGTATAATTATAAAATCATCCTCGTACTGTTAATTATTTAAAAGTTTATTTTTATACATCTTTATTTATTTACGATGCTTTCTATTTTAAGATCTTTGTTTAAACGAAAAATATCTTGCAATTGTCTGTAGCAGATAGTGCAGTTTTTAAATTACAACAAACAGAAAAAAAATACAAAAAGAGTAAAAATAACACACAACGAGGCATAGAACAAAATATTTAGAACACTATTTTTTAGCTTATGGTAATATGCAGTTTTAAATTTTTTCACGTTGCCTTATTGTGATTATTCAATAAAAAAAATGTTTTTCGTTTGCTGTTGGCCAACAAAATCTGTTTGATACAACTGGCCACATATGCAACATAATAAATAATGTTGCATTTATTTACTGTTTCTATATGGAACAGTTATTTTAAAAAACAGGTATTCGATACAAAACCACCAGCGAATGTTGGAAATATTTATTATGTCATCGTCAAACGTTTCAATTAAACTAAATGAAAACAAAAAAAAAAACACAGCTGGAATACGTATCAAATGCTCATCATGGGACAGCAAGTTTGAACTGAAATTGGTGTGTGAGTGTATGTGTGTATACGTTTTGCTGTTTAAAACATTTTTATGTACTTGCTTGCACTTGCTGCATCATTTAAAATAACAAAATTTTAGTTAAAAACAGAATTATAAATTATATAATTAAAAGTATATTTTTTCCAGGACGACAGTTCAGTACCCACGACATTCCAAATGTTTGTTTTACCTGTTTCTTTTTTTATTTATATTGCAAGTTGTTGCCAAACCTAATTTGCAAAAGAAAATCGGGATTTAAATTTGACAGAAAAATTTGGTTAAAATTCCGATTTGATTCGATCCTGCCTATAAAGTAACTTTAATCAAAATCGACTATGAAGTAAAGTTAAGGTATTTTTCATTTTCATAACTTTCCTGTAAATTAAATTTTATTCTTTTGAAATTTTGGCGAGGCAAAAACAAAGAACAGACCACTTTTCGGCAAATTTACTCAATATTACGCAAAACCAAACTTAGCCCTGCCAGAATTAATTTTTCCTTTATAATTATTTATTTTAAATTAAATTAAAAACAAAATTCCCGAAACTCGTACATTTTCGCATTTAACTCGATTTTCATTAAGAGCGCATTCATTTGTGATCGATTGGCCAGCGAATCGCACTACGCATTACAGGGAGAATTCATTTTTAAGCAGAATAGTCCGTATGTGGAATAAACTCCCTCCAGAAGTCTTTCCTGTAAGAAAATTCAAATCGAATGTCCACGAAAGCTACTCCCTCTTTCCTTCTGTCCATAACCTAATTTCCTAGTTCTGGTATGCATTGCATGGGTAGGAGTCATCGCATGAGTACTGGTCCGAAGGATAAAAAAATATGATTTTGCTTTTTTAAAACGCTGAAAGTACGGAGACTCCCAATAATAAAACCCTATAAAAAATTGAGAGCTGCATTAAGCTAAGGAGTTCTTTTTATCTTAAATACTGAAATATTGAAATAAAGACCGTTAGCTAAAGCTCGGTTGAAAAGTTTTGTGTTTGCTCGTTTATAGAGGTATATAAATTTAAGTTATATATCTCCATATCCCGATTTTCATAAGCGAATTTTGTTTAGCGATGAAGCTCACTTTTGTTTAAATGGATACGCCAATAGGCAACACTACAATATTTACAGCAATGATGATCCCTCATGGGCATGTTCAGACACCGTTTCATTCAGAAAAACTGACTGTGCTTTATGAGTTGCTGGTGTCATTGGTCCGTATTTCCTTTAGTGAATTGGACTCCAAAATTTTGAGATTTAACGCCACCACACTAGTTGATGTGGGTTATGTGAAGTTGCTTTTCTACGCTGATAAGCCCGAAACGATTGATCACTTGAAGCACGACATTTGCCGAAAGCCTTTGAAAACGGACCGCCAGCTTGCAATACGACCGAGTTATTAAAATGCCAGAAGATATTGTTTTTGAGTGAAATAAATTGCATGTCAATTTAAAAAAGTCATCTTTGTTTTATTTCATTTCAAAGTTCTTTACCACTATAAAATACCCGTTATAAAAATTCAATTATTCACACAGTAACCTTATTTGTCAGATGTCACCAGAAATTGCAAATTTTGTACATGAAGAACGATATTAAAGTCATACTTCTTGTTGATAAACGATATATTCGTGGCCGAAGAGTAATTTTAAAATATATTTTTTTAACAAAACAAAAACTTAAATTTGTAATAGTTGCTGTCAATTCTCATAAAATATTAAGGAAACAAATAGTGTGCCAGATAATAAATTAGTCAGTATTAGATCTTATGAATTAAAATATAATATATGTACCTATATGTAATAGCTTTTTATTCCATTGTTTCAAATTCTTTTTTAACATATTGTTATTGGTTTCAAAATCTTAGCATTATTTCCTGTGTAGGCCAGTGTTTTAGAAAACGATGTCTTGTGTACACAATAATCTGCTTTAGGCTATAAAATTTATTATAATTTCATTGCCCCTGTAGGCTAGCAGGTAGTGTACTAGCTTGTAAATATACGGGTTGTGGGTTCGATTCCCAACGAAGACCTTGGTTTTTTCACTACAAAAAATAAAAATTGACTGTCGGTAGGGCTGCTCAGCGATGAAGGCATAGTCATTGGTCGCTGTGCTGTCTTATATAAGGCAGTTAATTTCCGACTATCCTTCTACTTTCACCACCTGTTTCATATATTCTCTATCCCTTTCCTAAAAGAATGTAGCACGGTACTTGACTAAATAGGCATTGTTGCCTAAAGTGCTACTTCTCTTTAAAAAAAAAAAAAAAAAAGAGAAAGTGATTTTTATTATTGTTGTTTTGTTTTTTGCATTGGAATTTTGCTTAAGACAAAAAAGAATTAATTAAAATGTTAAAGTCTCCTTTTTACTTAAAACAATTGTAATTGTTATTTACTTATGTATATTGTATTTGAATATCTTTTATTAACGTTTCTAAAGCATTTTTGCGATGCATTCGTATATTCTATCAGCTTTGTGAATCTAACGGAAGGAAATAGTCTGAATTTCCTTGAATTTCAACTTATTGGCTTAAGGAACTGAAAAAATTTTATACCTGCCACGGTTCAAAAAGTAATGAAAGAAGCTATGAAAACACCTGATACCCTAAAGATTTAATTTTTCTCGATTTTATTAATATGACTATTTTAAAAGCAAGTTTTTTTTTAGTTATAATAATCAATCACTTTCCTCGGGCGGGCTATCTCTCTCTCTCAAACAAAGCTTAAATTGGAGTATTTGAATTCAAAAATAGTTATTTTGTTTATAAGATGAAGACAGTTCTTTAGGGGTACATGGTATGTTATGAAATGCACGTATTTCAGTTCTTCTCTTATTAGTTCAAATTCTCATTTCGTTTGTAAAATAAATTGCATGCACGATACCACATTAGCTGTAGTGGTAAGCCTGCAGTTCAAAAATTGTATCGTTCCTTTTTCCAAGGGTGTGAAGATAAATTCGTCAGTTAAATACGTCCTACAAAAATGTTAAATACGTCCCACATACTGCAAATTACACTGTTTAAAATGAAATTTACATTAATAATAAAATTAATTGCTATAAATGATCAAATTCTATTAAAAAATATTTAAAAATTTTATAAAAAAAATATCGACGGCTCTATTAAAAGTTTAATACGTAATAAATATTCTTAAGAAAAAATAATATGTAAAAATAGGATATTTTGAAGTGGATAAAGCCGATATTTAGAGAAGACATGAATCGGGTCACCGGCATACTGAGAGTAGCTCAGGACTAGTAGATTGCAACGGTATATAATCTATGTCTGGATTCAGCCCGATATCGGAGATATAAATTTTTGAAAATTTTGCTTTTTTGGAAAAATAATATGCAAAAATAGGATATTTTGAAGTGGATAAAGCCGATATTTAGAGAAGACATGAATCGGGTCACCGAAATACTGGGAGTAGCATTGTATGGACTGTAATTAGAAGTATGAGCGAAGGACGCTTGTAAGGAAGCTTAAAGTACCCAAAAAAGGAGAAGAGTCTTTCACCTTCTCAACTAGTGTACCGTCCTAATAATGACACAGGTACCTCTTGGCCGCAAAATGGATCTTATACTCCATAAGTAATTAATGCCTGATCCAACCAAAAGTGTGGTAGTGTAGAAAACTCTCACGAAAGCCAAGTAACTAATCTTGATAAAGTATACCGAGCTAAAAGGAAACTGTATAGAATTACAAATACATACGAGCCCACACCCTATGACTTATTAAAGGGAGAATGCTCATAGTATAAACATTCTGAAAAAAAGTAAAATACAAAACTCTGTATTGATTTTTAAAAAACTTCCTCCAAATAAAGTCTAGATAATAAAAAAAGTCTTCAAAATATAAGGAAAACTACCAACAAACAAAAAAAATGCAACATAAACAAAAGAAAAAGAAAAACGCAATAAATGTCAATGTACGAAATGATGATAAGACGAAACCAGTGTATGTACTTAAAGGTAATCATACGGATGCACATACATATTTGTATGTATATGCATTTTTTAAATATTGAATTACCATCAAGTAAAGTAAGTTAGATACCAGTTATTGAGTTATTGTATCTAAAGATTGTGCTAAAAAAAGACTCTCGTATACGGAAGAATCTTGTGCTACAAGCTGTTTGATATTTAAAAACTAAAAGACTACAAAATACATACAGATCAATGAGATTGTATAAAACAGACAACTTGAAAGCAGGTGTTTTTATTTTTACTGTTACTTATGTGTATCGTCACTGGATTTAAGTGGGGCTTTTTATCGCATGAAAACTACATAAAGAAGAAGAAAATAAAAACCTGTTTGATTTTTTAATTCGGTTAGAATTTTTTTGTTTATAAAATTATGTTGGATTTAATAATATTATTGAAATATAATTATGCTTATAACTCACAATATTTATATTACACATGCAATTTATTTGTTATTTGCAAAAGCTGCTATCTATACGTAGATAAGATGCCACTTCATGGCTTATTAGCATTATAGTTTTGCAGGAATTAATTTTTACCTACAGCTCAGCGCTTACTTGCCACCGCTACACTGTTTTTAGCAAAAGTGCTTAAAATGTTTTAAATGTGATATCTTAGAAAACATTAAGAAATTAATCAAAAGTATTGTAGGTATGTAATCCAATTGTAACAAAAAGTAGTTAAAGCATTTAAGAAAAATATTAATGGTTTGATAATATAGTAATTGCAGGAGTATCTAGTATTGATTTTTTCAAACCTTAAACTTTAAAAAATCTTTATCTTTATAGACTATTAAAAAACGAAATATTTTTAAACACAGCTTTAAGTTAGTACAACAAATTCATTATTTTTCGCTAAATCATAAAAATAAGTTGCCTAGGGATTAGAACTTGATAAAATTGGCAAGAGATATTGATTTTACAAGCGATTTAAAAGTAGAGGACTAAGGAACAAATCTTTATTTACGTCTTTGTTAATTAATCTGCAAAATTTACAAACAATGATGTTAAGAAATTGTTGCCATTATTTATATTATATATCTTCTACTGGAAATATATATAATATACTGATATTATTTATATACGATACGAGTATGTATTGGTCAGCCTTTAATTCTTAATTTTATTTTTTAAACTTGTTAAGGTGGGCATAGTTATGTGTTCAATGTGAAAATCAAAATATTGCCTTGTGAAAAAGGGTTACTATTGGGATACCTTATAATTTGTAATTTTGTATATTTAGGTTTTTAGTGAACTAGCAACACACACTCTTAACAGATGTTTAGTACCAGGCTGTAACGGTGAAAAAAATTACGCTATATGTCAGAATCTAGTAATTATTAGGATACTATGCATTCCATTTTAGTTTCTTTTTTGTACTTGTTCTAATAGCAGAAAAAGTTGTTTGTCACTGGCAACCCTACCTTCTTTTTAATCAACGTGAATAGTTGTGCTCCGTTAAAATATATTACATTTTATTTAAAAATGTTATGGGACAATACGCCCAAATTAAAATCACGTAAAAAGACTAACGATGGATCCAACTCGGAAAACAGATTCCGCATGCTGTCTTATGATGATGAAGACGAAGTTTCCTTGGAAAAAATTCCTCCAAAAATAGTAGACGCCAGTGTTAGTTTCAACAATGTTTGGAGTGTTCTTGGCGAAAACTACTTGTTTAAAAGGATATCAATTGGCACAAAAATAATATTCAGCACAATCGCATTTTTAACGAGGCGATAGAAGTACTCAATAAAAGGCCATTTAAATTCTACACTCATGAAGTAAAAAATTGAAACTTCTTTAAGATGGTGTTATTTGGTTTTCCAATGCTAACAAAAGACATAATAAACCCCATGAGTGCAAAAAAAATTGTAACAAAAACATTGAACGAAGACGACGCCTTTACCTGATCGAATTTGATTTGATAGGCAACAAGTCTCAAAACGCGGTGTTAAAGATTAAATATTTCTGAAACGTGGCTGCAAATTGGAGAAAACCATATAAAGGCAATAAAGGTGCTACTCAGTGCACCAAAGTTCGGTCATGGTGCCAAAAACTGCAACAGAATAAAAATGTGTCCTGCCTGTGCGGGCAACCACTACTTCCCCGATTGTAATTTACCCACAAACTCCCCCGGTAAAAATGTACTATATAATGTCACAGAGCGGATGACCCCAAATGGCCTTATCGTAAAGGATATCTAGAGCAGCGCCAACGTTTAACAGCCAAATACAAAACTGCTGATCTGAATCGAAGATCGTGATAATGGTGATTTTCCACAAATACCCGAACAGGAGCATTCAGGAAATGCTCAAAGTTCTTTTCTGCGGGTAAAAATCTATTTTCTAATATGGTCAAACAACAACAGCGATGATCCGACAAATGAAAAACTGTTGGAAATATTTTTCAATGCAATTGACGCTTTGGAAAAATCTCGAACAAAGTTATGTGTTTTAGGTATGATGCTCAAACGTTCCATATAAAACTGTAGACAATGTTCACGTTATGCACTGGAACGTTTAAGGCATAACCATCTAATCAGTGGCTTCACAGCTCGAAGTAGTTATTCTGGAGAGGCGGATAGATATTTTTTTGCTAAACTAGACTTTTTAAAACCGCATCATAAATTTCAAATGGGAAACTACGAAATCTACTGTGAAGATCGGTTAACTCATGTTGGAGGTGTTCTGATAGCGATTAAATGTAACACAGTTTCAAAGTTATTACCTAGAATTAATACAAGTAGTATTGAAAATATTTCTATATTTAGGTGCCCCTGTAGGCTAGTAGGTAGTGTACTAGCTTGTCAGTATGGGGGTTGTGGGTTCGATTCCCAACGAAGACCTTGGTTTTTTTCACTACAAAATTAAAAATTGGCTGTCGGTGGGACTGCTCAGCGATGAAGTCATAGTCACTGGTCGCTGTGATGTCTTTATACGGCAGTTAATTTCCGACTATCCTTCTTCTTTCACCACCTGTGTATCTTCTCTATCCCTTTCCTAAAGAAGGTAGCACGGTACTTGACTAAATAGGCATTGTTGCCTGAAGTGCTACTTCTCTTTAAACAAAAAAAAAAAAAAATATTTCTATTCAGGTTTTAATTAACAAATGCCCTGTGGTGTTTACTGCTGCTTATAATCCAATTTATTCTCCAGAGTTTAAGTAACACTTGGATCTTCTTACAAACATGCTCACTGAAACTGTGTCTCAAATAATATAGCTGGCTATAACCTTTACAGACATTGCGTGCATTCTAAATATTTTATATATTTTCAAGATTCTGCCACCCTACACGGATAAAATTGTACGTATGTACAGCCCTCTGCAATAGATATTTTATTATCAAATTCGAGATTTCCCTTTTTTGATTTGGAGACAATTCCAAATATTTTGCAATTAGACCATGATCCAATAGTATGTTCCATTTACGGTAAGATTCATAATAAATTTAATTCTGGGTGGAAAAAGAAAGCATTCTTCAGAACATTGATCAAAACACTTTGTCGCCCGGCAACGTAAACATCTTTTTGGACAAATTAATTGCAATTGTTAAAGGCGCGTCTAAGATAATTAAAGCTCAGCGTAACAGATGCAAACCTAAACTTCAGAGATTCAAGGATTCAAAGGCAGCTAAACGGCTTAATTGACTTTCATCTTAATAAGAATAGAAATTAATCTTGGTCTGGATATATTTGAAGACTGCCCTCAGCTTTATATGATAAAAACCGCATATCTTCCAACCTAAACATAAGAGGCCACATCCTAAGAACTGAACCAGAAAAACCAAATGCAATAGCTGAGCCATTTAGCAATTCCCATACAATAATGGATTTCCCTTAGACACACTTCTATCTGATTACATGGATTCCCTTAAAAATATCTCCCTATGGAACTCTCGAGTCTCTCCGGAGTTAAAACATTCGTTTTGCTATTAAAAAATAATAAAGCTCCTGGTTAAATGCTATAAATACTATTATTTTGAAAAATATGCCAGATATTTTCTATAGTTCACTTAGCAGAATATATAACTGTTGCCTAGAATTTGGCTACTTTCCATCGACCTTCAAATAGTCCAAAGTTATTCCCATTCCTAAAAAAGGAAAAGACCCGACGCTATCCAGTAGCTATAGGCCCATCCTAGAAAAAATTATCCATAAAAGATAAGTAAATTTTGTTGGCCTAAATAAATCGATAAACTACCAGCAGTTTGGATTTCGGAAGGAGCACTCTAAGTTAATACAACTCAATGTTGAAAGTTTTTTTTAAAACCCGTTTTTTTGTCGTATGTGTCAACGGCGAGTTTTCTAGAGAAAAACAAATTCCTCCGGGTTTATCTCAAGGGTCCATATTATCACACACAGGAATCAAACAGCAGCATTTTATGGAAAAGTTTATAATGCAAAAGTTGGGAGAATGCAAGAGAGGGTCGCCGCAAACCAAAAATATTTTGCTAAATGGAAAATAAAAGTTAATG
Organism: Trichopoda pennipes; assembly: GCA_030448955.1. NCBI lineage: Eukaryota > Metazoa > Arthropoda > Insecta > Diptera > Tachinidae > Trichopoda > Trichopoda pennipes. The sequence continues at coordinate 76,144 of JASKUP010000026.1, read as the reverse complement.
ACAATAAAACGCAGGCAATTATATTTCCATATAATAGATCTCCTAAACGTTTACCTACAAAGATTCTGTACGCCCATAGAAATATTATCCCTATTGAAAGGAATATTAAATATCTAGGCATTATATTGGAAAAAAGCTTTTGTTTAATTATCACGTCAATTATATATGTAATGAAGCCATAACATGCGGCCGTGCTCTTTACCCCATACTTAATAGGAGATCTAAGCTAAATATAGAAAACAAAACATTACTATATAATATGTGCCTCCGCCCGATTCTAGCATATCGTAGTCCGGTCTGGTTTTACAAAACAGCCAAAATCCATAGGAAAAAATTACAAATTATACAAAACTAAAATTTAAAAATAATACACAATATCCCACCGAGATATTCCACCAACTATCATCACAACAGGTTTTATCATAAAATGATTCATGCGCATACCAACGATCTAACGCCGTCATTTAACACGTTCGCGGACGCTAAAATTTTCAAAGAGCTGCAAAAATATACAGGCAATTATTTTTGAAATATCCGAAATCTGATTAGACATGTATTATTAGAGTAATCAGAACATCGTATTTTAACCGTTATATACAATGAATGTTATAGCATCCACGACGATTACACTTCTAGTTTACTCAATGTGTTGGCTTAAGGAAATTTGTAAATACATGGAGAAAAGATAAAATAATATGAAATTAACTAATGAACCAGTTGGTCATTATTTTGAAATGTATATTAATTACAAAAACTTAAGCTTGTATAAAATAAAATAAATAAAAATTGTCTTTAAAATTTGAATGCTATAGCATTCAGGTCATTTTACATCACTATGAAAATGAATGCTATAGCAGCATTCGCGTCCGCGAACGTGTTAATAAAAAAAATACAAATCGTCTAATTTTGAAACAATAAGAAATTTTGTAAACACTCACTAGGATTCTTTTTCGTGCAAACAGTTCAACTAGTGTTGTTTTATAAATTTCATTATAGCAATCTTAAAGTTCGTAAGGGATTTTGCGTGACTAAAATTCCTCAAGTCTCTAAGCTATCATCGACTTCTCTATTCTAGTATTAGGTTGACATAATTGTTGTATTACTTTTATGTATAATCTTATAAATGTTCTTATAGTTTTAAGAAACCCGTTGCAAATAAAATTTTATAAAAAAACAGTTTGTATTGGTGCAAACTTCAAGCGAATGCCTATGCAAATTATTACACATACACTATGTAAGTTCTAAATGCCTGCCGAACAAGTTTAAATCACGTAATCGACTGGTGGCAATTTTTATGAACATAACAATATTTGTCGCTTTAGTAATAAAACCCTTTCAAAAATAAGATAGTCATATGGACCATAGCCCATAATTAGAAATGCACTGTAAATATGTAAAATAATATTAGCGATTAGCATACTTTCAGGCGAATACGAAGCTAATATATATTAAAACATATGTATAAAACATATGTATAAGTATGTAACAGGTGTTTTTAAAGAGGTGTAGTTCTTTAAGTTGGCAAACAAATGGCGGGCTGTCAGCTGTCTATTGATTTATGTTCAGTTTGGTTTGGCATTTCAACATAAATAGACTGACCCCTAAACTACGCTTCCAAATTGTGCAATTCGAGCTCAAAACGTAAGCGAATTTCGTTTAGGGATGAAACTCACTTTTGTTTAAATGGAACGTCAATAAACAAAATTGCTAGACTATTTTCTGTGGGGATAGGTGAAGTCGCTAGTCAACGCTGAGCCAGCCGTGGCGGTCAGATCATATACCAGTAGTCATATTAAAATTATGCCAAAATAATATTTCATGTCAATTTAGGAAATTCAAATTTGTTTTCTTCCATTTCAAAGTTCTATACCTCTATAAAAAAACAACCTATATATATGTATCCTTTCATTTATTTTTTAGTTGTGATTTTTGTGCATAATTTTCTGACTGAGTAAACTAAAAAAAATTTTTGTAATAACAACTGATGGGTGCGGTATTTAATTAATTAGTTCTAACATATTTACGTACACTTTTCCACACATGCATATTACATCCAGTATTACAGTATGTAAATATTTTAGATGACGTACTCTTATTATTAAATTTTTTATTATCAAATTATATATTGTTTTTATCTTTGCAATAATTGCTTCAAAAAATGGCAAATAAACTAAAAGCTTTCAAAAATAAAAAAGAATTGTTTACTAATTGTCTTTTCATTGAGTCAGTTATCAATCATCATTGTCATAATAAAAGAAACCTACAAAATTTTATTTAATAAATTTTCATAACACAAGTGCTACCAAAAATGCCTTGAGTTGTTAGTATACGTACATGTGTTTTAAGCTCGACGTTCACACTAATACACTCAACCAACTAAACAAAAAAATTCATAAATTCCTCAATAATATTAGCAACCACTGAAATCTTGTGTTAGCAACATTAGGTTATTTTTTTGTGTTTTCTGCTTTTTTAAATTAATCATAATTGCTTTCTGCTTTCAAATAACACTGCATTCTTTTTACACTTGTGCACATCTAACACCCACGATCACTTAAAATGTTGACACATTGTTTCGTTTACAACGAAGAGTTTCTTTTAATAGTTATAATTATTACGAATAAACTTATTCCTCTTCAAAAAATGCGATCATATTTGGCCCAAAAAAAAGTATCCGACGAAAGTATGATTGTAAGAAGCATGGCAAAATAATTCATCAAGTAGAAAATTATTATTTTCTGTTAACTTTTTTAATATGTCAAACTGATTATAATTTTGTTTAAACGCTAATACTAGCTACTGCACACAATAATAAATCACAATATCGCGCCGTCCAAATCAAAATATTCTGGCTCCGGCGAGATCGCACTTAAGATTTCTCTATTATGTGTTCACTTTCTCCCCGATCCTTCGAAGTTTGGACTAAAATTTCCTTATTTTACTATAAAGACTCCGAGCGATATACTTTGCTAATTTTATATACTTTTAGTCACCTTCTCAAAATCGTATTGACCGAGGCTACTAGCAATTGATTATTTTCTTTTTTATACTTTTTAGGATAGATTTTTTTTATAGGTACGTTGTGATTTTAAATTGAACTATACTTAACCTGAAGTAATTACATGGTTCATAATAATTATTGTAAAATTAAAAAATTAAATTGAAAAGGTTAAAATGCAAAAAATGCAATGTATTAGATTTATTAATATTGATCGCTATATTATAAATTAATATTTAAATTGACAGCACTGTTGGATTTTGTTCTTTGCCATGTATAAGCTTTTATTATTGTGTTTTGTTTACTTACTTGTCACTTTAATATGTGTTGGGCTCCACATTGTAGGTGTGTCTGTGTATTAATGAGAGTTGCTTTAAATAATTGTTGGTAGGTTTTTTGCTCTGTATCGCTGGTTAAAATTTACCTTGATGATACTACTATTGCTGTGGCAGAATGCGATCAACTGATTGTTTTTACCGAGGTTTTTTCTTCAATTTATATTTATATACTCTGTATACTCTATTACTTTTTGAATCATCAAAATAAAAGATTGTTTTATTAATATACCATATTCAATCGTATTTTGCTTTTTTTAGCACTCACACGAAAAGCATTTTTTTGTCACATTTATTTAATATCGTGCTGTATTATTTAAAACTTTTTTTTTATTGAAATTAGATTTTTAATTTACTCTTGTATCAAAAATATTAGATTCTTTCTATCAAATTTCATTTCTCGGTTTTAAAATAACTTATGCAAATACAAAAATTTAACAACATATTAAACAAAAATAAGAAAAATTAATCACACACCGAAAGCTACACAACCAACCAATAACGATGAAAACCCAAATCTAATTTGACATTTTTATAAATACCATAATGATTTCTTCTTTTAACTTATGACAGAGATGCCATATTAAAGTCAATGACAGCCTGCCTCATATGAAAAAAGAATAAAATTTCCCTGGCACACACATATATGAATCACTCGTTCTACAGCTGTTTATTATTGATTATTATTAAGTCATTAATTTAGAATTTGTCTTGGTTTTTTTCCAAAGCTTTGTTCCCAAAATTTCACACTAAATTCGCTCTCCTTAAAAATTAAAATAAAAAATTTTCACAACTTATTTTTAATCAAATATTCTTGAAATTAATTATGGTGTGTGTTCCTTGCTTTATAATTCCGGTTCTGCTGTATATATGGCACAAGTTTGTTCAGCCAATAATGCTGCGCTATTGGAATCCTTGGGAAAAGAAAGATGCTCAAGGAAATATCATAAAAGCAACTCCAGAATTTCCCTTTGAGTGCAAAGGTGGGATTTGCCCTTATCCAGGAGCTAAAAGGAAAGTGCCAGATAACTCATCGGCAAGCCTGGAAGATAAGCTAACAAGTGGGGAAACAAAAACAACTGAGTTACAAGCAGAAGCTGACACTAAAAAGAATGATTAATATAAATCCTTCTTAAATTCAGTTCTTAAACTTTAGTTCTTAGTGCATTTGGATTTATATAATACTTTTTATATAAGTCTTTAGTTCGTAATTTTAAATTTTTTTTTGAAAAAGAATTATCCTTTCATTAAGGTAATTATGCCACATACTTCGCCAGATCTCTTTTTAAATGTCTTCTAGTGGTTATTAGCAACGAACCTTCATATGTTTTGATGATAGATTGCTGATGCTCTCGGCTAAAACTACCAAAAACAAAAGCTTACAGAAGGATGCAATAAAACAAATACGTTATTATTTTCAAAAATAATTATTTAACTGGAAAGATAATTCATTCTCAAAAATAATTGAAGAATACAAACTTTAGTCTGAGGAAAAAATATTCGATTAATTTTAGATAAATATTAAAAATTTAAGATGTAAAACAAGTGCTAGTTAATGGATAAGTTTTAGGTTTTTGGTTTACTCTGCAGGATACTAGAAAAGCAATAAAAAATACTATTTTTAATTGAAGTTTTCGACAAAAGATTTAGAAAAAATTTTAACTAATCGTTGTAAATATTTTATAAAAAATAAACTAAATCTTTGAAATTATAACTTAAAAATTTTGTAAGTTTCTATAACGATCCTAAATAAAAATTCAATACAAGATTGCGGAAAATACGAGTACGAAAAAAAAGTTGTTATATAACGCTTATAAAAAGAATCGTAATAATTATATAATTTACTGATAAATGATTACGATTAGAAAAAATTAAAATTTTAATAATCAAAGTAATGAAAAAATTATTTGATTATTTTCAAATTTTTATTCTATCAACATGTGTTGGATCAATTACTCATTTTGTTCAAGTTCTTAGCAAATTTCAAGTAAAAGTATATTTTTAGAAAAACAAATTTATGCGGTTTCAAGTGAACTGTATTCTGAACTTGCTTAGGAATTTGTTAAAATTAATCTCATATAATAATTATAGTTATTTGACCTTTTTAATATTTTATTAATTAAGCACTGTTCCTTTATATAAAAAATTAAGTTAATCTTCATTTTTTATTTTAGGAAAAGAATGGTTTGACAAAATATTGAAAAAATAACTTAATTTTTCATATAAAGACCCAGTGCTTAATTACTAAATTACTTATAATCAATAAATTCATATTTTTATTTTTTAAAGGCAAATAAATATGTAAATAGTTGTTACTTAATTTTAGCTTAAATTTCAATTGTATTTGAAAGGTGAAGTATCCTTATTTATAAAAATAAAAAAAATTTAAAGTTTCCGGACATTTAAAAATTATACCAAATAATACGTATTATTTTAAATTATTTGTAATCGTAATCAATTATTAATCATGCAGAACAGTAATTAACTAACTAATGAAACTTCTAATCATTACTTAACAAATAGGTAGCCGCACGTCCAGTGTTTCAGAAATAAGCAAAAATATAAGTTGCCTTTTCTTTCTTAAAGTCAAACACCAATATTTTTCTTCAAATTCTGATTGCTCTAATTTTTTACGGCTATCAACTTTTCAAGTAAAACTTATTAACTTGTAAATCAGGAGGTCGACCTTACCTAACTCAATTACTATGACTTCTCAAATTAATTCTTTTCCGTTAAAAGGGATAGAAAAATAAATTTTGTAACGAAAATATATATTTTTGGTGTTATGGTGCCCCACACGGACAAGAAATATATTAGAAATGTAAAAAATCTTTTAAAATGTTTTCCAAAGAGGAAATATATTTAAATACCTCTATTACCCCGTATTTATTTAAATACAAACATTTATATTTGAGATCTGAATAGCTAAATTCGATTTTCATTATTTTTAATTATTTTTTTTCTATAACAAACTTATGCTGGGCACCTCAACATTTTCCTTATTTAAGATTTAACATATTTAAATCAGTGTTGCCACATCCCTTCCACCTTTTTCTTAGTTTTAACACTGAGAGCTTACGTCATCAAATTCAGATAGATTTTGTGGACTAGGTACTATTTTTGGTGGATTGAAGTCGTTTGCTAAAGATTGATTATCAGTGGATGATGAAACCAAATCGTTGTTGAGTACTTGAGTTTTCCGCACATCAGAGGATGTGTTTAAGTATATTAAAAAATCATTTTCCATGCTGGAATTGGGTGACGAATATCCACATATTTGCTACTTTCATTGCTAACATTAAAAATTGACTCTTAAAATTCAAAATCGTAGCATTTTTCATCTGAAATTTTGCAGAGCCTGGACTGTTAGCTGTATTTTCTTTTCCCGGCCAATATATCACTTTAAATATAAAAACTTCCGCCCAAGCAACCAATTTTCAATTCTAGCAGGAAGTCTCGATGCAGGTTTAAAAATAATTTCTAGAGGTTTATGTTCAGTTACCAGCTCAAAATTTAATTCCGCTTGATATTAACAAAATTTTGCAGCTGACCAACCCAGGACTAAACTGTCTTACAGTTTGAGAACATTTCTTCTTAGTGGAAGATAAGCTCTTATTTGTAAAACAGATTGCTCTTTTTTTCGTTCGGACCAGCACTCAGGAGACGACCCCTACTCATGTAATGCATTGTAGCAAAATTAGGAAATTAGGCTATGGGGAGGAGGAAAGAAGGAGTAGTGTTTGTGGACATTAGATTTGAAGTTTCCTAGATTGAAAGTGACAGGAGGGAGTTTATTCCACATACGAACTGTTCTGCTAAACAACGAATTCTCCCTGTAATGCGTAGTATGATTCACTGGCCAATCGACCACAAATGGATGCGCTCTCAACGAAAATCGAGTCAAACGCAAAAACGTTGGAGTAACGGAAACAAGTTGCCTAATTTCGTTAGAGCACTTACCATTGAAGTAACGATAAAAGAGTGAAATACAACCTACGTTGCGTCGATGCTCAAGAAAATCAATAGAGTTGGATACCGTACTGCCCCCAATGAGTCTCTTGGCTCTCTCCTGTACGCGGTCGAGCAACTCCGAGATAGACTTTGGGCGCCGGCCCATACATGCGAGTTGTATTCCATTTTCGGACGGATATAGGTGGTATAAATAGTATGAAGATCGGATGGAGTGAAGTATCTCTTACACCGTTTTACAAAACCGAGGCACTTGAAAGCTTCTTTAGAAACTTTAAAAATGTGTTTAGCCCATCGAACATCACACTGAATTTTCATGCCAAGAACATCAAGAGCGGCCGATTCCGTAATACCTATATCACCCATAGTAGCAGATGTAGCAGCATTCCCGAACGCAGATCTATGCGTAAGCATGCAAAATTGCATCTTGCGGGCATTAAAATCGATTCTATTTACACGAACCCATTACAAGGTTAACGCGAGATCATGATTGAGCGTATCATTCACGTTCCGTCTTTTGGAATTCACCTCCAAATAAATAGGAATGACAAATGATGCTGTCACCTGCGAAAGAGTAAATATGATTTAAAGTTTGACAAAGACGGTCATTTAGAAAAATAAGAAATAGAGTAGGAGAAACCATTGCCTTCAATTTGCCAATATTTTCTTCTTGTTTGTGACCCGATTCAAATTTTGCATCCTTGGTTAGCATTATTCTGAGGTAATGAGTCACATCTACTGCCAGGCAAGAATTTTTCAATATAAGCCTAAAAAACTGCGGATTTCATCTGTTAATTGTACAGCTGGGAACTGCTGCATCACTTTTTCTCTTTCAAGATTTGCTGTGAAACATCTACTGAAAGTATGTGGCCCAGAAACATGAGTTTTTCTTTTGATTTATGGTTACGTTTTTTTTCTAATAATTTATCTAAAACATACAAATGTCTTCCTAGACTGCATCATGTTCTTCGTCAGAGTTTCTAAATACTTAGGTGTACTTCGACATGTAGAAAGTAATCGCTCCATAATTTTTTGAAAAATCTCAGAAGCACATCAATGACTTATACTTAAACAAGCCTTCGTGTATCTCAAAAGTTGTGATATCAGGATTTGTCTCATCTAACTATAATTGGTGGTACGCAGACTTGAGGTCCAGTCCAGTGGAGAAGGTTCTTGCTGATATTAATCTGCTCATAAATCACGCAAACGAATGGCACTGTTTTCCCGTCTCATGTCAACTTAAACGCGAATATCATAATTTCCTTTAGAAATAATTGATATAATTGAATCTATATCAAGGCGCAAAGTTTATTTATTCTATTGGATACTTTATTATCCAGTGCAATTCGGACACTGCAAACCGGTTGTTGACCTGATGTGATCGTCTGATCTGCTGATAAAGTAAAGTATTTTCGAAAACGGTTGCTGCTCTTTTTTCCTATCTCTTTGCCAAGAATGCTTGTCCACTATTCTTGATAACAAAAAATTTTTATGTTATTTCCATTCGCTACGTGGAAACAATTGGAGCATCAAATATTACGATCCTTTCCAGCTTACGCTTTAAATTTGTTTGCAGAATTTGAGCGTATATTCCATATTACCGCTTTTGAACTTTGTAAAAATTTCCAATATTTTTTAGTTAGCAAGTCTCAGCGACAATCACAGTCTAATTCCTTTCCACCAATGAAGCAGTACAGATTTCCATCACTCTGTTTATAATTTCCAATTTTCAAATATCCAAACATCAGAAGTAGATTTATCATCTTCTGCAACACAACGCACATTAGCGTGTCTATCCGTAAATCTTCCTGTTGTCTTTTTCAATTCTCCTTTTTTTGCTTCATTATATTATTGCAAAAATGAAGAACGTTTATCACATTTTGAATTTTCGGCTGGATAGCATACGGTTGGCGAATGCAACTAAAAATCACTTCTACTGTAAATTCTAAGTAATGGTTCCTGTTCAGAGCCTGTTAACATGTTACAGACAGTTTTATCAATCTCTTCGAACACTTGACACAAGTTTGCTCCTTCTCTAACAGCATCTTTTTCAATTAAAGGGGTGTCTATAAATCTGTTATCTTGTCCCTAAAGTAAATTTCTTAAATTTTTTTTACTATTGCCAAATGAGCATTTTATCACTGGTTGATGCAACGCAGCAAAAACTTATTAAAATTTTCATCCTCGCTAGGGATTATATTCCGGGAAAAGTGAAGACATCGTGTTTCTCTGTGGAAAAAATATTCACTTAAATTTTCCATTAAAACTTTATATGCCTTTAAATATTTATCTCCACCGTTCCCCACTAATGCACCAGGAATGTTAAATATTACCTCCTGAGCTGGTGCCCTGACAGGTTATTGTTTTTCTTAATGACATCTTCTACTTCTTCCACGATCAAATAAAGCTTGGCGTAGTTTTATAGCTTCTGCCATCGCACCGAACAAATTTACTGAAATAAAATTGATCAAAATTACTCTAATGCAGATATGACAAATAACCAAATCCAATATCTGACTACATTTCATGTATTAGTCAACGTTTATCTCTTTAAAGAATGCCGAATCCAATCAGTAAAATACCAATAATTAAATTAATATATTTTATATATTTTTTTTTGTAATACTCAATCACTAATTCAATATCTTTAGCGAAAGACTTCCCGAATTCAATGAAAATCTTGGTGTTTACCAATTTCAAAAAAATTTACAAATTTGATTTTTAAAAATGCTCAATTTTTATTAATTCGTATTTATTGAAACACAGTCATTTTTATTTAAGATCTAAATATTTAAATTCAACTTTATTTTTAATTAAATTTCTTTTCTGGCGACTTTCTGTTGAGCAGTTCAAAATATGAACAATCAAATTTTTATTATTTAAAACTCAACATGAAATAAGAAAAATTTTTAATAGAAACTTTAAATTTAATAAATATCTCTTATTCTTTTTTACGGTCTTTTTAAATTATAATTATAATTTTTGTTTTCAAAAATAAAAATTTTTTTTCCTGAAGAAGCTTTCCATGGGAAAGCGAAATATCGAAAATAAAAAAATATATATTGTTAATTTAATTTAAAAAGATCGTAAAAAAATAAGAGATATTTTTTAAAGATAAAAAAGGTCGTTTAAAAAAACTACAAGAAACTTTAAATTATATATAAAATATACAAATCAGTGATTAAAAATGCTTGACTATTTTCAATGCATATGTAATTGCTTAACAGTTGCTTAGGAAATAATATAAAATGCAAATGCAAAACAAGAAAGAAATGCTTTTGCTTAAGCTGACTATGTGTTTCTCTCTGTAGCAAAGCAATTACTTTGAAAACCAATCAGTTGTTCTTAATTATTATTTTTACTCTTGCTTAACGCTTAACTATGAAGTTGTGGCTGACTACGATTGCTGTTACTTGCTGTAACTCGCTCAGTTTTAGAAAATTACATTTTTTTTATCTCTTTTAACATTGGAAATGTATTTATGTATTTATTACAGAAGAAGAAAGAAACATCAACTTATTGCTTAAGCAACAGCAAACGTTTTCATAATAAATACCTTGCTGCAGAAAGAAACACACAGTCAGCTTAGGAAAATACGTTTCTTTCTCTTCTTTGCATTTGCTTTTTGCTGTTGCTTCGTTTGTAATGAAATGCTGAGGAAATAAGTTTTTTTTATTTGCTGAAAAAAATGTAAGCAAAGCAAAGGGTGTAGTCTGTGGCAAAGGTTTTAGTTCTCTTGCCATTTTTCAGCAAGCAATTTAGACTCTGATACAAATCGAAATCTAAAATTCTAGAAATGAAATTAAGTTAATTAATGATTTAAATAAAAATATTGTATTTATTATAAGCAATTTTATTTCGTGCTTGATTCCTTTAAATAAATATCTCATGATATTCTCACAAAATATTTATTGCAAAAATTTTATTAAAAAATAAACATCAATCATTTTGGATATAAGACTCTTAGGTTTTTCTATACAATATTGGGGTAAAATTCACTGATGAGCTACTTGAGCAATAGTGAAATTGCAATGTGGATGTGCTCTCCCCCATTACAATACATTTCAAATATTTTTATTTTGATTTTTATTTGAATAAATGTTTTATGAGAATATCATAAGATGTTTATTTTTTAATAAAATTTTTGCAATAAATATTTTGTGAGAATATCATGAGATATTTATTTAAAGGAATCAAGCACGAAATAAAACTGCTTATATTAAAAATGTTTCCGAATAATTATAAATTACTTATTATTGTACTTATTTAAATATTGTGTATAAGTTTTCATTAACTTGTCGCCCACTTTATCAAATTATTTGCTGATTTTGTTGTCCAGGTGAAATTAAGCCAAAGAGAATAATTAAAAGTTGCAGGGCTCAACTGTGTGATTAGATTTACATCTGCGCCTGGCCATGAGCCTTAATCAGATGGTGGATCAAACCACAGCATAATTTGGAACGTCATGCTCGTCCTAGGAAGCCGAAGCTATAATTCTATGCAACAGAACTTTCCAGTTGCAGCTTCGATGATTTCAGAGCAGGGCTGCAAATCATCACTCCTTGCTTAAGAGTTGGAGACTTTCCAACTCCTGTCCAGAACACATGTCTAGCATGCTCATTGGATCTAGAAACATTTCACCAGGTAGGTGTTATTAAAGGTGAAATGAACCCTGACACCATAAAACCATAGGCTGATATGGGGCCGCGAAACCACAACCACCACGATACTCCCATAAAGGGCCAACCTCAATAATCAGCCAGAGAACAGTTAAGTGTCTAAAGAGACAAATAACGGAACTCTGCGGGTCACTGATTCCCGTGGAAATAAAGTGGAGTTTCCAGTTGTCTCCCTGTCTGACTTCAGGGGACTGGGCTTCCTTTTTCCCCCAGTTGCACAGGTCTAAGTTGTTGATATCTCCAAAGACCATATATATGTGCCCCCGGAGGGTAGTTGCAGGGCTCAGTTAAGTCTTTATAATCGTGTTACTTTAACACTTGTTAGTAATGGTGAAGCATCTTTTTTTGAGTTTTTAAAACCGCCATCTTTAGAATTTACTTTATTTCTAGCATGCGATTAATAACAATAAATGTTTTGCATTAAAAGAGTATAAGTCTATAGTATTTAAGTTAACGATACATTGTTTTTTGAAGGATTTATTTTGGAAATCAGTAAAAATTTACGTAATAAATACAAAGAAATTGCTATGAATTGTTATTTTTTAAACTGAATCATACAGTTTAAAGGAGATGGTTAAGCAAAAAAAATATATACCTGCTAATTAGCCGCTACGGTTTTACTTATTTTGGGCTTAATATAGATAATCGAGCACTTGATTCCTCATTCGATGCTCAAGTTATTATAATCTTGTTATCTTAGTTATATGACTCACAATAAGCCCATAAAAATAAATTCAATTGTAGTAACTGTTAAGGGAAATGACTACCCAGTATCGCATATCACGTGCTGTACGCTAACTGACTCCAAGTTGTTTAAACAAAATATTTTCAATATCATCCAATTTAGTGAGAAAAGGTATAGTTAAAAAGGCCCCATTTATTATTTTCCATCAAGCAATGACATGTCGCGGTTGTATTTTGGATTCTCCAGGTCACAAATATGAAATTAAATTTCACGGCAATTTATTTAATTTTTGCTTTCATGAATGTCATATTACGCGCTGGCGTATATTTTTATCCACGAAAAATCTTTATAAAATATCGGGTTAGAAGGCATGACAGATTTAATTTTTCCATCTAGCTACTGAGGAACTTGTTGTGGTTTCTTAACCCTGTTTTTAGCACTTCTCACGGCAAAAAAAGGCAAAGTATTACCAAATATTACCAATAAAAGAAATTTTGTTTGGCTAGATGTTTAGTCAGAGAGATGCAATTTTCCCACTCTACTAATATAATATCAGACTCCAATGGCAATCTAAGCATCCTTTAATTTAACAGATTGTCTCAAAAGAAAATTTAAGACTCTTAAGCTATAACGCGTTTTGTATTGTCTATCATCCTTTAATAATATTTAAGACTTTAGCCATGCATTTATATTTTTTTGTAAAATTAAAAATTAATATTCAGTTATTTTCAAAAAAAGATAAAAAGAAGAATCATTAATACGACTAAAATTTGACATAAATCAACGTTACTCTTTAAAAACATATTTTAACTAATACAAAAAAAAACAATTTTATTTTTTGCAATCATTTTTAATTTAATGTACATTAATTTTTGCTAGATTCCTTTAAAAATTAAAATTTTATGAAATTCATATGAAATATTTATTATTCAAAAATATACTTGAAAGCTCATATAGCTCATCAGTAGATTTTACTCCAAGTTTTGTATAGAAAATTCCATAGTCATATCTCAGCTAAATTGATTAAATGAGAATTTTTATAAACAAAACTCAAAAACACTTCTCTACAAAAACACAGAAAACATTTCGAAAACAAAAAAACCTTTTCATTTTTAATCTTTTAACATTAATGTTCCCTCTGGAGGCCTTTTATATGTAAAACCAAAAATTATTTTTAAAGAATTTCACAAAACCGCAAAATTCTTTTTTCAAATCGTAGTATTTCTTAAATTATGCCTTTGATTACCATATTGTCTAATTAATCGGTTCGTTAATTTTACTGGAATACTTATTGTCATTAAGTATTTCTCTTATTGTGTTCATATTCTTCAAATGAAATTCTTTATCACTTATAGTCAATATTCTGTCATATTTTATATTTATTATTATATTCATATTATAGTCATATTTTTCGCCGTGTTTATTATCATTTTAAAAAAAAATATGATAGACAGAATATTGGCAGAAGCAAGACTTTATAAATCATTAACTTATGTTCCTGGAATATCAGAAAGATTAAGAAAATCTAAAATATATGACACTGATAGATACATAATTGCACACAAAACATATAAAACATTAAATAAATTATTTAGCAGTATGAAGGATAAAATAGGGAAAGTGGAAATATCTAATGTAGTATACAGGATAACAACAACAGGACAACAAAAAATAAACTTATAACAAAATTAGCTGTTCACAGATCCAACCAAAAATGTAGGAATATTTCAACACAGAAGACATCCCTATCATCACATAAGAGAAGAAATATAATCATTAACCAATGTTTGAGGAAGCATCAATATTACATATAGAAAAAAACTATAAGAGACGTTATATGTTAGAAATAGTTATTGTACCAAATGTAAGGAGAATAAATTTCAAAACAGACACAGACAATTAAGCGCAGAATTACAGTCACTTAATTCAAAAACACATAATTTGTCATAATTATTTCATAAGAGAGAATTTGTTATTTAATTTCCGTTTCCTTGCCTTTGTCTGTTTAAATATTTGAAATTTTAATTTTGTATGTATATATGTATGTATGAAGAAAATTATTTTATATGTTTTTTGACTTTGGAGTCGCAAAAAATGTACCAGGTGAGTTTACGAATATAGAGTCTTCATTAGACTTATCCTCCGACCACACACCTTCTATTATTACGTTATGGAACCCGTTGGATTCTGAAAATCGATCTGCATTGGCAACTAAGACTCATATTAATTGGCTTAAATTTAGAAAATATCTAAGCTCTCATTGTTCGGAAAATATACCGCTGCGTACTTCAGGAGAAGTGGAAAAAGCTATTGACGACTTTAATGAAGAAATCAGACTAGCCACAGTTCACGCAACCACAAATGCTCCGATAAAAAGATACAGCAGAATATATTCAGTAGATGTACAAAAACTCCTCCTAGAGAAAAGGAGAATCCGTAGAGAGTGGCAGGCGTGTAGATCACCCCAACTAAGAAACAGGCTGAAAGAGTGTACCAAACAGCTTCGTGATTTACTTGAAGTGCAAAGAATTGCTTCACTTAACAAATACTTGGAAAATCTTGATGCAACCTCGCATTCAGACTACTCTCTGTGGCGCGCAACAAAAAACATTAAGCGACCAACTTTACGCCAGTCGCCACTGCGTACCCCAAGCGTTGATTGGGCAAGAAGCAACGAGGAAAAAGCTTATCTGTTTTCCAACCACCTCCTAAAAGTATTTTCTTCTAATTTATCGACAGACCCTATAGTGTTACCTGAAATAATACCTATAGAAGCTGTGCCTTTGAGACTAGAAGTACAAGAGTTGAGAAAGGCTATCGCCGGCTTAAAACTTAAAAAATCACCTGGTATTGATAAAGTTAGTAATAGGATGCTTCTGGAGCTACCAAATGTAGCGGTGAGAATCTTATTGTTTATATATAGCGCCATTTTGCGCCTCAGTTTTTACCCTCAGAAGTGGAAGATTTCGAAGGTGATAATGATTCCCAAGCCGGGCAAGGATCATTCTAAAATAGATTCTTACAGGCCAATAAGCTTGCTGTCCAATTTATCTAAACTGTTCGAGAAACTTTTAATAAATAGAATGTATCCCATATTGATCGAAAAGAAGTGTATACCGGATCACCAGTTTGGATTTAGGAAAAAGCATAGCACAATAGAGCAAACGCATAGACTTGTTAATGCTGTTAAACAAACCTTTAAAAACAAACATTACTGTTCTGCTCTCTTTATTGATGTTTCCCAGGCCTTCGATAAAGTTTGGCACGAGGGCTTAATTCATAAACTAAGGCAGAATTTGCCTCAAAATATTTCCACATTACTGGAAAGCTACTTGAGTAGCCGTTTATTTGTTGTAAAGCACGAGGAGTTTTTGAGCCCACCACAGCCAATTAGAGCCGGAGTTTCTCAAGGGAGCATCTTGGGTCCGATTTTGTATTTATTATATACCTCAGATATGCCTACAACAACATTTGCTGATGATACTGCCCTGCTTTGTGTTCATGTAGACCCACACGAAGCTTCACTACGTCTTTAAAGTCATGTGTTCCAAATCGAAAAATGGTTAAGAAAATGGCGAATAAAAATTAATGAACAGAAGTGCATTCATATTACTTTTACATTACGCAGGAGTACATGCCCACCTATCACAATAAATAATCAAACAATACCTCAACGTTCGGTCGTCAAGTACCTCGGTATGCACCTTGACAGGCGTCTAACATGGAAGCACCACATAGAAGCTAAACTTATGCAAATAAGACTTAAAACTGCTCAATTAAACTGGCTAATTGGTCGCAATTCTGTTCTCAGTCTTGACTGCAAACTTTTGATCAACAAGTCTATTCTAAAGCCAATATGGCGCTATGAAATTCAAATGTGGGGCACTGCCTCAGTCGTCAAATGTCGAACGGATACAAAGAAGCCAGAACAAAATCCTCAGACTCATAACTGCTGCCCCATGGTATGTGAAAAACTCGAACATTCACAAGGATTTGAAAGTGCCCTCTGTAAGAGAGGAAATACAGAAGTACGCATCCAAATATTTGAGAAAACTGGAATTTCATCCAAATATTTTGGCACGTGATATATTAAATGATAGAGGCTACAATCGTCTGAAGAGGAGAGACGTTAGGGCTATTAGTATAAGTAATTTCTAGTGTTTTCCTTTTTATTTTTTTTTATTTCTTGTTAACTAAAACTTTTTGGCTGGCATTGGCTAGACATAAAGATAGTTATTACTTTTAGATTTAAGATTTATCTACTTATTGTTAGTTCTATTAATTTAGAAGATTCAATAAATAATATTATGATACAAAAAAAAAAAAAATATATGTTTTTTGTCAATTGTTTTAAAAAAAATTGTTTTTTTTTAAATTGTTAATAATTTTTGTTTTTATAAAAATTAATTTCCTGAAGAAGCTTTTCAAGAGAAAGCGAAATATTGAAAATAAACGTCTTAAATTTATTTAGAAAGACCATTATTAAGATTAATATTTATTTATTTAAGAAAAAAAAAGGTCGAATAAAAATAATAATCATTTTATCTAAATTTAAAAGATATTTATCAAAACTTTTAATTGAAATCAGAATTAATAACTGCAAATATTAATTCAATTAATATAAAGAACTAGCAAATATTTAAGTATATAAAAATGCAATATAGAAGAGAGTAACGAAAATAAACAGTGGACAATAACAACAGTTGATAATAAGATAATTGGGGCTATTATGCGTTTCGATTCGAATCGAAATTTTCTCCATCTGGTAGCTTTGGTATTCTGCGTTTCGATTCCGCTCAGTTTCTTTCTATTGTATGTATTTTACCTTACGATCGGAGCTCCGTTTTTCTCAGTTGCTTTTTTGTTAACGGAGGGGTTTTCTTTATCTGTGTTTTTTAGTTAAAAAGTTTAAAAATGTAAGTAGAAAATGAGATAAAAAAACACTTAAAATTATTTTTAATTAATTTATTTAATTAAATTAATTTAAATTAATTATTTTTAATTAATTTATTTAATTAATTTATTTAATTAAATTAATTTTTTTGTTTTAAATTGTTAATTTTTGTACCCGAATATGATGTGTTTTTTATGTGTTACAGGTCAAAAACAACAATACCGCAGCAGTATGAAAAATTGGCAAATTTAATGGCATTTAAAGCAGACATGCAATATGTGGATCAAAGGAAGAAGTGGCAGTGTTCTGGGAGGAAGTTGCAGGAGTCCTCAATGCACTAAGTCCTTCAACAATAAATGCTTATTTTTAATTATGTATACATACAACTTTTTGTACTAAATTTTACATTCGTTTATGAAAATGATAACAAACCTGCTTATTTTGCTATTTCATTTCCACAGTGATGCTATTAATTTTGTAAACATTGCTGTCTTCTTCTTTTTCTTTCGATTCCGTTTTCCTTCAGAATACCAACTTTCGATCGCAACGGAACTGAATGCGGAAACTTAATCGAAACGCAGAACAGGGGTGAATATCTTAAGATATTTCAACAATTACAAATTAATATCATTTGAAATTTTCAAAGAGGTTGACTTAAATGATAAATAAATATATTATGCAGTTAATGGGATAATTCTTTTCTTTTAAGATCATGTTATTGTATTCTTATTATAAAATATAATAAAAATCGTAGTTAATATTTTTTTTTTAGTTTAGAAAGGCTAATACTAATTGAATGATGAAACTAATTTTGATGATCCACGAATGTATTTAACTCTTGCTTTCTGCACACTTGTTTACTCCTTCGGTTAGGACGCGTTCGGCTACGCATCGCCCTGACTGCGTTCTACCAAACTTTCAAGAATATATTTTTGTATTTGCGTGGAAAATGGTGTTCCAAAGAAAAAGAGGAAAGTCCCAACTTCCTGATACATTCAATGACTGATCTATCTTAAATATTATAACCAATTAAATCTTTGCTTATAATGTTAATTATATTATAAATATCAATAATTTTTTCACTTTAATTTGCTCCAGCACACATTAGAAACACAATGATCCAATCCAACTGTATGTAACTTTCTTATTCTTATTCTCTCAGCTAAGTATAAGTAATTTAAGAAAAAGATACTTTTTATAATAAATATATAAGCAAACATGTACTCCGAAGTAGGGTGTCCAATACATTAATAACTTTAATCAAATTTACCCTCACATAAATATAAAAAAATAAATGATTGTTTTAGCCATAGATTAGGCACAGGTTCGAATCGTTGTAGCCAGTAAATTAAAATTGTTTGCCTTGAATTTCGCAAACGGCAGTTATGTGTTTGCATTTATTACTTGACCTCATTTTGATTTCGTTCTTACGACTCGTGTGTAAAGAAATTAAAACCACAGTCTAGTTTTTTTAACAATTATAATATTGTATTTTTATTTTCCAGTATAGACTTTCACTCATATACTGTACAAATGTGGTTGTATGTATAAAAAAAAATTATTTTATATATATAAAATAAGCATAATAAAGCGCAAAAATGTAAGGAAAGAGATATTTGAGAGACCTAAAAGACTTTAAAGAATAATAAAACATTTTGTTTAATGGAAATTTTACACATTAAAAATATAAAGAATAGCACATACAAACTAAATATAATTTACGGCTGTGTTGTGAATATTTAATGATAATAAACTATTATTAAATACAGCATACTATAGTAATAAAAAATTATTTAATGCCATTTTAAAATAATTATTTTTGCTTAAAACATATTGTATTTTAAATTACTATTAAAAATTAATATACGAATTTTAGCGCTTACTATTACAAAATCTATGAAAATTTATAATTAAAAGGGATATTTATAAAGCTTAAATAATAATAATAATAAAAAAATTAAATAAGCAAAAAAACAAAAAAAAATAAAATAAAAATGCATTTAAATTATTTAAAAACCGAAAAACAATCTAATTTTACAATATACAATACACAAAATTTACAAATAAAAAGTTATTTGTGTGAGTTTTCATTAAAAGGCAAATTTTCTTTTTTCTGTTTGTTAATTTAATGCTGCTTAACTAACTGTAAGTAAAACTTATAAACTAATTTTGTTTTAAAATTATAACTAGTTAATCTATTTTATTGTGAGATACTTTTTACATATAAATATAATCGTTAAAAACATGAAAACTAAATATTTATTGAATCGCTAAAAGAATAAAACTCAATTAAAATTAAGATTTCTTATTTTGGAGTTTTATTGGCATTTTAAAGAAGGAATTATTTACTTTTCTAATAAACAATATAAAAATCTTTAAAACTTGGAAGCATTAGTTCTGATTGATTAAAAACTAATTAAATTAAAAAAAAAAAAAAAACAAAAAAACAGTTAACTTTAAGTATTCGTATTGAACTAAATATTTTAAGGTTTATTTTATAGCTTTTCGTTTTGTGTTTTTCTTTTGTCAAAACTAAAATATCCAGGTTTATCCATTAGTTTAGAAGCTTGTTATAACATCAATATTTCTTAGGCGCTTAACTCTACTCTTTATAACGTATTTAAAATTAAAAAACAAAATCTGTTATCCATAAGTTTCTCGCCCATTTAATTGCTAAATTCTTGCTTGTCATTTAACACTTTTCGTGTATACAACTGTGACCAGTAAATTTTTATTTCTGTCAGTTGTTAAAAGAAAACATGAAATTAAATCAGGCAAGGAAACTTTCAACTTACTGATATATTTTATATTTTTACCCAATATACAATGCTCGAAAGGAGAGACGTAAAATTCGTAAGTTTTTAATTAAATAAAATAATCGAGTTAGTCCCAGGTGCCGCTTCAATACTACTTTCCAAAATATTATGAAATGAAGTTGTGTATTTAGACCACTTTTTTTTTAAATTAAAATAGCCTACGATTTTGTCTCATAATTTGATTTATGTTCATTTGACTTTAAAAATTACACACCCAGATAGCGTGCGTGATGCATACGTTAATATATAACTAAACACTTGTAAGAGTTTCGCACATTAAAAAACTTCTGTTATAACTGCCAAAGAATTAACAAATTCGTTTAACACTCAAGATCATATTTAGTTTATAATTCAAATTCTTTTAAAATAATCTTTTTCGAGTCGTCTTTCCAAATTTGATACTAATTCGAAAGGTGGCAAGTTAATCAACAATTTCTCCTTTTTCCTCTTAAGTTTTTTGAGTCATAACGTTGTAATTATATACTTTTTCCGTAAAAATAAGAAAAATTAAATTTAAAGAATAGTTTTGGAAGAAAACTTGCAACCGGTTCAAACTCAGTATATAATTTCTTGCAACTAAATAAAATTAATCTGAATTACAATTTATAATATCTCAAAGCAGGAGTGCATATATTGTGATGTTTTTGCCTTTTTTAAGCGAAATACAATTTCTGGATTTGACATGTGTTATAGAACTAGTTGAACTAAGAGTTTCTCCTGGATAAAGGTTATTTATTTTTAAATTTTTATAATAAGCAATAAAAAGCACTTGCATTTAAGCCTAAAAGTTTTAAATTTAAGAATTTGTCTTCTACAGTCTGTTTTATAATTTAAAGCTTAATAAAAATTAAAAATTAAATATATTAAAAAATGTACAGTTGGCATGCGAAATATTTAAGAAAAATAAAATGTACAAACACAAGTTCAAACGATAAGTTATAAGAAATGAACAGGCAAATAATTTATTTTAACAATATTTTACAACAAAATTTTCGTTCATAATTTAACAAACAAGTCAACAATAAAGGATCCATAGTTGTTGTGGAAAAAGTCTGTGTTCAAACCGTAAACTTTAAATCGGTGGACTAGTCTACAACCAGTTAAAAATACAAATAAATTGGAGGTTCCGAGACTTATTAAGTTTAAAGGCCAACCCAAATAGATCATCGTAATAGTTCTATTTTAAAACTCGCAACCAAATTAACAAGAAGTGTGCAGATTATTATTATTTTTTATTAAGGCATTTTATATATTTTTTTTAAATGTATAAAATTATTATGACGCTCTGCTGGAGTTTAATGGAGAAAATTAATTAAAAAAGTATATTGCAAGCGTAATTAAGTATTAGAAAAATATTAGGATAAAAACGAGCAGAAAAACAGAACAAACTACTTTGCGATCAATTATAAAAACTATGCCTTAAGCCGCGTCTGGTTGTCAAAAGCAGTTATATGTATATATGTACCGCAGCAGATTTAAAATCAAATAAATTAATTGAATTTTAAAATAGTGCTATTCGTTAAATAAACTCTTATGAATAATTAAAAAAGGTGAAATTACAAAATTTTTGTAATTTGCTCTTTTCCTTGCACTTCCATAACTCTCGTGTTTAATGTTCTTGTATTGTGTTCATACATTCTGTTAGAAATGAGAAAAAACTTTAAAAATACATCTATCTCTAAAAAACTATGTTTAAATTAAATTAAACAGATTTTTATTTTAAATAAGAGATTTATATATGAAATTATCTAGTTTGGATGGAGATTCTCAAAATGAGTTTCATTTCTTTAAGCTGATTTTGTGTTTTGTCTTTTTTTATACAAATCTTTTCAAATGTGTTCCTCTTACTTCCTCTTATTTTTCCGTTTGATCGTTGTATATGTTTGTTAAGCTTAAAAGTATGGCTTGTTTATCTTAGCAGCCCCTGATTCTGTTTTTAAAACGGAATCAAGTTTTTTTTTTTAATTTACCTTACGAACTAAGCACAGTTTAAATTTCGTTATTTTAATGTTGTTGATTTAATGCGTTTGTTGTTTTGTTTTTTTTTTTTTTGTTATTATTCACCTAAACATATATTTATATAAGTCTCTTTGCATTCAGCATTTGCTACATCAGGAAAACATGATGCATGTTTCTCTTAACCAGAGAGAGTTTATATTTTGACTCTCTTTTTACTTTCATTGTCAAATGTAAATCGCCTCTGAGCCCTTGTTGGCCTGATGGCCACCTGAAACATAGAGATTGTTGGCAGCCGGCGATTGTACGCCCTCAGACCAATCGGAGCGTGGTGATGAACTTGACCAGTGGCCGGGAGATTCGGGTGATGGTGTTGGATAACTGTCTAGAGTCTGGACCATATGTTGTGGTGTATGGCTGCCCGAGTGTTGGCTTGGCGGTGTCAGGTACTGATAAAAGGCCTGATTGTGCTGTGATGATGGTGATAACATGTTGGCTGTCGATGGTGATGATGCTGACATAGAACTTTGTATCGATGGTGGATTCATTTGACCCGAGTGAAATGAATCTGCAAAACAGACAAAACACAAATGTTAAAATTAACAAAGTTATTTATTAGACAAAGCGTATCACTTACCCGGTGATCCACAAAAACTATTCAAGTCCAAGCCGGCTGAACTGAATTCCATTCCAGGACCTCCATTATTAACACCCATTTGTTGTTGTTGCTGCTGCTGTATTGATTGCATTATTGCACTATTTTTATTTTGTTGCTGCTGCTGCTGTTGTTGCAATTGTTGCTGTTGCTGCTGGAGTTGTTGCTGATTGGCGGCCATCATGATGCCCATATCACTACCAGTAGGCGAAATGATGCCCAAACTAACTGGAGAGTTTTGACTGCTGGGTGTTTGAAAATTCATGCTGTTGGGTGAATTTTGTGATTGCAACGCAGAAGCACTGCTTCCACCCAACAACGTGTTTAAATTACTGCCACAAAACTGTTTTTGTTGGGTGGCATGTCGCATGGCTTGCATATGCGTCGGAGATGTTGGCAAACTGGGGCGCGACTTGGCAGGCGAGGGAGAACCTTTAAAATAAAATACAAAATAAATAAAAACAGATTTATAAAAAAAAGTTTGCTTTTATAGAACTTACCCAAATAAGCATGAGGCGATAGCGCCATATTTGATTGTACGGAATGTGGTGGCGACTGATTCGAATAGGGAGGTGAAAGACCTTGTTCATGACCACCCATCATATTGTTGCCATTTAAATTGCTGGTGCCATTTTGATTACCATTCATCAGTTCCTGATGAAATGGCGAACCCATAGAATAACCGTAGTTTTCCATTTTTATCATGTCATGGCTTTGCTGCGGCACTAACGATTGTATGGACTGAGCGTTCTGTAGGAAAGAAACATGATTTGGAAATATAGTTTTGTCTACGTAAAAAATAAAACACGATTAAATGACTTACCTTTACGCAATCGTCATAGCTCGGCGGGTGCTTTACGTTGTTGCTCCCCAGTAGGTCGTTGTGATGATTGGTTGCCTGACCGGTGCTTGTCATGGCATTCGAATACATTGACGTTGTATCGTAGGGACTCGGTTGACTTGTGAGGGCTGTTGGTGGCGGTGAGTCCACTGAACTGAGAGCTGCATCCAGCAGTTGCTGTTGTTGATTCTCTACTGAGCCGGGGTTTTGCACCGTCTGGCCACCAGCCAAGCCATTCAGCAGCTGAGATGCCGTAAGGTTGTTGCTGGCGCTGGCCTTTTTTGAAGCCTGTCCTAAACCCTTTTTTGAACTCGGTTTACGTCTCAAACTACCACCGTTATCGAGCAAGCCGTCGGGACTACCTTCTAAAAGTTTCGCTTTCTTTGCAGCCTTGGCTTGAGCTGCTTTTGAAGGCTGTTTGCCAGCTGCAATTACAGTTGGCTGCGTTATCAGTTGTGGCTGACTTCCTGGCGGAGGTGAGGCTATCATAGTTTGTGGTGCAATGGCAATCATCTGAGGTGATCGTGGTACATGTTCATCCAAAAGACGCACAATATCGTGATGTAGGCGCTCTGAGGCCACATCTCGTGGCAAGCGATCCATATGATCGGTAATTTCACGATTAGCAAAGTTATCTAACAACGCTTTGCTAGCTTCATATGAACCTTCGCGGGCTGCCAAAAACAGAGGCGTTTCGTCTTTATCATCTTGTGCATCTCGATTGGCGTGGTGCATAAGTAAAATGTTAACAGCTTCGGTATTGTTGACAGCTGCAGCCCAATGAAGAGCCGTTTTACCCGAATTGTCTGCAGCATTAATGTCGGCATCGGCGGTGATCAAGTCTTCAACCATGCCTTCAATTGCCAGTCTGGCAGCCAAAATCAAAGGTGTAGTTCCGTCGTGCATGCGTGCATTTAAATTAGTGGCTCGGTTACGTAAGAGAATTTGGAACACACCCATGGCGTCGGCAGCTACTGCAGCGTGCAGAGGAGTTCGTCCGGTATTATCTTGGCAATTAGCATCGGCACCAGCATCTAGTAATCGTTTGGCCGCATCAGCTCTAGCATAACGTGCAGCCAAGTGCAATGAGGTTTCTCCAGTTTTATCCATAGTTGCATTTAGTTCTGCTCCCTGAGCTAAAAGGTCAGAAATGACTTGGGCTGTAGCATCATCTGATTGCTCAATATCTTCACCAGTATCTATACCTCCTCCACGTACTGCAGCAACCATAAGAGGGGTCATGCCGCAAGGTCCCCTCACATCGACTTCATGCTTTCCGTCTTGATGAGCAGGTGGGGTCATTATGGAAGATCTTACATCAGCAACATCTAAATGAGCCTGAGACCAAACCCTATTATCAGCTTCTTCGTAATCGGTAACCATTGTGTGATCGCTGGCATAGCCTCCATGATCATTGCGTATACGTTTAGGCTGTGGCATATCTGACTCATCATCTGACCACTGATGCGCATGTCCCATATGTCCAGAATTCATATTCACGTCATTGCTCATGCATGCCATCGAGGGATTTTTATTAAGATTTCTCATTTCCTGACCTGTTGGGTCGCGTCGTCTACGTTGAGGATTGATGGTGGGCGTACGGAATCCTTCAGGGAACCAAGTTATGCCAGCTGCACGCTTACGTTGTGTGGTAACCAAAACACCAAACAAAGCGAACGCCAATACGACAAGAATAATGCCTAAAGTAACATATTTTACGTTCGTGGGTGACTCCATAACATCTTCGCCAGGATTTGTCACACCTCGTACACTGTAAATAGGAAATTTCGCCGATAAAGTATATTTCGAGGCAGTGGCTGCCAAAAATTCAGCAGCCTCTGAAGCACTATAAAAACATTCGGTGCATTTCCGATTATCAATTTCTAAATACACTTGTATTCCTGTTTGCCCTATCCTTTCGGTGAACAAAATCTTATTTTTACGGCCAAACTCCGTGTTTTGTATATCATTAATGGGCTGTGTGCCCTTCCAGGAGAAAATCATGTCGTTACCCATAGAATCCTTTTTAATACGCACCGTAGTCCTTAGATGATGACCCATTTCTCTTAAGAAAACCACTTGTTGTTCACGAAACTGCTTTAGGTCCATCAGTACAATGACAGAAATCGCACCGTCAGCCAGATTAGGAGGTTCGGCAGCGTTTTCGCAGTCTAAACCATCCCAGTTACACTCAGCGTTGTTGCAGCCATAATCGCAAAAGCCATTGGCATAGTGTTTTTGACAATAGGCATCATAAACGGGATTACAGGGTTGAAGTTTCTTCTCACAGTCACGACCATCAAACAAACAAGCAGCATTATTACATTCTTCATTACATTTGCCATCCATAAAAACACGCCAACATTCTATAGGAGCAGTGCAATTGACCCAGGGATTAATGCCTAGCGAACAATCATTGCCATCAAAGTTACAGGCATACGTATTACATTCAGCATCGCAAACATGATTGCCTTTCTTTTGCTCGCAGCCCCTTTTTACACACATTGCTCTTTGATATTCCAAATCCTTAGCATATTTATCTAATGCACCTCTTGTCGGATCCAATACCCAACCGGGATAATTCGGATCATAGCTCTCACAACGTTTACCAGACCATTTAGAGGGACAAAAGCACACAAAGTCTCCTAGCAAATTATCACAAGCCGCTCCCTGAAGACAAGGGTTTGGCGTGCATTCATCCATAGTGTCTCTTTCACAATGACGACCTTCAGTACCTCTTGGACATTCACATCTGTAGCCACCTCCATCATCAATTATACACGCTCCAGCTTGACAAGGGTTTGAGTCACAATCGTGTCCAGAAAATTCACAATTTTTACCATAAAACCCTTCGGTACAAAGGCAATGATGACCTCCCTGTTTAGGCGAACAAATGCCGCCGTTTTGGCAAGGAGAGTTAGCACAAAAATCTACCTTATTTTCACAATGTCGACCCATATAGCCGGGCTTACAATTGCAGTGATAGTTGTTTACTAGTTGCACACAATCTAAAGTGCCAGCATTCGAACAGGGATTAGACAGACATTCGTTGATGTCACCCTCACAACGGGAACCAACAAAACCAGGTGGACAAGCACATTCAAATCCACCTACACGATCTATGCAGGTACCATTATTGTGGCATGAACCACGTTTGCAGTCGTTTTCATTTACTTCGCAAATCAAACCAGCCGTACCAGGGGGACACGAACAACTAAAGGTATTGACCAAATCATGACAAGTTCCACCATTTTGACAAGGGTTAGGTGAACAGTCATCAATATTTAGTTCACAATTCTGACCTTGAAAGCCTTTTCGACACACGCAAGCATAGGATCCGATTAAATCACGACACGTTCCACCATTGAGGCAAGGCTGAGATTCACATTCATTGATTTCCTGTTGGCAATAACTGCCTGTGTAACCCTGTTTGCAATAACATCTATGTATGTTTCCATGTTCCTTACAAGTACCGTTATTGCACAGCTGTTCCAAAGAAACGCTTTTACGAATGGCAGCATCACTACACGATACCATTTCAACATCACACAGTTTGCCCGTCCAACCAGGAGCACAACGACAACTAAATTGATTTTTTACTTGAGTACAGGTGGCATCATTCTCACATGGGGACTTGGTGCACCAGTCCACATAGTCAGTACATTGTTTTCCAGTATAACCGTATGAACAATGACAAGTATATTCGTCACCATTTTCATGGCATGTTGCACCATTTTGACACGGCTGTGAATCGCATTTATTTATCTTGTACTGACAATTAGATCCCGTGTACCCCGGTAGGCAGGAACAGTTGTAGCTGTTGATGCCATCTATACAAGTACCACCATTCATGCATGAGCTTTCGGTACAGTCCTCATCATTAGTCTGGCAGTTAATACCCGAAAAGCCTAAGGGACATGTGCATGTATACGAGTTAACATATTGCCTGCAGGTAGCACCATTTTGACAAGGCATACTAAGGCATTCATTAATATCAGTCTCACAATGTTTTCCATCAAATCCATCCACACATAAGCAGGTGTAATCTCCAATACCATCCAAGCAAGTTCCGCCATTTTGACATGGGAACATAGCACAGTCATCAGTATTTATTGCGCAATCATGGCCCTCATAACCCTTTGCACATATACATCTATAGGAGCCTGGGACATTGTGACATGTTGCACCATTGCGGCAGGGAGTGGAAAGTTTACATTCGTCTATATCTTCATCGCAATAACGACCAGTATAACCCAGTTTACAGGTACACGAGAAATCCAGAAAGTTTGGGGAAGGTGTGCACTTGGCATCATTTCGACAGCGGTTAGTTGCACAGGGGTCAAGTTTCGATTCACAATCCTGACCAGTGTAGGGAACCTTACAAACACATTTATAGCCATTGACTTTGTCAATGCAAGTCCCTCCGTTAGCACAAGGATTATTGATGCAATCGTCTATATTGGTTTCACATTTCAAGCCAGTATAACCAGGCATACATTGACATTTAAAGGCATTTAGTTCGTCTACACAAAATCCACCATGTTGGCAGGGATTTGAAGAGCATTCGTCGATATCATTTTCGCAACGCTTGCCACCATAACCGGGAGGACAATGGCATATAAATTCATTTATTCCGTCTTCACATCTGCCTCCATTTATGCAAGGATTTGAAGCACATTCATCCACATCACTGAGGCAGCGCGGGTCATAGAAGCCTCTTGGACATTCGCACTTATACCCATTGACCAAATCCATACAAACTCCATTGTTCGCACAGGGGTTGGAAGCACATTCGTTAATATTTATCTCGCAATGTACGCCTGTAAATCCAGGCACACATTGACAAGTATATTTATTGATTCCATCAATACACGTAGCCCCATTATTACAGGGATTACTATGACATTCATTGACATTGATCTCACAATCTTTGCCTGATGTTCCGGGAAGGCAATGGCACACATAAGATCCCACACGGTCAACACAATGGCCACCATACTGACAGGGATTAGATTCACATTCATTTATCTGAGTTTGACAAAGATAACCAGTAAAACCAGGATCACACACGCATGTGAAACGATTGTCACCGTCAATACATTTTCCTCGGTGGCATGGGTTAGAGTCGCAATCGTTGATGTTAATTTCGCACGATAAGCCAGTATATCCAGGCGGACATTGGCAAGTATAGCCCGCTATTGAATCACGACAAATACCATTATTACGGCACGGTTGAGACTGACAATCATCAATGTTTATTTGACAGCGCGAGCCAGTAAAACCCAGAGCACATGAACACTTAAAGCCATTAATCATATCGTTGCAAATACCACCATTTAGGCAAGGGTTCGATTGGCACTCATTGATATCGATCTCACATTGGGTACCAGTAAATCCAGGCATACAGACACAACGGAAAGTTCCTGGATCATCCAAACAGCTGCCCTCATTTTGACACGGATGAGATTCACATTCATTTATATTTGTTTCACAACGCGGTCCCGTAAAACCCTGCGAACAGTTGCACCTAAAAGAACCGGGTGTGTTAACACAAACACCGTTGTGCTCACATGGCGAGCCTTGATCGCATTCATCTATGTCTTCAGAGCAATCAACACCCTTATATCCGGTAGCACAGGAACACGTATAGGAACCATTTATGGGGCTTGTATCGCAAATTGCATCAGCGTGACAAGGATTTGAAGTACAGGCATCATCTAAATGACAGAGTAAACCTGTTTTTCCAGGTGTGCAACGACAATAGAAAGATCCTACGCCATCTATACATGTGGCGCCATAAAAGCACGCTGCTGCCACACAATCATCAATGTTTTCACTACAGTCTGGACCGGTCCAACCATTAACACAAATACAAGAGTATGAACCTTGTGAATTCGTACAGGTGGCACCATTCTGGCATACTGATGGCCTATAAAATAAGTCAAAGATATTAAAAATATGGCATTAAGTTGTTTTTATTTCTTCCGCTAATAAATGAAATACTGTTATCATTCCTTTCGGTGAAAACCGTCGTTACTGGCTGTTTATTTGGAACGATTGGCGAGCGATTTCGATGCGATGACATCGTTATAAAGCCACATCTTAGACAGTACTAGAGAGTTGGTATTAGGTTAGTACAGTTAGTAGAGTTAGTATAAATAGTGTTTGGTTTAGGTCGTTCTTTCATTAGGGTCGTATCTACTTATGCAGGTAAATTGTCTCACCACTGTGCATTTTATGTGGGTCTCACTTAATATTTCCGTCTTTTATTATTTTATAGGTAAATGTGTCCATCTGAGGGAAGAAACACCCTCACCCTTTGTTAGAGCGTATGAGTAATTTCAGTGGTGTAAAAATTGTATCTGAGGTTGTGTTTACCTGTTCGTTCATGTGAGTGTTGAAAGTTTTTCTTTTGTAGATTTCCCTGTTTTCAAGAATGTCTAGTCTTTATCCTTTTTTGCTACAATGTAGTAACGTCATACATATGTCAGAGGTCCAGTAACGACGGTTTTCACCAAAAGGAATGATAACAGAATTAAAAAAATATTATTACCGGATTTATAAATAGCGCATAATGTCTTTTGTAAAGGATTTTTTTTTTGTTATTTTTGTTGAAAATCATTTCGAAAGGAGATATAAAATTTTATTGAATGAAACATTTTCAAATTTTATAATTTTAACTTTTTAAATCGAACTTACCTTATCGCACATTCATCAACATCCTTTTCGCAATTTTCTCCAGTATAGTTTGGCGGACAGGCGCAATTATAGCTATTTATACCATCAATGCAAGTACCGCCATTTTGACACAAGTGACCAGGGCAATCATCAATATTTTGTTCACAATTTTTACCTTGATAACCTAAAAGCAAAGTCGAAAGTAAAGCTTAAATAAAATGTAATTGGAATTTTTTGTTATAATTAAAAATGAAAAGTGATAAAGAAATTGTTTTGCCCATGTTTTGGTATTGCAAATATTTAAGATTTTATAGGTATCAGCGTTTTCTTGTTACTGAAAATTATTAAAATTCTGAAAATCTGGTAGCTACGTCTATATTTATATTGTATTAACCTTAATTTTGCCTCTCTGAGAACTCCAACATACTTGTTTTACGAACAGGCAGCTTTCTTAATAACTCAACACAAAATTATAAAATAAAACCGGCTTAAAAACAAATGTAGTTTGCGTTTGAGAAAAACAGACTCATAAAACACACAAAGTCAAAAGAAATGCAAAAGAACAGTGGCTAAGAAAAGAATTGTGTTTATTTTAAAAACGACAAATACATATAACTATGTTGAAAGGAAAACGATAAGAATACCTTCTTAGAAAATTAATGGTAATGCTATTTGCGTTAAAAAGCATCACTTGACTAATGAAAAATCCTTATTTCTCCCAAATATCCTTATCTGCCCATAATTGATTTACACCATTCTCTTCTATTTGCCTCATTGAATAAAAGTTTTTGACAGATCTTATTACATGTGAAATAATGTAAGCAGCCTTAAGAAGTTTTATTATAATTATTTTATATTTTTCAATTTCTTCAATCTTCAAAACCCTTACCAGGTGGAAAGTAAAATTTTAAATTATATTTATAAATTAAAAAGTCGATGTTTTTAATTTTTCTACGCCACTGTATATGGTCATTTTACTTCACATCAGCATAACTCTCAGCAAGAAATGACAACTGTAATCGGCAACACATAAAAAACAAAACAAAGAAAAGTATATCAAACCTTAAAAGCAACATTAAAAACCAAATGCTACCAAAAAGAAACAGAAAGGAACACAATGTTGGAAATTCCGATTAAAATACGAACTTTTATATGCTCACAGCCAAATAGACACGAAACTTTAACGAAATAAAATAATAAAAACGAACAAAACAGACGAACACAATCTATGCAGAGTTGGAAACCCGTTGTAAAGAAAATGAAAATTACTAAGTTTTTCGCTGTTTTTACAAGACTTTTGTTAATTATTGAATTGGCTGATGCCAAACGAGATTAAAGCAATAATAATTATAGGAAAGTTTGTAGCTGAAGAGCTGCTTATTCCAAGGATAAATATCATGCCAAGTGATTTGCTTCTTCTTTGTACTGAAATTTTTTTTCTAACTCCATATTAAATATTAATCATTAGCAAATAGTTTCCGAGCGAAGCCGGGTCTACAGCTAGTCTATATATATAAAAGAAAGTGATGTTAGTTACTACGCTTATAACTCGAGAATGCCTGGACCGATTTCGGTGATTAGCACCAATTCGGACAGGTCTCCGGCCAAATAAGAAGAATACACGAGAAAATTTTGGAAAATTTCCCAAAAAAAAAAATTACGAAGAAAATTCATTTTCACATACATTTTTTTTACAACGCTATCTTAACTCAAGAACCCATAAAAAACATGATTGTAAATGCTATATTGCCAGTAGATGGCGTTGTATGCACACTTGGCAGATGCAATGACATATGTGACTGGAGTTTTAGTAACATAAATATTGGAATTTTCTTCAGCTTTTATTAGCTTTCCTTATTTATTTAAATTAAATTTGATTTAATACAATATTTTGAAGAAAATTTTGAAAATTTCCCCAAAAAAAAAAATTATGAAGAAAATTCATTTTCACATACATTTTTTTTACAACGCTATCTTAACTCAAGAACCCATAAAAAAACATGATTGTAAATGCTATATTGCCAGTAGATGGCGTTGTATGCACACTTGGCAGATGCAATGACATATGTGACTGGAGTTTTAGTAACATAAATATTGGAATTTTCTTCAGCTTTTATCAGCTTTCCTTATTTATTTAAATTAAATTTGATTTAATACAATATTTTGAAGAAAATTTTGGACAATTTCCCAAAAAAAAAAAATTATGAAGAAAATTCATTTTCACATACATTTTTTTTACAACGCTATCTTAACTCAAGAACCCATAAAAAAACATGATTGTAAATGCTATATTGCCAGTAGATGGCGTTGTATGCACACTTGGCAGATGCAATGACATATGTGACTGGAGTTTTAGTAACATAAATATTAGAATTTTCTTCAGCTTTTATCAGCTTTCCTTATTTATTTAAATTAAATTTGATTTAATACAATATTTTGAAGAAAATTTTGGGAAATTTCCCAAAAAAAAAAATTATGAAGAAAATTCATTTTCACATACATTTTTTTTACAACGCTATCTTAACTCAAGAACCCATAAAAAAACATGATTGTAAATGCTATATTGCCAGTAGATGCCGTTGTATGCACACTTGGCAGATGCAATGACATATGTTAGTAGTCAAAAAAGTCATGAAAAATGTGATTGAAGCAAAAATTTTAAAAGAAAAATATAAGGGCGATGTGTTGAAACCACGCATTCCTATGATTCCTCCAGATTTGCCGTTTGATTTTAAATGGCTTCAGTTCCCCATACCTGTTGCTTTTCAATGATCCCTGTTTTTTGCACTTTCAGTTAAATGTATCACGTTCACGTGCTTTGTTTTTCAATACCGCGAACCAAAATCGATCAAAAAATATCGAAGAAATGACTTGCAAAGCAGTCACGGGCACGCTAGTTTTTAATAAAAGGACCTATAAGAGCGTAGTTTTTCAAATCCTACACTAAGATTTAAGACAGTTTTTATAAACGCGCACTGATTTAAGTATAATACATTTCTTAAAAAGCAAAATCTTATATATCCAAAAAATAATCCCTAAAGTCTTCAAGTTTAATACATGCACTGTTATAGGCATTATAATTAGGAAGGTGGTGGAAGTTCAAATTTTGCTTTCTATACAAATAAATGCTTATCACTTAAGACAATTCTGAGTTAGAGGTTTCAAACCTTATTACTTTGTCACTGTATTTTTTTAATTTTTTTATTCTAAAGCATGCTGGTATTTAGTTTTTTGTTTTGATATAATTCTATTTTTCAAATGAGAAAGCTCTAAACATCGCATGTAGCAGTTTTAAATATAATTTTGTTGCAACAAATGAACATAAAAAATATGTTCGTATCTCACCTAAACTAATTGTAAACCGTGATCAAAAGGGAGGCCCTTATTTTTCTTTCGCTATGGACAATCAATTTTATAAAGTTTTTTCATTGAATTTCGACTAAACCGTTTTCGGTGTTTGGATATTTATAAGAAAGGTCCGATCTTTCTGTAGTTTTCGCAGTTGGTTAGGCTTTATTTGTGATACTGAAATTGGGCGTGACATTTTTAAAACATTTTCCAAATTATTTACATAGTCTAACTTGAAAATTATAGTAACTAGGGTCTTGCAAACATACAAAAGTAACTTCGTAACCATGCGTTTGACAATTAATTGGTTGGATCCGAACAATGGGCGTGAAACTTTTCATATAAAGGTAACTATATTATTACTGTGTACCAAGAGATCTTCAACAAACAGAGCCTGAAAATATTTAAATATTAACAATACAATTTCTATCCCTAGTGTTATTTTATGTTTATGCTAATATATTTATTTGTTTGAGTTTAAATAACTTCTTATCACTACTTTACAGTATTTTCAGTGTTTAACTCAAGACTGACCTAAACATAGCAAACTTAAGCATACATGTTATCGCATGTCAAAAAAATGGAACTTTTTCAACTAAAATTTTTATCGTGTTTACTGAAACATGGATTACTCATTTTTCTTAAATATCAATTAATAGACCTTTCCAATATGAAGATTCCACTTTATTTAAACTTAAAACTTAAAATCGCCACTAAGTGTAATTCTAAATACATGTTTTGGGAATACTGGTGCAAACAATACATAGTTTCAAAACGTATTCTATTTTCCAACCCTGAATACAATTACATTTTTGAAAAACGGCAAACGATATAAATGCAGTGTTTCTTACGAAAAAAGAAACGAGGATCAAACCAGCCAACCAACTACCGTCAAACAATATATCGTTTGTGTGCGTGAAAAACACACGAATGCAAAAATTACAAATGGACTATAGTTAATACAAAACAAAACTACACCAACTTAACTAGCTGAGCGAAACAAATAAACACACAACAACAAAAACAACAACAAGAACTACAAAAAATGTGTGTATATAACAAACACAACAAACGAAGTAAACAGAAATAAAACACAAAACGTCGTTTTGAGATCTTCTTTCCCACGGTTCATATCTTATATGTTTTAGTATTTTGTTGCCTTTGTGCTTTTTATTTTTTCTTTGCTATTTCCATCACTACCACCATAATAACAACGTCAGAAACTACAGTATTTAATATCTATGTATGTATTTATGTATGTACGGCTGTATTTATGTTACTCATGCATATAAATATGTGCATACGTATGTATGTACATATGAATGTGCATACATACATATATACATATAAAAAATATTAAATAAACTGATGTAAGCCTGGTCGTTCTTCATCGTAATAATAAAATATAACAGAAGAGCAAACTAAAAAAACCAAAACCAAAAAACCAATGATATCAACAGCATTCAAATTCACATTTCTACAAACATATTTAGTAGGTAAGTATGTAAGCATACCATGCATATGTATGCATGCATCTTCATATGCTTTAGTTTTATGTGGGTATCGTGGGCTTAAAGGTAAAAATCCCTAAATTTATTTAGTATTAAATAATATGGGAAGAGAAAAAATGTTCCTATGTTTCAAAAGAAAAGGGATTTTTAAAAAAAAATTCTTGTATGTATGATGATTTGACACTGACTACGGGCTTGGTAGAATAAGTCGGTTTTTATCATGCTAACTAAAGCTGTGGCATGTGTGCTAATGTCTGTAAAAGAAATTTAAAATGTATCGTAAATTCTGTAATTCTAAAATTTACGTAACATACATATATTTTTATGTTAAGAATGTTAAACTTTGATATAAGGTACGGTCCGATCGATCTCATGATTTGTCACAAATGTGTGATCACTGAAAAAATATCCAATTCTTTTTTTGTTCTCTTGAAATCGAGATATCTCTGCAAAACTTTATTTTACGAATCAAATGTAGCAAACGTTCAATTAGACATGGTGAATCAATCATCGTTTAATCATTCATTTTATGTCAACGAAAAAATTTTAAAGGTGTCCATTGCGACCGTACCTGAGACACAAATATGAACGATGCGAAAATTCATAAAGATTTATATATTTAATGTAAAGATTTAAGGTCAGGGCACATAGAATCCGTCATGCGTCATACGTTGTATTTTTCAACTAACAAGTAAGTTAAAATACACGTTTTCGTATTAGCGTTGTCACAATTAGTACGTCTCCGCCAACGCAAAGTACGAAAGTTGGCCAACTTTTAACTTTTGACGTACGTTGAGTACTTTGACATTTTTTATTTGCTTCTTCTTCTTCTTGTTTTTTTTTTTTTTTTTTTTGTTTTCGCTCTATTGTAGTAAAATATTTTTCAAATAAATTATAAATAATAATGATAAAAACTAATGGAATAAATAGTGGCATACAAATTACCATTAATAGAAAATCTAAGATGACGTCTAACTCCATTTCAAATGTACACTTTAATAAAACTTTGCTGCAAAAAAATATAAAATAAAACAAACAAAAGACAGCTGATTTCTTATCTGTCAACAAAGTACTCATTGTGCCAACCTCATCCGTCGTTACTTTGACTTCAGTTGAATACGTCAAAGTAAAACGCATGACGGATTCTATGTGTCCCGGCCTTTATACACAAAACCTGAATCAAGTTGTAACTAGACATAACAATTTTGACGTATGAAAATCTCTTTCTGATCATAATGAGTAAATATCCATGGATACATATTATTAATTAATGTAAGCATCAAAAGTGTTATATTTTGAAGATAATGAACGAATTTGGAAGATTAACTCGTAAGAACGAGCTCTTTTAAATTAAGTATA
This sequence comes from Trichopoda pennipes, assembly GCA_030448955.1. Lineage (NCBI taxonomy): Eukaryota > Metazoa > Arthropoda > Insecta > Diptera > Tachinidae > Trichopoda > Trichopoda pennipes. The sequence continues at coordinate 39,420 of JASKUP010000026.1, read as the reverse complement.
AAGAAATAAAATAATATGCTAACAACATTTGCTCCTTTGAATCATAAGAACTAATCAACTAATACTGAAACTGATTCGTTATAAATATAGAAATAATATATTCGTGCTAAATTTTGAGATAAATTCTTTAAACTTTTATATATGTATAAAAACAAACAGACAGGCAGAGCTTTGCTGGTGTGTACTTCATCTTTTTTTTTTTTAAATAAAGATACCTGTGTGAAAACAATCCGTAACAGACTACAGAATCCACTACATCCAGGAAAATGAACCGTTTGGTGCCGTTAGCACCCTGGTATCATCATTAAACTTTATTCTTTAAAAATTAATTCTTAATTGGATTTGGGGTTGATGGATCATAAACATTAAATTTTGGATAAAGAAATATAATCTATTCTTGTAATCTATCTTAATGTAAAACATCCTTTTACATCAGGGAATTATACAACATATGAAATTTTTTTGCCATTGGTAGCTCACATGGTGTTTTTCCTTTTAGTTGCACTTTTGTGTGTTTAGTTTGCGATCGATTTTGAATTTTTTTTTTGTTGTATTTTCTTATCCTATTTCTTTATTTTCATTTACTACTAAGCAAGTTTTTTACATTTTTCTTAAAGTACTTATGGTTCGCTTTCTAACTTGTGTATGAACGTCAGTTGCTATTGCAACCCATCCAAAATATTTAAAAACTGAAATGCGTCAAACCAATTGCTGTTATTCTGCTTCAATCACTTAAAACACACAAATATTAAACTAAACACACCCTATCTCTTTCTACCTTGCAATGTTTACTCTTTCTCGGATAATCAAGATAATCAGAAGCGAACAAAAAATATCCAGCTGTTGTTCGCTGCATTTGGTTTATATTTGGTATATTGTTGTTGTTATTGCTGTCATCTTTGTTTTTGGTTAACATATTTTAAGTTTTAATCAGATCAGAGATGTAAAAATATGTTTATATAAATTTAAGATTCGCCAAGAAATATTTAAGACTATTTTAAAAGAACAAGAGTATATTTCGAAAATTTTAAAGTAGTTCAAGCTGTTGATTCCAGGAAAGCTTATCTAAATGATTAGAATAAATATTTAAACGAAAGTTAACTTAGATTTACAGATCCAAAAGTATATCATTTTAAATTTATTTTCAAAATTATTTCGAAATACACATGACCTCAATGATATCAATAGATTCAACATATAAAAAGAAAACGTACCAAAATGTTTGTATTTCGAGTAAGAACACAAAACTATATATCAAATTATAAAGTAAAATTGGACTACATTTTTCTACGTTTTTATTCTTGTTCTTCACCGGCACGATAAATCCAAAATTTGAAGTGTTAAAAATACACATCGCTGAATTAACCATCCCTGCAATAACAATTCATCTTATATCGAGTAAACATCTTCTTCTTTTTATTGAAATTTTAATTTCAATACACCATTAGGTCAACACAGGGAAATAGTATTGTCTTCTTAAAAAGTAGCGACATTCAGGAAACTATAGACAAGGAGAAACTTTTGAAATTATGGAATGTACTACTATTTTCGAAATCTAAACGCTACTTTCAATAATTAATTTGCATGAGCTTTTCAAAAATACCTTTAAAGGTATTATTAAATCGCCAATATTTCTTCAGATAAAGAGTAAAATTCAATTTTAATGTGAGCTGTTAAAAGTCATATCTTGCGTTAAAAGCAAGTGCATTATATTTAATATGTAATTGTTGTTGTTGTCATTGTTAGCAGGCAGGAAGGCAATTAAATTGATATCCTAAGTTGTGAAGAACTTTAAAAACAATTTTATTTGGGTACGGTTTTCCGTCGACCCTCGTCAAATTTGGTTTGTGAACAAACCGGTTTCGGCTGTTTGCCATCTTCAGTGTTCTTTTCGTACTAGTTGCGTTCTATTGTTAGTTGTGTTTATATAGTTCGTGTCTCCCTTCGTGTTATTGCGTTCGTCACTTAGACCGCTTTCACACAGGCAAATTTTACTTTGACAAAGTTTTTTTAATTTTCTTTTAAACTTTCTTTGGTGTTCAAACACAAAAAGTTTTCTTTTACAAATTTTGTTTTAGTCAATGCAATCTGTAATGTAATCTGTGTATAAGTACAACTGTGTATAAGCGACGAAAGAAAAACAAAGCAACTTTGCGAGTATATCAAAGTCTGTACTCTCAATCATGCTTTCTCCCTCGCTCTCACATAAAATCAAAACTTTGCAAAGTAAAATTTGCCTGTCTGAAAGGGGTCTAACTGTCTTTTTTGCCTGCATCTCTCTCTCTCCTTTTTCATTTGTCTCTTTTTACCTAATTTGTCGTCCCTTTTTCATTCGTCTTCTTTCCTAACTAAATCCTTTTACGATCATGCTTGTTGTCCGTTTTTGTTCATGTGTGAACCTATTGGGTTTTTTTCTTTTTTCTTCATGTGACATAATAATCTGTAATTGTACGTTTATGATGTTCTTTATTGCTTTGGTCTTCTTTCCTAACTAAATTCTTTTACGATCATGCTTGTTGTCCGTTTCTGTCTATGTGTGAACCTATTGGGTTTTTTTCTTTCTTCCCCTTTTTATGTGACATAATAATCTGTAATTGTACGTTTATGATGTTCCTTATTGCCCTGGTCTTGCGCACCTGCGTAACGTTTTTGTGCTGGTGTAGTGTTTGTTTTCCTGTAAAAATGTTTCAACGGTTCAAATATTGTGTCCGAAGCAGTGTTTATTTGTTCATTTATTATTCGTCCGTCAAATGTTTTTTGTTTGTATATTTCCATGTTTTCTAATACATTTAGTCTCCTTCCTTTGTGCTGTGTGTGGAGCAGTTTAACCGTTGTCTTAATATGTCCTGGTGTACATTTGTTGTTAAATATATGGTTCGCGAAGTTTGATTCTGGAGTCGATTTTGGTTCTCGTAGTTTCTTGTTATAGTCTCTGATGTGTTCCCTAAATCTGGTCTTAATTTTTCGTCCTGTTTGCCCGATGTAGCTATAATGGCATGTACAAGTTAATTTGTACACTCCTTGTTTGTCAAGTATATTCGCCTCGGTTGTTTCATTCCGTAGTATTCTGCCTAGGTTGTTTCTTGTTCTGAATGCGGTATTGATGTTGTGTTTTCCAAAGAATTTCGCCAGTTTGTACGTTGATGTTCCCATATGTGTTAATGTAGCCCACTTTTTCCCTTCCTTCTCCTGTTCTTTGTTCGTTCCAATTTGTTTCTTGATGTTATCTACGAGGCGCTTTTTGTATCCGTTGTTTTCGCCTCGTAGATAACATCAAGAAACAAATTGGAACGAACAAAGAACAGGAGAAGGAAGGGAAAAAGTGGGCTACATTAACATATATGGGAACATCAACGTACAAACTGGCGAAATTCTTTGGAAAACACAACATCAATACCGCATTCAGAACAAGAAACAACCTAGGCAGAATACTACGGAATGAAACAACCGAGGCGAATATACTTGACAAACAAGGAGTGTACAAATTAACTTGTACATGCCATTATAGCTACATCGGGCAAACAGGACGAAAAATTAAGACCAGATTTAGGGAACACATCAGAGACTATAACAAGAAACTACGAGAACCAAAATCGACTCCAGAATCAAACTTCGCGAACCATATATTTAACAACAAATGTACACCAGGACATATTAAGACAACGGTTAAACTGCTCCACACACAGCACAAAGGAAGGAGACTAAATGTATTAGAAAACATGGAAATATACAAACAAAAAACATTTGACGGACGAATAATAAATGAACAAATAAACACTGCTTCGGACACAATATTTGAACCGTTGAAACATTTTTACAGGAAAACAAACACTACACCAGCACAAAAACGTTACGCAGGTGCGCAAGACCAGGGCAATAAGGAACATCATAAACGTACAATTACAGATTATTATGTCACATAAAAAGGGGAAGAAAGAAAAAAACCCAATAGGTTCACACATAGACAGAAACGGACAACAAGCATGATCGTAAAAGAATTTAGTTAGGAAAGAAGACCAAAGCAATAAAGAACATCATAAACGTACAATTACAGATTATTATGTCACATGAAGAAAAAAGAAAAAAACCCAATAGGTTCACACATGAACAAAAACGGACAACAAGCATGATCGTAAAAGGATTTAGTTAGGAAAGAAGACGAATGAAAAAGGGACGACAAATTAGGTAAAAAGAGACAAATGAAAAAGGAGAGAGAGAGATGCAGGCAAAAAAGACAGTAAGTGACGAACGCAATAACACGAAGGGAGACACGAACTATATAAACACAACTAACAATAGAACGCAACTAGTACGAAAAGAACACTGAAGATGGCAAACAGCCGAAACCGGTTTGTTCACAAACCAAATTTGACGAGGGTCGACGGAAAACCGTACCCAAATAAAATTGAAATTAACCCCGTCGGAAAAGCCAAGCACATATCGAACTTTAAAAACGTTTGTATTTCATGGTGCTGAAGTAAAATATAATTTTGTATTAATGTACGTTATTAATTAAATGCCATTCACTGGAAATAATTACATTAAAAAACACAAAACCTTTCAAACTTGTTGTATTTCAAAAAACCCCTTTTGAGTTTGTTACTTTCTAAATAAAAATCAGAACCAACACAGTTTTTCTTGTTCGAAGCTTTCAGAGTTTCGCTAATGGATTAAAATACCGTGACTGAAATTTCATGTAAAAAACTGAATTTTTACTTCCAAATATTCAAAGAGACTTTCCAGGCATGTGTAAAATCTTTTTACCTGCTAAAGTAATATAAAGAAATTAAATTAATCCAATTTTTAATATCTTCCAATGAATGCCGACTGATTGACATAGTTTGCTTAATTTACTTGTGTTCATAGTTCATATATGTATTTGCTCATGGGTAGTAAGTAGTACGAATGCGAAATACACATATAGTACATACACATATGTAAATAGATATGTGAGGTACAACATCACGAAATAGATTTTATTCATAATCCAACTAAAATCAAGCAATTAAAAATTTTAAAGTATCCAATTGTAGATGAGTACTCAAACATTACATACATATTTCAGTTATATTTGTTTTATTTCTATAGATTTTTTTTATTGTAGTTGTTTTTTCTCAAAGCTTGTTTGATGGTTATTTCAATTTACTCATGCTTTCGCTTTTGTTATCAATAATCTGAGGTATTTAAGTATGTAAATGGCACAGACTAATTAAAACTTTGTTGAAATATACATCGACGTCAATATCTAGTTTAATATAATTTGTGAATATTATAGTGTATGATTACAAAATTTAGAGAATAATTAATATATTTAGTAAATTTATTTTAAAAAATCTTGAGGATTCATAATCCGGGATTTTCCGGGTTTGCTATTGAATGTGCATTATAAACAATGCAGCATAAACAACTCTTATCCGAAAATGTTTATTCGAACTATGGTGATCGGCACAGCTTACCAATCGATATCTTTTTATAGTTTAAGTTTTTATAACGCTACTTTTCAAATACGCTAAAGTTTGTGCATTTATCATCAAAACTCAAAATGAAATTGCAGCTCGGTTATAGAATCGTTTTGCAAGTGCCAAGAATCCTCATTTTTGAGTTTAAAGAGGGCAATTGCAAAATTTTTAAAACACAATTTTAATAAAACAAGAAAAATTGAAGAAAAAAATAATTTTAACATTTCTAATGATTTTAATAAAAATGTCTTGACATTTTTTATACAGCAAACAGAACCGAAATCATGCCGATTAGGTACAATCTAAATCAGATGCAATGTGCCAATTGTTTATTCATAGCTTTTTAAGTTGCCATCTAACAAAATTATACAATTATAAAGTATGCAAAAAATGCAACTGCAAAAATTTTGCCAATCCTAGATTAAAATCGTGCCTTTACTACTCTTTAAAAGTAAAAATATATAAATCAGTGATTCTATTGAAACACTTTAGGTTTGCATTTTGTTTTTTTTATTTTTTTATTATTATTAAAGTGAGAGTGTTTTTGTTTTTTTCGAACCAGCACTCAGAGGATGACCCTACTCATGCAATGATGCATTGTGCCAGAACTAGGAAATTAGGTTATGAGAAAGAGGAAAGAGGGAGTAGTGTTTGTGAACATTCCTATTGTGAACTTTCCTACATTGAAAATGATAGTAGAGACCTCTGTAGGAAGTTTATTCCACACACGGACTGTTTTGGTAAAAACAACGAACTTTCCCTGTAATGTGTAGTGTCATTCATCGGCCTATTATTGACTTCGGAAGCTTAAAAACTTCGCTACGTTTTCCTCCTCTTCATCCGATATGTTTTAAATTCCACCAATTAAGCATTAATTAAGTTTTGTTTTTAAAGATCAGCATTTTGAATGTTGGTTTTACATAGCAGTCAAGAGTTAATTATAGGGTGACTTCATTAATGTGTAATTCTTGTAAAGCCATGTTCCACAATCCATAAGTGACATTCATATCATAATTACGCTGTAGCTCACAGCCGCTACCAATTTAAAGTCAAGTCAGCGAAATAAAAAATATATTAATTTGATGCGCATGCTGCCTTAATAAAATTTAGAGGCACAGCAAAACCATTAAGTTGAATTGCAGGGCTGTGATAAATGAAGCAAACTTCTATCATTCCTCTTCACTACCCACCTACTCGAAAGATACTTCTCCATATTAGAAAAGAAAAGCAAAGCAAACTTCACAATATTTATATTATATATCATTATTCGTACGACTTTCTACCAATAGACTATAAAGCAAACTTCACAATATTATTATTCGTAAGATTTTCTGCCAATAGACTATTTCTTGTGGCTTTTTTTTCAGCACTGATTTCAATACCGAGCCGATCTAATGAGAAAATAAAAATGATTCTTGACTGGGGGAAACTTAAGCTGTAAAATAGAAAAAAAATTCTAAATATTCCTTAATATAATTGCCAAGTTCCTGCTACGTCATAAAATAGAAACCAAACTAGAAAAACTTGTCTAAATGACAATTACTTTTTGCAATATCCCACTATATTGAATGGCAAGTTTTTAATTAAACAAAAATATTAAAAAGGAGAAACAAACAAGTTGGTTAATCTGTTCGATGGTTGGGTTGCTGTCTGGTTGACTGGTTCACACATTTCTCCAGTTTCTACTGCAAGAAGGAGTATAATTATGTATAAATGTTTATTTAAGATACATATGATTTTGTTTCATATTTCTAAGAATCCATAGATTAGGTTTCATACCACTAAATCCAAACACAAAATTTAAACAACTTCAAACTGAGAGCAACAAAAAGCTTGTTTGCCTTGCATTTAACCGCACCTCAACTAATCAATTCATATAGTAGTAAATAGAAAAATATATATATTTGCAGTAGAGCAGACATACACACACATTTCTCTTGTGCATAAACTTAAAAAGTGATCACATTGCAAAAAAAATTAAACTCAAATCAGCAATTAAAAATTGTCACTATTTTTTTTTAATTTAATACAGTAGTACGTAGTTGGCTGCTGCTGCCATCCATTAGATGCTGTTGTATGAGCAGATACTGATACAAATGTTTGTTTGCAATAAAGATAAAAAACGGAGATCAAACAAAAAAAGTAAAAAAAGAAAAATTAAGTCAACTGCATGCTATGAACTTTTCTAATTAATGCAAATAAATAAAAATTTAGAAAACTGAAATGTAAAACAAAACCAAACTAAACAAACAAAAGAATTATTTGCTTGCTACTCGCCTGCAACTCCCGCGCATGTATAAATTATCATTATTATTGCAACGTGTTGTATGTGTGTTTGTATGTTGTCGTTTGGTTATATGAATAAATGCTTAGTAAGTGGTTCTTCCAAAGACAAAATAAATAAAGTAATAAAATATTTTTATAAAAACCCTGATCTCTGCAGCTGCTAGAATATTATTTGTTGTTGTCAGTTCCTTTTTTGTAAATTCGCATGTGTGACTGCTGTAATTCGAAAATGAATGGGGTTGAATGATGTTGATTTGGCTCAATTTGTTTCAATTACATTCAATTTAATTAATTTAACTGTATAAAAAAATTGCATTGTTTTATTTGCACATTTAACACATGACTATTGAAAATGTTTAAAAGTGCACTTAACAGAGAGAGAAAGGCATTTCAAAAGTTGACTATTTCTACATTGAAATATTTCCAGTTCTATAAAGTTGAATAAAATCACATTCTTAGTATTGCATAGCAAAGGAATTTTCGCTGTTATCTCAAAGAAAAAGCAGTAAACATGTTCGTGAATAGGATATTTAATAACAATTTTATACAGCAAAATTTCAAATAAACATGATCCTTTCAGAAGGCACTGTCTGTGATCTCTAAAAAATATCAAAAGGTTTTAAGTAGAGAAGAAATGATAACATATGTTATGTTACACAGGAGACAATCATAAAATGTAAAATAAAGTTTTTAATAAATCAATCCATAAGTTACGTAAATTTTACAACTGCATCTCTAAGTTGATTTTAAGCTTCTATTTATTTAGTTTCAAGTGTCTCCTACAATTCATTTTGTAAGTAAAATTTTTGGCCGTATTTTATTATTTATTATTTTTAAAAGTAGGGTCTTTTAAGGTTACTTCAATCAATTTCGCGTTCATTAAAGTTAATAGGCGAATTCACTTAATTCACAACCTGGTGAAACTATTCATACCCGAAAATAATAAAAAGAAAATAAAATACACAACCCCATTTGAAATTCATTCAACAAGACCCTAAGAGCATTTGTTGAACACAGGCTTCGCGATTTTGTATGCATTGATTGATCCCAACTGCCCAAACTAATTTAACCTTTTGCACTCCAACTACCAGTCTGGCTGGCATAACAAGTAAAGACGATCTACTCCAACTACCAGTTCTACTGGCAACATTTTATTTTGTAATTATTTCTAGTTAAAACATGAATTTATAACTGATACCGTTACTTTTTTAGCATTAGACATGTTCTCTCTCCCGGTCTACATGTAGGCGGCTGTTTCATGAATTATCACACAAGAAAAGTTCATAAGAAATAAATTATTATTTTCCTAAATTAATTTACGCTAATATACGAATAACTTTTTATATTATTAATCAATATTTAAATAATTTAGAGATGTTTAATACACTTCTACAAAAACTTCCTCAAAATGGTTTTTTCCGTTTATGTTATAAAAAAAATGTTAACCAAATTAAATATTTTGAATTTGAATTTATTTTAAGATACATTCAGGTTATCTAAGTTTTTGAGTTAATTCTCGTTAATAAAAAATCATTTTTCCAAAAACTGCAGCTTTTTTGCCAAGTATTGTGATTACAAAATTTTTCCTAAAAGTCCTTGGAGTTGACTACCAACAGGCGCAAAAAATGCACGGAGCGCAAAGGGTTAATAGTATCCGAGACCACGTTGTTCGATACGTAAATGCAACTATTTGCCTGTCCGGCTGACAAAAAAAAACTCCAGGGTAAAGTCGGAGCTTTTTTATTATTAGGGACTTTCAACATACATATCTGCATCAAAAAACTAGAATTTAATAAGTTGTTACTTTCGCCACCAATAAAGTGTGGTGTGTGTGAAGTAAAATTACGTAAAAATGTTAAGCTGACATAGTGGCTGCACTAAGCTTAACCAACTGTTATCCGCGGCTACATAACAAATGTTTTCCTTTTCAAATTAAAACTTTTGCCAACCTTGTTCGGATTTGAACCTAGAAATTCTTTTTAACATGCATGCGCACATCACTGTTAAAAATAAGTGTAGTTATAATTAATTAAAATTTTTCAATCATTATTTGATCTAAGAAACTTCAACGCACTGATTCTTGTTCTAGTAAGGATAATCAATTGAGGTATTCTTTCAAGAGAGGATTACACTAAAAGACGCGAAAAGCACGTGATAGTGTAATCAACTTGCATCCCTGGCGTAATATAAACGACAAGTGTGAGCATACATAATTAGATTATCCACAACTTTAATGATTTAAAGCAATATAAGATTGCTTTTAATTAAAATATAATATTTTTAAAATTGAATTTCACTTAAAAACTTTGACTTTGTTATCAAAAAATGTCACAGTAAATAAGGAGGCAATTCCAAAAACCAAGCTTTACAAAAAGAATATTTTTCGAGTATAGCTAAAAAGTGATAAGAACAGTCTGAACATACATTTGAATAGTTCTAAAATCCACACGAAAATTATATGGTGTTGTGTGAAAATATTTAAAAAAAATTAATTGATTATTATATTAGTTTTATTAATTTAACAAAAATTGTTGTTTTATGTTTTGCTTGAGCAAAAAAAAAAGTTTTACTTTATTAACTTTTCTTTGCCTGTGAGTATAAATGCACTTTATCTTATGTTATCTCTAATCAATCAAATTAATAAAATCGTTAATTTGCTTGTTTATAATTTTAGTTTCGAAATATTAAAAAATATTTAAATCACATTGAGCCTGTTTTAAAATACAGAAAAGTATAAATGCAAAATTAATATAAAAACATAATACTTTTGTGTTATAAATTATTTAGAGAGAACGAATATGGTTCAAAAATCTAAATCCGATTTTTTTTTTATTTTGCAACTACAAACTTTCGACTATGATTTTGTGGCGAAGGTCACTATGTGACTAGGTTCTCTATTCATGTATGCTACTGCACACGCACATGTTTTTTATTTATTTTGGTTTTGTTTAAAATTTTTGTTTTTTTTTTTCAATAAACAGTTGGTTGGCTGGCTGTTTAGCTGACTAGTTATTTGGCAGACTGTGTGTGCTAATTGTAGGAATGAGCGAACTAAGTTAGGTGGTGCAGAGAAACTTGTCAAAATCGTGTGTTTAGGGATGTTTCTGCATTCGTTTACAAAACTACACATGTGCAACAGGCGCTGTTTTGATATCGTTGTTGTTGCTGTTGATTTTTTTCCTGAACATATTGAAGGCAGATGTTTAGAAAGAAAATGCTTGCTGCCTTGCCTGCCTACTTGTTTTCTTGTGTTGCATGGCCAGCCAACATCATTTTATTTTATTTGCTTGTCTTTTTACTATTTCTTGCATCCCATTATCTATGAAATTGCCATGTTCCTGTTTTGTCGGGGTTCTTTATTTTTTTTATGTGCAGGAAAATCGTTCAAAGTAACATTGTTGTCGACTTTTCTTTCGGATCTTTTTTGCTTAGTTATCGGTGCGAGTATTCTGCATGTAAAATCCCAACACAAAGAATGAGAAAATGTAAAATGCTTAACTTGAAAACATGCCACTGATCGATTAATACACTTTAAATAACAATAGCAACAACAACAATAAAACAAGATTTGAATTTAAGGAAATAAATCGAGCTGAAATTAAAGTGTTTTCAACATGCAACATGGAAATTTAACTGGGAACATGATATTACAGAGAGCTGTTCACACTAACGGTAACCAGTGGAGAATTGGAATATTTAAAATTAAAATGAAGTCATCATAATTGTACGAATCTCTATGCAGACTTATTTGTTTTTTGTTTGTTTCAATCCGATGTTGAGCTCACCAGAAGCTGTTTTTTACTTGTAAACGTTTCTTGTCTTACGCAAGAAATACAATACTTTCTTACAGCTACAATTTCCAACGACATATTTAAGTTACAATTTTAAATCTTATAAAATTTCAATTTAAGTGGCAAGAATTAACATTTAAAATGACGTTACTAAAACTGGTTGTTTTTCTTGCCTTGGTTTGCGAAATATTTTGTTGTGCTCACCCTACTTGGAGCTTAAATTTTTTGTTTCACCAGCTTTACAGCCAAAAGTTAAACCGACCGATGTTAATTTTTTCAACTTAATTCGTCAGGAATTTCTTGTTTTAAAATAACTTTTCTAGAAAACAAATCTTTTTTTTCATTAAAATATGGCATAAGCAGAAGAAGAAGCTGGCTTCTCCCTAGTCAACATGACGATGCGGAATAAGTACCATTTTCGGACTGAGCTCATCGGTTCTACAGCGAAAAGAATTCAAATTCTACAAAGATAGCAACATAAGATGACCATAAAAATGACGACGAAACCAAAAGCAGAGCGCGAAAAGTTTTATGGTTAATATTCCAAAGCAAAGCAATTGAATGAAAATTATTGAGCGACTGTTTTATCCACAACCACATATTAAACAATCAGTGCATATTTATTAATAATTATTTAATAAATTATATTAAATGCGTTGAAAGAATTAATTTTAAATTAAAAAACATTTTGTAATAGAGTTATATCTGCAATCACAAGTTGATATCGACGATTTTCTGAGGCAAATTCGTGTTAAAAAAACCTGAAGAAATTAGATGAAAGTTTGGCGGTGCGTCATAATTTATTTTAGGATTAGAGCGAGTTTCCGATAAATATGTTCTTGTGATTTAAGTCACAAGTTTACATTTTCTTAACTAAATTACAAAAATTAAAGGATACTTTCAAATTTCTATTTTACAGAATTAAGTTGGAGTGTATCGAAAAAAGAGAATAGAAAAAAGTACTGACTAATATTTATGCTCAAAGGAATCTAGCACAATTAAAGTAGATTTACTTATTTTATAAATAATTAAAATGAGTCATATTGATAAATAAAGAACGTTTGTTAGCCGGGCAGTGTGAACGGTTTCTTTGAGATTATTTCAATACTTAAATATCGGCGTTAGGTATACATTTACATTGCACATAATGTACTGCATACACACACCTCATGAACAACACAACCACAACAAACACACATACGAGGATGTACTGCATACACACACCTCATGAACAACACAACCACAACAAACACACATACGAGGATGTATACCAGTTTTTTGCTCGTTTATTGTTTACCTAGCGCAGTGAATAACATTTTTGTTGTTTTTAAGTATTGCAATTTTTTTTATAATTGTTTGGCCTGTGTTGCATATTGGGGCCACTCCTCGATATTAAGCGAGCAGCAGAAGCAGCAGCAACTAAAACTACAAATAAACAATAATAAAATTAAGGTACAACGTTGCCATTGTAACTGATGAATCGATCGACTGGCGGTTGTTACGTTGGCTACGTACTCGTATCATGTTGAATTGAACTGAGCTTAAGCTGAACTAAATTGAGTAGAGTTGGGTAAAGTTTACTTTTATTAAATTCATTGTTTGTTGCTTTCATTGTTGGGGCGATCGAAAAATGTTGTTGGCTTTGTATAAACAACATTTTATAATGTTCTTATTGTTGTTGTTATTATTATATATAAAGACTATAAAAATGAAATGCCCAAGTTTTGCTAAACTACACTCACTTGGTTAGTGTTCACTATACATTTGTATGAAATAAAATTATATTTTTATATTAAAAAAAATTAAAAAGTAGACAAGGAGAACAGTGACGAAATCAACAGCAGCACTGGCAAACAACAGCACAACAACACAATCAGTGTCGTGAGGGACCCAACAACAAAAGCCGGTTTATGGTGTGGCATGGCATTAATCGAAATTCAAAGCAAACAACACAGCAACAGAAAAAAATCATTATTGTAGGTAGGTTTTCTTATGGACACTGAGTTGAGAGTATCCATGGACAGACACATTGACATATCGGCAGACAGTCAAACAAGCAAATTGGCAAACAAACCTAAACGAAACTGAAAATTTAATATTGAATGATGTACAATATTTTTTAACTCAAAAACAAAAACAATCAAAAATCTGTGGTCATAAAAACTCAATAAAAGCTTGGAAAGTAGACATTAAAACGAGAATATTAAATCATTACAATTCATTTAGAGTACGTCCCCACAGACACATGCATTCACTGAAAACAAAATAACTGAAAACACGATCATACATGATTGCATTGATTTGCATACTGGGAGTAAGCAAAAAAAAACATTTCGAACCATTTTTTCGCCATCCATGTTCCAAGGCGCATAGGAACATTGCTAAGTAGTGATAAAAACGAAGCTGAGGGGTTTTTTAACGCTTAACTTGAGGCATTAAAATTGAAAAATGTAATTTTTATTCAGCATGTTCCTCTTCTGTGCTTCTTTTTGTTGTTTTTTTTTTGTAAATATTTTTCGCTTTAAGATCAAGCATACGACAATGGATGACCCTCTTTTGCTTTTATATTTTATTGCTTAAGAAAAAGCAAACAGTAGCTTTCAAAATGTCATTTAGGATTTTTGTATGCTTTTGAAAGAAAATTATGCATAATTTTTTTTATTTTTTCTCGTTTTTTGTATTCAAAAGTTCCCCCCTTCAATAGCAGAAGGCTGTGTGTAGTTTTGTTTTAATGTCGTACTTTGCTTAGTTGTATTTAGTTAAACAGTTTTTTTACTAGGAATAAAAGGAAACTGGCTGTAGAATTAAAAAATTCTGTAGGCGAGTTTAATGGATTTTAAACTGGTTTGTTTAGATTGACTGAGGTTCAAAAGGTATAGGGTGTTGACTTATGTTCGGACACCTGGAACAATTCCAATGATGCACAAAAATTTAAATTTTAATATAAATTATTCTTTTTTATATATTTATTTTTTGAGAAAGGTAAAATGTGTTCATAACACGTATGTAGTCCATTTGTAAATGTTTTGTAAAATAGTAAATATATTTGTATGCTATTTAGTAAGGAAACTCTTACAAATATCCACAATTTTGTACAGTGTACAGTCTTTTTACAGAACATTTTGAAATAAAAACGAAACCAGGCGGCACATAGATACCACGTTGCAATAAACGTTTGTAGAACGTTTGGTTTAAAGCATGTAAACGAAAACAAATTTACAATTAATATTGTTAAAAATAGGCTTAAAGAAAGCATTACAACAGAAGAAGTTTTTTATTTCCTTTTTTCTGATAAATAAAATTAAGGTCTTCTTTTTCTTATTACATCATCTTATGTGGAATAAAATACGGAATTGAAGAAACAAAGAAAAAACATTTTATAAGCTTTTCAAGGCTATCATAGACGACTAAAAAAGTATGTAAAAGAAATTTTTAAACAAATTTTCGGATCCCATATTTTTGCGCCATGCTTCCAGCAACAGTCAGCAACAAAACTAAATTTTAACATTCTTTGGATGAAATAAATTGGTATTAACCTTAGCTGCCAAATCGTTTAACTTCATATTATTTTTATGTGTAAGTGTTAATTTCCAAATACTTTTGTAACAAATAACTAAATTTATTTAAACCAAATTTGTCTGCATTAAAATTTTACATTTTAATTTATAGACATTTAAAACAGTTTATAGTTCTTCCTTATTTTCAACCATTTTCGAATGGAGTTAATCGATTTTGCAAGTAAAGCATCATCACGAGCAAATGCTGTTTTGGTCGATGGCAGTCAACCTATCGGAGCAGTACGTGTAATGTTATAAAAAAGGTTATTGTTCAGTTTATTTGCAAATCGCTATTAAACTTTTATTTAGTATTCGTATGCTGCGGAAAGGTTTGACCAATTTAACGCAGAGAGTTTTTTATTCAAATAAAAATAAAAAAATTAATTAATTAAGTAATAATTGCAAATAACCCTGCTAACGTTTACAGGACAGTAAGCATTATAGTTTACGATTTCGAAAAAAATCAAACTCGTTTGCAGCTATTAAGAATTCTATATGGGTTCATATCGGACCTAACTAGTTCCATTACTTATTTAATAATATAATCGAATCGATTAAAAAAGGTATTTAAATTTCAATCTGAAACCATCACTTTCTGTGCTCTAGAAAATGTTAAAAAAATATTTTTTGTGCATGTATAATTTAAAATCTACCATAGATTTTATGTAAATATTCTAAAAATGTTCAATTGCAACTAAACATTAGAAATCCTTTCATTTACACCCTCTGGTTATCACGTTCATATTGATTGGTTGGTTGGTTGGAATTTAAAAATATTTTTATTTTTCTCTCTAACATCAAAAAATAGAAGGAATAAGCACTTAGGCCTAATAAGAAATAGCTCACGATTTACAGGCAAACAATAAACAGCAAACACAATTAAATTTCTTGAGAAAGGGTGTTGCTGGAGGAAATGACGAAACGGACGCTTTTGCCTTTTAATATTGCAACAATCATGTTTCAATTTTTTTGTGAGAAACTGAGAAAAATTAATGAAAATAAGTCATAGAAATTCTATTAAAGCTAACTTAGCTGTGACTATCAAGCATTTATGTAACAGAAAAGGCTAATAAAATAAGCTACCTTTTGTTTGTGTCAGCCAGGTATTTTTTTTTTATTTTCTTTTTTTAAGAAAGCTTAACTTTTAACCAAAATAATTTCAGAAGTAATGAAGAGAAAAAGATTTTAACATCTTTAATAGCTGAGAGCAAACAACAACTACAATAACCAATAACACATCGCAACCAAGCAGCATTATAACATTTAACTAATGAATGGTAAGCGTGGCCGTATTATGTTGACAGTGCTGATTGCCAGGCCTGGGAAATGGCCAGAAAACATTATCCTCTCATCTTTTGCTCTCTGCTGCTGCATCGTTTCAATAAAATTCCTTGGGCTTTTTACTAATCTAGTACATATTTAGTTCAAACTCTTAAACACACAGACACAGAGAAACAATTTTGGAATAGCGGTAGCAACAACCCAGCAGAAATGAAAAATAAAACACATGCCTGCTGATCATTCATCTTCATCCCAGCATCATGATTTTATTCAAAACTAAATTCGAATATTGCTGTAACTGCTGTTGCTGCTGCTTCAATAACCACAAATACACCTTCAGGAGGTCAGACACCAAATTGCTAAAGTTGTGTTATCTTTTTTTAATATCATTTGAGTCGTTACGGTCTCGTTTATTTGCATATGCCACTAATTTGATTTTGTGGATAAGTCGTTTATATAAAAATATTGATTTTTACAACAACTTGCCATAAGTTCTTTAGACCATACATAATCTATTCTACTTGAACTTGAATTCTGCAATTTCTGAAATAATCTGAATGTAAGATAGAAATACAAATCTGCAAAAGAAAAATAAAATTAATGTCAGAGAAGAAACACACCAAAGTTAACAGAAATTATTTCAATTTGGCTTTACGTACATTTTACCATATTGCTAATAATAAAACACACAAAATAATATTATTTTTTTCAGTCCTGTAAAGGAGG
Source organism: Trichopoda pennipes (assembly GCA_030448955.1). NCBI lineage: Eukaryota > Metazoa > Arthropoda > Insecta > Diptera > Tachinidae > Trichopoda > Trichopoda pennipes. The sequence continues at coordinate 22,320 of JASKUP010000026.1, read as the reverse complement.
ACATTCTTTTTAAAATTTTGTGCAATAAATTAATACTAATTTTCCTTCTTCTCAATTTCGTAATCGCAAAAATCACATCCGTATGCTGACGCTCTTTAATATTCAACTTCAATTTTGATTGTACCAGAAATAATTATAAGCATTCTGTAAAAATTGCAAAAGATAGAGGTCTATGACGTCATAATACAGTATTATAGAAGATTAACGTTTTTACCTTTTCAAAAGTTGGAAACGATGGACTTAATAGAAACTATGTAGACAAATAAAGTAAAGACAAAAAAATTTCTATCAAACAGGCCGACTATTTCCTAGATGAGTCAGATGATGAAGAGCAATAATGATCCGTTGCCATCTTTAATCTTTCGACACCTTTCAGCCACACATTAAATCATATTATTGTAACGTCTATTTGACGGCGCTAAACCTGAGGTGGTCATCTTGGTGTTCTTAGCGGGACCCGCTCTCTGACCATTTTAGTAACATGCGGATAATTCATCTCCACTTTTTCTCAGGATTTGATCTTCAATTACTGCTTCGTTTACTTAATTTTTTTATTCAGCTATTTATTAAATTGGTAAATAATTTATTTCGATTTTAAATTAATGTTAAAAACTCTACTCAACATTTAAGACATGCTAAATGAACAATTTTAGTATTCATCAAATATTTGTAAACTAAGTAATAGAAGAAGATATAAATATAAAAAAAATATATATATAACTCCAATCAGTCTATAACCACATAGCTAGGAATTGGCCTGGCTCATGACAACACTTAAACAGTCCCAGATAAATGCTTCAAACATTTTCGCTGATAAATGGAGGAAAAAGTTGCACAAGAAAAACATTTTATAAAAAAAGACAATCTTTTGAAAGTAGTTGCAATTTAAAATTATGACAATAATGCATAAAATAACAACAACATCGGTAAGTACTTGTAACAAGAAAAAATAGCTAGCACTCGCCCTCTTTTATGAATATGTTTTATTTAAACAGCACGGCACCAGCAATAGCACACACTACTCAAATATGCCAATTTTCTTTTTCATAATTTTGCTTGTTTGGTTCGTTTTTCTTTTAGTTTTACTGCTTGTTTTAAACATAAAAAACAATTTCCCACAGTTGAAGCTGTTTGTTTTTTGCTTTTGTTTTGTTTTTGTTTTGTTTTTGAACTTTTTAAACACGTTGTTCCTTTCAATAAATAAACAAATAGAGGTGTTTAACATCGCGCCACTTACCTTCTGGACACTTGCACTCATATGTTAAACCAGTTGATCGACATGTGCCACCATTTTGACATGGTGACGGTGAACATGGTACATATTTTGATTCACAATTTTTACCAGTATAACCAGCAGGACACATGCATCTAAAAATGTAAAAAAAGATTTAAATGAGTTAAAAAAAAATGTTTAATATATTAACAACTTTCATAAAATCATCATTAAATTAATGGAAACTATGCAAAAACATGTAGTAAATAATTAAATCTCCAATTAGGGAACATGGTTTTTAAGTTTCTCAATAATAGGAAGTTAACTAATTTTTAAGGATTATTATTCTTTAATAAAATCATTTCGTAGAAGTGAACAACACAGGAATAATAATAATAATAAAAGCTCAAGTATTGTTTATATGCTACAAATTATCGAATTAATACTTAGATATTTAACATGAATAACAAAAAGCAAAACAATCCCTAAAATTCGCTTGTGAAAGACGGGATTAATAGCTATTTTGTTTTTGGCCCAATTTGGAAGAGTTATTCAAACGTCAGTCTATTCATGTTGAAATGCCAAATCAGCTGACAAAATGACCGCCAGTTAAAAAACTGTTGCCAACTTAAAGTTCTCTACCTCAAATTTTTATTAAATTTTAATATTTTTACTCGGTCCTTTAAATTATAACGCTTTAGTTTTCTTTTTTTCTCTCAATAAAGCGTTATAATTTAAAGGACCGAGTAAAAAGATTAAAATTTAATAGAAATTTAAAAAAAAAAGGTCGAATAAAACTGAAAATAGTTCTCTACCTCAATAAAAAAACTACCGATAGTTAAGCAAACGCATTAGGTCTGCTCCAAATATTGACTTAGTAACTAAATAACAATAGCACATAAAGCCAGCAAAAATTTCATCTGATTTGTTCATTAGCAATTTTTTTATCTTTAATAATTTTTAATCTTTTAATGAATACATTATTCAATGATGCATTTTTATTTGGAATACCTATTCGGTTTTATGATATTATTGAAAAAATTGCAAGATATTTTATGCGTAAATGTTAATACCGACAAAAATATAATCAATTTTAACTTCTTTGGGAACAATCGTTCTTTGGATTAAAAAGTAATTTTATTTATCTGAGGAATATTGACAATTAATTAACAACTTAAAAACTTTTTTAAGCATTTTTTAGCCTTGAAATTTTAATGTCTATTTTTTGTGAATATAAATACTGCAGGCTACTCTTTCATCTTAAATAACAATCTGATCAAAATCATTAAATAGTCATTTGTATACAACTAAAAATGTTTGTCTTTTACTAACTTAAAAAACAAGACACAAACTATGTTGTTAACTTAAACTTTAATATTAATTTCTTTACGATTTTCAATTTATATATTGCAATACTTTGCAAAACAGGTAACCGAAAACCATTACTTTATCCCCAAAAAGTTATAAACCCTTGAACTTATTGTTTTTTTAATTTTAGAATCTATTAATTATGATATAACGACAGATAATAAATCAAAATATACAACATAAACATTTAAAACAAACTTGATTTTATTTGAGTAAACAATATCGAAAATTGAATAATACCTACAATGTGTACGATATATGGTTTTAATTTCCTAATTGTGGACAATTATTAAAGTAAAATTTTAATTAACAATTTATCTTCTTGTATTTTGGATTAGTATGTAATATTACACCTTTGGTTTGCCAAAAGGAAACACATATGCTTGTAGTGAGTAGTTATGTGAAGATGAAATAAAATGAAATTAAAAATTTACAGATTTTAGCTGCTGTGAAACTAAATCAAAATATATTTTTTATATTTGTTTTTTTCCACCCAGGTGGTGCAGACACTTCATAAAATACATAAGTAGCTGGCACTTAATTTTTGACAAAGAAATATAGAATGCAGACAGCCTAATAATACTCCAAAAATATATTTCAATAATAATTTTAATCTAAAACTCAAAAGAAATTAGCATAATTAAATTTGTTTTTATTTATTCTATTTTTCACGCCACTGTTATACGTAATGAATAATAATTTAAGATGTTAAACATTTTTTAGATTAGTACCATGGGCAAAAATGTATTCTTAATCGTAATAATTATTAGAGACTTAAAAAGTAAGAAATTAAAAAAAGCCTCTCACCAAATATTTTCCAAAATTTGCTTTTATAGTTATAAATGAATTAATCGTATGGAACGCCTTGTATTTTCAAGTAAATTGAAGGTTTTTGCTACCGAAGAAACGGTCATACGATAATTAATAAGAACTTTGCAAGAAGAAGTAGCACATAGAATGAGGACTCATTATTGCAGTTTTTCAGATATAGAATATACTTATGCCCTTCCCTAAAATCCTATTCCGCTTGTTCTGTCACTCTTCACAAAGTATTTCTCATAAGATTTGTAAAAACTCAACTTATTCCGCAGGTGAAAACCGAAAATATTTAGCGGTTGATAAAACATCCGGGCAGAAACATTTTCTTACTTTTTATTAATTTTAAGGTTAATTGCTTGCCACGATAATACAAAAAAAATCAAGGTGGTGGTATGATCGCTTTTTTTGCATTTGAGGGCTACCATTAATGCTTCAACTTCTGAAAATTCTTCAATTCAACATTAAAAGTCCGTTTTTCTTTCCTAAAACGTTTTATACTCCGTAGACCTTAATTGTAGATTTTTTTTTTTTTGTATCATAATATTATTTATTGAATCTTCTAAATTAATAGAACTAACAATAAGTAGATAAATCTTAAATCTAAAAGTAAAAATTATCTTTATGTCTAGCCAATGCCAGCCAAAAAGTTTTAGTTAACAAGAAATAAAAAATAAAAAGGAAAACACTATAAATTACTTATACTAATAGCCCTAACGTCTCTCCTCTTCAGACGATTGTAGCCTCTATCATTTAATATATCACGTGCCAAAATATTTGGATGAAATTCCAGTTTTCTCAAATATTTGGATGCGTACTTCTGTATTTCCTCTCTTACAGAGGGCACTTTCAAATCCTTGTGAATGTTTGAGTTTTTCACATACCATGGGGCAGCAGTTATGAGTCTGAGGATTTTGTTCTGGCTTCTTTGTATCCGTTCGACATTTGACACTGAGGCAGTGCCCCACATTTGAATTCCATAGCTCCATATTGGCTTTAGAATAGACTTGTAGATCAAAAGTTTGCAGTCCAGACTGAGAACAGAATTCCGACCAATTAGCCAGTTTAATTGAGCAGTTTTAAGTCTTATTTGCATAAGTTTAGCTTCTATGTGGTGCTTCCATGTTAGACGCCTGTCAAGGTGCATACCGAGGTACTTGACGACCGAACGTTGAGGTATTGTTTGATTATTTATTGTGATAGGTGGGCATGTACTCCTGCGTAATGTAAAAGTAATATGAATGCACTTCTGTTCATTAATTTTTATTCGCCATTTTCTTAACCATTTTTCGACTTGGAACACATGACTTTGAAGACGTAGTGAAGCTTCGTGTGGGTCTGCATGAACACAAAGCAGGGCAGTATCATCAGCAAATGTTGAAACGTGAACGTCATCCCGTGTAGGCATATCTGAGGTATATAATAAATACAAAATCGGACCCAAGATGCTCCCTTGAGGAACTCCGGCTCTAATTGGCTGTGGTGGGCTCAAAAACTCCTCGTGCTTTACAACAAATAAACGGCTACTCAAGTAGCTTTCCAGTAATGTGGAAATATTTTGAGGCAAATTCTGCCTTAGTTTATGAATTAAGCCCTCGTGCCAAACTTTATCGAAGGCCTGGGAAACATCAATAAAGAGAGCAGATCAGTAATGTTTATTTTCAAAGGTTTGTTTAACAGCATTAACAAGTCTATGCGTTTGCTCTATTGTGCTATGCTTTTTCCTAAATCCAAACTGGTGATCCGGTATACACTTCTTTTCGATCAATATGGGATACATTCTATTTACTAAAAGTTTCTCGAACAGTTTAGATAAATTGGACAGCAAGCTTATTGGCCTGTAAGAATCTATTTTAGAATGATCCTTGCCCGGCTTGGGAATCATTATCACTTTCGAAATCTTCCACTTCTGAGGGTAAAAACTGAGGCGCAAAATGGCGTTATATATAAACAATAAGATTCTCACCGCTACATTTGGTAACTCCAGAAGCATCCTATTACTAACGTTATCAATACCAGGTGATTTTTTAAGTTTTAAGCCGGCGATAGCCTTTCTCAACTCTTGTACTTCCAGTCTCAAAGGCACAGCTTCTATAGGTATTATTTCAGGTAACACTATAGGGTCTGTCGATAAATTAGAAGAAAATACTTTTAGGAGGTGGTTGGAAAACAGATAAGCTTTTTCCTCGTTGCTTCGTGCCCAATCACCGCTTGGGGTACGCAGTGGCGACTGGCGTAAAGTTGGTCGCTTAATGTTTTTTGTTGCGCGCCACAGAGAGTAGTCTGAATGCGAGGTTGCATCAAGATTTTCCAAGTATTTGTTAAGTGAAGCAATTCTTTGATATATGTTAACATTATTTTTAAAAGAAATTTCACTGAAGAGGATAAATATGTATAAAAAAGATAAATATTTTCGAAATCAGTCTTAAGAGACTGTAGTAGTAGTAACTTTTGTAAAATTTGTTAACGTATTACAAAAATGCTACTGTTTTCAAAATTAGACAACTAAAAAAATTAATTTATATTCGCACTAAAGAATAATATGGTGGTGACACATAAGTATGTCCAATAGACTACAATGACAATGACATACAGTGAAAAAAGAATTAGTTAAGACAACAAACAAATTTGTTTGTATTGACATTTGTATTTTTGTTTTTTTTTGTTATTTTTTTTTCAGGAAAAAGAAATAAATAAAGATAAGATTTGAAAATAAAATTTATGTGTAAATTATACATTTTGGGGAAAAAATTAAATATGCTAATTATTTTGTTGCTATTTTCATAGCAAGATAACGCGACGATACATTTTTTTCTAACATGTGTATTTTAACACCAAAGTAATGAGAGAAACGTTACAAATTTATATACTTGTGAATTGTAGCGAGCAGTGAAACCAAAAAGTCACCGGAAACCGTCAGTTGGTTGGTTGATTTTTGAAAACAAATCAAATTTTTAATGTGTTGAAGTGTTATTTATGTAACCGTAAGTTAAAACAGCATGTTCGATCATGTCTTAATGGTTAAATGAACATGAATTTAATCAAAAACTAAATAAATTTTATATGGTTTGTATTTTTTTTCTTTCGTTTTCTTTCCTAAAACTTTAATGTGGTTTTCGCGGATGAATCAATATTTTTTATTATTCGTTAAATTTTAAATCAGCATTGTTTTTTTTTTTTTTTTGTTATAATTTATATGAATTTTTTGATTTATTCAAAATCGTTTATTTATTTTAATTAGTTGTTCACAATAAAATTAAAATATAATATAAATAAAATTTTTTTAATGTTGATTGTTGATTTTTTTCTTGATACGTGTGTGGATCATAAATTAGCCAAACGTTTAATTTTTTATTGTATTGTGTTGTCAATTTGTTAAACATTCATGAATTTTCGCATTTCAAAAAAAAAATTATAACAAAATTGGTAATTTAGGAATTCTAAACTTTGTGTTGTACAAATTCTTTTCATATGCAAATATTATTGGGAAAAAATGAACAAATAATAAATATTGTCAATACCAAAGTGAAGATAAATCGTTTTTAAATACTCATTAATAACATCATAGAATTCTTTGATCTTTTTATTTAAACTGGATTTGTAATTTTGTTAAAACAAAATGTTTTAATAATATTTTAATATGAACTAAGGTGGTTTTTTATGTTCTAAACAGAGTGGTAGTTGCCAACGAGGGGGACTAGTATTCATAATAGAATCAAAATATAATATATAAATACTTACTGATATGAGCCATGGGTATTAAGGCATGTACCGCCATGTTTGCATGGATTGTTGTTGCATTCTTCAACATCATCAATACACGTGTTGCCCTTAAATCCTGTCGGGCATATACATTTATAACTTGTACCACCTGATACTGAGGTACAGGTGCCGCCATTTCGACATGGGGAAGTAGCACAGATATTTTTAGTTTCGCAATGTTTGCCTGAAAGATAAAGTGAATAAATTAATATTAAATGGCTCAACGAACTTAGTTGTAACCAAATTTACTGTCTATCTATCTATCATTTGCAGTGATTCAAAGAATTCGTGTACACAACAATAACAGTGTGTGACTCCTTCAGTATTATTTTTGTATACGCGCTTGCTTACCCACCCTGTATATATTAGTCGATTGCTGCAGTACTAGTAATAATAATAATATTAAATAGTGAAGACGGAATATACTTCTACTGACTCAATGTAAAATAAAAATAGAGGAGGAAGTGCTTTTTTAGAGAAATAAATGCAGACAAAATTCTTTACAAGTAAAGGAAATAAATGCAAATGTGTAAATCAAACGCAAATCACGAGTAAATTTTGAAACTCTTTCATATAAATAATCAGTGTGGAATTCATTAAATCCTGAAACTCGTTATAACTTATATGTTTATGAGTTATATGGCAATATCAGCAAATTCAATTTTTTTTTTTAATATTCCTAAACTCAGAACGAATATTTAAGGGAAATTTTAATCCTTTTATTATAAGACATATTAGTGTGTGCGGTATAAGCGATGATAAAATCTGCGCTATAAATCATTGCCTGCTTTTTCTAACACAATCGGTTCAACGTTGCTGAATTTAAAACAGAACGAGCAGCGTGTATGTGCTAAGAAGCAGGTTGTCACAACTTTTAACTCGGCACTACCTCTAATACGCACTTTGGCCTCAGGCTTAGTTATAATTTATATAAAATATTTGTTAGACTAACTTTTTTATTAGTTATACAAATAAGTTTCTTTTTACAGCATAATTTGGTAAACACAAGGAATGCCAGTAATTATAAAGCATTCTTATTTCCGTAAAAAAAATTATAAATAAAAATACAAACTTTGGCTTAACTAAATAAGACTACAAAAGTTTCACGAGAATGATTGATTATTCAACTAGGTTTACGTTCAAATCAATTTCAATTTTAAGGAAAATCTTTACTTTTCTAAATTATATTATTCAAATTAAAATGTATTTATATTTACCTGTATAACCGTTAACACAAGCACACGTGTAATCTTCTAAAGTTTTTAGGTTGCAAGTGCCACCATGATGACACGGCGATGAATCACAGGCATTTGGCACTTTAATTTCACATAATGATTCAGTAAAGCCAAGAGGACATATACATGAAATGCCCAAACGATCGTTACGGTAAGAGACCTGACATGTGCCACCATTTTGGCAACGACCGGGGCCTGTCAGACAGGGATTCGGATATTCACAGTAATCGCCAACAAATTTAGAACTGCAACTGTAAATTAAAAAATAAAAATAAATTAGAAAAAAATGTATGAAAATAAATTAAAAATACTTTTCCAGTCGAATTATTACATTCAATTAAAATTTATTTCTCCCAAATAGCCCCGAAAATAATACCCTTTCGTCGTTGTTCTAATCAATTCCTTGATATTGTGAACATGTGAGTTAACCGTTTCGCAGCAAATAGAATAGTTTTTAAGGTAAATATTAGTTCTTGTTTTCTTGATTAGATTAAATCATTTGCTGGGAGACATTTTTGTATGTAATGGATTGTAATTAAGTTCGGGAAATCTTTGAAACATTTAGCATTTCGCCTTAATGTTTTTATTTTTAATGTTTATTTCATTCGACCTGTAAAAATGCTACTTTTTTATTTACGACTTTGGGTTCGGGTCCAATGTTTTTTCTTTATTAAAATAAAATCTTTTCTGTTTATTAAATAACAATTATGAAATTTAAACGATAATTCCTTAGAAATTTTTAATAATGCCGTCACTCACTTTCATTGGGTGTATTATGCTTACCAACTTAGTAATTCTTACATTTCTCATACACATGGTTAGTTATTTTACACCCTCTCGGTTGGTAAAAATAAATGTAATATTATAAGTTGCTTATTTTATTTAAAATACGTTTAAAGATTTCCTGACGAGTTGAGTTAAGCAATCAACGAATGGCTGGTCCTAGGAACTAGTCTCATCGCCAATAAACAATTTTAATTTTATTGAAGTGAACAAATTTTATGGAAAGTGAACAAATATAAAGAAGAGTTTTATCTAAATAAAAAAAAAAACAAAAAAGAAAATCAGTAACTTAGAACCCAAAGGCGTAAGTGAACAATTTTTAAGTTTTTAAATAAAATTTTCATATAAAAGAAACACTTTTAATTTAATAATTGGAATTGCTATAATTTATTACAATAGTATCAAATAAAATGTAAAGAAAATATAAATATAAATAAATGAAATAATGAGAACAAAAAACCAAACGAAATAACAGAAGAAACATGTTGGTATGTTGTACAATATCGGTCTATTACAATTATTATTTACAGGTGGCACAATATTAAAGAAAATAATCACAATATTCCAATGAATATATTATAAAGTTAATAACAAGCTTTAATTGTCAATGATCTTAAACTAATTAATTTTTAATTTAAAACTCATTTATTTAAAAGTAACTTATTTATAACGAAAATATACTTCGCGGCCACGTCAATAGTTCAGTTATTCAGACATGCCAGTAGCCATCAAAAATATTTCTTTTCAAATGAAATAAAAAAATGGAAAAAATGTTTGTTAATGTATGCGTGGATATGTATATCTCTCCTGAGAAAACATCATCAACGCCAATTATAAAACGTTTTGGTATGATTTCCTCGGAACTAGTAACACTAATGAAATCTACTGTTTTTACTTGCTGACGACACACTCTACGCACTTTGTACGCCACAAATATCGTATGCATACAACATTCATATACGGACAAGAAAAAATCAGTTTAAAAGTTGCTTCAACATTTCAGTCAGTTATTCAGTTTGCGAAAGCAGAACAACAAAAATGCTTTTACTCCTTTTAGAAATGACTTACAGTAGCAAATCACCACCATCATCTCCTCATCGTAATCATCATCAAAGTGTTTTTAGTGCATTGGTGGAGAAATATCGTGCTTCAATATACCACATGAATGCTAATATGACGTGGGTTTATAAACAAGTTTTAAAGACTGCTGCTGTTTGTTTGTATTCGTTAATATGTTACTTGCCATTCCTTCTTAAGTTTCAGACGAGTTGAGCAAAACAAACAAGCACACAAATATCAACAAAAAGTCATGAATCTCAAAAAGATCCGCTCACAGAGTTTAAACTGATAGATATTTTATAAACTAGTCGTATGTATGTAAGTGAATAAATAAATAAGTAGTTAAAGGACACACTCATAGAAAAATATTAGTTAAAATAGTAAGGTTAAGACTAAACAATGTTTTGCTTTTTGTTCTTTTAATAATATTATAGCAGATACAATAATGTGATATTCAAGCCAAATCCATTGCCAGGTGAAGGTAATGGAAAATTAATTTTCACAGTTCCATATGACTTCGCTTGCTTTTTGAATTCCATAAAAAAGTCAGTCCACAATTTTCAAACGATATAATCTTATTTCCTCTCCTCGTCACCCTGCCAACACAATATCTAAATTTGAAATTTAACTACAAATTAACACATTTATAATTGAGGGGTAATTATTCAGTGTAGCCCATCTATCTTTCAGCAATGGTGGCGAGGAAAAATGACTGCATCAGTAACATAAAACTCACCTCACATTTCAACTGCACAGATCGGTGCATTTAGGCTATCGAAGATCCTACAATAATACAACTATACGAAGCTGTACACATATAGCAAAACAGCATGATAATTTTTGCAGTTTTTTTGTAATAAACACACCTAAAAACATCATGAAACAACGATATATATTCTGAATGGTTGTGCATTTATTTAAATGACTCAAAATAAAGAACATGAGACATATATACCATGATTTATTTATGTTCTTTGCTTACATCTACGCCTATGTAATTCAAGTATAAACAAGAAACCACAAGATGCCAGATTTGTCCATATTAAAAAAATATAAATGTTTTAACTCGCCTATAAACAGAATGTGCAGACACAACCGCTAACACAAGAAAAGGTTGCATTTTTTAGTTTCTGCTTGGTCTATCATTTAAAGGTTCCTTTTACAATTTTCTATTTAAAAAAGCTAATATAAGATGTAGCTGGCTGACATGTTAAACTTTTTATTTTGAAACTGTTGGGTGTACCTTTATTGCCACTGTGGCAATCAAAATATCTTTAACCTTATAATGCTTAGTACTCGTAAACTAAACTTTGTCAGAGAAATATATTGAAATGAAGGACTTTATCTAAAACCTCTAAAATGGGTTTTATTTGAGTTTACTTTCGGTATCAAAAATGCACTAGCCTTAACGTTTTAAAATTCTTTAATTAATTACTTTAATTAATTAGCACTGGTCAGTTTTACCCCAACTCTATATGTGGCTTTTAATGAGTACAGGTAGGTAAATACACCAGATATATTTGTTATCGGTCCTTAGTGTCACAACTTCTGTTTGTATTGAATTGTTTTTACCATGTTGGTGTCATACAATTGATTATGCCGTTGCTACTACTTTTCAATTTGTATTTCGAGGAGCCACATTGTTGAATCTTTGGAATTTTAATCAAGTTAAAAAAGCGATATTGTGAACTGACAAATAATGGATATTGCTCGTTTGTTGAAAGCATCTTCTTATTAACGTGTGTCTTTTTTTTATTTATTTCTACTACAATGCATGTCCGTTTTATTTACAAAAGCTTGTACCTTAGTTTGGGCAGTGTGTCAGAAAACCACTTTCACGTTGACATTTTAAGATATAGAAAGCTTAATGTCGCAATAGAAAACGAATTTGTTCATTTATTATTCAAATCTATTGACTTTAACTAGTTTTAATTTTTGAGAAGTTTCCTGTCTACGCACTTGTAGCCAAATGGAAAAACAAATAAAAAAATAAAAAAAAATACATAACATAAACTTAGATCAACGCATTACAACTATAAAATATTTTTCCATTTAATATATGCTCATGTGACAACTGCCCCCCACCTGTAAGCCCATTTAGTTGTGGTTTCTTTTAGATATGAAATATAGCTATGTTTGATCGCTACTTTAAAAGCTTCCATCCCAAAGATGGTTGCAATCAACAGCAAACACGAACAACAACAACGACATTTAAAAATATGTAATGTTTCTATTTGTTTTAAGCAGATTAATCTAAATCTCTTAACGAATAAATATTTATTGGCTGGCAAACTCATTTTTTATTTTTTTTTTAACATAAATAACGCACTTTTGTTTATTAAGTTTTATAAACTAGATCGATCAGTTAATAAAAATCTTAGCCATTGACTTGTGCACACTAAGCACTTTTCTAAAAATATTAGACGGTTATTTTTTCAAATTTAAATAATTCCCATAATTCATTTTCATTTGAAAATGGTTAAGCATCTGGACGTACTTGGTAAAAAAGGAGATGGGTATTATGCAAAAATAATAAAAATAGAAAAAATGGCTAATTCTATGAGAAAATTATTATTTACATAATTAATTTAAAAAATCCAAGCACATATCAATTAATTAAATATTATTTACGTACATACTTAAGTAAAAGAATAACTAAAAATTAAACAAGAAGCAACATAAGATAACAACTAGTAATAATTTAATTATTTTTTTTTGCTTTTAGAATTAAAAGTACAGCAAATTATTTGTAGAAGGTCCTGGGTTTTCGTTACATAAATATTTGAGAGACTAGGCCCTCCTGGTTGATATGTTTTTTTTGTTTTTTTGTTATCAGATAACAGAACTCGAAGCGTTAAAAGTGAAGAAAGAATACCCTGCAGATGTGAAGTGAAAAGCCAAACCATACGAAACAAACAACTCGCTAAATCAATGTCAATGTTCGGTACACTGTATAAGCTGACGACGATTTTTCTAACGACTTTTTCGTAATTCCTTTTATACAGCAAAAATTATGGAAACAGAAGAAATGAATTTGAAGCAAAATTTGATGTGTAAAAAAATAAGTCTTGCGAGAGTTGAACTTATTTGTTGTTAAAATGTTAGCTTGTTTGCCTATTACGAATCAAAAGATAAAATACTGTTCTTAAGGAAGGAATACACTTTCCTTTATTCATTTTTTTAGACTAAATATTATCCCGGATTCACATTTTACTATTTCCGAAGGCTAAAAGCAGTTTTGGTACAAATGGACGTCAAATGGCTTGACAAGTTTGTAAAATTGTCTTAGTTTATATACTTGCTTGCTTGCTTCCTTTAAATATATTTTAAATCTGCAATGCCAATCGAATTTTTTGTATTTAAAAATTGTGTCTAAAGAACATTTTCACAATCTGGCACAAATGTTTCCACAATGTCTTTAAGTCTGGCACACTTTTGAAATTTTCACAAAAAGTTACATGATTGAATATCACGTGAGTTGTGATAGACAGAATTATCAAATTTGCGGTGTCAGTAAAACTATGTGCACTATATCAACAAGTAATAAAAATAAAACCTAAAACTAAAGGGTATCCCAAACGCAGCTGGCCTTGCTTTTTATCTCCAATAGGTACACTTTAACTTTAAATATTTTTATGTCCGCTTGAAAAACAAAACTAAACTATATATAGGGTATCCCATGGTGACGAGATTTATTTATTATTTTTAGTGATATTTTCGTTATTAAAACAATGAATTTAAAAATAGAAGGGCGTCTCATAGACTCATAGTTACTCGAGTATTCATGCTTGAAAAATTATTATTTAAAATTGTTTTGTGAAAAAGCTTATTACCAATGACGTTATAATGTTAAAAATATTTTCTTATCTCAACAGTTATCGACTTGTATTTAATATAAAAAATATAAGTATACTTGAATATGCAAGGGAAATATTCTTTGAAATTAAATCTATACAATTTTCAAGCTCTTATTAAAAATCGAAAATAAACTACTTATATCTTTTACCATTCGCTACATCAATTATAATCAATGATTTTTCTACATGATACCCACTAGTTTTTCAAATTGTGATTGTGGTGCCTCTCATACGCAGCCATTAGTTAAACTGATGATGGCACTCGGCTAAGTTTTTGGAACAGAACTTTAACGATTAGGGTTACGAATGCTCTTTAAAAATAATACAAAGTGTAAAGATTTTACCTGCTGTAATTCTGTAGGTATAAAAGCTACGGTTACCTATTCATAAGAACCATAAGCGAATACGTGATAGGATTTACATCTGTACCTAGCTGTGTAAGATATAACTAGATGATGGATCATACCACTGTGGATGAAATGTAGCGTCATCCTCTCCCTAGAAGGCCTTCAGATACGTATATCCTCTGGTTATTCCGAAGCAGGCCGCAGCCTTTACTCCTTGCTGAAAATTTGGAGACTATCCAACTCCTGCTCGAGAACGCGAAGCTTAATATAATTTAAGAACACGACGGCATTCATGCTCACTGTACCTAGACCATTCATTGTGTTCATTGTGAATGATGTGACCCACAAACTCAAACGAAGTCCTCGAAACACACAACCACCACGATACTCCCGAAGGACCGACCTCAATAATCAGTCAGAGAACCGCTAAAAGGCTAAAAAGACAAATAGATGAACTCTGGGGCTTTAGTGATTCCCGTGGTAATACAGTGGATTTTCCAGTTGGCTCCTGCTAGCCTTGACGGGGACTGGGCTCCCTTTTACCCGAAGGCACATTTAATGACGGTGGTTTTCCGTCAAAACATATCAATGTGCTCCCGGGGGAAACCATAAGTGTATAAACAAACGCATTTTAAAAACTTTTTAATCACGATTCCTCCAAAATTCTTTCTAGACTTTAGAAAACTATCAAATATAAGCCAAGTTTGTCTATATTAATGGATTGAGTGAGCATTAAATAACAGTTTTTTTTTATTTAACAAAATAAAAAGCTTTGTCATTAAATTTTTTCTTCCAAGCACACATATTTAAATTTGATATTGTGTTTTTTTATTCTTTGCAAACACAAACATTTTTGAGATTTAAGTTATTGATTGATGGTAACAAAACTTTATATTAAGTTAACGGTATAAGCTAGCGTCAGCTATATATCATAAGCTGAAATCACTCAGAAGTTGGCTGCAAATAAAACTTTAATATTTGCTTAAGACCACAAATAGTTGTAAAGTTCCTAAAGTTATCAAAAAGAAACAGAAACAAAAGAAATAAAATGAAATTACCAAAAAATAAATTTTGTATGCCTGGAGCCACAGTTAATACGAAAATAAATCTCTAATTTGAAGACAATAATTTTTGTACAAAACATCTGATAAGAACTCCCCCTTAAAGAAAAGAGAAAAACTAAACAAGTAAGTTTGTCTTGGATCTGCACGGTTATCGCAACAAATGTATCATAATCACCAGGAAAGTTTAACCGAAAAAATCAACATGCACAAGCGATTACACATCACGAAAAAAAAAAATAATAAATAAAGGAAAAAACATACAACAACAACAAAGAAAAAAGAAACATCAGCAAATTTTTGCAACAGAGTCTGAACGACGAGTATCTTACTACGATTAGTGTTTTATGTATGTGGAATTTCAATTAGCCTACAACTGCAAAAGAAAATAAAACGAGTTCGAAAAAAACACAAAAAGTCCAAATTTATAAAATAAAATAAACCGATACTTCTTGGATAGTACTCGTATAAGTAGTTTCAAAAGTAGGTAGAATGACAACTTCACATGCACATACACAATTATTATATATATATATATATAAATATACACATATATTTCTTTTCTTTTATTTCACCAAAACCATCAGCATTAATTTTGTTTTTTATGTTGTTGTTCTTCTCCTCATCTTTGCAGCTTTTTACCTTAATAAAATACATTTTCGCTGTTTTTATTGCATACTTGTGTACAATTTTATCCTAAAAAAATGCAATTTAAGGAGATGAGTCATCCAAAAATCTGGAATTGAGGGACACAAAAAGGTGAAATTTGGTTACCAAATGAAGTTATAAACTTTAATTTTTAAATTTTATAATGTATACGATTAATAGCAAAAAAAGATTACTTTGTAAACTTAAAGCTTTTGGAAGCACTAGGGGCACATTTTTAATTAGAACATACATACATAACACTTTGCAATTTTTTTTGCAACAATTCAGATTTTTTGAACAGGGTCTCGAATCCTTAATAGAGGATCTTTATCTCTAAAAAGAATCCCAAAAAGCCACTTTGTTTTATCTCTGAATATCTTTTTTGAAAAAAAATACTATTATTTGAAATTTTGAAGTCTGCAATAATTCTCATTTTGTTGCTTATTGACACTCATTGTCAAAAAAAGGTAGATTATCAAAATAAAGTTAACACCAATTATGCCTGGTCTAAAACTTTAATCCAGCAGCATCCTGACATGTACAAGCAATAGTTAAAAAATTTGCTCAAAATGTTTTTTTTTTTGGATCGAAACATTATTTGTTAGTGGCATATTGTTAATGTGTTTTGAAAAAATAAGATAAAAAAAAATGTTTATCTAATAATTGGTTTCAAATTACCAAATTTTTGTAAATTTCTCAATATTAACAGTTGATTAAGTTTAATCAGCATTCTATGTATATTTTGTGCGAACTGTACCCGCCAAACTATAACTTTTTTTTAAATATTGTTGAAAAGTGCAAGTTTCTTGCTATTTTGTGTAACGCTGCCACACAAAAGAAACTAGACATTATAACAATCTATTTTTAACACCTTTTATCGTTCTGGAATTAAATTAGAATTCTTTAATCGGCATCCAACTTAAAAAAGTCTTTTAGTTTTTGCAATTAGAAAAACAAAAATTTTGTATGATGTTGTTGCTTTTAATAATTGATGTCATCTTTAATTTTTCTTTTATAAGAAATTTGCTATTGGCGTTTGAAGTTTCAGAAAATAGAGCTGGTAATGGAGGCGATGTTCCCTTTTTTTCTCTTAAATATTTAACAAACCAATAAAATTTATAATTTTACAGTCTAAGTAATTTTATTATTTGTGCTTGATTCCTTTAAATAAATATTTCATGATATTCTCACGAAATATTTATTACAAAAATTTTTATTAAAAAATAAACATTTTATGATATTCTCATAAAACATTTATTTCAATAAAAATAAAAAATATTTGAAATGTATTACTGCGGGGGAGAGAGCATATCCATATTGCAATTTCACTTTCGCTCACAAAGCTCATCAGTGAATTTTACCCCAATATTGTATAGATTTTCAGATTTCAGATTTCAAAGGTTAATTTATTTTCCAAAACTTTTACAAAAGATTAATAAAAATTAACAAAAATATTACAAAATTTTACAAATTATTCTTTACATAAAAAAAATTATTTTCCAAAGACTTCCTTATTATTAACACAGTTGACACATTTTTGTGGTCATCTCTTGCAAAAAACTTATTAAAAATTATAAACTAATTTCCAAAAAAAAGGAATAAAAAAAAGGAACGCTCTTAGAATCTACTTAAAAATAAGAAACACTTAACTCTAATAACTTATAACTAAAAACAAAACAAGAACAATAGAAAACAAGAAATAACAAAAACAAAACAAGAACAATGTAAAAAACAAGAAATAACAAAAAAAAAAAAAACAATAATAACAAATTCAAAGTAAACAAAACAAGAATGAATTCACAATTGAGAAAATTATACTTAAATTAACTATTGGGCGGTATTATACACCGTGTTCTGAATGCTTAAAGAACGCAGCCTTCTATGATAAAATAAGAGGTCTGCATCCTCGTAAAGAATTCCAGCCTCTTTTAAAGTTAACAAGTCCATCGGGCAGAGATACCGGGACATCCGAACAGCCTCGAAATCACGCGACGCGGAAAAGCACCCCGCAACCAGGGAGTTTCCTAAAGAACGTGCGCCTTCCAGGAACTTCACAGCCATTTCCATCATATAGACATCCACCCGCGCAAAATCAATTGCATTGTAGATTGATCTACATGATGGCCTGCGGAACTCGCCACTTGGTCCTCTATAAGGTCTCAGTCCAAGACAAGCAACCAAAACCCGTCTCTCCCATCTCCTAAGTCTCTCCATCTGGTGAGAAGAAATCCCAAACCAAGCCGGAAAGGCGTAGGAGATGACAGGGCGAATAATTTGGCGATACACAAGAAGACGCACCCTCTTATCAAGACCCCCTCTACGTTTAAGGGCTCCCTGGTACGCTGAGTAAATTCTCTTGCTTCGCTGCAAAATATCGTCAATGTGCCGATAACTTTCGAAGTTTTCATGAAGGGTGACACCCAGGTATTTAATCCTGTCCGAAGTCGCAATCTGTTCTTGTCCGAGAGTTAAACAAGGTCTGTACGATCTACAATTTGGGTAAATATATTTCCGCCTTCCCTTAAACATAACGGCCACGGTTTTCGCAACGTTTAAAGTTAGACCCCATTTTGTAAAATAGTCCGTCAGTATCGTCAAATAGTAATTCAGTCGGTCATTAGTGGCTCTTGCTCTAGCACCTGAAGAGCCAATGAGGATATCATCGGCATACACAATTAAAAGATTCTCCCGTGGCGGTTGTGGAATGTCAGAGACAAAGATATTGTAAAGCACAGGCCCCAGCAACGAGCCCTGTGGCACTCCAGCAGAAATCGAACCCTCGTCCGACCGTACATCTCCCACGCGCACTCGGAATGATCGGTTTTCTAAAAAGTTGTCCACTATGCGGCAAAGGCCTACACCAAATCCCATATTCATCATCTTGAATATAAGCCCGTCATGCCAAACCGTGTCGAACGCCTTGGCAAAGTCCAGACTTACAGCTATTGTTGGGCATCTTCTATTCAGCCCCCTGGCAATGAAGTCCGTTAGAACCGTCAGCGCATGCGTTGTCGAAAGTCCAGTTCTAAATCCAAATTGGAAGTCTTTTAAAATGTCCTTGTCAATTAGAACGTCATTTATCTTTGCCAGAAGAATGAATTCAAACAACTTTCCAAAAGCAGATAGAAGGGAAATGGGTCTATAGCTTCCACATACCATAGGATCCGATCTGGGTTTCAGTACCGGAACGACGAGGGCCGATTTCCACGATTTTGGAAAATAGCCAATATTATAGCAATGATTGAAAACTATTGCTAGAAATCTCCAAGCTATAACATTGGTTCTTTTCAAAACAACATCAGAAATCCCGTCCATACCACAAGATCTTTTATTTGGTCTACGCCTCAACGCATTGCCCACAGATGTAGAGTTAATGAACTCTATATTGTCTTCGCTTGTGTCTGGATCAATTAAGCTACCGTCCGCCGTAAAAGTCCTACCAAAAAAAGTCAAAGGTGACGTCCTGTCTAAAGTCGACACAACTGCCCGCACATTCGCACCAAATGGATCCAAATGTGCACTTGGACCAGAAGGACCAACCTGAAAGAAACAGGTTGCTAACAGGTTAGCCACTCCAGCACTATCAGAAACAACAGCGCCATTTGCATCCACCAAGTTTCGAATTACGGGTCGTTTGTTGAGTCCAACAGCCGACTTTACATTCCGAAAAGTCCTGTCGTTAAGTCGAATTTTTCTAAGAAAATTTGTCCAGTGGTCACGTTCAAAAGCAGCTATGGCCCCCTGTATTATTCTGTCCAAATTTCTAATTTCCGCTTTCAAAATATTCCGTCTACCAGGGTCCTCACACCTATGTGATACCCGCCTTAGTCGCTTTTTCCGGTCGATGAAATGAAGAATGTGTCGAGGCAGCTTCCGCAACCCTCTGCCTCCCGTGGAGACTTTCGGTATGGAATATTCCATAGCATCTTGGAAGGCTCTTTCCATCGCGGCAACACATTCATCAATTTCGGTCTCAGTCACGTTTCTGTCCAAAGGTAGTCCACACGTATCAAGATTTAAAGACAGTCTGCGCGTAAAACTGCGTCTGTTCATATGGTCAAAGTCAAACCTGGTGGACCGTTCTCGCACCAGAAAGTCACTCGTGAAGAATTCTATCACTACAGCCTTGTGATCCGATTCATAGTCCAATGTCCTTAGGTAGTTCGTACTTTCTGTAGTGATGTCTACTGATGTGAGAAAAAAGTCAATGAAGGAAGAGGACACGTCATTTATTCTGGTTGGCCCGTCAGTTTGCCGAATTTCAACATCAGGGCTTGAGAGAAGAAATTCTCGGAGGTTACGCCCACTCGCGTTCGTAAGTCGATCCCCCCAGTAAGGATGCTTTGCATTGAGGTCAGCACCAATGACCACACTACAATTACGTACCAGTGGCTGCATTTCATCAAAGCATTCCGCAGTGAAAGTCTCACTGGGTTTAAGGTACATTGCAATGGCAATCAAATCCACATTGGCCTGCCTTCGAATACGGACCGCCGTATTCTCAACAGATCCACTGCGTAGTACGATCTCCTCGCAGTGCAACTCATCCCTAACGAGGACAGCTGTGCCTCCCCCTCTTCCGTTCTGGCGGTCATGTCTAAAAGTTCTGTATCCAGTCATGTCAAATATATGGCGAGCACTTAAATGGTGTTCAACCATAAGGAGTACGTCAGGTTTATGTCGCGTCAGGAACAAACTCAAATAGTGTCTCTTATGTCTTGAGACAATTGAGTTGACATTAATAAAAATAATTTTAAATAAATTATCCATGTCTAAGGGTCAAAAGCATGCCAAGCAGCGCTCGGGATCTGTCCTCGTCGTTGTCCAAATTGCGATATTTAAGTCCAAATCCACCAATTTTGTCCAAACAATTTAAAAGTCCGCCGCCAAACAAACGCTTACAGTCTTTGTCCATCATGTCAAATTGAGCCATAGCCACTTCCATAGAAATTTCCGATCTGTCCGATTGTCGCTGTCCAATAGTGTTGGATGTCGGTACAGCCGCCGGAAGGTCACGAGTCAATGCTGCTCCAGCCGCAGCGGCATAACTAACTCCTGATTTAACACCGCTCCTAATAGCGTATGGAACACGTGTAGGAGGCCCAGCCCTGGATAGCTTCCTCTCCTCTTTTCTACGAAGCAGTTCTAGCCTTCGCGGGCACTCCCGCGAGCTAGCCGCATGGCCCTCACTACCACAATTACAGCACTTAACAGGAAGCCCTATTCGCTTTGACACCTGACCAGTAACTGGATTGGTAATCAAAGTTTCCTGCACATTCTGGTCTCGAGGAGGAACTTCACACTTTCCAGGACCATGAGACCCCGCACACTTAACACACCTATAAGGCATACGGCAGTTAGAGGAAACGTGCCCATACCGCTGGCAGTTGAAGCACTGTGTAATACCTGTCCGTCTAAATTTTCTGATGCTTATCTTACAACGGAGGACATATCGGACCGCGTAAAATTTATCTATGTCCGAGTCTCTTGTCAATCTGACAACCCATTTATCACCTCCTAATCGAACTAAACCAATGATCTTGCAATTAATTTGAAGACTGCCAAAATACTCAGTAATCTCCTCCGACTCAAAAGAGTCGGGAAGGCCCTCTATCACCAACGTATACGGACGTAAACTCTTAGGAGTATAAGTATAAAATTTAACTTTCTCCGCTTCCAAAAAGACCTTGACCTTCAGAAAATCCTCAAGAATGCAGACCTCTATATTTGCTACGTTCTTTCCTAAAACCTTAACACTATAATTCTTGTGACCTAACAGTTTGTCAATTTGACCTACAATATTTTTTACATTAATGTCATAAGTCGTCAGCACCGGAACAGAATTGCTCACCTTCTTTTCTACTTGAGCTTTGCTACTTGCCTGCTGTGGCCGCATAGCTGCCCTCTTGCCTGCTGCTGCCTTCTTGCCTGCTACTGCACTCTTTTCTCTTCTTTTCTGCTCTTCTTCACTTGGCGCCGGTGTTGCAAAAGCCGCTTGGGACTCCTCGACCAACTCAAGCGACTCAATACTATTGGCATCAACAGAATGCATATTGATGACGCATTCCAATTTCTTCTTTAGAGACTCGTTCTCATGGACGAGTAAGCCAATCTTTCGCCCCGCATCATCCAGCTTTTCCATCAGTTTCGCATTAAGCTGGACTAATGCGT